>CM046878.1:136322497-137617927 GCA_025667525.1 Glebionis coronaria
ACAGCAGGGAAACCACATTACTGCCAGAGGGAATGGCAATGGACCTAAGAAAGGAGTTGTGTGCTATGAGTGTGGAGTACCGGGACATGTGAGACCAGGTTGTCCCAAGTTGGCCAACCAGAACAAGAACAGTCGAGGAGCTTCGTCAAGAGTGTACGTGGTCGGCAACGCAAAAGCCAAACCCCGATTCAAATGTCGTTATTGGTACGTTCCTACTAAACAATCGTTATGCATCTGTTCTGTTTGATACTGGAGCAGACCGAAGTTTTATATCCACTAAATTTAGCAAAGTACTAGAAGTCGTCCCTATAATTTTAGATCACCGTTACTTCGTAGAATTAGCTGACGGTAAGATGCTGACACTATCATTAGAGGTTGTACCTTAAATCTTTCTAAACATCCATTCAACATTGACCTTATTCCCTTAAACCTTGGTGGTTTTGATGTTATTATTGGTATGGACTGGTTAGCGAGATACCGCGCAGTTAGAGATGCAAATTATAACCGGATTTTTGGAAATCCGGTTCAAAAATCCGAACCGGTTTTTTCAAAATCCGGTTTTCTAAAAATCCGGTCCGGTTTTTTCTATCCGAACCGGTTAGACCGGATTTTAAGATTTTAGGAAAATCGGATAAAAACCGGATAAATTACCGAATTTATCCGGTTTTAAAAAAACGGATTTAACCGGTTTTTAATTTTATTTATTTTTCTTTTTTTTATTACTAATATTTGATATAGAGACCGGTCAAAACCGGTTAAAAGAACCGGTGTTTATAAATCTGGGCTTTTTTTTTGTTTCTTTGGGCTTTTGTTGGTTTCCTTGGGCTTTTGTTGGTTTTTATTTTATTTTTTGGACTTTTTATTAAATATAAAAGTATTATGAGTATAATTTATTTGAACTTTTAAGTGAAAACATTAAAAATAATAGTTTTAAGAAAATAGTTTTATTTTTATTAAATAAATGACGAAGTTTTAAATTTCGAAAAAAAATGATAATGTAAAAAATTGATAACGAACATTTTAAACCGAAAATCCCTCGATCCAAAGATTTTTAACCGAAAAAACTAATCCGAAAAAAAATCCGATAACGAAAATTTTTATCCGAAAAAAATCCGATAACGAAAATTTGTATCCGAAAAAAATCCAATACGAATTATTTTATCCGAAAAAAAATCGATTCCGAAAAATCCGATCCGATCCGAATCTGGATTTTTGAAAATCCGGTTTTTTTAAATCCGGATTTTTAAAATCCGTATCCGATTTTATCCGGTTTATTTGCACCTCTACGCGCAGTCATTGTTTGTGATGAAAAACTAGTCCGTATTCCGTGGGGAAACGAAACTTTAATCATTCGAGGAGACGGTAACACCGACTTTACTGACACTAGACTTAGTGTTATCTCTTGTACTAAAGCCCATAATTTTTTTTTGAGAGGATGTCCTATCTTCTTGGCCCATATTTCTCAAACAGATGAGGAGGACAAGCCCGAGAATAAACAAATCAAGGACGTACCTATCGTTCGAGATTTTCCCGAAGTCTTTCCTGATGAGTTGCCAGGCTTACCACCAACCCGACAAGTGGAATTTCAAATCGATTTGATTCCCGGAGTTGCACCTGTAGCTAAAGCTCCATACTCCGTAGAATTAGCTGACGGTAAGACTGTAGATGCTGACACTATCATTAGAGGTTGTACGTTAAATCTTTCTAAACATCCATTCAACATTGACCTTATTCCAGTAAACCTTGGTAGTTTTGATGTTATTATTGGTATGGAATGGTTAGCGAGATACCGCGCAATCATTGTTTGTGATGAAAAACTAGTCCGTATTCCGTGGGGAAATGAAACTTTAATCATTCGAGGAGACGGTAACACCGACTTTACTGACACTAGACTTAGTGTTATCTCTTGTACTAAAGCCCATAAATATTTGTTGAGAGGATGTCCTATCTTCTTGGCCCATATTTCTCAAACAGATGAGGAGGACAAGCCCGAGAATAAACAAATCAAGGACGTACCTATCGTTCGAGATTTTCTCGAAGTCTTTCCTGATGAGTTGTCAGGCTTACCACCAACCCGACAAGTGGAATTTCAAATCGATTTGATTCCCGGACCTGCACCTGTAGCTAAGGCTCCATACCGGTTGGCACTATCAAAAATTAAAGAGCTAGCTGAACAACTTCAGGAACTATCTGACAAAGGATTTCTTCGATCCAGTTCCTCGCCATGGGGAGCTCCTCTGTTATTTGTCAAAAAGAAAGATGGTTCTTTCCGAATGTGCATCGACTACAGGGAACTGAATAAGTTAACTGTGAAGAATCGTTATCTGCTTCCTCGCATTGACGACCTATTTGACCAACTGCAAGGGTCAAGTGTATATTCCAAGATTGACTTGAGATCTGGATACCATCAACTAAGGGTCAGGGAGGAAGATATTCCAAAAACAGCTTTTAGAACCCGTTACGGTCATTACGAATTCCAGGTTATGTCATTTAGGTTGACCAATGCACCAGCCATTTTGTTGTCCCCTATATTTAGATGATATAACACGAATTAAAGTAAGAAAATAGATGAAGAAGATGAATTCTAGAGAGAGAAATTAGAGAGAGAAAAGAGAGAGAATTGGTTGGAACTAGGTGAATGTTAGATTAAGTGAGAGAGAATAAAATGAATTTAACACCCTTCCTAACATGCTAGGAAGGGTATTTATAGTACCCCTACCTGTGGGTTTGTATGGACTATACTACATGGGCCGAGCTTTCCGTTAGGATTTAGTTACTTATGAATGAACTTTAGCTTAAAGTTGAGCCCGTAAAACACGACTAACCTACTACCTATTACAACGTTCTAAAATACGATACATAATAAACCTATGACCGATCATTCTTGTTTGACTCAATATTTTGAGGCTAACAATCTCCCCCAATGAGAGGTCATAAACCTTGGTCATTTAGGAAATTTGTAGAGATTACTAATTTCGCCATAAATGAGTCTTGAACGTGTAATAGTAGTCCTTTTCCTTCATGCTGTGATCTTTGAGCCTTTGTCGTTGTCTTTCGACTTTGTCTTTTTGATCTTGAGATCTTCAAATAATCCTTTACTTGTCTTTGCCATCTTGCGATCTGGTGTCTTCATCCACATGCTCACATTATTAATTGTTGAATATATCTTCAGGCATGAGTATGTGGTTTTGAATCTTTGACTTCGCTGAGTACACCGTGACGCCACCTTCTCGAGACAAAACATAGACACTGACTGAATGGCTTTGACTTTCGTCCTAAATCGGTAGCGTTTTACCTCCGGTCGGTGAAGATCGTTATACGATATTAAATACCGTACCTGTGATTAGGTAGATTCAATTAAGAATCTCCTTGACAGGGTTTCGGCTATACTAGCCGTTCTCTTTACTCGACCGTCTCAAAGCCAGACTGCGGACATAAAGAGTGAATCAATTGGATAAATATCCGCTTGATTAAAGTCGTCAAATCAAATTCCTGGAACAAGTTTGATTCATTAAGAAACTTACCATTGTTGCTTTCCAGTTGACACAAGCTTGATTCATAAGAATCTCGCAAGTTACCTACCGTAGCGCTGTTTGAGGTTGACGCTAGAAGGATTTCCATTCGTCACTGTGAATATTAATGAATATCACTCTGAATGTTCTGGCAAAACCATAAAGATATTGCGTAGAAACCTGAAACGAGTTTGAATCAATTCAGAATCAAACCACTGTTGCTTTTCAGTTTTACACATGTTTAATTCATAAAGAATCTTGCATATGACCTACCGCAGTGCTGTTTGATGTTAACACTGGAAGGATTTCCACTCATCATTGTGAATACTAAGTAGTATCACTCTGAGTGTTCTAGAAATATCACAAGGATATGGCGTAGGACTCTATTCATCTTCATCCGTGTGTCCTAACGAGATTTGATTGATCTCTTGGCTCTAGACTCGATTTGTGCACTTTTAGTGGTCGGAGGCTGGAGCAGATGCCACCTATTCAATATCAACTATCTCGAAGTGAGAAAGTCAATAGAAGTCATGTTGTTCTCCGTGACAATAAAACAAACTTCTTTTGAGAGAAGCCTGAGTAGCTAGGAAAGGGTTGTGCTTCATATCACTGGGTCCATGATGAGTTGTCTTCATGATGTGTTGACCCGGTTTCTGCCTAAGTTGTATGGAGGGCTTCTTTCTTTACACCCTTTATCCTTACATTTCTTTTTCATTCTTCAACCCCTTCAATGCTTACCAAGACATCATTACTAGCACCTTGTTGTGATTGTTCCAGTGCTAGCGTCAGTACTTAGTCGGCATTTAGCTACGTTCACATTCTACTCCATCTTTCCTAAGGACTTCTAATAATCTATTGGATTGTCCCTGGGAAGATCCCTCCGGTTCTGGTTGGATCATAGGACATAAACCTAACCACAATTTTGACACCAATAACGTCGTGAATTAAAGATGTTGTGGGTATTTGATCGTAACCATGAAAACCACTTCAAATGTCTAACAAGATGTTTGAAAAACATTTAACACCTTGATAGTTTTTTCGTTTCAGAAAAGCTCCCCCTTCACATGTGCATCGATAATCGAAAGTGTTTCGCACATGTAGGTAAGAGTTAAAGTGCTTGAGTCTTATATAAGATCACATTTTAATCACATTTTCTCCCCTATCTCTAATATATAAAATATTTTGATATTAGAGATACCAAATTTGATTAAAATTTATTTTGAAAAATAGTCTTGAAATTCTCCAGGAGAAAGATGTGTTAATCTTTTGCATGAAGTTAAAATGATCCCCCTCAAAAACTGATCCAATTGAATTGTCATTGTGAGGATGTGATCCACATTTCTCTTTTTGAGGATGGGAGTTGTTGAACACATAATTTTTGAAAGATTTTGAATAATCATTGAAAAATTCTTGAAAAAATTGTGTTCAACGCTTTTTGAAAAATCCTATTTCTTTTTGTCGAAGAGGTTTTTCTAAAGCATAAACTTGAGTTCATAGACTTTGAATGTCTTGACGAATCCACTCAAGTGTAAGAAGATTCCTCTTCTTTTGCTGAGGGTAAGCGCACTAAATCGTACACTCCCCCGTGAATATTGATCCGGGTTGCAATCTGAAAGTGATTACAAGCCATTGTGTTGAGCTCAAAACGTTGAATGTTTTATGACTAGCTCAACCCGTGATAGATTGCTCTACCCGTTGTTTGGAAATATTGTCCAAAATAGACAATTTCCTTTATTAAAAGAAGAAATGACATGTTTTGAAAAATATTTACAACTTTCATTCGAGCTTTATGTACACACCCGTGTCGTTATTGAGCGACATTTCTAGGTACGTCCATATTATCGATACTAAAAGACATGTCGAGAAGAATATTTTTGGATTTTCAAAGATTTTTAATTTTGTGTTTTGTTTTTATATGTTTTATATTTTTGTATTTTGCTTTTTCAAAGATATTTATAGGTTGATGTTTGATAGATAAATCAAGCAGGCACCTTTGCCAGAATCTCCAGGTCTGCTGGAGTCAAACATCTCATACCAATTTTCCTAACGAGGTACTCAAACCTATCTTTCAACAGAGTTCTCGTAAACAAGTCGGCTAATTGGTCATCCGTTCCAACAAAGTATAGTTCAACGATACCTCTTTCAACTTGTTCCTTTATGAAGTGATATCGGACATCAATGTGCTTTGTGCGGGAATGCTGTACCGGATTGCAGGAGATGGCTATGGCCGGCTTTGAGTCACAGTACATAGGTACTTTATCAAAATGGAAGCCATAATCCGTAAGTTGTATTCTCATCCAAAGAACTTGAGCACAACACGTAGATAGAGACACATACTCCGCTTTGACTGATGAAAGTGACGTGCAATCCTACTTCTTGGAAGACCATCCCACAAGCTTATATTGACCTAGAAATTGTGCACCACCAGAAGTACTTTTTCGTGTATCAAGACACCCTGCATGATCCGAATCTGAATAGGCCATTAGAAAGAAAACGGTTTCCCTCGGATACCAGAGTCCCAAATGAATTGTATTCTTAAGGTACCGAAAGATCCGTTTAACCTCCTTGAGGTGCTTTTCAGTAGGTCGTGCTTGATATCATGCACAATAACATGTAGCATGTGAAATATCAGGTCTGCTTGCTGTTAAGTACATGAGGGAACCAATCATGGAACGATATCTCGTTTGATCGATGACATTTCCCTCCAAGTCAGCATTAAGCGATGTGGTTGATAATGGTGTCTCAACGGGGTCACATGAAGTCATACCGTGCTTTTTGATTATCTCTTGACAATACTTAGCTTGGTTTATAAAGATACCACTTGGGATTGGTGAACTTGAATTCCAAGAATGAATTTTAGTTCGCCCATCGTTGACATTTCAAATTTGTTGTGCATGACTTTTTCAAACCGTTTTGAAAGTTTTGGGTTTGTAGACCCGAAAATAATGTCATCAACATAAATCTGCACAAGCAAAATGTCATCCCCATATTTATAAGTGAACAAAGTTAGATCAATGGAACCTTTTGACAAACCTTTGGATACCAAAAACTTCGAGAGCTCATCGTACCACCCCCTGGGAGCTTGCTTGAGTCCATAAAGTGCTTTGTGGAGACGATACACCTTGTCAGGATAATGAGGATTAACGAATCCTTCCGGCTGCGTGACATAGACTTCTTCCTTTAAAGGACCGTTAAGAAATGCCGTCTTTACGTCCATTTTATAGACAGTGAATCCCTTATGTGCAATATAAGCAAGGAAAATCCTGACCGCTTCCATACGAGCAACTGGTGCAAATGATTCGTCAAAATCAATTCCCTCTTTCTGGCCATACCCCTTAGCCACTAGCCTAGCTTTGTTCTTGATGATCGTGTTTTCTTCATCCATCTTGTTTTTCCAGATCCAACGAAGATTTAATGGAATCACATCGTATGGTTTGTCAACAAGTTCCCAGACTTTAAGTCTTTCAAATTGTTGAAGTTCATCCGTCATCGATTCGATCCAAGCATGATCAGCCATGGCTTCTTTGATATTTTTCAGTTCAGCAGTACTCACGGCGAGTGCGAACATACAAACATCGCCATCAGTGGCTAGTTGTCATTTTGTACGAACATGCTGTGAAGGGTTTCCAATTACCTGAACCAAAGGATGTTCTCGGTTCCAGTGATGTGTTGAAGGATGTCGTTGATAGAACATATGCATATTAGACGGATCAACATGGCGAGTAGAAGACTCTCTAGTTTCGTGTACCGGTGTAACGAATGGGTTGATAAATTCGTCTTCGTCAGATAATGCATTGTCTGTTTGATTTGTGTTCTCTGGAGCAATGACAGTAGTTGTGGATGTTGTAGGATCGATTGTTGAAGTGATATTCTGAGGATGTATATCTGCAGCAACCCGTGTTGAAGTAGATGAAGTTGTATCCTTTTGTTGATGATGATCGGTATCATCATTCGTATCATGAGTGACAGCGGAAGACTTTGATACAACATGTTTCTCCCCCGTGAAATATTCATCAAACATTGGTCCATATAACATTTCCAACTCTTCAGGTGTCGTGTCCACTGTCATATCTGTTCTAGGAACATGTTCAGGAACCAGCTTTGAACTTGACGGTTTATTGCTATGGTCTTGAGTTCTGAGTTCCGTTCGATTGTGAACGGAAGTCATTTGTCGTTGTGGATCGGGACTTAAACTGCTTTGTTCAAGTGCCATTTCTTGCAATTCATCAAATCTGATATGAATAGTCTCGACTATCAATTTTGTTCTCTTGTTGTACACTCTGTATCCCTTAGACTGAGTTGCATATCCCACTAAAATGCATGCATCACCTTTCTCTTTCATCTTGTCTAGATTTTCACCATCTCGAATAGTGTAACACGTACATCCAAAAAAAACATGAAGGTGTTTGAGTGAAGGTTTGCGATCATTAATTATGTGATATGGTGTATTTTCGTGTCTAGGGATAATTAAGGATCGGTTTTGTGTGTAGCATGCGGTTGATACGGCTTCGGCCCAAAAGAATAATGGTAGTTTTGAAGCAGATAGCAATGTTCGAGCAGCCTCAACTAAAGTACGATTTCGTCTTTCAACAACTCCGTTTTGTTCAGGTGTTCGAGCAATAGATGTTTCATCTTCTATCCCTTCGGCTTCAAAATATTTCTTCAGAGTTGAATTCAAGAATTTTTTGCCTCTGTCAGTACGTACCACTTTTACTTGAGCTTGAAGACCACAATTACCATAACATATTTCTTCCCATTGATTGTTTGAACACGCATGGGGCCACACAGATCTATATGAAGAAGATCTAACCGTCCTTTAGAACTTAACGTAGTCTTTGTCTTGAAGCTACTCCGTTTAGCTTTACAAATCTCACAAGAAGAACAAAGATGATCTTTGATGAATTTCAAGTTAGGAAGGCCTCACACAATATCTTTCTTGGAAAGTAAGTTGATGGTATCAAGGTTAAGATGAGATAAACGTTGATGCCATAACCAAGCTTGAGTAGTTGAAGCTTTAGCCATGAAACAAATTGGAGTTGAAGATGTGGAGTCTTGTAGTGAAATAGTATAGAGATCAGTACCCGTGTTCCGGTAAGTAAGTCATTCCTATCATAATCACGAACAAAACATGTCTTCTTTCTAAAACCAACCTCCAAATCCGCATCCCAGAATTGACCAACCGAGAAAAGATTGTGATTGAGCCCTTCGACGTAGTAAACCCTTTTGATAGTGATATTCCCCTAAACCAAGTCTCCATATCCTAGGATCGGTGCAAATTGATCATTTCCGAATCGGACCGTACCCAGGAACTTCTCCACGAAGTTAATTAGAAGCTTGAGATTCCTTGTCATATGCTTCGTGCATCCAGAGTCCAGTATGAAGAGAATTATTTTGATCACCTGTAGAAGAATTAGAACACGATGGAGCATTTGCTAAATTGGATTCCATGTTAGTTGTGATCTCCGATTCATTAGTTTCCCTAGTTTCATCACTCAGAGGCACACTAACGCACGTAGTCACATTTTATGTCCTAACCTTAGGCGTCCATTTATATCCTAGAGGACATTGATTAGCAAACCACCATTTCCAAGGCTTGATAGCAGACTCATATAATTCCCTAATTCTGCTTCTAGGGTTCTTAGAGGTGGAGTCTGATGCACTACTTTTCTCAGGGGGGTTGCACTAGAATGGTTCACTTTGCGTTTGGGTTTTCTAGCACTAATAGGCATCGCAGTTTGCTTCTTAGTTCTAGTATCTACGCCTTTGACATTATTCGAACACACATAACATGATTCACATTAGCACACTTTCCACATTCACACAAACAAACTTAACATTCAAAGCATTCAAATTCGAATCATTCAAATCGTCATTACACGTGATTACAGACGTTTTATTCTTAGAAACATTGAAAATCCTAGGGTGGTCTTCTACTGTCGTCATCTTCCCTTGACTTTTGTGTTGCCAAACCTTTTCATTCATGCGAGTGCTCTTAAGCTGGGGCCGGCTAACACTATCAGTGGGGACTACTCTTGTAGTAAAAGACACACGTTTATTAGTGTTTCTAGAAGTCTGAGGTGATTGACTTTCTTTGTTGTGTGTAGGTGTAGTGGTCAATCTATACATCCATGGTTTAACCACATTTGTGTTCTTAATGCTTTGTGATCGAATATGTGTTTTAAGAGTGTTTTGTGGTAACGTATCCTTCCCATCCGTCTTGGGGGCAAACGCAGGTTTTGCAAATGCAGAATTAGAGAAACAGATGGTTTTCCCAAGACAGAGGGTCTAGTCACTTTTTGCGCATTGGGTTGTCTTACAACAGGTTTCTTAACACTAGGTTCCACAATTTTCCCACCCATCTTAGCAACGAGTTTCTTCAACTCAGCTATTGCTAGTTCCCTGTCTTATAACTGAGCTTTCAACCCTTTAATTTCCAAATTATGTTCATTCATTTCTCGAAACGTTTTGGAAATTTTTTCTTGCAAGTTATTATCATGTGGAAAACTACCAACGTCTTTTTGCAAAGCAAGTTCAAGAGAATGACAATGTTTTTGAAGGAAATCAGTTTTGTGTTGAAGTAACTCAAAAGCCTTTTTATCAATATTTTCTTTACGTTTCGAAAGCTCAAGTTCAAGACGCTCACATTCTTTGATTTTATCAAGATATTTGCATGCAACATCAGAATATTCATCGATATCAGCACAAGATTGAAGAGTAACACACAAAATATCTTTCGAGAGACATTCTTCTAAGAGTAGATCATATTCGTTTGAAAAATCTGATTTGTCATTCTGAAGTTCATCAATTTCTTTTTCAAGAGACTCAACATATTTCAAATCATCAAACATTTCAGACCGAATCAAGTTTTCAAACTCAAGAACATGTTCTTTTATTATCTTCGTATTTGGTATTAGAAGTTCTTTTACAAGCACAGTTATGTCGTGAGGAATCTCGGTTTTCCACTTATCCTTTTGACGTTTTTCCCAATCGCTTTCGACAATTGATTGAACATTTTCAATGTGATGTTTAAGAAAACTAAGTGTTTTTCTACTTTTGCTTTTAGAAGCATCTAGAGGCAAATAGTTAATATATTTAAAAACATTAGTTTTCCTCTTAGCGGCAAACGCTTTCTTCCATTGAATTCTTCGTTGTTTGCATTCTAAAAAGAATTCCTCACGAGACTTCTGTTTTTGTGGAGTGAAAAGACCATAAAGACTGTTTAGATAAGCATAGTTATATGGTTTCAGAAAATCTTTATTGACTGATGATCTACTCTCCTCATCCCAAAGGGACGTCTCTTCACTATCGAGGTTAGCTACTAGGCAATCATTATCATTCCATTCAGACTCATCAAGATATAAGTGAGGGTTAGCAGCTTGAGCTTTTTCGAGGTACTTGGGGGTGGCAAAGCTAGGTTGACTCTTGAAAAACGACGGAGGTGCTATCATTCTAACAGTTTGAATAGAGTCATGAGTTTTATAAACAACTTTTTTCAAAAAATCGACTTGTTCTTCGAGATCCTTTACTTTTTCAGTATCTTTGCTTTGTCTATTTTTGAAATCTTGTTATATTGTTTCAACCTCTTGTTTCTTTTCGTCAAGAATTTTAGCAGAATCCATGGTATTCATAGAAAGCCTGTGTTCAAGTTCATTAACTTTTGTTGTGGAAAGGTACGTTTTTTGACGTTCATCACTTAATAAGACATTAAATTGACGTTTTTCTTTAGTTAACAAAGCAAGAGCTTCGTTGTATTTATTTTCAAACTCGTCCTTTTTAACGTTGATGACACGACTTTTGTACCCCTCAAGCTCGTTGGTCTTTTGAAGAAGCTCAGCCCTATAACTATCAATAGTCTCACTAGATTTTATAAGAGCGGCTTTGCATTCTTCAAAGTTTTGAGTAAGCGTTGCGTTTGCCTTCTTTAATTGCTTTTGACTCTTTCTATTTTCATTGACATCTTTTTGTAAACTAGCAATTAAATTAGCAAGCGCGACACGCTCCTCGTCATCATACTCATTTGCATGTTGATCATCCTCAAACTCATTATTGCACATGTCTGATGAATCGGGTGTGGTATTGATATCAACCGTTTCCATCATACACGTGTCAGTAATTGTTGTTGGTAGATCACTATGCTCATGTGTATCACCAAACACATTATATTCAGCATCATCTTGTACCTTATCAATTGGCTCGGTATCAAAGATAGGACCATTGTCATCTTCAGTGACGTTAAGGACCTCATGAATCTTTGCCATGTATGAATAATGTGCCTCGAGTTCTTGGTCGGAGAGTTCATCATCTGTGTCGTCAAGCATTTCTCCTTCCTCAGCTGATAACTTGATTCCAGCTTCCATTTTCTTGCACAACAGCATTTTTTCCTTATGATACCCATAATCTTTGACCCTCTTTGGCTGCCTGCATTCCCTAGCCAAATGCCAAAACCTCTGCAGTTAAAACACTGAATCCCACTTTGTTGCACAACTTGAGTACCAATAGTTTCCCTATTTCCAACAACAGTAGCCACCCTCTGATTATCATACTTAGGTTGTCGATCATACTTTGGAGGACTCTCAGTACGTCTTCGTGTGTCATACCTTGGAGGACTCTGTGCATGGGTGTTCCTCGGGTTTGAAGATGTTCGAAGGTTGTTGTTGGTGGGTTTGTATATTTTCTTATATTGCTTCATAATGAAAGCCATTTGTTGCTTGAATTCCCTATCCTTTTGAGCTACTTCTTCATCACTGTCTTCTTCGGATGATTGCTCAGGTGTGGGTGATGGTGCTCTTGCAACTTCTTTGCCTCGGGATCATGTTGAAGCATGTGACTTGGAGATAGTGGATGATCGTGGTGATGATGATTGAGTAGAGTAGGTCTTTGAAGTACGAGGGTGATAATCTGGGTAATGTTGAGTTGTAGACACCAAAGCAAGTGGATTGGAAACCTTTGCAACTCGTTCAGCTCGAAGTTCATTTGCCTCATTTTGAAATTGTTTCAAACTGTCAAAGAGCTTGTGATATGAAACTTCGTCTAACATTTGTTGTTGTTTCACCAAGGTGACAAACCGTGTCCACTCTGGTTGAAGTTGCTGTAGAAATTGGACATTGACTTGCATGGTGGAAACTTGCAAGTTGTTTCGGGTCATATCATTCATCATCTTGTAGAATCGGGAGTAATAAGAATCAATTGATTCCCCATCCTTCGATGTAAACTTGCCAAAGTTCCAAAACATGTTAGTTTTCACATCTTGTTTATTAAGTGATTCACCTTGTTGCAATCTTTCAATAGCCGTCCACATTTCTTGAGCAGTAGGGCATGCATCAACCGTGGAATAAATATCATCTCCAATTCCACTGAGAATTAAGTAGATTGCTTCCTTCTCTACATCAAACCAAGCACGATTCTCTGGTGTGAGGTCGTTCCTCTTTTCATCACGTTCATAAGCCGGTTGTTCTTTAGTAGTGTCTGTGGCTGGTACTCTAGGAACTTGAATCCTTGAGAGTTTATAGGGTCCTTCCAAAGTACATTGCCTTAAAGCATCACCGTTAGATTTTGTGTCAAGATAACGTAGAAAACGGGATTGCCATTGATCATATCGACCCGACACAAGCATTGGTGGTCTTTCTTTGTTACCCACCATCATTATGTTGTTGTTCGTCACACGATATTCAGCAGTGGAATCCATCTCAATATTCTCTGAAATGATGAAGTGAATATGCATCTTAAGTAGATTTGTTGTGATTGTTGTTGTGGTTAAAATTCCAAAAATTGCAATTTTTCTTCAGTCCGACAATAAATTCCCCAGTCCGACAAAACGGTAGACCAAAAATTTTTGTAATCGCCAAATTCTGAAATCGAGCTAGAAATGTCCTAAAACTAGTATGGAAAAAATTTGAATTTACTTGACGGAAAAATTTTAACTATTTTTTTTAAATCTTCGTGTAAACGATATTCCGAAACTAGTCTAGATGGTGGCTAAGTCTAAAAATTACTCGAACAAAATTTAGCTAAACATGTCATCGGAATATCCATCGGAATGTGCCATCGGAATGTCCATCGGAATGTTGTCGGAATGTTGTCGGAATGTAGGCTGTCGGAATATTGTATCGGAATGTTGTCGGAATGTAGGCTGTCGGAATATTGTATCAGAATGCTGTCGGAATGATCTGTCGGAATACCTATCGGAATACAATATGTCGGAATATGACCTGTCGCAATAACGCTGTCGCAATATTCCTATCGCAATGATCCTTGTCGCAATGACCCTTCTATCGCAATGTTCCTGTCGCAATGACCTTTCTATCGTAATGTTCTATCGGAATTTCTATCTGAATGTTCACTCTATCGCAATATGGCAAATGAAATTTTGAAAGAGTAACGTTTCAATGTGCCTTAATTCCGTCGCAATCCACGATCGCAATGTACGTCGGAATAAGGGGTATCACAATAACTGATCGCAAAGTAAAACCCTAGGGTTATTGCGATCAAACTGTCCTTACTTGTACTTTCCGATGGAATTCAGTCACAATGGAAAACTAAAGTTCGCAACTTTGAGCACAAATTCGTGTTTTAAACCAAACCAAAATACTCAAATCACTACTACAACTATAAAGAAGATTTGTAGCAAGATTTAGAACACGAAAAACATAAAAAAAATCTTGAATTCGTGGAAGAAATAAGGATCAAATCAAACAAATCAAATGAAAACACAACAACCAATCACAAAACTACCCCATGGCGATTGATAACAATTGTTGTCCCATATATTTAGATGATATAACACGAATTAAAGTAAGAAAATAGATGAAGAAGATGAATTCTAGAGAGAGAAATTAGAGAGAGAAAAGAGAGAGAATTGGTTGGAACTAGGTGAATGTTAGATTAAGTGAGAGAGAATAAAATGAACCAACACCCTTCCTAACATGCTAGGAAGGGTATTTATAGTCCCCCTACATGTGGGCTTGTATGGACTATACTACATGGGCCGGGCTTTCCTTTAGGCTTTAGTTACTTATGAATGAACTTTAGCTTAAAGTTCAGCCCGTAAAACACGACTAACCTACTACCTATTACAACGTTCTAAAATACGATACATAATAAACCTATGACCGATCATTCTTGTTTGACTCAATATTTTGAGGCTAACACATTTTCATGGATCTTATGATCGTGTGTGCAGACCCTACCTGGATAAATTCGTGATAGTCTTCATTGACGATATACTCATTTATTCCAACAACGAACAAGAACACGGGAAACACCTTCCACAAGTACTAAAGGTACTCAAGGAGGAACAACTCTATGCTAAATTCTCCAAGTGTGAATTCTGGATTCCCAGAGTGCAATTCCTTGGTCATGTCATCGATTTTGACGGTATTCATATAGATCCAACAAAGGTTAAATCTGTCAAAAATTAGGTATCACCTAAGTCGCCGACAGAGATCCGCCAATTTCTAGGCCTTGCCGGGTATTACCGTAGATTTATAGAAGATTTCTCCAAAATAGCGAAGCCAATGACCAAACTCACACAGAAAGGAATAAAGTTGGGGAGAGAAGGAAGAATCAACTTTTCAGCTGATCAAGCAGGAGTTGTGTAGTACACCTATATTAGCCTTGCCTGAAGGCAACGATGATTTGTGGTATACTGTGATGCTTCACATAAAGGTCTAGGTGCAGTACTGATGCAGAGAATGAAGGTGATCGCCTACGCTTCAAGACAACTGAAGAAGCATGAGAAGAACTACACCACTCACGATCTAGAACTTGGATCCGTAGTATTTACTCTCAAGATCTGGAGACATTACCTATATGGAACGAAGTGCACAGTGCATACTGACCACAAAAGTTTGCAACACATATTGGATCAGAAGGAGCTGAACATGAGACAATGCCGTTGGATTGAGCTGTTGAGTGACTACGACTGCGAGATCAAATACCACCCCGATAAAGCAAATGTGGTTGCTGATGTTTTAAGTCGTAAGGAAACAGACCCTCTAATTAGAGTTTGAGCATTAGTTATGACGATCAGTTTGGATCTTGATGTAGCTTTTTGTATACCCTTTTAGGAAAAAGAGCAACAAAGTAGTGGTAAGCGTTAAGTGTTCGTTTAGGAAAACCGAGCACTAATGACCCATAAGAAAGTTCAAGTTCGTTTCCCAAGGAGGCACGTGTGTTGTCTGATGAATTGATTTATGTTTGTGATTTTATTGAGAAGAAAAGAAAATAAAATTAGAAAGAAATGACGGTTACGAAGACGAATCGAGCTAAGACGAAAAGATCGTTCACGTAAAACCGTAAAAAACTACAAAATTAAAATTTTAAAACCTAAAAATTAATTAAAAGCTAAAAGTAGTCTAAAGTAATATAAATAAGAATAAAAATCCAATAAAAAATATTTTAAAACCTTTTATTAATTAAATATTCAATTTCAAATGCTAATTAAAGCCCTAAAATTAAATATAATTAATCAAAATGTCCAAAATATTATTTTATTGAACAAATAACTTACTTATATTATCTAAAGACTAAAAAGTATTTTTCCTAATTTTTGAAAACTATTTTTCTATTTTTAAATTACTAAAACCTATTTTAAAACTAAAATAATTATAAAAAATAATAAAATAATGCTAAAAATAATTTACCAATTTAAAAAATCCTATTTTACTCTAATGAACAGAAGAAAAATGAAAAAGTTTGAAAAATATTAAATTTACCACTAAAAGACAAAAACAGTTTAATATAAAACCCTAATTAACTTAAATTAATTATAAAAATAAATAAAAGATGAACAGTAAAAACTTTTTATACTAAAAACCTTAAAATATTATTCTAAGCCTAGGAAAATTGTTAAAAGTGAAAAATAAGTATTTTTGGCACTAAATGCCAAAAACAGAAAATAAAATGTTAATTAAAAAAAGCTATTTAATCTAAAAAATATGAAATGAACAGTAAATAAAAATCTAATTAATCAGAAAAATCAAAAATTAAATTAGAAAGATAACAAAATTGGTTTCAAGTCTTAACTCTCAAAATTGCCCACTAAAGACAAAATAGTTCAAAACCTGATAGTGACTTGTTGCTGGTTTTGTCTGCTAGCTGAAGCAGTACTAACAATTCAACTACCAGTGGGAAAGGAGTTCCCACTACTAGTGTATTTTTGTTGGTCAGTTGACCAATAAGCTCAGGAGAGCTTATTTGGAGCTTGTTCTTTGGACAAAAGGCACCCCTATACTCAGTTGAGTATAGAGAGTCTGAGTAAACACAAAAAAAACACAAAGTCACTTAGCAAAATAAGCACCAAATAAGCCAAATAAGTTTCTGATTAAGCTTGATGTTAACTGATGAATAGTAAGGAAATTTTACATGCACAAAAATGGATTTTAGAAGCTCAAAACTTGCACAAAAGCTCACCAAATAGCAGATAAATGATTAACAATCCTTAAATGACCTATCTACTAGCAACTACCAAGATTCAAAGCACCAATCTTCAAAAATCAGGCAGATTAATAGCTTTACTGATTTTAGCTATGATATCCAATATTTAGCATGCAACTTTGTTTAAGACTCTACCAAATAAAAACCTAATACTAACATACAACCTAAAAACCACCCTATGAGTGCTTGTAACAGGTTTAAGCCAAGATGCACTTCATTCAACCCTACTTAATCCCTAATCCAAACACTCCTTAAAATCTAAAAATCATCTTTTTCAAACAAAATCTAAACCAATGTCAATCAAACTGCTTAATTGCTATCTAATCATTCATAACATCCTAGAATGAACATTATCAATCCATAAGAACACACATTAACAACTTCTTCACAAAATCATGCAAAAATCACCAATAACTGAAAAATGAAAAAGGGTCAAGGCTTTTACCTTGTTGGACCTACATCCAGGCCCAACAATGGCTGCTAGCCATCTCCAAACAGGCCCGGGCCTGTGTAGTACCTTGGACTAAACAAGCTCCCACTTGAACCTGCTAAAATCAACAAGAACAAACACAAAAAATGCACTTTCTGATTTTTCCTCTTTAAACCTTTTCACAAATCAATAAACCAACAACCCTTGGACCTTTTAACACTTTTTGAAACAAAAACAATTTCAGAAAAGCAGGAGTCCAATTCCACTTTCACTTCCTTGAACCCTAGGATTTCTGAAATTATCAAGAATTTTTCAAAACCTTTTGAAAAATCAAACACACAAAGTGTGTATCAAATGATTATGGAACTCAGTATTCTAGCCAAAACAAACACCAACTTTTAATAACTTATAAAAGGAATTACATTTACTAAATACCAAACTTTATATTCATTAAAAAGGGATTACAAGAATTTTGCTAGAAAAACTGGAACAAGAGAAATAGGGACACATGTGTCTCCTATTTATACAAAATGATAGAACTATCTAGAAAATAATACAATGTGAAACCCTAGCTCTTGATTTCCCTGAAATGCCCTTGGTTTGAATTTTGAAATCTTTGTCAAAAAACATTGCCATGTGAAGATGTTGATGTTACAGCTTGCAAATATGATCTTGGACGTTTATTTGGAGCGGGGGACAAGTAGTTGCATCTTAACCATTCATCTTGTCGTCTTTGGGGTTTGGGAATGAAAGTGACGTAGCAGGGGAGGTCCCTACTGCTCACATGGGTAAAGTGGTGAAGGTTTTTGGGGTTGGGAAATGATTAGGGTAAGATTAATTATGGTTCTGGAGAGTTTAAGGGTAAAACCCTTTGATTTGATGAAATGGGAGATTAGGGTTTATGTGTTCTTGAGCTGGGGATTAAGGGGTGTTTAGGAGTGATGATGTGAACAGTACCCGTTTACCTCCAAAACTTAGGTTTAAAAACAGATTATAAATTAATCTGTTATTTAAGTGGTGAGTGGATGGTGACGTGTGAGGGGAAGTGATGTGGTGGATGCTGATTGGTTGGTGGTGATGATGTGTAGGATTGATTGGTTGGGATAAGTTTTAGTGTCTGGCAGTTTGGGTCCCCCTACTTCCTTTGTTTCTTCATGTTGTATAAAATAGCTAACAACTTCAAATCCCTTAGTAACAACTTTGGAGTATTTGTCAAAAATGGCACAACTTGTTTACAAACTTTTTCCAAGGGCTTCTTTTGTACTTTCTTCATTCTTCAAGGACTGAACTTGTAATATCTTGATAATTTAGGGACCACAATGCATTTTATGAGTTTTGCAAGGGTATAAATTGCCAAGTCTTCAATTCTTCAAGGTCCATTTTGGAAATTCCAGATTTAGGTCTGGTTCATTGTGCGGCTTCGTTTCCCGTGTTCGTTTTTGAATGATTCTTGTGATCTTTTTGTCTTTTCCTCAATATCCGTACCTAAAATACACAAGTAACAAACACGAGCATATATTTGGCAGTTTCAATGATATTTAATGCATTTTAAGCCCAAATTGGACGATGAGACTATGTATAAAAGCAGTCTCATCACTCCCCCATACTAAACCATTGCCGTGCCCTCACGCAATGCTAGAATAAAGTATCATAGCAACTCCAAAATTCATTTTTATTCACTTTATTGAAAGATAAACTAGCTACACTACTACTACTACTACTACTTGTGATTTAGACATAATGTATGATTTTCATCGCAAAATAGGACGTTTAGGTTCATAGAACAAGAACACGTGAATGCTTCGTTAGAAATAATTTCGTCGTCCTCGATTTTCACCTCAATTCCATGCCAAGCGTGCAACGAGATCATTGTCATTATAAGTTAGTAATGCTAACACTACTCATATGCCCCAATCACGTACTTATTCTCCCATTATTCCTAAGTTGTATCTCTTATATTTTATTTTGTCTTGAATGTTTCACGAGGATACATTGTTAACTTATGCGATAATAGAGATTTAGGTCTAAAAATAGAGTCCTAACGGTGTAACTAAGACCATCAAATCAATAACCCCTCCCAATAGACAACGATGTCAAAAAATTAAGTTGACAAGAAGAATCGATAAACACGGTTTTATAACGGTTTTGAACATGAGACTTATTACCAAGACTTTTATACGCCCCCTAACGGAAGGGCCTTATTATCTTTGGTTTACCTCCATCTTTTATTCAACTTCGCCATGAAGCTTTTATTATGACTTCGGTCTTGCCTTGCCTTTTATTATCCGCCTCATCGATGGTTTTATTAGCCAAAGACGTATATCCTCACGCTAAGGCGAATTTTGGATCTTTAAAGCTTTGAAGATTAAGGCTTGATTCACTTTCGATTTTGCATAGATTTTTCGGCCTTGTGGGGCTTCAAATTGTTTGCTAGATTTAGGTGAGCACTTGAAATCTTATTATTGGGTGAAGCTTTTGATTATTCGGGTGCCAATACTTCAAAACCGTGACGCTGGCGATACCTTAATGTCTTCCAAATTTAATTACACGGAAGCTACTAGAAAAGACTAGAAACCCAACAATCCTAACTAAACCGCTAAGTCAATATTTATTAAGCAAAAAATATTTACAAGCGAAGGGAGAATAAGCAAACAACGAGAACACATGAGTTTTTGAAAGAATAAGAGTACTCTACGTTTAGCATAGTAACTTATAATTAACTCTATTATTTCTCGTCCTCATTTAAGAGACTTAGCCTAGTGTGTAGTTAAGGAATCAAAGCTAAGTGCTCAACACGCACGGTCGAGTCAAAAATTACTCTTATTCTCGCCATCGGAAAATCTACATTCGTGTCTTCAAACACTTATAAAACATGAGAAAAAATTTAAAATTTGGCCATTTTTAGCCTTATTTTGCAACAAAACGATAAACAAAAAGATAAACTTTAGAAAGCGTGAAGGTTTGGCAAGGCAAGTATCTATTCACCCCCCATACTAAAGTTAAACATTATCCTCAATGTTTCGAGTCTAGGGGTGCAAACACCCCCATACTAGAGACGTAGTCGAATGCCTAATCTAGCATGAAAAGGGTGTAACCAATAAATTAATAGCCGTTTATGAAGTGTGCTAATAACCTAAGGTTAGAACATCAAAGGATATATCATATGGATATTGAGAAATTCTTCAAAGCAAACGATCGAGTGCTCCCATAAAACGAACACGAGAGGCTCCAATCATGAAGATCATGATCTAAATACCACAATGCACAAACAATCACGGAACAAAGGTTGGAAGGGCACAAATCCCCTCACATTAACTAATTAGAAAGCAATAATATGTACATGGATAAGCATGGGTCTCCCCCACGAGGCACCTTGTTTTTGATAACCGAGTCAAAAGCTCGACTCGAATCCCCATAAATGTGATCATTTAGGGATTATCATGGTGTGGTCAATTTTTAGTGGGGCTTACATGATAAACAAGGCCCAAAAACAACCGGTATTAAGGACTAAGTCCTTTGATGGTGCAAAATACCGGGATCGAAGATGGCGTTCTCGTTTTCATTGGAAAAACAAATCAACGCCACTTCATTGTGTGCCAACAAAAACTCAAAGAGTTTCAAGAAAATAGATGAGAAGAAATAGAAGGGTGTGACAATGGGTAAGTCATAAAAACATTGAGCTACTCGAGGTAGACTCGCACCAATCAAATGAAAAGATTTTCCATTTATTGCATCGGTGGAAGACCGAGATTTCCCTTTATAAGTAATTCCAAGATTAAATATCTCGTCCTCGGTGGAGAAAGGGGATGGAACATAAGGGGATTCCCTCACACTAAGTCCACACAAAGCATCGTCAAAAGGAGAAGACGAGCTTGTAGCACTCAATATACGTGGTGATGACGGAGTTAGAATTGTAGAAAAATCTTTTAAATTCAATTCTAAATCTTTTCCTTTTTCATCTTTTAAACTCTCCTTGTGAAAACCCGATTTAATTATGTCATAAATATTTGGTGTTTCTAAAGCAATGTTAGTCACACTAAAAATTCTCACATTTGAAAACAGTTTTGGTAAAGGTGGTGGTAAGTTTTCAAAACGTTTGCCAACAAAGAAAACTTCCCCATCGGGATCAACACATTCATCATCCGAAGAATCATTCACAATTGGAATCGTAGGCTTAACACTCTTAACCTCCACCGGCGGAGGGGACGGAACTTCATTTTTCTCAACAACTCCTAAAACTCTATTTGAAATCTTTTTGCAAATGTTTTTAATGGGATTAACATTGTACAAAGACGTGATAGAATACACATGAGAAAGTGTGGAGTTTTGGGTTGCATTAATGACGAGTTCTTCCTCATTGAAACGAAGAGTGATTTTCCTTGCATGCACATCGATAAGTGCTCTCGAGGTATCCAAAAATGATCGACCTAAAATTAGCGGAACTTTAGGATCGATGGGAATGTCAACAACAATAAAGTCTACGGGATAGTAGAACTTTCCAACTTTCACAAAGACGTCCTCGGCTACTCCACAAGCTAGAATCGTAGAATGATCGGCCATCTCGATTGACATTCTTGAAGGCGTGAGATTGGGAAGATTGAGCGATTTAAAAATCTCAAGAGGCATCAAATTAATACTAGCACCAAGATCGGCCAAGGCGTAGCATTCTTCCATGTCTTGTATAGCACATGGGATTAAAAACTTGCCGGGATCACCGACTTTTTGAGGTATGCGGCTTAGAAAAACCGATGAACAACTAGACGATTTTTGCAATTTCTCTTTGTTATTCAACATACTTTTGAAGTTCGCGGCAAATCGAGGCATCATGACTAAGGCGTCGGCAAAACTTATATTGAAATGCAAGTCACGAAACATTTTCACAAAAAGTTCAAATTGATAGTTATTTCATTCTTGTGCCTTTTCCTTGTCTCGTCTTGAGGGGTATGGTAAAGGTGGTGTGGGTTGGGGCATAGGCATAGGCATCGGCCTTGGAATCTCGGGTTCCATGATTGGTGTGGGTTCAACCGTAGGTGTGGTTTGAGCGGTACTTCGTGGGCTTGTAATGTGCTCCTTTTCAACCACCACCTCGGGTTCTTTCTCTTTTTCCTTCTCCATAGAAGTACTTGGACGAGAAATGGGTTCTTTGAAAGTTTTACCACTACGAGTAGTAATAACCTTCAATTCTCCTTTCGGGTTCACGATGGTATCACTAGGAAGACCACCCGAAGAAGAGGGCTTACACATGATAGCTTCAAACATTTTAGCCATTCGGTCTTCAAATTTAGATTGCCTAGCATCCGCTTTTAACAACTCTTGCTTAATCTCATGTTGACCTTGCTCCATTTTTTGTTGATTTTGTTGGAGACGTGTGACATTTCCTTCCATTTTATTAGCATGAGTTTTGAGTTCATTAGCAAGTTTGTTTTTAATCTCGTTTTTCAACTCGGATCTTAAGCTAACCATTTCACGTTGCATATTATCAAACTTAGCATCATTAGCCTTAGCATAATTCAAAAACTCTCCTTGAAGATTTTTGGTGTGATCATTTTGAAAACCTTGAGTAGAAGTTTGAAAATCACGGTTTTGGTTTTGGTTTGAAATTTGCCCATTTCCACTTTGATAATTACCCTTGTTGTAATTCCTTTGATTGCCTTGATAATTACCACCTTGGTTGTTGTTTCGATAGTTATTAGCATTTTGATTTGGTGGAGCTTGATTTTGGCGGGAACCTTGACCGTTTTGGTTATAAGTTCCCGTGGCTATATAAGCACTCGAAGTGTTACCATCCGCGGTAATGCACTCGGAAAGATCATGAGCTCCACCACACGACAAACAACTCTTAGAAACCGCTTTAACCGAAGCGGAATTTGAAGCTTCTTGAGCTTTCCAATGGGACATAAGGCTAGCAAATCTATCAAAAACCCGATTTTCTTCATTTGCTTCATCATGTAAAGCATTAATGCTACGAGACGATGACGAGCCCAATTTGGCAACACTCGGTGTGTTACGAGGGCTATAAACCTTAAACCTATTCTCAATTATGACCAAAGCTTCTTCAACCGTTTTACACAAAAAATTACCACCCGCGGCGGCATTCAAATAATCTCTTTCATGATCGTTAAGTCCATTGTAAAACATGTCAATTTGGTGCAAGTCGGAAAAACCGTGATGAGGACATTCATGTAACATCTCCTTAAACCTATTCCAAGCCGTTGAAAAACTTTCATTTGATTCTTGTGAAAATTTAGAAATCTCATTTTTCAAATGCGTAGTCTTAGAGGGCGGAAAAAATCGGTTCACGAATTTTGAAACGAGATCCTTCCACGTCAATATAGAATTGGGTGGCTCTTTCTCTAACCAAATTTTAGCGGGCCCCGCTAAGGAATACGGAAAAAGCATCATCTTAATCGAGTCATTCGAGACATCCTTAAATTTGCACGTGGCGGTAAACGATTGAATTGGCGGATATGGTTGTGGGGATTGTCCTTCTCATCACCACGGAATTTGTTGTTTTGGATCATCGACAACAAACCCGTTTTCACCTCAAAATTCTCCGCAAGGATAGCGGGAATCACAATAGCTTCTCCATAACCCTCGGTGGGTGCTTGAAGTAACTCCATCATAGTTCGATTCGCCATGGTTGGTGCTTCTCGTACAATGGGTTCGTCAATAGGAGACTCCTCACTAGAATGAGTTGGAGTGGGAGTTTTTTTCTTTCGTCTACGTGCACGTTTTGCTTGATTACGAGTTAGCATAAACGTCACGTACCACGAGGAGACGAGCAAAGAAGATTCTATTTGGTGTTTTGTATTTTTCAATTTTTTTGTGGTTTTTGATGGTATTAATTTTTTTGGAATTTGGTGAAATGTATTAAGTAGACAAAAATCTACAAATCTCCTCCTTAATCAAATCTCTTGATTAAAGAAGCCTCAAGGAATGAAAACGATCACGTGAAGTGAACGCCTTCGATGACTTTAGAACGATGGTGGAACACCAAATCGTTCAAGAGGGTTTAATCAATAGAAACCAAGAAAATATATATGATATGTAATAATACTTTGGGCGGCAAAACCCTCGATTAGCTCTCAAAATCAAATACGCACAAGCAAGCGGAGGAAACGAGGCGGCGCGAATCACTTAAGAGCCTTTTTCCTTTAGGTCGTGAAATACAACCGCCTTATACCCACCTTATAGTTTGTATTTTTCAAAATCGAGCTTCTCGAAAGTATTTATCTATTTTTGCCTTTTTTCTTTGGTTTGAGATTCGAATACAATGATTGGGTAATGACCTCCCAAGTCAAGGTTGTGATTTCTCACGTATTTGGAGTACTTGTGAATTTATTGTTCTACGTATACAATATAGTAATAGTATTCACACAAAAACTGAAAAACGATAATACGTATTAGTAGAGTGCTACTAATACAAATACTAATTATGGTTAGTATAAAAACAACAATTGTTCAATCAAAACACAACACGCCTCCCCGGCAGCGGCGCCAAAAATTGATGTAGCTTTTTGTATACCCTTTTAGGAAAAAGAGTAACAAAGTAGTGGTAAGCGTTAAGTGTTGGTTTAGGAAAACCGAGCACTAATGACCCTTAA
This sequence comes from Glebionis coronaria, assembly GCA_025667525.1. NCBI lineage: Eukaryota > Viridiplantae > Streptophyta > Magnoliopsida > Asterales > Asteraceae > Glebionis > Glebionis coronaria. Next base: position 136,347,478 of record CM046878.1, read on the forward strand.
GAAAGTTCAAGTTCATTTCCCAAGGAGGCACGTGTGTTGTGTGATGAATTGATTTATGTTTGTGATTTTATTTAGAAGAAAAGAAAATAGAATTAGAAAGAAATGACGGTTACGAAGACGAATCGAGCTAAGACGAAAAGATCGTTCACGTAAAACCGTAAAAAAACTACAAAATTAAAATTTTAAAACCTAAAAATTAATTAAAAGCTAAAAGTAGTCTAAAATAATATAAATAAGAATAAAAATCCAATAAAAAATATTTTAAAACCTTTTATTAATTAAATATTCAATTTCAAATGCTAATAAAAGCCCTAAAATTAAATATAATTAATCAAAATGTCCAAAATATTATTTTATTGAACAAATAACTTACTTATATTATCTAAAGACTAAAAAGTATTTTTCCTAATTTTTGAAAACTATTTTCTATTTTTAAATTACTAAAACCTATTTTAAAACTAAAATAATTATAAAAATAATAAAATAATGCTAAAAATAATTTACCAATTTTAAAAATCCTATTTTACTCTAATGAACAGAAGAAAAATGAAAAAGTTTGAAAAATATTAAATTTACCACTAAAAGACAAAAACAGTTTAATATAAAACCCTAATTAACTTAAATTAATTATAAAAAATAAATAAAAGATGAACAGTAAAAACTTTTTATACTAAAAACCTTAAAATATTATTCTAAGTCTAGGAAAATTGTTAAAAGTGAAAAATAAGTATTTTTGGCACTAAATGCCAAAAACAGAAAATAAATAGTTAATTAAAAAAAAGCTATTTAATCTAAAAAATATGAAATGAACAGTAAATAAAAATCTAATTAATCAGTAAAATCAAAAATTAAATTAGAAAGATAACAAAATTGGTTTCAAGTCTTAACTCTCAAAATTGCCCACTAAAGACAAAATAGTTCAAAACCTGATAGTGACTTGTTGCTGGTTTTGTCTGCTAGCTGAAGCAGTACTAACAATTGAACTACCAGTGGGAAAGGAGTTCCCACTGCTAGTGTATTTTTGTTGGTCAGTTGACCAATAAGCTCAGGAGAGCTTATTTGGAGCTTGTTCTTTGGACAAAAGGCACCCCTATACTCAGTTGAGTATAGGGAGTCTGAGTAAACACAAAAAACACAAAGTCACTTAGCAAAATAAGCACCAAATAAGCCAAATAAGTTTCTGATTAAGCTTGATGTTAACTGATGAATAGTAAGGAAATTTTACATGCACAAAAATGGATTTTAGAAGCTCAAAACTTGCACAAAAGCTCACCAAATAGCAGATAAATGATTCACAATCCTTAAATGACCTATCTACTAGCAACTACCAAGATTCAAAGCACCAATCTTTAAAAATCAGGCAGATTAATAGCTTTACTAATTTTAGCTATGATATCCAATATTTAGCATGCAACTTTGTTTAAGACTCTACCAAATAAAAACCTAATACTAACATACAACCTAAAAACCACCCTATGAGTGATTGTAATAGGTTTAAGCCAAGATGCACTTCATTCAACCCTACTTAATCCCTAATCCAAACACTCCTTAAAATCTAAAAATCATCTTTTTCAAACAAAATCTAAACAAATCTCAATCAAACTTCTTAATTGCTATCTAATCATTCATAACATCCTAGAATGAACATTATCAATCCATAAGAACACACATAAACAACTTCTTCACAAAATCATGCAAAAATCACCAATAACTGAAAAATGAAAAAGGGTCCAGGCTTTTACCTTGTTGGACCTACATCCAGGCCCAACAATGGCTGCTAGCCATCTCCAAACAGGCCCGGGCCTGTGCAGTACCTTGGACTAAACAAGCTCCCACTTGAACCTGCTAAAATCAACAAGAACAAACACAAAAATGCACTTTCTGATTTTTCCTCTTTAAACCTTTTCACAAATCAATAAACCAACAACCCTTGGACCTTTTAACACTTTTTGAAACAAAAACAATTTCAGAAAAGCAGGAGTCCAATTCCACTTTCACTTCCTTGAACCCTAGGATTTCTGAAATTATCAAGAATTTTTCAAAACCTTTTGAAAAATCAAACACACAAAGTGTGTATCAAATGATTATGGAACTCAGTATTCTAGCCAAAACAAACACCAACTTTTAATAACTTATAAAAGGAATTACATTTACTAAATACCAAACTTTATATTCATTAAAAAGGGATTACAAGAATTTTGCTAGAAAAACTGGAACAAGAGAAATAGGGACACATGTGTCTCCTATTTATACAAAATGATAGAACTATCTAGAAAATAATACAATGTGAAACCCTAGCTCTTGATTTCCCTGAAATGCCCTTGGTTTGAATTTTGAAATCTTGGTCAAAAAACATTGCCATGTGAAGATGTTGATGTTACAGCTTGCAAATATGATCTTTGACGTTTATTTGGAGCGGGGGACAAGTAGTTGCATCTTAACCATTCATCTTGTCGTCTTTGGGGTTTGGGAATGAAAGTGACGTAGCAGGGGAGGTCCCTACTGCTCACATGGGTAAAGTGGTGAAGGTTTTTGGGGTTGGGAAATGATTAGGGTAAGATTAATTATGGTTCTGGGGAGTTTAAGGGTAAAACCCTTTGATTTGATGAAATGGGAGATTAGGGTTTATGTGTTCTTGAGCTGGGGATTAAGGGGTGTTTAGGAGTGATGATGTGAACAGTACCCGTTTACCTCCAAAACTTAGGTTTAAAAACAGATTATAAATTAATCTGTTATTTAAGTGGTGAGTGGATGGTGACGTGTGAGGGGAAGTGATGTGGTGGATGCTGATTGGTTGGTGGTGATGATGTGTAGGATTGATTGGTTGGGATAAGTTTCAGTGTCTGGCAGTTTAGGTCCCCCTACTTCCTTTGTTTCTTCATGTTGTATAAAATAGCTAACAACTTCAAATCCCTTAGTAACAACTTTGGAGTACTTGTCAAAAATGGCACAACTTGTTTACAAACTTTTTCCAAGGGCTTCTTTTGTACTTTCTTCATTCTTCAAGGACTGAACTTGTAATATCTTGATAATTTAGGGACCACAATGCATTTTATGAGTTTTGCAAGGGTATAAATTGCCAAGTCTTCAATTCTTCAAGGTCCATTTTGGAAATTCCAGATTTGGGTCTGGTTCATTGTGCGGCTTCGTTTCCCGTGTTCGTTTTTGAATGATTCTTGTGATCTTTTTGTCTTTTCCTCAATATCCGTACCTAAAATACACAAGTAACAAACACGAGCATATATTTGGCAGTTTCAATGATATTTAATGCATTTTAAGCCCAAATTGGACGATGAGACTATGTATAAAAGCAGTCTCATCAGATCTACCCAAACAGATTTTGGAAGCTCAGACTCAAGCTCAATTACCTGAAAACTTGTGAAGGAAGACGTCGGGGGAATGCTAAGAACCGACCTTACTAAGGAGAAGCTAGAACCAAGAGTAGATGGAACCCTATTCCTACACGGACGAAGTTGGTTACCTTGCTATGGAGATTTGAGGAACGTGATCATGCACGAATCCCATAAGTCTAATTATTCTATACATCCCGGATCTGAAAAGATGTATCAAGATACGAAGAAATTATACTGGTGGCCAAATATGAAAGCTGACATCACCACCTATGTGAAAAAGTGTTTGACATGTTCACGTGTCAAAACTGAACACAAGAGACCATCGGGTTTACTTGTACAACCCGAGATACTGAAATAGAAGTGGGACAGTATCACCATGGACTTTGTCACCAAACTCCCAAAGTCATCTCACGGTTATGATACTATCTGGGTAATCGTCGATCGACTCACCAAGTCCGCTCATTTCCTGCCAATTCGGGAGAATGATCCCTTGGCAAAACTCGTAAAGACGTACCTAAAGGAGATAGTGACCAAACATGGAATACCAGTTTCGATAATCTGTGATCGAGACGGTAGGTTCACGTCAAACTTTTGGAAGGCTTTCCAACGAGCTTTAGGTACTAATTTGGACATGAGCACCGCTTATCATCCACAGACTGACGATCAAAGTGAACGAACCATTCAGACTCTAGAAGACATGCTACGAGCATGTGTGATTGATTTCCAAAATGGATGGGTTGACCACATTCCTTTAGTAGAATTCTCCTACAACAACAGTTATCATGCCAGTATTAAGGCTGCCTCTTTTGAAGCACTATACGGTCGAAAGTGCCGTTCACTTGTGTGCTGCGCAGAAGTAGGTGAATTTCAGCTCACTGGACCAGAATTAATCCAGGAGACTACATACAAGATCGTCCTCATTAAGCAAATAATCCAAGCTGCTCGCGATCGACAAAAGAGCTACGCGGACCTAAAACGCAAACCTATGCAATTTGAAGTAGGTGACTGTGTCATGCTCAAAGTATCACCTTGGAAGGGTGTTGTACGCTTTGGCAAACGTGGGAAACTGAATCCACGTTATGTCGGCCCTTTCAAAGTAATAGTCAGGATCGGGGAAGTAGCTTATCGTTTAGAGTTGCCCCAGCAACTGATTCAGGTACACTCTACTTTTCACGTGTCTAACCTGAAGAAGTGCTATGCTGAAGAACCATTGGCTATGCCACTGGAAGGATTTCAATTTGACGACAAACTCCAGCTCATAGAAGAACCAGTAGAAATTATGGAGAGGACGGTTAAGAAATTGAAACGCAGTCGCATCCCGTTGATCAAAGTACGTTGGAACTCGAGGAGAGGTCCTGAGTTCACTTGGGAACGAGAAGACTTGTTCAAAACCAAGTACCCACACTTGTTCCCCTGACCGGTGACTTCATCTTAAGCTTTGAGGACAAAGCTAAAATAACGGGATGGTGTTGTAAAACCTCTGATTTTATCTTATTGACTTTGTCAATGGTTGTACTTACTATTTTTGGAATCTATACAATTCCACTTTTATATGACTTATTAATAATCATATACTTTTGTCATACTATCATTTCATATTTATTTGTACATTTATATGAACCTTTAGTCTTTATTGACTACGTTGGCAATTGACTGGCCACGCCTTTAGTCTTTATTGACTACTTTGGCAATTGACTGGCCACATGATTGAACAAGGACTCATCACCTTAGTACATACTTTTGATACACTGTATCATTATCTACTTTTAATTTATTAAGTACTTGGATTTATATTTATATTTATATTATTTACATATATTTCATACTATGAATAAACACCTATCACTTTAAAACAAGGTACATTATTTCACATTGTCATCTATTTACTTTATTCAAGTAAAATACTTATAATGATATACTCATTATATACTTTCACCAAGTTATCTAAAAGTTTAACCAAAATACCTAGAAACTTAACAAATGCATACACTATAATACATGGACTATTATTATCTCCTAATACGTGACACAAATTAACACAATTCTCTAAAATTTCATGTGTGTGCCGTGTATAAGCATGCATGCACTACCCTTAATCATTTCAAAACTTACAAGTTACCATCCACTAATACACTATACCATACTATACCTTACACTTTTCTTACACACATTATGTTAGCCTTAAAATGTGTGCAACTAACGATATTACATTAGTTTCATAGCCGTGACTTGCAGGGACTAATATTGTCAAATATAAAGTCCAAGTCCCGTGCTATATAAACCCCTCCATACTTCCATGGAGGGGTGAGGCTTATCATTTCTTTCTTGTCTTTCTCTCTCTAATAAACACACATTTATTAGAGCATATCTATAACACCCCACTTGGATAAGTGGACAGTTACGTGTATTTATGGCGTGTCATCAAAGCATAAGGTAAATGTCCTAAAACATTAACTGACCATAAAGGAAATACCAGAATCAAAAATCGGTAATCTAAACATAAGCTCAAAACATGAAAAGTAAAATACTAAAGGAAAGGACTAAATAATATCCAAATAAGCAGAATAATGTAAGAAGTGCATAAAGTAAGAAGTCCGGATAGCTTCCATTCAATGCACATGCTCTCAGAATCCTAAGAGCGTCCTGGTGTACCTGCCGTTAGAAGATGAAAGTACTACGACTGAGCATAACGCTCAGTGAACGGATATAAAGCATGATAAGGAATTATTGAAATGAAACAGATGATAAAATACTAGAGCTGTAAGACTGATAAGTGAAGTTGCAGCGGAAATCTGTGTATAATCTATAAAGTCTGATTTATAAATAATAAAGCTGAACTGTTATCTGTTAAATCTGAAAACACGCATTTACTGTATTTTAATTGCCAGAGCTTATATAGATCATGTGCTGTAACAATGGTGCATGAATAACTGGAGGGGTGACCTCGTCATGCTGTAGAGGGGTGACCTCTAAATGCTGTAGAGGGGTGACCTCTAAATACTGTGTTGGGTGGAGGGATCAACTCCAATGTGAAGGATGTAGAGCACACACCACATTCACCCTGATAACTGTAAACTGATAAGCCTAGGATGCATCCATACACCCTACTAAAAATACTGATAAAATGGCCAAACTGAGCTGAGTGGGACGATGCAGGATATCACTCTCCTGCATGTGAGTCATGACACCGGTGCCTCTAGTGCCATGGTTACGGTACCTCCGTAACTAGTACATAAACTGGTCATGCTTGTATATAATGCTCAGGAAATTTATTTAGTTATTAACATGATTATTGATAAGCTTAAACACACACTGGGAAAACATTTGGCTGCAGACGGGGAATCCTAATCATGAATAGGAAAGGAAGTCCTTACTGAAAGAGGGGAAATCCGTACCTTGTGTCTAGTAACTGACTGAAGGATGAACAGACGGAAAACCTACTCTGACTTCACGTGAACTACATGAATAAAGGGACATGTATGAGTTGTGTGCGTATGATATGAGTTACTGTTTCTTTACTTGATTTATTGATTCTTAACTTGTTATACTTGTTCATGAATTTATATGTATTTCCTTAATCTTGTATAGTTCTTGTGTTCTTTATAATGTATTTCATGTTTCATGTGTTATTATACTTACTGTTTCATAATTAGTAACTTTCTAAAAATAAGTGTTTTCTATAAATAGTAATTTAGCTCGTTTTCAATTTACGTAGGTCATTTAACTTGTTTTATCATATGACAACCTTTAATCAATAAGCCGAATTCAATAAGCCGATATAAAATAAGCGATTACTTAATAAGTCATTTTTAACAAGCCGTAAATTAAATAAATTCCAAAATCAAATAAGCCGATTATGTGTTGGCTTTTTTTTACTATTATCAAAACCATTTGTATGTACGTAGACGACAATTTTTTTAATTTATATAGTATTTTAACTTATTAAGATGGTAAACCAAGGTAAGCATTTATTAGTATGATTTATTGTGTCAAAACAAAAGTTGTGCCACATTCAATAGAACAAAGATCAGTTAGTTTCTTGATGTGTTTTATATCTTTTTTTGTAAGCCTATGTAATACTTGGCTATATTTTAAGGTTATACTTTTCATGTTTACCAAAAGCAAAGTTTAAAGATATACTTAATCACGTATCAATATTTTGACCAACTTGTAGTATTATGTCATTGCATTCATCGCTTTTATAATTGGGATCATGAGATTACCTCCAAGGATAAAGGAATGCGTCATAATCGAATCCCATGAACGCCAACTAAATGCAGTCCGATCGAAATCAATCGAAACACGAACTCAAACCACCGGTCAGCAAACAGAAATCATGATCTTGGCACGAGTACGAATTGCTACTTAGACCGAACACAACCTCACCATAGATTTATCGAGTCCCAGACGAACCAAAACCACACGTGTACTTTTGCTAGAACCAAACTCGAAAATGAAGCGAACACAATATGATCGAAGCTCATTCTAAACGTGAACTCGAACGAACAAACCCAAACCGAAAGTAGAATCGACTAGACGATGAACATGCGTTCCAAGCCGCGAACCTGAGCTGGACGTTATCATCATTTGAGCTAATGGTTGCTGATAAGAAAAACGCATGGGGACATATACATATGGCATTTTCATGTTATCAAAGTGATGGAGAAATTGATGTAAAATGTTTTCTTTTTAAATACATAGACATACATTACATGTGCTAAATGAAATCTTCGAGCCAAAACGCGTGGAGCGAAAGAGACCATTTAATGTTTTTATTGTAGTCAAACTATTTTTATTAGCAAAATATTCTATTTCCATATGTAAATTATTTGGAACTAAATGATGAATCCAATGTTAGAAGGCAGAAGCGGTATATCAAGGAACGAACAAAATGATAGCTATTTACGTAAGTTGTTTTAAACTTGTAGTTATCTTTTACATAAAAATAAAAGTCATATTTTTTTTGGGTTTCACAACTCTTCCCTTCTAAAAAAAATAATTCGTCCTCGAATTGAGGATGCGAAAATGCTAGGGTTTAACAATTCTCCCTCTCTAAAAGGAAAATTCGTCCTCGAATTAAGGTAATAAGCTGCTGGGTTATAAAAATTGAAAGGACACAAAAGCTGAAAAGACATGTAAGCTGAAGGGACATGAACGTGAAAGCACTGACAAGAACATGGAACGTGACATGACTGAAGAGGACATGGAACATCACATGACTGAAAGGACTTAACTGAATTTATTGAAGGAAAAGGTATGAGAGTCCGGATGGAATCCTCCGTTTCGAGTGGCTTCCCGCTCGAAACGATCCCTTCAAAGGTCTAAACATAATTAACAAAATCTTGGTCCTGATGACCCTGTCCTGATGATGCTGAATAGTTTTTGGTTCCATACTTAAGATGGATTTTCTGAATCTGATAGAATGAAATGAGCTGTAGCCTCATGAAACGGTACGTGTAAATATTCTGAAAAGATAACATTTATATCTCTGAGTAAGCTGCGGAAATATATAGGGATGAACTACGTGAATAATTGAGAACGTGATACGTGAGCAATTATGAACGTGGTTCACGATTATGTGAGGTACGCTCAGCATGAATTATATCATGAATCTGATACGCGAAACATACTGTGAACGTCGTACTAGAATATATCATGGGCGTATGCTGACTGAGGAAAAAAATGCCAAACAATTCGGCCTGAGACGTGAAACGTCTGTCTGAGCATGGAAAAGCTGTGCTAACTTGAGTCTGGTTTCTTAAGCTTTCTATGACCAACTCCGGTACCAGACCTGGAACGTATCCACGGAGATGGAACACGAACCTGAACGTGAACAATGTCATGAATGCGAATCGTGAACTTAAATCATGAGATGAACTGAGACAGTATCATATTGTGAATAAGACGTAGACGTGAAAGTGAAAATAAAGTGAACGTAAACATATACGTGATCGTGAACATATATTCAGTCTGATATAATGATCGTAGGAATACCTTGAATTCGTACAATTTACTTGAAACGCGCAGGCTAGTTACATGGGTGACGATAACTTATTTAGTATCATACTTTCTTTGAGCATGTGGTAGCTGATATCAATTTCATGGAATTTCGTCTCATTTCTGCTCAGAAATTACTAAGGATCGTAATAACTTGCTAACGTAACGGTGTTCTGTCTTAAACCTGTGGTATATCAGGCATCTAGATATGAACATAGCTGCATCAATGTGTGATACTGCTTCCATCAAAATTCTACTTGAGATCATAGGATATTCTGGTGAAAATCTGGTTGGATAGTCATGGAAGAATTTTTAGTGAGAACTGTCAGCAATTTCTACGGTAGCAGTTAATTGAGTTCTAGAAATGTTTGTACTTCGTTCACAGGCGTCAGTCGGGACCATCAGGTGATGGCCTTCACCTGCGCAGGATTGTCTGAAATTTCTTTCTGCTGAAATATGGTGGCTCAGAAATGCCACTTTGTTCAAGTGAGATTTATATTTGGAAAGTTGTGTATAAAAATAACTCCTATTGAAGATTTTGTACAACTGTGAGAAGATGAGTCTCGTGTTCTTCTCTAGCATTAGGCAGATCAGAATGTGATCAATGAATATACTGATGATATTGCCTGAGAGTCATGAAAATTTTTTATTCATAATTTCATAATATAGCTGGAGCATTAGGGAGCTCAAAATTATAAAATCAAAATTTTTAGAGAGACGGTAATATGTGCAACAACAGTCTGGAAACGTCATGTTCTTTCTCTCACCACTGATGGTAGCATGATCGGAAATTTGTTCTAGAAAATGTTTAAGACATCGTAGCAGGTCAGATAAACCTGCTATTTATGGAATGAACATTGATTAAGAATGGTGATCTTGCAAAAAAAAATTAGTGGTCGATACATGATCTCATGATACCGGCCTTCTTCCTAATAGACATAAACGGTGCACTTCCTGGTGGTGCGCTATGGCGAATAAGGCCTCGTTTTGGTAACTTTTGCAGCAAATGCTGCAACTCTTTAACTTAGCTGAAGCCTTGCAATAAAGAGTTTTGAAAACAGGTTCCTTTCTTGAGACTAACTCGATGTTAAATTCTGTCTCGTGGTCAGGAATGAATTTCTGGAAAACCTTCCGGGATTACATCTGGAAACTTTGGGATAATCTATTGATCATGAATTTAAGGAATTTCAGAATTCGTATCATGAATGGTGACCAGAAGTCTTTGTAGCTAAAAGATAATAATTCACGTGCTCGTAAAGCTGGAACAATTTGTACTGATTTTTCTGGCAGGAGTAAAATGAATATGTTCAGGGTTGGTAAGACGGATCTCGTCGTTAACTGAAAATAAAACTTTAATAAATATGGTGATACCGTTGAGTCCTTTCAGGCTGAGAGACAGGTGACTACCTAATTTGAGATAAAGCTGACATAGGAATACGTGAAGTAAACATGGGGACTTTTCACTAAATGTGTTCGTCCGTCACCTCACATAGTGAATACTGCGTGTTTAACCTAAATAATACTCTAGTGGTGGTGACTGCATTTTTCAAATGATCTTATTTATGCGTGGCATAATAGAACGAGTGTATCCCCCTTGGAGGGTGCCCTAAATCATTGAGGGTCTGGTTTAGAAATATACGGAGTTATGAGTTCTTGACTCGTGTCTTAGTAGATGAGTCTGAATAAGGTTAAAAAAAATTATTTTTTTTGGTAACTGCTAGGATTGGCGGACCGGTTAGACTACTGACCTTTGTATTTCTGGTCACGTCCATTCCGGAGCTCCAATGTTTACTGAATGATTAATATAAGCACGGTGGTTGTTATTACCGCTTTGTTTGTCAGTTTCATGACGGTATTTATAACGACCATGATTCCTGTACTATTCTGCTGAGTGGCTGGCTAGGTACCGGTTCCCACTCTTCTGAATGAAAGATTAGCTGAGTGAAGTGTGACATCTAGCTGAGAAGGTAAAAGCATGGAATGGAATGGAATCGTCCTTGCTCTGAAGAGTCTTTATAATATAGACAACATCAACATCTTGAGAAATCTTCAAAGCATCGGCAGCATCAGCATTTGTGCAGTCTTCAAAGTGTTAGCAGCATCAGTATCTGGTAAAATCTTCAACTCATGAGCAGCATTAGCATCTGGTAGAATATCGACAAGTGGAAACGCCTAAGATGCTTGAGGATCGATTAGCAATATCCATTGAGTAGGGTACCTGGAGTACACCTGGAGTACACCTGGGCTACCGTGTTGGGAATAAAATGTAGCCAGTTCACTTGAGCGCTGACAAGAGGAAAACAAGCGTTGATAGGAAGAAAACAAACGCTGACAGATTAAGCATTGACAAGAAGAAGTCAAGCGTTGATAGGTTGAAGACAAGCACTGATGGAAAGATTTAGTCTACGCGTATATTGTTTCTAGTTTGTTTCTAGTAAAGATAAGTTCAACATTGTATTTTCTATAATTATCTTTACCTAGAATAGTTGATACGTAGACTCTTGTACAAGGCTTCTTATGTCTATAAAAGAAGACCTTTAGGTTATGTTTCAATATAAGTTTTCATACGTTAAACACTTTCATTGTAAGCAAGTTTGTTATTATCAATAAAGTGAAAGTTTGTTTACATCTTTGTGTGTTCTTGTTTAAGTGTTAATTCCGCATAACACTTAGATTACTTTATACATAAACAAAGTTTCTCTACGTGTATAACTTGATCTAATCTCGTATACACAAGCTTAATCGATATAAGTTTAGGATCAACAAGTGGTATCAGAGCTTGTTGAGAAACTTTTGATCTTAAAGAACACAAGAACCCTAAAATCACCAAAACCCTAATTTTCACAAAACCCTAAAAACATCATGTCAAATCCAGAAGTAACATCCTCCTCATCCTTACCAAACATCAAGATTTTCATGCTTGATGCAAACAACTTTGAGCTGTGGAAGTTCAACTTTGAGCAATATCTGGGAATCTATGACTACACTCTCTGGGAGATTATTGAATATGGAAACACATTTAATAAAGCTCAAAAGATTGCCGATGCCATTGCTACAAGATCAGCTGTTGCTGGATGTCCAGAAGCAGATAAGAAAGAAAAACCTAATGATGGTAGCTGTGTCTGTTGAAGACATAGCAAAGAAAAGAGTTGATATGAAAACCCTAAACATTCTGAAACTCTCTTTGGGACAAGAAACTCAGCACAAATACAGAGGTTATGAGTCTGCAAAAGACCTTTGGGCAGCTCTTGAAGTTGCATATGGTGGTAATGATGATACTAAGGAAGAGAAGAAGAAGCAACTCATGCATTAGTATGTTGTTTTTAAGGCTCAACCTAATTAGAAGCTTAGCAGTGTGAGAAGCAGACTGCTTGACATTACGAGCAAGCTGTCCTTCATGGGGACACAAGTTGGTGATGTTGACATTATTGCCACTTTTCTTAAAAGCCTCGGTGATGCGTGGAAGATTAAGGCAAGATCTATACTTGCCAATAACACTCACAAAAGTTCTACTTTTGATGATATCTACAACAAACTGAGGCTATTGGAGAATGAAACTCTTTTGGAGCATGGAAGTAAGTCTACCAATAGTAACATGGCCTTCTTCTTACATAGTGAAGGTCAATTTGATCAGAAGGACTCATACATGCACCCAGTTACTGGATCATCATGTGTCAACGCTGGATCATGTCCTATCAACGCCTCACATTCAGACGCTGACACATACAAAATTGACTCACCAAGAGTTAAGCCTGCTGGTTTGGATCTGGATACTGTGTTTGCTTACATTGCTTCTTTGCCCAATGGTTCAGTGATTACATATGAGGATCTTGAGCAAATAAGTGATGAGTACTTGGAGGAGATGGATATAAAGTGGAACATGGCTCTTGCTAGTATAAGAGCAAACAGGTGGAATAGAAGGTTTAAGAAGAAGATGACCTTTAATGCAAAGGACACTGCTGGATTTGATAAATCCAAGGTTGAGTGCTACAATTGTCATCGTATGGGGCACTTTATGAGGGAATGCAGATCTCCAAGAAGATCTGATGCTGGAAAACCCTCAAGCCAAAATATTAAGGCTCGGGATCCTAAGGCCATGGTAGCAGTGCAAGAAATTGATGGTATTGGATGGGACTGGAGCTATTTGGCTAAAGATGGTGAAGAGGATAAAGATTTGGTTGCTGAGATAGAAGAAGAAGAGCATGTTCAATATGCTCTCATGGCACACTCCTCCTCTTCATCAGATAATGAGGTATACGATGATGCTTTTTGTAGTAAGGGTTGTCGTTTAAATACTGAAAAACTTAACAAAGAGGTTTTAAGATTGTTAAGTGATGTGAGTACTGAGAGATGCAAATTGTCTAACTATCAAATTGCTCTCACTCAAACTGAGAAGACAGTTTCTGAGTATAAGAAAATGGAATTTGACTTAAAAGATAAAATAAATATCTTAAAGCATGAGTTAAATGCTAGTAATGATGTTAGAAATATCATGGAAAGGGTCAATGGTGAACTACAGGCTAAGTTAGATGAGGCTATTAAGAATAAGGATAATGTTGACATTAAAATTCAGAGATTTGATAAGGCCTCACAAACCCTAGGAGAATGTGTTAATAAACAGAGGGATCCTAAGGACATGACTGGGATTGGGATGAAAGACTATACTGTTGTTCCACCACCAGCTGGGGATTTCTATGGTGTCCAAAGAAAGGACCTATCTTGGACTGGTTTACCAAAACTCCAAGAGGAGGAATTTATTCCTCCACCAAGAGTCATTACCCCAGTTGAAGAGTATAGACAAAAGTTGACTGACTTGAATGAATGGGAGAAAGCCAACCCTACCTTGTTTGTTAAGGGTGGCTTGTTATGTGAAAGTCCCAATGAGTCTACTCCTATTAAGGTAACAAACCCAATCACTGGCAAGACAGTTGACCTTGGCTCAAACACTGTTAGAAAACCTAGCATTAAGTATGCAGAAATGTATAGGAATACTAGATCACCTAAAAGCCAAGTTAGTAATGATGGAACAAGCTTCTTCTCTTCTAGACCTAGGGTTGTGTCTAGAAAAGCCTGTTACACTTGTGGTAGCTTTTCACATTTAGCATATAAGTGTGTCAACGCTTCCAAGGTCAACACTGTTAAAAAGTCAAACATTGTCAGACCCAAAACTTTTGTGGAGCAAAGTCCACAAGTTGTTAGACCAGCCCCATTCTTCACTAGAGGGTCTAACACTCATGGACAAAGACCATTTCAGAAGACCAATACTTGGTCTAATAGGCAATGGGTTTCTGTAGCAAACCCTAGGTTCAACGCTGACAAGGGTAATTTCAGCGTTGACAAGACCAAATCCAACGCTGACAGAAACGTTGCCAGACCTAAATATTTGCAACCACAGGGTAAGGGGTCTAAAGCTTCTTCTAGTTTGACATGGAGACCTAAGCAAGATCAAAACCCTAATTCTAATGGGATTTCTATAACCTGCAACAGATTTAATTATATTTCAAAGGTCATTACAAAACCAATTGGGGTTAACTGGGTATTTCATCCAAAGAGGGATGAACAAGGGGTTGTTATGAGAACTAAGTCTGTTCTTGTTGAACAACCAGATGAATCCAAGTCTGCTCAGGCTTAGGTTCCCAAAGAAAACTAATTTGTTTTCTTTATGTGCATGGCATTCAAAAACAGGTCAATGATTATGGATATTGGGACAGTGGATGCTCCAGGCACATGACATGGAAGGAAGAATATTTAACTAACTTCACTCCCATTAAGGATGGTGATAAGGTTTACTTTGGAGGCGGATATGGAACTATCACAGGCAAAGGAACTCTTCTCACCAAAAACTTGCGTTTTGAAAATGTGTTTCTGGTAAAGGAACTTGATTACAATCTTTTTAGTGTATCACAAGTTTGTGATAACAAAAATAAAGTTCTGTTTACTGATACTGAATGCTTGGTGTTAAGCAAGGATTATAAAATCCCAGATGAGAAATATATTGACTATAGAACACCTAGGCATAAGGACATTTATAATGTGAATCTTAATGGTATTAGGATGAATAATAATATGTCATGTTTTTATGCTAAAGCTTCAGTTGATGAGAGTAATCTATGGCACAGGAGACTAGGGCACATAAACTTTAAGAATATAAACAGGCTTGTGAGACTTGGCTTGGTTGATGGTTTGCCTGAAAAGGCTTTCTATAATGACCACTCTTGTGTTGCATGCCTTAAAGGAAAGCAACACAAGGTCTCATTTAAGTCTAAACAGGTGCACTCTAGTTCTAAACCACTTCACTTGCTGCATATGGACCTGTTTGGTCCAACTAATATAGAGAGTTTGAATGGTAAATCATACTGCTTTGTCATCACAGATGACTTTTTTAGGTTTACTTGGACTTTCTTTTTAGCTATGAAAAGTGACGCTGCTGATACTCTAATTGATTTTATTACTCAGATTGAAAAGAAAACTGGTAATAAAGTTAAAATGCTTAGGAGTGATAATGGTGGTGAGTTTAGAAATAAACTGTCGGATGATTTTTGTGCCAAGAAAGGGATTACTAGGCAGTTTAGTGTTGCCAGAACCCCACAGCAAAATGGGGTTGCTGAGAGAAAGAATAGAACCCTAATTGAAGCAGCCAGGACTATGTTGGCTGATGCTCATTTCCCCATAGATTTTTGGGCTGAGGCTGTGAATACAGCTTGTTATGTTCAGAATAGAGCATTGGTCAACAAGATACATAACAAAACACCTTATGAGTTACTTTAGGGAAGGAAACCTAATATTGGTTTTCTTAAACCTTTTGGTTGTCATGTAGTTGTACTTGATACTAGTGATGCCTTAGGTAAATTTAGTGCTAAAGGTGATGAAGGCTACTTCATGGGTTATTCAGTGCAGAGCAAGGGATATAGGGTTTACCTTAAGAAGGAAAAACGTATACTTGAGAGAGTACATGTTAGGTTTTTAGAGAGTAAACCTAGTGATCCTGAAAGTGGTCCAAATTGGTTGTTTGACTTGGAACCTCTATCTAGGACTTTAAATTATATGCATGTTACTAATCCAGACATTGTGAAGGTAACTTCAAATGTTATGGAAGAACCAGTTGTTGATGTTTCAGGTACACAGGTTAATGAAGAGGTTGGATCACAAGCAGACAAGTTATCTCCCATACAAGAGTATGTCACAATTCCCATATGGACAGATGATTTTGCTGCTGCTGCTGCTAGAAAGGAAAATGGTGGTCCCCAAGTACCACCAGTTAACAACATGCATGGTCCTTCAGGCGCTGACAAAGGCAAATCTAGCGCTGACAGGACAAATTCAGGCGTTGATGGCTCAAACGTTGACAACACCATTTCAGGCGTTGATAACCCAAACGCTGACAACCTTGGTTCAGGCGTTGACAACACTTTTGGTCATATCTTCTCTTCAAATTTTGAACAAGGTGAACCTTCAAGCATACATGAAGAGGATCATACTAATATTGATGGAAGAGAGTCTGAAGAAGATATTGGCAACATGGATAATGAGATTGAAGACAACAGACTTTTTGAGGGAGGAGTTCTCACTTCTACTATGAAGAATCATCCCCCTTCACAAATTATTAGGGATGTCATGACTCCTGTTCAGACTAGAAGATCTCATCAGAATCTTGGTGTATTCATTGCCAATATACACAAGAAGGTTGATACCCCTCTTGTTCAAGCATGTTTGTTTGCTTGTTTTCTATCACAACAGGAACCCAAGAATATTTTTGATGCTCTCAAAGAACTAAGTTGGGTGGAAGCAATGCAGGATGAGCTTCACCAATTTGCAATTCAGGATGTTTGGGAGCTGGTTGATTGTCCTAGGTATGTCAGACCTATTAGGACAAGATGGGTTCTTAAAAACAAGAGAGATGAAAGAGGCATTGTGGTCAGAAACAAGGCACGTTTAGTGCTCAGGAATATACACAAGAGGAATGGATATACTATGAGGAGGTCTTTGCACCAGTTGCAAGGATTGAAGCTATAAGGATATTTCTAGCCTATGCTTCCTGCATGGGCTTCACTATCTATCAAATGGATGTGAAGAGTGCTTTCCTCTATGGTACAATTGTTGAGGAGGTATATGTCATGCAGCCTCCTGGTTTTGAGGATCCAGAGAATCCAAACAAGGTGTATAGAGTCAAGAAAGCTATGTATGGACTTCATCAATCCCCAAGAGCATGGTATGGCACATTGTCCACTTATTTGGTGGAAAATGGATTCAAAAGGGGCACCATCGACCAGACATTATTTACAAAGAAGGCTGGTAAGGATGTCTTACTTGTTCAGGTTTATGTTGATGATATCATCTTTGGATCCACAAATCCAAAGATGAGTGAAGACTTTTCCAAGCTTATGACAGACAAATTTAAGACGAGTACAATGGGGGAGATGAACTTCTTTCTAGGGTTACAAGTTCAGCAGAAAGAAGATGGTATCTTCATCTCTCAGGATAAGTATGTAGCAGAGATCTTGAAGAAGTTTGGCTTTTCTCCACATAAAAAGAGGGCTACTACTCCTATGGATAGAGAACACCCTTGGGGAAAAGTTGGAGATGGAAAAGAGGTGGATGTCAGGCACTATAGATCAATGATTGGTTCATTGATGTATCTCACAGCCTCAAGACCTGACATCATGTTTGTTGTGTGTGCATGTACACGCCATCAAGTGACTCCCAAAGAATGTCACCTTTATGCTGTCAAGAGAATCTTTAGGTACCTGAGATGTTATCCAGATCTTGGCTTGTAGTACCCAAAAGATTCACCATTGGAGCTTATTGTATATTCAGACAGTGACTATGGAGGTGATAAGTTTGATAGAAAATCCACAACTGGTGGATGTCAGTTTCTTGGGAGTAAGTTGATCTCTTGGCAATGCAAGAAACAAACAGTGGTGGCCAATTCTACAACTGAAGCAGAGTATGTTGCAGCAGCTGCTTGTTGTGGACAAGTCTTATGGATTCAGAACCAGCTGTTGGATTATGGGTATAATTTCATGCATACCAAGATATTTGTTGACAATAACAGTACTTTATGCATTATTAAGAATCTTGTACATCATTCTAAAACAAAACACATAGAAATCAGACATCATTTTATAAGGGATTGTTTTGAGAAGGGTTTAATACAACCAGATAGGGTTGACACAGAAGAAAATGTGTCAGATTTATTAACTAAACCTTTTGATGCTGGAAGGTTTCAATACTTGGTAACAAGTATTGGAATGATCAATCTCACATAATATGTGTTTTGGGGTCTTAATGTAAAAACATGTACAGGATAATGCATTGTTATTGGTCTTTTTGAAGATTTAGATTTTCCACTATATTTTTCTAACACTGACAAAGGTTACCTTAACGCTGATAAGTGTTATTGTGACATTGTCAGCAATATATTTATCTAACGCTGACAAAGGTTTCATTAACGCTGACAAGTGTTATCGGGACGTTGTCAGCAACAATGTTAGTTTTGTGGTTTTTAATCTAAATGTGCAGGTGGTGTTAGCATTATACCATTGGATACAGAGTTGCTTATGGATCATTGGAGAATCATTTGGGCATGTTTTTATTTATGGATGATGGTTGGAATATTTATATTCCTATCTTAACATAAATTTTTATGTTCATGTATATTTTTGAGCAACATATGTATCACAGTTTAAGGGGAGGTTTTAGGAACCTTTAGGACTCTTGGGTATTCTTATGATACTCTTATCATAATTATAGATTGTGTCCACATGTGAGTATGAGTTAGTTTTACTAAATCATGAGGCACTGTAGCATGCAAAGTTGATATACTATGCATGCTGCCAAGACATTTTTGGCCTAGAATTGGTTGTGGTCTGTTGGGAGACTTGGGAATGATTTTATCATGGGTTTTACCTGGGAGTAACAAGGAATTTTATGAGATAACTTAGTTGTTAAGAGTTTAGGTTAGCAAGGGACACTAGAGGACTGTTATGTCTATCTTGCATAAGCAAGTGTGCATAACTAGACAGTGCTTGCCGCCCTATAATAATTATCAACTTATAGGTTATCTTCACTAGGATAAATTACTTTGTTAAGGTCCTTTTTCTTTTTTATTACTTTTATTTTTGGACGCTGACAAGTATTTTTCCAAGCGTTGTTATGACCAATTTAGACGCTGACATGGCTTTGGCAAACGTTGACAAGAATATAGCCGTTGGACGTTGATGGGTTATTTTTGACCATTGACACTCATTGGGACCTACCCAGTTGTTATTTTTGACGAATTTTGGGGCCGTAATTTTGGGAGCAGATAACTTTTAATTAATGCATGAGATAACTTATTTTCTTTTTAATATTTTCATCATGATATTTTGAAAATAGTTGCCTCATTTTTGACCAATCACATACATGTATCTCTCCTATATATTTGGCTCCTATTTTTAAACAGGGTACCTATCATTCTTGTCTAACCATTTTCTCCTATAATTCATCTTTCTAAATCATTCACAAATAGCTTTCTACAATGGCACCAAAATTTAAACCAAGTGATTTGGTATTGGGATTCAGGAGTCAACACAACATGATTGCATATTTGGATGCTGATGATACTCTGTTTCCCCAATACACCCAGATGGTGGCGTATTTGAATGCATCCCCAATTAGGTATGCTCTTTCTCATGCTCCTCTCATCTCTATCACACATATTAAACAATTTTGGAACACTGTAAGTTCCTCAACAGTTAATAATGTGACTACATTATCATCTATTGTTCATGGGCGTACATGGGTGGTTACTAAAGCCTTGGTTTGCCAGGCTTTGCATCTTGATGATGCAGATGGTATAACCACCCTCCCCATTCATGAAATAGAACAAGGACTAAGGGCTTTAGGTTATCCTTTCCCTGATGAGGGAACTTTAAACAAATATCATAAACAGGAGTTTCCCCCAGCTTGGAAGTACCTCATACATGTCCTCTTACAATGTTTGAGTCCCAAGTGTACTGCACACAATGAGATTAACAGATCCATTGCTAGTCCTATTGTGCGTATTGCAACTGGGTAAAAGTTTAATTATTCAAAAATGATTTTTGAGGGCATGTGTAAAAACAAAGGGAGTAAAATGACTTTAGCTTATCCCAGATTTTTACAAATGGTTTTTGATGTCCAAAATTACTACACAAGGGATCATGATGATTTTTATGAGATCCATGTGCAAAAGAAAGCTATTTTTACCAAGATGAACTCACCTCCTCACCGTAACTTACCCCTCACCCCAGCTATGATTGCTGTTATTGAAGCAGTACAACCCCAACCAGACCCACAACCCCAACTTGACTCAATTCCAGAACCTTTGCCTTCACCTCAACACATGCAAATTGACCAAGAACCCTTCGACGCTGACACATTAAATGTTGGCGTTGACAGGAGTAATCCAGACGTTGACACCATTCCTTCACAGACCCAAACACCCCTTAACCTTCCCACATCCACCCAATCCACATCCTCTTCTACCCCACCACAATATAGGTTGCAAAAACACCAAAGGACTACTGGAGTGTTCTCCTCTAGTGGTCCTAGCCATGTAGCAGAGAGAACCACCACCACAAGTGTGGTTGGTGCTATGGATGAGGCCGGGACTATTGGTTTTGGCTTAGATGTAGAACAATACAGTCCTAACATCTTTCAGACCTCATCCATGCCCCATGAATCTAACTTGGGAGGTCAAATACCCATTTTGGAGGAGGGCAGATTGGAACCAATGACATTGATGGAATTGACGGCTGTCTGCATTAGCTTGCAAAAGCAAAATGCAGACTTGGTACATATTATCAGTACACAAGGCCTTGAACTCAAGCAATTGAGGGAGAGGATTGTTATTTTGGAGAATGCTAGCACAAGGCGTGGGATGGAGGAATCTTCCAAAGGGGAGGATGAGCCGATTAATGTGAGTGATAAGGGCTCACATGATGGTGAATCTTTGGGTGTTGCTGAAGCCCTAACTAGTTTGAAGAAGCAACCAAGTTTTGTTAGATCTCTGGTAACTCCTACAAATTTAGACTTGTCTTTTACAGCTATGTTGGAGCAAATTACAAGAGGCACTGAGACAGGTAATTTGGGCGTTGACAAGCAAAGTTTGAACGCTGACATGAGTAATTTGGACGCTGACACAAGCAAATTGAGCGTTAACAGACCTGCAGATGAGGTTGATGTACTCCAGTCATCATCCATCATCAAAGAAGTATCTTCACAGGTATTACCATCATCCTTACCCATCATTGATCCATTAGATAAGGGTAAAAGAAAAATGGTAGAAGTAGAAGTTCCAAAGGATGCAGCACAGGTTGAGTTTGATAGAAGGTTGGCTGCACAACTTGTGGAACAAGAAAGGAAGAAGGTTGTGATAGGCTGGGGTTAGTTTGATGTCTGGACGGTTTTAGCCCCCTAGCTTTCTTCACTTGATCACTTTGTATTAATCATCCACAAAACCTTTTTCCTTTATAATAAGTTTAACCAACTTGCTGAAAATGGCACAAACTTTATAATAAGGACCTTAGATGTAATTTGACTTCATTCCAAGGGCCAATAATGTAAATACTTGAAATATTAGGGACCCAATGTGTAGATAGAGTGTTCACAAGGGTATAATATGACAAGTCTTCAAAAGTTAAGGGGCCAATCTTGCCAATTCTTCAAACTTCAAGGACTTCACTGGAAAATCATGATTCGGGTCCGGTTCTTTGTGCGGCTTCATTTCCCGTGTTCGTTTTTGCTTGATTCCTTTGATTTTTTCGTGAATTCACGATATCCGTACCTGAAATACACAATGAACAAACACAGGCATATTTATGGGTATTTTGATGATATTTTAAGCGTTTTAAGCCCGATTGGACGATGAGACTATGTATAAATACAGTCTCATCAGTTGGTGAATCACCTTTTGTTGCCACTTCAGAGGTACAAGAAGGAAGTGATGAAGCTAGTTCAGACTCAAGTGTGATGATTATAGAACAACCAGAAAGACTTGAGTATGGTGATGATTTGGCAAGAGAGAAGCTGAATGAGTTGAAATTGCAAGTAGATTTTGACATGCCAGAAGTTGTTCAGATGTACCATGCTTGGGAAGATAGGTGTATGGAGAATCCAGATTTGACTATTTCAAACCAAATATGCGGTTTGGAGATTCTTCTAAGAGTACAAAAAGACTGCAAGTTAATTCTGAAACACAAAGCTAGCAATATTCTCTCAATGCTGAAAAGGGATACAAGGGAGTTGTACTACATGCTACTCAGATGTCCTGGAACAGGATGGACCTATAAGAAATTGTTGGGATTATCCTTTGAAGAGTTGGAGTACAAGGCTTATCCCATTTAGGCAAGAGTGCAGGAAGAAAACACTCTAAGACTTCTTTCTGATGAAAGGAAAGAAGAACTTGCAGAAGAGATGGAGCTCAAGAAGGCAATGATTGTTCCAAGACCTTTAAATAAGGGAGTTTCTCTTGAGTTTCTTAAAGATATGGATAGATTGAATCCAAGTGAAGCTGTTATAAGAAGGAGCATTAAGCTCTCACCATTGGAAGTTTCAGATATGGTACAAGTGTTACCTCTTGATTCCAGAAACCCTATTATAAGCTATGAAGAAGATGAATGTGGGTTTTGGAAGATTGGCAGGTATGGGAAAGAGGTACACACTTTTACTACACTTATATCTCTTTTTTCAAGTGTTGATAGAGAAGACTTGGTAGACCTTTGGAGGTTGTTGGAGGCCAAGTATGAGACTGAAGCTCCTACTTCAGTCAATGCAATAAAACTTTGGTCAACATTCAAGAGAATGTGTGGACCAAGTGATGAAGATCCTGCTGTTTGGAAGGATCTTGAAGATGATCTCAGTGGTCTTCAATGGCGTTTGTATTCAGCTGCTGGTGTTTATTACTTGAGTTCTACAAAGTTTGTTGTGTATCTTCTTGTAGATGGTCAGTATTCCATGTCCAAAGAAGTTTTGGAGAAGATGAAGACAACACATTTGGATATTGATTATTCAAGTGACGTGGTCAAAGATTTGATCAGACATATTTATTACCAATATGATAAAAGTTGTAAGATTCCTCCTAGTTCTTAATGTTTATTCAGAAACTTGATTACTAGAGTAGATATCAAGTTTAGGGTAGGATTGTTGGAAATAAAATGTAGCCAGTTCACTTGAGCGCTGACAAGAGGAAAACAAGCGTTGATAGGAAGAAAACAAACGCTGACAGATCAAGCGTTGACAAGAAGAAGTCAAACATTGATAGGTTGAAGCAAGCACTGATGGAAAGATTTAGTCTACGCGTATATTGTTTCTAGTTTGTTTCTAGTAAAGATAAGTTCAACCTTGTATTTTCTAGAATTATCTTTACCTAGAATAGTTGATACGTAGACTCTTGTACAAGGCTTCTTATGTCTATAAAAGAAGACCTTTAGGTTATGTTTCAATATAAGTTTTCATACGTTAAACACTTTCATTGTAAGCAAGTTTTTTATTATCAAACAAGTGAAAGTTTGTTTACATCTTTGTGTGTTCTTGTTTAAGTGTTAATTCCGCATAACACTTAGATTACTTTATACATAAACAAAGTTTCTCTACGTGTATAACTTGATCTAATCTCGTATACACAAGCTTAATCAATCTAAGTTTGGGATCAACATACGGTACATGGAGTACAAAATGAATACTGCACATGGAGTATATTTGAGACACTGTACGTGGAGTAGACATAAAATAATGTACATGAAGTATAACAGAGACACTGCACATGGGTACATATAGAATACTGTACATGGCACTGGTGGAAACTTTATGGAATGATCAATACTGGTGTCACTTGTCTGACATGATCAAGGATTAAATTGATTTAACTGGTAGCAAACTGAACTGAAATGGTTAACATGATAGGCTGATAATTTCTGCGTAGGCTTAATGCTGGTTGTATAGAGGCTGAAGAGTATGATTAAACGGAGTTTCATTAATGTTCAGTATGAATACACGACTGATGAAAACCAAACATGATTTATTATGAAAACAGGATTTTACGGTAACCCTTCTGTATCTTCGCAAGAAACATCATTATTTTGCTAAAAACATGATCCCCATAAGGAGACATGAAACTTATTCAGCATGAAAACGACCTTCACGTGAGAGCATGAAATTTGGCTGTTACAAAGAACATGAAAAGATAATCGACTGAAGTTTAACATCAACTGGTGTGGATGGCTATGGTTCAATCCACAGAATTCAAGGAACAAAACATGTGACTAAGTATGGGCGATTCTGGTTCGATCCATACTTGTCAAAATTTTCTGAGAACTGTCATGTATAGAAATTTATAATTTGGGACTAAATATTGTTGATTGTAGTCCAATCCATACTTGTCAAGGTTTATAAAATGTCCTGATATGACAAGGGTGAACAACTGTGGATTGGTTCACAAAACATCATTCGACTGAATAGCATGAAAATTTGACCTGAAAAATGGTGGACGTTTTTGGCTGGTTCACCCAGTAATATTTGACTGAAAACACGAATCTGACATGAGTAAGGGTAAACGCCTATGGGTCGGTTTACCAAAACAATATCTGAACGGGCAAGGGTGAACGCCTATGGGTCGGTTCACCAAAACAAAATTCGCAGAAAAGCACATGCGACTAAATATGGCCAGTCCTGTACCAACCTTTTACTTAGTCAAAATTTTAAGAAAACTGACTGATAATTGTATGAGAAACATGAAAGATAACAACGCCAAAATCTGGGAAGCTCCTGGTGACTACCCACTAGTCACAGGTCAAGTTTTAGAGCCTACAGGTCGAACCTTGCGCTCTGATACCAAAATTGTAACACCCCACTTGGATAAGTGGACCGTTACGTGTATTTATGGCGTGTCATCAAAGCATAAGGTAAATGTCCTAAAACATTAACTGACCATAAAGGAAATACCAGAATCAAAAATCGGTAATCCAAACATAAGCTCAAAACATGAAAAGTAAAATACTAAAGGAAAGGACTAAATAATGTCCAAATAAGCAAAATAATGTAAGAAGTGCATAAAGTAAGAAGTCCGGATAGCTTCCATTCAATGCACATGCTCTCAGAATCATAAGAGTGTCCTGGTGTACCTGCCGTTAGAAGATGAAAGAACTACGGCTGAGCATAACGCTCAGTGAACATATATAAAGCATGATAAGGAATTACTGAAATGAAACAGATGATAAAATACTGGAGCTGTAAGACTGATAAGTAAAGTTGCAGCGGAAATCTGTGTATAATATGTAAAGTCTGATTTATAAATAATAAAGCTGAACTGTTATCTGTTAAATCTGAAAACATGCATTTAATGTATTTTAATTGCAAGAGCTTATATAGGTCATGTGCTGTAACAACGGTGCATGAATAACTGGAGGGGTGACCTCGTCATGCTGTAGAGGGGTGACCTCTAAATACTGTAGATGGGTGACCTCTAAATACTGTGCTGGGTGGAGGGATCAGCTCCAATGTGAAGGATGTAGAGCACACACCACATTCACCCTGATAACTGTAAACTGATAAGCCTAGGATGCATCCATACACCCCACTAAAAATACTAATAAAATGGCCAAATTGATCTGAGTGGGACGATGCAGGATATCACTCTCCTGCATGTGAGTCACGACATCGGTGCCTCTAGTGCCATGGTTACGGTACCTTCGTAACTAGTACATAAACTGGTCATGCTTGTATATAATGCTCAGACAATTTATTTAGTTATTAACATGATTACTGACAAGCTTAAACACATAGTGGGAAAACATTTGGCTGTAGACGGGGAATCCTAATCATGCATAGGAAAGGAAGCCCTTACTAAAAGAGGGGAAATCCGTACCTTGTGTCTAGTAACTGACTGAAGATGAACAGACGAAAAACCTACTCTGACTTCACATGAACTACATGAATAAAGGGACATGTATGAGTTGTGTGCGTATGATATGAGTTACTGTTTCTTTACTTGATTTACTGATTCTTGACTTTTTATACTTTTTCATGAATTTATATGTATTTCCTTACTCTTGTATAGTTCTTGTGTTCTTTATAATATATTTCATGTTTCATGTGTTATTATACTTACTGTTTCATAATTAGTAACTTTCTAAAAATAAGAGTTTTCTATAAATAGTAATTTAGCTCGTTTTCAATTTACGTAGGTCATTTAACTTGTTCTATAATATGATAACCTTTAATCAATAAACCGAACTCAATAAGCCGATATAAAATAAGCGATTACTTAATAAGTCACTCTTAACAAGCTGTAAATTAAATAAATTCCAAAATCAAATAAGCCGATTATGTGTTGGCTTTTTTTTACTATTATCAAAACCATTTGTATGTACGTAGACGACAATTTTTGTAATTTATATAGTATTTTAACTTATTAAGATGGTAAACCAAGGTAAGCATTTATTAGTATGATTTACTGTGTCAAAACAAAAGTTGCGCCACATTCAATAGAACAAAGATCAGTTAGTTTCTTGATGTGTTTTATATCTTTTTTGTAAGCCTATGTAATACTTGGTTATATTTTAAGGTTATACTTTTCATGTTTACTAAAAGCAAAGTTTTAAAGATATACTTAATCACGTATCAATATTTTGACCAACTTGTAGTATTATCTCATTGCATTCATCGCTTTTATAATTAGGATCATGAGATTACCTCCAAGGATAAAGGAATGCGTCATAATCAAATCCCATGAACGCCAACTAAATGCAGTCCGATCGAAATCAATCGAAACACGAACTCAAACCACCGGTCAGCAAACAGAAATCATGATCTTGGCACGAGTACGAATTGCTACTTAGACCGAACACAACCTCACCATAGATTTATCGAGTCCCAGACGAACCAAAACCACACGTGTACTTTTGCTAGAACCAAACTCGAAAATGAAGCGAACACAATATGATCGAAGCTCATTCTAAACGTGAACTCGAATGAACAAACCTAAACCGAACGTAGAATCGACTAGACGATGAACATGCGTTCCAAGCCGCGAACCTGAGCTGGACGTTATCATCATTTGAGCTAATGGTTGCTGATAAGAAAAACGCATGGGGACATATACATATGGCATTTTCATGTTATCAAAGTGATGGAGAAAGTGATGTAAAATGTTTTCTTTTTAAATACATAGACATATATTACATGTGCTAAACGAAATCTTCGAGCCAAAACGCGTGGAACGGAAGAGACCATTTAATGTTTTTATTGTAGTCAAACTATTTTTCTTAGAAAAATATTCTATTTCCATATGTAAATTATTTGGAACCAAATGATGAATCCAATGTTAGAAGGCAGAAGCGGTATATCAAGGAAAACGAACAAAATGATAGCTATTTACGTAAGTTGTTTTAAACTTGTAGTTATCTTTTACATAAAAATAAAAGTCATATTTTTTTTGGGGTTTTACAATCTCTTTCTCTCTATACCATGGCTAAACAACACTTCTATCCTCCCCGACCTCCGGATCTTTTACCCGTGTTCATAGTGAATCCAAGCTAACAACTAGTATTAGAGCTAACCGGGGGTGTTTCGTGTTTTTGATTCGTGTGTGTGTTCGATTTCGTGTTTGATTCTTGGTCCATACTATTTTGGTTATTTTTTTACTGATTTTATCACGTCTTATTATCTTTTTCTCACTATCATAGTCTGGTCATAAATTATTTAGTCTTTTATTCTCGTCTTTTTGTGTCCCTTACATCATCTGGTCTATTTTTTTATTGGGAAAAGGACAAAAGTTATCAAAAGCTTATCAGATCCACACTATTCGGGTATCAAAAACCTTTTCCGACAGCTTATTCCGATGGCTCCGATGTTTATACATTCCGATTGAAATCCATCGGAAAAGGGTTTATACTTTCCGATGGGTTTTCCGATGGTGATTCCGATGGTTTTTCTGATCGGATTATTCCGATGAATTATTCGGATGGATTATTCCGATGGAATTTTCCAATGGTTTATTCTGATGGATTCTGTGTTCATTCCGATGGATTCTGTACTAACATTCCGATGGATTCAGTATTTATTTTCCGATGGTTTTGAAAACATTGCTTTGACTCAAAAATAACAACATTCCGATAGTGAGTTCAGATTTGACTCTACCAAAACCATCTTATATCAAAACTCTCCTACATCACTCACCGAGTCAACTCGGTAATTACCGAGCTGACCGGGTCATTTCAGTAAGTCGAGAACAACACCAACACCAGTATCAAATCATCTTTTAACTCATCAATACCAAATCCATCCTACACTAACACATCGTCATCCTAAACAAACTAGACTCAAAACAAACAGAAAATTACAAGATCTCAGATTCTTTTATGTTTTGACATGCATGTCAAGATCGTTCAAGATCTAATATAAAACAATAAATCATCATCGATCTAAAACTGTTAAATATTTGTTGATGTTCGAATTCAAAGATAGAACTATAACCACTTTCGTTATATTCTGTTTACTTTGATTCGATTAGATTGATAAAATATTAATCTCAAGACCAATCAAAATGCAACCGAAACCTGTCACACCTACCTTAGACTTTCACATTAAATCTTGATGCCACTCACCGGTGATACAAGATTCAAACTTAACTAAGTTTGATCTTCATCTATGTAAATGATTCCAAGAAGTAGAATAACCGTGAGTTGTGCTAACGTGGGCTATGTGTAGCCACGTGTGATCTTCGGGGTAATATGGATGTTGTATTTTGAGTAGGGTTAATTGTGATACATGATTTGTGTGAGCAGTTTCTTCTAGATGATTTCAAGATTACGTGATTTGACTGTTTGGTAATGATATGGAAGCAGATATCTCAAACTTTGGAAGTACCGAATAAGTTGGGGGTGGAGATAAATGTGTTAGTGTAGGGTTAACTATGTGTGAGAAATTAGGGTAAGATTTATATAATCCCTCTTGTCTCCAAATGGACCGGGTATAATTTCATGTGGGCCTAAAATGTTACTATAATCGGTGGTCTCATAATGTGGGTTTTGCTAAATTGCATTGATAGGCTGCTGTGTTGCTACCGGGCCGAGTATATTGTGCCAAACAATTGGTACTTGAGCTCATGTGGATATAAGAAAAACCTAATTTTAAAACCCCAAATTTGGAAAAGGTCGATTCGCTCATTAGTTGGGTGTAATTTGAGCTTTAAAAATCAAATTAGCTAGACGACGTTGAAGACTTCTCATTCTCTAGTCATCGTTGGTTCCCTAGTTAACGACACTCAATCAAACTCAACACACACAACAAACACGACAAAAACAAACAAACACCAAAACGATCCTTTAAGATTCACTGAAATTGTCAAAATGGCTAATATTTGGGCAAAGTAATGTCAAGTGGTTACAAAGTGGATTTGGTATTTATTATTTGAAGGTGAAGTGGAATATCACGAAGGCGTCTACTCAATTCATCATCGAGCCTCTTTCACCCCATTCTATTGATTGATGATTCGCTTTAGCATTTATGATTGAGACTTGATTTATCTAGTTTCCACTGTCAAGGGGTGGATGGTCGACGACATGGACAACTATCACTTAAGGAGTTACGTTGTAGTGCTCAAGTGTCACACTCACCTGTAGTTATGGGTATTTCAAGAGGTGTTTTACATCTTATACTTCTTTCTTCTTTTATGTACAAGGTACTAAGAGACGTTTCTCTGCACCGTTCGTCAATCAACAACAGTGCTAAGCGTAAGTAACAAATTTGAGAGATTGTACTTCAGTTTCAAGTTTGGAATATCATGTTTACTTCACCAGTGGTCACTACAGATAGCGGAAAGAATACGAGGTTAGTAAGTTTAGCCAGAGAGTACAAGAGTAGAGATGTGATCAGCAAATAATTCTCACGAGCAACTTGAGATACAAAATGTCAACAAAGATTTCCGCTTCAGACACGAACATCTTGCGATTCTGATTGTACTTGTCAGATGATGCTCCCGAGTGTTCTTAACCACCTTACTCTTGACAAGAACATCTCACGATTCTGAGCGTACACATCAGATGATGCTTCCGAGTGTTCTTAACCATCTCGCTCCTGATAAGAACATCTCTCGATTCTGAGCGTACACGTCAGATGATGCTTTCGAGTGTTCTTAACCATCTTACTCCTGATAAGAACATCTCGCGATTCTGAGCGTACACGTCAGATGATGCTTCTGAGTATTCGTCACCATCATACTTTCGACAAGAACATCTCGCGATTTTAACTGTACACGTCAGATGATGCTTCCGAGAGTTTGTCACCATCATGGGGGAAGAACGTGTACTTTGGAGACTTAGTTCCCACTCTGGAGTACTTAGTTCAACTTCCAGAGGGAAGTATTCTACAAGCGTGAGAAGATTTGTTGCTGATTTCTTACATGTTCCCCCAAACACATAATCATGACGACCAAAAATGTCACGATGGTAGTTACTTTGTGTGGTTTGCTTCTTCTTCTACAAAATTCCGCTGTGCACTTTAAATGTCAAAGATAGAAGATTGCTCAAGCTACAGATTCTGCTCAAGACAGGGATATTGGTTTGAGGGGCAGCTGATTCAGAAGATTCGTCAAAAAGAAGTCTATGAAGAAAGCTTTTCAAGACATGTGGTATGAATTGGGGGGAAGTTAATCCAGTTCATACATGATACAATGGTTCCTCAAAAAGCAAAGACAAAGGGGATTCAAACTGGGGTATAAGTTTTTCTAGAAGACTTGAAGACAACGGTGTCATCCTCAGCATTGAAAGCAAACTTAATACTGTAATATTTTTGTTGTATTTGCATTTGTTAGGAACATTGTAAGTAATTCCATATGTCTCCACATTGGGGGAAGACTGTTAGCCTTAAAACGTGTGCGACTAACGGAATTACATTAGTTTCATAGCCGGGACTTGCAGGGACTAATATTGTCATATGTAAAGTCCAAGTCCCGTGCTATATAAACCCCTCCATACTTCCATGGAGGGGTGAGGCTTACCATTTCTTTCTTGTCTGTCTCTCTCTAAAAAACACACATTTATTATAGCATCTCTTTCTCTCTCTACCATGGCTAAACAACACTTCTATCCTCCCCGACCTCCGGATCTTTTACCCGTGTTCATAGTGAATCCAAGCTAACACATTACTTTATCTATACTTCACCATACTTTCTTACACATCACCATAAACAAATACTATGCCTTGTTAATCCTTGTCCCCCTTGACTTTGTAACCCACGGCTAGAACCAAAATGGGAGGGGGAATATGTTACTAATTTGAGCATGTGTTGAAACCTTGTATCATATCTTCCACCATATCTAGCAAAATCCATAATATATCTTTTCCAAGATACTAAGTACTAGTACCAAGATATACATAGATCCCCTCTCTTTCCTTCCTATATTCGGATATCACTCAACACACACAACATAGAACACTTGAAATCCTTCTCACAACACCCTCTCAAACTCACGGCTAGAATATTTACTCCATAACCAAAATCCTTCAAGTTCATTCACTACTCCATTTATTAAACCTAAACCTATGTCTCATGCATCTTGAATACTAATCATTATCACTCCTACAACAACCTTGATCTTCAAGACAACAAGGAAGCCCTAAGAACCTAGTGAAGGCCACAGCTAGAGATTACTCCCACGTATTCACCATTATTGAAACCAAGCTCAAGACACTACACATTCTGAAGGATCTTATTTATCTAAGGATTAGCCATTGTTGTATAATCTATTGAAATGGATAAATGGAAGAACTTTAGAGAGAGAAAGAAGAGAGAGAAAGGAGAGGATTAAGAAGAAAGATGAAATGTGATTAAATGAAAAGTGGTAAGTGAACCAACAACCCCTCCTAACATGCTAGGAGGGGGGTTTATATAGCCCACCCTACATGTGGGCTATATGGGCTATATTGGATCACGAGCCCAATATCGTTGGAGTGACCGATCCTTTCTAAATACGTAAAAACGTATTTCCAACAATCTCCCCCAAAGGGAGGTCACTCCAAGTTACAATGTCCTAAATAGTCTATAGCTCGTGATCTATGCTAATAATGATGTGACCGAGACTTTCCTTGGAAAAACATATTTCCAACAATCTCCCCCAAAGGGAGGTCATACCATTTTACAAAATCTTAAACCTAGCATACTATACTTGAGTCTTCGATCTTGTTCTTGTGAATATGCTGATGAGATCTTTGACTTTAGTCTTGAGCATGTTCTCTTGCCTTGACCTTGTGCATTCATCACTTGTGATATTCGCCTCTTCGTGACTTCATGTTCCACATACTTATACCTTTATAATTCTTGAAAGCTTCAGAGTTTGATACAGCGGAAGACTTGACCTTCAGACTTTCTTGAATTCGTTGAAGTACTGAGTGTATGCAGTATAAGCATGTGGGGAAGACTTCTTCTTGGATTCCACAACGCCACCGTCTTCAAATGCCGCAACATAAGTAGACATGAAAGAAATGGCTTTGAACATTTCATTCTAAATCGGTAGCATTTTACCTCCGGTCGGTGAAGACCGTTGGACGATATTAGATATCGTACCCGTGACGGATAGTTTCAATTAAGTAACTTGTTGACAGGATTTCGCGGGTAAACCCGTTCTCTTTATTCGACCGTCCAAAGCTGATTGCGAACATAAAGAGTGAATCATTTGGATAATAATATCCGCATGATTTGAAGCCGTCAATTCATGTTCCTGGAACAAGTGAAATTTAATTAAGAACCGCACCATCGTTGCTTTCCAGTTGTCACAAGCTTGATTCGTATAGAATCTTGCAAGTTACCTACCAAGTGCTGTTTGAGGTTAACACTAGAAGGATTTCCACTCATCACCGTGAACACAACGGTATCACTCTGAGTGTTCTGGCAAGATCACTGAGATATTGCGTAGAGGCCTGGAACGTGTTTAAATTCATTTAAGAAATAAACAGCTGTTGCTTTCCAGTTATCACAAGTTTGATTCATAAAGAATCGCACAAGTCACCTACCATGAGCTTTTTGATATTCGCTCAAGAAGGATTTCCATCTTCATTGTAAATACTTTCGTATTACTCAGATGTTCAGGCAAGATCATGAAGATTTTGCGTAGGACTCTTAAGATCTTTCTTACTTTTCACAGTGTGTGAAGAAGCAAGGAAATATGAAAGTGTGTCCTAATGAGATATTTGATGATCTCAAATGGCTCTAGACTCGATCGTGCACTTTGGATTTTAGTGATCGGAGGCTGGAGAGGAGTGCCACCTTTTCAATACCAATTTATTCGGAGTGAATAAATCAATAGATAACGTGTTGTCTCCGTGTGATTAAAACAAATATCTTTTAAGAGATATCTGAGTTAGCTGGGATGGGTTGTGCTTTGCATCACTGGGTCCATGATGTCTGTCTTCAATATCAAGAATCATTAAACAATGATCTTAATAGCATATGTATTGACCCGGTTTCTGCCTAAGTTGTAAGGAGGGCTTCTTTCTTTACACCCTTTATCTTTACAATTCTTTTTCATTCTTCAACCCCTTCAATGCTTACCAATACGTCATCACTAGCACCTTGTTGTGATTGTTCCAGTGCTAACTTAAGTACTTGGTCGGCATTCAGCTACGTTCACAATCTTTCTCCATCTTTCCTAAGGACTACTATTTCTAGCTATGGAATGTCCTTTGGAAGATTCCTCCGGTTCTAGAGGAATCATTGGACTTTAACCTATCCTACCATCCTTATGTCACCACAATCTTCACTGTCGTGAATAGAGATGTTTTGGGTAAGTGTATGTCACCATGAAATCCATTTTCTCCAAACTCTGAGAGTGTCTCCATTTAACGAGGAGCCATAGTGCATGAGCTTAAAAACTTCGAATGTTTTTAACATAAGCTCATGCCCGAGAAAACTTAATTTCTCGTTGTTAGGATAAGTTTATCATCGGCGATAAACTTTCCTTTCTTTGAAGATCGAGTTATAGTCTGTGATGTGACTATAAGTCCTTTACACGAGCTTAAAACCCTTGAATAGTTTAAAATGTAAGCTCGTGTCCGAGAAAATTTAATTTCTCGTTTTGAGGATAAGTCATCATCGGGATGAACTTTCCTGTCTTTTAAGAGCGAGTTACAGTCTGTTATGTGACTGTAAGTCCTTTACACGAGCTTAAAACCCTTGAATAGTTTAAAATGTAAGCTCGTGTCCGAGAAAATTTAATTTCTCGTTTTGAGGATAAGTCATCATCGGGATGAACTTTCCTGTCTTTTGAGAGCGAGTTCCAGTCTGTTATGTGACTGTAAGTCCTTTACACGAGCTTAACTGGAAATCCCCTGAGACACTTGTTTCTTAGATATCAGCTTCTTTAGCAACCAAACTCTGAGAGTGTCCTTAATTGAATGGTATACAACGATTGGACCGCTTCGTTCTTTTGGAACATCCTCTTTGGTACCTGCATTCTCCTTTGGAATTTGCATGCTTTGATATGGGTTAGCGATATCTATCTTAGAAGCAAGTGGGGGTTCACAGTTTTCTTTTCTTGTGCTAGAGGTGACCTGAGGAGATGATTCACTTGTCTTAGCTGGTAAACGTTTCCTTTTATAGAAAACCTTAAGTTCAGGCTTAAGTGATGTATCCTCCTTTTCAATTTCCTCCCTAGTAGTCTTAATAGAATCGGAGACTATCCTAGTTAAAGGGCACTCGTTTTCTACAAGGGTGAAAGTTCTACCAGTGGGGCGCCAAATTTTACCAATGGGTTTGATTTTGGCAACCCACTGGGATTTAAGTCTAGCACGGGAGTTCACCTCATTAAGTAGTTTCTTGATACAAGAATCATGATTTGCCGTAAAGACACATTTTCTACATGTTTTGCAAGTATCATATTTAATGTCCGAGTAAGATCTAGAATTCCTAGATGATTGATTGATGATCCTAGGATGTGACATGCTATGGTTAGTAGTGTTGGGTAAACTAGAAGGCATCTGACTAGGTTTGAAATTCCTATCTCTTACTTGTGTCTTTTGCTTAGCTTCCCTTAGACCAAAAGTATGGCGAACGTCATTTGAACTAGTTCCAGACGTATTCTTAGGACTATGTCTATGGAAATTAGAGGCAATCATGTGATTAGGTTTTGCAAAAGCTGTTTTAGTCACATTGGGCCTAGATGGTGGAGTGACTGTTCTAGAAAGATGAACCATATCTACTTGGGAGGCAAACCGCGGTCTCGAGGATTGTGATCGCTCGGATCTAAATGCAGTAGGTTGTCTGACAGTCGGTTGTCTGACGAACTGATTTGTAGGTGGTTTCCCCAAGATTGATGGTTTTTCAAGCTTAGTGTCCACACTAGGTCCTTTAGTTTTCCGCAAATCATTTTTCAACGCAGCTATAACAAAGACCTTTTCCTGTACTTGAGCCTTTAAGGTCTCATTTTCTTTGAACAATTCATCTTGGGATGCCAACTTAGATTCAAGCAACTTAATTTGTTTCAAAAGATTATCCTTTTCAGCTTTAGAATCTAGAACAGTTTGATCCAATTTTCGTTCAAGAACAACGTTTGACTTTTCAAGTTTCTCAAAATATGTTTCAAATTTCTCCGTTTTCTTCGAAAATTCAATTTTGGCATCCTCAAGTTCTTTTGATTGCTGAGCTAAAATCATTTCAAGCTCTTTAATCCTAGAAGCAGAATTGGTTAACGTAGCAGTCATAAAGCACTTATCATGATGTTTAGCATTTTGAACACTTTCTCCCCCATTATGACTCACATCGGATGAATCAGAAGTGGTATTTCTATCACTCTTTTCCATCCCATGTTTGTCATAGTTAGGTTCAGAATGCTCAATATGCGGTATTTCATCAGCATATACATCATCAACATTACATTGTACCATGTCCGCAGGCTCTTCGTCATTAATGGGTAAGGTGTCATCAAAAGAGATCTCGTGAACATTGCCTGACGTGCCACTGGTATCATGTTGTTCTCCTGATTCCGTGCTCTTTCCATCGTTATGCTCCAAGTTGTCAACCGTATGACCATTCTCCTCTTGTATCTGCATCATAGATTCTTGCACTCCATTATCATACACTTGGTGAAGTCTGGATCTTTCATAAATCGAAGACGAAACCGATGTCATAAATTTCAACAGTTTATCACGGAAATCTTTAACATCGTTCTGTGTGTATTGAAGAAATGACCGGCATATCCCTGAATTGTCAGACTTGATGATATTGAATTGGAGGAAAGGCGTGAGTTGTGTCACAAGAGCCTGATATGCAGTTTCTGATGCAGAGTGATTAAAGTCTTCTTTGTGAAGTTGCTCAGCTAGGTGGTTCAAGTTGAGAAATAGTGACTCGATGAATGTATACTGATGTTGACCGAAGAGTGTCACAAATTCGCTTCCTCCTTGAACCCATGCAAAAGTCCTGAGATGTGACTGAAGTAGTCGACATGACATTATAATACTTTCTCTAGCTGTGTCTTGCATGTGATGCAAGTCTCCCTCTTGAAATTTCGAATTCAAAGACTCCATTGAAAAAAATGATCGTGATTGTAGTTGTATTCGGAATCTTACAATTTGCGAAGAAATTTCGAAAGATCCGAAAATAACTGTTTAAAAATCCACGATAGATGAGATCACACTTTTCTCGGCTCAAAAAATGCTGTCGGCTCAAACGTTGAAAAAATAAACCGGAGACTAATTCAAACTTAGTTCACTTTAAAAAATAAAGTGCGTCAAGGAATAAATCCAAGCAACGGTAAAAATAATGATCGGGCCGTAAAATATTTTACTAATTTAGTTCTTTCGGAAAAACCCGCCTCAAAATGATGTACCAAAAACTAATAATACAAAATTAACTTTACTTTTAAAATTTTAAATTAAAAAAATCTTAGCTTAATAAAAATAATGAAATTAAAAATAGAAATAAAAGAAAAAAAAAATAAAATAAAAATCTGAGATTCGTGCCAATGCCCTTAAAAACGTGGCAGAATATTAAGTGCCCAAGATTACTTTGTTTCTTCGCCTAGTTTTAATATTAAACTTAAAACACACACGTGGCTAGAGATAACTATTCTTGTTGACTCACATAGAAACCTCCGTCCTAATTCATTTCTATTTAACACAAAAAAATAACAAACCTAATCTTCCTAATCTCAAAAACTCCGCCTCTCTTCACACCATATTCTTTCTCTCACAAAACCTAATCTCATCCCACAAAATCGATTTTCAACTCATCCACAAAATCAATCCCATATCCTAAATCCGAAACACTGATAAGAAACCGAATACGATTGATAAGAAATCGAAGACGAGAGTTAAAGCACAAGACTTCAAGATCCTTCAAAGGATCTCGGGTAGGTTAATTTTGAATGCATGTGGGTTTTTCAGTCAAATCGAAACAAAGAAGGGATGGCAACAAATTTGTTGTTGTTCTATCTTGAAACTTCGAATATTAAATGGGTTTGACCCAAAATTAGATCGATGATGATTTTGTAGGGAAACTGAGATCGAATTTTGAAGTCGTGTGGGTTTCGAAGGAAAAAATAAAATTATAGAAACTATGGATTTGATTGTATTGTCGAGTCGAAATGGTTGAGGAGTTGGGTCAGGAGTGAGTAGTTTGAGTCTAGGTTGAGTCTGTTTGGGCAAGGCAGTTTTCGAGTCTGATCTGTTTTGGGTAATGGTGAGGTAGAAGTCGTGAGTAATGGTGTTCAGA
The DNA here is from genome assembly GCA_025667525.1 of Glebionis coronaria. Lineage (NCBI taxonomy): Eukaryota > Viridiplantae > Streptophyta > Magnoliopsida > Asterales > Asteraceae > Glebionis > Glebionis coronaria. The sequence continues at coordinate 136,385,548 of CM046878.1, forward strand.
CGAGAGATGTTTGTGGTTTGAGTCTCGGTTCGTTTGTGTATGTTTTCGAGTCTGTGAGAGTGGGTGAGTTTTTGGTTCGAGTTGAATGCGAGTTCGAAACAGATTGGGTGTTGGTTGTTCTGAGTGTTGATTTTGAAGGAGTTTGATTCAAGAGGTGAGGGCTGATTGAGTTCGAGAGGTGAGGGCAGATTGAGTCGTGTCTGGATAAGGGTCAAAGTGGGAGTCGAGAGTGGGTGTCGTTGAGTCAGTTGGGTTTCGTCTTGAGATTAGTCAAAAGGGTCGAGTCTGTTGTCGAGTCTAGATCGAGTCCATCGCAATTTCTAAACATTTTTCCATCGCAATCTTAAAAAATCACCATCGCAATGTTTAAAAAAAAATCTCACCATCGCAATGTGTGATCATTCCATCGCAATATAGCAAAAAAAAATTCGGCAGAGTTTCGACTCACTTGAACCTAAATCCCGTCGCAATCACGATCGCAAAGTGCTATCGCAATCACACCGGAATAAGGGTGTCGGAATCCTTGATCGCAAAGTAGAACCCGAGGGTTATTGCGATCAAAATGTCGAATTATCGGAATGAGGCAGCTTACTTATCGGAATAGGACAAAAATTTAAAGCAAAGCATCGAAATGAAGAACCCTTTTTAGACACCCAAAGACAGAAACAATATAGAAAAGAAAAATATCGGAAAAGGGAACACAAAAAAATAGTGAAGACAGAACTTGATAATTTAAGTATTAATAAAAAGTTGGTAACTAAACTTCCCTTGAAAAAATAACAACAGATACTACACGAATAAATTATCAAAGATTAATAACTTAAAAAAAAACGCCAATCAATAACTTGTGTAGAAATTATGAGATTTTTGAAACCAAAACTGATACTACACGAAGAAAAACGAGAAAGATTTTAGAAAGAACAAAGATTTATGACCAAATCAATAGATTAAAAAACGCCAATCCGAAGAATCAACCATGCTCTTGATACCAATTGAAGGATCTTATTTATCTAAGGATTAGCCATTGTTGTATAATCTATTGAAATGGATAAATGGAAGAACTTTAGAGAGAGAAAGAAGAGAGAGAAAGGAGAGGATTAAGAAGAAAGATGAAATGTGATTAAATGAAAAGTGGTAAGTGAACCAACAACCCCTCCTAACATGCTAGGAGGGGGGTTTATATAGCCCACCCTACATGTGGGCTATATGGGCTATATTGGATCACGAGCCCAATATCGTTGGAGTGACCGATCCTTTCTAAATACGTAAAAACGTATTTCCAACACATTCACTTATTCATTCCTAGATCTATCTAAACAAGTAAGTAACATGAAACCTATCTTTTTTATATATTCATTTTCATACACATGAACTTATATATACTTATACTAGTAAAGCTTAAACCTAAGAACAAATCTAAGAAACCCTAGACTACATAGGGTCATGGCTTAAAATGATTTATCACTTAGTGTGATGTAAAATCCTGTTAACCATAATGAACATAACCTCATGAACATGCTTAACTAGAAAAACCATGAAAACCTAAGCATGCATAAAAACTAGACGTGGGGTATCCTCATTGTTTAGTGTGTTGGTTAACTTCGTAATGTTTAGATAAGCCTAGAATCACTAGATCTAAAGTTACTAACTAAAAATATAACTAGTTGCCTTAGATTATTAAGCTCACTAGTTGCCTTAGAGAAATTAAGCTATTAAGCCCACTAGAATAAGCATACCTAAAATAAACTTTATTTTTATTAAATAATGTTATTATAAAACTTTTGGTGTTAAAATTATGATTTTATGAAGTTTTGGATTAAAATGGTAAATCTATAAAGTTTCGGATTAAAAATGACAAACATAAAGTTTTCAGATTGATTTTGTAATTATTATAAGTTTAGGGACTTAAATGGACACATTTAGAAACTCATTTTAACAAAAGATAAAACAAAAGGACCTATATTGTAAATAGCCGAGAGTCTAGGGTAGTATTTTAATAACATTCGATACTTAAATATAGTTGGAGGACTCAATTGTAATTATTAATAAGTTAGGATGAATTGTGTAACTTAGTTAGAAACCTAGGGTCCCCTTTTGCCACATACCGAAAGTAATAGGAACCCTAGGGGCCCTTTTTGCCAAACTAGTAAAGTTATTCAAACCCTAGGGGCTGTTTTGGCTTTTGCCGAAACTTAATTGAAGCCCTATGGGGCATTTATGAAACTTATGCTAACCTAAATATAAGCTGAATACTATAAGGACCAAAATTCATATTATATGAAACTTTAACAAACCCTAGTTACACGTGTAACTAGGGAGGGACTAATGTTGTAATTACTTGAAACATTTACAAACCCTAGGGGTATAATGGTAAATAACCGCGGGTAATTATATAAATCGAGGGACTAAAATGTAATTTATACAAACTATAACAAACAATAATTTACTATATATTTATACCCGATATTAAAAACGTAAAACTTAAATAAACATAACACTCGTTATTTTTCCAAACTTATAATTTAATAATTATACACACTACGAGAACGTTGAATTAAATTAAAATGTTATACATTTTTACAAACGTTATTTATATACATTATATAAATTAAAAATAATTAGCTTATAAAAATAAATATATTTATTATATTTATTTCATTTCACTTTAAATATATATAAAACTTCCTTTTATAAATATTTAAATTATATTATAAACGATACAAGTACGAGAATATTAATTACACAGATTAATTAATTAAAAGATATTATTTATTTTACACTTAAAATAAATACTTCTATAACTTGTACAACGATGAACTAAATTACAGATATCGTAATAAAATGCTTAAAACCAGTATAAGCATGCACAAACTTGTTCTGAAACTTTTATGCATTATGTTATGCATTTACTGATACCTTATAATTATTTAGGTCATTGACTGCATCGTGAGCATCACATCAGATTATCTTGTGACTATTTGTTGTACTACTGAGGTGAGTTCATGGCCCCACTTTTGTATATTGACAAACTTTTAAATTCTTTTATGGGGAAGAAAACATGCAACATATTTTATTTAATGAACATAAACTAAACTACGAAACCTTGATTACATTTGCCTGTTGTAGATGAACCCGCACGACCCGTGCATCTGAAACTGTTAGAATTATTGAATTGCCTGAATGTTATAAATAGATCTATTTGGGATTGACCATCCCCATCTGGGTGAGTAGCGCTCACTGTGCCTAGGCCAGGACAACAGATGTTTCACATGTCAGAACTTATTATTATTGGGTGCATTTTTATGCGAAGGGTCCTCATTTGTTGAGGACTTAACTGTCAAGTCTCAGTTTCGGGCAATATGGGAATGTAATTACTTTTAAGTGTTGATGCTTTGTGCATTACTACTTCAGTGAATGTTTATTATCCAAACTCATTTTATTAAACCTGTGAATTCACCAACTTTATGTTGACCCTCTAAGCATGTTTTCTCAGGAAACTGAAGCAGGTATTGACGTGCATGGAATCAAACATCATGATAGGCTGCATTTATAGAGCTCATCCGGGGTTTTATAAACTGGGGAATGATTCCAAAGGCTGAATAATGTTTAAGACAATTTCAATAACATTTGCACTTTTATTCATGTAATAAATGTAACGATAATCTTTTATCTGCTGCTCTACATACTATCTGCTGTTGATCCACCTACGTGACACCCAAATATTATCTTCGCTGCATTTGACTCAATTTGGGAGTGTTACAGGTGTAACACCCCCATTTTGGTAAATGGAATGTCACGCGTGATTATGGCGTGTCATCAAAGCATACAAGGTAAATGTCTTAAAAACATTAAATGACCATGAAAGGAAATACCAGAAACAAACATCGGTACCCCAAGTATAAGCTCATCACACACAAACATAAGTACTGTAAAGGAAAAGGACTAAACAATGTCCAAAGAAATAAGTAGCAAAATATATGATGAAATGCATAAAGTAAATAAGGCTAATTAACTTCCAATCGATATGCACGTACGCTTAAAGTCTACGAGCGCCCTTGATTACCTGCCGTTTGGGAACATGAAAGGAAAAAGGCTGAGCATAACGCTCAGTGCATGGATATACAGGCATAGCATGGAATACGTAAGCACATAAGACTAATAGCAGCGAAGTAATCTAAGTTCTAAACAATCTGGAATCATGTTCATAAAACTGGTTTTATAGTTCGAAAAGACTTATGTTTCTATGAAAATCTGATTAATTAGCCAAATAGCCCATATAGGTCATGAGGTTCAACCGTGCATGAATACTTGTAGGGGAGACCTCGTCATGCAATTAGAAGGGTTGCCTCTAATTAATTAGTCTGGGTAGGAGGGATCAACTCCTAGTGAAGGATGCAAGGCACACATCGCATTCACTCTGATAATACTGGTAAATATGTAACTAGGATGCACCCATACGCCCCACATGATAATATAATATGTAACTTTCTAAAAATAGCAGGTTTCCTAAAATAGAAATTTTCCAAAAATAGAAAGTCTCCAAAAATAAATTAACTTCTTAAAATAGATCAATTTCTAAAAATAAAAAGTTTCCAAAAATGGTAAGTTTCCTGAATTAGAAAGTTCTCATATTTAGAATTAAGCTGATTTAATAAGCTAATACATATAAGCTTAAGTTTACTGGTTAAATATCATAAGTCATGTGATTATGTTTATTAATAATAACATGTTAATTAAATAAACTATAGGTTATATGATTTAATTAAATATAAGCATGATTTAATTAAATTAAGGTGTATAAAATACTTAGGTTAAAACATGTATTAATATTATATTAATTATAACCTAAGTCATGTTTATTAATTAATTATATTCCATGTCTTAATAATTAATTAATACTATAGTCTAAATTAAATAAATAAATACTTAGGTTAAAACATGTATTATTTACTAAATAATAATTAACCTAAGTCCATGATTTAATTAAATTAATTACATGTCATGTTTTAATTAATTTAATATCTTGTAAAAATGAATACTTGTAAACTAAAATACTTGTACATATTTTAGTCATGAATCGGACTCATGTATTTAGTTTAGACATGTCGTGAACCGGACTCGGGACCCCTTGAAGCGGTCCGAACCAAACACCCCTTAACAGTGGCAAACCGGCTCGGCCGGTTGCCACTGTTTTTCTTATAACTACCACCGGCTGCTGCCGGTGGTCTTGTCTCTCGGCTAGCCGTTGCCAACAGTGGGTGTTCCTACCGACTGTGTGTCGGCGGTCCCCCCTGCTGTGTTGCGTTCCCCCTGCTTGACCCATCCTACTACCGGCTGTGTGCCGGTGGTGGGGCTGCTTGCTTCCGAGACCCAACCAAACCACAAGGACACCCCGACGCGAGTCGGGGTTCCTTGTCCCTGTTGTCGACCGAACCAAACACCACCGAGATCATAGATCTCGGTTGGTGGCGTGATAAAAAAAACACGCCGAGAGCCTTGGGCTCTCGGTTTGTGTGTCGGCCGAGCAACCAAACCCGAAACAAACCCTTAATTTTACCCCCATGATCACGTGACATGTTTAATCCTTGTTTTTATTCAATTCATGTTCATGTGCTAATTAATTAAATGAAAGAATAAAAACAAAAGGGTTTACGGATTACCGAATGCGTGTAAAGATTAAAGGATGATAACACGAACACGATCTTGAATTCAATTAGCTAAAATCAAACAAACACCCCTTTGGTGGTGGTTGTTGCCGCCGGCCAAGAGAGAGCAAAAGGAAGAGTAGGGTTTTAATTTTCTGTAAATTATCTTTATGAAAACTCTGTGTTTTAGTTTCCCTTAATTAAACCAAAAGTGGGCTTTGGGCCCCTCCTTTCTCTCTTGGTGTCGCGGCTACTAGGGACCACAAGGGAAAACCCGGAGTTTTCCCCGTGTTTTAAATTACGTGTTCGTATTCTCGTGCTTTCGTTTTATAATTAAATGTTCGTGTTATATTCTATACTTGTACGTAACGATATTAATCGTATTCTATTAATTAAGTACGTAATTACATGTTCGTGATTTTAACGTTCATGATTTCATGTTCGTGATTATAATTATTATTGTTAATAATTATCGTGTACTATCACGTACTTAATACTTATCGTGTAATAATACGTACATAACTTCTGAAATTACTAATCGTGACACGTGTTCATGCTATAAAAGGAAAGTTTTTAAATGTACGTACGTTACTAAGTGTACTGTTCATGGTAAAAGCATGCGGGTTTTACAATCTTCCCCCCTTAAAAAGAATAATTCGTCCTCGAATTATAGATAAAATAAACTGAAAGAGGAACATATCCGAATTCAAAATATGAAATGAGGGTAAGAAGCCCGGATAGACTCCTCTGTTTCCCAAGTGGCTTCCCGCTCGGTATGGTCCCTACAAAGGATTTTGACGAATGGAATCGTCTTCTTCCTCATGACTCGTTCTTGCCTGTCAAGAACTCGCTCGGGTTCCTCTATGAAGGTAAGATCTTCATGAATCTGTTCCAGTGGATACTGAACCATGTGAAGGGGATGGTAATTGTACCCTCTAAGTAAGGACACATGGAAAACGTCATGAACGTGAGAAAGTTGCGGAGGTAACGCTAAACGATAAGATACTTCACCGACTCGCTCGATGACATCAAACGGTCCGATGAATCGTGGACTGAGTTTTCCTTTGATTCCAAAACGTCTAACACCACGTGTCGGTGATACCTTAAGAAAGACGTGATCTCCTACGTTGAAATGTAAGTCCCTACGATGCTTGTCTACATAACTCTTCTCACGTGTACGAGTTTCCTGCAATTTCTGCTTAGCTACAGCGACCTTCTCGTTGGTCAACTCTATCATCTCGGGTCCTTCAAGCGTTCGCTCACCAACCTGATCCCAGCAGATTGGGGCGCGACACTTCCTGCCAGACAACATCTCGAATGGTGCACACTTAATGCTGGCGTGCAAACTGTTATATTATGCAAACTCTACTAAACATATATAATCATCCCAGTCTCCTGTCCACTCCAATGCACATGCTCGGAGCATGTCTTCCAATGTCTAAATCATCCGCTCCGATTGTCCGTATGTTTGAGGATGAAAAACCGTGCTAAGCTTAAGTTTTGTACCCTAAGCTTTCTGCAGACTCCTCCAAAATCGCGAAGTGAACCGAGGATCTCTGTCTGAGACGATACTGGATGGAGCACCATGAAGTCTCATGATCTCCTTCTTGTAAGTATCAGCGAGTTTGCTGACCAGATCATCCTTGCGGATCGGTAAGAAATGAGCTGACTTAGTAAGTCGATCAACGATAACCCAAATCGCATCATGCCTCATCTTTGACTGCGGAAGACCGGTAAAAAAATCCAAGGTGATCTTGTCCCACTTCCACTCTGGAATGTCTAACGGTTGTAGTAAACCACTAGACCGCTGATGCTCGATCTTAACCTGCTGGCAGGTAAGACATTTGGAGACATAAGTAGCAACATACTGTTTCATACCACTCCACCAAAAGTATTGCTTCATGTCGTGGTACATCTTGGTTAAACCAGGATGAATGGAGAATGGGGAGCTATGAGCTTCAGCTAATAACGCTTCCCTAAGAGTAAGATCATCAGGAACACAAAGTCTAGTGCCCTGCCATAAGATACCATCGTCATCTAACCGAAACTCCGTCTACTGATCCAAGTTCTGAATGATCGCCCAAATTTCACCATCATCCTTCAGAGCTTGCCTGATCCTAGGGAGTAACTCAGGTTCCACTCTAAGATTAGCCCAGTAACCTTGTTGTCCACGTACTATGATTTTGATGTCTAGTCGCTCCAAGTCTCTTATAATCTCTTCCTCAATTTTAATGTCGTTTATCATACCGGACATTCTACTAAGTGCATCTGCCACTACATTCGCCTTGTCGGGGTGATACTGCAGATTAATGTCATAATCCTTCAACAGCTCTAACCATCTCCTCTGTCTCATGTTCAGCTCACGTTGAGTGAAGATGTACTTCAGGCTCTTGTGATCTGTGAAGATATCACATGATTCTCCATACAAGTAGTGCCTCCATATCTTCAATGCAAACACGACTGCTACAAGTTTCAAGTCATGCGTAGGGTAATTCTCCTCATAAGGCTTAAGCTGTCGTGAAGCATACGCAATCACTTTCCCATGTTGCATGAGAACACAACCAAGTCCCTTCCCTGAAGCATCACTGTAGATTTGAAATCCACCTGTACCAGATGGGAGAGTAAGAATCAGTGCAGATACTAACTTCTGCTTTAGGTCTTCAAAACTCTTCTCTCTTTCTTTAGTCTAGACGAATTTCTCCCCTTTCTGCATCATTTTGGTCAATGGCAGTGCTAAACAGGAAAAGTTCTCTACGAACCTACGGTAATAACCAACTAAGCCTAGGAAACTGCGAACTTCAGTCGCTGATGTAGGTCTTGGCCACTTGGTAATAGCCTCAACCTTTACTGGATCCATGATGATTCCTTCTACTGATACAATGTGGCCTAGGAACGCCACCTTGTCTAACCAGAACTCACACTTGGAGAATTTAGCATACAGCTGTTTCTGGCGAAGTATATGTAGTACAGTACGAAGATGGTCTTCGTGTTCCTCCTTGGACTTAGATAAAATTAGAATGTCATCAATAAAGACAATGACAAACTTGTACAGGAACTCATGGAAGATAAGGTTCATCAGATCCATGAAAATAGCTGGAGCATTGGTAAGGCCAAAAGGCATGACTACGAATTCGTAGTGCCCATAGCATGTACGGAAAGGAGTCTTGGCAATGTCCTGCTCTTTAACCCGTAACTGATGATAACCCGACCTTAGATCAATCTTGGAGAAATGTTTGGCCCCTTAGAGTTGGTCAAACAAGTCATCAATGCGTGGCAGTGGATATCTATTCTTGATGGGGATCTTGTTGAGTTTACGGTAATCTATGCACAGACGCATGCTGCCGTCCTTCTTCTTTACGAACAAAACAGGTGCGCCCTATGGAGAAGCACTGTGTCGAATGAAACCGCGTTCCAATATTTCCTGTAGTTGTTCCTTTAACTCGTTCAGCTCTATGGGAGCCATGCGATAAGGAGCCTTAGATATTGGCTCAGCTCCTGGGACGAGCTCAATATTAAACTTCATTCACGAGCAGGTGGTATGCCTGAAAGTTCTTCTGGAAACACGTCTGGGAATTCTGACACGATCGGCTGATTCTGGATAGATGGAGATTCAGCCTCCAAATCATGAACAGTAGCAAGATAGCCCTCACAACCATGTGACAGTAGTGCACGTGCTTGTAAGGTCGAAATTATTTGTATAAACCTTCCGGGTACGAACCTATTGTGAATGTACTCTGGTGCATTTACATCACCGAAGATGACCCAATATGTATGGCAGTCTATGGTGGTGTGATGTTTGGATAGCCAGTCCATGCCTAGTATCATGTCAAAATCGCACATATCCAATGGAAGTGCGTCAACAGGACACATCTTGTCGTCAAACTCTAGGGGAAGGCTCTTGTATCCATGGGTTATGCGTACAGAGTCTCTTAAAGGCGTGGAAATGCTTAATACATTCTCTAAAGGCATAGGGGATATCCTAAAATTCTTGGCATAAGCAGAAGAAATGACCGAGTGAGTAGCAACAGTGTCAAATAAAACACATGCCGCTTGACCATACATATACAAGATTCCAGTGATGGTACTTGTAGACTTGTTGGCCTGATCACGAGAAGTCCTATACACCCGTCCACTAATTGGAGGTGGCTTGGAATCAACATGTCCAGATATACCCTCCATTTCGCCCTTGCGGTAGTCCTTCATGCGATGACCAGTAGGCCACACTTGAAGCAAGCGTCGCTGTCGTGGCGACATGCCCCTGGGTGCCTACGGTTGCAGGTAGTGCAGAGAGGATGTGTATACCCTCCAGCAGGTGCCCTGGCGAGCTGGGAGCCTCTTTGGAAAAGTACACATGAGGCTCCCAGCTAGGCATGGACTGTGAACCTCTTCGGTCCTGATCCCTCCCGTTACCATGATTCCTGGTAGAAGATTTCTAATGTGTCAGAATTATAAGTCATAAACGTGTAACATAAGAAATGAGTTAAATGTAGGGACCTACTGCTGTTGGAGTTTCCAGCATTGTTACGGTAATTATCATTACCGCCACGCCTATCCGTAGCAGAACGGTCTTGAGTCTGACCGTTACCCTTGGGCTGGGTAGGTTGTTGCTTGATGAGACCGTAATTATACATAGTCTCATCGTTCAAATCGGGCTTAAAAAGCTAAAAATATCATTAAAATACCCCAAAATATGCTTGTGTTTGTTCATTGTGTATTTTAGGTACGGATATCGTGAATTCACCAAAAGATTACAAGAATCAAGCAAAACAAACACGGGAAACGAAGCCTCACAAAGAACCGGACCCAAATCATGATTTTCTAAAGAAGTCCTTGAAGTTTGAAGATTTGTCAAGATTGGTCCCTCAAGAATTGAAGACTTGTCACTTTTGGCCCTTGTAAATCTCAAATATTACAAGTAGGTCCCTTAAGTTTCAAGAATGTACATTATGAGACCTTGGAGAATGAACAAGTTACATGTTTAGTCCTTGATGAAAGTATTTGAAAGTCCTTGTGCCATTTTTGATAATTGATGCAAACTTATAACCAAGGAAAATGGGGAAAAGCTGTTGTAACTTCAAATGAAAACAATTTGGAACATAAGGGGTACTTTCTGCCATAACACAAAACTCCACCTACCAAACCTTGGATGCCACCTCACCACTCAAACCCATTTACCCACCCATACCTTAACCAATATACCCGGTTACAACCCTGACCCAAACCATGTTTTAATACTTAAACACATTCTTTAAAAAACATATTATTTATTTTATCTTGGGTGCCATACAAGTTCTGTAGCACTAATCTCTCCCAATACTCACTCAAGAACCCTAATAAACATATATGTAAATCAAAGGGGTTATTGATGGGACCTTCCAAAACCACAATTAACGTCACTCTCACCACACCCCAACCTGTATAAAAGCATCATTCAACCTGTGAATGAGCTTTGTTCCAACTTTTGTATTTTGAAATTTTTAATGAATATTTAAAGTATTGAATTTTAATCTCACAAAAGTTGTGTTCCATTTTTATTAAAGTTCTAGTTTAATGATCTTTATTTTCTGCAATATTAGTGTAAATTGTGTCAAAGATTTTTGTTCAAAAGATTTGGGGAAAATTACTTTGAGGTCCGGATTCATAAGCTTGATATTCAGAATTGATTGACAGTCAATCTTGGATAAAGAGGTTATAAACATGTTTGTTTTGAGTTGGTTACGTAATTAGTTTTCAAAAGTTTGAAGTTTTTTCAAGGTTTTCAGCAAATCGTATATTTTTTATTTTATTTATTTGACTACTCACTGTTACATAAGCCACTACTAAAGCTCTTGACACAGCTTTAGTTTTGGTTTATGAAACTTGAAGTGTAAATTTGTTGTTTTCTTAGCAGGTACCCCATAAAAGACCATTTCCATTCATGTTCCCCTTGTGTTCTTGGTTCAGTTGTTGAACCTCAACAAGAACGACTTATACAAACCATATCATAAGCTCCTTTAAGCTTGAAAACCCCCCTAAAAGGAAGGCATCAGCTGTGTAGTAGGCTTCGAACCCCTTTTGGAATATTTCTGTTTTAATGTGCTTTGTGTGATTTGTGTGACCTGTCGAACTTCGTTGAGTTTCTTGTTTATTTAGAAGTATTTACAAGTTATGTGCATGTTCTTGTTGGTTTTAGGTAGTTTGAGTTTGAATGCATAACTTCTTTCTTTGGAAATCTTGCATAAATCACTTTTAAGGTGTTTGGATAAAATAGTCTTAAGTACATTTGGGTGACAACTAATCCACCATTTTGTCTTTCACGTCTTTTATTTTAACTAGTTTTGTAGGGTTTAGAGTTTGTTTGAATTGGTTAGGTCCATAGTTGAGTTTTAGTATTTCTTAGTTCACTACCTATACAACAAAACCATCAGCAGTAGGCTTCTTTGAGTGTAAGTTGATGTGTGCAAATTCTGCACAATAGGTGCTTTTGGGGTTTTTGATTTGATTTTTGGCTTGAGTATTGGTTAAACATCCTAATTAGGGATAGGTATTAGGTTATTCCATCTAGTATTGGAGGTTTAGGGCTTTTTGGTAGCTTAATTAAGCCTTTAGAGTCACTGTAGGTGCATTTAGACCACCCAAAACACCCCAATTTCACTGTCTTTGCATCACGGTAGGTATCTTAGCTTTAATTTTAGGATTTGTGGTTCAATTCTTAGTCATAGGTTAGATTTTATGTTAATATAGTCTTGGGGTGTGACAATCTAACATTTTCAAGTAGTGAAATATTTTCTCGTATAATATTTTGAAACTTATTTTTGTGTTGGTTGACGAACTCACAATTTACGGATTTAAATTTGGGCTTACGTGCATAATTTGGCGTCTTTTACGACTAAACCGGAAACCTTAGGATTACGTATTTACGTTTTTGAACTCCGTTTTTGATGAGACAATTTTTATTGGATTCGTTTTGTGACGTTGATTCATAATTTATAAAAACGTTTTTCGTAAAACGACCCGAGGGCACGCAAATCGAGAAAACTAGAATCGAGAAATACCCGTAAACTAGTGAGATGGGACAAAACACATTGTCCCACCCCACTAGCTTGGTTTGGACGGAAACTTGACACCACACCATGAAGGTGGCATCAAGTTAAGCTAACACATTACAAGTGTTAGCCTAGCTTACATCTTAAGCATTTTACCTTCCACTAACTCTCAAAACTAGCTACTAGTTTTCTCATTCCACCATTTCATACATGCAAAATCCTCTCAAAATCCTCTCAACACTCTCCCCTTTGCCGTCCAAAATATAGCAACAAACACCCCATTTGATCTCTTCTAGCCATAAAACACATGTTTACTAGCTCTATTAAGGAGTTATCTTGAAGCCTTGCTCATTTGGTGGCCATATTAACATCATTGGAGGTGATTTGCTTGTGTCCTAGGGCTGATTTTCCAACATATGTTCTTGATATTTTATGGTCTTGGAGATACTTATTATGTTCATCAAGTTCTTGTCTTCCAAAAACAAGAAAAACACTTGGTTGGTAAAGAAGATCATCCTCTCCATTTTTCTCTTGTTATTTTGTAAAGAACAAATGTATTTTCTTTCATTTTTTATATGTATATGATGTATATATGATGATAAAAAAAATGTTGTGTGGGGATCAAGTGTTGATAGATATGCTTAAAAATGTTAATAACTATAAGAAATGAGGCTAAAATCTTGATTATTTAGTTGGCTGTATAAAAACAGTAGATAAATAAAACAAGAACTGATAAAATTGCATGGTATGATCCATTTACAGTAAGTACAAGATGTTATACACATGTGAGAGTTGGCCATGCAATGGAATCAAAATAATGAGTGAGATATGATCAAAACAAGTTAGGTGGTCTAATCTGAATAAGCAGTTTTGTAGGGACTGTTAAGGCAAGATGAACTCAAAATGGGCAGTAGCTATAACTAAGTTAAATGTAGCACATAATATGAATAACATATCACCCAAAAATGAGCTTCTAATTCATTATAGAACTCTAGATATGGTAAAAATGGTGAACATGAAGGTAAAAATCAGATTTTTAAGAATTAATGTTTATTATTATTATATAAGCACTCACATTTTATTGTATAAAATGTAAAAATAAAAACCCACTAACTTATAAAACTTATTTATATAAATATATAAAAGGTTAATTAAATGGATAAATTATATAAATGGTAATGAAATAATATTTATAAGTAATAAAAACTATAAACTTGATTTTTACGACTTTTTCGGCTATCACCGTAAAATTAATGTTTTTCGCCAAATAAAACTTAGACGACCAAAACCGTCTAATGTAAAGTTTATAAAAGTCATATACTGATGTATAGGTAACTAATACAAGTAAAAACCGATAAAACCCGAACTATAAGAAATACGGACATTTACGAGCTAACTAAACATATTGGACTAATAATTGGACTAAATAAGATAAAAACTCGTAAAAAGAACTTATTGGGCTTAACCCATTTGGGCCCAACATGGAAAGTATATATACTGATAATATAGGTATAAAATGGATTAAAACAAGTTAAAGAACTTATAAAAGGCTTAATGGACTTAAAATAGGTAAATAGGTAAAACTAGCAAACTAGTAAAACGTTACCAAAACGTAAACACTAAAACGAGTAAACAAGGCTGTATAAACCCACTTGATCATCATCATATGTACAAAATCATCATATGTATATTGTTATTTTGATAAAAGTCATTGGACCGAGTCTAAGACCGATTATTATTTATATAGGTTTCCGTGACCGAAGCGCGCCCGTAGCCGATAATCCGCCTTTCATTAACAACGTGAGTTCATAGCCTCGCACTCTTTTAAATGTTTTATAAAATGATTTGTAAACCCGCGAGGGAGATAACATGCTAGATTTTTATAAAAATAGAACACAAGTAGTCCCGATTGTATGCTTAATGATATGGACCCGAATGATGCTATGACCCTATAAACAAGACTAAAAGGATTATTAGTAGTTAGGTTATGTCACTTAAAGTCCCATTAGCATGAATTGTGAACTACCGGGATTTGGTAGACGCTTATGCATTTGATAGTACTATTTGGAGACGATCACCCCATTTCGCGCCTTGAAGGTTGATCCCCGTCGTACCACATTGATTGGTAAGCGAATTTATGTATGAGAAGATTCCATAGCGTGATTTTTGTGACGACACGCTAACTTAGATGGGCAAATTGTTGTCGGGTTCGCGGCCCGCTGTTTTCATAGTAAGGTAACAATGTCATGCGGCTAATAATAATCCTACCATGTATCCTATTCAATCTATATAATCTAATTATCCGATATGATACGACGCTAATAACGATGAATATATTACCTATCATGGTAATATAGAGACTACGGTCTCATGGACGGTTTAAGATGTATGCTTGATATATATTGCCTGACTAGCAATATGAGGACTTACTTCCGATACTATGCTTGTGTTCTGATTTTAAATGATTGTTTTATATAACGGTTTTTATTAAACTCTATGAATTCACTCGACATTCGCTGATATGATTTTTGCATGTTTTTATCTCAGGTGCTTGAAGGTAATCCGGATGGAGATCGACTCTGATGGCCCACATAATATTAAAAATGTTCATTCGATCTATGTTTTGTAAACTTAATGACCTGTATAATTTAGGACCTGTTGTACACTTTTAAACCTTTTTATCGAATGAATGTATGTTAAACCTTGTACAACCATATTTATGTGTTGTCTATGATTGGAGTTATTGTGCTATCCCGTAACACTCTGAAAGACCCTTCCGCTGTACCGATACGAAAAATGAGAGTGTTATAGTTTGGTACCAGAGCTCTCGTTATAGAGAACAAAAAATTTTAAAAACCAAGGTTTTGAACAAAACTTTTCAAAATCTTTTGACAATGAACATTTGAGAAAATATTTGAAAAATCTTTTGACTATAACGGTGCCAGAGATCTCCGACGTTACCAACAAGCCCTATTGAGAAGATATATATTTTGATATATATAATTTAATTTATATATATGTATATATCATGGTTTCATTATGTAATTGTTTAACTAGTATGTTATCCTAATACGAGATATATATATAAATGCAGATTGTCATGGCTGACCCTAATATTCCTGTAGAAAACCATGCTATTCCCGAACCTAATGTAGAAGATGATCCTTATTTAGACTTAGTAGATTATGATATCGATGATGAGGAGGAACCATTTGAGGATCCCGAGCCCGAGTTAGGACTAGGAGATCATATTGCCCCTCAGGTTGACTTGGTAGAGAATGAGATTGAGAATGTTGATATTGAGAATGTTGATATAGAGAATGATGATGAGATTGGGTTAGATAATTTAGATGATGAGATTGACGACGAGGATGTCGAGGAGGATGTAGGTATAGATGTTGAGGTTGATGACGATGAGGAAGCCGAGCTTATTTATCCGTATGATGTTCCAGAGGGCGAGCCTTTGCCCCCACCAGTTGATTTGTCTGATTATGAGGTTGAGTTACCTAGGGATGAAATGTCTGAATCGTCTGAATCTGATTCTGAATCAGAGGAGGATGAGGATGACGATGCACCTGACGGTACGGATGGTATTGCTACTCGTAGATATGAGATAGGAGAGTCGTCTAGTGCTCGAGAGGCTACTCATATTGATGGTCTTGCACCATGGGCCTTGAGACGTGATCTAGATGCTTCCCTTGTTAAGAGTTGTGTGACAGAGGTTGGATTAGGTGTTGTTCAGACTCAGGTTGCTTATTTGGAGTCGAAGACTAAGGTTGGCGAGAAAGAGCGGGAATTGCTTAGTTTGGATTTGAGTGATGTAGAGCATGGTTTGAATGAGGCTTTTAGGAGGTTATCGGTGTTAGAAAGTGGTGAGTTTGCGGAAATGAAAAGAAAGGTGAATTCTATGGAAATTCAGTTGAGTGTAGCTCGTGCGATGCGTGAGAAAGCTGAAAAGGAGTTGAATATATCCGTGGGTTGGAATAGTAGATTTTATGCTGACATGGTTGAAAGAGGAGTAATCCGTAAGCGCCCAGCTGAAGATGTGTCTAGTGATCGTCCGACAAAGATTCAGAAGACGATGGATGAGGGACCATCTAGCGGTTCTCAGTAGACCAGTCTGTATTTAGTAGTGACCTTTGTATCTTTTGTGCTTTTGTAGCTTTGACTGAACCGACTTGTTAGTAATAGACTTGGCACGAATTTTGAGTGTATATAGTGCTAGAACTTTGATATAGGATGTACTAAGACAATACTTTTGTTTCAGATCGAATGAAATATGTATCTTGTCTTGAATTCCATATTGTGCCTTATTTGTATCTTGATTATGAATTCAGTCCATATTATATGAATCCTTTGTTGGGTGAATGCTTAATACTTTGAAATTGTGAAATTATAGAACTATGCCGCCCAAGAAGGCTGTGACTGAGGATGATGTACGTAGGATTATTACGGAGCAAGTTACCGCATCTATGACTGAATTTATGGCAAATGCTAGAAATGAAGCTGGCGGTAGTGGAGTTGGCGGTAGTGGAGCTGGCGGTAGTGGAGCTGGCGGTAGTGGAGCTGGCGGTAGTGGAATTGGCGGTACTAATGTGAATGTGAATGCTAATAATGTGAATGCTAATGCTGGAGGAAACGTAGGAGGACTTGGAACTAATGCACCTGAAGTTGGTGGTTGTACTTATGTGACGTTCATGAAGTGTGAACCTCTACCTTTTAATGGAACTGAAGGTGCTGTAGGATTAAGCCAGTGGATTGAGAAGATTGAATCGGTGTTTCGGATTAGTAAGTGTAAGGAGGAAGATAAGGTGACTTTTGCTATGGCTACTCTTAAAGGTCGTGCGTTGACTTGGTGGAACGGGAGAATTGCTTTCATGGGTCTTGATGCTGCTAATGCTACTCCTTGGGTTGAGATCAAGAAGTGGATGACTTTGGAGTTTTGTCCTCGTAGTGTGATTATTAGGTTAGAACAGGAGTTGATTCATCTGAGAATGAAAGGTGTGGACATTGATAGTTACACGAACCGATTCCATGAGTTGGCCTTGCTATGTCCTCGATTGGTTGAACCCGAAGAGATCCGAATTGAGCAATATGTTAAAGGGTTGACCAGGAATATCCGGGGGGACGTGACATCATCGAAACCACTGACCATTGATGATGCTGTTCGAATGGCTTACCAACTCATTGGATAGATAATTCAGGATAAGGAAGATGAAGCCCGTGTAGGTGAGAAAAGAAAGGGAGACGGTGATCGTGTAGATAGAGGTGACAATAGGAAGAATTTCAATCGCCGTCAGAACAAGAAAAAGGGGAATGCAAATGCTCTTACCAACAATGCACCGTGCAACGATGATAGATGTCCTAAGTGTGGCAACAAGAGGCATGCTGGCGACTGCTGGAAGTGCCGAAATTGCGGAAAGCTTGGACACAAGGTTGAAAGGTGTAAGAAGGGAACCATTTGCTTCAACTGTAATGAAGAAGGTCATAGGAAATCGGAATGCCCCAAGTTGAAAGCGATTGTACCTGGAAGAAACCCCCAGGGTGGTATCTACCAACTTGGAACAATAGAGGTGAAGAAAGAGGATCCGAATGTCGTTACCGGTACGTTTTTACTCAACAATCATTATGCTGTTGCTTTATTTGATTCGGGTGCTGATAGGAGCTTTGTATCCACTAAATTTAGTGCCCTTATTGATATTGAACCTGTTGAGATAGTACCAATTACGAGGTGGAATTGGCTGATGGTAAATTAGTGAAAACTAATAAGCTATTAGAAGGATGCTCTCTAAATCTCTTGAACCATTCCTTTCCGATTGATTTGATGTTGATAGAATTAGGTAGTTTTGATATCATTATTGGTATGGATTGGTTGTCGCTGAATAATGCTACTATTTTATGTGGAGAGAAGAAAGTTAAGATTCCTCTTAGGAATAGGACGTTAGTAATTGATGGTAGTCGAGGTGAATCCCGTTTGAAAATCGTTTCATGTATTAAAGTCCAAAAGTACATCAGGAACGGTTGTGAGTTATTCTTAGCTCAAGTGACCGGGAATGAGTCCAGGGAGAAACGATTGGAAGATGTACCTATTATTTGTGAATTTCCTGAGGTATTTCCTAAAGATTTACCCGGACTTCCACCGATAAGGCAAGTAGATTTTCGAATCGATTTAATTCCTGGTGCTGCACCGGTGGCACGTGCGCCTTACCGATTAGCCCCTTCTGAATTAAAGGAGTTATCTGAGCAACTTAAGGAGTTGTCTGATAAAGGTTTTATTCGACCGAGCTCGTCGCCTTGGGGAGCTCCAGTCTTGTTCATTAAGAAGAAGGATGGATCTTTTCGTATGTGCATTGATTATAGGGAACTGAATAAGTTGACAATTAAAAATCGATATCCTTTACCTAGGATTGATGATTTGTTTGATCAACTGCAAGGATCTAGTGTGTATTCCAAGATAGATTTGCGGTCAGGATATCACCAACTTCGCGTCCGTGAAGAAGATATTCCTATAACTGCATTTAGAACTCGTTATGGACACTATGAATTTCAAGTAATGCCATTTGGGTTAACTAACGCACCTGCGGTTTTCATGGATTTAATGAATCGAGTGTGCAAGCCCTACTTGGATAAATTTGTGATTGTGTTTATTGACGATATTCTAATCTATTCTAAGAATGAAGATGAACATAGAGAACATTTGAGGATTGTTCTGAACTTGTTGAAGGATGAAAGGTTGTATGCTAAGTTTTCGAAATGTGATTTTTGGTTAGATTCTGTGCAATTTCTTGGTCATGTGATTAACAGAGATGGAATTCATGTTGATCCTGTAAAGGTTGAAGTTATTAAGAATTGGTCTGCACCAACAACGCCAAAGGAAGTGCGACAATTCTTAGGATTGGCTGGCTATTATAGGCGATTCATTAAAGAATTCTCTTTGATAGCTAAACCCTTGACTAAGCTTACTCAGAAGAATAAACCTTTCGTTTGGGGAAGTGATGTAGATGGAGCATTTCAGACATTGAAGCAAAAATTATGTAGTGCGCCAATCTTATCATTACCCGACGGGAGTGAAGATTTTGTAGTGTATTGTGATGCATCTCTTAGAGGTTATGGAGCTGTTTTGATGCAGAGAGAGAAAGTGATAGCTTATTGATATGAGCTTAAACTCATATCCTTTTAATAACAAATAACCCTAAAACATGAAGCAAAATACCAATTTATTTGGCAAAAACAGTGTTATGTGGTATGTTTGTGTTTGTGTACACTTGTGTAGGTAAAAGGATACATTTTCAAGCAAACAAAGAAAAATCAAGCTCAAATGGATGAAAAAGACAAAGAAGGATCAAAAGTGACAAGAATTTGAAGTATAAGGACCTATCTTGACAAGTTGTCAAAGTTGAAGGACTAAAGTGCAAATATTGTGAAAGTCAAGATTCAAGTCAAACTTGGTCAACTCTCAAGTCAACTCAGTCAAAGGATCATTTTGTTCAAGAATAAAAGTTGAAGGACCAAATATGTCAAAAGAATGAAGATCCTAGCTCAAAACAACAATCTGCCAAGTACAAGGACTAATTCTGCCAACAATGGAAAGTTATTCAAAGTTAATCCATGTGTATAACATTTCAACCAATGAGAGAAGGGAAAACAAAGCACATGGATTAAGCAATTAATACCCACTCAGCCGCCTTGCATTTAATATCCAATCTCAACAGTTGGATCCGTGTGATCAACTTTTAACCAATCAAATGCTGACACGTGGCTTCTTCTTCATCAAATAAATTTGCCAGGATCGTATTTGAGCTACAAGCAATTTCATGGAAAGATTTCAACATCAAAGTTGATCATTTTGAAGAGACGAACACAATGGTGCAAATCAATTAACATATCATCCACTCATTCAAGAAACCCCAATTACTTGTTCATACCTGCAAATGCAATTGTGCAGAATTGTACTCGTGGCAAGCTGGGATTGGTCCTAACACGTCACCAACCCCAACTAACTCCTCCTTCATGCCTATAAATAGATGATAGGACTTCATTTGTAACTTGTAGCCTAGTTTTGTAAAAACACATAGTTCTAAATTTCCTTTCAACTTTCCTTCATTTTTACCCTAGCTACTCAAGAGTCTGACAAACTCTTGAGTTAGTTAGTTAGTTAGTAGCTTCCTAACAACTTTGTAACCATTTTCATTGAATAAATTTCAAATTCACCATTTCCCGCCAAAACTGTTCTTCCTACTTCTGTTCATTCCTTGCTGCTATTGGATACTGTTGTTGCTGTTTTGTGTTTGTTATGATCATTGATTGATCATAACTGACATTGAAGGAGTTTGATAGCTGTTTGATCAGAATTCAGTTCATTCCTTGATTTTTGAAGATTTCAAGCAAAATGATGATTCTTGTTGATTAGTTAGCTGTTATTGTTGATTGATTGTGTCCTAGTGATAAGGTGGTGGTTATCACTAGGCTAAGAGAGCTCAACGCTCCTCTTCTTCTCAAAGGATTACTACAATAGGTTTTAAAAGCTCTCATTTTTGTTCCTCTCAACAAGTCAAATGCATGCTTCTTTCCATAGTGTAAATTTGATGTCTGCATGATAAAAGTTGTTAAGAGTTGCTAATTGTTTGAATTTTGGTTGCTTGTAGCTTAATCTGCTTACTTGTTCTTAGTTTTGGATTAAGTCTAGACTTAGCTTATTTTCAGTTTAAATTTGGTACTTGCATCTTATATGTTCATTGCTGTTCTTAGTGCTCCTTTTCAGTCTTAAATCAGTTCATTTGGAGTATTAAGTTTGGAAGTTAAAAGCATTTGGTTCAGCTTAAATCAGTACTCAAAAAGCCTTTGTAAA
Source organism: Glebionis coronaria (assembly GCA_025667525.1). Taxonomy (NCBI): domain Eukaryota; kingdom Viridiplantae; phylum Streptophyta; class Magnoliopsida; order Asterales; family Asteraceae; genus Glebionis; species Glebionis coronaria. The sequence continues at coordinate 136,407,066 of CM046878.1, forward strand.
AGTTGGAATATCTGTTAAAGGAGTGTTTGGGTTTAGCTTAACAAGAGTTTTCAAGTATTGAGTCCTGGTATTTTAGAGTTCATTTGTAATCAATTGGTGATAATAAAGTGTTTTCAGTCATTCACAAGTCATTTTGATAGTCAAACAGGCAAATGGCATAAAAAAGGTTTGGGTCATTCTTATTCAGTTTTGCCATTTAGAAACTTGTAATTTTCATTTGATCAGAATTCACTCAATACTGGATGAAATTGGATCAAATTTATTTCCATTTGTAGCTTATATCATATAGAATCAGATTCCAAGAGGATTTTCTACAGTATTCAATAATCAGTTAGAAATAAGCAATAATCAATTAAGCAGACTTAAGACAAGTTTCTGTAACTTGAAAACTGGAAATCTGTATCTCCTTATCCTATTCATAAACATGTCCATTTTTCTTCACAAATCCTCTTAAGTCATTGAGTTACATGATTTTTGAGAAAATCAGCTTTTTGAAAAATAAGCTGGTCAACGCTTGGTCAACATAAGCCCATTTTCAGCTTAATTCAGATTTAGAGCTTATTACTTGATGAAAAATGTTCTAGTTTGATTTCCCGTTCATTAATTGGATAGCTTAATCAGTTTCAATCAAAAAATCAAGTTGTGACTGATTAGATTTTGTTATAGCTTATTTTGTGCTTATTGATAAGCACTCATTTGCTTATTTCTCAACTATAGCCAGTTTCCTTTGAAACACGTATCTTATTTGGGATTTTAAGAGTTTTGAAACTTGTCTCATTGAATTTGGTTGAGTAATAAGCTCAAACGAGCTTATTTTTGGTCTGAACCCGTTTTTGTCTTAAATAGTCTTTGAAATTGCTTTTTGGTCCCTATAGTTTTAAACAGTGTGTATACTTGGCTAAACTTCCAAGTTTTTAGGGTTTGCACTTGTTAAGTCCTTGCAGTTTTAAAAGTTGTTAATTTCAGTTAGCAATTTGTTAGTTTGTTGCACTTTTGGTTAGTTGGTTATAAATTTTGCAAGTTTGATCCTTGTAGTTAACTGTTTTACACTTTAAGTCCCTAGAATTGTTAGAATTTACATTTCAAGCATTTATCTTTCATAGAATTTACAATTTCAGTCCTTTTAGTTTCATATTTTTACATTTTGAATTTTACTGGAATAAAAACTTGGTATTTGCAAATTGTTTTACATATAAGTAGGTATTATTTTTCCATTTTGCAAGTCTTTGTTGAATTAGCAAATAGAATATCCAAGCAAGTTTAACAACCAAGAACAATTAAAAACCCAATATTGGTTGGACTTTCCATTAGCAAGAACTGAGAAAAAACGAACTGCATTATACACAATTTCAAATGGCGCCGCTGCCGGTTCTTTGACTACACGAGAGACTATCGATTGACGGTTTTCATTGGCTTTTGGGATCCGTTCACTTTGTGAACGTTATTTTTACGTATCATAAATCAAAAACAAATAAAAAAATCAAAAACATAAAAATATATAAAAACTAAAAATTAACAAAACAATTCTTTTCCTAAAGAATTGACCAAAAAAAAAAAAAAAACCCAAAAAGCAATCTTTTTCCTAAGAGATTGCACCCAAAAATATATATTATTGGATTCTCTCGGTTTTTATGTACATATAGTATTTTCCCTTAAAAAACTCATAAATACAAAAATATTTTCCATATATTATTATAAGTAAATACGTATACGTATAAGAACAATCAATCTACATATTCTCCATAAGTATTGCCGAGGCAATACACCGTGTTGAGGGGCGTTCCGGTCCTTGACACGTGTATCGATCAAACAAAATAAAGCAAGAATAGATAAATACTCTCAATAAGCAACAATTCGAAGAATACGAACATTTAAGTGAATAGAAAGGCGATGTGCTATAAAATGCCATCTAAGGGTCAATAGGTACTTAAGTGCTTCGCGCCACCTAACCCCCCGTTCACTTGGGAGTATTCTAAGCAGGAAGGCTTCACCGAGGGTCTTGCACCCAAAGTAGTATATACGTATAGTGTTATTTTCTTGTGGATATTTAATATTGAAACTCGAAGAGGATAATCCATTTCTCTTCAAAGTCACACGAGAGCTTCTCTCTCATTCCTCGTATTAAGTTGCATGCTCACTCGCGGGCGTGCACAAATACCGATTGGTGTACAACCTCTTCCTCCGAAAAGGAAGAAAAAGAGAAAGAGTAAGACCACCATCGTCCACCAAGCCGATCACGAGAATCGTGCTTTGACTCCACCACAAGAAGCCATGGCTATTGATAATCGTACTTTGTATGAACGTATGCAATCCAACATTCATGGATATTCTAGTGCCATTAAGATTCCCGACTTTCCCGCTAACACATTTGAGCTACATACATCTATGATCAATATGGTTGCACAATCACCTTTCTTTGGTAAACAAAATGAGGATCCTCATGCTCACCTTAAGAGATTCCTTTCACTTTGCAATACCATTAAGCATAATGGGGTTCCACATGAGGTGATTAGGTTGATGTTAGTGTCATTTTCCTTAGAAGGAATTGCTAAGCATTGGTTAGACACCCAACCACCCGATAGTATCACCACATGGGATGGTTTCACCACTAAGTTTTTGAACAAGTTCTTTCCTCCACATAAGACTATGGCTTTGAGGACTTTAATTATGGGCTTTCAACAAAAACCTAGTCAATCCTTTAGTGATGCTTGGAAAGAGTATAGTGAGTTGTTGAGGCGATGACCTAATCATGGATTGGATCAAGTTCACCAAATAAACCTCTTTTATGATGGCCTTAAATCTCACCACCAAGATTCACTCAATGCTTCCGCGGGAGGGAATATTCTTCTTAAGACTTACCAAGAGGCTTTGGACATCATTGAGACTAAGGCAATGGTTCAAACAAACAATCCATTTGAACAAAAGGTTCATGTTATCCAAAACAATTCTCAAACCCCTTGTGACAACCAACTCCTCAAGTTTCAAGAAGAGATTTTTCAAAGGATGGATAGAGATAGTGAGAAGAATTTGCAAGTACAACTAGAGATGCTTCAAGCTTTTAAGAACTTGTCATTGAACAATTCCTCAAATAATGTGAATGCCATCACCATTTCTTGTGTTACTTGTGGAGGTCCCCATTCTTATGAACAATGTGATAAGGTGCAAGGGTATCAAGGGGAATGCTATGCTTACCAAGAGGAACATCGTGAACACTTCAAGCCTAATATCAATCCAAATAACCTTTCTTACAAATCCCAAAATTACCTTGCTCCACCCGGCTTCCCACCCCAACCACCCACCCAAATTCAACAAAATCCTCCTCAAATTTTACCAAGGAATCAAGGGCAAAGACCACCATACCAAGGAAATAACTACAAAGCACCCAATCAATTTCAACCTCAAGCAAATACCTTTTATCCACCAAATCAAGGATTTAACTCCCAACCTTTACCTTTCCAACCTCAAGGTTTTCAAGGTCATGTGCAACAAGAGTATAACACAATGGATCTCTTGCAAAAAAATGAATCAAGAGAATGAAAGGAAGTTTCAAGCTATGGAGAAGAAGTTGAATGACCAAATCAATAGGGTTTTAGTGGCAATAAATCAAAGACCACAAGGGGCTTTACCTTCTAACACACAAACAAACCCTAGGGCCAATGTCAATGCTATTACAACAAGGAGTGGAACAACAACAAAGGATCCTTCACCTCCTAAACCTACTATTGTTCAACCCACTTGTGCTCCTACTTGTGACAAGCCTTCTACTTCTACTCCACCTCCTCAAAATGCTCCTATTCACTCAAACACACCTTCTCAACCACCTCATACTTCTCCTTTACCTTCCACACTTCCCAATGAAGAAACTAACAAAGACAAATCTTCCACTACTACACCTATTCCACCTACACCAAAACCTACTCTTCCATATCCTTCAAGGTTGAAAAAGGACAAGTTAAAGAACAAGGATGACATCCAAGTCTCCAATTTCTTAAGGATGTTCAAGCAACTCAACATCAATATATCCTTTGCGGAAGCTCTTGCTTATATGCCAAAGTTTGCTAAGATGTTCAAGGATTTGCTCTCAAACAAAGAAAAATTGGTTGATTTGCCCAACACATCCCTTAATGAAAATTGTTCCGCGGTGTTACTTAAAACCTTACCAACAAAACTTGGAGATCCGGGGCGTTTCTTGATACCTTGTAATTTTCCCGGTGTTGAAAATTGCATGGCTTTGGCGGATCTAGGGGCGAGCATAAACCTCATGCCTTTATCGGTTTGGAAACAACTATCTCTTCCCGAGCTCACTCCCACTAGGATGACTCTTGAACTAGCCAACCGAACCATAGCTCACCCCGTAGGTATAGCGGAAGATGTGTTTGTAGGTGTGGATAAGTTTACCTTTCCGGCCGACTTTGTTGTGGTCGATTATGACATGGATCCTAGAGTACCTTTGATTGTTGGTAGACCGTTTTTGAGAACGGGTCGTACCTTGATAGATGTGGCGGAAGGAGAATTAATTATGAGAGTAGAAGATGAGAGAGTGGTGTTTAAGCTAGGAAAAATTTGTGATAGAAAAGAGGTTAAGGAGTCTAGACCTTGTGAGACTATTAGCATTGTGGATGTGCTAGATGAAGTGTGTAATGAACACTTTCATGATGCTTGTAAGAGTGCTAGTGATGAGATACCCCATGTTGAAACCGTGGCCTCAATTGCTCCCTCTTTAACACCTTTTGGAGAGAGTGATTTCCTTTTGGAGGAATTTGAGTCCAACTTTCTTGGTGATGATGATTCTCCCATTAATTGGGAAGAAGATATTCTTACAATCCAAAAGTTGCTCAATGAGGACCCTATTCCTTCTCCTCTTCCACAAGAGATTACCATTGAGGAACCTTCCATAGTACAACCTTCCATAGTACAACCTTCCATAGAGAGTCCACCTCCCATTGAACTTAAGGACCTTCCATCCCACTTAGAATATGCTTTCTTAGAGGGCAACGACCAATTACCGGTGATTATTGCTAAAGAGTTGAAAGAGGATGAGAAAGATCAACTTATTGAAGTTCTTAAGAAACATAAGAAAGCTTTAGCATGGAAAATATCCGACATAAGGGGAATTGATCCACATTTTTGTACTCACAAAATCCTTATGGAGGATGACTATAAACCCGCCATTCAAAACCAAAGGAGAGTTAACCCAAAAATCCATGAGGTTATTAAGAAAGAAGTGATTAAACTCTTAGATGCGGGTATGATTTACCCCATTTCCGAATCTCCATGGGTTAGCCCGGTTCATTGTGTTCCAAAGAAGGGTGGAATCACCGTGGTGCCTAATGAGAACAATGAGCTTATTCCCACGAGACTTGTGACCGGTTGGAGAGTTTGCATTGATTATAGAAAACTCAATGAGGCAACTAGGAAAGACCATTTCCCGCTTCCCTTTATGGATCAAATGCTTGAACGCTTAGCGGGAAATGAGTACTATTGTTTTCTTGATGGCTTTTCGGGTTATTTCCAAATACCCATTGACCCTAAGGATCAAGAAAAGACCACATTCACTTGTCCCTACGGTACATTTTCTTACAAGAGGATGCCTTTTGGCTTATGTAATGCACCGGGGACGTTTCAAAGGTGCATGATGGCGATTTTTCATGACATGATAGAGCAAATCATGGAGGTTTTTATGGATGAATTTTCCGTATTTGGAAACTCCTTTAGCTCATGTCTCACCAATCTTGAGAGAATGCTTAAGCGTTGTGAGGAAACACGTTTGGTGCTTAATTGGGAGAAATGTCACTTTATGTGAAAGAGGGAATTGTTTTAGGACACAAGATATCCAATAAGGGATTAGAAGTTGATAGAGCTAAAATTGATGTGATTGCTAAGCTTCCCCCACCCACCTCGGTTAAAGGTGTGAGGAGTTTCTTAGGTCATGCGGGGTTTTATAGGCGCTTTATACAAGATTTTTCTAAGATAGCTAGACCGATGACTCACCTCTTGGAGAAAGAGGCTCCTTTCATTTTTAACCAAGATTGTTTAGACTCTTTTGAGACTCTTAAGGAAAAATTGACTAAGGCTCCCGTTTTGGTTTCTCCAAATTGGGAATTACCTTTTGAGCTTATGTGTGACGCTAGTGATTATGCGGTGGGGGCCATCTTAGGACAAAGAGTTAATAAGCATTTTCAACCTATACACTATGCGAGTAAAACCATGACCAGTGCACAACTTCATTACACTACCACGGAAAAAGAGTTGCTTGCTATAGTATATGCTTTTGAGAAGTTTAGACCATATCTTGTGCTCTCCAAAACCATAGTGTATACGGATCATTCCGCTCTCAAGTATCTTATGACAAAACAAGATGCTAAGCCTAGGCTTTTGAGATGGGTTTTGTTGCTTCAAGAGTTTAAGATAGAGATTCGTGATAAGAAAGGGGCCGAGAATTTAGCGGCGGATCATTTGAGTAGACTTGAGCATCCTTTTCAAGGAGATTTCCCACATCAAGAAATCAATGAATCCTTTCCATTAGAGGAGCTCATGTCTATCTCTTCCCAAGAGGATGCCACACCTTGGTTTGCGGATATAGCAAACTATATTGTGGGCAATGTGCTTATTGAGGGTCTTACTTATCAACAAAAGAAAAAGTTTCTTAAGGAAGTTAAGTATTACTTTTGGGATGATCCATATCTTTTTAGGCAATGTGCGGACCAAATCATTAGACGGTGTGTAGATGGGCCCGAGGCATTTAAGATCTTAGAGGCGAGTCATAAAGGACCTACGGGTGGACATTTTGGGCCTAACTACACCGCTAAGAAAGTCTTTGATTCGGGTTACTATTGGCCTTCCATTTACAAAGATGCCCAAGAAATGGTGAAATTTTGTGATGTTTGTCAAAGAAAAGGAAAAATTACACAACATGATGAGATGCCACAAAATTTTATCCAAGAGTGTGAGATATTTGATGTATGGGGCATTGATTTCATGGGACCTTTTCCATCCTCTAAGGGAAACAAGTATATACTTGTGGCGGTGGATTATGTGTCCAAGTGGGTGGAGGCTAAAGCCTTACCTACCAATGATGCTAGAGTGGTTGTAAAGTTTTTGAAACAATTGTTTGCTAGATTTGGTGTACCTCGGGCCATCATAAGTGATCGTGGTACGCACTTTTGTAATGATCAATTCACGAGAGTTATGAAGAAATATGGAGTGAATCATAGACTTTCTACCGCGTATCACCCTCAAACAAATGGTCAAACCGAGGTCACAAATCGTGGTTTAAAGAGGATTTTAGAGAGAACGGTGGGAGAGCATCGAGTTTCTTGGTCGGATAAGCTTGATGATGCTTTGTGGGCGTTTAGGACGGCTTTTAAAACACCAATTGGTTGTACGCCTTATAGGTTTGTCTATGGAAAAGCGTGCCACCTCCCATTTGAGTTAGAACATAAGGCATCTTGGGCTCTCAAGTGGGCTAACTTTGATTTAAACCAAGCCGGTTCACATAGGAAAGATCAACTCAATGAGATGGATGAGTTGAGAGCCAATGCCTATGAGAATTCTTTGCTTTACAAGGAAAAGACTAAGAAATTGCATGATGCTAAGATCAAGAATCGTGAGTTCAAAGTTGGAGAGTCGGTTCTCCTCTTTAACTCAAGATTGAAGCTTTTTGCGGGCAAGCTTAAGTCGAGATGGTCCGGTCCATTCACTATTGCTCAAGTGTTTCCATATGGAACTCTTGAGTTGTCCCAACCCGATGGTCCAAATTTTAAAGTGAATGGTCACCGTGTTAAACATTACTTTGGGGAGGACATTTCCGTTGAAATGGTCCAAGAGGTCCCCATTTTCCCCATGAATTAATTCATTGAGGGACGAGTCGAGCTAGAGACTCATTAACTCAAGCATCGTATAACTAGGTTTAGAGTGTTGTAGGTTAGAAATAAAGGTATAGACTTGGAGATAAGTGTAGGGGAGACCTTCTTTTGTCTTCATGATTGTTTGTAGGGTTGCTCACTCATCTCATGCTTTGGAGCTTATGGAGGAGGCCCTTGTATCCGGTTCACTTCGTTACTTTAGTGATTTTTCATTGACACCTTGTGCTTAAACATGATTTCACTAATAGTTGTACTTTCCTTAACTTGGGTTAAGCAAAGTCTACTCATTGTCATAAGTGTAGGGGAAGTTTTTATACTTCAATGCTCTTAAACATTAAGGACAATGTTTAGCTTAAGTGTAGGGGGGTCTTCTATCGAAGTGACCTTACCTAGAACTTGTCATTGTCTTGCATGATAACATGGAAAAATTGAATTTTCAACATTTTTCAAATTTTTGATCTACTTTGGCCAACAAAAATATGCATTCATAATTTTTGCATTAATCATTTTTCATTTTGCATAACACATTTGCATTGTATATATCTTTTCTTTTGTTTTTCATCAAAAATATATAAAAGAAAAAAAAATATAATAAAACATGGTTTTAACGAGTTTAGACTTCTTTGACATATTAGGCCCGCCATGGATATTTTGACTCAACCCGAGTTTGCTTATTTTAGCACTCTCTAGCTAGTATCCTTAACCATGTAGTCCTTCATTGGTCTATTAGGCTAAGCATCCACCAATCTCATTATTTGAGATTTTAAATTTGTGGAGAATGGGAAATGATAGAGTTGAAGCAAGCGTAAAAGGGCTAGATAGACTTCATGGCAATTACTTGTGGCTAAACCCTTCTCTTCTTTACCTCTATTTTCTTCGCATGTATATAATTGTTAATAAATAATCAAGTACGGTTTTAATTGGTTTGTAATCTCTTATGCATTTTTGGCTAATCATTTATGGTTGATATGAGTACGTCTTAAGATTCTAAGTTAGCACGTTTTATGTGTACTAGACTTATGTCATGCTCCATATTTAGCGGGTGTTTTTCCTTTTCTTCTTTTCAAATTTCTTTGTGAGGAATAAAGAAAAATAAGAGCGGCTTATGAAAAAAAATGAGTGGCTAGAAAAAAAAAGAAAAGAAAAAGAAAGAAAAAAATAATAATGCAAGACTCCCAAGAGGAGCAGTGTGGTGTTAATTATAGTGACTATTGAGTTCCAATATTACCTTGACGGGTTGCGGGGATTCAATAGATTGCTCCAATCCAATATTGCCTTGACGGGTTGCGGGGTTGAAGATCCAAAGTCTCAAAAAGATGGCGGATGTAAATTATTGCGTGAGTTTTATTTTTCTTTCCTTAGCGAGTGTGTAGCTACTTATGAAAGCATGACATGAGGATTTTACACATAAGGCGAATGACTTATTACTCTTAATACGGACTTATATTAATTGTGAGCGGTTTTTCAAGTAATGGATGAGAGGATTACTTAGGATTAAAACCGTGCTTCCTTATTTTTGGATTTTACACTTCTTATACTTCACACTTGAATAAATGACAAATTTGCCTATAAGCAATTTGCTCAAATAATAACCGGTTCCACATTTAATTGTCATGAATAAGTTGATGCACTTTTTACTTGTGAATGCAATGATCCCATTTTTAAACTTGGTATGGGGAAAGTGAAACTTGAGGGTGATAAATGTCCATGGTACCCAAGCCCTAATCTAAGCCATTGAATTCTTTATGAGTTATTTCCATCAAAACCATTTCAAGAAAAATCAAAAAAGATATAGATAGAATTGTATTTTGTTCATTGCATTATTAAAAGTCAAAATCATGCATCATTTAGTTTAGAGTAGTGTAGATGCATCTCATATGGCCAAGGTGGATTAATTATGAGGGAAATATAAATTTGAGCTTTAATATATAATATTGCATGAGGACATGACAATGTTCAAGTGTAGGGGAATTTGATATGAGCTTAAACTCATATCCTTTTAATAACAAATAACCCTAAAACATGAAGCAAAATACCAATTTATTTGGCAAAAACAGTGTTATGTGGTATGTTTGTGTTTGTGTACACTTGTGTAGGTAAAAGGATACATTTTCAAGCAAACAAAGAAAAATCAAGCTCAAATGGATGAAAAAGACAAAGAAGGATCAAAAGTGACAAGACTTTGAAGTATAAGGACCTATCTTGACAAGTTGTCAAAGTTGAAGGACTAAAATGCAAATATTGTGAAAGTCAAGATTCAAGTCAAACTTGGTCAACTCTCAAGTCAACTCAGTCAAAGGATCATTTTGTTCAAGAATAAAAGTTGAAGGACCAAATATGTCAAAAGAATGAAGATCCTAGCTCAAAACAACAATCTGCCAAGTACAAGGACTAATTCTGCCAACAATGGAAAGTTATTCAGAGTTAATCCATGTGTACAACATTTCAACCAATGAGAGAAGGGAAAACAAAGCACACGGATTAAGCAATTAATACCCACTCAGCCGCCTTGCATTTAATATCCAATCTCAACAGTTGGATCCGTGTGATCAACTTTTAACCAATCAAATGCTGACACGTGGCTTCTTCTTCATCAAATAAATTTGCCAGGATCGTATTTGAGCTACAAGCAATTTCATGGAAAGATTTCAACACCAAAGTTGATCATTTTGAAGAGACGAACACAATGGTGCAAATCAATTAACATATCATCCACTCATTCAAGAAACCCCAATTCCTTGTTCATACCTGCAAATGCAATTGTGCAGAATTGTACACGTGGCAAGTTGGGATTGGTCCTGACACGTCACCAACCCCAACTAACTCCTCCTTCATGCCAATAAATAGATGATAGGACTTCATTTGTAACTTGTAGCCTAGTTTTGTAAAAACACATAGTTCTAAATTTCCTTTCAACTTTCCTTCATTTTTACCCTAGCTACTCAAGAGTCTGACAAACTCTTGAGTTAGTTAGTTAGTTAGTAGCTTCCTAACAACTTTGTAACCGTTTTCATTGAATAAATTTCAAATTCACCATTTCCCGCCAAAACTGTTCTTCCTACTTCTGTTCATTCCTTGCTGCTATTGGATACTGTTGTTGTTGTTTTGTGTTTGTTATGATCATTGATTGATCATAACTGACATTGAAGGAGTTTGATAGCTGTTTGATCAGAATTTAGTTCATTCCTTGATTTTTGAAGATTTCAAGCAGAATGACGATTCCTGATGATTAGTTAGCTGTTATTGTTGATTGATTGTGTCCTAGTGATAAGGTGGTGGTTATCACTAGGCTAAGAGAGCTCAGCGCTCCTCTTCTTCTCAAAGGATTACTACAATAGGTTTTAAAAGCTCTCATTTTTGTTCCTCTCAACAAGTCAAATGCATGCTTCTTTCCATAGTGTAAATTTGATGTCTGCATGATAAAAGTTGTTAAGAGTTGCTAATTGTTTGAATTTTGGTTGCTTGTAGCTTAATCTGCTTACTTGTTCTTAGTTTTGGATTAAGTCTAGACTTAGCTTATTTTCACTTTAAATTTGGTACTTGCATCTTATATGTTCATTGCTGTTCTTAGTGCTCCTTTTCAGTCTTAAATCAGTTCATTTGGAGTATTAAGTTTGGAAGTTAAAAGCATTTGGTTCAGCTTAAATCAGTACTCAAAAAGCCTTTGTAAAAGTTGGAATATCTGTTAAAGGAGTGTTTGGGTTTAGCTTAACAAGAGTTTTCAAGTATTGAGTCCTGGTATTTTAGAGTTCATTTGTAATCAATTGGTGATAATAAAGTGTTTTCAGTCATTCACAAGTCATTTTGATAGTCAAACAGGCAAATGGCATAAAAAAGGTTTGGGTCATTCTTATTCAGTTTTGCCATTTAGAAACTTGTAATTTTCATTTGATCAGAATTCACTCAATACTGGATGAAATTGGATCAAATTTGTTTCCATTTGTAGCTTATATCATATAGAATCAGATTCCAAGAGGATTTTCTACAGTATTCAATAATCAGTTAGAAATAAGCAATAATCAATTAAGCAGACTTAAGACAAGTTTCTGTAACTTGAAAACTGGAAATCTGTATCTCCTTATCCTATTCATAAACATGTCCATTTTTCTTCACAAATCCTCTTAAGTCATTGAGTTACATGATTTTTGAGAAAATCAGCTTTTTGAAAAATAAGCTGGTCAACGCTTGGTCAACATAAGCCCATTTTCAGCTTAATTCAGATTTAGAGCTTATTACTTGATGAAAAATGTTCTAGTTTGATTTCCCGTTCATTAATTGGATAGCTTAATCAGTTTCAATCAAAAAATCAAGTTGTGACTGATTAGATTTTGTTATAGCTTATTTTGTGCTTATTGATAAGCACTCATTTGCTTATTTCTCAACTATAGCCAGTTTCCTTTGAAACACGTAGCTTATTTGGGATTTTAAGAGTTTTGAAACTTGTCTCATTGAATTTGGTTGAGTAATAAGCTCAAACGAGCTTATTTTTGGTCTGAACCCGTTTTTGTCTTAAATAGTCTTTGAAATTGCTTTTTGGTCCCTATAGTTTTAAACAGTGTGTATACTTGGCTAAACTTCCAGGTTTTTAGGGTTTGCACTTGTTAAGTCCTTGCAGTTTTAAAAGTTGTTAATTTCAGTTAGCAATTTGTTAGTTTGTTGCACTTTTGGTTAGTTGGTTATAAATTTTGCAAGTTTGATCCTTGTAGTTAACTGTTTTACACTTTAAGTCCCTAGAATTGTTAGAATTTACATTTCAAGCATTTATCTTTCATAGAATTTACAATTTCAGTCCTTTTAGTTTCATATTTTTACATTTTGAATTTTACTTGAATAAAAACTTGGTATTTGCAAATTGTTTTACATATAAGTAGGTATTATTTTTCCATTTTGCAAGTCTTTGTTGAATTAGCAAATAGAATATCCAAGCAAGTTTAACAACCAAGAACAATTAAAAACCCGATATTGGTTGGACTTTCCATTAGCAAGAACTGAGAAAAAACGAACTGCATTATACACAATTTCACTTATGCTTCTAGGCAATTAAGGAAGAGTGAGGAGAATTATACTACTCATGATCTTGAGTTAGGAGCTGTAGTCTTTGCTCTTAGGTTGTGGAGACATTATATGTATGGCACCAAGTGTACGGTATTCACCGATCACAAAAGCCTACAGTATATTCTCGACCAGAAGGAATTGAACATGAGGCAACGAAGATGGATAGATTTGTTAAGTGATTATGACTGTGATATAAAATATCACCCAGGAAAAGCCAATGTTGTTGCCGATGCGTTAAGTAGGAAAAATAGAGAGCCTATCAGGGTGCGTTCTCTAGTCTTGACCGTGCACAATAATTTGCCTGAGCAAATTAGAAATGCGCAAATAGAAGTTAGTAAGAAGGAGAATTTTGTTAATGAAGGGTTCCGAGGAGAAGGAGATCCTTTAGAGGTTAGAGCTGATGGAGTGAAATGCTTAAGAGGTCGTATGTGGATACCTAAGTTTGGAGGCTTAAGAGATTTGATTATGTTAGAATCCCATAAATCTAAGTATTCCATTCATCCGGGATCTGATAAGATGTACCATGATTTGAAGAAGTTGTACTGGTGGCCGAATATGAAAGCTGACATAGCTATGTATGTTCTTCAATGCTTGACTTGTGCTAGAGTTAAAGCGGAACATCAAAAGCCATCAGGACTACTTCAACAACCAAAGATTCCTGAATGGAAGTGGGAGCGAATTACGATGGACTTTATCACCAAGCTTCCTAGAACATCATCTGGAAACAATTCGATTTGGGTTATTGTCGACAGACTGACCAAATCAGCACACTTCATTCCGGTTAAGGAGCAGTTCTCACTAGAGAAGCTGACTCGAATATACCTTGATAATGTTGTATGCAAGCATGGAGTGCTTGTATCGATCATTTCAGATCGAGATCCTAGATTCGCATCGAATTTTTGGAAATCTCTCCAGAGATCTTTGGGAACGAATCTCGATATGAGCACTGCTTATCACCCCCAGACTGATGGGCAGAGTGAAAGGACGATACAAACACTTGAAGATATGTTGAGAGCTTGTGTGTTAGACTTTGGTAAGAATTGGGATAAACATTTGTCGTTAGCAGAGTTTTCGTATAACAATAGTTACCATTCTAGTATTAAGGCTGCACCGTTTGAAGCTTTGTATGGTAGGAAGTGTAGATCTCCTGTATGTTGGAGTGAAGTTGGGGATACCCAGCTCACGGGACTGGAATTGATCCGGGAGACTACGGAGATGATAGTTCAGATTAAGAATAGGTTGTTGACTGCCCGTAGTAGACAGAAAATTTACGCGGATGTGCGACGGAAGCCAATGGAGTTTGAAGTGGGTGACCGAGTAATGTTGAAAGTATCGCCATGGAAAGGCGTTATAAGATTTGGAAAACGAGAAAAATTGAATCCCCGTTATATTGGACCCTTTAAGATTTTATCTAGAGTAGGTCCGGTGGCTTACAAACTAGAGTTACCCCCAGAACTTCATGGTGTTCACAACACATTCCATGTATCTAATCTGAAGAAATGTCTAGCAGTGAGTGATGAGAAAATTCCGTTAGGTAAGGTTCGAATAGATGGGAAGTTGCATTTTATCGAAGAGCCCGTAGAAGTTATGGACCGTGAGGTAAAGCAACTGAAACAAAGTCGGATACCTATTGTCAAAATCCGATGGAATTCAAAGCATGGACCGGAGTATACTTGGGAACGAGAGGATGAAATGTGGAAGAAATATCCGCACCTCTTCGATTTCAATAAGAAACGGACATCCAAATGAAATGGATCACGAGGACGTTGATCCCTTTTAGGAGGAAAAGCTGTGACAATCTAACATTTTCAAGTAGTGAAATATTTTCTCGTATAATATTTTGAAACTTATTTTTGTGTTGGTTGACGAACTCACAATTTACGGATTTAAATTTGGGCTTACGTGCATAATTTGGCTTCTTTTACGACTAAACCGGAAACCTTAGGATTACGTATTTGCGTTTTTGAACTCCGTTTTTGATGAGACAATTTTTATTGGATTCGTTTTGTGACGTTGATTCATAATTTATAAAAACGTTTTTCATAAAACGACCCGAGGGCACGCAAATCGAGAAATACCCGTAAACTAGTGAGATGGGACAAAACACATTGTCCCACCCCACTAGCTTGGTTTGGACGGCAACTTGACACCACACCATGAAGGTGGCATCAAGTTAAGCTAACACATTACAAGTGTTAGCCTAGCTTACATCTTAAGCATTTTACCTTCCACTAACTCTCAAAACTAGCTACTAGTTTTCTCATTCCACCATTTCATACATGCAAAATCCTCTCAAAATCCTCTCAACACTCTCCCCTTTACCGTCCAAAATATAGCAACAAACACCCCATTTGATCTCTTCTAGCCATAAAACACATGTTTACTAGCTCTATTAAGGAGTTATCTTGAAGCCTTGCTCATTTGGTGGCTATATTAACATCATTGGAGGTGATTTGCTTGTGTCCTAGGCTGATTTTCCAACATATGTTCTTGATATTTGATGGTCTTGGAGATACTTATTATGTTCATCAAGTTCTTGTCTTCCAAAAACAAGAAAAACACTTGGTTGGTAAAGAAGATCATCCTCTCCATTTTTCTTTTGTTATTTTGTAAAGAACAAATGTATTTTCTTTCATTTTGTATATGTATATGATGTATATATGATGATAAAAAAATGTTGTGTGGGGATCAAGTGTTGATAGATATGCTTAAAAATGTTAATAACTATAAGAAATGAGGCTAAAATCTTGATTATTTAGTTGGCTGTATAAAAACAGTAGATAACTAAAACAAGAACTGATAAAATTGCATGGTATGATCCATTTACAGTAAGTACAAGATGTTATACACATGTGAGAGTTGGCCATGCAATGGAATCAAAATAATGAGTGAGATATGATCAAAACAAGTTAGGTGGTCTAATCTAAATAAGCAGTTTTGTAGGGACTGTTAAGGCAAGATGAACTCAAAATGTGCAGTAGCTATAACTAAGTTAAATGTAACACATAATATGAAGAACATGTCACCCATAAATGAGCTTCTAATTCATTATAGAACACTAGATATGATAAAAATGGTGAACATGAAGGTAAAAATCAGATTTTTAAGAATTAATGTTTATTATTATTATATAAGCACTCACATTTTATTGTATAAAATGTAAAAATCAAAACCCACTAACTTATAAAACTTATTTATATAAATATATAAAAGGTTAATTAAATGGATAAATTATATAAATGGTAATGAAATAATATTTATAAGTAATAAAAACTATAAACTTGATTTTTACGACTTTTTTGGCTATCGCCGTAAAATTAACGTTTTTCGCCAAATAAAACTTAGACGACCAAACCCGTCTAATGTAAAGTTTATAAAAGTCATATACTGATGTATAGGTAACTAATACAAGTAAAAACCGATAAAACCCAAACTATAAGAAATACGGACATTTACGAGCTAACTAAACATATTGGACTAATAATTGGACTAAATAAGATAAAAACTCGTAAAAAGAACTTATTGGGCTTAACCCATTTGGGCCCAACATGGAAAGTATATATACTGATAATTTAGGTATAAAATGGATTAAAACCAGTTAAAGAACTTATAAAAGGCTTAATGGACTTAAAATAGGTAAATAGGTAAAACTAGCAAACTAGTAAAACGTTACCAAAACGTAAACACTAAAACGAGTAAACAAGGATGTATAAACCCACTTGATCATCATCATATGTACAAAATCATCATATGTATATTGTTATTTTGATAAAAGTCATTGGACCGAGTCTAAGACCGATTATTATTTATATAGGTTTCCGTGACCGAAGCGCGCCCGTAGCCGATAATCCGCCTTTCATTAACAACGTGAGTTCATAGCCTCGCACTCTTTTAAATGTTTTATAAAATGATTTGTAAACCCGCAAGGGAGATAACATGCTAGATTTTTATAAAAATAGAACACAAGTAGTCCCGATTGTATGCTTAATGATATGGACCCGAATGATGCTATGATCCTATAAACAAGACTAAAAGGATTATTAGTAGTTAGGTTATGTCACTTAAAGTCCCATTAGCATGAATTGTGAAATACCGGGATTTGGTAGACGCTTATGCATTTGATAGTACTATTTGGGGACGATCACCCCAGTTCGCGCCTTGACGGTTGATCCCCGTCGTACCACATTGATTGGTAAGCGAATTTATGTATGAGAAGATCCCATAGCGTGATTTTTGTGACGACACGCTAACTTAGATGGGCAAATTGTTGTCGGGTTCGCGGCCCGCTGTTTTCATAGTAAGGTAACAATGTCATGCGGCTAATAATAATCCTACCATGTATCCTATTCAATCTATATAATCTAAAAATCCGATATGATACGACGCTAATAACGATGAATATATTACCTATCATGGTAATATAGAGACTACGGTCTCATGGACGGTTTAAGATGTATGCTTGATATATATTGCCTGACTAGCAATATGAGGACTTACTTCCGATACTATGCTTGTGTTCTGATTTTAAATGATTGTTTTATATAACGGTTTTTATTAAACTCTATGAATTCACTCGGCATTCGCTGATATGATTTTTGCATGTTTTTATCTCAGGTGCTTGAAGGTAATCCGGATGGAGATCGACTCTGATGGCCCACATAATATTAAAAATGTTCATTCGATCTATGTTTTGTAAACTTAATGACCTGTATAATTTGGGACCTGTTGTACACTTTTAAACCTTTTTATCGAATGAATGTATGTTAAACCTTGTACAACCATATTTATGTGTTGTCTATGATTGGAGTTATTGTGCTATCCCGTAACACTCTGAAAGACCCTTCCGCTGTACCGATACGAAAAATGAGAGTGTTACATGGGTATCTGGTATTCTAGTTAGGTTAGCTTTTGGTAGCTCATATAGGCTGTTGAAACTTACTTAGCTACCAAACACATCAGCAAGTGCACCTTCTGCCAACACATTTCACCAGCAGCGCTTTTAGGATTATTTTTGAGCTTCGAGGATTGGAATTTGGTGAACTAGTAGCTTTAGGGTAGGTTTAGGTTTCTAACATCTGGTATTTAAGGTTTGTGTAGTTTTGGTGGCCTTTAGATAGCTTAATTTTGTTTTTAGAAGCCCATTGTAGGACTTAAGAACCAACAACCTTTATTTTCTTTGATTAATCTGATCTAGGTGGCCAAAGTGTGGTGAATTTGTGTTTGTGATATTGTTTTTTGTATTTGTGTGACTCCCCACAACCCAACCGGTTGTGGGGATGCCGTTTGTGCCCAAAAACAGCAAGAAAACAGCTCAAAACGAGCCTAAAAACCATACAACAAGTTTTTTCTTTGTTGTCCGAGAACGCTGAAATTTTTTAAAATTGTTTTCGTGTTGTCAGATATATGACAACACTGATCTTGGACAAGCCTGTTGTCTGGTGGGATCTTGGACAACACAGAAGTACTCCACCTTGGAGTACTTTGGGGTACTTTCGTTTTTAGCCATTTTTTTAGTTTTTTTTAACTTTTTCATTTTTCTCTTGTTAATTTAGTTAAAATATAATTTTTAGAAAAATAAAAATTATTTTTAGCATTATTTTATTATTTTTATGATTATTTTAGTTTAAAAAGTGTTTTTAGCCTTTTAAAAATAGAAAAATAGTTTTAAAAATTTAGGAAAAATACTTTTAGTCTTTAAATAATATAAGTGATTTATTAGTTCAATAAAATAATATTTTGAGCTTTTTCTTAATTATATTTAATTTTAGGGCTTTAATTAGCATTTAAAATTGAATATTTAATTAATAAAAAGTTTTAAAATTTATTTATTGAATTTTTATTCTTATTTATATTATTTTTGACTTAGTGTTAATTTTTAATTAATGTTTAGCTTTAATTTTTATTTACATCACGTTTTACGTATTTACGTTCGCGTTTTACGTCACTCGTCGTAGTGTAATCGTAATCGTAGCTCGTCTTTAATTTTTCTCTCTTAACCCAAAAACGTCACTAATCTAAACTTTGATTTTATATAATTGGCACACTTAATTCACACACCTCTTTCGAGAACGAACTTGGGCTTTATTCGACTTGTCGGTTTTCTTAAATCGTCGAGTTTAATACTTGCCGCTCATACGCATTTTTACTAAAACGTGTACGATATTACTACATCAATTTTTGGCGCCGCTGCCGGGGAGGTGTTTTGTGTGTCTTATATATATCGTGTTTGTGTGAGTAGTGCGTTTTTACTTTTCATTCTTGGAAAGCATAAATATCGTACATACTCATTTTTGTTATTTTTCCTTGTTATATTATAGTATCCAAATAAATCGTGTTTAATTTTCCTAAATTAAACACACAACAATCATTTACTATATTGTAGATATCCCATTATCGTTTTCGTTTTTCTTGTGAATATATTACTATATTGTACTTACGTAGAATAATAAATATACAGGTACTCCAAAAGCGTGAAAACGCAACCTTGATTCGGTATTTCATCACTCGATCATTGTATTCGAATCTAAAGCAAAAGTTAAAAGGCAAAATAAATAAATACTTTCGTGAGGCTTAATTTCGATTAACACAAACTATAAGGTGGGTATAAGGCGGTTGTATTTCACGACCTAAGGGTAAAAGGCTCTTAAGTGCTTAGCGCCGCCTCGTTTCCCCCGCTTGCTTGTGCGTGTTTTGAGAAAGAGGGCTAATCGAGGGTTTGCCGCCCAAGTATTATCTACGTATACTATATTTGCTTTTTCAAGATTAAACCCTCTTGAACGTTTTGGTATTCCACCAACGTTCTAAAGTCATCGAATGCGTTCACTCCACGTGATCGTTTTCATTCTTTGAGGCTCCTTTAATCGAGAAATCGATTCGAGGAGAGATTTGTAGATTTGTGTCTACGTAATACATTCAAAATCCAAAAAAAATAAAAAACAATCAAAAATAAAAAAATATTCTTCTTACCCCTTATCAATTAATTCTTTTTCTAACCCTCTAGTGTTTAATTCTTGTAACACCATTCTCGTTTCATCATGTCCAACGATGGATATTAACCTTGTCCATATTGTGGAGGTCCGCCCGACGGTGGTAATTGCTTCAATTGCGAGATTTATAGAAAAAGGGAGGGGTATATTTACAACTCTCCTCAACGCGACCATGGTTACGGATTTCAATCCTATGACCAAACTCCACAGCCGCCTTCGTCTTATTTGTGTGATTTTTGCGGTTTGGAGCACGATATCGGATTTTGTTGTACGAATTATAATGACCCCGAACCGAATCTTAATTTAGTTGACCAAATTCGCAGTATCCATCGTCGTATTCATGTGAGTCTTGTGGAAACGCACCTCATTATGGGTATGAATGTCAACCGATGAACCAAAGTACGTCTTTCGACAACTAATTCCTCGGTTTTGACCAATCACCTCCACAAAATTTTTTCGATGATGATCTCGGTGCAAGTCGCGTCGACAAGGGATTTGAAGAAATTAAATTTCTTTTTCAACAAATTATGGAGAAAAAGGAACTTTCAATCGCCAAATTGATCGAAGAAAGCATCAAAGATATGGAAGATGAGAAACGACGAATCAATCAAGAAATAAATGATATAACTAATGAACTCGGCATTAGGAGATATCGTAAAGAAGAAATAAGTGACGAGTTTAAAAGAGAGTTTGAGATTAGAACCAAACAAATTTTACAAGATTACAATGGTTTAAGCATCGAAATTCGTCATAAGAGAATAGAACTAGAAAGAGAGGAGCATCTAGCTAGATGTGATCTCACGCCTCCTATTTATGATGACGACGACGATAGCGACATTTTTAATCTCACCTCGTCTTGTGAAACCATAACTCTCACGCTCCCAACGAAACCCGATGCCTCTCTAAGTATGAGGGAGAAGAATCTTAGCACTAATCCTAGTGTTGAGATCCCTATTCCAATCCAAAGTGAGCCTACGGTTGTCTTCGATGAGGAGTTAAGTGATTTTGCTCTCGATGAATTTTTCCACAAAGATTCTAACGAGGCAAATTACGATAGTGAGTATGATACGATTTCATGTGATGATGTCTCTCCCAACGACACTTCGGGTAGAGAATCATTGACTTCTTCGAACCCGCTTTTCGATGATGATTTTTCCACTAGTGATGACGAGTCACTACTCGATGAGGAAGTTCGTGTCGAAGAATTTAAAATCTACTCGAATTCCCTTTTTGAATTTGATGACGATTTCGTTTTTGGTGACGTAAATCCTCTCTTTGATGAGACGTTCGAGGACATCGAGAGTGAGGATTCTAAGGATCCTAAACTCGATGAGCCGGATTTGCTAGTCACCCTCCCTAAGTCTCATTTGGATGAGCCTTCTCTTTTGACTTGTGATGCCTCCATTCTCGAGGGGTTCACCGATGGACCGCCTCTCGATGAGAATGAGGATTTTAATGAGGCCTTTGCCTTTGAACCGGGAGGAGACTTTGAGACCCCTATTTTTATTGATTCTCTTTCAAATTTGCCTTCGTCTCAAAGTAGTCCTACCCACCCTCTCGGTTCTCATGACTACACTTACTTCGAGTACGTTGTAAGGAGCTTTCTTCCTTACAAAACGTATCCTCCGGCTTTGCCTTTATCATTTTCCACCAAAAGTGAGGATACGATCTTTGACCCCGGTAAAAAGGCTTTGCCTTTATTATCGGTTGCTTTTGGGCCTTGATTACATGTAAGTCCCACCAAAAATGACCATACCATGATTATCCCTAAATGATCACATTCATGGGGATTCGAGTCGAGCTTTTGACTCGGTTATCAAAACAAGGTGCCTCGTGGGGGATTCTCATGCTTATCCTTGTAAATATTATCATTTTTCTAATAGTGTAACGAGGGGACTTGTGCTCTTCCAACCTTTGTTTCGTGGTTGTTTGTGATTGTGATTTATTAGGTTCCTCGTCATCATTGAAGCTTCTCGTGTTTGTTATACGGATCACTCGAGCTTCGATCATTGCCTTGATTCCGATATCCGATGATATCCTTTTATGTTCTAATGTTTATCTTAATAGCATAATTCATAAACGGCTTTTAGGTTATTCGTTTTACCCTTTCCATGATCGAGATTAAGCATTCGACTACGTCTCTAGTATGGGTTGTTTCACCCTTAGACTCGAAACATCGAGGACAATGTTTAGTTTTAGTATGGGGGCCGAGTAGATACTTCACCTTGCTTATGTCACCACACTATCCAATATTCATCTTTTTGTTATCGTTTTATGCAAAATAAGGCTAAAAATGGACAAATTTTAAAAAATTTCATATTTTTCATAAGTGTTTAAGACACGAATGTAGGTTTTCCGATGGTGAGAATAAGAGTAATTTTTGACTCGACCGTGCGTGTTGAGCACTTAGCTTCGATTCCTTAACTTTTTAGGCTAAGTCTCTTAAATGAGGACGAGAAATGATAGAGTTATTTATAAGTCTCGTTGTCTTTCACGATCTTATGTGTAGTAATCATTAGCTTATTCTCCCCACGCTTTTGATAATAAATTGTTAATAAATATTGATTTAGCGGTTTAGTCACTATTGTTGGTTTCTAATTTGTTTTAGTAGCTTCCATGTAATTAAATTGGGAAAACATTAAGGTATCGCCAGCGTCACGGTTTTGAAGTATTGGCAACCCGAATAATCGAAAGCTTCACCTAATAATAAGATTTCCAGTGCTCACCTAAATTAAGCAAAAATTTGAAGCTCACAAGGCCGAAAAATCTTTGCCCAAATTGAAAGTGAATCAAGCCTTAATCTTTGAAGCTTTAAAGATCCAAAATTCGCATTAGCGTGAGGATATACGTCTTTGGCCATAATAAAACCACCGATGATGGAGGATAATAAAAGGCAAGGCAAGACCGAAGTCATAATAAAAGCTCCATGGCGGAGTTGAATAAAAGATGGAGGTAAACCTATGATAATAAGGCCCTTCCGTTAGGGGGCGTATAAGAGTCTTGGTAATAAGTCTCATGTTCAAAACCGTTATAAAACCGTGTTTATCGATCCTTTTTGTTGACTTAATTTTTTGACATCGTTGTCTATTAGGGTGAATTATTAATTCGATGATTTTGGTTACACTGTTAAAACTCTATTTTTAGACTAAATCTCTATTTACGCATAAGTCAATGATGTATCCTCGTGATCATTAAGACAAAATAAAATATAAGAGATACCAAGTAGGAATAAGGGAGTTTAGGTGTGTAATTAACACTCATGAGATATGATCGTGTTGCTAACTTATAATAACAATGATCTCGTTACACGCTTAGCATGGAATTGGGTGAAAATCGAGGACGACAAAATTATTTCTAACGAAGCATTCACGTGTTCTTGTTCTATGATCCTAAAAGTCACTTTATCGTGATGAAAACAATACATTATGTCTAAAACGCATGTAGTGGTTTATTTAAGTTTACATTTTCAATAAATATCACATAAAAATGAATTTTGGAAGTGCTACGATACTTAATTCTAGCATTGCGTGGGGACACGATAATGGTTTAGTATGGGGGAGTGATGAGACTGTAATTATACATAGTCTCATCGTCCAAATCGGGCTTAAAAAGCTAAAAACATCATTAAAATACCCCAAAATATGCTTGTGTTTGTTCATTGTGTATTTTAGGTACGGATATCGTGAATTCACCAAAATATTACAAGAATCAAGCAAAAACGAACACGGGAAACGAAGCCGCACAAAGAACCGGACCCGAATCATGATTTTCTAAAGAAGTCCTTGAAGTTTGAAGATTTGTCCAGATTGGTCCCTCAAGAATTGAAGACTTGTCACTTTTGGCCCTTGTAAATCTCAAATATTACAAGTGGGTCCCTTAAGTTTCAAGAATGTACATTATGAGACCTTGGAGAATGAACAAGTTACATGTTTAGTCCTTGATGAAAGTATTTGAAAGTCCTTGTGCCATTTTTGATAATTGATGCAAACTTATAACAAAGGGAAATGGGGAAAAGCTGTTGTAACTTCAAATGAAAACAATTTGGAACATAAGGGGTACTTTCTGCCATAACACAAAACTCCACCCACCAATCCCTGGATGCCACCCCACCACTCAAACCCATTTACCCACCCATACCTTAACCAATATACCCGGTTACAACCCTGACCCAAACCATGTTTTAATGCTTAAACACATTCTTTAAAAAATGTATTATTTATTTTATCTTGGGTGCCATACAAGTTCTGTAGCACTAATCTCTCCCAAAACTCACTCAAGAACCCTAATCACCATATCTGCAAATCAAAGGGGTTATTGATGGGACCTTCCAGAACCACAATTAACGTCACTCTCACCACACCCCAACCTCTAGACAACCTTCACATGGGCTGTAGGTCCCAATTCGATGGTCCCTTGCACCCACATAGATAATAAGACAAGGGATGGCAGATGAAATCGACGACTCAGACTAATTTCGTGCTCCCCAAAACAACTTCAAAGGTTAGATCATTTGCAAACTTGCTGGTACTCACATGTTGCCATTTTGACCAACTTCAAGCCTCGAATCAAACAAGCATATTCGTTTGAAGATCCAAGGGCAGATTTGGAAGATTGTAGCTAGGGTTTTCATTTTTTTTTATTCTAGAATATTCATCTTATTAGTATAAAATCATCATTCAACCTGTAAATGAGCTTTGTTCCAACTTTTGTATTTTAAAATTTTTAATGAATATTTAAAGTATTGAATTTTAATCTCACAAAAGTTGTGTTCCATTTTTATTAAAGTTCTAGTTTAATGATCTTTATTTTCTGCAATATTAGTGTAAATTGTGTCAAAGATTTTTGTTCAAAAGATTTGGGGAAAAATACTTTGAGGTCCGGATTTATAAGCTTGATATTCAGAATTGATTGACAATCAATCTTGGATAAAGAGGTTATAAACATGTTTGTTTTGAGTTGGTTACGTAATTAGTTTTCAAAAGTTTGAAGTTTTTTCAAGGTTTTCAGCAAATCGTATATTTTTTATCTTATTTATTTGACTACTCACTGTTACATAAGCCACTACTAAAGCTCTTGACACAGCTTTAGTTTTGGTTTCTGAAACTTGAAGTGTGAATTTGTTGTTTTCTTAGCAGGTACCCCATAAAAGACCATTTCCATTCATGTTCCCCTTGTGTTCTTGGTTCAGTTGTTGAACCTCAACAAGAACGGCTTATACAAACCATATCATAAGCTCCTTTAAGCTTGAAAACCCCCCAAAAGGAAGGCATCAGCTGTGTAAGTAGGCTTCGAACCCCGTTTGGAATAGTTCTGTTTTAATGTGCTTTGTGTGATTTGTGTGACCTGTCGAACTTCGTTGAGTTTCTTGTTTATTTAGAAGTATTTACAAGTTATGTGCATGTTCTTGTTGGTTTTAGGTAGTTTGAGTTTGAATGCATAGCTTAATTCTTTGGAAATCTTGCATAAAATCACTTTTAAGGTGTTTGGATAAAATAGTCTTAAGTACATTTGGGTGGCAACTAATCCACCATTTTGTCCTTCACGTCTTTTATTTTAACTAGTTTTGTAGGGTTTAGAGTTTGTTTGAATTGGTTAGGTCCATAGTTGAGTTTTAGTATTTCTTAGTTCACTACCTATACAACAAAACCATCAGCAGTAGGCTTCTTTGAGTGCAAGTTGATGTGTGCAAAGTCTGCACAGTAGGTGCTTTTGGGGTTTTTGATTTGATTTTTGGCTTGTGTATTGGTTAAACATCTTAATTAAGGATAGGTGTTAGGTTATTCCATCTAGTATTGGAGGTTTAGGGATTTTTGGTAGCTTAATTAAGCCTTTAGAGTCACTGTAGGTGCGTTTAGACCACCCAAAACACCCCAATTTCACTGTCTTTGCATCACAGTAGGTCTCTTAGCTTTAATTTTAGGATTTGTGGTTCGATTCTTGGTCATAGGTTAGATTTTATGTTAATATAGACTTGGGGTATATGGTATTCTAGTTAGGTTATCTTTTGGTAGCTCATATAGGCTGTTGAAACTCACTGAGCTACCAAACACATCAGCAAGTGCACCTTCTGCCAACACATTGCACCAACAACCCTTTTAGGATTATTTTCGAGCTTCGAGGATTGGAATTTGGTGAACTAGTAGCTTTAGGGTAGGTTTAGGTTTCTAACATCTGGTATTTAAGATTTGTGTAGTTTTGGTGGCCTTTAGATAGCTTAATTTTGTTTTTAGAAGCCCATTGTAGGACTTAAGAACCAACAGTCTTTATTTTCTTTGATTAATCTGATCTAGGTGGCCAAAGTGTGGTGAATTTGTGTTTGTGATATTGTTTTTTGTATTTGTGTGACTCCCCACAACCCAACTGGTTGTGGGGGGTGCCGTTTGTGCCCAAAAACAGCAAGAAAACAGCTCAAAACGAGCCCAAAACGAGCCTAAAAACCATACAGCACGTTTTTTCTTTGTTGTCCGAGAACGCTGCAATTTTTTTAATTTTTTTAGTGTTGTCCGATATCGGGGTACTTTCGTCTGGTGGGATCTTGGACAACACAAAAGTACTCCACCTTGGAGTACTTTGGGGTACTTTCGCTTTTAGCCATTTTTTTAGTTTTTTTTACTTTTTCATTTTTCCCTTGTTAATTTAGTTAAAATATAATTTTTAGAAAAATAAAATTTATTTTTAGCATTATTTTATTATTTTTATTATTATTTTAGTTTAAAAAGTGTTTTTAGCCTTCTAAAAATAGCAAAATAGTTTTAAAAATTTAGGAAAAATACATTTTAGTCTTTAAATAATATAAGTGTTTTATTAGTTCAATAAAATAATATTTTGGGCTTTTTATTAATTATATTTAATTTTAGGGCTTTAATTAGCATTTAAAATTGAATATTTAATTAATAAAAGGTTTTGAAATTTATTTATTGAATTTTTATTGTTATTTATATTATTTTAGACTTAATGTTAATTTTTAATTAATGCTTAGCTTTCATTTTTATTTACGTCACGTTTTACGCATTTACGTTCGCGTTTTACGTCACTCGTCGTAGTGTAATCGTAATCGTAGCTCGTCTTTAATTTTTCTCTCTTAACCCAAAAACGTCATTAATCCAAACTTTGATTTTATATAATTGGCACACTTAATTCACACACCTCCTTCGAGAACGAAATTGGACTTTATTCAACTTGTCGGTTTTCTTAAATCGTCGAGTTTAATACTTGCCCCTCATACGCGTTTTTCCTAAAACGTGTACGATTTTACTACATCATTGTTGAGTAGCCGGTTGAGACCGGTCCCCAGTCTTCTACCTGAAAGATGCAGTTTAAAGTGAAAGATAAATAGTGGATACTGAATGAATTTGAAATGGTCACCGCTGAATGACGAATAAATACCTCTTCTCGGGTCTCTTTGCTTCCCCGAATTCCTCTCTCTCCTGCAGCATCTCCAGCTTACGTGCTACATCGGCTACTTGTTCTATCGTGTTGAAGGTAGCACACACCAAGTTGTTGGTGACCGATGTACGAAGAGCCCACCGAAAGTGGTATGCTTGCTCTTTGGCAGTACATGTTGTTGCGCCAAGAAAACCAGCCAAACGAAGAAAGCGCTGCATGAACTCGTTGATGTTCTCCTCAGCTCTCTGCCTGATCCCGTGGTATTCCCTCTTCAGCTTGTCTTGCTCAGCCTTGGGGAAGAACTGTCCCATCACTAACTCCTTGAACTGAGCCCAAGTCAAACTAGCCACCCAATTTTCACCACCCTCAAACTACTTCACTGCCTTCCACCATCCCAGTACATCACCTTTGAACTTGTAACAGGCCAACCTAGACTTGAAGACGGGGTCGCATCCCATTGCATCGAATATCTTCTCGATATGATCCAACCAGCTTTCAGTCTCGCCGGGGCTGTCAGTTCTCTCGAAGGATCGAGGACATTGCTTGTTGAATCTCTCTAGCCATGTGACCAATGTTGCTGGAGGAGGAGGAGGAAGAGGAGGAAGTGGGTGCTGTTACTGATTGTTGGCAGCCTGCACCTCAACCCGGATGTCGTTCCTCAGCTGAGGAAGCAAAGCTTGCATCGCAGCTTGGACTGCTTCATTGAGTTGTTCCTGCTCGCGTGTGAGAACCATCTGACAGTATAAAACAAAATACATGATTAAACTGATTAAACATAATATATACATGAAAATTTTTTATGCCAAATAAATCATGAGAAAAAATTTATGCATGAAAACATTGCATGAATGCATGATGTAGTTTTATGAAAACTTTTATATGCGCGAGGGTAAACGCCTAAGGTCAGTTCACCCAAAACAAAAGACATGGCGAGGGGACGCCAATGGGTCGGTCCCAAAGTTAAAAGTTTTGATAAAAGCACATGCGACTAAATAGGGCCAGTCCTGTACCAACCATTATTTAGTCATAAACCTGCGACAATGACATATAACATGAATGCATGAAAACAATGAATGCATGAAAACCGACTGTCAGTTCTATGAAGACCATAGTGACTACCCACTAATCACAGGTCGTGTTTTGAGAGCCTACAGGTCGAAGCCTTGGCTCTGATACCATAACTGTAACACCCCATTTTGGTAATTGGAATGTCACGCGTGATTATGGCGTGTCATCAAAGCATACAAGGTAAATGTCTTAAACACATTAAATGACCATGATAGGAAATACCAAAAACAAACATCGGTACTCCAAGTATAAGCAAATCACACACAAACATAAGTATTGCAAAGGAAAAGGACTAAACAATGTCCAAAGAAATAAGTAGCAAAATGTATGATGAAATGCATAAAGTAGAGAAGGCTAGATAGCTTCCAATCCATATGCACGTACGCTTAAAGTCTTCGAGCGCCCCTGAGTATCTGCCGTTTCGGAACATGAAAGGAAAAGGCTGAGCATAATGCTCAGTGCACGGATATACAAGCATAGCATGGAATACGTAAGCACATAAGACTAATAGCAGCAGAGTAATCTAAGTTCTAAAAAATCTGGATTCATGTTCATAAAAATGGTTTTATAGATTGAAAAGACTTATGTTTCTATGAAAATCTGTTTAATTAGCCAAATAGCCCATATAGGTCATGAGGTTCAACCGTGCATGAATACTTGTAGGGGAGACCTCGTCATGCAATTAGAGGGGTTGCCTCTAATTAATTAGTCTGGGTAGGAGGGATCAACTCCTAGTGAAGGATGCAAGGCACACATCGCATTCACTCTGATAATACTGGTAAATATGTAACTAGGATGCACCCATACGCCCCACATGATAATATAATATAATGTCCAAAACTGAAAGAGACGCCACGAGCAATCACTTCGCCGTGGGGAAGTCATAACACTGGTGCCTCTAGTGTTATGGTTATTGTACCTACATAACTAGGTGACACTGGCCATGCATGTATATGGCTTTGGCTCTTATTCTAACATAAGTAGCAAACATATAAAACAAATACTGGGAAAACAGTTGGCTGCAAACGGGAAATCCTAATAAGGAAAGAATATCCATACCGAAAGGACGGGAAATCCGTACCTTATGTCCAGTGAACGAAGAAGACGAAAGAATGGAAGTTCTACTTCGATCTCACTAATACTACATAAATAGTATACATGTATAAGTATTCTGTTTACTGAGTACGTAACTGATTTTATATCGTGTCTTAACTTGTTTTATATGTTCATGTCTTGTTTTACTGATTTTAATGTTATGCTGTGTTTATCATGTATTCTACGTATTCTGATTAAGTATTACTTGTATTCCTTGTATTATCATACTTGTTGTGTAATAATAAGTAACTTTCTAAAAATAGCAGGTTTCCTAAAATAGAAAGTTTCCAAAAATAGAAAGTCTCCAAAAATAGATTAACTTCTTAAAATAGATCAGTTTCTAAATATAGAAAGTTTCTAAAAATAGTAAGTTTCTTGAATTAGAAAGTTTCCATATTTATAATTAAGCTGAATTAATAAGCTAATACATATAAGCTTAAGTTTACTAGTTAAATATCATAACTCATGTGATTATAGTATATAGTTTATTAATAATAACATGTTAATAAAATAAACGATAGGTTATATGATTTAATTAAATATAAGCATGATTTAATTAAATTAAGGTGTATAAAATACTTAGGTTAAAACATGTATTAATATTATATTAATTATAACCTAAGTTATGTTTATTAATTAATTATATTCCATGTCTTAATAATTAATTAATACTATAGTCTAAATTAAATAAATAAATACTTAGGTTAAAACATATATTATTTACTAAATAATAATTAACCTAAGTCCATGATTTAATTAAATTAATTACATGTCATGTTTTAATTAATTTAATATCTTGTAAAAATAAATACTTGTAAAATAAAATACTTGTACATATTTTAGTCATGAACCGGACTCATGTATTTAATTTAGACATGTAATGAACCGGACCCAGAACCCCTTGAACCGGTCCGAACCAAACACCCCTTAACAGTGGCAAACCGGCTCGGCCGGTTGCTACTGTTTTTGTCATAATTGCCACCGGCTGCTGCCGGTGGTCTTGTCTCTTGTCTAGCCGCTGCCAACAGTGAGTGTTCCCACCGACTGTGTGTCGGTGGTCCCCCCTGTTGCGCTGCGTTCCCCCTGCTTGACCCATCCTGCCACCAGCTGTGTGCCGGTCGTGGGGCTGCTTGCTGCCGAGACCCAACCAAACCACAAGGACACCCCGACGCGAGTCGGTGTTCCTTCTCCATGCTGTCGACCGAACAAAACACCACCGAGATCATAGATCTCGGTTGGTGGCGTGATCAAAAACACGACGAGAGCCTTGGGCTCTCGGTTTGTGTGTCGGCCGAGCAACCAAAACCGAAACATACCTTTATTTTACCCCCCATGATCACTTGACGTGTTTAATCCTTTTTTTATTTAATTCATGTTAATGTGCTAATTAATTAAATAAAATAATAAAAACAAAAGGGTTTACAGATTACCGAATGTATGTAAAGATTAGAGAATGATAACACGATCACGATCTTGAATTCAATTAGCTAAAAATCAAACAAACACCCCTTTGGTGGTGGTTGTTGCCGCCGGCCAAGAGAGAGCAAAAGGAAGAGTAGGGTTTTAATTTTCTGTAAATTATCTTTATGAAAACTTTGTGTTTTAGTTTCCCTTAATTAAACCAAAAGTGGGCTTTGGGCCCCTCCTTTCTCTCTTGGTGTCGCGGCTACTAGGGCCCACAAGGGAAAACCCAGAGTTTTCCCCGTGTTTTAAATTACGTGTTCGTGTTCTCGTGTTTTCGTGTTATAATTAAATGTTCGTGTTATATTCTATACGTGTACATAACGATATTAATCGTATTATATTAATTAAGTACGTAATTACATGTTCGTGATTTTAACGTTCATGATTTCATGTTCGTGAGTATAACTATTATTGTTAATAATTATCGTGTACTATCACGTACTTAATACTTATCGTGTAATAATACGTACATTACTTCTGAAATTACTAATCGTGACACGTGTTCATGCTATAAAAGGAAAGTTTTTAAATGTACGTACGTTACTAAGTGTACTGTTCATGGTAAAAACATGCGGGTTTTACAACCGGAGCCATTACTATAGCTAATAAACCAGTAATCACTAAAGGTGTGAAACATTATCGTACTAAAGTTCACTACCTCCGAGAAGTTATTGAACTGGGTGATATTACACTGGACAAAGTTCAAACAGACCACTATTTAGCTGACCCATTTACGAAGGCTTTAGACCTTAAAAAGCATTCAATGCTTTCGCATAATATTGGTTTGCTTCCAACTAATAGTCTCACCTAATTTGTGTTATTTTTGTATTTAGATAATTTGTGATGGTAAGACAATTATTATTTTATGATGAATAAAGATATTTGATGTTTGTTATCATTCATATAATTATTGTTTTCCTATATTTTTATGTTTAAATCCTTGAATATTCGATTATTCTAAACATGTCCATTATCGGTTAGCAATATGGGAATATTGTCTACATTAAGACAAATATGAGTGTTGGTTATATTCTTTGAATATATTATGGATGGTTCCAACCAAACTCATATGTTATTCATAAGGGATACGTATTGGACACCCTAAACTTTCGAATATTACTTTTGGATCCTTGTCATGGGTCAGTTTTTGAAAATGGCGATTAAGTCGTCCTTAGACTTGAGATGTAAACAAGGTGTGCATGTGTGAATATCGCTTCTTGATTATATGTTAAACGCTAGCTCGCAAAAGTTAGTTATAAAGGCTATAGTTGGAAGTATTTTGAAGTAGCATCCACAAACACTTGTAGTCAATATAGAATTTGTTCCTCCACTTGATATAGTGTAGTGAAGTACCACTGGATCCTTTCCAGAATTAATTAGGTAATTGTATGGTCGTACCT
Source organism: Glebionis coronaria (assembly GCA_025667525.1). NCBI lineage: Eukaryota > Viridiplantae > Streptophyta > Magnoliopsida > Asterales > Asteraceae > Glebionis > Glebionis coronaria. The sequence continues at coordinate 136,439,385 of CM046878.1, forward strand.
AGAGTGTGATCAAGATGATTCTTGTTACATTTGGACTATCTAAATTAACTTGATCACGATAATTAAATCTACACTATATGGAATGAGTTATGATCCATATCCATGGTTTAATGGTACTAGAAACAAAGGGATGATTATCAACAAGTTTTATAATCATATACCATCAAATACGTTTGAGATATTATGCTTGAAACTATTAAACATTCCCGGTTTTAATGAAGTGTTGCTAGATGCTTCATTATGGACATTGTATGTCTAAACTCTCACAAGTGGGAGCTGTTGGGATATGCGATCGTTTAACCATCAGGATATGCGTGAGCCTATCGGGAGCACACACTTAATACGGAGAACACACTTTTATTAATACGTTTATTATTTATTATAAAACGTTTACTAAAAACTTCATTGTTTATTTAATTAGCGGTAGTTAAATTGATTACGGGATTTAATTAATTTATCATGAGTGCGTAATTAAATTTAAGGAAACAAAATCGATTCTAGAATACCCCAAGGCCATAATCGGCCAATTATACACATAGGGGTTCTAAAATATTTTTAGTTTTATTAATTAAGCTAAATATTTACCTTAATTAAGTTTACTTAGAGTATGGACCAATTTTTAGGAGGTGGAGATTAGTATAAATACACATCCTCATAACTCACAATTTTTGTCCCCCCCTATTTCTTTGTTCGTCCGATCGAGCCAAGCAAAGCAAGAAACCAATTTTTTTTCCTTAAACCCCAAATTCACATAAAGTGTAAACCTTTGCAAGTCCAAGTACCTTTTGGTACTCCCTTGTAAAGTTTCTAAGCGTTTAACTAAACCCTTGATTCTCGTGTGAAGGTTTTGGTTACTCTTGTTTTCCCTTGTGGTTTGACGCAATCTATACCCTCGTTAGGATTTTTGGTGATTTTTCCAAGTATCTTGTAACGCTTTATAAACCGATCCTTACATAATCCCAATTAGGATTTTGGATTTAGGGTTTATACTTACAAGATAATCGAAGTGAAGTTACTACTAGCATCTTAGTGATTGTTCGTTTGACGTGTCATGTGAGCAAAAGATAGAGACGATTATTTAACCGTTATAGTTCAAGATCAAGATCCATTAATTGATTACTTCAATTAATTCAAGGTTGGTTTTAAATTGTTTTTATTATGTGATTAATTGTGCATACTATACTAGAACCATTTTGATGCGTACTCGTAGTTAATGTTTTAACTAGTTTCTTAAATCCCAACAATGACTTCCCGTCAAAACCGTGAAAGAATAAATTAAGAGCCCACACTTGAACATCATTTAACCGTGCCAAACATGTGTTTACCATGATTTTTTATTTTACGCGTATTTTATATGTTTTTTGTTAATGATTTATTACGTATTTTGAGCCTTGCATGTACACCTTGGTATACATATCCCAGATGATAACGAAATGATGATGCATATTTTGATTCTTAGACTTGTACATACAAACTGCAAAGCAACAAAGCCAAGATCTACGATAATCGAAGGCATAAATTTTTTTGAACCATAGAATCATAATTTTTTTTAAGTATATTAACTAAATAAATCTGGAAACACATTTCGATAAATTGGGTGCATTTAAAATATTAGAATTTAGGAAAAATAGATTTTTTTAAATTAATATTAAATCGGAAAAATTCATAGGTGTCACGGACACTTACTAGGTCACCCATGACTTCGTCCCTGCTCGTGGGTTTCTATGTGGTAAGTGAGTTCTATCCTCCTCATCATAAAAACATGCGTGGGTTGACTTTAAAAATTCATCAGATGTGAGTTTCTCATCACTCGACAATCGTGTTAACTTTTTGTCTTTTAATATTTTTAATAGTTTTTAATATATACGTGAGTGTGCTAGAAAATTTAATAGGATATATATTATAGAAAAAATTTCATGATTCGTCCATGTAGTTTGCCTAAAACATCAAGATTCGTCCCTATTTTTGAAACTATCATCGAGTTTGGTCCCTATTTTGGATGGCTGTTAACTTTTTTCGTTAAGTCATGTGAGTGGAGGGGTATTTTGGTCCTTTTCTTGTTTTGGCTTCATTTAATACAAACACCCACCCATTTCAACACACGCTATCACACACACACACACACACACACACACTTTATAAAACACCCATCTCTTTCTTCCACAATCCAAACCCAAAAATACCAAAAATGGAATCCAACATCTTCACACCAACCACTCTAAAACCATACTCCCACAACACCCTCCTCTTCCACCCAACAACTCTTGTAATAATAATAATAATAAACCAAACTTAACAATTCGGTCAGCAATAAGTCGTACGAAAAAAGAAGAAACTATCCTAAACCTTTATCCAGATCCGTTCGATGTATATGACTGCTAATAACAATCCTAAACTACTACTAGTTCATTTTGAGATGAAGAGAAATACCAATAAAACTGATTTAACTCCAGAAACATCCACCAACCTAATCAAACCCACACCCACCTTATCACAACACTCATCGTCACACCTTACAAAACAAATCACTCCCACCGTCACTTTTCAGATTATATAAACCAAAAACGTGAATAACATATAATATACTATATGTTACTTTCTGCCTGGGACCACACGAAGAAAATCAACAAACCAAATTGGTGCTCTTAGCAGCAACATCAATCCCATCATATAACACTTTCCCTCGCGTTATTGTCTCACTTTCACACGAGTATTAATAAGCAAAACATAATCTCTCCTTGGGACCACTGATTAATCACGTTCCTCATATAATATCGCTCTTTAACTTCTTTTCAAAACAATCCCACCTTTGCCCACGTTATGTTCGTACAACAGCAACAATGATACGTCATAACTAATAAAAAAACCAAATGGATCTCACACAATTATCATCACATATCTATAAAAGAACTAATACAAACCCATACAATCCACCAGAGTAACAATACCCAAATCGGTTTCTATAAAAACAAAGATTACAGATCTCGATCTAAAAAAATAAAGACGAATCTGTTGGGATTTATAGTATGTGATGAAATACAAGACGAATTTGTTGGTTTTTGTTTTAGAAAGTTGGAGATGAACGGTTGTTGTGATTAGGGGTGTCGGAAAAGTTGACCCGACTCGAACCCGACCCGCGCCTAAACCCAACTACGTTTATTCAGGTCGGGTCACTCGGGTTAAAAAATGTATTCGGGTCAATTCGGGTTGACCCGAATTGACCCGAGTTCTAATTAGGCTCGGGTTCGGGTTTATACTTTTTAGCTTTGACCCGAATTGACCCGACCCGAATTGACCCGAACCCGACCAACCCGACTTGACCCGAGTTTTTTGAACACATTTTACGTTGTAAATATACTTAAATAATCCAATTTTTTAATTTTTTTTACTTATACCCGGGTTGACCCGAACCCGAGTTGACCCGACGTGAATTGACCCGAACCCGACTGACCCAAGTTCTAATTAGGCTCGGGTTCGGGTATGATTTTTTTGAGTCTTGACCCGACCCGAATTGACCCGGACCCGGCTGACCCGACCCGATTCTCACCCCTAGTTGTGATTATTGTTGGTCAAGATGAGTGGGAGATGAGTGCTGGTACCTGGTTTCATTAGTGGGTAAGAGTGGTCTAATAAGCTGAAGGAGTACATGGTTTTGTTAGTATTACAGAGACTGGTGGTACTAGATTGGGTGTATTGATGGTTTCGTCAATGGGTAAGACCACAAATCTGAAAATGGTTCCATCAGTATTTCGGTACGATTTGGCGCGGTTTGGGGTTTGGTCCACCGGTTGTTTTAAGTTGCTAACTAAAAATAAGTAAGATCTTGATTCTTTTATGTTAAAAATGGAGTATGAAGATGTGATTGGAAATGGAGAGATGAGGGGTTGAAGAAAGAGAAAGGAGATACCAGTACTCTAAAAAAATAGGTGTATTGTGTTTTGTAAAATTTACCCACGTGGTTTTTTGAGATACCAAGGTTTTCATTAAAGTAAGAAAAACGTTTCATCCTTATGGTAGTGTTGGTGGGTTGAGAGATGTGAAAATACGAAAGTGCCCCTTCAATAAATACATTTAATGGAAAAATTTAACATCCATCCAAAACAGGGACCAAATTCGATGATAGTTTCAAAAATAGGGACGATTCTTGTATTTAATTTGAGATAGGGACGAATCTTAATGTTTTGAGAAAACTACAAAGACGAATCTTGAAATATTTTCTATATTATATAAAGTGAAGATGAGTTTTTTGTTTCTAAATCTCATGATATGATACATTTTTATGAAAAAAATTCAACATAATCCCTTAGTTTAACATAGACTCAATCAACCAATCACAACCACCCATTTTTATCATATAACAAAATAACTCATTTTTTAAAATTAAATATCTCACAAACCGTTCATCGTTACGTAAAACAAAACATATCATCGCGAAGAGAATTAAATCATCTATCTATCGAGGGGCACATGTATATATACTTTCGACGAACTTTTTTTCGATTTTTTTTCTTAAGTCACGTCCGAGAATCATATATGATTCGTCACGAAACATATATGATTTTCAGAAAATCATATATGATTCATATCACGAATCATATATGATTTTCTGAAAATCATATATGATTCGTCACGAATCATATATGATTCTCTCATACGTGACTTAAGAAAAAAAGGTCGAAAAAAAAGTTCGTCGAAAGTATATACATGTGCCCCTCGATAGAAAGATGATTTAATTCTCGTTGCAATGGTGTATTTTTTTCGTTTGACGATTTATTATTTGTGAGATATTTAATTTTTTAAAAAGGGATGAGAAGTGTGGTTTTTTAAAAATGGATAATTATGATTGGTTGAATAGGTGTATGCTAATTTAAGTGTTTACATATATCTTAACTCACATTTTTATATACCCGCTTGTTTGAGATCTGACATATGTGTATTTTATAGGTATTCTTTTTTTAGGTTTTCTAACCGAATTATAAAACTAGGATTTGTTACCCGCGCTCTGCTGCGGGGAGTACGGGTGTTTTACGGTTGACCCATGAAACGCTAATATTTATACTTATACATTTAACATGCAATTTATTTAGGTAATATCACAAATCGCTCTTATATAAACATTATCAACGGTTTTTGAAGGCTACGTCAATTTCACAGGTCAATAATCAAGTCTTTTATACACAACCAAAGAACGGAATGAATAAAAAGAGAGAAGTTTAAACAATATCATATTAAGAATATGCACGGCGCATCGTAAAGGAATGTGATCCGGGACGCTCTTGGACTCATATCTAACCACACTCCTATTCTAAGCTATATTACACAAAGTTGTTTTCATTTATGGAATTAAGAGATGTGTAAAATTGTTCCAATTTGAGCATTTTCCATGGATTCCCCAAAACTACGCAAGATAGTCAAATACATCAAGATCCACAATTCCACATCAATTGGTAAAGCTATTTCATGCTACAGCAGTCACCAAAGCATTTTTTCCGAACACCTCTATGTTAGTATCATGAAATGCAGGTCGTGTAAGTCGACTGTTACTATTCCGCAATTCAGTACTATCAATGATTCGATCCTACCTGGCACTGATATATAGAAAAGCAGTTAACTATTGGTAGAACTTTGGCTGGCTTTTGGTGGAGCACCTGAACAACAAAGTATGGTGTATCTGGTCCGGGAAGCAGAGGTCTTTTAACAGGTTTGTGCTAGACAGGGTTTGTCTTTCGAAGATGTAGCTAATGCTGGTGGAACTTTGGCTGGAGTGGGTTTTGGTGGAGTGCATGCACAACAAAGTATAGCGTATGAGTAAACTTAAAACTTGGGCATGCATGGTTAGTGTTCCAAATAAGGGAAAAAAATGACCCAAAAGATATGGTTTTTTTAAACAAAGGGTAACTGTTTGATGGGAGAGTGTATGTAGTGAGCAAGGGGTGCAAATTGAAAGAAAGAGTATCTTGCTGAAAAGTTTTTGAAGGTGACATCTTTGTCTTAAGCAATATGTGGATATTATTATGGTGCTATTATTTTTTGGCTAGTTTGGGTAAGGGGTAGGCTAGGTGAGCTCAGGTGTCATATGCAGGTGTGTTTCCAAGTTGGAAATGAACTAAGGTGGTCAAAATTAGTGGGGAAGTATGAGCTAAGTTTAGTTAGCCATTTGAACTAAAATGTAACTGGAATCTTTTTTGTAGCAACAGTGGAATGGGAAGAGGTTGGCATCTTTTTTGGAGCAAAAGTGGAACGGGAAGAGGCTCTATTTAAGGACATGTATGCATTTGGTAATCCCACACAAACCTCTCATCTACTTTAAAAAACCTAAACAAACAGAGAATGGCATATCTTCCTAGGATCTGGGCATTGGAAGCTGAGAGCGGTAGCACGCACTTGGGCGGTTTGTTTGTTTGGTATCTGGAGAAGGATGTGGTGGCTGACAAAGCATGGAAGCGTAAGGTGGATGCGGCTAGGTAGGCAGTTTTCAAAAAAGTTGTGGATCGTCAGCATTTCATTCAAGAGATCCAGCAGGTGCAGACCTTTCCAGCCAACCCTATGATCTCGATGATGGTAGCCATGTTGGACAGAAAGCAGACGGAGGACAACGCATTCATTCAGACCTTGAACACAGAGGCAGCCAGAATCCAGACCATGATCGACCTAAAGGAGGCTTTTGCCCATAAAATTTTGGCCAACGGGCCTTGGTGAATGGATGCTGTAGTAGTTGGCTTTGGTCTGATGTTTTAGGCCTTAAAATAAAGCTCCATGTTGTCGTCTGTTTGGTTTGTCCACCGCCGAGTCTCTAGGGTTATGTGTTTGTGCTTTAGTTGTTTCTTTTTTTAGTTTTATCTTGTGTCTGTAAGATCAGTTTCAATGAACCGCGTGGAATGCATGGTACTTTGTTTTATATTGTTTTTTTTTCGACAGACATTTCGATAAAATGCCAGATTATAAGTTATAAGAAAAGACTGCGCACCTGTTTCTTTTTGTTCACCTATTTCTGAGACCTTGGTTGATGCACTTTCCGTGCCTGACCCTTTGGTTTGATGTACCGTCTTGTTCAATGTTTGCATCTGCTATTGGTGTCGGGCCTGGGCCTATCCCTTCAATTACCCAGGGAATATGAGCATCAGATAGGGAAAGAATCAAAGAGCTGCCCTTCTTGTGGATCGCTGACAGCGGCAGTAACACGGTTACAACGACCTCAAAAAACGATCGGCCGAAACAAAGTTCCATGATGATAAGGAGCAGAGGTTTTGGGTGGGTATAATATGGATCTGGTTCAAACTGGGGGGCGCCTTCTCCTACAAACGAACATGGACATGAACCAAAAGTTATTAAAACTACACCAAAACATAGCAACTGTTGAAAATCCAGTTTTTTAGCAATAGAAATCATACATACTCGTTAAGGTAATATAGCAAAACAACATGTGGTACAACGATAGAAACGGCATGCGTGAGATGTCTTTTTCGTTACCTTTAGACACAAACAAATTTGATACTAACACGGCAAAGCTGTTGTGTTGGCAACAGTTGTATAAAATGAATTTTGACACCATCATAGGTATTTACTTTTAAATGAAGGTCGCTTATTCAATTCTGTTCTAAAATGCAGTTCCAGTTTTATGTTTTGTAGAAACCAACGACACCTTCTTTTTTAAATAAGGAAGAAAAATAAATGAATAACCAAATCAAGTATAACTATATTTGGATCATGAGCCACATTCACATCAGCTATAAGACAACATACATGTATGGTTGAGGTTGGAAGTCCATCGTCTGCATCTGGTTTTTAATTCACCTACCATCGTATTCTCTGAATCCTTGGTAGACTGTTGCAGAACAGATACATTTAGTCAGACCGCTAAAAAATCAAAGGAGAACATACAGTGACAAATACCAACCGTATATCTGAAACATGAAAATCAGTCTTGGTGAATTCGTGAAGCAGGTTTCAACGCATCCATAAAGAATGACCATCGGCTAATGAATTGGAGGAGATCAAGATGTCAAAACTATGACTTATTATATTTGAGGTTCAGAGATGGAGCCATGGAAGGCGAACCCAGAATCCCAGCATGGGTGCGACCAAATGGTCACCTTGCAAAGTGCACGCGTGCTGGCAAACAACCGGCAAATCTAAAGGTAACGACCATTAACCTTTATGACAGTAATTAACCTGCATAAAGCCGAAAAAGCTCGTCAGAACACGACTAACCAAAACTGGCAATCGTTATGGGTGCGATCACAGGCTCACCTTGGCAAGGAGCCGGTTCTGTAAAGCGCGTCTACTAAAAGGTCTCCAGTTTTCCCGGGGTATACCATAGCCTCAGATAAGACGCTATATGGGAAAAACAGCCATAACCCGGCATGGCTGCGACCTCGCAAGGTCACCACGCCAAGAACCGAGATGTGGTATCCTTAACCGCGACCGTTTACCCTCGTTATAGCCCTAAACTAACCTTTACATAAAAGTACACCAAAATGTGTTAACTATTGAAATTCCAGGTTCTCAACAATAGCAACCATACATGCCCGCTAACGTAATATAGCAAACCAACATGTCCTACAGCGAGAGAAATGTAATGCGTGAGATATCTCTTTCGTTACCTCTAGACAGAAACAAATTTGATAACAACACGACAATGGTGTTGTGTTGGTAACATTTGTATTAAATCAATTTTCACATCATCATAGGTATTGGGTTTTAAATGAAGGTGGGTTATTCAAACTTTTTTTAAATGCAGGTCCAGTTTTATGTTTTCTACGAACCAACAACATCTTCTTTTTGAAATAAGGAAGAAAAAGGAATCAAAACTCAAATCAAGTATCAGTATATTTGGATCATGAGACACATTGACATCAGCTATAAGACAACTTACATGTATGTTTGGGGTTGGAAGCTCATCGTCTGCATCTGGTCTAATTCACTTGCCATCGTATTCTCTAAATCCTTAGCATACTCTTGCTGAAAAGACACATTTAGTTAGACTGATAAAATAAAAGAAGATACCATACAGCGACAAATACCAAATGCACAGGTGAAACATGAAAGTATATGTAGCAGCACTATTCGTTAAAATAACACTATAACCGTAGAGAATGAACGTTACCTTTTGCGAGAGGTAAAGAACAGTTTTAGGGAATTGGTGAAGCAGCCGTGAACGCATCCATAAACAAAGGCCATCGGCTAATGAATTGGAGGAGACCAACATGTTCAAATTATGAGTCATCGTGTTTGAGGTTCAGAGCTGGATGTATGGAAAGCGAACCCACAAACCCGCCATGGGTGCGACCAAATGGTTGTCCTGGCAAGATCCGCGTGCTGGGAAACAGGCCACGGATCCAAAGGCAACGGCCATGACAGTAACTAACCAGAATAAAGGCGAGCAGACCCGGCAGAAAGCATCAACCACAGTTCGCAACCGTCATGTCTGCGATCAAAGGGTCACCATGGCAAGGCACGGGTTCTGTAAAGCGTGTTTACTAAAAGGTTTCCACTTTCTTTGGGGTATACCATAGGCTCAGACAAAGCGGTATACGGGGAAAACACTCATAACCCGGCATGGCTGCGGCCTCGCAAGGCCGCCACGCCAAGATCCGAGGTGCGGTATCTTTACCTGCGCTTGCTTACGCTCATCATAGCCCAAAATTAACATTTACATAAAGGAGGAGATGCACGGATCCATAAGAGTATACCATTTTTTTTACTGTTTTTCCAATGCGTACGGCCTGAAATATCACAAATCCAAAGGCACCGGGCATCACAACGTTAACCACCATAGAGGCGGAAATACCCGGCATACGAATCATTGACCACATCTGACAATCGTTATGCCTGCGATCCCATGCTGACGATTGCAACGCCCGGGTCCTGGGAAGCAAGCTAACCAAAAGTTTGTTGGTTTTTCCCAGGGTATCGCATAGGCTCAGATAGGGCGCTATTCGGGGAAAACAGCCATGACCCGTGATGGCTGCGACCTCGCAAGGTCGCCACGCCAACCAACCGAGATGTGGTGTCTTCACCCGCACCCGCTTACCCTCATCACAGCCCTAAAGCAACCTTTTTTATAGAAGCGGAGAAACACGCATCCACAGGAGCAGTGATTGTCCTCACAAACCGTTTTTTATAATACTATCCCCCTCTAACACAAACAACAACGTCAAGAAACATGGAAGTTGTACGAAGAACCCACCATAATCTGGGGTTCACATAGCCGGCAAGTGCATGCTAAATGTCTTAAGTGAAGCAGATGTGGGCTTATCCATAAAGAATGAGCCTCGTCCAATGAATTGGAGCAGGTCAGTAGGTAGATACAATGAGTTATTGCGTTTGAGGCTCAGATCTGGAGGTATGGAAGGCGAACCCAGAGACCCGCCATGGCTGCAACCGAATCGTCGCCCTGCCAAGATACGGACGCTGAGAAACAACCCTTGTAAAAATGTCCATCCACAGACTTTTCATCATTGCCCATACACAGAATAACTAATCAACAGCCAGAAACAATTAGTTAACCCATTGCATTCTCGGCTAACACATATACATTCCAACCTTTGTATCCCCACGAACCCAAAAAATCATTTTAAATAACCAGACCAACAGAATGCACAAATGAACAATAGACCAATTTAACAAACCATGTTAGATAAACGGCCATAAATGTAAAAATTAGGACCGCACCCAACTGTATGAACTAAGCACCTTATATAAAGCTACAAATAATAAAAAACCCAGAAATTAACCTTTGAGGAGAATCACTGGTCCTATGGATGCGTGATTCTCCTCCTTTATATAAACCTTAATATAAAGGAGGTTCCCTCCCCGACAACCAAAAATTTGTCTGACAACCAAAAAACACACCGGGACCTACACATTTCCGTTACAAACAATGTCGGAAAGCATATTTTCAGAGGCTCAGATCTGGAAGAGAAAAAAGTATAAAACAAACACGATAAGACCGACATGGCTGCAAAACACCAACAGTGAATTACCCCGCCAAGGTACGACCAATCTGAAAGTTTGTTCAAATTAATCAACACAAAATTCATTCATCAATATCATCACTGCCCCATATATAAGACCTCAACCAGTGTACATTTCCAAAACAGCAAAACGGCCAAAACCAAGTGCAGGGACAGTAAGCTTATCAGCATCAGACATGTGCAAAGGATACACGCACATGTACAAAAAAAGCCAGAAATTAGCCTTTATATAAAGGAGGATCCCTCTCCCACAACCAAAATCCCGTCTCACAACCAAAAAACACACCGGGACGTACACCTCTTCACTACAAACTATGGCGGAAAACAGATTTTCAGAGGCTCAGATCTGGAAGAGAAAAAAGTATGAAACAAACACGATAAGACCGCCATGGCTGCAAAACACCAACAGTGAATTACCCCGCCAAGGTACGGCCAATCTGAAAGTTTGTTCCAATTAATCAACGCAAAATTCATTCATTAATATCATCACTGCCCCATATATAAGACCGTAAAACGCTGAAAAACAGCCATTGTAAAAATGTCCATCCACAGACTTTGCATAATTGCCCATACTATTTTCAACCTGCCTTACTGTCCTGACCAACCGGATTGTTTCGTTTGGCGAAGTTGGTTAACACGAACCATTTGACATCGGCAGATTAAAAGATCATACGCCTCAGATGAAAAGAGGTCATCCACACAGAATAACCTAGTCAACAGGCAGAAACAATGAGTTAACCCATCGTATTTTCGGCTAACACATATTCATTCCAAGCTTTGTATCCGTAGGGACCCAAAAATCATTTTAAATAACCAGACCAACAGAATACACAAATGAACAATAGACCAATTTAACTAACCATCTTATATGAACGGCCATAAATGGAAAAAATTGAACCGCACCCAACTGTATGAACTAAGCAGCTTATATAAAGTTACAAATAATAAAAAAGCCAGAAACTAACCTTTATACAACGGAGGATCCCTCCCCGACAACCAAGATTTCGTCTGACAACCAAAAAACACACCGGCACCTACACCTTTCCGTTACAAACAATGTCGGAGAGCAGATTTTGAGAGGGTCAGATCTGGAAGAAAAAAAAGTATGAAACAAACACGATAAGACCGCCATGGCTGCAAAACACCAACAGTGAATTACCCCGCCAAGGTACGACCAATCTGAAAGTTTGTTCAAATTAATCAACACTAAATTCATTCATTAATATCATCACTGCCCCATATATAAGACCTTTCCAGAACTACTGTAGCAACAGCACAAATAATAGAAACCCAGATGCAACTATGTGGTGATGGTGGTATATATATGGATGTTAAGAGGCACATCATCAACGGACACCACAGTGACACGGATTAATTGCAACGGTTAAGATTGGGTTTCTGTAGCCACTACGATTCCTGTAGCCACTACACAACGGACAATCGCAATTAATGGCAAGGGGCAAACTTGCAATGGACATCCAATTAACCCCAATATTTAATTGGCGAAAGGCCAATTAACCATCAATTAAACCAACAACTGGACAATTGCAATTAATGGGAGGGGGAAAACATCCAATTAACCCCAGCGAAAGGCCAATTAACCCTCAATTAAACCAAAAACCGGACAATCGCAATTAATGGGAGGGGAAAACATCCAATTAACCCCCAATTATTTAATCGGCCAAAGGCCAAATTAACACCTCACAAACCAACAACGGGGATCAATGAATGCATAACAGGGTCCGTTAAATCAAATAACGAAAAGATGTAGGTGCTAGTGTGTGTTTTGGTTGTGAGAGGGTTTCTTGGTTGTGAGAGAGGGGGATAGTATTATAAAAAGCGGTTTGTGAGGAGAATCACTGCTCCTATGGATGCGTGATTCTCCTCCTTTATATAAAGGTTAATATAAAGAGTAAATTGATTATTTGCATGACCAGAATATATGCGAGTGTTGAAAAAGTGTTGAATACACTTCTTTTTTATTGACGTTTGCTATGTTATATAAAAAAAAAAGGTTGATTACATTCAAAAATTTAACAAAATAAATGTTTAGATAATTACTAGCAGGTATTTGTGCGTTGCGGTTGCGAATATCTTGTGATTAAAGTTTAAGCGTCATTAAACAAAAAACGATAAACTGTTTAACTGTAGAATAATAAAAAATTACCAGAGTTCGATTTGGTTCACCCGTTTATAACGCTTTCGCCCGGTTATCTTCGTCTCATTTTCTATCGGTTTTTATTGGCTAGCCTGACCGGTGGTGACCTGTTGGTCTGGTCCCATTATTAAACCATATGTATAATCTACTTGTTAGCATATAAATTTTATGAAATTCTAAGTGGTTTTATTTGTTTGTAAAATAAGTATAATAATATGTCTTTTTTTTTGTATTAAGAGTATTTTAAAAATACATTAATTATGGTGTTTAATACTTTAATTAATGTATGCTTGTAACATATACTAACTATTAACAAAAATTTATAGGTGGATTTAATAATTGTATCATAAGTATGTTATACGTAAAGTTTAGAATAAGTAGTGTTTAATTAACTTGTACATTAAGCTTTTATATTTATTACTTAAACATTATATAAGAAAAAATATCAATCTCTTTTATATTTAATATATATTTTTCGTGATAACATAACATGAGTAAGAATGTCACTAGAGATAATAAAATATTTACTCACAAATGAGACTTTATTTTCACAAAATCGTTAATTAGATATGGTCTCAATAACTAACCGCGTAAAAGTTATAAAATATCATCGTACTTATTAAAATGTATCGAATTTAAACGCTTACTAATTAATCTCGAGACTTTATCATTATACTTTCAAATTTGTTTCGACTATACCAATGTAAACCTGAAATAACTATATTACCCTTAAAAATGACTAATATACCATTTGAAAAATAAGATTCTTCAAAGGGTATATTCGTTATTTTTAAAGGCAATATAGTCATTTTAGACTTATATTGGTATACTTGGAACAAATTTAAAAGTAAAAAGATAAAGTTTCGAGATTAATTAGCAAGTAAAGTCGGCATATTTTTATAAGTACGATGATATTTTATAACTTTTTACCCTAACTAATCTTCACTCATAAATTAACTATCTCTACTACTTATAAAGAGAATTTTCCAATTCCTTGAATGTTGAAAAAACCCTTATTTAAGGAAATGTTGAAAAATTAAATGTTATGTAATTGTTGAAAACCTTTATAAATATAGCAATGTTGAAAGTTTTTGCGTGATAGCTGGAACATGATTTCTATACTATCCAAATTGTTGAAAGTTGAAAAAAACTTCTCATGTAAGGAAGATCTATTTTAAGAAGTGTAATTTTTTTTATATGTTTGCATCTTTAGCATTTCACAATAGTTAAATCTACAGCATTATTACATTCCTCACACACAGCCACACGATTCTCATTCTCTCAACCCTAACTAAAAAAAACTCTGCCGCCACCATTATTTTATCGTCACCCGCCACCACCTCGCCATTGCATTTGCCGAATCTGCCCCATCTCTTGATGGTTTAGGTGGTTTCATGATAGTTTCGATTGGTGATATTGATTGGTGGTATTGGTGGTTGGTTTTTGTTGGTTTGGGTGGTTTAAAGTGGCCGAACCACCTACTTTTAAAGAGTCACATGCCAAAAATGTTACTGAGCTACTACCATCATCAAAATATGCATTCAAAATATCTGACTGTAAAAATGTTTTGTGGTACTTTCTTTGAGGGTTTTTTTAAAGATATTTGACTATTAATTAAGTTTTGATTTTGAAGGTTTTTTATAGATCTGTAGATTTTATGTGTAAGTCTAATTTTTATCACTCACCAATTAATTGTCGTCGTTGTAGTCGATATCTTACCGGAAAAAGCTATTGCCACCGGAAAAAGTTGTTGCCGCTGGAAAAAGTGGTTGCCACCGAAAAACGTTATCCATGCTTTATAATTGTACTCCCAAAAGATGACTTACATGAGGTAATATTTTATAGTTGTCATGAATACGTTACACATCATCATTATAGATGGCATTTTTGACACACTTATCATTGTATTAGAATCGTAGTAGTGAGTGTTGGTTTGCTGAGCCGATTGATGGGATGGATGTGGCCGAGTTAGAATCATATATTTCTTTGTTGCAAGAGCTGAGGAGACAGGTATCAACTCGAGTTGATGATTTAATGATGATGAATAATACTCGACGGCTTGGTCGAACCAAGCCTTCGCTTTCTTCGGCTATGTTCGATCTAAATTTAAATAATAACACTCCTTTAGCTATACATGGATTGAATGTGCCACAACTTTAATTTTCTAGATGGTTAACGAAGGGAGAACCTTTTATTTCCAATTTTGGGTTAATTTTATTTCTCCTTTTCTTTGAACTGTAATTTGTATTTTTTTTAGGTTCATCAGTTGGTAGTCTTGATCAATTTTATGACATGTGAAGCTTCTGCTTATTGCAACCCCTTTTCAAGGATGTTCTTTTATTATAGCGGGTCTAATTACAAGTGCTTTTTGGGGTTCAGCTTTCCTTTATGTTTCTTTGAATCAATTTGTTTATAATGAGTGTTTTATCCTTTCATTAATTTCTTATTTTCATGGGTTTTGGAAGGTTAATCACAGTGAACCATTGGTATTTGGTTATGAAGGAATGAAAAACTGAGTTGGCTTGTGGTTGTGGTTGTGCGTCATTAGATATATAGGTATGTTTGCCTTGGTCTGCTGACATTTACCATAGGCTTACTAAGTTTTATGTATTTTTGGTTTCGTACTTTTGCATATTCAGAATGAGAACATGTCTAGGCCATGGTTGCGGTTGTGGCTGGTATATGGCGGTGATGACATGACAACGTGACATGGGTCATGGTTATAGCCATACCCGGCATTTGATGGTACACTGGTATTTGAAGTCGTGGATGTTATATTATCACGACGCTTAAGGTCGTAAATGTTTGTTTCAGCTTGTTGTTATTGTTGAGGTGCGGTGGGTTATTGTTGTTGTTCACACCTGTCATAGCTAAATCTTCACGAGTCTCGGGCTCTGGATAAGTTGAAGATCTAGTACGCATACACCTGCGAAAGCAAAAGAAAAAGATACCAAAGCAATAGACAATATATATACACTATAAAAATAATATCTTTTTGGATTTTTGAAATTTTTTAATTTTTATGGATTTTTAACAATTTTAATTTTTATGGATTTTTGGAAATTTTTAAGCAAGAAAAATTACGTTCACGAGTGAACGGATCCCAAAATTCAACGCGTCTCTCACAGAAAACCGTTAATCTTTACGAAAAGAGCCGGCAGCGGCGCCATTTAATAACTCGATTTTAATTAAAAAATTGTTCTTTGTCGTATGTCTAATCGAATTGATTACTGGTTTAATGTGCGACTCAATCGTCTTTTGGTGGAAAACAATAGTTTGGTCGTTGTAAAGTAAAATGAGCAAGACTTTAAAGTAAATTGATGGTTAATTAAAACTAAAACTAATTAAAACTTAAATGGTGCAATATTAAAACTTTAAAAGTAAATGCCAAGTAATTATATGACGTAAAATTAAAGCTCGACGAAAAGTAAATTTAACAGTGTAAAAAAATGTGAACTTTAAAATTAATTTAAAAGAAAATAGCTGGAAAAATAAATGCTTGAAAAGTAAAAAGAAAGTAAACAGAACATGAGCCGGGATCCAAAATACTGTCACTATATGGAATCCAATCTAACTCTTATCTTGAATAACAAACCTGCTGCTTATCCGGAATAAATCTGTCACTCTTATCCGGAATGTTGTTCTATCCACTATCCGGAATATGTAACCTGGCAGCTTATCCGGGATAAGCAAGTTAAGCTTATCCGGAATCCACAAGTGACCCTTATCCGGAATAAGTGAATACCACTTATCCGGAATAAACTCCAATCCTTTATCCGGAATAAACACAAATCCGCTATTCGAAATACTTGCAACCTCGTTATCCGGAATACTATACCAGACCTTATCCGGAATAGTGACGAGTTTCTTATCCGGAATAAGTTTCGGATTCTTATTCGGAATCCACTGTCCAGTGATTTATCCGGAATAACCTTGGAGCTCTTATCCGGAATGATTAAACATCCCTTATCCGGAATATCCAAACAACCACTTATCCGGAATATTTCTTCTAAGCGTTATCCGGAATATCACAAATGTAGCTTATCCGGAATAAGGTTTGAACCCTTATCCGGAAAAAGAGGGTTTACTAGTAATCCGAATAGCAGTTAAAATCAAATAAGCTATAAACTACAATTAAGCTAGAAACAAATAAGCACTTAACTAAAACTTTTACCAAATCAAATTTAAGAAAAAGCTATTAAGCCAAAATTTAAAAACTTTTAAAAACACTAAATAATAAAAATATTATAAATCAACTTTTTATAAAAATTAACTAAAGAGCACTTAAATAATTTTAAGAAAAACACAATAAGCTATAAAATCAATAAGCAAACATAATAAAAAACATAAAAGCATAACCAATAATCAAACAAGCATAACCATAAGCACATAAGTATAAAGATTAAGCAAAACAAGAAAGGTAGAATGAGAGATTAATAAAAACTTGATTAAAGAAAAGATTCAACAACAAATTAAAAACACTTACTTGGAATTAAAGGAATTAAAGTGCAAGACAAGTATTTAAAATGACAATTAATTAAAATGACATGAAAATAAGGTGGAAAGACTAATGTGTCAAATTAGCTAACAACTCCTAATGACACATTAGGAGTCTATTTATAGTGATTAGGAAAACTAAGCATGTGTTGGTTCATTCTTCTTTCTTTCTCGACTTCTCGTCTTCTAATTTCTTTGACTTTTTCGACTTTGTCTCGGGATATATAAACTCGACTTGTAATTTCTTCATTAATTTAGACTTGAGTTCTTCGGCTTTTATTAAACTTCCGTTTTTAGACTTTTTCTTCGATAAATCTTCAGAATTGGCCTTGGACTTCCGTTCTTTTGGCACTCTTGATCTTTTGACTTTGTCTTTTGTCTTTTTCTTCGATAAAAGCCCGTGAAAGCCCGTGTTTTCTTACCTTTTCACATTTTCGTCCTAAATCACAACAAAAACACAAACCACGCATAATTTCGACATTTAAGACATAAAATACACGTTTTGGCCTGGTTATTATTGTAATTAAGTGGTAAAAGGATAAGTGTTTTCACACTTATTAAATCCCCTACACTTGACCATTGCAATGTCCTCATACAATGCATTAATTACAAAGCAAGAATTTACATTTTCCATCATAATCAATTCACATTGGCCTTTATTTAAAAAGATAGAAAATTTTAAAACATTCAAAGGAAGAAAAATAAGTAAAGAAATCAAAGACATACCTTAGGGTTTTGGAAATGTCATGAATGATTATCATCCTCAAGTTTTCACGTTCCCCATACCAAGCTTAAAAACGAGATCATTGTTATTATAAGTTAGCAAACTAACACAAACTCATGTGGGCCAATTATTCACTTAGACTCCCTTATTCCTAGGTGTATCTCTTATATTTTATTCTTGTCTTGAATGATCACAAGGATGCATTGTTGACTTATTTCGATAGTTTATTTAGGCTGAAAATAAAGTAGGACGATTTAATCAATAGTTAGCTAAAGGACAAAATATTTTAAAACTGCTTCTCGGGACCTCATAAAGTTCATATCTTGGAATAACTCGCTTCACAATTTGAGACCTCTCTCGGACCGATATTTGGCAGCTCATACTTCAAATCTTGAGAGACGTTCATGAAATAATGGTCTTCTCTTCATAATAGGAATTTCTTCACTTGAAGTTTTGAGAGATTCTTCATATTTGGACCACGACTTCTTCATTTTTCTCCAATCTTTATTTTGGACTTTGATATACAACGATCCGCCTCCTTTTAGGACTTGGATCTATTTATCCTCATACCTTGTTAGGGCCTTTTTGGATAGACTTCTCCATGATCTTTTGGGGAGTTTTTTTTGCTCTTCGTCGTGTGTCTCAATCCTTCATATTGATTTTCGATAAATGATTCTTCACATCACTTTTGGATCTTTAGCAACAAAATGTAGCCCTCATGCCTTGTTAGGGCCTTTTTGGACTCGCCAATCTTCGCATCCCACTTCAATAAGTTATACCTTGGCTATGAACTCTAATCAATACCGAGCAACTTTTAAACGATCTTGGGCTAGAAGCTAATTAACTTTTCAAATCGTACAACCTTATTTATTGTAGATAAATTTATTACCAAGCGATGGGAGAAAAAGCTTATAATCAACTCACATAATTTCATGAAAGAATACCAAACTTATAATTGACTCTATCATCTCTCGTTCTCCACAATTTAAAATCTCAAGGAATGAGACTCATGGATGCTTAGCCAATGAAATCAAAGTTTTAGGTTTTTGAGTCATCTATAGGATCTTGCAAATTCTTAGACTTTTTCAAGTTTAGAAATTGCATTTTGAAGTTCCTTTGATAAATAACTCTCTAGGATCAATTATAGGAACTTGCGAAAAGTTCTTGTTCTTAACCCGTGAGAGTTAAGACTTTCGCGTTTTAAAGTTCCCTAGATAAAAGCCTAGCAAAACTTGACTTAAACACGTTAAGGATACTAACTAGAGTAAACTTAGATAAGTAAACTCGGGTTGAGTCAAAAGATTCACAACGTTTAAAAATTAAAACCACTTTATTAAAATTTATTCTAGCAAAGAAAGAAAATAACTATAACAAGGGAAAAACTAATAGGCCAAAATAGATCAAAAAATTTGAAAAACGTCGAAAAATTGATTTTCCGGTTAAAATGAGGACAAATACATGGAAAAGGCCCCTTAACTTCGATAGAAGTCCCCCTACACTTAATATAAACATTGTCCTCTATGTTTAAGCATGTGGAAGTAACCTCCCCTACACTTAGGACATTGTGCACTTTGTTTAAATCTTGCTAAGGAAGAGACAACTAAAGTGATTCCTATTTTAATATGGAAGAATATAAAATAGAGAATCAAAAGAGTTTAGGATAGAACCGGGAAGACGGGTACACGGGATCACGGTTCGTCAAAAGTCATCAAGAATGGATGTTTGAAAGCTCGAATCCCTGTACATGATTAGAAAGAAGACAACAAACAACCTACTAGGGTCTCCCCTACACTTATTATAAAAATAAGAGAAAAAGGATAGATACTGCGGGTTGCCTCCCGAGAAGCGCTTGTTTTTGTTAACCGAGTCGTGAGTCTGACTCGACCTTGATTAGCATAGGAAGAAGCTTGAAAAACATCCACCGGGATCAAATACATGGTTTTCGTCCATCAAATAGCACAAGCTTAGGGCGAACAAGGCAAGCCAAAGAAGAGTAGGCAAGGTTCCCTTAAGCAGTTGTTGAGCACGGTGGAAGCAAGGGTGAAGAGGTGCAAGCATATCTTCAAAAGTTCCAAAAATCTTTCCTTTTATTTCATCAGATGGATACTGAGATGGCTTAAAAAGTGCAATGTCGGGGTCGAACACCTTTTCCTTTAGGGGAAAGTAACACTCAGGCTCAGCAGATCTTGAAGAAGATCCTATCATAAATCTCGCAATCTCATCCTCAGAAGGTGGGTATAGAGGTGTCAAGACATATGTGTTGCGGATATCGGTGTCGGCCGACTTTTTCTCCTTTAAAGCGGGTTTCTTCATATCCAAAGTAGGATAAAGACCAATCAAAGTCCAAAGGAGGAGCATCACTCTCATTTGAGAAGTATGTGTTGAGAAAAGTAGCAAAGTCTTCCTCAAATGAGTAGTCATCCAAAGTAGGATCAAGTGTTGTTGGCGGAGGATCTTCATCATGTGGAGAATCACTCGAGAGAGTATCAGCCTCATCAAAATCATCATAAGTGGGCATATCTGGATACTCAGAAGTAAAATCATCATAATCATCTCCATTGAAACTAGAATCGTCATCATAAGCATCAAAGATCGGTGGAGAATCATAAATTGGTGGAGGAGCAGAATTGGAGAGAGAATCATCCACATCATCTTGGAACAGTGGATTATCATAGCAAGAATCGAATAGAGGATTGGTGTAGACGACAAAATCATCAAGCACATTAATCATATTCGCTAATTCTCTTCCATAGGATTTGTTTGTGATCTTCCTCATTTTGAACACTTGTTGTTCATTCCCGGCCCTTAAAATTAACTCACCTTCGGCAACATCAACTAAAGCTTTTCCGGTTCTCAAGAATGGCCGACCAAGTATTAACGGAATACGAGGGTCCATTTCATAATCAACAACAACAAAGTCGACCAGAAAAGTGAAGGTGCCCACTTTAATAAACATATCTTCGGCAATACCAACGGGGTAAGCGAGAGTGCGATTTGCAAGCTCAAGAGTCATCTTTGTTGGTGTAAGGTCGGGTAATGATAGTGATGTCCAAACACTTAAAGGCATCAAATTAATACTTGCCCCGAGATCAGCTAGGGCAGTAAATTCTTCGGTTTTGTTAAAAATGCACGGCAACACAAAACGACCGGGATCTCCAAGTTTTTCCGGAAGTTCTTTAAGAATGACTGTAGAAAAGTTTTCATTTAAGCGTGCGTTGACAAGCTCAACCAGCTTTTCCTTCTTATTAAGCAATTCCTTGAATGCTTTGATAAATTTCGGCATGTGGACAAGTGCTTCAACAAGGCTAATAATGAAATTCATTTGAGAGATCATCTTCAAATAGTTCGACACTTGAATGTCATCCTTAGTTAGCAAGTTAGGCTTGTCCAAGCGAGAAGGATAAGGAATATTTGGTTTATAGGTGGAAGGTGTAGGTGTAGGTGTAGCAGGTAAAGGTTGAGAAGTTGAGGGTTTAGAGGTAGAAGGTGGGGTTGGTGAAGGGTGCTTCTTGGGTACCTCTTCGTGACGAGGCGGAGACGGTAATGGTGAACTAATACTAGGCGTGTTAGTAGGAGGGATAAATGGTGGTGGAGGAGGTGTAGATGGAGTAACTGGGGGAGGGATAGATGGTCCTACTAAGGTTGCTCCACTGCGTGTAGTAATAGCACTCACATTTGCTCTTGGGTTGGTGACGGTGTTTGAAGGTAGAGAGCCCAAAGTAGAGGGTTGAGTGGTTGGTAAGAAACTAGCCAGCATATTCTTCAAATCATTTGTTTGAGTGCTAAAGGAGGTTTGAATATCATGTCGAAGCTCGGATCTAATGTCATTACCTTGCTTAGTGATATCCCCTTTCAAGTTGATAATTTGGCTTTGCAAATTCTTAATTTGCTCTCCTTGGGTTCTCATTAAAGCTTCAACATCTTGATTAATGGGTGGGGCTTGTTGAGCGGGTGGGTGATAAGGATTAGAAGCTCTAGGTGGGATTTGGTTGCTTCTATTATAGTTGTTGTTGGGGTTGTGGTTTTAAGGAGAAAAACCGGGTGAAAGATAGTTGTTAGAACGGTAACTTAGCAAATTCCGATCACCTTGAGGTCGGGCTTGGTAATTTTCCGGTGAATAGTTACCATAAGCTGCATACACGTTTTCCGGATTGCCTTGAGTAGAAGGACAATCAGTGTATGAGTGAGGACCGCCGCAAGTCTCACAAGAAATTACTACAGATTTAACTTGTTGTTGATGATTTGTAGCCAAGAGTTGCATGTTCTTGCTCATTTCGACCATTACGCGGGTCAATTCGGTGATATCAGGGTTTGAAGACGTATAAGACACATTGACTCTCGGGTTTTTGATCTTGAAGATGCGGATGAATCCTAATTTTTGTGGTGAGTAGTCATGTTCTCGATAATCTCTCTACACTCCTCAGGTCTTCTTTTCATAAATGTGCCACCGGCGGCTACATTAATCGTATCACGATCTCGAAAATTTAAACCATTGTAGAAAGTATCAATCAAAGTAACGGGGAGCATGTTGTGGTTTGGACATCGATCGATCAAAACATTATATCGTTCCCAAGCATCAAAAAGTGATTCATCGAGTTCTTGATTAAATCCACTAATTTGATTTCGAAGGCTCGTGACCATGGATGGTGGAAAGTAGCGCGACAAAAAGCGTTGAGTCATCTCATCCCAAGTATGAATTGAATTCTTTGGAAGACGATCAAACCATTTTTCGGCATGGTGGGATAAGGTGTGTGGAAATAGGTGAAGGCGAAGAAAGTCCATAGTAACACCGGGCAACTTCATGCTTTGAGTAACGGTAATGAATTTGTCGAGGTGTTTGTTGGCATCATCATCCGGTAATCCTCAAAATGGACAAGTGTTCGGCACTTGTTAGATCATGTGATGCTTCAATGAAAACTCCGGAGCCGTGTTTTGCATCAGCGCAATCGGTCCTCCTCGTCCATTCATGGTGGGTTGACAAAGCTCCTCCATTGTCCGAAGATCGGGTGGGGGAACATTATTGTTGTTATTGTTGAGGTGCGGTGGGTTATTGTTGTTGTTCACACCTGCCATAGCTAAATCTTCACGAGTCTCGGGCTCTGGATAAGTTGAAGATCTAGTACGCATACACCTGCGAAAGCAAAAGAAAAAGATACCAAAGCAATAGACAATATATATACACTATAAAAATAAAATCTTTTTGGATTTTTGAAATTTTTTAATTTTTATGGATTTTTAACAATTTTTAATTTTTATGGATTTTTGGAAATTTTTAAGCAAGAAAAATAACGTTCACGAGTGAACGGATCCCAAAATTCAACGCGTCTCTCACAGAAAACTGTTAATCTTTACGAAAAGAGCCGGCAGCGGCGCCATTTAATAACTCGATTTTAATTAGAAAAATTGTTCTTTGTCGTATGTCTAATCGAATTGATTACTGGTTTAATGTGCGACTCAATCGTCTTTTGGTGGAAAACAATAGTTTGGTCGTTGTAAAGTAAAATAAGCAATACTTTAAAGTAAATTGATGGTTAATTAAAACTAAAACTAATTAAAACTTAAATGGTGCAATATTAAAACTTTAAAAGTAAATGACAAGTAATTATATGACGTAAAATTAAAGCTCGACGAAAAGTAAATTTGACAATGTAAAAAAAATGTGAACTTTAAAATTAATTTAAAAGAAAATAGCTGGAAAAATAAATGCTTGAAAAGTAAAAAGAAAGTAAACAGAACCTGAGTCGGGATCCAAAATACTGTCACTATATGGAATCCAATCTAACTCTTATCCTGAATAACAAACATGCTGCATATCCGGAATAAATCTGTCACTCTTATCCGGAATAATCAACGTGTTCCTTATCTGGAATGTTGTTCTATCCACTATCCGGAATATGTAACCTGGCAGCTTATCCGGGATAAGCAAGTTAAGCTTATCCGGAATCCACAAGTGACCCTTATCCGGAATAAGTGAATACCACTTATCCGGAATAAACTCCAATCCTTTATCCGGAATAAACACAAATCCGTTATTCGGAATACTTGCAACCTCGTTATCCGGAATACTATTCCAGACCTTATCCGGAATAGTGACGAGTTTCTTATCCGGAATAAGTTTCGGATTCTTATTCGGAATCCCCTGTCCAGTGATTTATCTGGAATAACCTTGGAGCTCTTATCCGGAATGATTAAACATCCCTTATCCGGAATATCCAAAAAACCACTTATCCGGAATATTTCTTCTAAGCGTTATACGGAATATCACAAATGTAGCTTATCCGGAATAAGGTTTGAACCCTTATCCGGAAAAAGAGGGTTTACTAGTAATCCGAATAGCAGTTAAAATCAAATAAGCTATAAACTACAATTAAGCTAGAAACAAATAAGCACTTAACTAAAACTTTTACCAACTCAAATTTAAGAAAAAGTTATTAAGCCAAAATTTAAAAACTTTTAAAAACACTAAATAATAAAAATATTATAAATCAACTTTTTATAAAAATTAACTAAAGAGCACTTAATTAATTTTAAGAAAAACACAATAAGCTATAAAATCAATAAGCAAACATAATCAAAAACATAAAAGCATAACCAATAATCAAACAAGCATAACCATAAGCACATAAGCATAAAGATTAAGTAAAACAAGAAAGGTAGAATGAGAGATTAATAAAAACTTGATTAAAGAAAAGATTCAACAACAAATTAAAAACACTTACTTGGAATTAAAGGAATTAAAGTGCAAGACAAGTATTTAAAATGACAATTAATTAAAATGACATGAAAATAAGGTGGAAAGACTAATGTGTCAAATTAGGTAACAACTCCTAATGACACATTAGGAGTCTATTTATAGTGATTAGGAAAACTAAGCATGTGTTGGTTCATTCTTCTTTCTTTCTCGACTTCTCGTCTTCTAATTTCTTCGACTTTTTCGACTTTGTCTCGGGATATATAAACTCGACTTGTAATTTCTTCATTAATGTAGACTTGAGTTCTTCGGCTTTTATTAAACTTCCGTTTTTAGACTTTTTCTTCGATAAATCTTCAGAATTGGCCTTGGACTTCCGTTCTTTTGGCACTCTTGATCTTTTGACTTTGTCTTTTGTCTTTTTCTTCGATAAAAGCCCGTGAAAGCCCGTGTTTTCTTCCCTTTTCACATTTTCGTCCTAAATCACAACAAAAACACAAACCACGCATAATTCCGACATTTAAGACATAAAATACACGTTTTGGCCTGGTTATTATTGTAATTAAGTGATAAAAGGATAAGTGTTTTCACACTTATTAGAAAGGAATGGGTTCAAAAAGATATATGTAAGTATGGATAAAAAAAATTCGCTTTAAAGCGACCCATTTCAGTTAGCACTAAAACTACCTGCTATTATCGACTTTTTTCGACGTGTCAACTTAATATAGTAAATACAACTATGGTTCCTTACCTTTTATGTTCTTTTTTTTTAACAGGAGGTTGATGGCCGAGCCTTGCAACTACATTTGGCAGCAGGAAAAGAATATGTACGATGTGCTATATCTATAATCTAGGCGTATTACATATTATGAAAAAGGAAGAATGCCTGTAAGTTACATTCCAAAAAGAATTATTCTTATTTCACCTAAGAGATGTGGACATTGGGAAACAAGACTTTTACATAGGTGGTATTTTAACATACGGGGGTTCGGAGAGATGTGTACCTATGAAATAAAACCGAGGCTGATTTTGTGGGGGTCACAAGCGGGTCAAGTTTTTTTCCTATTAGCATGTTAAATATAACATTCATATAACTGTATTCAAAGATGTGCATCTTGTTTCTCTTTTTCACCAGATGGTGTTTTTTATTTATCAAGCAAGTTTACATGGTTTACATTACATTCTCATAATTAGGGATTATAATTGAAGAAAATGACACTTGAGTAATATAAAATTGTTACAAATCACCCATATATTATATATGACCTTGCCAATAATGACTTGAATGAATCTGAATTTGTTTGTACTTAATATGTTGTTATAATTGGATGTAGCATCAAGTTTGTTGAAATTAGTATTATATTTTCATTTGATTTATGATCATACTGATAATAGATAACTAAGCTTGAACTTATACTACGTACTTGCTAAGACACGAGGTTTAAGAAATGTAGCTATAAATCTTAAGATAACTAAGCTTAAACTTATATTACCATTCGTTATTTGGTTTATAGCACGTTAAGACACTTTGCAATTACATTTATGACACCTTGCTAAACGTTTCTTTTGTTGTTTGATACATGTTTACTAAAAAGTTTGTTCGGACGTTATGAAATTTGCAATTACATTTTGATCTTACCACAGTATAAAGTATGGTTAATTATCTTTCGACAAACAATCCCGCCGATATGCGCGGGTACTCGTCTAGTTAACTTATTAATGTGAGAAAAAACTCGAAAATTCCATTTTTTAAAAGATTGGAATTTATTTTCCATTCAGAGAGTTGTCCTTTCAAGTATTAATGATAGTTTAGTTTAGTGAAGTGGTTCCTTATTTGGTGAGTCATCACATTGATATTGTGGTTATATTAGGGAATATTAATGGAAGGTGTTAGGTAACTTGTAAGAGCATATGCAATGCTACCAAGTCTTTATGATTTGGTGCAGTTAATGCAAAAGTAATTTGATAAATATTTAGTTTTACAATTAATGCTAAATTCATTCCACGGCAATAGTTTTTTACTTTTTATGTCAAACACTTGTAAGTTTACAAGTCATTGATAAGAAGCCTTTCACAAAGCCTTGACTCCACTGCTAAAAACCATATTAATAGCTTTTGCAAATAGTAAAAATCATTTGTAAACTACTCCATTGCAGATGCTCTAACGTGAGCTTTTCTAAGATTAACAAATGAGGTTGGTTTTGTAGCATGTAAATAGTTTTGTATCATTATAACGTCTGGTTTCAAAAATATTATTGGTAATGTAAATATGTAAAATGTAATGTTTTAAACTGACTAAACACTCTATTTTAAGATATTTGAAATTATATTAGTAGAGATCCGCGCGTTGCGGCGACGGATATCTTATAACATAATTTTCTGCGAGTTTATTTTAATTTTATGTTTTTCTTACAAAGACATCTTGAAACGAAAATTTGAGTTTTGCGTAACTTTAGGTAACTGGCTAGCTAATCTCATGGTGAATTCGGTTGAACCCATTGGCACAATTCGGTTTTAGAAACTTTATACACTATCATTTTAAGTTGACAACATATATGTACATTTTTTAAACATATGATTTTAGTTGCTGTATGAGATGAATATATATTTATATTTTTTAGTAATAGGGTATTTTAATTATATATTATTAAATAGTATTAACTATTTTTATTTTTAATTTTGTATTAATTATTATATATTAATGAACTTTAATGAGTATTAAATTATATTTGTATTACTAAAGTGCTAAATTTGCTATTTTAGTTTTTTAGATTTATTTTGGTTATACAAAATATGTTAATAATTGTAACTTGAATTTTCAAATATTAATAAGCCTAAATACTTTATATGTAGAATAGATAAAATCCGTTTTTGTGGTGTTAGCTTTTGTGAAGTAGCTAAAAATCACACCACGTGACTTCTTATTTGTTGTTAAACTTTTTGGAGGAAAAGGGTAAGTTCATATTATTTTGGATTGTTCATAACTATTGCTTTTTTCATCTCAAAATTATAGTTTTAGATTATTCATAATTACTATTTTTTATTTTAAAATTATAGTTTGTTTTTTTTTTTAATTATTTTAAAATTATTATTCATTATTAAATAAAAAAAATTAAAGAAACTTATCATATAATTTTTGTTTGAAATTATTATTATAAATTTTAAAAAGTATTTAATTAATTAGTTAAAAGTAAAATTGTCATTGTGTTAAAAAGTAAAGAAGATAGAACTGTAATTAATGTATTTTTTTTTAAATTATGTGTCTTTTGTCATATGACAATAATGTTTAAAAAAATGTTGACTAATAAAAGTAGTATTTGATTGGCAAAAAATATAATCATGTCCAATTTGAAAGTAGACAAAATTTTTAAAAGAAAAACTAATCACTTAAAAGCATGTACAATGGGTAAATCAAATAAAAAATTATAAAAAGTGTTTTTAAAAAGTTTTAACCATTGTGACAAAAATTTTGTTCAAAAGAAAAAAAAAAAAAAAAAATTTATTGTGACAAAAAATTTTATATAAAACTTGTAAGGGTTCTTGCAAAAACTTGATAGAGTGTAAATCTATTACAAAAGCTTTTATAGCTAAATACATTTACATTTGACAAAATTAATTATAAGCTGTAAAATGTTAACTGTAAACTATTAACTATTAACTGATTACTTAAAAAACTTTACCAAACATAGCCATGCTTTAAATGTATCATGCATCAAGCTTTTAAATGGATAATCTTTTTAAAGTTTGATGCATAATAGACCCTCTAAACATACGTACTCGTAAAGTTAACCATTTCATAAATGACACGTTGAATATGTTAACCATTATATACGTAAGTACAGATTAGTTTTCACTTGTGTAAATGTTAGAGCATGCCTAATGCAAAAAAGCTATGATGACTTTTCCTCTTAATCACCATTAAATTTTTCATATTCAATCTTTCAAAAAGTCATTTCTAAAAATCATCTTCCAATGTAAAAAAGCTTTCTAAAAGCTTTTTTACTTCTTCATTAAATGGTAATGACTTGTTATATTTTGTGTCAATCACTTGATGTTTATCAAGCTTTACTTCTCAAAGTCTTTCATCAAGTTTATCTCACAATGGAGCAAGTCATTCAAACGACTTGAGCAAATAGTGAAAAGTCTTTAGTCAAGTTAGCATTGTGGTTGTTCTTATTAGAAATAATCGGTTATAAGCAATTACAGCTAATTTAATACAGAGTACCATTTTCTTGTACTGAGGACCCGTTTGGTAACTGACTTTTAAGTGGTTTAGGCTCATTAGCCAATATGTTAATACCAAGGGTAAGGGTGGGGATTTAAGTGGGTTTTGGATCAAATGTCAAGTTAATAATTATAATTTATTTTTAAATATTTTTCGGTCACATATTCTTTTAATTCGTTATTGTCTAGCATAAATTTTTTACTTTTAATAATATAAATGTTATTCTTTTTTATTTTTATTTAAATATTAAAACAAAATATTAACATTTTAAACTTTTAACAAACCAAACATTATTTTTTATTTAAAAATATTTAGTTCAATAAAATCTGCTTTTCAAAAAAAAAAATTAGTCCTAAACCCCCAACAGCTGTTGGAGTTGCCTGTTTTTAGTTTGGTTCAATAAAGTCTGCTTTTCAAAAACAAAATTAATCTTAAACCCCCACTTTAGTGCTATGCATGCATTTACCTTTTTTCAGTTTTTGTATGCTTATTACGTTAATAGCAGTATCCAAGTTTTAATATTTAATTTAGGTTTTTGAAGATTTTTGATGAGATTTGAATTTGAAATTTCTTCAAAATTATTTTTTCAAAGTTACCAATGGTAGCCAACTGAGGTACCTCACTTGGTTTTGACGATCAATTGGAGTCGCTCGTCGATTGCGAATTAATCCCGATCTCGATTGTTTTTTAGAAAAAAAAACTCTTTCTTTGACTTTCATCGTTACATAATTTTAAAAAAAAATAAAATTTAAAATTTAATCCTTATATCTCTATAAATAATCAACTCATTTTACCAATTTTCTCACACATTCAATTATTAAACCAAAAAATTAACAATTTAACGTGTGTAGCAAGAAAACCCTTAAAAAACAAAACCACGAAATCTCGAGTTTCTCGAGAAGTGTTCCCGTGTTACATTAGATTCGACATTTTGATTATCAGGTGTGTCACCAAACATTCGATTTAAACCCGTCGAATTTGAATATCAATCACCACAACCACAAAACCCAAACACTTATTATCGAAACCGTCTATTATCTCCTCTATATAATAACAACTAGCAAGTTTTCTTTGAATTTTCAGTGAATTTTACTTTTTAGGAGATAAATAACGATATCAAATCAACTTGCAATTAAATTACGATTGTAATGTTTTTATTTTATTTGGATTATTATATACTAATGTTTTTTTATTTAATGTAATATTTTTATTTATTAAATTAAAAGAAACTAAACTTGATCGTCTTATTGTGACAGAAAAAATCTGACCCAACTTTATTTTTTAGACAGAATCCATTCATTTCTAACCAAAAAAATTGTTTTGGTTGCAGTACGATTCTCCAACTACGCATATTTTTATATTTTCTACTAGTAGTTTTATCTACTTTATATACGGTGAATGTATACTTCATCCGTTTCATATTAAATGTTCACATTTAACTTTTAAAATTTTTATATTTTTAAATTTGACAAAAAAATAACGGTTTTTTAGGTATATAATATTTGATGAAAGTTATACCAATGAAATGTACATTTAGAACTTAATCGATTCATATAGTTTATATAAAATATTATATAATGCACATAAAAATAATTAAGGTAAAAATTGAAAATGAAAAATTAAAAAAATTCAAGATAGACATTTAGAAAAATGATAGAGAGACCTAATTCGTATGCCTAAAAAGAGGCCTAATCACAGGTGTTATATTTAGTCTTATATTTTTGCCTAAGTCATGTCTAGGGATTAAGAGTCAAGTAGCCTAAGAGCTAAGAATAAAGGTCGGTTGGCAATGTCTAAGCCCAACCCGACCCGTAGGACATGTAATAGTCGGTCCCCCTCATCTCTATAAAAGGAGGTGAGGGGGAACGAACAAAGTACGTCATTCTTTCATAATACTAATCGTTTGGATTAGGGATTTACCTTGTGTGGGCGTCGATTAACTTTTCTGTCGATTCTGTTGGTGTGCGTGTTCTTGATCGATATTCCGCATCTAGATAACCAGGATTGTAGGGATTAAACCCTACAAGTGGTATCAGAGCTTGGTTCTTCGAGGCACTGATTATCTAGGATCGATCAAGAAAGAGGAGTGGGTGTTCGGGTTATAGAACATCGACGGAGTAGCATCGATCGACAGGTTTTTCTTCTTCAAGGTTGAAGATCGTCGGAATCTTCTTATATTTTCTCTCTCTGTTTTTGTGGCAGGGGAGATAAAAGAGTAAGGAAGAAGAAGGTGGCTAGTATATAAAAGTCAACTAAAGATAAAATATAACTACGAGGGTTTTTTTTCCTTGGGCCTGAGTGTTTTATTTGGACCAATATTATTTTGGGCCAGGTTGTATATTAAGCCAAGGTTATAAGGTATTACTTCGTAGGGATTTTTACACAAGGGGTCTTCGTAATTCGTGATTGTGAGGTTTAACGTATCACAAGGTTTAGCGAGTTATCGAAGGGATTTTGTGGGTTTGTGATTGTGAGGTTTTCACAAGGTTTAGCAAATCAACAAAAGGATAAAGAATGACGGGATCCAAGTTTGACATCAAGAAATTCGATGGGACTGGTGATTTCGGGTTATGGAGAATCAAGATGCGTGCTTTATTAATCCAGAATGGATGTGAAGCAGCTCTAGAGGTTTTACCCGCGAATATGGAAGCTGAAGAGAAATCTAAGCTTGACAAGAAAGCTCACAATGTCGTGATTTTGTGTTTAGGTAACAAGGTCCTGAGAGAAGTTACCGGGGAGACGACTGCAGCGGGGGTTTGGTCAAAGCTCGAGTCTTTGTACATGACAAAGTCATTGGCCAACAAGTTGTACCTGAAGAAGAAGTTGTATACATTCTACATGCCGTCTGGACGAAAGATTTCTGAGCATATAGATGAGTTCAACAAAATCGTTCTCGATTTAGCAAATATTGAGGTAAAATTCGAGGATGAAGATCTTGCTTTATTATTACTCACTTCTTTACCAGCATCATACGAACACTGTGTGGATACCTTGCTTTATGGACGGGAAGCTTTGACTTTGGAGGACGTGATGGCCACACTAAATTCAAAGGAAATCAAAGAGAGATCCAAGGCTAAGGGGGATGATGGTGAAGGGTTATACGTGAGGGGAAGAACTGATCGCAGGAATTCGCATCAGTCAAAGGGAAAGTCAAGATCGAAGTCTCGAGGTGGAAGACTCAAATGCTTTATTTGCCAATCTGAGGAGCACTTGAGAAGAGATTGTCCGAAGAATAATCGCAAGAAGTCAAAAGGTTACGTCAAGAAAGATGATCAACCAAGCTCCAGTGGTTCGATTTACGACGATTCTGAGGTGATGATGGTGACGAGTGCAGAAAGACTGCAAGACTGGATCATAGATTCAGGAGGTTCATATCACATCTCACCCAGGTTAGATGTATTTTTTGATTTTCTGGAATGCGATGGGGGCATCGTACTGTTGGGCGACAACAGGGAGTGCAAGATCAGGGGTATTGGCAAGGTAAAGGTACAACTGAAAGATGGGTCAAGTTTTGTGTTACACAATGTCAGGTATATTCCTGAATTGAAAAGAAACTTGATATCGCTGGGAACTCTTGAAAAAGAGGGATATACCGTAAAATTGCAGTCGGGCAAAGTCAAGGTGATTAATGGTTCTAGGGTTATTATACCTGGAACCAGAAGAGAGAACTGTGTGTACTCTTTGGATGGCCATGCATTGGCCGGTGAGCTTAATGCTAGTGTTGAAGAAAAAGACAGTCTTGTGCAGGTTTGGTATAAAAGACTGGGACATATCAGTGAGGTGGGACTACACGTGCTAGAAAAGCAGGGTTTGTTTGGCAAGAAGAGTCTAGGTAAGCTCGATTTTTGTGAGAATTGTGTTCTGGGAAAGTCACATCGAGCCCGTTTCGGTGTAGGAAGGCACACTACTCAGGGAGTGATAGACTATGTTCATTCAGACTTATGGGGTCCGTCTCAGGTGGAATCATTGGGAGGTAAGAGGTATTTCTTATCTATTGTCGATGATTATTCCAGAAGGGTATGGGTTTATGTTCTCAGGTTCAAACACGAAGCATTTGAGAAGTTCAAAGAGTGGAAACAGTTAGTAGAAAATCCGACTGGGAGGACGGTTAAGAAGCTTAGGACGAATAATGGTCTTGAGTTCTGTAACCGGGAGTTTAATCAGCTATGTACTGAGAGTGGGATTGCTAGAAATTTGACAGTTGTCGGGACGCCGCAGCAGAATGGGTTAGCAGAACGGATGAACAGAACTCTCATGGACAAGGTACGCTGTTTATTAATACAGTCTGGATTGCCCAAGACCTTCTGGGCGGAAGCGACATGTACGGCCGCATATCTTATAAATATGTCACCATCGATAGCGATTGAGAAGAAGACACCTATGGAGATGTGGTCGGGACATCCTAGTGATTATGGGATGTTGAGGGTTTTCGGCTGTGTCGCATATTCACACGTTAAACAAGGTAAGCTTGAGCCGAGAGCGGTAAATGCGTTCTTTTGGGGTATCCTGAAGGTGTGAAGGGGTACAGACTATATAGGCTTGATAATGAATCACCTAAAATAGTTACAAGCAGGAACGTAGTCTTCAATGAAAGTGTCATGTATAAAGACACGTTGAAGGATACTGGTGCAGGTAATGATAAGACTGTTGAGGAATTACAGGTTGAGGTGGAACTGCAGAGGTTAAATAATCATACGCCTGAGGAAGACCAGACAGGTCAGGAAGATCAAACAGGTCAGGAAGATCAGACAGATCAGGAAGACCAGACAGATCAGGAAGATGGCTATGATGAAGGTGCAGGGGTTCAAGAAATTGATCATCCACCGGATCTCACAGATTATCAATTGGTTCGGGATAGAGAACCAAGGACAAGAACGAAACCGGCAAGGTTTCGGGATGAGAGTAATATGGTTGCTTACGCATTCGCTGCAGCAGAGGAAGAAGATACTCATGAACCATTGACATACCAGGAAGCAGTTGCTTGTGAAGACAGTTCTAAGTGGAAAGCTGCTATGAAAGAAGAGATGGATTCTCTGAAGAAGAACAAGACCTGGGTGTTAGTAGATCATCCAGCTGGGCAAAAGTTGGTGAGCTGCAAATGGCTGTACAAAATAAAGGAAGGGATTGAAGGTGTTCAAAAGCCTAGGTACAAGGCAAGGTTGGTGGCTCGTTGATAGGTGTGAAAACACCCATCTTTTCTACCACTTAATTACATTAAAACAGGACCTAAACGTATATTTTATGTCATAAATGGCAGAATTATGTGTGGTTTGTGTTTTTATTGTGTTTTAGGGTCAGAATGTGAAAAGGAAGGAAAACACGGTCTTTCACGGGCTTTTATCGAAGAAAAAGACGAAAGATGAAGTCGAAAGATCAAGAGTGGAAAAAAGAACGGAAGTCCAAGACCAATTCTGAAGATTTATCGAAGAAAAAGTCAAAAGACGGAAGTTTACTAAAAAGCCGAAGAACTCAAGTCTAAATTATGAAGAAATTACAAGACGAGTTCAAATAAATCCCGAGACGAAGTCTTAAAAGTCGAAGAATTTAAGAAGACTGAAAGACTCAAAGACTGAGGACCAAGAAAGAAAGAAAGAGGAAGCCACCAACCACTCCCCTCTCCTATAAATACCACCCTCACAACATGTGAGAGGGTTGGTTAGTTTTAGTTTTAGTTTTAGGATTAGATTAGGAGTAGGTAGTTTCTCTCTCTAAACTTATGCTTTCTCTCTCTAGATTGATTTGTGTTTAAGCTTTTGTTATTGAATCTTTACTTTTTAATTAAGCTTTTAATTCATCATCTTTATCCTTTCTTGTTGATTTGTTCTTGATCTTTGTGTTCATGTTTTTGAGTTTTCTTATTTTCAATCAAGTGGATTTTGATTGATTTGGCTTTGTTTGTTAGTTTTGATGATTTGTTTTGATTGATTATTGTTAGTTGATGTTTATTGGTTGTTTAGATTTAATCTTTTGGTTTGTTTTGGTTAGATGTGATCAAATTCGTGTTCCATTTCATTTTTCTGTTCTTCATTTTCAAGTTACTGTTCTTGCCCAGAACTTTCCGAATGGTCTGCTCATTTAGTTCTCTATTCGGAATATCAGGTTATTCCGAATAGGAGTCCTCTATTCGGAATATCTGATTATTCCGAATAGGATTCTCTATTCGGAATATCTGATTATTCCGAATAGGATTCTCTATTCGGAATATCTGATTATTCCGAATAGGATTCTCTATTCGGAATATCTGATTATTCCGAATAGGATTCCTTATTCGGAATATTTGATTATTCCGAATAGGTTTTTCAGTTTTTGGTTTTCAACTTTATTTTTCCCCCGTTTTCTTTACTTGCACTTTTACTCGCTTTCCTTTCAATTTAAATTTTAATTTGAGTCATTTACTTTTATTGCCTTTAAATTCTCGTCATTCATTTCCCGTTAAGTTTTAATCTTTCATTATTGTTTCCTTACTTTATTTTTAATTGTTCCAAGTCTTTATTTTTAATTAGTTTTAGACAACGACACCCTTTTACTTGATTCACCAAGAACAACTGAGTCGCACAATTAACCAGAGATCAATTCGAAGAGATTCCGAGAAACGAACTTTCAAACTAGTAAAATCTCTTTTATCAAATGGCGCCGCTGCCGGCTCTTTTCGTGAGGATCGAAGGTTTTTTGTGAGAGACGCGTTGGCTTTTGGGACCCGTTCACTTGTGAACGTTAATTTTCGTGTCCAAAAATTTTCAAAAATACCAAAAACATTTGAAAAATCATAAAAAGCATTTCTTTTTCAAAGTTTTGCACCAAAAATATTCTTCTTGCTTATCTATCTTTCTTTATGGATTTTTTTGTCCATTGCGTCCGGTGTGGGAAAGAATTATCTGGGAACGACTCTTGTCAATGGTGTACATGTGAGCGGTGCGGTAACGATATCGACAATACACAATTCCTATTCGGATTTTGTCCTTTGTGCAACTCGATTAATTCGTCCTTTTTGAACCCACCTCCTCCTGTTCCCCCGTGCATCTATTGTGGAAGCGATTCTCATTGGCATGTTTCGTGCCCGGTTCAATACCCGTATGGACACGGGCAAGAACCGGGGTACAATTATGACAATGATAATAGCTATCCACAAGACGCACCTGATTTTTCTCCATACCCGTTTTGCAACAACTGTGGGGGCCCTCACGATACTTATTATTGTCAACCAATGAATTAGTATGAGCAAAATCCGGGTCCTCAGTTTTCTTCACCTATAGAT
Organism: Glebionis coronaria; assembly: GCA_025667525.1. Classification (NCBI taxonomy): domain Eukaryota; kingdom Viridiplantae; phylum Streptophyta; class Magnoliopsida; order Asterales; family Asteraceae; genus Glebionis; species Glebionis coronaria. Next base: position 136,475,911 of record CM046878.1, read on the forward strand.
TATTATGAACCAAACCCGGTTTCTAATTCTTCTCAACCGATGAACAACTATGAGCCACAACCTTACTATAATTCAGGTTTTCAACACTTTGAGCCCCCACATCACAACCTCAATCATCAATCCTCTCATAGAATTCAACAACTCACTACTTTGAATGAAGAAACACACTCCATTGTTTTGCAACTTCAAGAAGTCGTTGTTCTGCTTAAAGAAGTTAGGGACGAGGAGAAGCGACAGCAACAAGAGCAAGTTTCTAATCTTAGTGATTCTACCCCTCCGTACGTCAATACCATTATGATGATGATGACGATGAGAATACTATTTCTTGGTATGATCTATTTGCTCAGTGTCCTAGTGCAATTGTACTTCCCTCTCTTAATTTCCCCAACGCCTCTAAGGATTGTGATACTTCGAGTGAGATTAGTGATTTCGGTCTTGATAAATTCTTTGATGAGGTTTGTGATGTGCTAACTTTTGAGGAGCTTACGGATGAGGTCGCTCTTAATGATGATGTTCCTTCCACCAACACTTTGGGAGATGATTCTTTGGCTTTCTCTAATCCTCTTTTCTATCAAGATGATGATTTTACTTCTAGTGATGACGAGTCACTATCCGATGAAGACGTTCTGCATGAAACTTTCAAGATTTATTCGAACCCTTTATTTGATTTTGATGACGCCTACATATCTAGTGAGGTGAATCCGCTCTTTGACGAAGGGATTGAGGACATTGATAGCGCTGCTTCTCTTGCTATTAATGAGCATACTTTGTTAGCCATACCTCCTTCTATCCCAGAGGTGGAAAGACGTGAATCTACTGAAACAAAGACTCAGGTGGAAGGTAATTGTTCTCATACTTCTCATATTATATTGCCACCTCATCCTACCACGTGCACACCCAAGCGGGTGATGTATCACTTTTACTCTCCTCGTTTCATACCGGGAAATGAGGATGAGTGCTTTGACCCGGGAGGTGACAATGACAATTCTATAATTGATACCCTCACGGCTTTGCCGAGGGCTCAACATCCATTGTCTTTGGGGGATGACAATGTGATTACTTCACCCACCCCACCTCCCGTGGATCTTGAATTCACATACTTCTCGTATGTCGAAAGGGTTTTTCTCCCATTCAAGACTTATCCCCCCGCCTCTCCTTTGTTGATGTCAACCGGGAACGAGGACAAGGTCTTTGATCCCAGTATTACATTCGAGGAGATTCCGAGAAACGAACTTTCAAACTAGTAAAATCTCTTTTATCACTCGTGGATTCACACAAAGAGCATGTATTGATTACAATGAAGTATTTTCGCCGGTAGTTCGACACACATCTATTCGGGTTATACTTGCATTGACTGCGTGTGAAGATTATGAGCTGGAGCAGCTTGATGTAAAGACGACCTTTTTACATGGAAATCTTGAAGAAATGATCTACATGAGGCAGCCACCGGGATTTGAACAAGGTAACAATGTATGTTTGTTAAAGAAATCTCTTTATGGTTTGAAGCAGTCGCCTAGGCAATGGTATAAGAGGTTCGATGAGTATATGCTGAGCAATGGGTTTAAGCGTAGCAGTTACGACAGCTGCCTATATTACAGGAGTTATGCACCAGGGGAGTATATCTATCTATTGTTATATGTAGACGATATGTTGATTGCTTGTAAAAGCAAGGCTGAGATCGCGGCTACCAAGTCTTTGCTTAAAAGGGAGTTCGACATGAAAGAGCTCGGGGAAGCAAAGAAGATTCTTGGTATGGAGATCTTCAGGGATCGGAGTCGCAAGATTCTGAGGGTGTCACAATCCGGGTATGTTTCTAAAGTTTTAAAAAGGTTTAGAATGGACAATGGGAAGTCGGTTCAGACACCATTGGTTGGGCACTTCAAGCTGTCGTTGAAGGATTGCCCGGTTAGGGATTGTGATGTTGAAAGAATGAGTAAGGTGCCGTATGCAAATGCGGTTGAGAGCTTAATGTACTTGATGGTGTGCACGAGGCGAGACATAGTGTATGCAGTAAGTGTAGTTAGCAGATATTTGGCGAATCCGGGTAAACTCCATTGGAAAGCAGTGAAGTGGATTATGAAATATTTGCAGGGCACTGTAAACGTGGGTTTGGTGTATGGGACAAATCGTGACAACCATGTGGACGTAACATGTTTTGTTGATTCAGACTACGCTAAGGATCCGGATAAGGGTAGGTCTCTCACTGGTTACGCATTTTTAGTACAAGGATGTGTTGTAAGCTGGAAGGCAACGCTACAACACGTGGTGGCTCTTTCAACTACAGAGGCAGAGTATATGGCCCTTACGGAGGCTGTGAAGGAAGCTATTTGGCTAAGAGGACTCTTGGAAGAGTTGGGCGTGAAGCTCAATACTGTTGCAGTTAATTGTGATAATCAGGGCGCGATTCACTTATCGCGGAATCATGTTTTTCATGAAAGGACTAAGCACATCAATGTGCGCTATCACTTTATCAGAGAAGTCTTGGAAGCAAAGACGGCTAAAGTTCTGAAGGTGGGTACTGAACACAATGCTGCGGATGCCTTGACGAAGGTGGTACCTGGACGCAAGTTACAACACTGCTTGGAGTTGTTGAGTGTTGGGATAGGCTAATATAAGCCTAAGGTGGAAATTGTTATATCTAGTCTTATATTTTTGCCTAAGTCATCTCTAGGGATTAAGAGTCGAGTAGCCTAAGAGCTAAGAATAAAGGTCAGTTGGCAATGTCTAAGCCAAACCCGACCCGTAGGACATGTAATAGTCGGTCCCCCTCATCTCTATAAAAGGAGCTGAGGGGGAACGAACAAAGTACGTCATTCTTTCATAATACTAATCGTTTGGATTAGGGATTTACCTTGTGCGGGCGTCGATTAACTTTTCTGTCGATTCTGTTGGTGTGCGTGTTCTTGATCGATATTCCGCATCTAGATAATCAGGATTGTAAGGATTAAACCCTACAACAGGATTAAAACACGTGACACAATTAAAGGCTGAGGTGAAGAAAGAGAATATATAAAATAGTGGGCCCCTGCATTTCACCAATCACAACACGACACGTGACAATTAGGTCTATTTTTAGGCATTCTTATTAGGTCCATGTATCAACACTCAGACATTTAATATAGAACGAAAGGAGTATTATAACTACGCATTCTATACTTATTTGCATTGGATTCTACAAGGACTACTCAACTACTCTTCAATGCGAGTACATATAATCTGATGGTGCATCCTATCTTTAAACCATACTACTCTTCCTAGAAGTACACGATGTTCAATAGAATTAGTTGACACATTTTATTTTTTGATTAAAATATATAATATGTTAAAATAACATTATAATATTTAATGCATAGTTTGAAATGTTTTAATTAAATTTAAAAATGTACAAATCATTAGCTATGTTAAAAGCTTCATTACTTGGTTACTATTTCAAGTATGGTAAAATGAAGTTTTAACAAATACGTAAAAATGACATGATTTTAGAGATGGTTGGACATGTATTTGAACCTTTCAGGCCGTTGCAAATGGTTACCCGAGCTACACAATTTGCTTTTAAACGTTTCACATTGGCACTATACAAAATATTATTATCTTTATTTATATAAATTAGTTTAAAATGGTTAAGATAAAAACAAACATTTGTCTTGGACATCCCAACATAGAAAGGTGTAAATTTAGGGCAAGGTTATGTATAGTAGCACTCATGTATTTGGGACAGAAAGCACTAAAACTTTGTTAGACAGGACGCGGTTGCAAAATATAGTATTACAAAACGTAATTGTATGACAAGTGTATTTATGAGACGTGACAGATCTTTACATTTATATCTTTTCAAAGCCATTTATGTAGAAATAAAGTCTATCTTGTACAGCTTTGCTGTTTTTATAATTGGCAAGGTTATAAAGACTTTCCTTTTTTACCATTTATACCTTCTCATTTTTCCTAGTATTTTTTTTATTTTCTTTTTTATAATTTTAAATTTGTTATAAAACTAGGAAATTGAAAATGCGAAAAAAATTAATAAGTTTTTCTGACTCAAAAATATTAAACAGACAAAAAATACGGAATAAAAACTGATAAAACTATATCTGACTAAAGCAGGGGGGAGGACAAAAAAAATATTTTGTATCTTTTCGGTACTTTTTAGTGGAGTAGAGAGGGTATTAATAGTAAAATCCTTTCACAATTCAATTTCACCTCATCTACTTTCAAGGTTTTAAAAGCCTCGTAAAAATTTTGTAAAAGCGTGAGGCTTAACCTCTACGTCACGTAATAGATTAAGGCTTGACCTCAAAGACTTGAAGTGAGACGACAAGTGAAAAAACGTGATAAATTGCGATAAAACAAGATCTGTAAAATAAAGTCTATCTTGTATACTGTGAAGGCTTTTTAAATTCAACTTCGATAAATATCGTATTTTTATATAAAAATAAAAAAAACAAAATAGGTTCTTAACTTTTTCTTTCTTTATGTGTTACACTTTTTGTGACCTCAATATATTTATGATATGATATAAATATACAAATCTATATATTTTTAATATTTTAGTAGGTTTTAATTTGCGCCTTAAAAACATCATGACTCGCTACTATTCACAAAATATAAAGTTTAACCAAACTACCACATCACGCTTTACGCTATCTAAAATCTTAACTGCTTCCTTGTTTCTAGTAAATGATCGCTTTTATTGCTTTCGCCTTGCCACACGAATAAATCAATATTTTGAAAATACAAATGTCAAAGTATCATTTTAAAAGTTAAGTTTAACCCAGATGTTTTTCACTCGTTTTGACATTTTGCAGTGTGTATTTTTTTTAAACGGCAAATGTTATTCGTTAATGGTTCAAATCATGCAATGACATTCAAGCGAAAGAATATCTTTTTCGAACTTTCGTCTAGTTATATTAGACTTCTATCTGTTTCACTTAAAAAGCTTTTGACAAGTATTAAACATTTGAACCCAAAACATCCAGAAAACCTCACCCAAAAAAACCATTTGGTGGAACCTTGATGGCCAACTAAGCTAAGTCAGTTGGTTTGCAGTGTGTATTAGGCGGAGTAATAATATTATATGCAACTTAATATGGTAATTTATAATGTGTTTTGCTAATCAATGTTTACTAGCCGTATACGCGCGCAATGCTGCGGCGGGTACCCGGTGACTAAGTTTTTCGACAAACAAATATTTTTTATTAGTGGTTTGAAAAATTTTGATGGCTGAATCTTTTGTGTGCAAATTTTTGTCAAGTCTTTTTTCATAAATCATGATTTTTTTTATATTAACATTTCATAACTGATATTCTAGTAGTAATATTAATATCTATCAATAAACTATTTTCAGTTTTATATGTTAAAAACTTATAATATATGGTTATTTATTGTCTCATTAAATTATTTATTTAATCATTAATGACATTTACTCTTATAGTAATATTTTATAACTCATTTGTATCATTTATTTTTTAGATGAGTTTTAAAAAAAAAATATAATAGGCATTTAAACCTTAAAAATGGTTGTATTTAAATTTCTAAATAAAGAAATGTTTGTGGCTGAAACATTTTAAGACTTCTAAAAATAAAAAGTGATAAATGTTTTACAAAGTATATAGACTAGACAAAGATTATTGATCAATATAATGCCATAAAAAATTTAAATTGATATTAAAATACATTAAATACACATTAGTTTTAGTAAAATATTATTTATATATAATAATATATGAGTTTATTTAATGTGTATATAATACGTTTTAATGTTTAATTGAAAATTTTATATTTATTTATCGCCAACTAAACTCTGCCCAATAAGTATTAGTTAGCAAAACTCATTTAAAGTTATTAGTTATTTTAGACATTTAGTTTTATAAACATAGTTTCGTTATACATAAAATCTCTTAAAGATAAATAAGTATCACATATATATCAAATTAAATCCCTTAAAGCTTTACAAATACTTTGTCTAACCTGCTTCAACCGTGCACACTCAATAATGACACGGATACCTGGACCTAGGCTCTTGGAAAGTCCTTTTTCACTGTCAAGTGTACCAGAGAACACATAGACAACCGCATCCTTCCTGATGGCGGTATGGAAACTAGATGGAATCGATATATCCCAAAAAAAGTTAACATCTTTGTCTGGAGGACGCTGCTTGATCGTCTCCCAACGCGCTGGAATCTCAGTCGTAAAGGGGTTAGCTTGGACTCTCTTTACTGCCCTATCTGTGATGCTTGTGTCGAAACAACACATCACACTTTATGGTCATGTTCTTTGGCTACTGTTCTATGGCAGCGGATCTTTTTTTGGTTGGGAATTGATCATCCTAATGTGTCTACTATGCCGGATATTATGGGCTGGATTGATGATTCTCACCTTCCTGGCTCGAAGAAACGGATTCTAGAGGTCATTTGTGATGTCACTACCTGGACTCTTTGGCGTTTCCGCAACGAAACGATCTTTGGTACCTCGATTCCTAACCGTAGCAGTCTAGTCGACAATATTATAGATTGCTCGTTTAGATGGTATCGTAATAGGAATAAAATGTCATGTATTTCTTGGAACAATTGGATGCAAAATCCTCTTATTGATCTCACCATGTAATTATTTCTCTTTTCTAGCATCTTGCTAGTTTATAATAAAATGCCGTTCAAAAAAAAAACAAATATTATATGTATTATATATATCTCAAATATAATAAATTATGAAAAAATTCAATATACTAAATTTTTTCATGCCTAGGAAGTATGAAATAAACTTTCATTATAGTCTGCGAATTATAAGCATTTTCATGATACTATGAAGCTCTTTCTAAACATTGCAAAATAGTTAAATCCAAGCTATAAATTGATCAAGTAACAAACAAAATTATGGGTAGATGAGTTGGGTTGATCATTGACCGAATATTCAGTGATATGTAACATCATTATATAGTATGCTTGGTATTAATAATAACAACTACAGTACTACATGAAATAGGCTATTCAGACAAAAATAAAACTATAGCAATAATGACTGATTAATTTGTAGAGAAAAGATGAGATAAGATTAATATATTGATTTTAGTCTTAACAAATTTTGTGATATAACATCATCGCTAGTGAAAAGATAAATTGTCAAATCATGAGCACAATGACAAACAAGTTAAAATGTCAACAACCTAAACTCTAAGGCCGGGGAGTGGTTAAAAACAAACTATCGTCATCTTAACGTCATATTAGATTTTTCACAATCCACAAAAACTCATCATATCATAAGAGCAAGGAATAAAAAACCCACATTCACTTCACCTCACTTTATATAAAATATATCCACACTCACAAACTTATTTAAAATTATTAAAAGAAAAAAATGGCACAAAGTCCTAATAGGGACTTTGTCACTTTTCGATTTTTTAAAAGAAAAGCTCACGCGTGACATATTTAGGAGGGAGTGGGTAAAATAAGAATGGGTTTTTGCCACACGGGAGTCACGAATGAGATTTGCCTCCTATTCCCCCGGCTTAAAAATGAATCAACAAAGCTATTGTAATTGCTAATCAACAAGCACCCAAACACTTGAAATTTGCTTAGTAATTACGTTTTTTAATCTTTCGACCGACTATTAATAGTACAAAATTTAAGCTTTTGCCATAAAGACTTAAATCAGATAAAACCTTCTCGTTTTTGAACATGTTGGCGTGACCTTTTCAGAATATTTTGCACAAACCAAGTTGGCTGTTTAGTTGGAGAAAATTTTTCCACTTTTTTAGAAAAAATTTTATTTGAAAAGTGAAAAAGAGAAAACCTGTTTAGCAACATTATTTTTCAATATTTTTCAAAAATTACAAAATTTTCATTTTCTAAACTTATATAGAAAATTAGAAACTTCATTTTACCCTTTTCTAAATTTTCACCTCATACCCACCATTATTTTATTTAACCCATTTCAATAACACGTTACTCTATTCAGTATTCACCGTTCATCATTATTTTAACGTTTTCGTCAGAAAATTTACGTTTTCGTCACTAAATTTACGTTTTCGTCTGTAAATTTACGATTTCGTCAGTAAATTTACGTTTTCGTCAGTAAATTTATGTTTTCGTCAGAAAAATTACGTTTTCGTCAGAAATTTACATTTTCGTCAGAAAATTTACGTTTTCGTCAGTAATTTTACGTTTTCGTCAGTAATTTTACGTTTTTGTCAGAAAATTTACTTTTTCGTCAGAAATTTACTTACGTTTTCGCCAGTAAATTTAGGTTTTCGTCAGAAAATTTACGTTTTCGTCTGTAAATTTACGTTTTCGTCTGTAAATTTACGTTTTCGTCTGTAAATTTACGTTTTGGTCAGTAAATTTACGTTTTCGTCAGTAATTTTACGTTTTCGTCAGTAATTTTACGTTTTCGTCAGTAATTTTTCGTTTTCGTCAGACAATTTTCGTTTTCATCAGAAAATTTACGTTTTTGTCAGAAAATTTACGTTTTCGACAGTAAATTTAGGTTTTCGTCAGAAAATTTACGTTTTCGTCAGTAAATTTACGTTTTCGTCAGTAAATTTACGTTTTCGTTAGTAAATTTACATTTTCGTCAGTAATATTACGTTTTCGTCAGTAATTTTACGTTTTCGTCCGAAAATTTACGTTTTCGTCCGAAAATTTACGTTTTCGTCTTTAAGTTTACGTTTTCGTCTGTAAATTTACGTTTTCGTGTGTAAATTTACGTTTTCGTCTTTTAATTTAGGTTTTCGTCTGTAAATTTACGTTTTCGTCTGTAAATTTACGTTTTCGTCTGTAAATTTACGTTTTCGTCCGAAAATTTACGTTTTGTTTTTAAATTTACGTTTTCGTCTGTAAATTTACGTTTTCGTCTGTAAATTTACGTTTTCGTCTTTAAATTTAGGTTTTCGTCTGTAAATTTACGTTTTCGTCTGTAAATTTACGTTTTCGTCAGTAAATTTACATTTTCGTCAGTAATATTATGTTTTCGTCAGTAATTTTACGTTTTCGTCCGAAAATTTACGTTTTCGTCTTTAAATTTACGTTTTCGTCAGTAAATTTATGTTTTCGTCAGTAAATTTATGTTTTCGTCTATTAATTTACTTTTTCTGACAAAAACGTAAATTTTAATTTTTCTGACAAAAAAGTAAATTTACTGACGAAAACGTAAATTTACAGACGAAAACGTAAATTTAATTTTTCTGACAAAAAAGTAAATTTACTGACGAAAACGTGAATTTACAGACGAAAACGTATACTTACTGACGAAAACGTAAATTTACTGACGAAAACGTAAATTTCAGACGAAAACGTAAATTTTTGACGAAAACGTAAATTTACTGACGAAAATATAAATTTACAGACGAAAACGTAAATTTACTGGCGAAAACGTAAATTTTCTGACAAAAAAGTAAATTTACAGACGAAAATGTAAATTTACTGACGAAAACGTAAATTTCTGAAGAAAACGTAAATTTTTGACGAAAACGTAAATTTACTGACGAAAATATAAATTTATAGACGAAAACGTAAATTTACTGGCGAAAACGTAAATTTTCTGAAAAAAAAGTAAATTTACAGACGAAAACGTAAATTTACTGACGAAAACCTAAATTTACAGACGAGAACGTAAAATTACTGACGAAAACGTAAATTTACTGACGGAAACGTAAATTTTCTGACGAAAACCTAAATCTACAGACGAGAACGTAAATTTACAAACGAAAACGTAAATTTTCTGACGAAAACGTAAATTTTCTGACGAAAACGTATATTTATAGAAAAAACGTAAAATTACTGACGAAAACGTAAATTTACTGACGAAAACGTAAATATACTGACGAAAACGTAAATTTATACACTAAAACGTAATAATACTGATAAAAAGTAAAAAACTAATTAAAACGTAAAAAAAATTACGAAAATATGAAAAAAGAAGACGGGAAAAAACAGACGAAAACGTAAAAAAAAACTAGCAAAAACGTGAAAAAAAAAAGTTGATCATGAAAAAAATGGTTGAAAATAGTTTCGTTTAAACATTGTTTATTTTTTTAGAAAATGAGAAATATTATCTAAACAAGTTTTCAAAATTCTTAACTCTTTTCTAGAAAAGTAAAGTCTTTTCTTTTCTAGAAAATTAAAAATAGAAAATTATGAAAATTTTTCCACAAATAAACAGCCTTTTAGCATTTTAACATTTTAGCGATGATAATCCAGAACTTTTTATTGAATTCACTAATCGAACAAAAATGTTTATATATATGTCGGGCATACTTGAATCTTGATAATTGATATGCATTGAAGATTGAACCTTCACCGAATATAAAAAGGTCATTAACCGAAACAAATTTAATACTGTGATTAATCGAGTAGATAGTTTTAGCCCATACAAATAATACGAGCCATTTGGGTTTAGTGTCTGTGTAAAACACATTAACGGGTTAAACGGACATCAAAGTACCTGCAAAACCGCTACCAGTTTTGTGTTAAACTGACTCGGCTCATCCCAGCCAGTGCTCTTTAAGCGAACCCCTATTCTGATCGATCAACTCATATGGACCATCAGTTTTACCGTCTCGTACTAGCTAACATGAATATGCAAGACTGGAAATATGAAAACAAAATCAACCATGTCATAATCTATTTACCATTTGCACATCAAACAATTGAGAACCTCCTAACGCAAACATGAAATATTTTTAACGGATTTTACTAGTTATTGAACCAATGGGCACGAACCAAGAACAATACGCAGTACGATTAGAGTTTTAAAACTTTACATGGTACATCAGAGTTATATATAGCAACTATAAGTTTCAAGACAGCTAAATGGACTACAAACAACAACCTGTGGATTTTTTTTTAAAGGGTAACGGTAGTAATAAAGATTCTCATAGCACTAAGATCTTTCGATGAACATGCTCTTCAAGTGAACCTGCATGTGTATGTGTGTGTTCGTGATCATGGAAGAGAAGAGTCAAGATTCCAACTACACAGAGAACGGATCCTACAAGAAGCTTGTCGTAACGTTCCATCCAGTGAAACTTGAGTTGACTAGCACCGTAGAATGATAGTGCCACCAATGATGTCATAACAGTTATTGTGCTGCAATTCAGAAAAAAAAAACCCATCATTCATTCATTCATTCATCCCTTTTGTCAATACAAAATAGATTCTTATATGTCAACTATCAGGGCTGTGCTTTCTTACGAAGATGGACAACAAATTTGACCCGTCTCTTATAACACGTTTATTGTAACCTTTTAATATAATCATTTGAAATTTTGAATACACTTTAGGCGAATTTTATACGTTTGAACAATTGAACCATTCAATATGTTTCATGTATATTTATTTAATTTGTACAAACCATTTAATCTATTATCAATAAATCACAGATCGAAATTACCGTTTCTCATATATATGGGTCAAAACCGCCCCTTTATTTCAAACCTATATCACCCAGTTTGACTTTTATGAGTGAGACCAACAAAAGTATCATTCGTATCAGAAAACTAAACGACCTAGGGCTCTCCAACCATGAAGTCTAATTAGACCGTTAAACTTACCTGAATAGCAACACTATGATAGCAAGTACCATCATCGAGGAAGAATTTCCAACCGCAAGAAACACGGGGAGAGTGGTTGCACAAGGAGACAATGCAGGAACAAGAACAAGCCCAGCAACTGCCATCTTTTCCATTGGTTGGTTGTGGGCATGTGTGTGACCGCCCTTTCCACACATGAACAATATTATGTAGCTGCCACCAAGTACAACCAGTAGCAGTGATGCAAGTTTATGCACAGTTTCTTCACCCGCAATTGTGTTTGATATGGTGATTGCAGTAATGCCCAAGAGCGATGTGGATAAAACGTGCAGAACGGCACCAAAAGCAGCTGTGGAAAGAGTAACCCTTAATAAGCACACATAAGAGCATATAATATATAACTCAATCATTAGCACATGTTGTAAAGCACTTACTGTGTTTCTTATGTTTAAAGAACAATAATAACTTAGGCATTCAAATTTAACGATTTACTGGAAAATATTTTGCATCATGCATGCATAAAACATAAGACTCTGCCCCTACTTTAAACCAATATTTCTTTTAGCTACAATTTCTGATATATACGAAACACAACCCAAAGTGACCCATTAATAAAATAGGAGGTAAAATTGCTACTGAAGTGTAACGCTTACCACTTCCTAGGGTTCCATAAAGTTGCAGATTTTCTATTGATGGTAAGTGGCAAGCTAAAATTACTTAATTGCCCCATCATCATGATAAAGCGTAACCCTTAGTGTCCCATGAGGGTAAGGCATCCGGTTACTTTTAAACTACCTATTAATACTGAAGCTGACTAGTATAGTTAACATTGAAGCTGACTTGGAAGGGTAGCTCACTTACTACATATAAGTTAATCACTACCATATGGTACCATCCATATCAGCTATGATATGCGAACCATAGAGCGTAACTAAGCAGCAAAGGCTAAATAAAGCTAGATGATTGTACTGGTACCCTTTGCATCTATTAAGATTTGCACTTCACAATTTGTGGAGCACCAGAACACTACAAACTACAAAGTACGACGGTAAGTAGAAAAATAATACAATTTATGTTGCCACTTAATTAGCATGTCAAGTGTCTCAAACATATGGTAAAGCATGCCTTAAAAGGTCACTACCTTACGCGCTTTTCCAATAAAAAATTATAAAAACAATGGGCTAAAAAGGTGCAATTAGCGGCAGTGATGGGGAAATCAGGTCAGTGTGTCTGCTTGTTTTGGATTACCAAACACCTTATGCTTCTAAAAGATCTAAGAAATATGTATGAGTGCTTTTAACCATGGACTCCTAGTAAAAATGTGCTATTAGATATACTTACATTCCAACAGAATCGCTTATACTGGACCATGTAACCTGTAATTCTTTGTTGCTTCAGAAATATTTAAAAACTAACTTTAACTATTACTTATGTTAAGCTATTATACCAGAGTCCTTATATACACACATATTGATCACTAGAGTACTAGACACGTAATGGATTCATTTCTATCTGACATATCTTCACTGAAATCTTTCAATACACACTATCTCATACAAAGGCAATTTATGGGGATCTTTAAGAGCTACAAGTAATTGAAAAGTAAAATCCAGCAAGCAAACACATCTGTGTAATATCATCGATATTAAGCAGGGGAACTTACTAAGAGGTTCTAGCAGAATCTTGATTTATGGGTTGCTTCTCAGAAAAGATGATACTAAAGGTGATCAACTTGTCTTTAATATAACTATATTACGGTAAAACCCCCTTTACTAAAATCTCGAGTCTTTATTAGTCTTTGTTACCCGAGACTGATTCCCGTCATTATGCTACAAACAGACTTAATGAGCAACTAGGAATCGACAAAGTAAAAGTTGAATACACATTTACTTGTCTTAGGAATGCAATGATCCGACTACACATGGCCTTTTTGTTAATTCACAATGTGCCGATGTTGAAAAGAGTGCCAACAAATGAAAACACCCTAAGAGTCACAAGACTATATGCTTGATTAATTTAAAAACCGAGGGATAGTTACATGCCTATCTTTATAAAACCTGCTTCTCGATGATGCATACTGACACTTCTCGATGATGCATACTGACACGAAACATTCATATTATAATGGCATTACAAATGCATAACCTTTATGAATCTGCAAGTGTGCTTATTTTTGGGTTTCACCTTGGATACCAAGATCATTACGAGATGTAAAAGATTCTTAAATTTAAACTATGTTAAGGAGATAACGATAAAACAACAATATCACCTCTAACTCTAAAGAGCCCTGAAGTTGTGTATATCTATCGGATGTAACAGTTTATCATCTTTAAACTAAAATACGAACAACAAAAGTTTTTCTCTAAAAAGCTCGAAAGTTAACACAACATGCCATAACAAGTATAACAGAATAAGCAATCTTGTTAAATATGTTTCCAGTTTTGGTGCAAGACTCTCTCCATTGCATATTTGATGCATTTAAGTGTCACGTTTTCCCCCCATAACCTTGGAAAGTAATCAAACCTTGTGAATGAAATTAATTGTATAGATTCTTGTGATTAACCGAGCAAACTCTTTGTAAACTGAAATTTTAGGTCAAAACTGAGAAATAGACCTACAATATCACTAGCACCCATATCAGTTAGGCTTATCTACTTAAAAAAATGTTGTTAAACCTATTGAAAGTATAAGCTTTAGTCAAATAAAGTGAGTGGCGAGACAATGTGTGCCTTCTGTCCTACCTCAAATACTAAACCATACATACATGACAGTATATAAGCCGCATGTCTTTCTGGAAGAAGCCTCTCTATCCTCGGGTAGGGGTACGACTCTTTGCATCATACCTCTCCCGTACCCAGGATTAGGTATTCTAGTTGTAACTAACATCAAAACAAGCAATATTAGCACCCTAACGGCAAAACACACTACGGCGGAGTTTCGTAAGCTTATTTTGGGACTTATGAGCTTATCTCATTTCGGTTTATGTTTTTAACACCAATTTTTCCGGCTTATTTTGTAACAAATAAGCTTATAACAAGGTTGTTTTGATATAACAACCTTATATAAGCTGAAAAAGTTTAGCTATGAAACATAAGCCAAAACGACAAACACTCCCTACCGTGTTTATTAAACCTCATCCGTGAGCTTATTTGATTCCAGCTTATGTTTCGTAAGCTCACTTTTTGTGGCTTCTCAAAACTTTTCGGCTTGTATAACCTTATCATCACATGGTAAGCTTATATAAGCCGAAAAGTAAACAAGCGTACGAACAGGGACGGAGACACCCCGCCAGGGGTGTCTGGGGTCCCGGGACACCCATGGATATTTATGTCTTAATGTTAAAAGCACCGGGTCCTAAAAATAATCTTTTTAGTATTGTTTAGTTTATTTCATGTGCACCTGGTCACTTAGAGTCCTTGTTCTGGTCCCTGCTAACAAAACACAAGTCAAAAACTCTAGAGGGGGCGCAGAAGGGTGTGCAAGAGGTGCAGTCGCACAGGGCCTGGCAATTTTTTTTTATATAATAACAATAAAATGCGGAAGAAATAACTATGATCATAATGATAAATCGAGTATTTTTACTTATAAGCGAAAAATTTATAAGATTTGAGAGAGTTGAATTTTGGGTTTCAGTATGTGAGTGGGGGGCAATCTGGGTTTTGAGTGAAGGGCACTTACGAAAAACGTTCAAATTTTTTAAAAAAATTACACTAACATTTCGACTAGTCATGGGGCGCGCCGCCACCCCATACCCAAAGAATGCATCCGCCCCAGCCTCCACTTAAAAAGGGCCACATTTAATTAAGTTACAAATACGTGTAATATTAGACATATATGAGTCATATACTTCAATCTTATATGCAATAATGGGGCCTCCGTGTTGTTATTGTCCAGGGCCACTTAAAAGAACGAGACGGCCATCGCGAAACAAACACTCCCTAACATACCCACACAGATTATACAAAAAAACCCAAATACTGTCGTAAACCAATAACCAACATATAACACATTTAACACATGTACTTTACACAACAAGATCCAAAGAAGGTATAGGAAACTGACTGACTAAAAGGGTACGAGAAAGAGTCCACTTCTGAGCACGGCCGACAATGGAGAAAGGAAGCCAATGAGTAGGGATGAATGAATGTAATAATGATACAGTTGCTATGCCTCCTATTGTTGACAGATCTTCTGCACTAAACCCACTTCCATTTTCCCCCATTCTTTCTTTTTTTCTTACTCGGATTGGAAATGTTAATGTTTCATGGATGATGATGGATCTCAGATCTTTTCTTTGGAGCTGGGTTGGAGGGGGTTTATGAGTGGGGTGAGTTTGTTCAGTGGGAAATATTGAGGGTCCTTTATGTAACTTTTTGGTTGAGCCCATTTCGACTTTTATTTCACCGGCTCAGAAGAACCAAATATAGATAGAGAAACATAAAGTATACGGTCTGTAATATGAAACACAATAGACAAAGCATAAAAATAAAATTCAATTTTAAATTTTACGAATGCGACATACATGTACATGTAGACGTGATCATAAATTGTGTATCATTTCTTGTAGGAAATGTTGGTCGTGGTATTAGTAAGATTTATGTCTTCCTCATACATAGTCATCTTTAATTCTTTTTTGCTTTTAACACGAGAGACGGCCACATAAAGTTGGCCACGTGTAAAACATGTCGTGAAAAATACAAACCGACTTGCTTTAAAGAGTAATTATCGGAAACTAGATTTAAAGCCATATAATGTACAATCTTAGTACTCCATATTTGCTAGTTGTTCATGTATATGTCTAATCTTAGTACTCCATATTTGCTAGTTGTTCATGTATATGTCTGGTCAAGACAAGTTCGAACGAATCCGAAATACACAATCTCGTCCGAAAAGCAGGGCCCAAATCCAAAACTAAAGCTCATTGAAGATGCTATCTACAAAAAGTTGTTGTCTTTGGTAATGATACTGCTATTAAAGAAGGAGGAATAACTACCTTGATATTTCAGGAGCACTGTCCCTTACGTGGCCTACAGGCACCAAACAAAGACCAATGGGCCTAGAGCTAATGACTGTTATGGTCATGTGTAGGATTTTGTAAATCTTGCATATGTTTAGAGAGAGAAAGAGATAGAAAGATGGTAAGAACACACACACTTAGTGAGAGAAAGTATATAGAAAACATTTTCTACTATGTGTAAAATGAGTGGACCAACACCCTCTCCAACTAAGGAGAGGGTTTATATACCCAAGCCCATGAGATGGGCTTGGGCTTACAATGGGCCGCCAGCCTACACAAGTTGTAGGCTTGGCTTGGCCTTGTTTGTTTACTATTATAATAACTAAACTACGAGCTACTTCTCATACTATTGTTGGAGTGACCGATCCTTTCTAATACGTAAAACGTATTTCCAATACCATGTCCCACTGTGTAGACGTTTTTTTAGGTAAAGGGTTTATACCCGGTGAATATATAAAAAATGATAAGAGTTTAAGTACATGGAGAAGTGGTCATGATCCACCCCTCAATATAACCTATAAGTTCTAAACATATTCAAAACTTAACAACCAAAACACAAACTAGACCTCTAGCATGCAAAAGGCATCCCATCTACCATCATCCATGCAAATGCTATCAATCTTCCATGTTACACATCTTTACGACCCGTTCTTTCTTTTTGAACCGAATACCAGCTAGTTTTAATCTAACCGTGTTGACAATAATTCCAAAACTATTGTAGACGTTTTGTGGCCTGGCAAAGTATTTTTTTTCCTGCTATAGCCATGCTCTACCCATCAAATGCCCTACCTATCTCTGCGTAAGACAAGTGCTTGTTCTACCCTTATTTTTTAGGCATACTAATCATTTACTTGACCCACTTTATCAAATTTAGTATTTTGTTCTTTAGTCCATGTTGGATGCTCTACATAGAATGTTCGCCTTACGGTGCTCTACTCTTTCCTTGGAACTTGTTCTAAAATCTTTAAAAAATTGCTTGGATTTTTGTGTACACTTACCCCATATTCTCTCTCTCTCTCTCTCTCTCTCTCTCTCTCTCTCTCTCTCTCTCTCTCTCTCTCTCTCTCTCTCTCTTCACCCATTTTGAAAAAAAAACATTTTGAAAAAAACACACATCACATATTTTTCGATCAAAACTTTTCCGATGACTGACGCAACTAATATTTATTCTGACCCCCATAGTTGTTGATTAATCAATTTAGGTCATCCAGTTGTTTAGTGTTTATAACCCATGTGTAAGCTTGTTTAAGCACCTTATTAGTTGACTGTATTCCCAAAATACACTAAAATTACCCAAACAACTTATCTGTGCACGCTTATTTGGTGCAAATAAGATGTTTTTTAGGGCTTATATTTCATAAGCTTGAGTTTTTTTTTGCTTAATTGATGAAACAACGTAGTTTATCTTGTTAATAATAAACTTGTATAGAACAGTGGGAAATTTATTCACTTTCAAAGTAAGGTCTCAAATGTGATGGTTCCAGTACCGACCTCATTTCTTGTTATGTTTTTCTTAATAAAGTCTTTGGAGCGGGTTTGCATCTCCATTGATGTAATGTACTATTCTACATTTCTCTATTTAGGGAACGAGCTTGTCTAGTTGCTTATGTTATTCCACAACTCGATGTTTTTTAATTTTCTAAACACATGATGTCAAATAGTGTTACTGCTCACCCCTACACCAAAATGAGGATATATTATATTTTATATGAATACTTTGGAGAATTGCATACTGAAGGATATATATACTTTTTTTGGAATAACGATTATATTAGAAAAAAGCTAGCAAGATTCTAGAATTACAAAGAAATAAGATAGGGATTCTTAAGCCAATCGATCCAAGTGAACGATGCTTTACATCTAGACTTACACCAAATAAAAGCACTAGAAATAATGTTGTCGAAAATAGCTCTCTTCGAAAGACACTTACTATCGAAAACTGTCTTATTACGGAAGCTCCATAAAACCCACCACATGGCATACATGACACCTTCCAACACCACTTTTATATTAGTTGAGAACCAAATCGATGTTAACCACACCAACCATTCGTTGTACGACGAAAACCCTGCGTAGGACACGTTCCACCAACGCGCAATCTTGCTATAAAGCTGGTCTGCCAAACTGCATCTAAAGAATAAGTGCGCAGTAGTTTCAACCCCGTTCTCACATAAAGGGCAAGAGATAGAACCAATATCGATACCTCAACGAGAAAGATTGAATCTTGATGGCAAAGAGTCCATATTAACCTTCCATGTGAGAATATTAACTGAAAGTCCTGAAATATGACAATTGTTGATACTATAAATCGTATAAAATTATAACACTAGATGATTTAGTTTTCAAACGCGTAATACTTTATTAATCTTATAAACAAAGTATTACAAAGTGTTATGGATACACCCGTTAAATGACAATAAAGAAAGAACCCTTCACACAAGTAAACTTGATTCGAGACTCAAGTTTACAAGTGAACCTTAGAGTCGTTGTTAACAGCTGAGGGACTCAGAGGTTCAAGAGGGAGAAAAGACTTAGATAATAATTCTAAGCACAAGAGTTGTGTTTGTCTTCTTTTTTCCTCCTATTTATAGTGGTACGAGGATGCTTCCTTAGTGGGAGTACTTGATACGTGTCCACTTCTGAATGGAAGTGGTACACTACATTAAATGCATGTCTATAATGAGACATACCTTTAACCAACTTTAGGTGAACAGTTACTGCCAACTGTTCACTTTATCCCACTAGGTCGTACTAGGCTTTATCTTGAATCTTCACTTTGTCCCGTCCAAAGTACTTTAGAGATTCTCCCGCCTAAACTATAAAAGGTAAGGCAAGTCTCTGCGTGCTCAGTCTTCAAAAGGGTTGTAAGTGATCTCTGAGTATTAACATCTCAGAGATCCTTGAACACCAGTACATTCCTTCTACATCCCAACTTATCCATAACCGCTGTTGAGTATGACTTTAGATAATCTTCGACTTCTCTGACGTTGTCTTTGACTTGAATGTTTCTGGTGTGCCAGCTAAGGCTTTGCCTTCAGCTAGTCTAGTCTCTGGCGCTGGCCTTCACAGCGACTCATAACACTTAGTTTAATTTAAACAAATCTAGACGGGGCCATAGTTAGAGCTTTCATCGGCCCAACAATCTCCCTCTATTTGTTTATAAATTATACTAAGTTTGAAATTATTGTAAGTGAGTACACAACTTCTTCTTACACATAATTTAACAAACATACCTAAACTTTTATTAAAAGAACCTAACTTATTGCATGAGCACCCAAAGGTGAATAAAAAATTAAAATACATAAGGTTCTACAAACATCAAGTTTCTGGTCACAGATTCTTTGAGCTTCCACCTTGTCAGCCCTTAAGTTGATGGCAACTTCAATTTCATACTCCAAGTCTTTAGCATAGTCACATTAGTAAGAGCCCTTGTTTGGGTCTGATTAGTAGTACACTGGAAGCGAGATGTAGTTCATTCTCCCTTTGGAAAGTGATAGTAGTATAAATACGTCTTTTAGGAAAAAGAGCGTATAAAGCGGTAAGTAATAAACAAATGATTTAGGAAAATCAAGTGCTTATGACCCTTTTGTGAGTTCGTTCTCGAGGAGGCTTAATATGTGTGTTAAACTTGATGGTATTTGAGATTAATATTAATGAGAAGAAAGAAAAGAGAAAATGATGACGGTTACGATTAAAATTAAACTACGACGAAAGCTAAAACGTAAAACATAAAAATGTGACGAAATTTAAAAATTACTTAAAATTCCTAGAAAATCACAATAAATTCCTAAAAATGCAATTAGAGTTTACAAATAATCAAAACTTTTTCAAACCTTTTATATAATTAATAATTAATTTTTTAATGCTAATTAAAGCCCTAAAAATAAATCTAATTAATAAAAAGCCCAAAATAAGATTTTTCAATTTGAAAACCTTCAAAATAACTTAAATAAACTAAAAAGTATTTTTACAAAATTTAAAACTAATTAAATCTATTTAAAATGATTAAAAGTTAAAAATAATATTAAAATAATATTAAAAATTCAAAACTTACAAAAAATTCTAAAAACTTGCAAACTAATTTATTTTAATTTAATAAAACCATAAATTAAAGTGAAATGACCTAAATACCCCTATTGGGCCTCCTAATGGGCCAAAATAGAAAATAGTCCACTAAATTGGGCTTTTTGGCCCAATAAGCAAAAAGTTCACCAAATTAGCCCAAAACTTCCAGATAAGCTTAATATTGGGTTTTAAACAAAAAACTCTAAAGGCCCAAAAGCTGGAAGAGTGCTTATCACAACTTAATAGTAAACAGCTTATTCTTAATGGGCTTTTTGGCCCATTAAGCCATAATCTAATGCCATAAGCTGAAAATTGACGCACATCCTTCTCTTGAGTTTATAAAGCATTTTGTAAAAAGAAACTTTGAAAAAGCTCAAGAAATAAGCCTGAAATAAGAAAAAGCTTTCTGCACAAAACGACAAAATAGTCGTTTTCGAGTTCTAGACTGTTTCAAGAGCTGATTCAAGTTGCAAAAGATTTTAAATGACCAAATTAAGAAAAATAAACAAAAAGTTTTTCAATAAGCACTCACAATAAAGCTAAAATGTTGAATAAGCTGTTTGAAAAATAAAAGTCAATTCGTTTTCTAGTCAAACCTTGAAACCAAAAGCTATAAGCTACCAGATAAGCTAATAAGATGAAAATAATAAGATCTATCACAAAAGAAAAGTTGTTGCACAATGAAATAAGCTAGAATAGCTTATTGATAAGCTGTTAACCAATTAACACTAACAGTGGCAAGCAGTAGTGGGAAAGGAGTTCCCACTGCTTGTGAACCGATTTTACTTCTGAGAGAGTTTGACTTGGTTTCTTTGGACAAGCAAGGCACCCCTACAACCAGTGAGTTGTAGGGAGTCAAGAACAAGAAAGAAAACATAATTCCACTTAGCCAATTGATACAGTTCAAGAAATTAGTATACAAACATGGAAATAAGCTTAAAACTGATGAATAAGCAAAGTTTAAGCAAGTATAAGCCTACCAAACTTTACCCAAAGCATACAACAGCAATAATAAACTTAATCAAGCATATTTAAATTGATTTCATGCAATGGTTGAAAGTTTAGATCTAATATCAAGCCTATGTTACTTAACTAATATTACTGATGAACACAAAGAACCTTTTGTTGATGTATTTGACCAAATAATGAGATTAAAAGCCACAAATTAAACATTCAGGTTGCATAAACTTTGGTTAATCACTTTTTAGCCCTAGTTTAGCATTAGATATAGGTGATGACAAATTTTCAACTCACAAAGACCTAAAACAACTTGGGTTTTAGTAAAGATTCAGTTAAGTGTTCAAAAGCACCAAGTAAGCAAAATTTTACTATAAACCATCCTAATATCAGATTCAAACACAAAACCACCCCAAACACCTACTCAATTCAACCAAAGTTTAATAATACAGTAATCCCAAACACCACTTTAAAAACTGAAATCAGATTTTAACAAAGCAAAAACGTTTTTAGACCTTGAACAAAACTAAACATGCATCGGAACCATAATATCATGAACTTAGAACAAGATTTATGGATAAGAACACAACATACAACAGTCTATACTACTTTCACTTAGCACCAATTTTTGACAGACTGAAAAAGGAAAAGACGCAAACCTTAGAGACATACATCCATGCCTCCGAATGTTTGAGCTTAAGTGATGGCTAAAAAATCACTAGCTTCTAACAAAACACCCTGCTAAGATCAACAAAGTGAGAGATAATAGACTATAAAGAAAACGAAAAATAAGCAGATTCTTTCCAAGGGTTTATCCCCACACCTTGAATATTTCCAAACCAAAGGTCTCACTTCACCTTGATAATCTATTATCAGGGTGATATGATCAACCTAGAGTCCAAAAACTTCAAGTGCTTGAACTAGAAACTTAGAAAAATCAGTGATTTTAAAAACCTTGAAACAAACTTGCATAAAACTTAAAACCAAACTTTTTGAAACCTCAAATCAACAAACTAGAAACATTAACTTAACAAACATGAAAGGTAAAATGGTGCTTGGAATTCGTCAACAAATTCAATTGTTAGCCTCAAATATTGAGTCAAACAAGAATGTTCGGTCATAAGTTTATATGGTAATATTTATTAGAACGTTGTTATAGTTAGTTAAAATAGTCGTGATATTACGGGCTTGATGGTTAGCTTAAAAGGCCTCCTTCAAGGTACTAAGCATTTATTCAAGCCCGACCCAAAACATATATAGTCCATTAGAGAGCCCGCATGTGGGTAGACTATATAAGCACCCTCCTAGCATGTTAGGAGGGTGGAAGTTCTCATTTTTCTTAATCTAATTTCACCTTGTTAATCACCTCCTTCTCTCTACTTTATCTCACTACTTTCTCTCTCTAGAATTCATCTTTTATCTACCTTTCTTTCTTGTTTAAACATCACAAATTAGGGACAACAATTTGGTATCAATCGCCATGGTGTAGATTCGTGTTTAGCTTGCGGTTCTTATTTTTTATTCGTGTGATTTTCATCTCCAAATCATTTCATCTAAAAAAAATTTGTGTTTTCGACCTCAAAATCTTCATACAAATTGCCTACAAATTTGTGGTAGGAATTTGTGTTTGTCATTTTGTTGATTTCCACGAAAAAATTGGAAGTTTTGGCTTGATTTTTGGGTAAAAATTCGTCATTTTTAGTTTTTGGTTCTTACAATTCTGAATTGTGAGGGTTTGAGAAGTCGGGAAACGAGGGTTTTTAGTTATTCCGGATAGTATGTATTGGTGAATTCCGGATTGTAAGTAGAATTGTCATTCCGGATTAGCCAAAGTTTATTCCGGATAAGCTATAGCTCTATTCCGGATAGTATCAAGAGGAATTGTTCCGGATAAGAAGAAGAATACGGATTCCAGATAAGTGCTCCATTGGATTCCGGATAAGAGCTAGAAATATATTCCGGATTAGAACAACATTTATTCCGGATAACGTCTTCATATATTTTGGATTTCGTTTGTGTTTGATTTCGGATAAGCTCAGAAATCATTCCGAATAAGAAACAAATTAATTCTGGATTGAGTTAGAACAGAATTCCGGATAGCATGCATCAACACATTCCGGATAAGGAGTTTCACCAATATTCCGGATAAGGAGTTTCACCAAATATTCCAGATAACATGTATTTTGGATTCCGAATTCGGGTTGTCTCAACATTCCGGATAAACTCACAAGGGATTCAGGATAAGCAGACTTGATTCCGGATAAGCTTAGGAAGGTGTATTCCGGATAAGTTTAAGAAGGTGTATTCCGGATAAGGGCGGATTCTGGATAAGCTTAGGCAAGTTTATTCCGGATAAGGGTTGATTCCGGATAGGGTTTAACTAGATTCCGGATAAGGTCTTATTTTATTCCGAACAAGCATTAATTCCGGATTAGAGTAGGAAGTTTTTGATTCCAGATTAGCTTGGGATTAAATATTCCAAATTAAGTGGTGTTTGTTACTCCGGATAAGGTAAAGGAAAGTTATTCCGACTTGTTATAAAAATTTTCAAAAACGTGATTTTGAAATTTTTTATTGTGTGATTTTTCGCCTAAGAATTTTTGGTTTCTTACGAAGACATTGTTTAAGGTTTTTCACACCATTTTTTGAAGTTTCAA
Organism: Glebionis coronaria; assembly: GCA_025667525.1. Classification (NCBI taxonomy): domain Eukaryota; kingdom Viridiplantae; phylum Streptophyta; class Magnoliopsida; order Asterales; family Asteraceae; genus Glebionis; species Glebionis coronaria. The sequence goes on from CM046878.1 coordinate 136,500,125, forward strand.
CCACAATCTACTCACAACAACATCTACTTAAGATCCTATACACTTCACTTCATTCTTGAGATGGATTCTACTACTGAATATCGTGTTACTAATAACAACATTATGGCGGCGGGTAACAAAGAGAGACCACCAATGCTTGTGATTGGTCAATATGCACAATGGCAATCACGATTCCTTCGATATCTTGACACTAAACCAAATGGTGATGTTTTTCGACGTTTCATCAAAGAAGGACCCTATACTCTCACTACAATAAACATTCCTGCAATTCCAGCAACCGACTCGACGACTGGTTCCGATGAGCAGACAATTGAGGAAACATATGAGAACACTTCGAAAGAGAAACGTGTTTGGATTGATGTAGAGAAAGAAGCAATCTATTTGATTCTCAGTGGGATTGGGGATGATATTTACTCAACGGTTGATGCATGCTCTACTACAAAAGAAATGTGGTTTGCCATTGAACACTTGCAACAAGGTGAATCACTTAACAAGCAAGATGTCAGAACTAACTTGTTCTGGAACTTTGGTAAGTTTACTTCATTGGATGCGGAATCAATTGATTCATATTACTCAAGGTTTTACAAGATGATGAATGACATGATAAGAAACAATTTGCAAGTCTCTACCATGCAAGTCAATGTGCAATTTCTACCACAACTTCAACCAGAGTGGACACGGTTCGTAACTTTGGTGAAACAACAGGGTAAGTTAGACGAGGTCAACTATCACACGCTCTTTGACATTTTGAAACAATTTCAAAATGAGGCGAATGAACTTCGAGCTGAAAGGATAGCAAAGACTGCTAATCCACTTGCTTTGGTGTCTACCACTTAACACGTCCAAGATCATCGCTCTCGTGCTCCAAAGTCATACTCCACTACATCCTTATCACCAAGATACTCCACCACATCCTCTTCACCAAGATACTCCACTTCATCTATGTATTCAGTTCCCACAAGATCACGAGACAAAGAACCAAGAGCACCATCACCATCACCTGAGCCATCATCTGAAGAGGACAGTGATGCAGAACTACCTAAGAAGGATAGGGAGATGAAGCAACAAATTGCTTTCATTATGAAGACCTATAAGAAAATCTTCAAACCCACCAACAACAATCTTCGAACATCATGAAATACAAGGAACCAATATGTTGAGAGTCCTCTAAGGTATGACCCACGTCAACGTGATGAAAGTCCTCCTAGGTATGATCGACGTAATCCAACACATGTTGAGGGTTCTATACGGTATGATCGACAAAATTCTAAGTATGATACTCAGAGGATTGCTACTGCTGTTGGGAGTATGGAACCTGTTGGTACTCAACTGGTTCAACAAAGTGGGATTCAGTGCTTTAATTGTCAAGGCTATGGGCATATGGCAAAGGAATATAGGAAGCCGAAACGGGTTAGGGACTCTGGCTATCATAAGGAAAAGATGCTGTTATGCAAGAAGATGGAAGTTGGGCTTAAACTGTCGGTTGAAGAAGGATAAATGCTTGATGATACTGATGATGAAGCCTCCGATCAAGAACTTGAAGCACATTACTCGTACATGGCAAAGGTTGAAGAAGTTTTCAACGTCACTGAAGATGACAATGGTCCTATCTTTGATACTGATCCAATCGATAAGATACACACTGAAGAGGAATATAATGTGTTTGGTAATATTCATGAGCTGTTGATCCCTTTGATTTGATCTATATTCTGTTAAGAATTAGTATAGTAGTTTGTAATCAAACTAAAACACTTTGAGCACTCTTACTAACACTAAATAAGTTATGCGAAATCTAACTTATAAAGCACAGAAGAACAGAATTACTTTTAACTATTCGATTCTCTTATTAATCGACTTGAATGAGGTACATAAAAGATATTGTACCTATGTTCCTTTTATAGAGTAAGGAACCCTAGAAACCTTAGAATATTCTATAAAGATAACTATATCACAGACGATATATTATCAATATTCTAACTATTTAAGTATATCACATAAGATATACTCTAACTATAACTATGACATATCTTATACAAAGATATATTCGTCGTAATCAATATAGTAGTACTTACTTTATAAGTAGTAGTACTTACTATGTACCGCGTTAACACTAACGGTACTTACATAACATTAACAGTACTTAAAATATACTAACGGTACTTGACACTTAACAAATAATTCCCAACAATCCTCCCCTAAACAAGAATGATAACTTGTTGTCATCTTGTTTCTCTTGTACTGGATGTATTAAAATACATGTCTTCAGTCTTTCCTTCATCCTTGGATTGAACTTGGTAATTTGTATTTGTATCCAACTAAATGTAGCCAAACACTTCAAATGTAGATCTTCTTCTGATAAGATAAACTTCAAACATCATGAGTATCATCTTTGTCTTCAAACTATGATCTTCTTTGTGTCTTCTAAACATTCATTTATCTTTGCAGCATCATTCATTGTCTTATTGAGTTACATCTTTGAATTCTGAATCATGAACCTTAGTCTTGATTTGATAAGACAAAACCTTCTAAGTATTTTTTTTTAAATACTCCTTTGCTTGCAATCTTCATACCTGAAATAAAACAGTTAACAACAAAAACCAATCTGTATTGGCTTCATGATTTTTAGCAAATCACCAGCTATCAACGGATTTGATAAATTCTTTACCAGTTAGCCGTACACTCTGGAATAGCCAATACTTTATTCATAAAGAATAAGGTGTACTGATAACCTTACAATGTTTGGTAAATTGTCAACCATCAACGGATTTGATGAAGTCTTTACCTAGTACCGTTTGTCTAGGACAAGCCAACTCTTTGTCTCGAAACAAGGTGAGTTAGAACCATATAGTTTTTAGCAAACTATCAGCTTTCAACGGATTTGATAAGTCTTTATCACAAACCGTTTGCTTATGGACTAGCCACTTCTTATGTGTGTTAGACATGGTGAACTGAGAACCATTTGTGAAATGTGACTGAAAGTCAAACACTTAAGGTTCTTTCTCAGCTTCTTCCTCATCTTTCAAATCCTTGATTTGTTGTTTAACCATTCTGATCAACTCCAAAGCATCAAAATATTCTTCTGTAACTTCCAATTGTTGTTCTAACATCCTTTCCAACAATCTTCTTTTGAAAGGGTAAGTCTTCTCTTACAGCATATAGTATGTAACATCATCTACATCCAAAATATGCAATACACATGACCTATAATATCTCCAGTAACTAGGAACCTTATTCTCTAATTCCTTCATAATTTCTTGATCACAATTGTGTGGCTCATACATAAAGAGAAATTCCCTATATAATAGTGATACTTCAGTTTTACTTGCACTGGCTTCTTGAACTAACCTGAAAAGATCCTGAATATCTTGTCTGTCAAGAATATGAAGAATATCCTCTAAAAGTCTGAATATCCTTGTTGTGCCATCAGTTCTCTGAATTCCATGAGCTTCAAGTCCTTCAGACATAGAGTAATTCTATTTAGAAATGGATGATCTCTTTCCAAAAACCTCTGTGTCAACACACTGATCTTCAAAGTTTACAATCTTCAAGTACTTCTTCAAGCTCTCATCATCATCACTATCTTCTGATGTTGATTTAGCCCTCTTGGCTTTTTTTTTTTATCTTTGTTGACCTTTTCCTTTTAACACCCTTGGAGGTTCCCTCAAGTTCTGTTGAACCCTCTTCCAAGTTTGTATATTGATGTAGATTTTTTACACACCTTTAGGAAAAGATGAGAAAAATAGTGAAAAGTATTAAGTGTCGGTTTAGGAAAACCAAGCACTAATGACCAATGGTGAAAGTTCGTTTACCAAGGAGGCTAGTGTGTTGTGTAGAGAAATGATTAATTATGTGATTATATGATTATGAGAAAAGAAAATAGAAATGAGGTAAGAAGAGAATGACGATTACGATGACGGATTACACTAAGACGAAAAGGTCATACACGTAAAACCGTAAAAAGTACCAAAATTAAAAATTTACCCTAAAAATTCTTAGAAAATTGCAATAAGTCCTAAATAACGTAATTAGAGTTTACAAAAAATCAAAAATCACCCAAACCTTTTATTTAATTAAATAATGATTTTTAATGCTAATTAAAGCCCTAAAAATCAATTTAATTAACAAAAAGCCCAAAATGAGTTTTATCACTTTGTAAACCTCTAAAACACCCTAAATTAAATTAAAACTATTTTTGAAAATTTTAAAATTAATTAAAACTATTTAAAAACAATTAAAAATTATTAAAACTTAAAATAATTATAAAAATTAATCTAAGGACAATAAAAATATTCTAAAAGTTGTAAAATTCCTAACTTAATGTATTTAACCTAAGAAAAATATAAAAACTTGAAAAAACTAAATTTTAATTTTTAATAATAAAATAATAATAAAATAATAATAAAATAATATTAAAAATCCAAAATTTATAAAAAATTCTAAAAACTTACAAACTAGCTTAATTTAACCTAAATAAACAGAAAACAAAGTTGAAATAACAAAATACCCCTATTGGGCCTCCAAATGGGCCAAAAGTCCAAACAGTCCCCTTATTGGGCTCAAATAGGCCCAATAAGAAAAATGTTGTCCAATTAAGCCCACAAACTCCTATCTAACTCAAAATTTGATTCTAAACACAGTTTTTCAAAGGCCCAAAAGCTGAAAATGTGAAATAAGCTGGCTTATATCAAACAGCTTATTCTTAATGAGCTTTTTGCCCCATTAAGCTATAAGCTGATGCCATAAGCTCAAATTAGACACACAAGCTTCTTTTGAGTTGCTTAAGACTTCTGTAAAAATAAATTTGAAATAAGCCAACGGAATAAGCCTGAAAATGCAAAAAGCAATCTACACAAAACGACAAAATAGTCGTTTTCGAGTTCTAGGCTATCCCAAGAGCTGATTCAAATTGCAAAAGCTTTTAAATGACTTAACTAAGCTTAATCAACAAAAAATTTTCAAATAAGTTCAGTCAATAAGCTGGAATAAGCAAATAAGCACTTATGAAAAAGTCAAATGAGTTGGTTTTCTAGCAAAAAGTCAAAGTCAAAGTCCAATAAGCTCCAGTTCAAACAAATGGGTCAAATGAGTAAGATCTATCACAAAAAATAAGTTGTTGCAGGTCTGGATAAGCCAATATGGCTTATTGATAAGCTAACTGAAAAATTGCACTAGCAGGGGCTAGTTTTAGGTGTTGAGCAGTGGAAACTTTTTCCACTGCTTGACTTCTTGACTTTTTTTGTCTTTAATGACTTTTTTGGAGATTCAAGTTACACAAAGGCACCCAAATGATCAGTGGATCAAGAGGAGTCAATAAGAATCAAGAAATCACAAACACTAACAACCAATTAGTACAGTTTAATCAAAACATCACCCGATCTAGCACAGACATGAACAAATAAGCAGTTGAGGTTCAATAAGCACTTATAGCACAATTCAGCCAGCCAAACTTAACCAAATGCATACACAAGCAATAATAAACTTAAATAAGCAAGTCTAAACAGGTTTCATGCACCGATTCAAAGTATTAAGCAAGATTTAAGCACTTAAAGTTACTAATGAACACTAAACATGCAGTTATGAACACTTGCTGATGCAATTGACCTCCAAGCCAAATTCAAACCTCCAAATCTTGTTAACAGGTTATAAGAACTATGTTTAAACACTTTTTAGCCCTAAGCATGCATACACTCTAGGTGTTCCCAAAGTCTTAGGTAAAAAACAGTCAAAACAAGCAATCTATAGCACAATTTATGATTTGAGGTTTCAAACCCAAAAACTTGCAGCAATATGCCCTCAACCAAGTAGTAAACAGATACAAAGCAAATACACAAACTTCCAACCACAAAATAACACAATATGATTCAAGACATGTAATCCCAAACACCCTTTTAACTTTTCCAATCAAGATTTTCAAATCAAAAATGCATTCCAAGGTTACCCAAGCCCAAAACAACACAACAACAGATGAGATATATAGATTAGAACAAGATTAAGCCACAAAATCAACAAGAACACAAGTCACACACAAAATCACCAAAAATCCAAGGTTCTAACAAATTTTGAGTAAGATGATGTGTACCTCATGGATGTACATCCACACCCACGAATTTTGAGCTTATGTACTAGCAAGAACAAGTACAAGCTTCCACAAACAACCCTGCTAAGAATCAACAAGGTTAAGAGCACAATATGAAAATCAGAAAAATGGAAAATTCTTGATTAATGCAACCTTAGTTCCCCACACTTGATTATCCCCAAGTTATAAGCTTCACCACACCTTGATAACTCAATATCAGGATGCTATGATCAGCCTTATAGCCCAAGAATTCCAAGGTTTGAACTAGACTTAGCAAAATATCAAGAAAAGTAGAAAATGTGCAAACTTTTGCACACTCCTTTTGAAAATAGGTTTAGGATTCAAGAACTAGTAAACATTAACAACAATAAACAGATATTAAGAATGGCACTTGAGTTTTATTCACCAAATTCAAACACATTTCATTAAGATAAATATGTGATTTACAGATTTGTGAACCAAGAAAAATTCAAGAGCAGGGCTCAAAGTGATACCCTAAGGCCTTTATATAGGCATACATGTAAACTATGAAAGCTAAAAACGAAACCCTAATGCTTGGTGAAGTTCAAGTTTTGCCCTTTGAGTAGTTTGAACTTTGAAGATCATGTGACTGTTTCTTGGATTGTTGTGGAGCTGGCATGGTGAAAATACATCCAATGGCTTGTAATGAGCTTAGAAAGTAAGCTAGAATCCCACACATTGGATGACTGGCCATGTTTTGGCAGTTTCTTCTTTTTTGCAGCAGGGGAATCATGTGTGGGACAAAGGAGTGATGTGGCAAGTATTTTTAAGGTTGGGATGTGATTATGGGATGCTTAATCACTAATCTGGAGGTTTTCATGGCTTAATTACAACACAATTAAGAAAACCCAATTTGTGTTCTTGAGGGAATAGTTGCTATTTTGATTCGGATTAGTGTTTAAAAAACATGTTAAGCGCCAAATTTAAACTTAATAAATTAAGTTGTTAATCTGGTATGAGTGGATTGGTGAGGTGGAGCAATGGAGGCTTGTGATTGGTGGAAATGGGTGAGTGGGACAAGTGTCAAAGCATGAGTAGTCTAGGTAACTTTGTTTGTCTGCCTTGTTTAACCCCTTTCTTTTATTTCTCTTGTCACTTGCAAATAAACGAGCAAAAATCCGGATTCCTTTGTAATTGAAGTTTTACTTTTCACACTTTTGCCCCAAAAAGTTTTGTAAAGTGAATTCAGGGGTATTTCTTGCCAATTCTTGATTCTTGAAGGACTGATTTTGTATTTTCTTCAAGGATTATGGTCTTGACTTGTTTGTTTGACTTCTTTGAGGACTGAAATTGCCAAGTCATGATTAATGAGGGACCATTTTTGCCATTTCATCAAAGTCAAGGGTCCTTTTGGTAATTTTGATATTTTCAAAGGACCAAATTTGTAATTCTTGTAACTTAAAGTTCTTCATGGTATGTTTGACTTTGAGAAGGACTAATATTGACATTTTAGTTTTGTTGAGGGACTAAAACTGCCAATTTTTCAAAGTGGAGGGCCCTTTTTGCAATATTGACAAACTTTAGGGACCAATCTTGTAATTATGAAGATACAAGGATATAAAGTGTCAATTATTCAATATTGAAGGACCCTTCTACATAAATCTTCAAATCTTCAAGGGTTTTCTTTGGAAAATCTTCATTAGGGCTTGGTTCAATGTGCGGCTTCGTTTCCCGTGTTCGTTTTTGCATGATTCTTGTGATCTTTTGTCATTTTCTCAATACCCGTACCTAAAATACACAAGCAACAAACACAAGCATATATTGGGGTATTTTCATGATATTTAATGAATTTTAAGCCCTTTTTGGACGATGAGACTATGTATAAAAGCAGTCTCATCACTCCCCCATACTAAACCATTGCCGTGCCCTCACGCAATGCTAGAATAAAGTATCGTAGCATCTCCAAAATTCATTTTTATTCACTTTTATTGAACGATAAACTAGCTACACTACTACTATTACTACTACGTGCGTTTTAGACATAATGTATGATTCTCATCGCAAAATGGGACGTTTAGGTTCATAGAATAAGAACACGTGAATGCTTCGTTAGAAATATTTTCGTCGTCCTCGATTTTCACCCCAATTCTATGCTAAGCGTGCAACGAGATCATTGTCATTATAAGTTAGTAATGCTAACACTACTCATATGCCCTAATCACGTACTTATCCTCCCAATTTCCTAAGTTGTATCTCTTATATTTTATTATGTCTTGAATGTTTCACGAAGATACATTGTTTGACTTATGCAATAATAGAGATTTAGGTCTAAAAATAAAGTCCTAACGGTGTAACCAAAACCATCAAATCAATAACCCCTCATAATAGACAACGATGTCAAAAAATTAAGTCAACAAAAGGATCGATAAACACGGTTTTATAACGGTTTTGAACATGAGACTTAGTACCAAGACTTTTATACGCCCCCTAACGGAAGGGCCTTATTATCTTTGGTTTACCTCCATCTTTTATTCAACTTCACCATGAAGCTTTTATTATGACTTCGGTCTTGCCTTGCCTTTTATTATCCACCTCATCGGTAGTTTTATTAGCCAAAGACGTATATCCTCACGCTAAGGCGAATTTTGGATCTTTAAAGCTTCAAAGATTAAGGCTTGATTCACTTTCAATTTTGCATAGATTTTTCGGCCTTGTGGGCTTCAAATTGTTTGCTTGATTTAGGTGAGCACTTGAAATCTTATTATTGGGTGAAGCTCTTGATTATTTGGGTGCCAATACTTCAAAACCGTGACGATGGTGATACCTTAATGTTTTCCCAATTTAATTACACGGAAGCTACTAGAAAAGACTAGAAATCTAACAATCAAGACTAAACCGCTAAGTCAATATTTATTAAGCAAAAAATATTTACAAGCGAAGGGAGAATAAGCAAACAACGAGAACACATGAGTTTTTGAAAGAATACGAGTACTCAACGTTTAGCATAGTAACTTATAATTAACCCTATCATTTCTCGTCCTCATTTAAGAGACTTAGCCTAATGTGAAGTTAAGGAATCAAAGCTAAGTGCTCAACACGCATGGTCGAGTCAAAAATTACTATTATTCTCGCCATCGGAAAACCTACATTCGTGTCTTCAAACACTTATAAAACATGAGAAAAAATTTAAAATTTGGCCATTTTTAGCCTTATTTTGCAACAAAATGATAAACAAAAAGATAAACTTTGGAAAGCGTGAAGGTTTGGCAAGGCAAGTATCTATTCACCCCCCATACTAAAGTTAAACATTGTCCTCAATATTTCGAGTCTAGGGGTGCAAACACCCCCATACTAGAGACGTAGCCGAATGCCTAATCTAGCATGGAAAGGGTGTAACTGTTAAATTTAAAGCCGTTTATGAAGTGTGTTATAAACCTAAGGTTAGAACATCAAAGGATATATCATGGATATTGAGAAAGTCTTCAAAGCAAACGATCGAGTGCTCCCATAAAACGAATACGAGAGGCTCCAATCGTGAAGATAATGATCATCTAAAAACCACAATGCACAAACAACCACAAAACAAAGGTTGGAAGGGCACAAATCCCCACACGTTACTACATTAGAAAGCGATAATATGTACATAGGATAAGCATGGGACTCCCCCACGAGGCACCTCGTTTTTGATTACCGAGTCATGAGCTCGACTCGATCCCCTCAATACTAATTATCATTGGGGAAGGTGATTTGGTCGAGGTAGTTCAAGGATAGAACTTTGGTAGGTGTAGAAATATGCGTTTAGGAAAACACCGTATAATTGTGGCAAGTATTAAACTCGACGATTTAGGAAAACCGACAAGTCGAATAAGTTCCAAGTTCGTTCTCGAAGGAGGTGTGTGGATTAAGTGTGCCAATATATAAAGTCAAAGTTTGGATTAGTGACGTTTTTGTTTTAGAAGAGAAAAATTAAAGACGAGCTACGATTACGATTACACTACGACGATTTAACGTAAAACGATGACGTAATTACGTAAAACGTGACGAAATTAAAAATTAAACTTAAAAATAAATTAAAAAATTTAAACTAAGTCTAAAATAATATAAATAAGAATAAAAATTCAATAAATAAATTTTAAAACCTTTTATTAATTAAATATTCAATTTTAAATGCTAATTAAAGCCCTAAAATCAAATATAATTAAGAAAAAGCCCAAAATATTATTTTATTAAACTAATAACTCACTTATACTATTTAAAGACTAAAAAGTATTTTTCCTAAATTTTCAAAACTATTTTTCTATTTTAAAACACTAAAAACTATTTTTAAACTAAAATAATGATAAAAAATAATAAAATAATGCTAAAAATAATTTGACAATTTAAAAATCCTAATTTATACTAATGAACAGTAGAAAAATGTAAAAGTTTGAAAAAAAATAAAAATCAGTTATAAATAAACCTTAATTAAACTAAATTAATTCTAAAAATTAATAAAAAAATGAACAGTGAAATAATTTTGGACTAAAAATATTAAAATATTTTTCTAAGTCTAAGAAAATTTTTAAAACTGAAAAATATAAAGTTTTTACACTAAAAGACAAAAACAGAAAATTAAAAGTAATTTAAAAATGCAGTTAAATCTAAAAAATACTAAATGAACAGTAACTAAAAAATAAATTAAACAGAAAAATCAAAAATAAAATAAGAAAAATAATGAAACAAAAATGAAGTTCTAATTCCTATTTTTTACCACTAAAGACAAAAAATGTTGAAAACTGATGTTGACACTTAAGGACTTTTGTCCTTTTGCAAAGCAGGGGAACTTTTACACTACCAGTGGGAATTTGGTTCCCACTGTTCATACAGAAAAATGGGTCTGGGCACTTGTTGAGTTGTATCTTTCTTGTTTGGTTATATTTCTTTGATACAATGGCACCCCTACACTCAGTGGAGTGTAGGGAGTCTATAAGAACAATAAAACACAAAAGTCCAAGCCAAAAACAACACACAAATACACCAATACAGTCACTGCTATGCACTTTGGGGCAGATGAATAGTAATCTGATCTAATTGGCACAAAAACGGATTTTGAACTACAGAAACAAGCTCAATCAACAACCAAACTACTACTGACTAGCTACCAAGCCTAACTTGACCTATAATCTAGCAATTGACAAGATTTCAAAGCAATTTTACGCTAAAACAAACAGGAAAGTAGACTTATTGATTATCTAGGCAGTTTTGCCAAATATTTATCAAGCAAACCTTTTAAAATCCTATCCACATGCAAACTAAATGTCCAAAATACCTAAAGCTGACCAAAGGAGACTGTTGAGCTGTTTTTAAGCCAAGTGAGTGTCAATCACTTGGTCTAACTTACAAACCCAAACACCCTCTTATATTATAGAAATGAATTTTGACAAACCAGATGTATCCAAATCCTTTTAAAACTGATAACCATTACCCAAATATGTATATAGGACAGAAACAAACATGTGTAAACTGGTAGACTAGCATGCAAACAAGTATTACACAAAACTCATACACAAAGCAAACTCTTAAGATCAAAGTAACAAGTATAAGCAAAGGGAGGGTTCAAGCCCTGGTGGTACCTTGTGGGACCCACATCCGGGCCCCACTATGGCTGCAATGCCATCTCCATTAGCTTATAGCTAGCTCAAAATGATTAGAAGAATTGCTGATGTAGAGGAGTGGAGCAAATGTCTTCAAACAGAAAAAAAACAAAGGAAAATGGAATTGAGATTTATCTTCAAACCTACACACCACCACAAGACTAGAAAGCAGCTTCAAGTATCAAGAGCTACAAGCTAAAAGCTTATAGCTTTTGATACAATAAGTGGTAAAAAATGACAAAAGGTTTTCCTAAACCTTTGAAAAAGGACTTATGAGACCACAAAATCTTGAAACTTCTGAAAACCTGGCAAAATTTTGACTAAAAACTGAGATCAAAGCCCACACTCCACTTTCACTTTATGTGAGATTTGAAATCAAGCTGATGAGAAAAACTTTTCCAAAAACTGCTTAAACACGATTTTCTGAAAATACTAATGCAAACACAGTATCTTGGGAACTTTTAAAACTAATTTGTAAATTACCTAAGGAAAACAGAAATAAAGGAACTCAGTTATACAAAAATTAAAAGCTGCTTTATTATACTTCACTTAAAACTTTTACAAGGACTAGAACAAAAATACTAGCCACAGGTTGGCTTATTATTTATACTACTTAATGGAACCCTCTAGAATGCTAGAATAAAATAATACAAAAGATACTAAAGCCCTAAACCTTAATACGAAAATTTCCAGGAATGCCCTTTGAATCTTGGTCAAAATCGTTGGCATGTGATTTCTGTCAAGTTCCAGCTGTTGGGATGATCTCCATCGTTTATATGGACCCTTAGGGACCAAGTTTTGCTAAGGGTCGTTGATTCCCTGTCAAGATGCCAAAGTTGCTAATTAAGGTGAAGCAGGGGAGTCTTGGTGGGGCCATATGGGTCACGGGTTGGGTGTGATAGGTGGTGGGTTTGGGTAAGGTGCCTATTAATTGGAGACCTACACCTTTTAGGGCTTGATTACTGGGTAATTAAGGATTACCCAATTAGGGTTCTTGGCTGGGATTAGGAGAAGATTAGTGAACAGGAGATGTTTCACCCACTTTTAATTATAAAAAATTATGTTTAAACGTGGGTTAGGGATTTATTAGTGGGGTTGACTAGAGTGTTGACTTGGGCCGGGTAAGGGGGTTTAGGTGGGCTGGTGGGATTTGGTGGGCTAGTAAATGGTAATCTCACTTTTAGTCCTCCCCTTAACGGTTGTTAATAGCATAACTAGTCCAAATGCTTTGTAACTTTAGTCCTTTTGGATTTTCACCATTAGTCCTTTAGTAAAATAAGGACTAATGGTGTGAATTCTTCAAAACTTAAGGGCTTCTCTTGACAAGTCATAAAACTTTAGGGACCCCAAAGTATTTTTAAGATAGTTGAGGGGTATAAAGTGTCAAATCTTCAAAGTAGAGGGACCAAACTTGACATTCTTCAAAACTTCAAGGACATTTTTGTAAATTCCATATTTGGGCCCGGTTTCTTGTGCGGCTTCGTTTCCCGTGTTTGTTTTTACTTGATTCCTTTGATCTTTTTGTGAATTCACGATATTCGTACCTAAAATACACAATGAACAAATACAAGCATATATTTGGGTATTTTGATGATATTTTAAGCGTTTTAAGCCTGATTTGGAAGATGAGACTATGTATAAATACAGTCTCATCACTCCCCCATACTAAACCATTTCCGTGTCCCCACGCAATGCTAGAATTAAGTATCGTAGCACTTCCAAAATTCAATTTATGATGACATTTATTGAAGACATAAACTTAAATAAGCTATTACACGTGTTTTAGACATAATGTTTTGTTTTCATCACGATAAAGTGACTTTTGGGATCATAGAACAAGAACACGTGAATGCTTCGTTAGAAATAATTTCGTCGTCCTCAATTTTCACCCAATTCCATGCTAAGCGTGTAACGAGATCATTGTTATTGTAAGTTAGCAACACGATCACATCTCATGAGAGTTAATTACGAACCTAAACTCCCTTATTCCTACTTGGCATCTCTTATATATTATTTTTGTCTTAATGATCACGAGGATACATCATTGACTTATGCGTGAATAGAGATTAAGTCTAAAAATAGAGTCTTAACGGTGTAACCAAAATCATTAAATTAATAATTCACCCTAATAGACAACGATGTCAAAAAATTAAGTCAACAAGAAGGATCGATAAACACGGTTTTATAACGGTTTTGAACATGAGACTTATTACCAAGACTTTTATACGCCCCCTAACGGAAGGGCCTTATTATCATAGGTTTACCTCCATCTTTTATTCAACTCCGCCATGGAGCTTTTACTATGACTTCGGTCTTGCCTAGCCTTTTATTATCCGCCTCATCGGTGGTTTTATTAGCCAAAGACGTATATCCTCACGCTAAGGCGAATTTTGGATCTTTAAAGCTTCAAAGATTAAGGCATAATTCAATTTCAATTTGGGCATAGATTTTTCGGCCTTGTGAGCTTCAAATTTTTGCTTAATTTAGGTGAGCACTTGAAATCTTATTATTAGGTGAAGCTTTCGATTATTCGGGTGCCAATACTTCAAAACCGTGACGCTGGCGATACCTTAATGTCTTCCTAATTTAATTACATGGAAGCTACCAAAACAAATTAGAAACCAACAATAGTGATAAACCGCTAAATCAATATCTATTAGCAGTTTATTATGCAAAAGCGTGGGGAGAATAAGCTAATAATTACTACACATGAGATCGTGAAAGATTACGAGACTTATAAATAACTCTATCATTTCTCGTCCTCATTTAAGAGACTTAGCCTAAAAAGTTAAGGAATCGAAGCTAAGTGCTCAACACGTACGATCGAGTCAAAAATTACTCTTATTCTCACCATCGGAAAACCTACATTCGTGTCTTAAACACTTATGAAAAATACGAAAAAATTTAAAATTTGGCCATTTTTAGCCTTATTTTGCAACAAAACGATAGCAAAAAGATGAATATTGGATTGCGTGTTGACGTGAGCAAGGTGAAGTATCTACTCACCCCCTCATACTAAAACTAAACATTGTCCTCAATGTTTCGAGTCTAGGGGTGAAAACACCCCTATACTAGAGACGAAGTCGAATGCTTAATCTCGAGCATGGAAAGGGTAAAACGAATAACCTAAAAGCCGTTTATGAATTATGCTAATAAGATAAACGTTAGAACATAAAAGGATATTATCGGATATCAAAATCTCCAAAGGCAACGATCGAAGCTCGAGTGATCCGTGAAACGAACACGAGAGGCTTCAATGATGTCGATGAACCTAATAAATCACAATCACAAACAACCACGAAACAAAGGTTGGAAGAGCACAAGTCCCATCGTTACGTTAAACTAAGAAAGCAATAATATTTACAAGGATAAGAATGAGAATCTCCCACGAGGCACCTTGTTTTTGATAACCGAGTCAAAAGCTCGACTCGAATCCCCATAAATATGATCATTTAGGGATAATCATGGTATGGTCATTTTTGGTGGGGCTTACATGATAAACAATGCCCAAAAGCAACTGGTACTAAGGACTAAGTCCTTTGATGATGCAAAATACCGGGGTCGAAGATGGCGTCCTCGTTTTCGGATGAAAGATGAAACAACGCCACTCCAACATGAACCCCTAAGGGGTAGAAGAAAAGAGATGAGAAGTAGAAAGGTGGGACAATGGGCAAGTCAAACTTATGAGCTACTCGAGGTAGACTCACACCAAGCAAATAGATATTATTTCCATTTATTGCATCGGTGGAAGACCGAGATTTACCTTTACAAGCAATTCCGGGATCGTAAATCTCGTCCTCGGTGGAGAAATGTGAGGGAACATAAGGGGCTTCCCCCACACTAGATCCACACCAACCGTCGTCAAAAAGAGTAGACGAGGTGGTAGCACTCATAAAACGCGGTGATGGCGGAGTTAAACTTGTAGAAAATTCATTTAAATCAATTTTAAAATCCTTTCCTTTTTCATCGTTTAAAAACTCTTTATGAAAACCCGATTTGATAATGTCGAAAATATTTGGCGTGTCAAATTCAAAATTAGTCGCGCTAAAAATCCTCACATTTAAGTCATTGGTGGGAGGGGGTGGCGGATTGTATAAGTTCTCAAAACGTTTATCAATAAAGAATACCGCCCCCTCGGGGTCTACATACTCGTCATCCTCATGAACGTCGATCTCATCGATTTCTTCATCAAAGATAGGCTTGTCAAACCACGGTTTGTCATTCCCCTCCTTGAGTATCTTAGAAACTCTCTCGAAAAGGTCACGATCAAGCACGAAACCATCCTTCTTTTGTGGGGATTGTTGATAAGTTAAATCCTCACGAATGTGGTAAACGTAATTCTCAGTTGAGGAGTGTTGATTAGGCAACTCCTCGAGAATTGGATTTTTGGTCACATGAGTTGGTTCGTCATTGAAAATAAGACGTTCCAGCTCATTAAGTTCATCCTTGATTTTGGAAAGATCGACCTCACTCGTAGGTGGAAGTGAAGGCATAAGAGCTAGCTCTCGTTCAATGATTTCCTCAATCTCGGGATCAAACTCGTAATCATCGTACTTCACATTCTTTTTAGGAGAATCAAAAATTGCATGTGGATTTCGAAGTACGTGATCAATCTCGGCAAAATCGCCATCGTCATCGTCAAAGAAAGAGTCGATGTGAGCACTCACAACCATGGTCTTACAAGTCGAATGACTATGCTTAGGTGACTTTTCTAAGACGAGAGGATCGATGTCGATAAACCCTTTAGCCTCAACGGGTGTTGGGCTAGGCAAAGGAGGCACTTCGATGGAGTTAGAAGTTGAAGCCTCAAAGACGTGGTCCTTCGAAGGTGGTGAAGACGAGCCCATTTTGGTTATTGTCGTGATGGCACTAACGTCGCCCTTCGGAATTGGTGTTTCACTTGTTTCGCTAAATACATCCCAAAGTGAGTTTTCATCCATAAATTTACACATACCCTTTTGAATTAAGTACACATACTCTTTATCATTAAAATCATCATCTTTAAAACCGTTTTTCTTAATTCTTTCAAAACATGCATTAAGCCTCATTCTTTCCGCTAAAGTGAACATTTTGAAATCATTAGGATTTGAATCATTAGGTTTTGAAACCTCGGTTTTTTCATTATCATTAAACACTTGGGATTTTCTAGCGAAAAAGTCCATTTTGTCATCCCCATATCTCATAGTAAGTCTCCCCTCGTGAACGTCGATTACGGTTCGAGCCGTCGCTAAGAATGGTCGGCCTAAAAAAATAGGACATTTAGGGTCACACTCGTAATCGGATATAACGAAATCCGCGGGAAAAACAAACTTTCCAACTTTGACATAGACATCCTCGGCTATTCCAATTGGTATAAGTGGAGTACAATTTGCAAGCTCGATTGTCATGTTCGTGGGGGTAAGTGAAGGCAATCTCATCAATTTCCATAGAGAATGAGGCATAAGATTGATGCTAGCACCTAAATCGGCAAGGGCTAAACATCCCTCAATCTCGGAAAAATCACAAGGTAATAGAAATTGGCCCGGATCCTCTTCCTTTCTTCGGCATACGCCTTTTGGGTTTTTTAAGAAGGATCGATGCACAAGTTTCTTCAAGGGTTACTTTGGTAAGGTCGATAAAAATCTCTTTTTGAACCGTGGATGGAATTTGAGGTACACGAGGGTGTGCACTCTTTTCCTTGGTCGCCACGTTCACCCCATCAACTTTAGAACAATAAGACGTCTTAGAAGTCGAGGGTTGAGAAGAAGGAACAACTCGAAATCCTTCAAGGTTAGGGGTAATCACACGACCTTTCTCACGAGACGAGGCGGCTTTACATTGTTCCTTCGGATTTGCAACGGTGTCACTAGGTAACGAACTCGATGAAGCACCCGAGGCTTTGTTCATAATAGCCGAAAACATCTTTTTAATGTCAATTTGTCCTTGCTCAATCTTCGTGTTTTGTAATTTCAAAGTATTTGTAAAGTCGTTTTTCAAAGTACCAATTTCCCCCTCTAATCTCCTCATATTAGCCTCATTCGTTTTCATGTAATTTTGAAAATCGTTTGACGAACTATTTTGATTAGAATTAAAGTTCCCTTGGTTTTGATTACTTCTTTGAAAATTGTTTTGATTCCCACTTGAAAAATTGTTTCCTTGATTCTTGTTGTTTGAAAAATTCGAGTTTTGATTCGATTTTGCCAATTCAAATTACGACCTTGATTATAACCTTGATTTTGATTTGAAATATTTTCTTGTTGATTATTTCCTTGAAAATTGTTACGATTTTAAAAATTGTTGCCTTGGTTATAATTGCCTTGTTGTGATGGACCCACGTTATTTTGATTTTGAAAATTGTTGTTTCCATTTAACACACTCACATTCGACGTTTGGCCATCCGTAGCCGCACACTCGTAATAATTATGAGGTCCACCACAAAACGTACACTGTTGGGACTTAGATATCTTGAGTTGATATGACAAAACAAGATGAAGGACCTAATAGCAAATAGTTAGCTTCTATAGTAAGCTAGGGTTGTGATGTAACCCTAGTCCCTCTATTATATAAAGAGGGTAGCACCTTGGTTGTTATTCACTCATTCTTAAACAATGTAAACCATAGGTGTGTGTTTGTTCCTCCTGGCGTCAAGCCTATAAGGCACCAGGAGTAGTAGTTAGTGGTATTATTAATAGTAATCTTTATTAGTGAAAGCCTTGTTCTTGGTTATGATTGTGTTCTTTATGTTCCGCTGTGCTTATTACAATCATGATCATGATATCCCAGATGAGTCTAGATCCTAAGACTCAACAAGTGGTATCAGAGCTTGTTGGCTCTCGATCTGGTTGATCTACAAGGTTTTTATGTGTATTTTCTATTTTTAGTTTTAATAAAACAGTGTTCCTCCTGATCTAGGGTTTTTCCTAACAAACCCTAGTTAATTTATTTGATGTTGTTGTTGTGCTGCTGTGAGAAGGGCAGGTTCGTGTTTGTTATGGTGATTCTACTAGCTTTGGTGAGTTGATCATTGATCAATGATGATCCCTAGTAGAATCTGCTTAAGAATTGCAAAAGCTGCCATCAAAATACAAGGTGTATGTGGCGATTCTAGGGTTTTCAGCAAACCCTTTCTGGTAAGCCGTATTATTTTCAGTACTCATGATCAAGGTCTACACTGTTGCTCACTTGTGATGGGTACAAGATTCGGTTACCACAAATATGTTTTCTGTTCTTAAGAATTCAAGCTGATCTGGTGATTATAGGGTTTTTACAAACCATAATTCTGAAGACAGAATACATTATTAGGGTTCATAACAGTTCTTTCAGGGTTGTACAATGATTGGACGACCTGTGTGAAATCATTATGGTCCAGACAGGAAAAGAGCACATGTATACTGGAAGAAGATGATTGGTTTAGTGTCGATATTTGTTTTTATGATCACACGTTTTGGTGGCTGCGTATATGATCCGAAAGTTTTGGTGGGATTTTGGCTTAATGGAAAATCCCATGATTTATGGCAATGTATTCTGTTTTATCTTTCTATTCAACGCATGATATTCTGCATTTATGGTGTGATATACGTGAGTTAATTTGATTACCTATTTTATAGGGACTATTTTTTCTTTGACGTAATTAAATAGTCCATTTGGTGCGACTATTGGATTTTTAATTCACGTGAAGATATGGAAGCAAAACAGAATTTTGGAATTGGCTGACTTTTAGGATGGAAAGACGTGTGGTCTTTTAATATTGATAAGATCTCATAGTTATATGTCCTACGTTATTTAAGGGATATGTACGTGATTTGTGAGATGGAAAAGTCAAAACGTGTGGAAGCAGTCAAAGGTCATGAGATGTATACGCAGATTGGGCTTGGTATTATGTGGGCTACCAAGTTAATGATAAAGACAGCAACAACAACGAGTTAGTACCAGATTTGCGACAGTGGGGGTGACAGAATGTTTTAAAAAAAAGTAGAAGGGGTTTGAGATGCTACTGGTAGGTTATGCTGTTCCTACTGGTGACGTATGGTTCCTACGGGTCATATATTGTTCGTGGTGGTTTTGTTCTCGGTTCCTCCTAGTAATATTTGATGGTTCCTCCTGGTTGAATCATCGGTTCATACTAGTCGGTTTCTACTGGTCCGTACCACTGGTCGGTTCCTACTGGTTTGTTCCTCCTGGTAGGCGTATGTTCTTGTTGACTTGATTATGGTTCCTGCTGGCTTGTTGTATACTAACTTTTCTTTGGCCGGTTTTGGTTCCTTCTAGTCAAGTAAGATTGATACTACTATGATTTAGTGACTAGTCTGATGTCACTACTGTTAATGGAGGAGGATTTCTCAGCCATCATCATTTCGTTGGGGCGATTCATTGAAGAAGACATTTGATTATCACTTATTTTATGTTGTAGTTGATTTTCACAGGTTTTGTGTTCTTATCATATCTTAAAAGGGAATGGGCACCCATTTTAAGATAACTTGCGTGGTTTGTATGGTGACGAAGACTCGACATATCTAGCGAAGGGATACGATCTATTCATATCTTAGAAGGAGTAGTTGCCTTTTTAAGATAACTTACTCTATGCGTACATTTGCTATCGCTTGAAGGGGTTACGTTATTATGCTCAGTGTCTCATTTATTTGAGGATTTTGCTCATGCTCGACGTCACGTGGTTAGTGCAAGACATAAGACACAAGTTTGGGAGATTCCACTTCTTCATCAAATTCGTTATACTTGATTTTCTTCATCAGTAATCTCTCCATGGAGCCTACTGGATTTGCAGTGCACTTCTTAAGGGGAGGACGATTCTTTTTGAGTTGATGTGACAAAAAGGGGAAGAATGCATGGATCAAGGGGAAGCTTAGCCTTCATCTATATTAGCTTCAGGGGAAGCTTGTGCTTACTGGTTTTGTCAAATCAACTAGGGGAAGATTGTTGGGACTTAGATATCTTGAGTTGATATGACAAAACAAGATGAAGGACCTAATAGCAAATAGTTAGCTTTCATAGTAAGCTAGGGTTGTGATGTAACCCTAGTCCCTCTATTATATAAAGAGGGTAGCACCTTGGTTGTTATTCACTCATTCTTAAACAATGTAAACCATAGGTGTGTGTGTGTTCCTCCTGACGTCAAGCCTATAAGGCACCAGGAGTAGTAGTTAGTGGTATTATTAATAGTAATCTTTATTAGTGAAAGCCTTGTTCTTGGTTATGATTGTGTTCTTTATGTTCCGCTGTGCTTATTAAAATCATGATCATGATATCCCAGATGAGTCTAGATCCTAAGACTCAACATACACGAAACCTCAACCGCTTTCACCGTAGCGGGAGCGTCTTTCTTTTGCATCTCAACGAGAAAAGACGTAAACACATTCTTCAACTTGTCGACTTTCACATCAACTCTCTCAATGTCGTGATTAGAATTACTAACATTGGCGACATTGGAAACACTCGGTGCGTTGCGGAGTTGGTAAACTTGGATCGGTTCTCGATAATTATCAATGCGTCTTTCGGAGTTTTACACAAAAAGTTGCCACCGGCGGCGGAATTCAACGAATCTTGTTCTTGAAAATTAAGACCGTTGTAAAACGTATTGATTTGGTGCAACTCGGAAAAACCATGGTGAGGACATTGCCTAAGCAATTACTTAAAACGATCCCACGCGTCTCTAAAAGATTCATTCGGTTTTTGCTCATATTTTGTAATTTCATTCTTGAAAAACGTCGTCTTAGACGGTGGGAAAAATAATTAACGAACTTGGAAACGAGATCCTTCCACGTAGTTATCGAATTAGGTGGCTCTTTCTCGTACCAATCCTTGGCGGCATCATCGAGCGAGTACGGAAAAAGCATAAGCTTGACGACATCGGTGTCGACGTTCTTAAACTTGCTCGTGGCCAAAAGACGATCAAAATTCCGAATATGGTCGTGAGGATTATCGGCTTCACGACCTCGAAACTTCGTAGCTTGGATTAACGAAAGCATTTCGCTCTTAATCTCAAAATTTTCCGCTTCAATAGCGGGAATTACGATCGCGTCTCCATAACCCTCGGTGGGTGCTTGGAGCAATTCCGTCATCGAACGATTGTCGGCCATCTCCTCTACGGTTTCTTCAACAACGATATTAGGAATGTCGGTTTCTAATTCTCGTCTACGTCGTCGATTCCTTCGATTACGATTGCGTCGATTCAAAGCGTCGCTAGAATTAGAATAATCCTTCGATCGAGTGCGCATGCACTAAGCGTAGAATGGGTGGTAGCAAAGAAGATTCTTTTTGCGGCTTTTTGATTTTTCAAATTTTTTTGGTTTTTGAGTGTTTTTAATTTTTTTGGATTTTTGAATGTATTACGTAGACTTAAATCTACAAATCTCTCCTTGAATCGACTTTCTCGATTAAAGGAGCCTCAAAGAATGAAAACGATCACGTGAAGTGAACGCCTTCGATGACTTTAGAACGTTGGTGGAACACCAAAACGTTCAAGAGGGTTTAATCTTGAAAACAAGCAAATATAATATACGTAGATAATACTTGGGCGGCAAACCCTCGATTAGCCCTCTTTCTCAAAACACGCACAAGCAAGCGGGGGAAACGAGGCGGCGCTAAGCACTTAAGAGCCTTTTTCCCTTAGGTCGTGAAATACAACCGCCTTATACCCACCTTATAGTTTGTGTTAATTGAAATTAAGCCTCACGAAAGTATTTATCTATTTTGCCTTTAAACTTTTGCTTTAGATTCGAATACAATGATCGAGTGATGAAATCCCGAATCAAGGTTGCGTTTTCACGCTTTTGGAGTACTTGTATATTTATTGTTCTACGTAGATACAATATAGTAATATATTCACAAAGAAAAACGAAAACGATAATGGATATCTACAATATAGTAAAGATTGGTTTGTGTTTAATTTAGGAAAATCAAACACGATTTATTTGGATACAATAATATAATAAAGAAAAATAACAAAAATGAGTATGTACGATATTTACGCTTTCCAAAAATTGAAAAGCAAAAACGAACTACTCACACAAACACGATACTAATAATGGCACACTAAAAACACCTCCCCGACAGTGGCGCCAAAATGGTAGGTGTAGAAATACGCGTTTAGGAAAACACCGTATAATTGTGGCAAGTATTAAACTCGACGATTTAGGAAAACCGACAAGTCGAATAAGTTCCAAGTTCGTTCTCGAAGGAGGTGTGTGGATTAAGTGTGCCAATATATAAAATCAAAGTTTGGATTAGTGACGTTTTTGGTTTAGAAGAGAAAAATTAACGACGAGCTACGATTACGATTACACTACGACGATTTAACGTAAAACGTGACGAAATTAAAAATTAAACTTAAAAATCAAACTTAAAAATCAATTAAAAATTTAAACTAAATCTAAAATAATATAAATAAGAATAAAAATTCAATAAATAAATTTTAAAACCTTTTATTAATTAAATATTCAATTTTAAATGCTAATTAAAGCCCTAAAATCAAATATAATTAAGAAAAAGCCCAAAATATTATTTTATTGAACTAATAACTCACTTATACTATTTAAAGACTAAAAAGTATTTTTCCTAAATTTTCAAAACTATTTTTCTATTTTTAAAACACTAAAAACTATTTTTAAACTAAAATAATGATAAAAAATAATAAAATAATGCTAAAAATAATTTGACAATTTTAAAAATCCTAATTTATACTAATGAACAGTAGAAAAATGTAAAAGTTTGAAAAAAATAAATTTTTTCACTAAAAGACAAAACAGTTATAAATAAAACCTTAATTAAACTAAATTAATTCTAAAAATTAATAAAAAAATGAACAGTGAAATAATTTTGGACTAAAAATATATAAATATTTTTCTAAGTCTAATAAAATTTTTAAAACTGAAAAATATAAAGTTTTTACACTAAAAGACAAAAACAGAAAATTAAAAAGTAATTTAAAAATGTAATTAAATCTAAAAATACTAAATGAACAGTAACTAAAAAATAAATTAAACAGAAAAATCAAAAACAAAATAAGAAAAATAATGAAACAAAAATGAAGTTCTAATTCCTATTTTTGACCACTAAAGACAAAAAATGTTGAAAACTGATGTTGACACTTAAGGACTTTTGTCCTTTTGCAAAGCAGGGGGAACTTTTACACTACCAGTGGGAATTTGGTTCCCACTGTTTATACAGAAAAATGGGTCTGGGCACTTGTTGAGCTGTATCTTGCTTGTTTGGTGATATTTCTTGGATACAATGGCACCCCTACACTCAGTGGAGTGTAGGGAGTCTATAAGAATAATAAAACATACAAGTCCAAGCCAAAAACAACACACAAATACACCAATACAGTCACTGCTATGCACTTTGGGGTCAGATGAACAGTAATCTGATCTAATTGGCACAAAAACGGATTTTGAACTACAGAAACAAGCTCAATCAACAACCAAACTACTACTGACTAGCTACCAAGCCTAACTTGACCTATAATCTAGCAATTGACAAGCTTTCAAAGCAATTTTACGCTAAAACAAACAGGAAAGTGGACTTACTGATTATCTAGGCAGTTTTGCCAAATATTTATCAAGCAAACCTTTTAAAATCCTATCCACCTGCAAACTAAATGTCCAAAATACCTAAAGCTGACCAAAGGAGACTGTTTGAGCTGTTTTTAAGCCAAGTGAGTGTCAATCACTTGGTATAACTTACAAACCCAAACACCCTCTTATATTACAGAAATGAATTTTGACAAACCAGATGTATCCAAATCCTTTTAAAACTGACTAACCATTACTCAAATATGTATATAGGATAGAAACAAACATGTGTAAACTGGTAGACTAGCATGCAAACAAGTATTACACAAAACTCATACACAAAGCAAACTCTTAAGATCAAAGTAACAAGTATAAGCAAAGGGAGGGTTCAAGCCCTGGTGGTACCTTGTGGGACCCACATCCAGGCCCCACTATGGCTGCAATGCCATCTCCATTAGCTTATAGCTAGCTCAAAATGATTAGAAGAATTGCCGATGTAGAGGAGTGGAGCAAATGTCTTCAAATAGAAAAAACAAAGGAAAATGGAATTGAGATTTATCTTCAAACCTGCACACCACCACAAGACTAGAAAGCAGCTTCAAGTATCAAGAGCTACAAGCTAAAAGCTTGTAGCTTTTGATACAGTAAGTGGTAAAAAAATGACAAAAGGTTTTCCTAAACCTTTGAAAAAGGACTTATGAGACCACAAAATCTTGAAACTTCTGAAAACCTGGCAAAATTTTGTCTAAAAACTGAAATCAAAGCCCACACTCCACTTTCACTTCATGTGAGATTTGAAATCAAGCTGATGAGAAAAACTTTTCCAAAAACTGCTTAATCACGATTTTATGAAAATACTAATGCAAACACAATATCTTGGGAACTTTTAAAACTAATTTGTAAATTACCTAAGGAAAACAGAAATAAAGGAACTGAGTTATGCAAAAATTAAAAGCTGCTTTATTATACTTCACTTAAAACTTTTACAAGGACTGGAACAAAAATACTAGCCACAGGTTGGCTTAGTATTTATACTACTTAATGGTACCCTCTAGAATGCTAGAATAAAATAATACAAAAGATACTAAAGCCCTAAACCTTAATACGAAAATTTCCAGGAATGCCCTTTGAATCTTGGTCAAAATCGTTGGCATGTGATTTCTGTCAAGTTCCAGCTGTTGGGATGATCTCCATCATTTATATGGACCCTTAGGGACCAAGTTTTGCTAAGGGTCGTTGATTCCCTGTCAAGATGCCAAAGTTGCTAAATAAGGTGAAGCAGGGGAGTCTTGGTGGGGCCATATGGGTCGCGGGTTGGGTGTGATAGGTGGTAGGTTTGGGTAAGGTGACTATTAATTGGAGAACTGCACCTTTTGGGGCTTGATTACTAGGTAATTAAGGATTACCTAATTAGGGTTCTTGGCTGGGATTAGGAGAAGATTAGTGAACAGGAGATGTTTCCCCCCACTTTTAATTATAAAAAATTATGTTTAAACGTGGGTTAGGGATTTATTAGTGGGGTTGACTAGAGTGTTGACTTGGGCCGGGTAAGGGGGTTTAGGTGGGCTGGTGGGATTTGGTGGGCTAGTAAATGGTAATCTTACTTTTAGTCCTCCCCTTAACGGCTGTTAATAGCATAACTAGTCCAAATGCTTTGCAACTTTAGTTCTTTTGGCTTTTCACCATTAGTCCTTTAGTAAAATAAGGACTAATGGTGTGAATTCTTCAAAACTTAAGGGCTTCTCTTGACAAGTCATAAAACTTTAGGGACCCCAAACTATTTTTAAGATAGTTGAGGGGTATAAAGTGTCAAATCTTCAAAGTAGAGGGACCAAACTTGACATTCTTCAAAACTTCAAGGGCATTTTTGTAAATTCCATATTTGGGACCGGTTTCTTGTGCGACTTCGTTTCCCGTGTTCGTTTTTGCTTGATTCCTTTGATCTTTTGGTGAATTCACGATATCCGTACCTAAAATACACAATGAACAAACACAAGCATATATTTGGGTATTTTGATGATATTTTAAGCGTTTTAAGCCCGATTTGGACGATGAGACTATGTATAAATAAAGTCTCATCAAACTTCCCCGCCAAAGTAGTGCTTCAACCTATGTCCACTCACCTTGAAATTGGGGCCATCATTTTGAGCTAGCTCGATGGTCCCATATGGAAAAACTTGAGTCACGGTGAATGGACCGGAACAACGGGATTTCAACTTACCGGAAAAGATTTTCAAATGAGAATTAAAAAGCAAAACTTGATCCCCAATGTTAAAAACCCGGTTTTTAATTTTAGAATCATTCGACTTTTTAGTCTTTTCTTTATAAATCAATGAATTTTCATAAGCAATATCCCTTAATTCATCCAATTCATTTAATTGCATTTTCTGGTGTTTTCCCGTGGTCTCCATGTCATCATTACAATGCTTTAGGGCCCAATAAGCCTTGTGTTCCAATTCAATTGGCAAATGACAATTTTTCCCATACACAAGCTTATAAGGAGTGCACCAAATGGGCGTCTTATGAGCGGTCCTAAAAGCCCATAAAGCATCGTCCAACTTATCCGACCAAGATTGTCGGTTTTCCCCAACGGATCTCTCCAAGATCCTCTTCAAAGCTCGGTTTGAAACCTCGACTTGCCCACTAGTTTGTGGGTGATAAGCCGTAGAAAGCCGATGTGTAACCCCATATTTTCTTAGGAACCTTTCGATTTGGTCGTTACAAAAATGTGTTCCACGATCGCTTATGATCGCACGAGGGGTTCCAAACCGAGAAAACAAGCTTTTCAAAAACTTGACTACCACACGAGCATCATTGGTGGGCAAAGCCTTAGCTTCCACCCACTTAGATAGGTAGTCAACCGCGACAAGGATGTACTTATTACCACGAGATGATGGGAACGACCCCATAAAGTCAATACCCCAAACGTCAAAGATCTCACACACTTGGATGATGTTTTGTGGCATTTCATCTTTTTGTGAGGCTTTTCCTTGTCGTTGGCATGAGTCACACGACTTCACAAGCTCATGTGCATCTCGGTAAATAGTAGGTCAAAAGAAGCCGGCATCAAAGACCTTCTTAGCCGTGAGATTAGCACCATGGTGACCACCCGTGGGTCCCTCGTGACAAGCTCTAAGGATATTAGAAGCTTCGGTACCAAAGACACAACGTCGAATAATTTGATCCGCACAAGTTCGAAACAAGTAAGGGTCGTTCCAAAAATAGAACTTGACGTCACGAAAGAATTTTTGTTTTTCTTGAGTCGTCATACCCTTAATGATGAAGTTGCCCGCATGGTAATTTGCAATGTCCGCAAACCATGGAATAAAGCTTAGAATTCACTACACCAAGTGTCTCGAGCAGAAATGTTTCGGTGATTTCCTTTGGCTCGTAAACACTTTGGTGAGGATCTTCCAAACGAGAAAGATGATCGGCCGCTAGATTCTCGGCTCCTTTTTTGTCAACATTTTGTGGACAAATTCTTGAAGGAAGAGAATCCAACGAAGTAATCTTGGCTTTGCATCTTGTTTAGCCATAAGATACGTGATAGCCGAATGATCCGTATACACTATGCTTTTCGTCAAGACGAGATAAGGTCGAAATTTCTCAAATGCATACACCACGGCAAGGAACTCCTTCTCCGTTGTAGTGTATTTTAGTTGAGCCTCGGTCATCGTATTGCTAGCATAGTGAATAGGCAAGAAGTGCTTTTCATGACGTTGCCCCAATACGGCCCCAATAACGTAGTCACTAGCATCACACATGAGCTCAAAGGGGAGGTTCCACTTGGGAGCAACAAGAATGGGAGATTCGGTAAGTTTCCTCTTAAGGATTTCAAAGGCTCGTACACAATCTTCGTCAAAGACAAAACGTGCCTCTTTTTCAAGAAGATGTGTAATAGGTCGAAAGATCTTTGAAAAATCCTTGATGAATCGAAGATAAAAGCCCGCGTGGCCTAGGAAACTCCTAACCCCCTTAACGGTTTTGGGATGAGGTAATTTGGCGATGACGTCTACCTTAGCTTGATCTACCTCAATCCCCGCTTTCGAAACCTTGTGCCCTAAGACGATTCCATTTTTAACCATAAAATGGCACTTTTCCCAATTAAGCATAAGGTTGGTTTCCTCACAACGCTTCAACATTTTCTCAAGATTCGACAAACACGAAGTGAACGAATTACCAAACACGGAAAAGTCATCCATGAAGACTTCCATCGTCTTCTCGATCATATCATGAAAAATAGCCATCATGCACCTTTGAAAGGTTCCCGGTGCATTACAAAGTCCGAATGGCATTCTAATATAGGCAAACGTTCCATATGGATACGTAAACGTAGTTTTTTCTTGATCACGAGGATCGATGGGGATTTGGAAGTAACCAGAGAAACCATCTAAAAAGCAATAGAAATCGTTTCCCGCAAGACGCTCCAACATTTGGTCCATGAAGGGCAAGGGAAAATGGTCATTACGAGTGGCTTCATTCAACTTACGATAGTCAATGCACACTCTCCATCCGGTCATGAGTCTAGTGGGAATTAACTCGTTGGCATCGTTTGGCACAACGGTCATTCCCTCCCTTCTTAGGGACACAATGAATAGGACTCACCCAAGGGCTATCAGAAATAGGGTAAATCATTCCCGCGTCAAGGAGTTTTAGGACTTCCTTTTTGATGACGTCATGAATTTTGGGGTTCACCCTCCTTTGACATTGGATTTCGGGCTTGTAATCCTCCTCCATTAATATTTTGTGGGTACAAAATTTGGGATCGATTCCCTTAATGTCGGATAACTTCCACACAATTGCCCCTTTGTGATCCTTTAGAACATCGACAAGTGCGGTTTCTTCATCATCCGAAAGTTCCTTCGTAATAATAACCGGCAACTTGTCGCCCTTCTCCAGAAAGACATATTCGAGATGAGGAGGTAAATCTTTCAACTCGAGGATAGGTTGTTCCTCAATTGAAGATTTGGGCTCGATACTCATAACCTCCTCGGGTGGAGGAATTGGGAAATCGTTAAGAAAATCCTTGATAATCGAGAAGTCCTCATCATTGTCTAGGTCTTCATTACAAGTACGTAGAACATCGAATTCTTCCAACGTAAAACCACCACCTTCAAATGGAGTAAAGGTTGGTGTCGAGTTATCAAGAATGGGATCTAACATAGTGGGATTGCCACTATTTTCATCATCACCAAAACCTAGAACTTCTTGTGAAAATTCCTCGCAAACCACGTCAATCATATCAACGAGGTTTATGGTTTCAACGGAATAAACATGAGAAATTTGAGAGTTTTGAGTTGCGTTTATAACAAGTTCCTCTTCGTTGAAACGTAAGGTGATCTTTCTAGCATGAACATCGATCAAAGCCATAAACGTATCTAAAAACGAACAACCTAAAATGAGAGGAACTTGAGGATCCGTGGGAATATCGACAACGATAAAGTCTACCGGATAATAGAACTTTCCCACTTTCACAAAAACGTCTTCCGCCAATCCACATGCGGGAATCGTAGAATGGTCGGCCAACTCGATAGACATTAGTGAAGGAGTAAGATTAGGAAGATTGAGCGACTTGAAGATTGCAAGTAGCATCAAGTTAATGCTAGCACCAAGATCGGCCAAGGCATAGCATTCTTCCATATCTTGGATTGCACAAGGGATCAAGAATTTCCCGGGATCACCGACTTTTTGAGGTATGCGATTAAGATAAACCGATGAACAACTAGACAATTGATGCAATTTCTCCTTGTTGTTCAACATACTCTTAACGTTAGCGGCAAATCGAGGCATCATGACCAAAGCATCGGTGAAACTCACATTAAAGTGCAAATCACGAAACATTTTCATAAAAAGCTCAAATTGGTAATTGTCGCGCTCTTGACGTTTCTCCTTTCTAAGTCTTGATGGATAGGGCAAAGGTGGTGTGCGTTGAGGCATAGGCATAGCCTTTGGAATCTCGGGTTCCAAATGTGGTAATGGGTCAACCGTAGGTGTGGTATGAGCGGTACTTCGTGGGATTTGGACATGCTCCTTCTGGACCACCACCTCGGGTTCTTCCTCAATTGCATCCTCCGTAGGAGCAATTGGTTGAGGAGTCGGTTCCTTAAGTGTCTTACCACTACGTGTGGTAATCACTTTCATCTCACCCTTAGGGTTTGATATGGTGTTGCTAGGAAGACTACTCGAAGACGGTTTGCACATAATTGCCTCAAACATAGATGAAATTTTGTCTTCAAACATGGATTGCCTCTTCTCGGCTTTAATCATCTCTTGCTTAATTTCATGTTGCCCTTGTTCCATTTTTTGTTGGTTTTGTTGTAACCTAGTTACATTTCCTTCCATCTTGTTTGTATGGATTTTAAGCTCATTTGCTAACTCATTTTTCAACTCTTTCTTCAAGTCGTTCTTAAACTCGGATCTTAGGCTAATGATTTCTCTTTGAATGTTGTCAAACCTAGCATCATTCCCATTAGCGTATTCAACAAATTCATTTGGAAGATCTTTCAACGTTTGCAAACCTTTGTTTTTGTTTTGAAAATCATTTTGATTTTTGTTTGAAACTTGATTATTAGCCCCTTGATTTCCATAGTTTCCCTTGTTGTAATTGTTTTTGAAACCAACTTGATTGTTGCGATAGTTGTTGTTAGCATTTTGATTTGAACCAAAACCCGGTGGAGTCAAATGATTAGAGCGGGTAACTTGACCGTTTTGGTTGTAAGTTCCCGTGGCCGTGTAGGCACTCGAAGTGTTACCACCGTTGGTAATGCACTCGGAGAAATCATGACCTCCACCACAATACATGCATGAAACCTCAACCGCTTTAGCCGTAGCGGGAGCACTTGGTTCTCCAACTTTGAACTCCATCAAAAGACCTTTAAGCTTATCAAAGATTTTGTTTTCCAAGTTCGCCTCAATTTGGTAATAATCGATGGTAGTAGACAAAGAAGGTGAAGCCGAAGACGAAGCCTTACGAACACTAGACGTGCTACGAGGACTATACACCTTAGATCTATTTTCAATTATCACCAAAGCTTCCTCAACCGTTTTACACAAAAAACTACCACCCGCGGCGGCATTTAGATAATCCCTTTCATGATCATTAAGTCCATTGTAAAACGCGTCAATTTGATGCAAGTCGGAAAAAAACCGTGATGAGGACACTCATGTAACATTTCCTTAAACCTATTCCAAGCCGTTGAAAAACTCTCATTAAATTCTTGTGAAAATTTTGAAATCTCGTTTTTCAAATGCGTAGTCTTAGAGGGCGGAAAAAATTGGTTCATAAATTTTGAAACGAGATCCTTCCACGTCAATATAGAATTGGGTGGCTCTTTCTCTAACCAAATTTTAGCGGGCCCCGCTAAGGAATACGGAAAAAGCATCATCTTAATCGAGTCATTAACAACATCCTTAACTTTGCAAGTGGCGGTAAGACGATTGAATTGGCGGATATGGTTGTGCGGGTTGTCCTTCTCATCACCAAGGAATTTGTTGTTTTGGATCATCGACAACAAACCCGTTTTCACCTCAAAATTCTCTGCAAGGATAGCGGGAATCATAATAGCCTCTCCATAACCCTTGGTGGGTGCTTGAAGTAACTCCATCATAGTTCGATTCGCCATGGTTGGTTCTTCTCTTACAATGGGTTCGTCAATAGGAGACTCCTCACTAGAAAGATTAGGAGTAGGTGTTGACTCCTTTCGGTTTTTTCGTTTATGTGCACGTCTTGCTTGATTACGAGTAAGCATAAACGTCACGTACAACTTAGGGGTGAGCAAAGAAGATTCTTTTTGGTGTTTTCTATTTTTCCAATTTTTTTGTTGTTTTTGATTGTTTTTACTTTTTTTGGATTTTTGTGACTGTATTAGGTAGACCAAAATCTACAAATCTCCTCCTTAATCAAATCTCTTGATTAAAGAAGCCTCAAGGAATGAAAACGATCACGTGAAGTGAACGCCTTCGATGACTTTAGAACGTTGGTGGAACACCAAAACGTTCAAGAGGGTTTAATCAATGAAATCAAGAAAGTATATATGATACTTAATAATACTTTGGGCGGCAAAACCCTCGATTAGCTCTCAAAATCAAATACTCACAAGCAAGCGGGGAAAAGAGGCGACACGAAGCACTTAAGAACCTTTTTCCTTAGGGTATATTTTATAGTACCCGCCTTATACCCACCTTATAGTTTGTATTTTTCAAAATCGAGCTTCACGAAAGTATTTATCTATTTTTGCCTTTTCTTTCTTGTTTGAGATTCAAATACAATGATTGGATAACGACCTCCCAAGTCAAGGTTGTGTTTTCACACTTTTGGAGTACTTGTGAATTTATTGTTCTACGTATACAATATATTAATAATATTCAGACAAAAAATGAAAAACCGATAATACGTATTAGTAGAGTGCTACCAATACAAGTAGATATTATGGCTATATCTAAAAACAACAATTGCCAAATCAAAACACAACACGCCTCCCCGGCAGCGGCGCCAAAATTAATGTAGATTTTTTACACACCTTTAGGAAAAGATGAGCAAAATAGTGGAAAGTATTAAGTGTCGGTTTAGGAAAACCAAGCACTAATGACCAATGGTGAAAGTTCGTTTCCCAAGAAGGCTAGTGTGTTGTGTAAAGAAATGATTAATTATGTGATTATATGATTATGAGAAAAGAAAATAGAAATGAGGTAAGAAGAGAATGACGGTTACGATGACGGATTACACTAAGACGAAAAGGTCATACACGTAAAACCGTAAAAAGTACCAAAATTAAAAATTTACCCTAAAAATTCCTAGAAAATTGCAATAAATCCTAAATAATGTAATTAGAGTTTACAAAAAATCCAAAATCACCCAAACCTTTTATTTAATTAAATAATGATTTTTAATGCTAATTAAAGCCCTAAAAATCAATTTAATTAACAAAAAGCTCAAAATGAGTTTTATCACTTTGTAAACCTCTAAAATACCCTAACTTAATATAAAACTATTTTTGAAAATTTTAAAATTAATTAAAACTATTTAAAAACAATTAAAACTTAAAATAATTATAAAATTAATCTAAGGACAATAAAAATATTCTAAAAGTTGTAAAATTCCTAACTTAATGTATTTAACCTAAGAAAAATATAAAAACTTGAAAAAACTAAATTTCAATTTTAATAATAAAATAATGATAAAATAATATTAAAAATCCAAAATTTATAAAAAATTCTAAAAACTTGCAAACTAGCTTAATTTAACCTAAATAAACAGAAAATGAAGTTGAAATTACAAAATACCCCTATTGGGCCTCCAAATGGGCCAAAAGTCCAAACAATCCCCTTATTGGGCTCAAATAGGCCCAATAAGAAAAATATTGTCCAATTAAGCCCAAAAACTCCTATCTAGGTCAAAATTTAATTCTGAACACAATTTTTCAAAGGCCCAAAAGCTGAAAATGTGAAATAAGCTGGCTTATATCAAACAACTTATTCTTAATGGGCTTTTTGCCCCATTAAGCTATAAGCTGATGCCATAAGCTCAAATTAGACACACAAGCTTCTTTTGAGTTGCTTAAGACTTCTGTAAAAAGAAATTTGAAATAAGCCAAAGGAA
This sequence comes from Glebionis coronaria, assembly GCA_025667525.1. Lineage (NCBI taxonomy): Eukaryota > Viridiplantae > Streptophyta > Magnoliopsida > Asterales > Asteraceae > Glebionis > Glebionis coronaria. The sequence continues at coordinate 136,533,899 of CM046878.1, forward strand.
TAAGCCTTAAAATGCAAAAAGCAATCTACACAAAATGACAAAATAGTCGTTTTCGAGTTCTAGGCTATCCCAAGAGCTGATTCAAATTGCAAAAGCTTTTAAATGACTTAACTAAGCTTAATCAACAAAAAGATTTCAAATAAGTTCACTCAATAAGCTGGAATAAGCAAATAAGCACTTATGAAAAAGTCAAATGAGTTGGTTTTCTAGCATAAAGTCAAAGTCAAAGTCCAATAAGCTCCAGTTCAAACAAATGGGTCAAATGAGTAAGATCTATCACAAAAAATAAGTTGTTGCAGGTCTGGATAAGCCAATATGGCTTATTGATAAGCTAACTGAAAAATTGCACTAGCAGGGGCTAGTTTTGGGTGTTGAGCAGTGGAAACTTTTTCCACTGCTTGACTTCTTGACTTTTTTTTGTCTTTAATGACTTTTTTGGAGATTCAAGTTACACAAAGGCACCCACATGATCAGTGGATGAAGAGGAGTCAATAAGAATCAAGAAATCACAAACACTAACAGCCAGTTAGTACAGTTTAATCAAAACATCACCAGATCTAGCACAGACATGAACAAATAAGCAGTTGAGGTTCAATAAGCACTTATAGCACAATTCAGCCAGCCAAACTTAACCAAATGCATACACAAGCAATAATAAACTTAAATAAGCAAGTCTAAACAGGTTTCATGCACCGATTCAAAGTATTAAGCAAGATTTAAGCACTTAAAGTTACTAATGAACACTAAACATGCAGTTATGAACACTTGCTGATGCAATTGACCACCAAGCCAAATTCAAACCTCCAAATCTTGTTAACAGGTTATAAGAACTATGTTTAAACACTTTTTATCCCTAAGCATGCATACACTCTAGGTGTTCCCAAAGTCTTAGGTCAAAAACAGTCAAAACAAGCAATCTATAGCACAATCTATGATTTGACGTTTCAAACCCAAAAACTTGCAGCAATATGCACTCAACCAAGTAGTAAACAGATACAAAGCAAATACACAAACTTCCAACCACAAAATAACACAATATGATTCAAGACAGGTAATCCTAAACACCCTTTTAACTTTTCCAATCAAGATTTTCAAATCAAAAATGCATTCCAAGGTTACCCAAGCCCAAAACAACACAACAACAGATGAGATATATAGATTAGAACAAGATTAAGCCACAAAATCAGCAAGAACACAAGTCACAAACAAAATCACCAAAAATCCAACGTTCTAACAAATTTTGAGTAAGAGGATGTGTACCTCATGGATGTACATCCACACCCACGAATTTTGAGCTTATGTACTAGCAAGAACAAGTACAAGCTTCCACAAACAACCCTGCTAAGAATCAACAAGGTTAAGAGCACAATATGAAAATCAGAAAAATGGAAAATTCTTGATTAATGCAACCTTAGTTCCCCACACTTGATTATCCCCAAGTTATAAGCTTCACCACACCTTGATAACTCAATATCAGGATGCTATGATCAGCCTTATAGCCCAAGAATTCCAAGGTTTTAACTAGACTTAGCAAAATATCAAGAAAAGTGGAAAATGTGCAAACTTTTGCACACTCCTTTTGAAAACAGGTTTAGGATTCAAGAACTAGTAAACATTAACAACAATAAACATATATTAAGAGTGGCACTTGAGCTTTCTTCACCAAATTCAAACACATTTCATTAAGATAAATATGTGATTTACAGATTTGTGAACCAAGGAAAATTCAAGAGCAGGGCTCAAAGTGATACCCTAAAGCCTTTATATAGGCATACATGTAAACTATGAAAGCTAAAAACGAAACCCTAATGCTTGGTGAAGTTCAAGTTTTGCCCTTTGAGTAGTTTGAACTTTGAAGATCATGTGACTGTTTCTTGGATTGTTGTGGAGTTGGCATGGTGAAAATGCATCCAATGGCTTGTAACGAGCTTAGAAAGTAAGCTAGAATCCCACACGTTGGATGACTGGCCATGTTTTGGCAGTTTCTTCTTTGTTGCAGCAGGGGAATCATGTGTGGGACAAAGGAGTGATGTGGCAAGTATTTTTAAGGTTGGGATGTGATTAAGGGATGCTTAATCACTAATCTGGAGGTTTTCATGGCTTAATTACAACACAATTAAGAAAACCCAATTTGTGTTCTTGAGGGAATAGTTGCTAGTTTGATCCAGATTAGTGTTTAAAAACATGTTAAGCGCCAAATTTAAACTTAATAAATTAAGTTGTTAATCTGGTATGAGTGGATTGGTGAGGTGGAGTAATGGAGGCTTGTGATTGGTGGACATGGGTGAGTGGGACAGGTGTCAAAGCATGAGTGGTCTAGGTAACTTTGTTTGTCTGCCATGTTTAACCCCTTTCTTTTCTTTCTCTTGTCACTTGCATATAAACTAGCAAAAATCTGGATTCCTTTGTAATTGAAGTTTTACTTTTCACACTTTTGCCCCAAAAAGTTTTGTTAAGTGAATTCAGGGGTATTTCTTGCCAATTCTTGATTCTTGAAGGACTGATTTTGTATTTTCTTCAAGGATTACGGTCTTGACTTGTTTGTTTGACTTCTTGGAGGACTGAAATTGCCAAGTCATGATTAATGAGGGACCATTTTTGTCATTTCATCAAAGTCAAGGGTCCTTTTGGTAATTTTGATATTTTCAAAGGACCAAATTTGTAATTCTTGTAACTTGAAGTTCTTCATGGTATGTTTGACTTTGAGAAGGACTAATATTGACATTTTAGTTTTGTTGAGGGACTAAAATTGCTAATTCTTCAAAGTGGAGGGCCCTTTTTGCAATATTGACAAAGTTTAGGGACCAATCTTGTAATTATGAAGATACAAGGGTATAAAGTGTCAATTCTTCAATATTGAAGGACCCTTCTTCATAAATCTTCAAATCTTCAAGGGTTTTCTTTGGAAAATCTTCATTAGGGCTTGGTTCAATGTGCGGCTTCGTTTCCCGTGTTCGTTTTTGCATGATTCTTGTGATCTTTTGTCATTTTCTCAATACCCGTACCTAAAATACACAAGCAACAAACACAAGCATATATTGGGGTATTTTCATGATATTTAATGCATTTTAAGCCCTTTTGGACGATGAGACTATGTATAAAAGCAGTCTCATCATATGTACCGTCTCCTCGGTATGTACTGCTGTATGTACTGTTGACTGTGTATGTACTGCTTGTATATTTTTAGTCTGAGCAATATCTTGAGTTTCAACTCCTGTAATCATTCTTTGAGCAGTCGCTTTCTCCCTTGAACTTACCTTCCCCTTTCTATTCTTCCTCACATAAGTGGTCTTGATAGTTGGAGATGTATTTATAGGTTCAGCAGTACTTGGCTCAATTCTAGGAGTACTTCCAAATTTCCTTTGTTGTTACAGATGTCTTTTAAGCTCTTCAATAGCTTTTCTATTTGCTTAGATCCAATCTCAACAAAATTCAATTCAGTTCTCTTATTTTTCTCATACAAAGTCTTGATTTCTTCAAAATTCTTCTTGACCAGCTGAATATGAGTAAAACTCTTAACTCTCTTAAGAAAATTCATCATTTGATTCCTAATCTGCATAGTAGTTGGAGGCTTAATCTTTTATCTTCTTCTATTTTCAGCAAAGAATCTTTGTTGCTCCCTTACCAGATCATAAATCAATTTTGATTTCTCTTCTTCATCATAAGCATCTCTCTCTTCAGCTAACAATGATTCCGCAAGAAGCTCACTTGCATGTAATTCAGCTTGAATCCCGTATGTTCCATTCTTGCTGTATTATTTTAGCTTCTAGCAAATGCTACTTAGCTTCAAGTTCTTCTTGTAAGTCAGTTTCACGAATCTGAGCTTGCATTCTAAGAGCATATTCCTCATCATGGTCCAATTGATTAAATCTGTACATGACTTTGCTTATATTATCATCTGAATCACTTTCATCTTCAGATTCTGGTAATATTTGCTTCTTCCCCTTATCCTTTAGATCAATCTTAGGTAGATTCTTCTCCAGCTTGGTAGATCTTTCCTCATTTGCTTGCTGTTGAATAACTACACCTTTAGTAGGGTGTGAAGCTTGAACTTTCTTACCTTGAATTTGATTCTTTTTGGCAAGAACTTCTTGTTCTGTCCTTTTCTCTGCCTCTGCTTGTTTAGTTTTCTCAAATGAATTCTTCTTTCTTAAGTCAAGCAATAATTGGGCTAAAGTCTCATCCTCTCCAAAAGGAGTTTGACTTTCTAGTGAAGGATGATCACCAGCGGTACTTGCAATCGGCTTAGTTAGCTTAGCAGTACTTGGGTCTTCAACAATGTCAGCAGTACTTGCAGTCGGCTTAGTTGGCTTAGCAGTACTTGGATCTTCAACAATGTTGATTTCACCAGTATTAGACACACTTGTTTCTTCAATCACTTGTGTATCCCCAAATACTTTTTCTTCTATAGAATCTATTATTTCAACTTGCACCTCTTTAGTCTTGTCTGATTCATTGCTCATTTTTGATCTAGACAGTACTTGTAAAGTCTGTTTCCTTTGAATCCATACTTGTCTTTGTGGTGATGGAGTTGAATATACAGGAAACTGAATGTTAATTTCTTCCAACTTCTTATAGAAAGCACTCTAATTTGCTTGAAGTGGTGATTGAGGTGGTGGTGCTGGCTGAGTTACCAACATTTTTTCAACTTGTGGCTCCACATGAGTAGGCTGTGGTTCTTTTTGTTGAATCTCCATATTTGAAGGTCCATCCACACCAGTCTCTAAACCAATTCCATCTTCATAAGTCCCTATGACATCCTCATCCAAATTAAAATTGATGTCATTTCCAGAGATCCTTGTCTGATTATCAGAAGAAGGTGGTTGTTCTTCATAATTTCTCCCCTGTTTGGTTGCATTCAGTTGCCTTTTCTTGTGGTTCCTGAATCTTTGCTTCTTGATTGCAGACTTCTGAATAGATCTATGTTGCCTCATCCAAGGTGACACTTTGTTCCTCAACTTGATTAGGCTAGCTTCCAATTCAACAATGTTCTTGTCTTGAACAATCTTTTCTTTTTGCAACACCTATACCTGTTGGGACAAACTAGTACACAAAGCAGTTAAATTTGCAACATCCACCACCTCTAGTGCTTGTGCTTGTGGTGAACCACTAGCAGCAATAGAAGCAGCAGGTGTGTGGATCATCTAATTAGTGTTTGGTGGAACACCAACATTATGAGAAGAAGATTGTGAATCTTCTAGGGAATGGGAACTCTGGTGAGAAGGAGTTTGCTGAGAAGCACTAGCATTGCTAGGTTCCTCACCTTCTTGATTGGCAGGTTGGGCTAACATATGAGCAAACAATGGTGTAACTGTTCCTGTAAAGGCATTGCCTTTTTTGGTCAAGAAAGAGAAAGTTCTCTTTGTGAATGTAGGAACATCCCATGTATCAGTTAACTCTGGTAGGTTAGGTATTTGGTCACTAACTAAAGTCTGAATGAATCTAGGATACATTAAAAACTTTTAAGTCCCTTCCAAATTCCTAGTCATGCCTTCAAAAATTAATCTTGAAAAATTAAAAACCCTGTTATTTGCTAGAAAAATAACAGCTGATGCCAATGCAGCAGGAATTTGATCAAAAGATGTACTTTTAGAGCTTAAACAGTGAATAATAGCATGAAAAAGCAATTTCCATTGAGGTGAAAATAAAGTTTTAAAGAAAGTAAGACTTTCCCTACCACCTCCATAGCCCATGGCTACAAGGCCATCATGAATCTCTGTATTATTAAGCATACTAAGTCCATTTTCATCATTTAATCTCAAACTTGCTCTTAGCAGTACCTCAGTTACATATATGTTTCCATGATTCACCCTAGCCTTAATGCAAGGTCGATTAAACCGAGTACTGAAAGTATGATTTTGCTAGGGTTAAAAAATTATCGTCCGCTCTTTTCGAATTGACTACCAGTTTAAGTGCGACTCAGTCGTCTTTTGGTGAAAAAGAATATTTTTGGTTGTTGTAAAATAAATGTGCAAGACGTTAATGTAAATGACGAGTAAATAAATCTAAAACTAATTAAAAAGTAAATGGTGCAATATTAAATTTTTTTAAAAGTAAATTAATTAAATGACAAAAATTAAAACTCGACGAAAACTAAATTTGACAATGTAATAAAAATGTAAGCTTGAAATTTAAAATAAAGCTAAACAATTAAAATAACACTTAAAGAAAAATAGCGAGAAAAATAAATGCTTGAAAATAAAAAGAAAGTAAACAGAACCTGAGCCGGGATCCAAAATACTGTCACTATTCGGAATCCAATCTTACTCTTATCCTGAATAGCAAACCTGCTGCTTATCCGGAATAAAACTGTCACTCTTATCCGAAATCACCAACGGTTGCTTATCCGGAATCTTGTTCTGCCTCTTATCCAGAATCACCCCCTGGTCACTATCCGGAATAAATTCTTGACAACTTATCCGGAATAAATTTCCGGCTTGTTATCCGGAATCCCCTTCAACACGTTATCTGGAATACACACTCCACCACTATCCGGAATCCTTTGTAGCCTTATCCGGAATAAATAACGGACACTTATCCAGAATACGGAAGCTTTGTCTTATCCGGAATACCCTGGATCTGCTTATCCGGAATCCAAACAGAATGAGGTCCTTATCCGGAATCCCTGTTGAGTCCTTTATCCGGAATGTTGAATATACCACTTATTCGGAATGTTTGGCAGTGAAAGCTTATCCGGAATAACTTTTGAAGCTTATCTGGAATACCCTTTTCTCCTTATCCGGAATCACCAATGCAACCCCTATCTGGAATAACTGTTGTCACTCATATCAAGAATCAGAATTGTTGCGGTATCCGGATTGTTAGGGTTTTACACTATTTGGAATATTGGGGTTATGAAAACCCCGGATAACAGAAAGATTCAAATAAGCTACAAATTAAAATTAAGCTAAAAACAAATAAGCAACTAACTAAAAAGTTTACCAAATCGAATTTAAGAAAAAGCTAATAAGCCAAAATTTAAAAACTTTTAAAAACACTAAATAATAAAATATTTAAAAACAACTTTTTTATAAAAAATTAACTAATAAGCACTTAATCAAATTTAAGAAAAACACAATAAGCTATAAAATCAATAAGCTAACACAATCATAAACATAAAAACATGGCAAATAATCAAATAAGCATGGCAATAAGCACATAAGCATAAAGATTAAATCAAGAACAAGAAAGGTAGAATGAGAGATTAATTAAAAACTTGATTAAAATTAAGATTCAACAATTAAAGTAAAGACAAGAATTAAAAGCTTACAAATTTAAGGTGCTAGACAAGTAATTAAAGGTGCAATTAAGTAAATGACATTAAGAAAAGTGCAAGTAATTAAAGTGCAAGTAAAGACTAGTTTGTCAAAATAGCCAACACCTCCTAATGTGAGATTAGGAGGGTATTTATAGTGATTAGGGAAGGTTAAGCATGTGTTGCTTCTTTCTTTCTTTCTTTCTCGTCTTTTAGTCTTCTAAATTCTTCGACTTTTTCGACTTTGTCTCAGGATTAATAAACTCGTCTTGTAATTTCTTCACTAATTTAGACTTGAGTTCTTCGGCTTTTATTAAACTTCCGTCTTTAGACTTTTCTTCGATAAATCTTCAGAATAGGCATTGGACTTCCGTTCTTTTTGCACTCTTGATCTTTTGACTTCGTCTTTTGTCTTTTTCTTCGATAAAAGCCTATGAAAGCCCATGTTTTCTTTCCTTTTCATATTTTGGTCCTAAATCACAACAAAAACACAAACCACGCATAATTCCGACATTTACGACATAAAATACACGTTTTGGCTTGGTTATTATTATAATTAAGTGGTAAAAGGATAAGTGTTTTCACACTTATTAAATCCCCCACACTTGACCATTGCAATGTCCTCATGCAATGCATTAGTTACAAAGCAAGTTTTACATTTTCCATCATAGTCAATCCACCTTGGCCTTTATTAACGAGACAAAATATTTAAAAGAGGAAAACAAGTAAAAAGATCAAAAACTTACCTTAGGGTTTTGGAATGTCATGAATGATTATCACCCTCAAGTTTCACGTTCCCCATACCAAGCTTAAAAACGAGATCATTGTTATATAAGTTAGCAAACTAACACAAACTCATGTGGGCCAATTATTCACTTAGACTCCCTTATTCCTAGGTGTATCTCTTATATTTTATTGTTGTCTTGAATGATCACGAGGATGCATTGTTGACTTATTTCGATAATTATTTAAGCTGAAAATAAAGTAGGACGATTTAATCAATAGTTAGCTAAAGGACAAAATCTTTTAAAACTGCTTCTCGGGACCTCATAAAGTTCATATCTTGGCATAACTCGCTTCACGATTTGAGACCTTTCTCGGACCGATATTTGGCAGCGACTTCATACTTCAAATCTTTGAGAGACGTTCATGAAATAATGGTCTTCTCTTCATAATAGGAATTTCTTCACTTGAAGTTTTAAGAGATTCTTCATACTTGGACAACGACTTCTTCATTTTTCTCCAATCTGTATTTGGGATTTTGATATACAACGATCCGCCTCCTTTTAGGACTTGGATATATTTATCCTCATACCTTGTTAGGGCCTTTTTGGATAGACTTCTCCATGATCTTTACGGGAGTGTTTGCTTTTCGTCGTGTGTCTCGATCCTTCATATTGATTTTTGATAAATGATTCTTCACATCACTTAGGATCTTTAGCAACAAAATGTAGCCCTCATGTCTTGTTAGGACCTTTTCGGACTCGCCAATCTTCGCATCCCGCTTCAATAAGTTATGCCTTGGCTAAGAACTCTAATTAATACCGAACAACTTTTAAACGATCTTGGGCTAGAAGCTAAGTAACTTTTCAAATCATACGACCTTATTTATTGCAATTAAATTTATTAACAAGCGTTGGGAGAAAAAGCTCATAATCAACTCACATAAATTCATGAAAGAATACCAAACTTATAATTGATTATCATCTCTCGTTCTCCACAATTTAAAATCTCAAGGAATGAGACTCGTGGATGCTTAGCCTATTAAATCAAAGTTTTGGGTTTTTGAGTCATCTATAGGATCTTGCAACTTCTTAGACTTTTTCAAGTTTGGAGATCGCATTTTAAAGTTCCCTTGATAAACGAATCTCTAGGATCAATTATAGGAACTTGCGAAAAGTTCTTGTTCTTAACCCGTAAGAGTTAAGACTTTCGCGTTTTAAAGTTACCTATATAAAAGCCTAGCAAAACTTGACTTAAACACGTTAAGGATACTAGCTAGAGTAAACTTAGATAAGTAAACTCGGGTTGAGTCAAAAGATTCATGACTTCTAAAAATTAAAACCACTTTATTAAAAATTATTCTAGCAAAGAAGGAAAATAACTATAACAAAGGTAAATACTAATAGGCCAAAATAGATCAAAAATTTTGAAAAATGTCGAAAAATCAATTTTCCGGTTAAAATGAGGACAAATACAAGGAAAAGCGCACTTAACTTCGATAGAAGTCCCCCTACACTTAATATAAACATTGTCCTCAATGTTTAAGCATGTGGAAGTAACCTCCCCTACACTTAGGACATTGTGCACTTTGTTTAGATCTTGCTAAGGAAGAGACAACTAAATAATTGTAGAATATAAAATAGAGAATCAAAAGAGTTTAGGATAGAACCGGGAAGACGGGTACACAGAATCAAGGGTTGTCAAAAGTCATCAAGAATGTATCTTTGAAAGCTCGAATCCCTGCACATGATAGGAAAGAAAACAACAAACACATACTAGGGTCTCCCCTACACTTATTATAAAAACAGAGAAAAAAAGATAGATACTGCGGGTTGCCTCCCGAGAAGCGCTTGTTTTTGTTAACCGAGTCGTGAGCCTGACTCGACCTTGATTAGCATAGGAAGAATCTTGAAAAGCATCCACCGGGATCAAATACATGGTTTTCGTCCATCAAATAGCACAAGCTTAAGGCGAACAAGGCAAGCCAAAGAAGAGTAGGCAAGGTTCCCTTAAGCAAAGATGGAGCACGATGGTAGCAAGTATGTTGAGGTGCAAGCATATCTTCATAAGTTCCAAAATTCTTTCCTTTTATTCATCAGATGCATACTGAGATGGCTTGAAAAGTGTAATACCGGGATCGAACACCTTTTCCTTTAGGGGAAAATAACACTCAGGCTTAGTAGTCCTTGAAGAGGATCCGCTCATAAATCTCAGAATCTCATCCTCAGAAGGTGGATAGAGAGGTGTCAAGACATAAGTGCTACGGATATCGGTGTCGGCTGACTTCTTCTCCTTTGAAGTGGGTTTCTTCATATCCAAAGGAGGATAAAGACCATAATCATCAAAGTCCAAAGAAGGAGCATCAGTCTCATTTGGGAAGTAAGTGTTGAGAAAAGTAGCAAAGTCTTCCTCAAATGAGTAGTCATCCAAAGTAGGATTAAGCATTGTTGGCGGAGGATCTTCATCAAAAGTAGGAGCAAGGTCATCATGTGAAGAATCACTCGAGAGAGTATCAGCCTCATCAAAATCATCATAAGTGGGCATGTCTGGATACTCAGAAGTAAAATTATCATAATCATCTCCATCGGAACTAGAATAATCATCATAAGCGTCATAGGTCGGTGGAGAATCATAATTTGGTGGAGGATCAGAATTAGAGAGAGAATCATCCACATCGTCTTGGAAGAGTGGATTATCATAGCAAGAATCGAATAGAGGATTGTTGTAGACGACAAAATCATCAAGCACATTAATCATATTCGCTGATTCTCTTCCATTGGGTTTGGTTGTGATCTTCCCCATTGTAAATACTTGTGCATCATTCCCGACCCTTAAGATTAACTCACCTTCGGCAACATCGACTAAGGCTTTTCCGGTTCTCAAGAATGGCCGACCAAGTATTAACGAAATACGAGGGTCCATTTCATAGTCAACAACAACAAAGTCGACCGGAAAAGTGAAGGTGCCAACTTTAATGAACACATCTTCGGCAATACCAACGGGGTAAGCGAGAGTGCGATTTGCTAGCTCAAGAGTCATCTTTGTTGGAGTAAGATCGGGTAATGATAACTTTTTCCAAACAATTAAAGGCATCAAATTTATACTTGCCCTGAGATCGGCTAAGGCAGTAAATTCTTTGGTTTGGTTAAAAGTACATGGGAGCACAAAATGACCGGGATCTCCAAGTTTCTCCAAAAGTTCTTTAAGAAGGACGGCAGAACAATTTTCATTCAATAGAGTATTAACAAACTCGGCCATCTTCTCCTTCTTATTAAGCAATTCCTTAAACATCTTAACAAATTTAGGCATTTGGGCTAGAGCTTCAACAAGGCTAAAGGTGATGGTCATTTTTGAAATCTTCTTCAAATAGTTCGACACTTGAATGTCATCCTTGGTTTACAATTTGGCCTTGTCTAAGCGAGAAGGATAAGGAATATTGGGTTTATAGATGGAAGGTGTAGCAGGTGAAGGTTGAGATGTTGAAGGTTTAAAGGTGGAAGGTGGGGTTGGTGAAGGGTTCTTCTTGGGTACTTCAGTAAGAGGTGGAGACGGTAATGGAGAACTAATACTAGGCGTGGGAGTAGGAGGGATAAATGGTGATGGAGGAGGTGTAGATGGAGTAACTGGGGGAGGGGTAGATGGTCCTACTAAGGTTTCTCCACTGCGTGTAGTAATAGCACTCACATTCGCTCTTGGGTTGGTAACAGTGTTTGAAGGAAGAGAGCCCGAAGTAGAGGGTTGAGGAGTTGGTAAAAAAGTAGCCAACATATTCTTCAAATCATTTGTTTGAGTGCTGAAGGAGGTTTGTATATCATGTCGAAGCTCGAATCTAATATCATTCCCTTGCTTAGTGATATCTCCTTTCAAGTTGATAATTTGGCTTTGCAGATTCTTAATTTGCTCTCCTTGGGTCCTCATGACAGCTTCAATATCTTGATTAATGGGTGGGGCTTGTTGAGCGGGTGGGTGATATGGATTAGAAGCTCGAGGTGGGTTTGGGTTGCTTCTATTGTAGTTGTTGGGGTTGTGGTTTTGAGGAGAAAAACCGGGTGAAAGAAAGTTGTTAGAACGCTAACTTAGCAAGTTACGATCACCTTGAGGTCGGGCTTGGTAGTTTTCCGTTGAATAGTTACCATAAGCCGCATACACGTTTTCCGGATTGTCATGAGTAGAAGGACAATCAGTGTATGAATGAGGACCCCCGCAAATCTCACAAGAAATTGCAACAGCTTTAACTTGTTGTTGTTGATTTGTAGCTAAGAGTTGCATGTTTTTGCTCATTTCGACCATTGCGCGGGTCAATTCGGTGATATCAGGGTTTGAAGAAGTAGAAGACACATGGACTCTCGGGTTATTCCTTGAAGATGCGGATGAATCCCAATTTTTGTGATGAGTAGTCATGTTCTCTATAAGCTCTCTACACTCCTCGGGTCTTCTTTTCATAAATGTGCCACTGGCGGCTGCATTAATCGTATCACGATCACGAAAAGTTAAACCATTGTAGAAAGTATCAATCAAAGTAACGGGGAGCATGTTGTGGTTTGGACATCGATCAATCAAAACATTATATCGTTCCCAAGCATCAAAAAGTGATTCATCAGGTTCTTGTGTAAATCCACTAATTTTATTTCGAAGGCTCGTGACCATGGATGGTGGAAAGTAGCGCGAAAAAAAGCGTTGAGTCATCTCATCCCAGGTATGAATTGAATTCTTCGAAAGACGATCAAACCATTTTTCGGCATGGTGGGATAAGGTGTGTGGAAATAGGTGCAGGCGAAGAAAATCCATAGTAACCCCGGACAACTTCATGCTTTGAGTAACGGTAATGAATTTGTCGAGGTGTTTGTTGGCATCATCATCCGGTAATCCTCGAAATGGACAAGTGTTATGCACTTGTTGGATCATGTGATGCTTCAACGAAAACTCTGGAGCCGTGATTTGCATCGGCGCAATCGGTCCTCCTCGTCCATTCATTGTAGGATGACACAACTCCTCCATTGTCCTAAGATCAGGTGGGGGAACATTGTTGTTATTATTATTGTTGAGGTGCGGTGGGTTATTATTGTTGTTCACACCAACATCTAAATCTTCACGAGTCTCGGGCTATGGATAAGTTGAAGATCTAGTACGCATACACCTGCAAAAGCAAAAGAAAAAGATACCCAAGAAATAGAGAATATATATACACTTATAAAAACAAAATCTTTTTGGATTTTTGGAAATTATTAATTTTTATGGATTTTTAACAATTTTTTTTAATGGATTTTTGAAAATTTTTGAGCAAGAAAAATAACGCTCAAGAGTGAACGGATCCCAAAATTCAATGCGTCTCTCACAGAAAACCGTTAATCTTTACGAAAAGAGCCGGCAGCGGCGCCATTTGAAAGTATGATTTTGCTATGGTTAAAAAATTATCGTCCGCTCTTTTCGAATTGACTACCAGTTTAAGTGCGACTCAGTCGTCTTTTGGTGAAAAAGAATATTTTTGGTTGTTGTAAAATAAATGTGCAAGACGTTAATGTAAATGACGGGTAAATAAATCTAAAACTAATTAAAAAGTAAATGGTGCAATATTAAAACTTTTTAAAAGTAAATTAATTAAATGACAAAAATTAAAACTCGACGAAAACTAAATTTGACAATGTAATAAAAATGTAAGCTTGAAATTTAAAATAAAGCTAAACAATTAAAATAACACTTAAAGAAAAATAACGAGAAAAATAAATGCTTGAAAATAAAAAGAAAGTAAACAAAACCTGAGCCAGGATCCAAAATACTGTCACTATTCGGAATCTAATCTTACTCTTATCCTGAATAGCAAACCTGCTGCTTATCCGGAATAAAACTGTCACTCTTATCCGGAATCACCAACGGTTGCTTATCTGGAATCTTATTCTGCCTCTTATCCGGAATCACCCCATGATCACTATCCGGAATAAATTCCTGACAGCTTATCCGGAATAAATTTCCGGCTTGTTATCCGGAATCCCCTTCAACACGTTATCCGGAATACACACTCCACCACTATCCGGAATCCTTTGTAACCTTATCCAGAATAAATTTCGGACACTTATCCGGAATACGGAAGCTTTGTCTTATCCGGAATACCCTGGATCTGCTTATCCGGAATCCAAACAGCGACTTATCTGGAATAAACGAATGAGGTCCTTATCCGGAATCCCTGTTGAGTCCTTTATCCGGAATGTTGAATATACCACTTATCCGGATTGTTTGGCAGTGAAAGCTTATCCGGAATAACTTTTGAAGCTTATCCGGAATACCCTTTTTCTCCTTATCCGGAATCACCAATCCAACCCCTATCCGGAATAACTGCTGTCACTCATATCCGGAATCAGAATTGTTGCTGTATCCGGAATGTTAGGGTTTTACACTATTCGGAATATTGGGGTTATGAAAACCCCGGATAACAGAAAGATTCAAATAAGTTACAAATTAAAATTAAGCTAAAAACAAATAAGAAACTAACTAAAACTTTTACCATATCGAATTTAAGAAAAAGCTAATAAGCCAAAATTTAAAAACTTTTAAAAACACTAAATAATAAAATATTTAAAAACAACTATTTTTATAAAAAAATAACTAATAAGCACTTAATCAAATTTAAGAAAAACACAATAAGCTATAAAATCAATAAGCTAACACAATCATAAACATAAAAACATGACAAATAATCAAAGAAGCATGACAATAAGCACATAAGCATAAAGATTAAATCAAGAACAAGAAAGGTAGAATGAGAGATTAATTAAAAACTTGATTAAAATTAAGATTCAACAATTAAAGTAAAGACAAAAATTAAAAGCTTACAAATTTAAGGTTCAAGACAAGTAACTAAAGGTGCAATTAAGTAAATGACATTAAGAAAAGTGCAAGTAATTAAAATGGAAGACTAGTTTGTCAAAATAGCCAACACCTCCTAATGTGAGATTAAGAGGGTATTCATAGTGATTAGAGAAGGTTAAGCATGTGTTGCTTCTTTCTTTATTTCTTTCTCGTCTTTTCGTCTTCTAAATTCTTCGACTTTGTCTCGGAATTATTAAACTCGTCTTGTAATTTCTTCATTAATTTAGACTTGATTTTTCGGATTTTATTAAACTTCCGTCTTTAGACTTTTCTTCGATAAATCTTCAGAATAGGCCTTGGACTTCCGTTCTTTTTGCACTCTTGATCTCTTGACTTCGTCTTTTGTCTTTTTCTTCGATAAAAGCCCGTGAAAGCCCATGTTTTCTTTCCTTTTGATATTTTGGTCCTAAATCACAACAAAAACACAAACCACGCATAATTCCGACATTTACGACATAAAATACACGTTTTGGCTTGGTTATTATTATAATTAAGTGGTAAAAGGATAAGTGTTTTCACATTGTAAATGACGGGTAAATAAATTTAAAACTAATTAAAAAGTAAATGGTGTAATATTAAAACTTTTTAAAAGTAAATTAATTAAATGACAAAAATTAAAACTCGACGAAAACTAAATTTGATAATGTAATAAAAATGTAAGCTTGAAATTTAAAATAAAGCTAAACAATTAAAATAACACTTAAAGAAAAATAGCGAGAAAAATAAATGCTTGAAAATAAAAAGAAAGTAAACAGAACCTGAACTGGGATCCAAAATACTGTCACTATTCGGAAACCAATCTTACTCTTATCCTGAATAGCAAACCTGCTGCTTATCCGGAATAAAACTGTCACTCTTATCCAGAATCACCAACGGTTGCTTATCCGGAATCTTGTTCTGCCTCTTATCCGGAATCACCCCCTGATCACTATCCGGAATTAATTCCTGACAGCTTATCCAGAATAAATTTCTGGCTTGTTATCCGGAATACCCTTTTTCTCCTTATCCGGAATCACCAATCCAACCCCTATCCTGAATAACTGCTGTCACTCATACCGGAATCAGAATTGTTGATGTATCCGGAATGTTAGGGTTTTACACTATTCGGAATATTGGGGTTATGAAAACCCCGGATAACAGAAAGATTCAAATAAGCTACAAATTAAAATTAAGCTAAAAACAAATAAGCAACTAACTAAAACTTTTACCAAATTGAATTTAAGAAAAAGCTAATAAGCCAAAATTTAAAAACTTTTAAAAACACTAAATAATAAAATATTTAAAAACAACTTTTTTTATAAAAAATTAACTAATAAGCACTTAATCAAATTTAAGAAAAACACAATAAGCTATAAAATCAATAAGCTAACACAATCATAAACATAAAAACATGGCAAATAATCAAATAAGCATGACAATAAGCACATAAGCATAGAGATTAAATCAAGAACAAGAAAGGTAGAATGAGAGATTTCAAAACTTGATTAAAATTAAGATTCAACAATTAAAGTAAAGACAAGAATTAAAAGCTTACAAATTTAAGGTGCAAGACAAGTAATTAAAGGTGAAATTAAGTAAATGACATTAAGAAAAGTACGAGTAATTAAAATGGAAGACTAGTTTGTCAAAATAGCCAACACCTCCTAATGTGAGATTAGGAGGGTATTTATAGTGATTAGGGAAGGTTAAGCATGTGTTGCTTCTTTCTTTCTTTCTTTCTTTCTTTCTCGTCTTTTCGTCTTCTAAATTCTTCGACTTTTTCGACTTTGTCTCGGGATTAATAAACTCGTCTTGTAATTTCTTCATTAATTTAGACTTGAGTTCTTCGGCTTTTATTAAACTTCCGTCTTTAGACTTTTCTTCGATAAATCTTCAGAATAGGCCTTGGACTTCCGTTCTTTTTGCACTCTTGATCTTTTGACTTCGTCTTTTGTCTTTTTCTTCGATAAAAGCCCGTGAAAGCCCATGTTTTCTTTCCTTTTCATATTTTGGTCCTAAATCACAACAAAAACACAAACTACGCATAATTCTGACATTTACGACATAAAATACACGTTTTGGCTTGGTTATTATTATTATTAAGTGGTAAAGGATGAGTGTTTTCACACTTATTAAGTACCTAATACAGCAGTATTCCAAAATTGTTCAACAATGGAAATAGAGACAACTGGACTTACAGTGAGTGCAAAGCGAACATGAATTTGAGATAGGAAACCAAGAGTCTCATGGAAACCAAGAGAGTCATCATTCGTAGCAAGATTCGCAACCAAATTATGCTTAGAGATCACTTGTAAAGCAGCCATTAGTATTTTTGATGATCGAAAAATTAGAGAGAAGGTTATAGAATCAAGAGATAAAAATAAAAGATTTGGTGAATCAATTGTATAATGGGAGTAAGTATTTAAGTAAATAACAAACCCAAGCGCGAAGAAACCGCCAAATTTATAAAAGAGACCCTTAACGGTACAACAGACATGTAGCGGTACATGGAACATAAGCGGTACTTGAATTTGTGCTAGCGGTACTTGGAGTGATAACAGTACCTCACAATTTGACCAGTTCATGCTTTCCACTAACAATGTAACCTCTTTTATCTTTTTCTATTAACCTGTAATTACATCAAAAACATAAAACATAGACTATACAATAAAAATTATAAAAACTTGTACAACTATTACATCCCCTCAACATATGTAGTAGGTTATTGGTTGAGCATACCAATGTGTGTCACCAAGAATTCAAATCTCTTTGCATCAAATGCCTTGGTTAACAAATCAGCTACATTGTTGTCTATATGAATCTTCAAGACTTGAATAAGCTTTTTGTCATAAGCATCTCTTATAAAGTGATGTCTTATTTCAATATGCTTGGTCTTGGAGTGAAATACTGGATTCTTGACAATGCATATAGTACTTTCATTATCAATGTAAATCTTGGTGTTCATGAAGTTAAACCCATAATCTAACAGCTGATTTTGAATCCAAAGTACTTGTCCACAGCAATGAGCATCAGCTACATATTTAGCTTCAGTTGTAGAAGTAGCAACAATGGTTTGCTACTTACACTGCCATGATATGAGTCTTCGGCCTAGGAATTGACAACCTCCTGTTGTGGATTTCCTATCATGATTAGCTCCAGCATAATCACTGTTTGAGTAAGCTTCCAATTTAAAGGTGGAATCTCTAGGATACCATAATTCCTAAATTGGGTTGACTTTTAAGATATTTAAAAATCTTCTTCACAACATGTAGATGTGACACCTTTGGATGAACTTGGAACCTTGAACATGCACACACAACAAACATTATATCTGGCCTTGAAGCAGTAAGATACATCAATGAACCAATCATTGACTTGTATAGATGAATGTCAACATCTTCTCCATGTTCATATTTTGATAAAGACTTCTTGGCTTCAAAAGGTGTGCTTGTACTCCTTGTATCCATACATGAAAATTTCTTCAAGATTTCAGCAACATATTTATCTTGGCTGATAAATATTCCATCTTTCCTTTGTTTGACTTGCAGTCCCAAAAAGAAAGTTAGTTCTCCCATAAAACTTATTTGAAATCTTCCTTTCATCAAAGCTTCAAACTCTTCACATCATGTCTTCTTGGTAGAACCAAAAATGATGTCATAAACATAAACTTGAACTAGAATGATATCCTTAGCATTCTTCTTGATGAACAGAGTTTTGTCAATGGTTCCTCTCCTATATCTATGTTCTAGCAGAAAATTGGATAAGGTTGCATACCAGGCTCTTGGAGGTTGATGCAGATCATAAAGTGATTTGATAACTTTGTAGACTCTAGTGGGGAATTAAGGATCTACAAAACCTGGAGGTTGTGAGACATATACCTCCTATGAAATAGTACCATATAGAAAGGCACTTTTCACATCCATTTGATAGACTATAAATCCCATATATGATGCAAAGGCCAAAAATAACCTAATGGCTTCTATCCTTGCCACTAGTGCAAAAACCTCATCATAGTCTATCCCTTCTTCCTGTCTATAGCCTTGAGCAACAAGTCTTGCCTTGTTCCTCACAACAACTCCTCTTTATCCTTCTTGTTCCTGAAAACCCATCTAGTACCAATTACTCTTTTACCTGAGGGAAGATCCACAAGAATCCAAACTTTTTGTAGCTCAAACTGTGTTAATTCTTCTTGCATGGCATCTACCCAACTTTCTTCATCAAGAGCCTGAGAAATGGTTTTGGGCTCTACTTGTGATAAGAAACAGGCAAACAAACAATGCTGAGTATCTTTATGATTTGTTCTCTACTATTGTTTGACATAACTCATAAGTGCATGAGTTTCAATATTGGTTTGAAGTTGTCTTCTGGTTTGCACAGCAGATTTGGGATCTCCAATGATCTGTATAATAGGATGGTTGCTGTTGACTTTATGAGTGGGAATAGAATTGACTAGAATTTCTGTTTCCAAATTATTGAAATCAGTCACTGCACCCTGCTCATCAAAGGAAGCTTTGGAGAAGATTCCTTCAGCTGGACTAGCATATAAGTCTTCATCGTCCATAGCTTGTAAAATCTCTTCTAGTGTGTCAACATATTCTGCAGTATTTGACTTAGCAGTACTTGCAGATGAAGTACTGCTAGGTGTAATATGTAATGCTGAGTGTTGTGACTCAAAAGATTCTTCTCTAGAATGCTTATTGGCATATGTAGCATTCTTTACTTGATCTTGAAGCCTCTGAAGCTCTTGGAAGGCTTGATCATCTTTTGATGGCATGGTTTGCTTCTTGGGAGAGGCAGACATGGGAGTAACAATAGGCATATTGGGCGCACAGATATGAACATCATCATCTGATGAAGAAACATCTTCTTGAGTACCTGCATTAGTTTCACTTGACTCCTCACATGCATTGTTAGTTTGACAATCCTTTTGCAAAGAATAGTAATCCATGGAGTTAGTTAGATAATCTAAATCAAACATCCAAGCATAACCTATTCCTGGAACATTGGGTTTATTTTCTAAGAAATTAACATGAGCAATTTCTTAAACTTTCTTAGATGCCAAATTATAAACCTTATATGCTTTACTTTGCACTGAATATCCTACAAGATATCCTGGATCAGACTTTCCATCAAACTTTCCCAAATAATCAAGAGTATTTAGTATAGACACGTGACACCCAAAAGGTCTTAAATGACTTATTGTAGGCTTAACACTAGTCAATAGTTCATAAGGTGTTTTGTTTTGAGGCTTGTTTACTAGGACTCTATTTAACACATAGCATGCAGTGTTGATTGCTTTTGCCCAAAAAGTATTTGGCAAAAGAGAATCAGCCAGCATAGTTCTATCAGCCTTATTCAATGTCCTATTCTTCCTTTCAGCAACTCCATTTTGTTGTGGAGTCCTAGGGTTTCTAAATTGTCTCTTAATTCCTTTAGACCTACAGAATTCATCAAATTCAGCATTCTTGAATTCTGTCCCATTATCAGTCCTAATGATTAAAACCTGTTTAGTGAACTGCTTTTCAACTAAGGTGATAAAATCCTTAAGTAATTCATTTGTTTCACTTTTAAGAGCTAAAAAGAAAACCCAACTGAATATACTATAATCATCAGTTATGACTAGACAAAAGGTCTTATGACTAATGATTCTTATAGAAACTAGACCAAACAAATCCATATGCAAAAGCTGCAAAGGTTTTGTCACAGTGTTGACAATCTTGGTCTTATAAGAGGCTCTATGTTGTTTACCTTTTTGACAGGCAGCACATGTGAAATCATTTTGAAAAGATTTGTTAGGTAGACCTCTAACCAAATTCCTATTCACTAATCTATTAAGATTCTTGAAATTCACATGACCTAACCTTCTATGCCACAAATTTGACTCATCAAAAGATGCCTTAGCTAGAAAACATGTAATACCACCTGTTGGAGTAATAGTATGAAGATTGAAGGTGTACATATTTTCTTGCCTGGGTACTTTAAGCAGTATTTCAGATTCCTTAGGCATCTCAAAGTCTTTAGACAACACCAAGCAGTCTTTGTCTATGAACAGCACCTTGTTCTTCTTATCACACATTTGTGATACAGAAAAGAGATTGAACTTATTAAATTCTTTAACAAGAACACATCTTCAAATTCCAACTTTCATGTGTTGATTTTTCCTTTGCCAGTAATTCTACCTTTGCTACCTCTAAAGGCTACTGGACTTCCTCTGAATTCTTCAAATTCAGCAAGAAAATCTTTGTTTCCTGTCATGTGTCTTGAGCATCCACTATCTACTATACCTTTATCTTTCAATTCATCAATTAGATGCCCCTGCACACAAATGGAACTCATTAGTTTTTAACAGGTACCCAAGCCACATTTGGCTCGGATCTTGTGGGACCTACACATTTAAGAGTTTGTACTGAAGCATTCCCAGCAATGCTACTTTTGCTCTTACATTTCATGGTTTCATTTATGTAGTCAAAGACATAAGGTTACTCTATGTGCTCAGACTTCTTTGCCTGAAGTACTACTTTAGTGGTACTTGCTTTAACACATGATTTCTCTCTTTTAGGAACCCAAATTTGCATTGGTTTGTTTTTATCCTTACTTCTAGGTGTTTTAACTTTTTTAAAAACCTTCTTAGAAGTCTTAGAGAACTTTGGTTTTACAGACTTTAAACCAACAGTACTTAAGTTTGGTCTGGCAGTACTTGCAGGTCTAGACTTGCCGGTACTTGGTTTACCAGATTTCAACGGTACTAGACCTTGTTTCATAAGTACTGCCCTAGGAACAAAACTTTTGCTAAAGTTATATTTAACCTGTTTAGCTACCCTAGAGTGATCAAACTTAGGTTTGTCATTCTTAAGTTTCTGATTCCTATAAACCTGTGCATTACTGTTTTTCATGACCTTTTGTGCAGCCTTTTGTTTCACAATCTTATCTTCATGTAGAGTACAATCTTTGATAAAATGACTTAGACTACCACAAACATAACATCCTTTTCTTCTTAAATAATACCCAAAAGGTTGTTTTGACTTAACTTTCTCAAAACCTAGCCCACCCCTTTTGGCTTTATTATGTTCTACATTGTTTTCCAAAATCTTACTAGGAGTTTTTACCTGCTTGGGATCCGAACTAGTCTTAGATTCTTTAGAAACAAAGTTGTTCATTAAAGGTGGATAAACAATGTTTTTGGTCACAAAAGTCTTTTCTTGGCACAAAGTACTAGAGTTTAAGGTGTTTTTAACCTTTGGTTCTTCTAACTCTATACTTGTGTCATTACTAGGGGCATGAAAATTCCTAATAGTGGTAGAGGAACTGCCTTCATTCCTTCAACATATCTATCATATTCAGATGTATCATCTACATCACTAGAACTATCAAAAATCCCTTTTGATAAGTCCTTGTCAGTTAAAGTTATCCCAGGTTAGTCCTAAATATATCATAGGCATGATTTATCATAATACCCCATTTGTGAAATAATCAATTTTCCCAATCCTTTAGAGGATTTTTGCCAATGATTAATCACTTCCCTTTCATTATAAAGACTGGCTTTTAAAGCTTCATTTTCTGTTGATATTTTTAACAGTTGTCTTTCAAAAGTTTTTATTTCCACATCTTTTTCCCTCATTTGAAGAGTTAAAATTCTTATTTTCTCTTCATAGTTTTGTTGAGCCTTTTTATACAAAACTATATTTTCTTCTAATTTAACAACACCCTGTTTAAAAGCATTTAATTCTATAGTGCATGTGTTAACCTTTTGATATTGTTCCTCTAGTTCTACTTTTAGGCTATTAAATTTAAGAACACAGTCTTTAGAACAAGGATGTACCTTAGTATCTTCATGTGAGAGAGCCATTAAACCAAGCTCTTCTTCTTCTTCATCTTCAGCCCAGTTCACCACTCCATCTACAGTAACCAATGCTTTGGTTCCTTTAGGACTCTTGCTATTTCCTTTTGGAAAGCTTTCAGTTATTCTTGGACTGGTTCTATAGCTGTGCTTGGACTTCTGATTGCCATTCTCAGCTTTGTCTCTAGAGCATTCTCTTGCAAAGTGTCCATTCCTTCCACAGTTATAGCATTCAACTTTGTGTTAGAAATACGTTTTACGTATATTAGAAGTATCGGTCACTCCACAATATTATTTATGTTGTAATAGCTCGTAGTTAACAAATAGTCATTAGTTGCTTATTAAGTTAAGTAAGAACCGGTCCATGGGCTTGTCATGGACCGGCCCAAGCCCATGTAGCTTGGAAGTATAAATACCCCTTTCCACCATGGAAAGGGGTTGGTTGTTGTCATTTTCTAGTTTCCACTTAATGAAATAACACATAGTTTCTCTCACTTTCTCTCTCTAACTTTCTCTCTCTAGAAATCATCAACCCCCTTCATAGATTCATAGGTTATCAATATTCTACATTTGGTATCAAGAGCTATGGGGTGATTTAAGGTAGTGATTTGTGTGGTTCTTTAGTTTTTGATTGTATTAGTGTTCTTTAAGAAAATCCATCTTGATTCTTGGTGTTTTTGGTGTTTTTGTGATTGGGATTAGTGGATAAGTATTAGTTTTTACTTATTATTGTTGAAATCACAAAACTTTTTGGGTCATTTGGTCAAAATCTGGGTTTAATCTCTCTTTTTTGTGGTCGACTGTTCTTCGTATTAAGTTTCTGATTACCCAGCAAAAGTTCCGAATCAACAAGTTCCGGATCAAGAAGTTCCGGATCAAGAAGTTCCGGATCAAGGAGTTCCGGATCAAGAAGTTCCGAACCAAGAACTTCCGGATCAAGAAGTTCCGGATCAAGAAGTTCCGAACCAAGAACTTCCGGATCAAGAAGTTCCGGATCAAGAAGTTCCGGATCAAGAAGTTCCGGATCAAGAAGTTCCGAACCAAGAACTTCCGGATCAAGAAGTTCCGGATCAAGAAGTTCCGAACCAAGAAGTTCCGGATCAAGCCAAAAGTTCCGAACCATGAAGTTCCGAACCAAGAAGTTCCGGATCAAGCCAAAAGTTCCGAATCAAGGTAATTCCAAGCCAAATCTTCCGAATCAAACTTCCGAATCAACAAAAAGTTCCGAATCAAGGGTTATTTTGCTTGTTTTTTCGACGATTTTTTAGAGGATTTAATCTTGGTTTCTAACAACAAAAACACAACACAATTCACAAGCTTTACTTCACTGCTCGATCAACCGATAATCTTTGTCTCTTTGAAGTTAACAAAATGAATCCGAATTCAGTAATGCCTCAGATGACTTTTCATACTCACTTTTCTGAGTACTATTGCTCTCTTGTTTATGCGTGATACGACTGACCTCACATACTCATTCGTTTTGAACCGCCTATTTTCTTGACTCACTGTTACATGTTCTGTGTATTCTCGTGATACCATTGTTTGGGATTAAGAACTATTGCTTTCAATGAAACTACTGATTTTCATTTTGCTACCGTGCTTGTTGCTTTCATTGTTTAATTCCTTTAAGATATCATATTAGATATCTAAATTTCTCTTCGACCATTTGTGATTGGATGTCTTGAAAAATAGTCTATCAACCATTATGTAGCTCAATGTGTCTCCGAAAATAACTAAAAGACACCTCGTGAGTCACACATCTCGAATCGTTCCTTGAATCAGTGTTGAATAATGTCGTGGATTTTCGTAATCTTGATTGACCTTTACGTCATCGTTTTACGCGACACTTGTATATTGATTAAATATTACTTCATTGACCATTCTACGTTTTGACTTCGAATAGAAACATTCGTTTGTACCTTGGAAACACCATTGTCATCTTGTAATTCATCCTTTATTATGTGACGATTGTTTGGAATACAATTCTACTTCTATAAACTTGTACCCTCCCCTTTCATTAAACCTCCTCGCTCTGATACCAATCTGTGAGACCCCCAAAATCAGGTATGGAACAACTAGGCAGCAAGGGGGCGCCACGTCATGGTACAAGAAACAATGAAATATTATTGACATAAAGTTGACGTAATAAAAATTTATACATTAAATCATAAAGAATCAGATTTTTTTTGAACAAAGGTCCCATATTTTTATAAGCGGAAATCTATAATTTAATTATGGTTTTGTAACTTATAGTTACAAAGAATACATGATAAACTAATAGTTTTTAGATAAACCAAAGTTTAAGTACACACAGAAATCTCCAAGCTGCGATAATATCCTGCGGGCTCCCATCCAAGCAAAGATAAATATTAATACCTGAGATTAAACATGTAAAATCGTCAACATAACACTTACGGATATTTCCGTCATTACGGGAACGGATAATCGCCCGCCAATGCTCATCAAAGAAGTTTTTGAAGCATGGAAAGGCCGGATGATGTCTTATCTTAAGGGAAAACCGGTCTATGGGAGGCTTATGGTTAAGTCAATCTTAAATGGTCCACTTGACTATGGTACCATTGTGGCTAACAATGTGTCTCGACCAAGAGAATTTGAAGAACTTACACCAGCCCAACAACTTGTTGCCGATGCAGACGAGAAAGCTCTTCAAACAATTCTCCAAGCTCTTCCCCATGACATCTATAGGATGGTAAGTCAGTATACAGTGGCAAAGGATTTATGGGAACGTCTTAAGGTGTTGCTACAAGGCACGTCTCTCACCAAACAGGAAAGGGAATGTCAGTTGTATGACCTGTTTGACAGATTCACTTACAACCCAGGGGAAACGCTTCACGATTATTACTTCAGATTCACCACACTCATGAATGATCTGAATGTATACAATCTGGTGATTGCTCCATTCCAGGTTAACACCAAATTCTTGAATACTTTACCTCAAGCTGAATGGGGTGAGTATATTACCGATGTTAAGTTAACCAGGGATCTGCATAAGTGCAATCTAGATCAACTATATGCTTTTCTTCAGCAGCATGAGAAACATGTGATCATGCACCGTTCTCCACGAGGTATGTACCCTGATTCATTAGCTTTGATGGCGAATCAACCAAGCTTGTCTCACAACAACACTCCTTATATTTTGGGACATCAAGCCTATCATCCATCACCTTACATGACACCAACTTTTCCCCAATACTCGATTCTACCACAACCACCCACCTCACATCAGCAACAATATCGGTTTAGTACACCCTCATCACAATATGCTACACAATCTCACCTAGCAAGTGTTGCACCTTATGCTCAATCTTCATATTCATCTTATCAAGAGAATGCAGCATATCCAACAAGCTACCCTAATCAAATGAGTATTCCTTCTAGTGATTATGCAGCTCAAGACCAAGCAATGTACTGTGATGATGAGGAAGTCCCCGTTCCTGTATTCAAACAAGGTGCTGATCCAGTTGAAGTGTTAACCACTATGTCTGCCTATCTCATAAGGACTTTAAGCAAACGAGGATTTAGGGGATCAGCTCCTACCAACAATCAGTTGAGGAATTCATCCAATTCTCGCCAACAAGCTACAATTGAGAATGGCAGGGTAATGGTTCAGCCTATTCAACCATATCAGGGGAGACCTACCACATCTACTACCAAGGCTCCAATGGTCAATCCTGCTCCACGGGCTAATTCCACGGGCAAGTTGCGAATGATTACATGCTACAATTGTAAGGAAGAGGTTCACATGTCCAGGGATTGTAAGAAACCCAAGAGGAGAAGGGATGGACAATGGTTTGCAGAAAAGATCTATCTGGTAAATGCTCAGGCACAAGGAAGGGAACTTGATGAAGAGGAGCTTGCATTTCTTGCTGATCCAGGGATTGCTGAACAAGACACGGTCACCACACAGAATGCAGCATACCAAGCAGATGATCTCGATGCGTATGACTCAGACTGTGATGACTTTCAATCTGCAAAGGCTGCTCTCATGGCAACTATCTCCAGCTTAGGGCCAGAAAAGAGATCTGAGGTACTTATTAATACCACCGATAATACCACTGATGCTAGTATTCAACCACATCAAGCTGTGCAAGAGAATGCTGATTCGAATGAATCTTCGGTGGTGCGTCTTTCAAATGAGGAGACAAACAATGATAGCAATATCAATGTGAGTCCCCAGATTTTGAGTGAATCACAACCGGGACCCATTTCGCATACGCCTACTCCTGCTCAACAAGATTTGGTGATGGTTCTTGCTACATTACTTAGCCAAATGAATGCTGCACTCTTAGAAACCTAAGCTAAGAATAAGAATTTGTCTGATGAGCTTGCCTTAAGCAATGAGAAAGTTCAAACCTTGGAACTAGTGCCTTCGTCTAGTGTTCTAACTAATCCCGAATATGATCACTTTAGAAACAAACAAATGGGTCACTTGCAAGAAATAGAAAACTTAAGAGCAAATCTGTCTAATGAACTTCAAGAAAAGGAGTTAGTGGTCACTAATTTTCAAAAACTTCAAACAGATTTTGAATCACTCGAGTCTAAGAAGAATGAAATGGAGATTAATGCTACTAATAAGATTAGAAGTCTAGATTACTTGCTGTTAAGACAATACGCTGCTTCTCAACTAGTGCACTTATTTGATGCTTCATTTAGAGAATTTAACTTATCTCGTCTAAAAGGCCTTCCCCCTAATCCACGATATGCAAAACAAGCTTTAAGACATAGTCCTAGACTTTATAATGCAACTCAATTAGGATTGGCTTTAGACCCGATTGTTTTTCCCGATGATCGAACAAGTAAGGATCTAGTTGATGAGGATCGGTCATACAATTCTGCAAAATATCCCGAGTGTGATTATTTTAAATTGAATAAGGAGCTTGCAAAAACGGATTTTAGAATTCGCTTCCATATGGACAAAGATCTCATAACAGCACCGACCTACATATTAGATGAAGAAAACCCTAGTACATTTCCTACACTTGTCAATATGGAAGGTCCTAAGGAAATTCCAAAGGATCTTCCACCGGTTAGCACTGTATGGTTAAACTTGCAAGAGATTAATCAATACTTTACTAATTTTGACAAGGTCATTTTGGATTGTACGACTTCAAATGGATTAAATGCCGGAGAATGGGCTTTCGAACATATGAACGAGGTGTTTAAAAATGAGATCAATCCGTTTGTCGAAAGTCTAAAAGGAACTTTTGCATCTCTTAAGGAAAATCTTGTGTTTGAAATTGGTGAAGTTCAAAAAGTGTTTTATGAAATGGACACCGCTTACGAACTACAACTAATTGAAAAGGAAAAGATTTTAACCGAATATGACCGATTCTTGTCTGCAGTAATCTCGTGTGATGTGCTTACTACTGTAAATGTTAATTATTCGAATGAGCTTACATCCGCTATGATTAATTGTGATGCTGTGCATATATGTGATGATGTTTGTGATCTCTCTGTAAATGTTGCTGATATTGTAAATGAGGTAGATAATCATTCTTGTCACGAATCTAACGCTGAGTTTTTAAAGCTACAAGATTCTTACAATTTACTTTCAAAACGCTTTAATCAACTAGAACAACATTGTATATCTTTAGAATTAAAACAACAAACTCAAAATGAGGATCTTTTGATATCTAATGGTTGTGAAAACGGTGTTGAGACTAGTGACAAGATGATTGCAATTGTTAAGACATTAGAGGAAGAAATCATGAGATTGAAGAGAGAGGTGTCATCAAAGGAAACATTAAAATTGGAACTAGAGGCTGCAGAGTCTAAAAACCAGGTCTTAGAAATTAGACTTTCGTCTGTTCTAGGGGAGATGGATCGGACAAGACAGGGACTATCCGCTCTTTATGGTTCACTAGAAGAACGCTTCACTTTTAATGCGGCACAGCAACAATCTTATGTTGAACAACTGAACCAAAAGTGCGAGGAAATCTCTGACTTGAACATCCTGCTCATTGACAAAAATATGGTTTTGGCTGAGTTAAAGGAGACACTTCTTCTCACCCGACAAGAAGTTGTTGATAACTTAGCTACCGACTCTGCACCGTCCACTAGTGCTCCAACAACCAAGTCAGTAGTGCTTTATAAGAATCCGCTTCATAAGAGAAACCCGGTTACCTATGATGATTATATGAGGAATGCCATTAAGCATGTCGATCTTCTTAGGGATATTTTAGACGATCTTTATGCCTTAGATCCCTCAAGTAGCGACTATTATTCGGCTCATGAATATATTAAGCGAGTTCAATATTGCTTGGCATATTTGCAATACATAGGTACACCAGGTTCGGCACTACTTAATAATAGGCCCATTGCTGTCACTCCATTTAATAAGACTCCAGGAGCGAAACCGTCATTGGCACAATCAAGTAAGACACCTTTAAAATCTGTTGCTAATGTTCCCACTTTGCCTTCTACAGGATTAAAAGAGACTACTAAGGCTAAAGGATCGCCACTCAAGAAAGATAAGATCAAGCCCTCCACTAGTAGTGCCACAAAGAAGAAAGTAGAAGTTCACAATAGGAATGCTAGTTCAGTTTTAAATAAAAAGAATCATGTTAAGACTAAAAGCTCTGCGCCTGTGCAGCAGCCTAAACCATTCGTGAATTCTGATTTAAATTGTTGGAATTGTAATGAATGTATGTTTTCCCAACGTCATGATTTGTGTCTGATTGATCACGTGAATGAAATGAATGCTATTAAGAATGGTCTTGAATGGAAGCCAACGGGTAGAACTCGTGCCCAAGTTGGCTGGCAATAGCGTCCCACTGGTAGGACCTTTACATTAGATGGAACAATGTGCCCTTTAACTAGGAATGCATCCATTGAGGTTAGGTCTGAGCGTCCTTTAATTAGGAACACTCGCACTCAAGTATGGAAACAACGCCCTTTAATTAGGTCAGCCCCCACTATAGTGCCTATCAGTGAAGAAATACCTCATGATTTAAGCCAACTAGAATCTACACCACCTAGTAAGAAAAAGAAGGCTAGGAAATCTAAGAAACCTAGAGTTAGCAAATCTAAGATTATTAAATCTGTACCTGCTAATAACAAGGAACACTCAGATTCCGATACCTCTACATTGTCTTCGTGTGGTGATATTTTCAGGTGGTCCAAATCATCCTGTGGTATTTGGACTCCGGTTGTTCAAAACATATGACCGGAAATCGCTCGATGCTCCGAAATTTCGTCAGCAAGTTTCTTGGTACGGTTAAATTCGGGAATGATCATATAGCAAAGATAATGGGGTATGGTGAATATCAGATTGGAAACGTGACGATTTCAAGGGTATACTATGTAGAAGGTCTTGGTCATAATTTATTCTCAGTAGGACAGTTTTGTGATTCCAACCTTGAGGTTGCTTTTCGACAACACACTTGTTTCATCCGCAACTTGGAAGGAAAAGATTTGTTGAAGGGATCTCGTGGTGCAAATCTATATACCTTGTCCTTACAAGACATGATGGCCGCCTCTCCAGTATGTCTTCTCTCTAAAGCATCTAAGACCAAGTCATGGTTATGGCATCGCAGATTATCTCATCTTAAATTTAATGCTATTAATCATCTGGCTAAAAACGATTTAGTTCGTGGTCTTCCAAAGCTTAAATTTCACAAGGACCATTTATGTTCCGCGTGTTCAAGGGGGAAAAGTACCAAGAAATCTTACAAGCCCAAAGCTGAAGACACCAATCAAGAAAAACTTCATCTTTTGCATATGGATCTTTGTGGGCCAATGAGAACTGAAAGTGTGAGCGGTAAGAAATTCATTCTGGTAATTGTGGATGATTTCTCAAGGTTTACATGGGTTAGATTTCTACGTACAAAGGATGAAGCACCGAAGGCTATCATCACTTTTCTGAAATTAATTCAGGTACGTTTGAATACTACTGTCCGCCGTATTCGTACAGACAATGGTACAGAGTTCGTCAACCAGACTCTCCGTGATTACTATGAGGGAGTTGGTATCTCACATGAAACATCCGCTGCACGCACTCCACAACAAAACGGTGTCGTTGAAAGACGGAATCGTACACTTATGGAAGCTGCTAGGACCATGCTTATTTATGCGAACGCTCCATTGTTCTTGTGGGCAGAGGCTATTTCTATCGCATGTTTCACCCAAAACCGTTCTATCATTCGGAAACGCCATGGAAAAACACCTTATGAGCTTCTACATGACCGTAAACCCGATGTTTCATTTTTTTATATGTTTGGTGCCCTTTGTTATCCAAACATTAATAGTGAGAACTTGGGTAAGCTTCAACCGAAAGCCGATATAGGTATTTTGATTGGTTACTCACCGTCCAATAAAGCATACCGAATCTATAACCGTCGTCTTGGCAAGATTGTAGAAACTATGGACGCAGATTTCGACGAGCTGACAGCGATGGCTTCTGAGCAATATAGCTCTGAACCCGCGCTTCATGAGATGGGAACCGGTGCTATTAGTTCCGGATTAGTTCCCAATAATCCTACTTCTACATCATTTTTACCACAATCAAGGCCCGAGTGGGATAAACTGTTTCAACCGTTGTTTGATGAATTCTTCGATCCCCCGACTGATGAAGTTCCAGCACCTGTAGTAATTGCTCCAATACCTGAAGTGGTTGCTCAAGCTAATGAACCTTTATCTAATGCATCTACAATTCACATTGAACCGGATGCACCTTCACCAAGTGATTCTCAAACTACACCTGAATCATCACCCCTACTTGTGCCTAATGATGTGGAAGAGGATTCTATTGATCACGACTTGGAATATGCTCACCTGCAAGAGCTTCCTTTCTTTGGTGTAGCGATACCTGAAAACCCTTCAGCCGCGTCTACCTCAGAAGAAGCTCCTTCTATTGTTCACTCCAGACCACCTAGGATTGAAAAACATAGCACTAAATGGACAAAAGATCACCCAATTAGGAATGTTATTGGAGATCTAGATCGACCAGTCTCTACACGCCATCAATTACAAGAGAATGCACTCTATTGCTACTTTGATGCATTTCTCTCTGAAGTTGAACCTAAAAATTGGCAGCAGGCTATGACCCAATCATCTTGGATTGAAGCTATGCAGGAGGAACTAAATGAATTTCAAAGACTTGAAGTATGGGAATTGGTTCCTCTCCCTGACAAGGTTAACATCCTTACTTTGTTATGGGTTTATAAGGTTAAACTTGATGAGATGGGTGCGGTATTGAAGAATAAGGCAAGATTGGTCGCTAGAGGATATAAACAAGCCTTGGGTATAGACTTTGAAGAATCTTTTGCTCCTGTGGCTAGATTGGAGGCTATTAGACTATTTCTTGCGTATGCTGCTCATATGAACATGATCGTCTACCAAATGGATGTGAAGACGGCATTTTTGAACGGTGAACTAAGGGAAGAAGTCTATGTTAGTCAGCCGGATGGGTTTGTCAGTACGGAGTTTCCTAATCATGTGTACAAGCTTAAGAAGGCTCTCTACGGGTTGAAACAAGCTCCACGCGCATGGTATGATCTACTGTCAACATACCTCATTTCGGAAGGCTTCTCCAAAGGCAAGGTGGACCCCACTCTATTCACTCTCAAGGAAGGCAATGACATGATTCTGGTACAAATTTATGTTGATGATATAATATTTGCTGCCACTAACATAGAATTGTCAAATCGATTTGAGAAGATAATGTCCACACGCTTTCAGATGTCGATGATGGGAAAAATTTCATTTTTCTTAGGATTACAGATTTCTCAGAATCCCGGAGGCATCTTTATTAATCAATCCAAATATGCTCTAGAATCTCTTAAGAAATATAACTTTGAAAGTATGACCCCGTGGACACTCCAATGGTGGAGAAATCCAAGTTAGATGAAGATAGGAATGGGACTATTGTCGATCCAAAACTTTACCGTGGGATGATCGGCACCCTTCTATATCTGACTGCTAGCAGGCCTGATTTGCAATTTGCTGTATGCATGTGTGCCCGGTATCAGGCTCGGCCTACCGAAAAGCACCTACATGTTGTGAAAAGGATCTTTCGGTATCTAAAAGGAACACTTCATCGTGGTCTATGGTATCCGAAAGATTCCTCTATTGCTTTAATATCATACGCAGATGCCGATCATGCTGGATGTCAAGACACGAGGCGTAGCACTTCTGGATCTGTGCAACTCCTTGGAGATAGATTGATCAGTTGGTCTTCAAAAAGGCAGAAAAGCGCTGCAATATCAAGCACGGAGGCTGAATACATCGCCATGTCCGGTTGTTGTGCTCAAGTCCTTTGGATGAGATCACAATTAACTGACTACGGTTTGGGATTCAACAAAATCCCGATGTATTGTGACAACAAGAGCGCCATTGCCCTTTGCTGCAACTATGTTCAACACTCCCGGGCCAAGCACATAGACATTCGCTACCATTTCATTAAGGAGCAGGTGGAGAACGGAGTGATCGAGCTGTATTTTGTCACTACTGAGTACCAGCTGGCGGATATGTTCACCAAAGCGTTAGATCGAGGACGAATCGAGTTTTTGATCGACAAGCTTGGTATGAAATCATTCACCCCAGCGACTCTCAAAGAGTTGGCAGAAGAATCAGCTGAATAGTCGTGGTAAACTATTCAGAGTATCCTTTGTTCGTGATCATGTATATTATCGTAAATATATAAACCACAAAAGAAAAATACAAAAATATAAAACCAACAAAAATCATAAAAAATATAAAACCTAAAAAAAAAAACCATAAAAATTATAAAATCAAGAAAAACCAAAAATATTTTTCATTTTTAAATCGGGCATGTCTTTTAGTACGGTAATATTTACGGCCTTAGAAATGTCGATCAATATTGACACGGTGCCATAAATAGAGTCCGTATAAAAGTTGTACATTTTTAAAACATGCCCATTATGGCTTGTAGTTATTTCTGACTGCAACCCGGTTTTCATATTAAAGTCACGTATTTCCTTGGAAAACGTTGGCTCAGAACGGGAATTAATTTTCTCGGGCGTGATTTACAAGCCAAATCATGCAAAGGGATCAAGTTTACTTTACAACTTGGTCTAACACGAATTAGTGTACGTCTCAGTGCATTAATTGGTTAAAATAAGAGAAATCTTATTGACACCACGAATCAAACTTTTTCAAGATATAAATTGGAAATGCTTTCATCAATATTTGACTCTTTAAACAATGACTACAGCTCTTTAAATAGAAAACGGGTCATCGTTTAAGGGGGAGAAAATATTAAAATCATCTTCGTCATTAAAATTGATTTTCAAAAGTGATTGTGAAAATTAAGGGCTACATGAGTGGTTTTGCTTTAGAATACGACGTGTGATAGGCATTGCTTTTAGATCTTGGAGATATGCTAATTGGATGCGATACTTAAGTTGTGTGAGATTGTCGAGTTTAGTTTAACTAAGTAAAATTAAGTTGACTAAACTTATCAATGGAAAAGTAAAATGAAATGAAAAGTTGTAAACAAAAAGGAAAAGAATAGATAAATAGAGGGACTTAAAGTGATATTTGTGGAAACTTGTCAAATTTTTTGACCTAAGTCAAAGCAAGCACCCCCGCCCCTTCATTCACTGTTTCTGCTTTTGCACTTTGCCGCCATTGTTGAATAAACACACACAAGAACTCAAATCACTCGTTTAATCCATCCAATTCCATTTATTCGATTAATAAGGTAATTTCATCAATATTTTAACTTCTAATCCACCTTACTTATCATGTAATTCTGTTAACAGTGCTCAATTAATCAGTTTAATCAACTTAGGGTTTATGATTAATTTAGGGTTAATTAACTAGGGATTTGTGGTGGGTTTTGTGCGGATTAGTATGATATGATGTTTAAATGCTTTAGATTGCCTTAGAAATTCACAAACGCGTTTAGAATTAATCTTCTTAGACTGTGTTTCTATGTTCCGGATGAACAAGGATAAGAACTTCCGAATGAAGGACATTTTGAACAAAACTTCCGAATGAAGGAATTTTTTCTGAAAAACTTCCGAATGAGGAAGTTCCGAATGAAGGACTTCCGAATGAAGGAAGTTCCGAATGAAGGACTTCCGAATGAAGGAAGTTCCGAATGAAGGACTTCCGAATGAAGGAAGTTCCGAATGAAGAACTTCCGGATGAAGGAAGTTCCGAATGAAGAACTTCCGAATGAAGGAAGTTCCGAATGAAGAACTTCCGGATGAAGGAAGTTCCGAATGAAGAACTTCCGGATGAAGGAAGTTCCGAATGAAGAACTTCCGGATGAAGGAAGTTCCGAATGAAGAACTTCCGGATGAAGGAAGTTCCGAATGAAGAACTTCCGGATGAAGGAAGTTCCGAATGAAGAACTTCCGGATGAAGGAAGTTCCGAATGAAGAACTTCCAGATGAAGGAAGTTCCGAATGAAGGAATGTTCCGGATGAAGAAGTTCCGAATGAGGAAAAGTTCCGGATGAAGAGTTGTTTGATTATTATTGTTTGCATGTTATATGTACTTGTTGTATTATGTTATGAAATGTGTTATGCTTAGAAGTAAGAATGATATATATCTATATGTTTTTGTGCATCAACCTTTCATGTCTTATCTTAAGCAGATACAATGACTAATCCAACAGTACAAGCAATCCAAGACTCTAGAGAAGCCGATATTGCTAAAGCACGAACCCTTAAGTTTATACCCAACAACTACCGGCTGAAGCAAATCTCAAAATCCAATCACCATGGATTTAAAGTAGCCATTGCGATCCTTGATCAATCCCATTTTAAGAATGCTTTGAGAAGTAGTGCCTCGGTGCCTTATGAGTATATGTATGAATTTTGGGCTACCAAGGAAATCACTTCAAACAAGATCACCTTCACCATCGACAACAAGCAGGAGACACTCACAGTTTCAGACTTCCGTAAGATTCTTGGTATACGGGATACACCCAAAGGCATGTCATTCTCGAGGGATCCTACTAAAGATGAACTCATGGAGTTATTTGACGCTCTTGGATGTCCGGAAATACGAGTTGCGTCTGAGTTTACGACTGCTAAAGTAGGACAACCTTGGAGAGCATTGATGGGTATTCTCAGTAGATGTCTTACACCAAAAACGAGTGGCCATGATGCTCTGCGCAGTCCTATAATAAACCTGTTCTATGGCATGTACAAAGCTGCAAATGCAGATTATGCATTGTTGATATGGGAAGAATTCACCTTTCAACTCTTCTATAACAAGAAGCTGAAGACAAATTTCTTTCCTTATCCAAGGTTTATCAAGCTTATCATTAATTATTTTATGAAACATGATGCTACTATTGATAGGCGTGCAGCAAGTCGTTATCACACTGAAGAAGCTGATGATACTGTGGATCTGAGGCATGAAGGACCTTCTATTGGTGTTATTCCGGGTCCTATTCCTGATTACCTTCTGACTGATAAAATTAAGGGTTCTGCTGATTACAAGCTACTGCAGCTAGA
The DNA here is from genome assembly GCA_025667525.1 of Glebionis coronaria. Classification (NCBI taxonomy): domain Eukaryota; kingdom Viridiplantae; phylum Streptophyta; class Magnoliopsida; order Asterales; family Asteraceae; genus Glebionis; species Glebionis coronaria. The sequence continues at coordinate 136,570,011 of CM046878.1, forward strand.
AATCAAGAAACTGAAAGTAAACCTTCAGACTGGAGAAGATTCGTCTACTACAGTGAAGAGTAAAGGTAAACGCAAACAACCAGCTGCGTTACCTGAACCCGAAACCAAGAAGAAGAAGACAGAGGGTAAGAAGGGAAAGGGTAAGGCTGATGAGATGGTCTTACGTGATGAAGAAGATGTTGTTGATCCTGCTCTTGACAAGACAGAGAAACAAATGATGAAGATAGCAATTCAAAGGAGTAGGAAAGATACTGGCGGTAGTGGTTCAGGTGCAAGGGTAGATGTTGAGGATGAGTACGTGGAACCAGATGATGTTGATGAGTTTGGGTCACCTGAACATTATTCCACTTCGAAGGAGCCATCAATCCCTATTTCAGCAAGTGTGGAAAAGGAGTCTGCTGCTCCTACGATCATGATGTCAACTCAACCTTTAGCAACTCAACCTCCACAAATTCAACCCTTACCAACCAGACCGGCGTCAACACCATTCCTTCCACCACCGATAATTCCCATCCTTAGTACCACAGTAACAACTGAGGCTCTCCAATCAACCCAGAGCAGCTCTGCAACATCTACAATGGCTGCATTGGTGATGGCCGAACTGTTGGATAAACATGTGGATACTCACAAACGAGAAATGGATGAACTTCGCCAAGAGTTACAAAGACGAGCTCAAAGTGAAGAAGCATCTAGGAAAGCCCAAGAGGAGATGATTGCTAGGTTCGCTGCAGATATGGAGTTGACTCGAAAAGCACATGCAGAAGAACTAGCTCGGGTTAAGCAGGCTGAGGCTGATAAGCATGTTGCACGTATCACCAGACTTCAAGCGATAAGGAATAAATATAAGGAGCAAAAAGAAGCACTTGAAGCCTCTATAGAAGAAAGAGTGCAAGAATCCGTTGAATCCATTATGCCTAAACTGCGTGATGAGTTGAAGACGCTAGCAGCTGATAACTTGTTGATCAAGTCATCCAACCCTTCAGAATCCGCCTACACGATTGCTTATGACTTGACGGATTTTGAATTGAAGAAGATCCTTAAGGCTCGTATGGTGGAACTTGGATCGTTTGATAAGTCTAGGATTCAACGGGCTCTATACAAATCCCTGAATGACGCTATCATGGAGGATGATAGGTTATTCAAAACGTTTGGAAGTGTGGTACCTTATCACATTCTACCTGAAGAAGAACGGGAAGAAAGTGAGCAGGAAGAAGGTACTGGTGAAGAGGAAGAGGAAGAAGAAGAGGAAAAGGATGACGATGATGGTGATGATGAGGATAAGGATGAGGATGATGATGACGATGATGATGATGATGATGATGGCGATGATGGTGGTGATGGGAATGAGGAGAGTGCTAGGGGGAGCAACGGGGATGACAATCAGGACGATGATGGGGGTGAACAGCCTAAAGAGGGAGACAAGGTTACCAGCTCCAAGAAAACTGCTAAGACTGGAACCAAGTCCAAGAAAGATGCAGCGCAGAAGGACAAATCAACATCATCAGAATCAAGACGAACTAAGTGGCGCCACGATGTGAATGCCACTACAGCGTCATCGGTTCCCGGTACCTCTATCGCTGTATCTTTGCCTATTACTACTAACCCCATTAGTTCTGTTGTTGTTGCTCCTGTGATTGCAGAATCAGTAACGGAACCCGAAGCTGCACAACACTCACCAGTTCACGACACTGCCGAAATGCCTGAAACTGAACCAACAGATGTTCGCACTTCTACTCCTCTACAACAAGCACAACAATCTATGGTTCCTGAACCAAGCACACGAGACTGGGCAGACACGTTGGAGATAGACGAGACTGCACCACCACAGGCTTGGATCACGGCAGCAACACAATATGATCCGATCACAGACGCTGACAAAGATGTGTTGTATCTCCGTATCCGAAGTCCGATTGACTTATGTGCATTTTTTGCTCATGAGTATAAGACTTCGGTTACTCCATCCTTGGTGAAGAAAGCGCTGAAAGATAAGAGACTTCGTGCCAAAACCCGGCTAACCCGAATGGAGTTCGAGTATTATGCCGATGAGATCCTGAAGGCTCTGAATACCGTTCAACGGCCAGGACTTCATGAATCAGAAAGAGCTCCACCTCCAATGGATCCTTCTCAAGATAATCAGATTGCTCTTGACTTCTTCGTCACCAATGATCTTGTGTATCTACTGAAGGGGTCATCAAAGTACGCAACCTCCCTGACCTTGCTGAAAGCTGCCAACTGGGGGACAATACCCTTTATCGAGGAAAAGGTAAACCGACTCTGGGTCCCAAAGATAAATCGTAATTATGATATGTATGCTGTCATAGGTGCATCTCATTGGGACGAACGAGTCCGAAGGGCGTACAGGGGTTGCTGCCTAGTCAATTCTGGAAGTATCGTTAGATCCAATATCCGCATCTCCAGCAGTTTAGGGTTGAAAACTGAAGCCAAGAACGGCTATTATCATGTGACGGATATTTGCTTGAAAAGGGAGGATGACAGGGAATACAAAATCCAGCAGGGAGATTTTTCCATCATTCGCCTTGAGGATATCGAAGATATGCTGCTTCTGATGACCCGAGATCAACTCACACATATTCCTCGTGAAGACCTCATTGCTTTGAATACAGCACTTCGTATGTTCACACGAAGCATTGTCATCAAGTCACGAGTTGAAGATCTTCAGTTGGGAGTCGAAAGCTATCAAAGGAAGCTTAACCTAACCCGTCCAGTGAATCAAGTGCTACCTCAACATGTAGAAAGATGTCCCTATACCGGCATTTCTGTCCCGAATTACGGCATCTTCTACTTGAACAGTCGAGGTTTAATGAAGTTTATGAGGGTGGGTGAGCTCCATAAGTACAGTGATGGGACTCTTATACAAGTCAGAGGAAAGTTGGAGCATCTGAACTCGGGTGGGACTTTGCCAGAGATGACGGAGGATTGGCATCCGGGTTACCGGCAGATGGCGAAGTACGTGATCAAGAAGATTGATCAAAAGCTCCGTGAACGTAGATTGATGAGGAGCTTGGAAAGATTCGTTGGTGGAAGACCATATTTAGTGCACCACAAGCTACTGCAACGATCCATCTAATGGGTCGTACATTTCAGGTCCACTTTATATTGGTTTTCAATTGTGAATATGTATATTTGTGAATAATGTGCTTTAATGGCTTGATGTAGTGTTAAGATATGATAATTTTTCAAGAATTTCTCACGAGATTCTAAATCTTTCAAAATATATCATACTAAAGCACTACAACTATCCCTTATTAACTTAAGGGGGAGCAATAACTTGTTCTATGGCCAAACATCGATTTCATTTTTACCCAAAGACCGGTTAATCCATTCAATATCCCAAATATTAATGGTTAACATTTTGGATAAGGGGAGAAAATGGGATTAAGGAGACGTAAGTGATACTTGGCTAAAAGATGAAAAAGACTTAACGATTATCCAACTTAATATGTGTGAAGCACGTGTTAAGGGGGAGCATTTTTGATGAACAAAACACCTAAGGTACAAAACTTTTGATTTCAACATCACAAGTACTTTAGGTGATTTTCAATGATTTGTCATGGTGGCAATTCCTTCCCAAAACACGCTTAATTCACGACGAATGTGGTGACAAAAGGGTGGTAGGAATAGGTTTAGTCCAATGATTCATCAGAGCCGATGGAATCTTCCCAAGGAAAATTCCCTAGATAGAATTAGAAGTCCTAGGAAAGATGGAGAAAGAATGTGAACGTAGCTGAATGCCGACCAAGTACTTAAGCTAGCACTGGAACAATCACAACAAGGTGCTAGTGATGACGTATTGGTAAGCATTGAAGGGGTTGAAGAATGAAAAAGAAATGTAAAGATAAAGGGTGTAAAGAAAGAAGCCCTCCTTACAACTTTAGGCAGAAACCGGGTCAATACATATGCTATTGAGGTCATTTTTGCTAATGATTCTCGGTATTGAAGAAAGACATCATGGACCCAGTGATGCAATGCACAACCCTTCCCAGCTAACTCAAATATATCTCAAAAGGTATTTGTTTTAATCACACGGAGATCAACACGTTATCTATTGGTTTATTCACTCCGAATAGACTGGTATTGAAAAGGTGGCACTCCTCTCCAGCCATCGCTCACTAAATCAAAACACACAATCGAGTCTAGAGCCAAGAGATCATCAAAAGTCTCATTAGGACACTTTCCATTTATTCCTTGCTTTCTCACACACTGTGAAAAGTAAGAGATTTTCACGAGTCCTACGCAGTATTCCTGTGATATTGCCAGAACATCCGAGTAATACGCAGGTATTACAATGAAGATGGAAATCCTGCTTGAGCCAACATCAAACAAGCTCATGGTAGGTTACACATGCGGTTCTTTTAGGACCAATCTTGTGAAAAACTGGAAGGTAACAGTGGTTTAATTCTTAATTGAACTTAAACTCGTTCCAGGCCTCTTCGCATTATCATATGATCTTGCCAGAACACTCAGAGTGACTCTTTATTGACCACAGTGACGAGTGGAAATCCTTCTAGTGTTAACATCAAACAGCACTTGGTAGGTGACGTGCAAGATTCTTTATGAATTGAGCTCGTGACAACTGGAAAGCAACGATGGTGAAAATCTTAATTGAGATTCACTTGTTCCAGGTTTCATGAATTGACGGCTTTAAATCACAAGGATAATTTATCCAAGTGATTCACTCTTTATGTTCGCAGTCAGCTTTGGACGGTCGAATAAAGAGAACGGGTTTACCCGCGAAGTCCTGTCAGGAAGTTACTTAATTGAAACTATCCGTCACGGGTACGATATCTAATATCGTCCAACGGTCTTCACCGACCGGAGGTAAAATGCTACCGAATTAGAATAAAATGTTCAAAGCCATTTTATTCGTGTCGTTGCTGTGTACCTGTTAAAGATGGTGGCGTTGCTGTGTACCTGTTGAAGACGGTGGCGTTGCTGTGTACCAGTGAAGACGGTGGTGTTACGGTGTACCTGTAGAAGTCGTTCCCACATGCTTATGTTTTTCTGCATCAAAGTTTAGCAAAAATTCAAGAAAGTACAAGATAAAGTCTTCCGCTGTACCAAACTCTGAAACTTTCGAGAATTCAACAAAAAGACATAAGTGTGTGGAACATGGAGTCACGAGAAGGCAAATTCACAAGAGAGGCAAAGATCGCACGTGAAAGGCCAAAGAATAATGCTCTCAAGCCAAAGCCAAAAAGATCAAACCAACATATTCACAACAAAAGAAAGAAAAGAAGAAAAGACTACGAGCTAAAGAACGAAGACTTAGTATAGTATGCTAGGTTTAGAATTTTGTAACGTGGAGTGACCTCCCTTAGGGGGAGATTGTTAGAAATACGTTTTACGTATATTAGAAGTATCGGTCACTCCACAATATTATTTATGTTGTAATAGCTCGTAGTTAACAAATAGTCATTAGTTGCTTATTAAGTTAAGTAAGAACCGGTCCATGGGCTTGTCATGGACCGGCCCAAGCCCATGTAGCTTGGAAGTATAAATACCCCTTTCCACCATGGAAAGGGGTTGGTTGTTGTCATTTTCTAGTTTCCACTTAATGAAATAACACATAGTTTCTCTCACTTTCTCTCTCTAACTTTCTTCTAATGGCTCATTAGGATCAACAGTCATTTTTCTTCTAGTCTTCTTGAAGAACCTATTAGACCTTACTGACACCATATCAGCTTTCCATTTAAGATCCATTTCTTCAATATCAGCATCATCCATTTGGAACAAGCCATTGAGTGTTAATCTTGGCCTGTTGTCTTGTCCAACAAAGAATTAGAAGGCATCATTGTCACTAAACAATGGTGAAGACCTTTCATGTGGATTTTGAGAGACTATAGGCTGCCTTCAATACTTTGTGGGTAAGTACTGCTTGTAAGTCCTCCATCGGTATTTAAGAAGTATGTACCACTGCTAGATCCACTAGCGGTATTATGAAAGTAAGTACCGCTGTTTCCATCTGACGCAAAAGCCAAGTTAGACTTTGAAGTAGTCGCTGCCTTTACTTCAGTGCCTTTCACATCCATCTTGTATGCTCTAAGATTGTTGTTGAGATGATCAAAAGGAATTGTTTCCCGATCATCTCTTGTGATGAAGTGCATAGCCATTGCTTTCCACTCTGGTGGATCACTTCTTAAGAACTTTAAATTAGCTTCTTCATTAGGAATTACTTGTCCATAAACTGCCAACTGAATAAGTAGCTTACTGAACCTTCCATAGCCACCATGTATCCCCTCTATACTAGTAATTGAGAAGTTATCAAATTCTTGCTTAAGAACAATCTTCTTTATCTTCTTAGATTTGTCATTACCCCTAAATTTAAGTTTTATAACATCCCACATAGCTTTAGCATCCTTATAATGATGAAACCTTGGTAGAATGTCTTCAGAAAGTGCCATAGCCAAAGCAGTTCTGGCTTTTCTCTCTCTGATCTCTGCTTGTACCTCCTCAGCAGTCACAACAGGTAGAGCATAGCATGTACCGTCTGGCAACCAGTGTAGCTTCTTTGGTGTGTTCCCATTCTTGATAACTTGCCACATAGTGTGATCTGTGTGATTCAAGTAATGTTCCATCTGCATAGCCCATGTCTCATAATTGTCACCTTTGAGAACTGTGAGTTTAACAGTAGATAAAGTATGAGAAGGTGTTGTTGTAGAGGTAGCTACAACATTCACGGCTTGAACACCTTGTACTGGTGCAGGATGCATAACTTGTGGTTGTCCCTGTGGTATAGGATCAGGGTCTTGAACATCATCCAAGTGAGCATCATTACCTTCTGGTTGAGACATTGAGTTTTGGTGTGTGTGAAGTGTTTGGGGTTGTGTTCTTCTTTTTCAGAGTTTCTCAACAAGCTCTGATACCACTTGTTGATCCCTTTGATTGGATCTATATTCTGTTAAGAATTAGTATAGTAGTTTGTAATCAAACTAAAATACTTTGAGCACTCTTACTAACACTAAATAAGTTATGCGGAATCTAACTTATAAAGCACAGAAGAACATAATTACTTTTTATCTATTCGATTCTCTTATTAATCGACTTGAATGAGGTACATAAAAGACATTGTACCTATGTTCCTTTTATAGAGTAAGGAACCCTAGAAACCTTAGAATATTCTATAAAGATAACTATATCACAAACGATATATTATCAATATTGTAGAAACTAGAAGGGGGGGTTGAATAGTTTCTCTTCGATTGGTGACCAAATTAAAATTACTTTCAATTTCGTTTGTATCAAAACTATCTTTTACTTGAGGCTAAGTTGCATAATGATTAGGTTCAATTGAAATGCACTAGCAAGGATAATAAGCAAGTATAATGATAATGAAATAAGTAAAGAGTAAGGAAGGAGACAACCTAGTGGGAAGACACCAAGATTTATAGTGGTTCGACAACGAGGCTCTATCCTCGTTTCTACTCCACTCCTTGAGTACACCTACTCGAGATTTCCACTATATCCACAAGCTCCCTTCTCGGCGGAGAAAACCTTACATCGTTGCTTACATTATTTTCCGACACTAAACTAAATGTCGAGACCTAATCTTTAGCTAGGACCAATCTACACGACGTTGCCTACTTCACAATTTAACGACACAAGGCTAGATGTCGGGTTCTAATCTTAAGGTAGAACCAATCTTCACGACGTTGCCTACTTCACCATTTTGCGACACAAGGCTAGATGTCGAGTTCTAATCGAAAGCTAGAACCAATCTTCACGACTCTTCACTTTGAAGCTAAGTGAGAACTTCACACAACACAACTACTAATCACTTTAAAGTTTAGTGAGAACTCACAAGACACAACCAAATCACTTTATAGTTTAGTGAGAACTCCTAATCAAATCTATTACAACTCAACTAGACTTATCCAAGTAAACACATGTAGCTTGGATTTACACAACACAAATCCAAGCAAACATGTGACAATCTAACATTTTCAGGTAGTGAAATATTTTCTAGTATAATATTTTGAAACTTATTTTTATGTTGGTTGACGAACTCACAATTTACGGATTTAAATTTGGGCTTACGTGCATAATTTGGCGTCTTTTACGACTAAACCGGAAACCTTAGGATTACGTATTTACGTTTTTGAACTCCGTTTTTGATGATACAATTTTTATTGGATTCGTTTTGTGACGTTGATTCATAATTTATAAAAATGTTTTTCGTAAAACGACCCGAGGGCACGCAAATCGAGAAAACTAGAATCGAGAAATACCCGTAAACTAGTGAGATGGGAAAAAACACTTTGTCCCACCCCACTAGCAATATGGGACGGCTACACTTGACACCACAACACTAATGTGGCATCAAGTTAAGTAGCTTACACCAAGTGTAAGCATAAGCTTACCTTTCAAGCTAACCTTTACCACTTAACCACAAAACAAGCAACTTGTTTTTATTTCCCTCATTTCTTACATGCAATCCACTCAAAAAACTCTCTCAAATCTCTCCCTTTTCCGTCCCAAATAAGCTAACAAACACCCTCTTTGATCTCTTCTAGCCATAAACCACATGTTTACTAGTTCTATTAAGGTGTTCTCTTGAAGCCTTGATCATTTGGTGGCCATATTAACAACTTTGGAGGTGATTTGCTTGTGTACTAGGGCTGATTTTCCAACCTATGTTCTTGATATTTGATGGTCTTGGAGATACTTGTTGTGTTCATCAAGTTCTTGTCTTCCTAAAACAAGAAATCCACTTGGATTGGTAAAGAAGATCATCCTCTCCATTTTTCTCTTGTTATTTTGTAAAGAACAAATGTATTTTCTTTCATTTTATATATGTATATGATGTATCTATGATGATAAAAATGTTGTGTGGGGATCAAGTGTTGATAAATATGCTTAAAATGATGATAACTATAAGAAATGAAGCTAAAATCTTGACTATTTAGTTGGCTGTATAAAAACAGTAGATAACTAAAAGATGAACTGATAAAATTGCATGGTTTTATCTATTTACAGTAAGTAGATGATGTTATATACAAGGCTTAATGGACTTAAAATAAGTAAATAGGTAAAACTAGCTAACTAGTAAGACGTTACCAAAACGTAAACACTAAAATGAGTAAACAAGGATGTATAAACCCACTTGATCATCATCATATGTACAAAATCATCATATGTATATTGTTATTTTGATAAAAGTCATTGTACCGAGTCTAAGACCGATTATTATTTATATAGGTTTCCGTGAACGAAGCACGCCCGTAGCCGATAATCCGCCTTTCATTAACAACGTGAGTTCATAGCCTCGCACTCTTTTAAATGTTTTATAAAATGATTTGTAAACCCGCGAGGGAGATAACATGCTAGATTTTATAAAAATAGAACACAAGTAGTCCCGATTGTATGCTTAATGATATGGACCCGAATGATGCTATGACCCTATATTCGATACTAAAAGGATTATTAGTAGTTAGGTTATGTCACTTAAAGTCCCATTAGCATGAATTGTGAACTACCAGGATTTGGTAGACGCTTATGAATTTGATAGTACTATTTGGGGACGATCACCCCAGTTCGCGCCTTGACGGTTGATTCCCGTCGTACCACATTGATTGGTAAGCGAATTTATGTATGAGAAGATTCCATAGCGTGATTTTTGTGACGACACGCTAACTTAGATGGGCAAACTGTTTGTCGGGTTCGCGGCGCGCTGTTTCACAGTAAGGTAACAATGTCATGCGGCTAATAATAATCCTATAATCTATTCAATCTATATAATCTAAATAAACGATATGATACGACGCTATTAACGATGAATATATTACCTATCATGGTAATATAGAGACTACGGTCTCATGGACGGTTTAAGATGTATGCTTGATTTATATATTGCCTGACTAGCAATATGAGGACTTACTTCCGATATTATACTTGTGTTCTGATTTTAAATGAATGTAAATGATTGTTTTTATATAACGGTTTTTATTAAACTCTATGAATTCACTCGGCATTCGCTGATATGATTTTCGCATGTTTTTATCTCAGGTGCTTGAAGGTAATCCGGATGGAGATCGACTCTGATGGCCCACACTTAATATTAAAAATGTTCATTCGATCTGTGTTTTGTAAACTTAATGACCTGTATAATTTGGGACCTGTTGTACGCTTTTGAAACTTTTTATCGAATGAATGTTTGTTAAACCTTGTACAACCATTTTTATGTGTTGTCTATGATTGGAGTTATTGTGCTATCTCGTAACACTCTGAAAGACCCTTCCGCTGTACCGATACGAAAAATGAGAGTGTTACAGTTTGGTACCAGAGCTCTCGTTGTAGAGAACAAAAGATTTTAAAAACCAAGGTTTTGAACAAAACTTTTCAAAATCTTTTGACGATGAACATTTGAGAAAATATTTGAAAAATCTTTTGACTATAACGGTGCCAGAGATCTCCGACGTTACCAACAAGCCCTATTGAGAAGATATATATTTTGATATATATATAATTTAATTTATATATATGTATATATCATGGTTTCATTATGTAATTGTTTAACTAGTATGTTATCCTAATACGATATATATATATAAATGCAGATTGTCATGGCTGACCCTAATATTCTTGTAGAAAACCATGCTATTCCCGAACCTAATATAGAAGATGATCCTTATTTAGACTTAGTAGATTATGATATCGATAATGAGGAGGAACCATTTGAGGATCCCGAGCCCAAGTTAGGACTAGGAGATCAGATTGCCCCTCAGGTTGACTTAGTAGAGAATGAGATTGAGAATGTGGATATTGAGAATGTGGAGATTGAGAATGCTGATATTGAGAATGAGGATGAGATTGGGTTAGATAATTTAGATGATGAGATTGACGACGAGGATGTCGAGGAGGATGTAGGTATAGATGTTGAGGTTGATGACGATGAGGAAGCTGAGCTTATTTATCCGTATGATGTTCCAGAGGGCGAGCCTTTGCCCCCACCAGTTTGTTTGTCTGATTCTGAGGATGAGTTACCAAGGGATGAAATGTCTGAATCGTCTGAATCTGATTCTGAATCAGAGGAGGATGAGGATGACGATGCACCTGACGGTACTGATGGTATTGCTACTCGTAGACGTGAGATAGGAGAGTCGTCTAGTGCTCGAGAGGCTACTCATATTGATGGTCTTGCACCATGGGCCTTGAGACGTGATCTAGATGCTTCCCGTGTTAAGAGTTGTGTGACAGAGGTTGGATTAGGTGTTGTTCAGACTCAGGTTGCTTATTTGGAGTCGAAGACAAAGGTTGGCGAGAAAGAGCGAGAATTGCTTAGTTTGGATTTGAGTGATGTAGAACGTGGATTGAATGAGGGTTTTAGGAGGTTATCAGTGTTGGAAAGTGGTGAGTATGCTGCTATGAAGAGAAAGGTGAATACTATGGAGATTCAGCTGAGTGTGGCTCGTGCGATGCGTGAGAAAGCCGAAAAGGAGCTGAATATATCTGTGGGTTGGAACAGTAGATTTTATGCTGATATGGTTGAAAGAGGAGTAATCCGTAAGCGCCCAGCTGAAGATGTGTCTAGTGATCGTCCGACGAAGATCCAGAAGACGATGGATGATGGACCATCTGGCGGTTCTCAGTAGACCAGTCTGTGTTTAGTAGTGACCTTTATATCTTTTGTGCTTTTGTAGCTTTGACTTAACCGACTTGTTAGTAATAGACTTGGCACGAATTTTGAGTGTATATAGTGTTAGAACTTTGATATGGGATGTACTAAGACAATACTTTTGTTTCCGTTCGAATGAAATATGTATCTTGTCTTGAATTCCATATTGTGCCTTATTTGTATCTTGATTATGAATTCGGTCCATATTATATGAATCCTTGGTTGGATGAGTGCTTAATACTTTGAAATTGTGGAATTATAGAACTATGCCGCCCAAGAAGGCTGTGACTGAGGATGATGTACGTAGGATTATTACGGAGCAAGTTACCGCATCTATGACTAAATTTATGGCAAATGCTAGAAATGAAGCTGGCGGTAGTGGAGCTGGCGGTAGTGGAGCTGGCGGTAGTGGAGCTGGCGGTAGTGGAATTGGCGGTACTAATGTGAATGTGAATGCTAATAATGTGAATGCTAATGCTGGAGGAAATGTAGGAGGACATGGAACGAATGCACCTGAAGTTGGTGGCTGTACTTATGTGACGTTCATGAAGTGTGAACCTCTACCTTTTAATGGAACTGAAGGTGCTGTAGGACTAAGCCAGTGGATTGAGAAGATTGAATCAGTGTTTAGGATTAGTAAGTGTAAGGAGGAAGATAAGGTGACTTTTGCTATGGCTACTCTTAAAGGTCGTGCGTTGACTTGGTGGAACTGGAGAATTGCTTTCATGGGTCTTGATACTGCTAATGCTACTCCTTGGGCTGAAATCAAGAAGTGGATGACTTTGGAATTTTGTCCTCGTAGTGTGATTATTAGGTTAGAACAAGAGTTGATTCATTTGAGAATGAAAGGTGTGGACATTGATAGTTACACGAATCGATTCCATGAGTTGGCCTTGCTATGTCCTCGATTGGTTGAACCCGAAGAGATCCGAATTGAGCAATATGTGAAAGGGTTGACCAGGAATATCCGGGGGGACGTAACATCATCGAAACCACTGACCATTGATGATGCTGTTCGAATGGCTTACCAACTCATTGGACAGATAATTCAGGATAAGGAAGATGAAGCCCGTGTTGGTGAGAAAAGAAAGGGAGACGGTGAGCGTGTAGATAGAGGTGATAATAGGAAGAATTTCAATCGCCGTCAGAACAAGAGAAAGGGGAATGCAAATGCTCTTACCAACAATACACCGCGCAACGATGATAGATGTCCTAAGTGTGGCAACAAGAGGCATGCCGGCGACTGCTGGAAGTGCCGAAATTGCAGAAAGCTTGGCCACAAGGTTGAAAGGTGTAAGAAGGGAACCATTTGCTTCAACTGTAATGAAGAAGGTCATAGGAAATTGGAATGCCCCAAGTTGAAAGCGATTGTACCTGGAAGAAACCCCCAGGGTGGTATCTATCAACTTGGAACAATTGAGGTGAAGAAAGAGGATCCGAATGTCGTTACCGATACGTTTTTACTCAACAATCATTATGCTGTTGCTTTATTCGATTCGGGTGCCGATAGGAGCTTTGTATCCACTAAATTTAGTGCCCTTATTGACATTGAACCTGTTGAGATAAGTACCAGTTACGAGGTGGAATTGGCTGATGGTAAATTAGTGAAAACTAATAAGCTATTAGAAGGATGCTCTCTAAATCTCTTAAACCATTCCTTTCCGATTGATTTGATGTTGATAGAATTAGGTAGTTTTGATATTATTATTGGTATGGATTGGTTGTCGTTGAATAATGCTACTATTTTATGTGGAGAGAAGAAGGTTAAGATTCCTCTTAGGAATAGGACGTTAGTAATTGATGGTAGTCGAGGTGAATCCCGTTTGAAAATCGTTTCATGTATTAAAGTCCAAAAGTACATCAGGAACGGTTGTGAGTTATTCTTAGCTCAAGTGACCGGGAATGAGTCTAGGGAGAAACGATTGGAAGATGTACCTATTATTTGTGAATTTCCTGAGGTATTTCCTAAAGATTTACCCGGACTTCCACCGATAAGGCAAGTAGAGTTTCGAATCGATTTAATTCCTGGTGCTGCACCGGTGGCACGTGCGCCTTACCGATTAGCCCCTTCTAAATTAAAGGAGTTATCTGAGCAACTTAAGGAGTTGTCTGATAAAGGTTTTAATCGACCGAGCTCATCGCCTTGGGGAGCTCCAGTCTTGTTCGTTAAGAAGAAGGATGAATCTTTTCGTATGTGCATTGATTATAGGGAACTGAATAAGTTGACAATTAAAAATCGATATCCTTTACCTAGGATTGATGATTTGTTTGATCAACTGCAAGGATCTAGTGTGTATTCTAAGATAGATTTGCGGTCAGGATATCACCAACTTCGCGTCCGTGAAGAAGATATTCCTATAACTGCATTTAGAACTCGTTATGGACATTATGAATTTCAAGTAATGCCATTTGGGTTAACTAACGCACCTGCGGTTTTCATGGATTTAATGAATCGAGTGTGCAAGCCCTACTTGGATAAATTTGTGATTGTGTTTATTGACGATATTCTAATTTATTCTAAGAATGAAGATGAGCATAGAGAACATTTGAGGATTGTTTTGAACTTGTTGAAGGATGAAAGGTTGTATGCTAAGTTTTCGAAGTGTGATTTCTGGTTAGATTCTGTGCAATTTCTTGGTCATGTGATTAACAGAGATGGAATTCATGTTGATCCTGCAAAGGTTGAAGCTATTAAGAATTGGTCTGCACCGACAACGCCAACGGAAGTACGACAGTTCTTAGGATTAGTTGGCTATTATAGGCGATTCATTAAAGAATTTTCTTTGATAGCTAAACCCTTGACTAAGCTTACTCAGAAGAATAAACCTTTCGTTTGGGGAAGTGATGAAGATGGAGCATTTCAGACATTGAAGCAAAAATTATGTAGTGCGCCAATCTTATCATTACCCGACGGGAGTGAAGATTTTGTAGTGTATTGTGATGCATCTCTTAGAGGTTATGGAGCTGTTTTGATGCATAGGGAGAAAGTGATAGCTTATGCTTCTAGGCAATTAAGGAAGAATGAGGAGAATTATACTACTCATGATCTTGAGTTAGGAGCTGTAGTCTTTGCTCTTAGGTTGTGGAGACATTATCTGTATGGCACCAAGTGTACGATATTCACCGATCACAAAAGCCTACAGTATATTCTCGACCAGAAGGAATTGAACATGAGGCAACAAAGATGGATAGAGTTTTTAAGTGATTATGACTATGATATAAAATATCACCCAGGAAAAGCCAATGTTGTTGCCGATGCGTTAAGTAGGAAAGATAGAGAGCCTATCAGGGTGCGTTCTCTAGTCTTGACCGTGCACAATAATTTGCCTGAGCAAATTAGGAATGCGCAAATAGAAGCTTGTAAAAAGGAGAATTTTGTTAATGAAGGGTTCCGAGGAGAAGGAGATCCTTTAGAGGTTAGAGCTGATGGAGTGAAATGCTTAAGAGGTCGTATGTGGATACCTAAGTTTGGAGGCTTAAGAGATTTGATTATGTTAGAATCCCATAAATCTAAGTATTCCATTCATCCGGGATCTGATAAGATGTACCATGATTTGAAGAAGTTGTACTGGTGGCCGAATATGAAAGCTGACATAGCTATGTATGTTCTTTAATGCTTGACTTGTGCTAGAGTTAAAGCTGAACATCAAAAGCCATCAGGACTACTTCAACAGCCAAAGATTCCTGAATGGAAGTGGGAGCGAATTACAATGGACTTTATCACCAAGCTTCCTAGAACATCATCTGGAAACAATTCGATTTGGGTTATTGTCGATAGACTGACCAAATCAGCACACTTCATTCCGGTTAAGGAGCAGTTCTCACTGGAGAAGCTGACTCGAATATACCTTGATAATGTTGTATGCAAGCATGGAGTGCCTGTATCGATCATTTCAGATCGAGATCCTAGATTCACATCGAATTTTTGGAAATCTCTCCAAAGATCTTTGGGAACGAATCTCGACATGAGCACTGCTTATCACCCCCAGACTGATGGGCAGAGTGAAAGGACGATACAAACACTGGAAGATATGTTGAGAGCTTGTGTGTTAGACTTTGGTAAGAATTGGGATAAACATTTGTCGTTAGCAGAGTTTTCGTATAACAATAGTTACCATTCTAGTATTAAGGCTGCACCGTTTGAAGCTTTGTATGGTAGGAAGTGTAGATCTCCTGTATGTTGGAGTGAAGTTGGGGATACCCAGTTCACGGGACCGGAATTGATCCGGGAGACTACGGAGATGATAGTTAAGATTAAGAAGAGGTTGTTGACTGCCCGTAGTAGACAGAAAAGTTACGCGGATGTGCGGCGGAAGCCAATGGAGTTTGAAGTGGGTGACCGAGTAATGTTGAAGGTATCGCCATGGAAAGGCGTTATAAGATTTGGACAGCGAGGAAAATTGAATCCCCGTTATATTGGACCTTTAAGATTTTATCTAGAGTAGGTCCGGTGGCTTACAAACTAGAGTTACCCCCAGAACTTCATGGTGTTCACAACACATTCCATGTATCTAATCTGAAGAAATGTCTAGCAGTGAGTGATGAGAAAATTCCGTTAGGTAAGGTTCGAATAGATGGGAAGTTGCATTTTATCGAAGAGCCCGTAGAAGTTATGGACCGTGAGGTAAAGCAACTGAAACAAAGTCGGATACCTATTGTCAAGATCCGATGGAATTCAAAGCATGGACCGGAGTATACTTGGGAACGAGAGGATGAAATGTGGAAGAAATATCCGCACCTCTTCGATTTCAATAAGAAACGGACATCCAAATGAAATGGATCACGAGGACGTTGATCCCTTTTAAGAGGAAAAGCTGTGACAATCTAACATTTTCAGGTAGTGAAATATTTTCTCGTATAATATTTTGAAACTTATTTTTATGTTGGTTGACGAACTCACAATTTACGGATTTAAATTTGGGCTTACGTGCATAATTTGGCGTCTTTTACGACTAAACCGGAAACCTTAGGATTACGTATTTACGTTTTTGAACTCCGTTTTTGATGAGACAATTTTTATTGGATTCGTTTTGTGACGTTGATTCATAATTTATAAAAACGTTTTTCGTAAAACGACCCGAGGGCACGCAAATCAAGAAAACTAGAATCGAGAAATACCCATAAACTAGTGAGATGGGACAAAACACTTTGTCCCACCCCACTAGCAATATGGGACGGCTACACTTGTGATGAGATGGCATTTATACATGATCTCATCGTTCTTTTCGGGCTTTAAATGCACAAAAATGTCATAAAATACCATATATATGCTTGTGTTTGTTTACTTGTGTATTTTAGGTATGGATATCGTGAAAAAGACAAAAGATCACAATTTACAAGGAAAAACGGACACGAGAAACGAAGCCGTACAAAGAACCGGGCCTAATCATGGAATTCTCAACAAAATACCTTGAAGACTTGAAGACAAACAAGATTGATCATCATTTATTGAAGAAATGACACTTAAAACCCTTGTATGTTCATAATTACAAGTTTGGTCCCTTAAGTTTGTCAAAATTACACAAAAGGTCCTTCAACTTTGAAGAAATGGCAAGATTAGTCCCTCAACAAATCAAAATTGCCAACAATGGTCCCTCATGAAGATTAAGATACATTGAAGACCTTTGAAGATCAACAATGTCCAAGATCAGTCCTTGAAATACCTCAAAATGGCAAATATAACCCTTGAAACACTTTTTATAAAGTTTTGTGCCAAAGTTGCCAAGCTGTGAAACGTTGATACAAAGGAAATGGGCGCTGATAGAAGTTTGCATCCAAGTGACAAAAGAAAGGAAGGACAAGGGCTGAATGTGTGTATACTAAAACATTTAAACACACAAACACGCGCCAAACAACTCCACTCCTACAAAAACGGATCAAAAGGACAACTATTCACCTTTACAGCCCAGATTTTACACCAACTTAAACAAAGGGTAAAATGAAATTACCCAGGCACATGTGTGATTCACATGTGCATGAACCTATCCCACACACAAAACCCTCATCTCCACTCACTATGGACCCCACCCCAATACCCTTTCCACCAATCAGCAAGCAACTTAACCTCCAAGTCATGTGACGTGTCAAGATCAACAGCTGACAACGTTTGCTTCATTCCAAAGCTGAAATGAACATCCAAGATCATTTTAAACAGCTCACACCAAGGATTCGTCTAGAAGGACTTAAGGACAAATAGGGAATTTCACATCTAGGGTTTATGAACAGTGTAGCATTGGCATTTGTCTATAAAAAGACTCCTCAACATGTGAGAGAGCTTTTGTTCCAGTTTTAGGCTATCAATCTTTGTAATTCCTTTTTAAGTTAAATAAAATTTGAATTTGTGAAATTTGAATTCTCTTTTTGATTTAGTTAAAAGTTTGGTGTTTGAGTAGCCTAATTCTGAGTTCCATTTGATTGTGAAGGCCTACCTTAATCTTGTGGTTAAGGCACGTCTTGTTTCATAAGGTTTTTAAGGTTTGAAAACCTTGAAATCCTAGGTTCTGATTTTGGTTATTTTGTGTACTAACCCTTGACCATTAGCTATAAGCTCTTACAAGCTTGTTGACACCAAGCTTGTGAAGGGATTAGAGCCCTTGGTTGAGTTGTTTGCTGCTTGTGTTGAAGACATCAAGTCCTTGAGGTTCTACTTTGAACCATCAACCAAGGCAGTTTGCATCATCTTCATTGAAGTACCTTGGTCTTGTTCTAGTTGTTGAACAAGGTCCAAGGAGCATTGCTGGCCTTCCTAGGATATTGTGGAAGGCAGGTATAATCCCTTGTTAAGATTCCCCTAAAAATTTCATGTTTATGACTGTTTTTGATTTGGTGCTTTGATTTTGAGTATTGGTGTTTGTGCTGGTGATTTTTGAGTTTGATTGTGTTATTTGCTATTGTTTAAGTGTTTTTGATCATTAAAATCAGTAGGTTATTAGTTAAAATCAGAAGTTTGTATGATAAGTGCTTGATTAAGGGTTGTTTGGGATTACTGCATAAGTCTGTCAACGTCTGATTTGTTCCTGTCAGCGTTTGATTTTAACTTGTCAGCGTTTGTTAAGTGCTTGTGTGTTGTATGCAAGTATTGGTATCTGCTATTTGGGAGTATTTGTGCATCTGTTTGCAGGTTTTGTGGTATTAAACTCATTGATTCATAGATTGGCTCTAAAATCTTCATAACTTGGTAAAATTGGCTAGGATTTTGAGGACACCTAGATCTAAGCATAGGTTAAGGGTAACAAGTGCTAAATCATAGCTAATCACACCAGGGTAGAGGGATTTGAGGCTTGAAATTGGATCAAGTGTCAAGTATATCAGCAAACTTGTTTCTGCATATGTTCTTTGTTCATCAGTAACTTTTTGTGCTTTGATCTTGCTATTTACTTTGATTTAGTGTTTAGTTCTTGTTGCATTGTTATTTCTAGCATTAGGATTGTTGTATTGCTGCTTGGTTCTTATTTGTTTGCTGCTTGTGAGGATATTTGGCTATTTGGATTGCTTTGCTCATAGCTTATAAGCTCACTGGCTTATTGGCTTATTTGTGCCAAAATACATCAAGTTTACCCAACTGGTAAGCTTTGATTCACAAGGTTTGCACTCAAACCTTGACCAGCAGGGTGAAAAACAAGTCCTTCAGCTTCATTAAGTCTGTCAGCGCCTACTTTGTTCCTGTCAGCGTTTGATTTCAACCTGTCAGCGCTGGATTATAACTTATCAGCGTTTGACTTTTTGGGCCAAAAAACCCATTTGTGTTGACTGTATTTGGATTGGGCCCATTAGGGGTATTTTGGTAATTTCACTTTCATTTTCTGATTATTTAGGTTAAAATAAACTAGTTTGCAAGTTTTTAGAATTTTTTATAATTTTTGGATTTTTAATATTATTTTATTATTATTTTTAAAAATTTTACTTTTTCCAACTTTTTACATTTTTCTTAGGTTAAATACATTAAAATAGGAATTTATCAACTTTTAGAATAATTTATCACTTATAAATTAATTTTTATAATTATCTTAAGTTTTAATAGTTTTTAAATCATTTTAAATAGTTTTTATTAGTTTTAAAATTTCTAAAAATAGTTTTTAATCATTTTAGGTCATTTTAGAGTTTTATCAATTGAAAAATCTTTATTTGGGCTTTTTGATAATTTATTTGATATTTAGGGCTTTAATTAGCATTTAAAAATTTAATATTTAATTATTTAAAAGGTTTGAAAAAGTTTTGATAATTGGTAAACTCTTAGTTTATTATTTTTGATTTTTGGTAAATTTTTGGTAATTTTTAGAATTTATTTTATTTTTGGTGATTTTTTAGGTTCTACGTCTTAACTTTCTAATAGTGATTTTTAGTTAATTTTTATTTTTTCGACTTCGTCATTTTCTCTTCTAATCCCCTTCTAAACCAATCATTAATTACAAACATTTGGCAAGTTTTTCACACACATATACCTCCTTGGAGAACGATACCCACTTAGGGTCATTTACACACGGTTTTCCTAAATCGTCGTGCTTACCACTATATTTTTAGTTGCTTACTTTTTCCTAAAGGCAAGTTGACTAAATTTACAACAATCAACTTGACACCACAACACTAATGTGGCATCAAGTTAAGTAACTTACACCAAGTGTAAGCATAAGCTTACCTTTCAAGCTAACCTTTACCACTTAACCACAAAACAAGCAACTTGTTTTCATTTCCCTCATTTCTTACATGCAATCCACTCAAAAAACTCTCTCAACTCTCTCCCTTTGCCGTCCCAAATAAGCCAACAAACACCCTCTTTGATCTCTTCTAGCCATAAACCACATGTTTACTAGTTCTATTAAGGTGTTCTCTTGAAGCCTTGATCATTTGGTGGCCATATTAACAACTTTGGAGGTGATTTGCTTGTGTCCTAGGGCTGATTTTCCAACCTATGTTCTTGATATTTGATGGTCTTGGAGATACTTGTTGTGTTCATCAAGTTCTTGTCTTCCTAAAACAAGAAATCCACTTGGATTGGTAAAGAAGATCATCCTCTCCATTTTTCTCTTGTTATTTTGTAAAGAACAAATGTATTTTCTTTCATTTTGTATATGTATATGATGTATATATGATGATAAAAATGTTGTGTGGGGATCAAGTGTTGATAAATATGCTTAAAAATGATGATAACTATAAGAAATGAAGCTAAAATCTTGACTATTTAGTTGGCTGTATAAAAACAGTAGATAACTAAAAGATGAACTGATAAAATTGCATGGTTTGATCTATTTACAGTAAGTAGATGATGTTATACACATGTGAGAGTTGGCCATGCAATGGAATCAAAATAATGAGTGAGATATGATCAAAACAAGTTAGGTGGTGTAATCTGAATAAGCAGTTTTGTAGGGACTGTTAAGGCAACTTAAACTCAAAATGGGCAGTAGCTATAACTAAGTTATATGTATCACATATTATGAAGAACATGTCATCAAAAAATTAGCTTCTAAGTCATTATAGAACTCTAGATATGTTAAAAATGGTGAACATGAAGTTAAAAATCAGATTTTTGGAAATAATGTTTATTAATATTATATAAGCACTCACATTATAATGTATAAAATGTAAAAATATAAACCCACTAGAGTTTAAGGTGTTTTTAACCTTTGGTTCTTCTAACTCTATACTTGTGTCATTACTAGGGGCATGAAAATTCCTAATAGTGGTAGAGGAACTGCCTTCATTCCTTCAACATATCTATCATATTCAGATGTATCATCTACATCACTAGAACTATCAAAAATCCCTTTTGATAAGTCCTTGTCAGTTAAAGTTATCCCAGGTTAGTCCTAAATATATCATAGGCATGATTTATCATAATACCCCATTTGTGAAATAGTCAATTTTCCCAATCCTTTAGAGGATTTTTGCCAATGATTAATCACTTCCCTTTCATTATAAAGACTGGCTTTTAAAGCTTCATTTTCTGTTGATATTTTTAACAGTTGTCTTTCAAAAGTTTTTATTTCCACATCTTTTTCCCTCATTCGAAGAGTTAAAATTCTTATTTTCTCTTCATAGTTTTGTTGAGCCTTTTTATACAAAACTATATTTTCTTCTAATTTAACAACACCCTGTTTAAAAGCATTTAATTCTATAGTGCATGTGTTAACCTTTTGATATTGTTCCTCTAGTTCTACTTTTAGGCTATTAAATTTAAGAACACAGTCTTTAGAACAAGGATGTACCTTAGTATCTTCATGTGAGAGAGCCATTAAACCAAGCTCTTCTTCTTCTTCATCTTCAGCCCAGTTCACCACTCCATCTACAGTAACCAATGCTTTGGTTCCTTTAGGAATCTTGCTATTTCCTTTTGGAAAGCTTTCAGTTATTCTTGGACTGGTTCTATAGCTGTGCTTGGACTTCTGATTGCCATTCTCAGCTTTGTCTCTAGAGCATTCTCTTGCAAAGTGTCCATTCCTTCCACATTTATAGCATTCAACTTTGGACTTGTCATATCCTAATGGCTCATTAGGATCAACAGTCATTTTTCTTCTAGTCTTCTTGAAGAACCTATTAGACCTTACTGACACCATAGCAGCTTGCCATTTAAGATCCATTTCTTCAACATCAGCATCATCCATTTGGAACAAGCCATTGAGTGTTAATCTTGGCCTGTTGTATTGTCCAACAAAGAATTAGAAGGCATCATTGTCACTAAACAATGGTGAAGACCTTTCATGTGGATTTTGAGAGACTATAGGCTGCCTTCAATACTTTGTGGGTAAGTACTGCTTGTAAGTCCTCCATCGGTATTTAAGAAGTATGTACCACTGCTAGATCCACTAGCGGTATTATGAAAGTAAGTACCGCTGTTTCCATCTGACGCAAAAGCCAAGTTAGACTTTGAAGTAGTCACTGCCTTTACTTCAGTGCCTTTCACATCCATCTTGTATGCTCTAAGATTGTTGTTGAGATGATCAAAAGGAATTGTTTCCAGATCATCTCTTGTGATGAAGTGCATAGCCATTGCTTTCCACTCTGGTGGATCACTTCTTAAGAACTTTAAATTAGCTTCTTCATTAGGAATTACTTGTCCATAAACTGCCAACTGAATAAGTAGCTTACTGAACCTTCCATAGCCACCATGTATCTCCTCTATACTAGTAATTGAGAAGTTATCAAATTCTTGCTTAAGAACAATCTTCTTTATCTTCTTAGATTTGTCATTACCCCTAAATTTAAGTTTTATAACATCCCACATAGCTTTAGCATCCTTATAATGATGAAAGCTTGGTAGAATGTCTTCAGAAAGAGCCATAGCCAAAGCAGTTCTGGCTTTTCTCTCTCTGATCTCTGCTTGTACCTCCTTAGCAGTCACAGCAGGTAGAGCATAGCATGTACCGTCTGGCAACCAGTGTAGCTTCTTTGGTGTGTTCCCATTCTTGATAACTTGCCACATAGTGTGATCTGTGTGATTCAAGTAATGTTCCATCTACATAGCCCATGTCTCATAATTGTCACCTTTGAGAACTGGGAGTTTAACAGCAGATAAAGTATGAGAAGGTGTTGTTGTAGAGGTAGCTACAACATTCACGGCTTGAACACCTTGTACTGGTGCAGGATGCACAACTTGTGGTTGTCCCTGTGGTATAGGATCAGGGTCTTGAACATCATCCAAGTGAGCATCATTACCTTCTGCTTGAGACATTGAGTTTTGGTGTGTGTGAAGTGTTTGGGGTTGTGTTCTTCTTTTTCAGAGTTTCTCAACAAGCTCTGATACCACTTGTTGATCCCTTTGATTGGATCTATATTCTGTTAAGAATTAGTATAGTAGATTGTAATCAAACTAAAACACTTTGAGCACTCTTACTAACACTAAATAAGTTATGCGGAATCTAACTTATAAAGCACAGAAGAACAGAATTACTTTTAACTATTCGATTCTCTTATTAATCGACTTGAATGAGGTACATAAAAGACATTGTACCTATGTTCCTTTTACAGAGTAAGGAACCCTAGAAACCTTAGAATATTCTATAAAGATAACTATATCACAAACGATATATTATCAATATTGTAGAAACTAGAAGGGGGGGGGGGGGGGGGGTTGAATAATTTCTCTTCGATTGGTGACCAAATTAAAATTACTTTCAATTTCGTTTGTATCAAAACTATCTTTTACTTGAGGCTAAGTTGCATAATGATTAGGTTCAATTGAAATGCACTAGCAAGGATAATAAGCAAGTATAATGATAATGAAATAAGTAAAGAGTAAGGAAGGAGACAACCTAGTGGGAAGACACCAAGATTTATAGTGGTTCGACAACGAGGCTCTATCCTCGTTTCTACTCCACTCCTTGTGTACACCTACTCGAGATTTCCACTATATCCACAAGCTCCCTTCTCGGCGGAGAAAACCTTACATCGTTGCTTACATTATTTTCCGACACTAAGCTAAATGTCGAGACCTAATCTTTAGCTAGGACCAATCTACACGACGTTGCCTACTTCACAATTTAACGACACAAGGCTAGATGTCGGGTTCTAATCTTAAGGTAGAACCAATCTTCACGACGTTGCCTACTTCACCATTTGCGAGACAAGGCTAGATGTCGAGTTCTAATCGAAAGTTAGAACCAATCTTCACGACTCTTCACTTTGAAGCTAAGTGAGAACTTCACACAACACAACTACTAATCACTTTAAAGTTTAGTGAGAACTCACAAGACACAACCAAATCACTTTATAGTTTAGTGAGAACTCCTAATCAAATCTATTACAACTCAACTAGACTTATCCAAGTAAACACATGTAGCTTGGATTTACACAACACAAATCCAAGCAAACATGTGACAATCTAACATTTTCAGGTAGTGAAATATTTTCTCGTATAATATTTTGAAACTTATTTTTATGTTGGTTGACGAACTCACAATTTACGAATTTAAATTTGGGCTTACGTGCATAATTTGGCGTCTTTTACGACTAAACCGGAAACTTAGGATTACGTATTTACGTTTTTGAACTCCGTTTTTGATGAGACAATTTTTATTGGATTCGTTTTGTGACGTTGATTCATAATTTATAAAAACGTTTTTCGTAAAACGACCCGAGGGCACGTAAATCGAGAAAACTAGAATCGAGAAATACCCGTAAACTAGTGAGATGGGAAAAAACACTTTGTCCCACCCCACTAGCAATATGGGACGGCTACACTTGACACCACAACACTAATGTGGCATCAAGTTAAGTAGCTTACACCAAGTGTAAGCATAAGCTTACCTTTCAAGCTAACCTTTACCACTTAACCACAAAACAAGCAACTTGTTTTAATTTCCCTCATTTCTTACATGCAATCCACTCAAAAAACTCTCTCAACTCTCTCCCTTTGCCATCCCAAATAAGCCAACAAACACCCTCTTTGATCTCTTCTAGCCATAAATCACATGTTTACTAGTTCTATTAAGGTGTTCTCTTGAAGCCTTGATCATTTGGTGGCCATATTAACAACTTTAGAGGTGATTTTCTTGTGTCCTAGGGCTGATTTTCCAACCTATGTTCTTGATATTTGATGGTCTTGGAGATACTTGTTGTGTTCATCAAGTTCTTGTCTTCCTAAAACAAGAAATCCACTTGGATTGGTAAAGAAGATCATCCTCTCCATTTTTCTCTTGTTATTTTGTAAAGAACAAATGTATTTTCTTTCATTTTGTATATGTATATGATGTATCTATGATGATAAAAATGTTGTGTGGGGATCAAGTGTTGATAAATATGCTTAAAATGATGATAACTATAAGAAATGAAGCTAAAATCTTGACTATTTAGTTGGCTGTATAAAAACAGTAGATAACTAAAAGATGAACTGATAAAATTGCATGGTTTGATCTATTTACAGTAAGTAGATGATGTTATACACATGTGAGAGTTGGCCATGCAATGGAATCAAAATAATGAGTGAGATATGATCAAAACAAGTTAGGTGGTGTAATCTGAATAAGCAGTTTTGTAGGGACTGTTAAGACAACTTAAACTCAAAATGGGCAGTAGCTATAACTAGGTTATATGTAGCACATATTATGAAGAACATTTCATCCAAAAATGAGCTTCTAAGTCATTATAGAACTCTAGATATGTTAAAAATGGTGAACATGAAGTTAAAAATCAGATTTTTGGAAATAATGTTTATTAATATTATATAAGCACTCACATTATAATGTATAAAATGTAAAAATATAAACCCACTAACTTATAAAACTTATTTATATAAATGTATAAAAGGTTAATTAAATGGGTAAATTATATAAATGGTGGTAAAATAATATTTATAAGTAATAAAAACTATAAACTTGATTTTTACGACTTTTTCGGCTATCGCCGTAAAATTAACGTTTTTCGCCAAATAAAACTTAGACGACCAAACCCTTCTAATGTAAAGTTTATAAAAGTTATATACTGATGTATAGGTAACTAATACAAGTAAAAACCGATAAAACCCGAACTATAAGAAATACGGACAATTACGAGCTAAATAAACATATTGGACTAATAATTGGACTTAATAAGATAAAAACTTGTAAAAAGAGCTTATTGGGCTTAACCCATTTGGGCCCAACATGAAAAGTATATATACTGATAATATAGGTATAAAATGGATAAAAACAAGTTAAAGAACTTATACAAGGCTTAATGGACTTAAAATAGGTAAATAGGTAAAACTAGCTAACTAGTAAGACGTTACCAAAACGTAAACACTAAAATGAGTAAACAAGGATGTATAAACCCACTTGATCATCATCATATGTACAAAATCATCATATGTATATTGTTATTTTGATAAAAGTCATTGTACCGAGTCTAAGACCGATTATTATTTATATAGGTTTCCGTGACCGAAGCACGCCCGTAGCCGAT
Source organism: Glebionis coronaria (assembly GCA_025667525.1). Classification (NCBI taxonomy): domain Eukaryota; kingdom Viridiplantae; phylum Streptophyta; class Magnoliopsida; order Asterales; family Asteraceae; genus Glebionis; species Glebionis coronaria. Next base: position 136,596,517 of record CM046878.1, read on the forward strand.
AATCCGCCTTTCATTAACAACGTGAGTTCATAGCCTCGCACTCTTTTAAATGTTTTATAAAATGATTTGTAAACCCGTGAGGGAGATAACATGCTAGATTTTATAAAAATAGAACACAAGTAGTCCCGATTGTATGCTTAATGATATGGACCTGAATGATGCTATGACCCTATATTCGAGACTAAAAGGATTATTAGTAGTTAGGTTATGTCACTTAAAGTCCCATTAGCATGAATTGTGAACTACCGGGATTTGGTAGACGCTTATGCATTTGATAGTACTATTTGGGGACGATCACCCCAGTTCGCGCCTTGACGGTTGATCCCCGTCGTACCACATTGATTGGTAAGCGAATTTATGTATGAGAAGATTCCATAGCGTTATTTTTGTGACGACACGCTAACTTAGATGGGCAAACTGTTTGTCGGGTTCGCGGCCCGCTGTTTCACAGTAAGGTAACAATGTCATGCGGCTAATAATAATCCTATAATCTATTCAATCTATATAATCTAAATAAACGATATGATACGCGCTATTAACGATGAATATATTACCTATCATGGTAATATAGAGACTACGGTCTCATGGACGGTTTAAGATGTATGCTTGATTTATATATTGCCTGACTAGCAATATGAGGACTTACTTCCGATATTATACTTGTGTTCTGATTTTAAATGAATGTAAATGATTGTTTTTATATAACGGTTTTTATTAAACTCTATGAATTCACTCGGCATTCGCTGATATGATTTTCGCATGTTTTTATCTTAGGTGCTTGAAGGTAATCCGGATGGAGATCGACTCTGATGGCCCACACTTAATATTAAAAATTTTCATTCGATCTGTGTTTTGTAAACTTAATGACCTGTATAATTTGGGACCTGTTGTACGCTTTTGAAACTTTTTATCGAATGAATGTTTGTTAAACCTTGTACAACCATTTTTATGTGTTGTCTATGATTGGAGTTATTGTGCTATCCCGTAACACTCTGAAAGACCCTTCCGCTGTACCGATACGAAAAATGAGAGTGTTACAAAACACATATGCAATGGATGTACACACCAAATCGAAGTATCCACAAATAACTTGGATGAACACAACTAGTCCAAGTATTCATAAATACATTGGATTTACCTAAAACAAAAAGAGGTATCATGATGAATATGACTAGCTCATAGATTCATCTTTATCACTACACTAATGAGTGAGTGATCTTCTCATTGGACATGGTAAAGGAGAGGATCAAGAGGATAATCATATATAAACATCCTTAACAATTCAAGTGATCATTTACTAATGATTATGCTATAGAAAATAGAAAGAGGGCTGAGAAAAACGTCCAAGAGGCTTGCTGGAAAATGAGATTTGACCCACTATTGAAAGGAGACAAAGTTACAGCGGATCTATAATGGCTACTGTGCGCGGTACCTTATCTCACCCCGCGGTACCATATCGCTAAGGTACCGCGTAGGTACTTAAGGTACCGTCACTAGACTCCGCTCCGTTTTTTGTCTTTTAGTGGGGTGGGAATATCTGAGGTATTTAAACCCTTCAAAGGATATTCTAACAGCATTTGGAATATGCCATTTTCAAATTTTCATTTTCCATTTTAATAAAACATTTTCTAAAAAAGAAAGTTTATTAAAAAGTCTTTTGTCTTATTAACAAAAGTGAGTTTTAAGGATAATCATTTTGATGATCACTAAGTATGATTAAGAAAGGTTAGTGATATGATTATTACCTTGATGATAGTGTTAGTTAAATAATTCATTTTGTGTTTTGCACTGAATGTGTTGTATGGTTTGTTGTGATCAAAACTAAGAAAGATTAGTTAACACTAATAATGTTTTTAGGCATCACTTGCATTAACAATCTCTCCCTTTTTGATTACGACAAACGATAAACTCATTTACGTAGAAACACAAACTATGGAATTATTAACTAGTTTATCACTATCATTTCTCCCCCTTTGTCGTAGCAAAAAGGTTAGCAAAAGTCTTTGAAGAACATCGAACTTTGCTAGTAGCTCTCCCTTGCTTGGGGCACCAAGTTTGTGAGCTAAGGTGACATGCTACACAAAGGTTAGTAGAAAGGAAAGAAACACCAATGTATATATGATCACTACCTACTAAGTAACTTGAGAGGGAGAAAGAGAAGAAATCTCAAATTAGAAGCAAGTATTTTGCTAAGTATGTCCAAAGAGGTAATTGACAAAATCAAACTTCAATCCAATGAAGATGATAAGCTTGTCAATGGGTTAAAGCTTTAGAATTGATGGAATCACCCATAAGCAATTGTAAAAAATTAACCAAGATCAACTCAAAGTAGAACTATTTAAATAGCACACACATAACACAAAGGTTACAAAAAAAAATACAACAAAGAAGATAGTCATACACATAGTATGAGTATCTAAAAGCAATAAATATGGAAAATAAACCACTAAGCATAAGCTAGTCTAATAGTGATATTTTCCAAGATTGCTAAAAATAAAATAAAACTAAAAAGACGACGATGCATCATTCGAAGTTTTGTCCACCGGAACGAAAACTTAAATAGGAGGTCGAGTGAGGAGGAATTTAAGAAAATTTAACTTCTCATACACATGAGCAAGTTCAATTTGTTGAAATCGGCAACAATCACACGAGGATCCATGATGCAACACAAAATCGTTTGATGGGGGTATGGCATCAAACTTAGGGTTTGGTGGTGGTGGGGTAAAGGGTTTGGGAGTGTTTTCACAATGCCTTGTGAGGTTTGGGAAGGTTGTAAGGTCATTGAGTTGGGGGGTATTGAAGGATTGTGGTGGTGGTGGAACATTTTCTTTTGCTTCGGTGATGGGGTTTATGGTGTAAGTCTCATTCCAATACTTGATTGGAGAGAAGGTAGGGTTTTTGGGTGGTTTGGACGAAGATGGTTCATTCTTCTTAACCCAAACGGGTCGAACCGAGATTTTCGGTTTCTTTGAAAGCTTGGATGAGGAAGCTTTGGGTGAGTGGGCTTGTGACAAATAAATGTCAAGGTTGGGAATGTAGGAGTTAGGCATTGTGAGAGTGTGAGAATGATATCTCAAGGTTATGTGAGAATGAATTCTCAAGGTTGGGAAGGTGTGAGAATGAAATCTCAAGGTTGTGGTATAAGTAAAATGTAATCAAGGTAAGAATTTGAATACAAAATGTGTAGTGTCAAGGAATGTTTAGTCAATTTGAGTAAACAAGGAATCTTGACTGGGAATAGGGTTTTAAAATTTTTGACCAAAAAATCGTCAAAATCCACTTTCTGGCCGCGGTACCTTATAGGGGCCGGCGGTTCCATATCACTAAGGAACCGCGGGTCTTTAAGGAACCGCGTCCAGTGGACTTTAAACCATGTTTTTCCTGGGTTTTGGGAAAAACTAAGACTTTTTCAAAAAGTTGCAAATCTTGGAATTTTACCTCTATTAGAACCAAAATATGCTAGGGTTGAATAAAGCAACACATTCACAAAGAATGTCTTGACAAAGGGTGACAAAATAATTTAGATATCATTTTGAACCAATTTTAGTCAAGTTTAGGGGTTGTGATAGATTTAGGTTCAATTTTAATTTCAAATTAAAGTTGATTAGTGTGCACAAAAGGATAGAATCACACAAAGCTAAATCCATAAGTTAACAACATGAAACATTCATTAAGGAAACAAGTACAAGGACAAATAAAACTAACTAATACATAGCTAACTTATCATAAAATCTAGATAAGAAGTTTTCTTTGGCTTGTTGTTGAAAACTCTTATCATAAAAGCTCCATCATTCATCTCCTAGGAGGAGGCATGAAGAACAAGGCAAGCAAGAAGTCTTGCAAACCCCTATGTAGTCCATACATATCCATCCTTAGGTTTTGGATGAGGAAGTGGTTGTAGAGACAACATGGACATCTAGGACCGTGAGTTTGTTGAAACCCATAGTAAGGATCACCCAAGAGGAGGGAAAGAGGGACACCCAAAATTGGGATGTTTGAGTTGGGTGGAGGTGGAGGAGGCAAGTTCTCCAAGGGTGAAAGTGGAGGCATGTTCCCCAAAGGGGAAATGGGTGAGTGTGGAGGTAAATCCTCCAAGGTTGGTGAAATGGGTGAGTTGTGAGGGGTAAATGGTGTAACACTCTCATTTTTCGTATCGGTACAGCGGAAGGGTCTTTCAGAGTGTTACGGGATAGCACAATAACTCCAATCATAGACAACACATAAAAATGGTTGTACAAGGTTTAACAAACATTCATTCAATCAAAAGTTTCAAAAGTGTACAACAGGTCCCAAATTATACAGGTCATTAAGTTTACAAAACACAGATCGAATGAACATTTTTAATATTAAGTGTGGGCCATCAGAGTCGATCTCCATCCGGATTACCTTCAAGCACCTGAGATAGAAAACATGCAAAAATCATATCAACGAATGCCGAGTGAATTCATAGAGTTTAATGAAAACCGTTATATAAAACAATCATTTACAATCATTTAAAATCAGAACACAAGTATAATATCGGAAGTAAGTCCACATATTGCTAGTCAGGCAATATATACCAAGCATACATCTTAAACCGTCCATGAGACCGTAGTCTCTATATTACCATGATAGGTAATATATTCATCGTTAATAGCGTCGTTATCATATATAGGATACATTTTTTTATTTGAATTAGGTTGTAGGATTATTATTAGCCGCGTGACATTGTTACCTTACTGTGAAAACAGCGGGCCGCGAACCCGACAAACAATTTGCCCATCTAAGTTAGCGTGTCGTCACAAAAATCACGCTATGGAATCTTCTCATACATAAATTCGCTTACCAATCAATGTGGTACGACGGAGATCAACCGTCAAGGCGCGAACTGGGGTGATCGTCCCCAAATAGTACTATCAAATGCATAAGCGTCTACCAAAACCCGGTAGTTCACAATTCATGCTAATGGGACTTTAAGTGACATAACCTAACTACTAATAATCCTTTTAGTCTTGAATATAGGGTCATAGCATCATTCGGGTCCATATCATTTAGCATACAATCGGGACTACTTGTGTTCTACTTTTATAAAAATCTAGCATGTTATCTCCCTCGCGGGTTTACAAATCATTTTATAAAACATTTAAAAGAGTGCGAGGCTATGAACTCACGTTGTTAATGAAAGGCGGATTATCGGCTACGGGCGTGCTTCGGTCACGGAAACCTATATAAATAATAATCGGTCTTAGACTCGGTCCAATGACTTTTATCAAAATAACAATATACATATATATGATTTTTGTACATATGATGATGATCAAGTGGGTTTATAAATCCTCGTTTACTCATTTTAGTGTTTACGTTTTAGTATCGTCTTACTAGTTCACTAGTTTTACCGATTTTACCTATTTTAAGTCCATTAAGTCTTTTATAAGTTCTTTTACTTGTTTTTACCCATTTTATACCTATATGATCAGTATATATACTTTTCATGTTGGGCCCAAATGGTTTAAGCCCAAATAATTCTTTTTACAAGTTTTTATCTTATTAAGTCCAATTATTAGTCTAATAGGTTTAGTTAGCTCGTAAATGTCCGTAATTCTTATAGTTTGGGTTTTATCGGTTTTTACTTGTATTAGTTACTTATACATCAGTATACAACTTTTATAAACTTTACACTAGACGGGTTTGGTCGTCTAAGTTTTATTTGATGAAAAACGTTAATTTCACGGCGATAGCCGAAAAAGTCGTAAAAATCAAGTTTATAGTTTTTATTACTTATAAATATTATTTTACCTCCATTTATATAATTTACCCATTTAATTAACCTTTTATACATTTATATAATTAAGTTTTATAAGTTAGTGGGTTTACATTTTACATTTTATAATTTATATTGTGAGTGCTTATATAATATTATTTCCAAAATCTGATTTTTAACTCCATATTCACCATTTTTATCATATCTAGAGTTCTACAATGACTTAGAAGCTCATTTTTGGATGACAACTTCTTCATAATATGTGCTACATATAACTTAGATATAGCTACTGCCCATTTTGAGTCTAAGTTGCCTTAACAGTCCCTACAAAACTGCTTATTCAGATTGTACCACCTAACTTGTTTTGATCATATCTCACTCATTATTTTGATTCCATTGCATGGACAACTCTCACATGTGTATAACATCATCTACTTACTGTAAATAGATCAAACCATGCATTTTTATCAGTTCATCATTTAGTTATCTACTGTTTTTATACAGCCAACTAATTAGTCATGATTTTAGCTTCATTTCTTATGGTTATCATCATTTTTAAGCATGTTTATCAACACTTGATCCCCACACAACATTTTTATCATCATATATACATCATATACATATAAAAAATGAAATAAAATACATTTGTTCTTTACAAAATAATAAGAGAAAAATGTAGAGGATGATCTTCTTTACCAATCCAAGTGGATTTCTTGTTTTAGGAAGGCAAGAACTTGATGAACACAACAAGTATCTCCAAGACCATCAAATATCAAGAACATATGTTGGAAAATCAGCCCTAGGACACAAGCAAATCACCTCCAAAGTTGTTTATATGGCCACCAAATGATCAAGGCTTCAAGGAAACACCTTAATAGGACTAGTAAACATGTGGTTTGTAGCTAGAAAAGATCAATGATGGTGTTTGTTGCTTTATTTGGGACGGCAAGGATAGGAGAGTTGAGAGAGTTTTTAGAGTGGTTTGCATGGATGAAATGGTGTGAATGAAACAAGTTGTTAGTTTTGAAGGTTAAGTGGTAATGGTTAGCTTGGTGTGTAAGCACACGCTTACACTTGTACATGTTAGCTAACTTGATGCCACATTAGTGTTGTGGTGTCAAGCTTAGCCGTCCCATATTGCTAGTGGGATGGGGCAAAGTGTTTTGTCCCATCTCACTAGTTTACAGGTATTTCTCGATTCTAGTTTTCTCGATTTGCGTGCCCTCGGGTCGTTTTACGAAAAAAGTTTTTATAAATTATGAATCACCGTCACAAAACGAATCCAATAAAAATTGTCTCATCAAAAACGGAGTTCAAAAACGTAAATACGTAATCCTAAGGTTTCCGGTTTAGTCGTAAAAGACGCCAAATTATGCACGTAAGCCCAAATTTAAATCCGTAAATTGTGAGTTCGTCAACCAACACAAAAATAATTTTCAAAATATTATACGAGAAAATATTTCACTACCTGAAAATGTTAGATTTGTCACAGCTTTTCCTCCTAAAAGGGATCAACGTCCTCGTGATCCATTTCATTTGGATGTCCGTTTCTTATTGAAATCGAAGAGGTGCGGATATTTCTTCCACATTTCATCCTCTCGTTCCCAAGTATACTCCGGTCCATGCTTTGAATTCCATCGGATCTTGACAATAGGTATCCGACTTTGTTTCAGTTGCTTTACCTCACAGTCCATAACTTCTACGGGCTCTTCGATAAAATGCAACTTCCCATCTATTCGAACCTTACCTAACGGAATTTTCTCATCACTCACTGCTAGACATTTCTTCAGATTAGATACATGGAATGTGTTGTGAACACCATGAAGTTCTGAGGGTAACTCTAGTTTGTAAGCCACCGGACCTACTCTAGATAAAATCTTAAAGGGTCCAATATAACGGGGATTCAATTTTCCTCGCTTTCCAAATCTGATACCGCCTTTCCATGGCGATACTTTCAACATTACTCGGTCACCCACTTCAAACTCCATTGGCTTCCGCCGCACATCCGCGTAACTTTTCTGTCTACTACGGGCAGTCAACAACCTCTTCTTAATCTTAACTATCATCTCCGTAGTCTCCCGGATCAATTCCGGTCCCGTGAGCTGGGTATCCCCAACTTCACTCCAACATACAGGAGATCTACACTTCCTACCATACAAAGCTTCAAACGGTGCAGCCTTAATACTAGAATGGTAACTATTGTTATACGAAAACTCTGCTAACGACAAATGTTTATCCCAATTCTTACCAAAGTCTAACACACAAGCTCTCAACATATCTTCCAGTGTTTGTATCGTCCTTTCACTCTGCCCATCAGTCTGGGGGTGATAAGAAGTGCTCATATCGAGATTCGTTCCCAAAGATCTTTGGAGAGATTTCCAAAAATTCGATGCGAATCTAGGATCTCGATCTGAAATGATCGATACAGGCACTCCATGCTTGCATACAACATTATCAAGGTATATTCGAGTCAGCTTCTCCAGTGAGAACTGCTCCTTAACCGGAATGAAGTGTGCTGATTTGGTCAGTCTATCGACAATAACCCAAATCGAATTGTTTCCAGATGATGTTCTAGGAAGCTTGGTGATAAAGTCCATTGCAATTCGCTCCCACTTCCATTCAGGAATCTGTGGCTGTTGAAGTAGTCCTGATGGCTTTTGATGTTCAGCTTTAACTCTAGCACAAGTCAAGCATTGAAGAACATACATAGCTATGTCAGCTTTCATATTCGGCCACCAGTACAACTTCTTCAAATCATGGTACATCTTATCAGATCTCGGATGAATGGAATACTTAGATTTATGGGATTCTAACATAACCAAATCTCTTAAGCCTCCAAACTTAGGTATCCACATACGACCTCTTAAACATTTCACTCCATCAGCTCTAACCTCTAAAGGATCTCCTTCTCCTCGGAACCCTTCATTAACAAAATTCTCCTTCTTACAAGCTTCTATTTGCGCATTTCTAATTTGCTCAGGCAAATTATTGTGCACGGTCAAGACTAGAGAACGCACCCTGATAGGCTCTCTATCTTTCCTACTCAACGCATCAGCAACAACATTGGCTTTTCCTGGGTGATATTTAATATCACAATCATAATCACTTAACAACTCTATCCATCTTCGTTGCCTCATGTTCAATTCCTTCTGGTCAAGAATATACTGTAGGCTTTTGTGATCGGTGAATACCGTACACTTGGTGCCATACAGATAATGTCTCCATAACCTAAGAGCAAAGACCATAGCTCCTAACTCAAGATCATGAGTAGTATAATTCTCCTCATTCTTCCTCAATTGCCTAGAAGCATAAGCTATCACTTTCTCTCTCTGCATCAAAACAGCTCCATAACCTCTAAGAGATGCATCACAATACACTACAAAATCTTCACTCCCGTCGGGTAATGATAAGATTGGCGCACTACATAATTTTTGCTTCAATGTCTGAAATGCTCCATCTTCATCACTTCCCCAAACGAAAGGTTTATTCTTCTGAGTAAGCTTAGTCAAGGGTTTAGCTATCAAAGAAAATTATTTAATGAATCGCCTATAATAGCCAGCCAATCCTAAGAACTGTCGCACTTCCGTTGGCGTTGTCGGTGCAGACCAATTCTTAATAGCTTCAACCTTTGCAGGATCAACATGAATTCCATCTCTGTTAATCACATGACCAAGAAATTGCACAGAATCTAACCAGAAATCACACTTCGAAAACTTAGCATACAACCTTTCATCCTTCAACAACTTCAAAACAATCCTCAAATGTTCTCTATGCTCATCTTCATTCTTAGAATAGATTAGAATATCGTCAATAAACACAATCACAAATTTATCCAAGTAGGGCTTGCACACTCGATTCATTAAATCCATGAAAACCGCAGGTGCGTTAGTTAACCCAAATGGCATTACTTGAAATTCATAGTGTCCATAACGAGTTCTAAATGCAGTTATAGGAATATCTTCTTCACGGACGCGAAGTTGGTGATATCCTGACCGCAAATCTATCTTAGAATACACACTAGATCCTTGCAGTTGATCAAACAAATCATCAATCCTAGGTAAAGGATATCGATTTTTAATTGTCAACTTATTCAGTTCCCTATAATCAATGCACATACGAAAATATCCATCCTTCTTCTTAACGAACAAGACTGGAGCTCCCCAAGGCGACGAGCTCGGTCGAATAAAACCTTTATCAGACAACTCCTTAAGTTGCTCAGATAACTCCTTTAATTCAGAAGGGGCTAATCGGTAAGGCGCACGTGCCACCGGTGCAGCACCAGGAATTAAATCGATTCGAAACTCTACTTGCCTTATCGGTGGAAGTCCTGGTAAATCTCTAGGAAATACCTCAGGAAATTCACAAATAATAGGTACATCTTCCAATCGTTTCTCCCTAGACTCATTCCCGGTCACTTGAGCTAAGAATAACTCACAACCGTTCCTGATGTACTTTTGGACTTTAATACATGAAACGATTTTCAAACGGGATTCACCTCGACTACCATCAATTACTAACGTCCTATTCCTAAGAGGAATCTTAACCTTCTTCTCTCCACATAAAATAGTAGCATTATTCAACGACAACCAATCCATACCAATAATAATATCAAAACTACCTAATTCTATCAACATCAAATCAATCGGAAAGGAATGGTTCAAGAGATTTAGAGAGCATCCTTCTAATAGCTTATTAGTTTTCACTAATTTACCATCAGCCAATTCCACCTCGTAACTGGTACTTATCTCAACAGGTTCAATATCAATAAGGGCACTAAATTTAGTGGATACAAAGCTCCTATCGGCACCCGAATCGAATAAAGCAACAGCATAATGATTGTTGAGTAAAAACGTACCGGTAACGACATTCAGATCCTCTTTCTTCACCTTAATGGTTCCAAGTTGGTAGATACCACCCTGGGGGTTTCTTCCAGGTACAATCGCTTTTAACTTGGGGCATTCCGATTTCCTATGACCTTCTTCATTACAGTTGAAGCAAATCGTTCCCTTCTTACACCTTTCAAACTTGTGTCCAAGCTTTCCGCAATTTCGGCACTTCCAGCAGTCGCCAGGATGCCTCTTGTTGCCACACTTAGGACATCTATCATCGTTGCACGGTGCATTGTTGGTAATAGCATTTGCATTCTCCTTTCTCTTGTTCTGACGGCGATTGAAATTCTTCCTATAATCACCTCTATCTACACGATCACCGTCTCCCTTTCTTTTCTCACCTACACGGGCTTCATCTTCCTTATCCTGAATTATCTGTCCAACGAGTTGGTAAGCCATTCGAACAGCATCATCAATGGTCAGTGGTTTAGATGATGTTACGTCCCCCCGGATATTCCTGGTCAACCCTTTCACATATTGCTCAATTCGGATCTCTTCGGGTTCAACCAATCGAGGACATAGCAAGGCCAACTCATGGAATCGATTCGTGTAACTATCAATGTCCACACCTTTCATTCTTAGATGAATCAACTCTTGTTCTAACCTAATAATCACGCTACGAGGACAAAACTCCAAAGTCATCCACTTCTTGATTTCAGCCCAAGGAGTAGCATTAGCAGCATCAAGACCCATGAAAGCAATTCTCCCGTTCCACCAAGTCAACGCACGATCTTTAAGAGTAGCCATAGCAAAAGTCACCTTATCTTCCTCTTTACACTTACTAATCCTAAACACCGAATCAATCTTCTCGATCCACTGGCTTAGTCCTACAGCACCTTCAGTTCCATTAAAAGGTAGAGGTTCACACTTCATGAACGTCACATAAGTACATCCACCAACTTCAGGTGCATTCGTTCCAAGTCCTCCTACATTTCCTCCAGCATTAGCATTCACATTATTAGCATTCACATTCACATTAGTACCGCCAATTCCACTACCGCCAGCTCCACTACCGCCAGCTCCACTACCGCCAGCTCCACTACCGCCAGCTCCACTACCGCCAGCTCCACTACCGCCAGCTCCATTTCTAGCATTTGCCATAAATTCAGTCATAGATGCGGTAACTTGCTCCGTAATAATCCTACGTACATCATCCTCAGTCACAGCCTTCTTGGGCGGCATAGTTCTATAATTCCACAATTTCAAAGCATTAAGCATTCATCCAACAAAGGATTCATATAATATGGATCGAATTCATAATCAAGATACAAATAAGGCACAATATGGAATTCAAGACAAGATACATATTTCATTCGATCTGAAACAAAAGTATTGTCTTAGTACATCCATATCAAAGTTCTAACACTATATACACTCAAAATTCGTGCCAAGTCTACAACTAACAAGTCGGTTCAGTCAAAGCTACAAGCACAAAAGATATAAAGGTCACTACTAAACACAGACTGGTCTACTGAGAACCGCCAGATGGTCCATCATCCATCGTCTTCTGGATCTTCGCCGGACGATCACTAGACACATCTTCAGCTGGGCGCTTACGGATTACTCCTCTTTCAACCATGTCAGCATAAAATCTACTGTTCCAACCCACTGATATATTCAACTCCTTTTCAGCTTTCTCACGCATCGCACGAGCCACACTCAACTGAATCTCCATAGAATTCACCTTTCTCTTCATAGCAGCATACTCACCACTTTCCAACATTGATAACCTCCTAAAAGCCTCATTCAATCCACGCTCTACATCGCTCAAATCCAAACTAAGCAATTCTCGCTCTTTCTCGCCAACCTTAGTCTTCGACTCCAAATAAGCAACCTGAGTCTGAACAACACCTAATCCAACCTCTGTCACACAACTCTTAACACGGGAAGCATCTAGATTACGTCTCAAGGCCCATGGTGCAAGACCATCAATATGAGTAGCCTCTCGAGTACTAGACGACTCTCCTATCTCACGTCTACGAGTAGCAATACCATCAGTACCGTCAGGTGCATCGTCATCCTCATCCTCCTCTGATTCAGAATCAGATTCAGACGATTCAGACATTTCGTCCCTAGGTAACTCCTCCTCGGAATCAGATAAACAAACTGGTGGGGGCAAAGGCTCGCCCTCTGGAACATCATACGGATAAATAAGCTCAGCTTCCTCATCGTCATCAACCTCAACATCTATACCTACATCCTCCTCGACATCCTCGTCGTCAATCTCGTCATCTAATTTATCTAACCCAATCTCATCATCATTCTCAATATCAGCATTCTCAATATCCACATTCTCATTACCCACATTCTCTACTAAGTCAACCTGAGGGGCAATCTGATCTCCTAGTCCTAACTCGGGCTCGGGATCCTCAAATGGTTCCTCCTCATCATCAATATCAAAATCTACTAAGTCTAAATAAGGATCATCTTCTATATTAGGTTCGGGAATAGCATGGTTTTCTACAGGAATATTAGGGTCAGCCATGACAATCTGCATTTATATATATTTATCTCGTATTAGGATAACATACTAGTTATACAATTACATAATGAAATCACGATATATACATATATATAAATTAAATTATATATATCAAAATATATATCTTCTCGATAGGGCTTGTTGGTAACGTCGGAGATCTCTGGCACCGTTATAGTCAAAAGATTTTTCAAATATTTTTCTTAAATGTTCATTGTCAAAAGATTTTGAAAAGTTTTATTCAAAACCTTGGTTTTTAAAATCTTTTGTTCTCTATAACGAGAGATCTGGTACCAAACTGTAACACTCTCATTTTTCGTATCGGTACAGCGGAAGGGTCTTTCAGAGTGTTACGGGATAGCACAATAACTCCAATCATAGACAACACATAAAAATGGTTGTACAAGGTTTAACAAACATTCATTCGATAAAAAGTTTCAAAAGTGTACAACAGGTCCCAAATTATACAGGTCATTAAGTTTACAAAACACAGATCGAATGAACATTTGTAGAATATTGATAACCTATGAATCTATGAAGTGGGTTGATGTTTTCTAGTGAGAGAAACTAGAGAGAGAAAGTGAGAGAAAATGTGTCTTTATTAATATGAAAACATGAACAACAACCAACCCCTTTCCATGGTGGAAAGGGGTATTTATACTCCAAGCTTACAATGGGCTTGGGCCGGTCCATGACAAGCCCATGGACCGGTTCTTACTTAACTTAATAAGTAACATTTAACTAATTGTTAACTACGAGCTATTACAACATAAATCATATTGTGGAGTGACCGATACTTCTAATATACGTTAAAACGTATTTCTAACAATCTCCCCCTAAGGGAGGTCACTCCACGTTACAAAGTTCTAAACCTAGCATACTATACTAAGTCTTCGTTCTTTAACTCGTAGTCTTTTCTTCTTTTCTTTCTTTTGTTGTGAATATGTTGGTTTGATCTTTTTGGCTTTGGCTTGAGAGCATTGTTCTTTGGCCTTTCACGTGTGATCTTTGCCTTTCTTGTGAATTTGCCTCCTCGTGACTTCATGTTCCACACACTTATGTCTTTTTGTTGAATTCTCGAAAGTTTCAGAGTTTGGTACAGCGGAAGACTTTATCTTGTACTTTCTTGAAATTTTGCTAAACTTTGATGCAGAAAAACATAAGCATGTGGGAACGACTTCTACAGGTACACCGCAACACCACCGTCTTCACTGGTACACAGCAACGCCACCGTCTTCAACAGGTACACAGCAACGCCACCGTCTTTAACAGGTACACAGCAACGACACGAATAAAATGGCTTTGAACATTTTATTCTAATTCGGTAGCATTTTACCTCCGGTCGGTGAAGACCGTTGGACGATATTAGATATCGTACCCGTGACGGATAGTTTCAATTAAGTAACTTCCTGACAGGATTTCGCGGGTAAACCCGTTCTCTTTATTCGACCGTCCAAAGCTGACTGCGAACATAAAGAGTGAATCACTTGGATAAATTATCCTTGTGATTTGAAGCCGTCAATTCATGAAACCTGGAACAAGTGAATTTCAATTAAGATTTTCACCATCGTTGCTTTCCTGTTGTCACGAGCTCAATTCATAAAGAATCTTGCACGTCACCTACCAAGTGCTGTTTGATGTTAACACTAGAAGGATTTCCACTCGTCACTGTGATCAATAAAGAGTCACTCTGAGTGTTCTGGCAAGATCATATGATAATGCGTAGAGGCCTGGAACGAGTTTAAGTTCAATTAAGAATTAAACCACTGTTTCCTTCCAGTTTTTCACAAGATTGGTTCTAAAAGAACCGCACGTGTAACCTATCATGAGCTTGTTTGATGTTGGCTCAAGCAGGATTTCCATCTTCATTGTAATACTTGCGTATTACTCGGATGTTCTGGCAATATTACAGGAATACTGCGTAGGACTCATAAAAATCTCTTACTTTTCACAGTGTGTGAGAAAGCAAGGAATAAATGGAAAGTGTCCTAATGAGACTTTTGATGATCTCTTGGCTCTAGACTCGATTGTGCGTTTTGATTTAGTGAGCGATGGCTGGAGAGGAGTGCCACCTTTTCAATACCAGTCTATACGGAGTGAATAAACCAATAGATAACGTGTTGATCTCCGTGTGATTAAAACAAATACCTTTTGAGAGATATTTGAGTTAGCTGGGAAGGGTTGTGCATTGCATCACTGGGTCCATGATGTCTTTCTTCAATACCAAGAATCATTAGCAAAAATGACCTCAATAGCATATGTATTGACCCGGTTTCTGCCTAAAGTTGTAAGGAGGGCTTCTTTCTTTACACCCTTTATCTTTACAATTCTTTTTCATTCTTCAACCCCTTCAATGCTTACCAATACGTCATCACTAGCACCTTGTTGTGATTGTTCCAGTGCTAGCTTAAGTACTTGGTCGGCATTCAGCTACGTTCACATTCTTTCTCCATCTTTCCTAGGACTTCTAATTCTATCTAGGGAATTGTCCTTGGGAAGATTCCATCGGCTCTGATGAATCATTGGACTAAACCTATTCCTACCACCCTTTTGTCACCACATCCGTCGTGAATTAAGCGTGTTTTGGGAAGGAATTGCCACCATGAAAAATCATTGAAAAATCACTTAAGGTACTTGTGATATTGAAATCAAAAGTTTTGTACCTTAGGTGTTTTGTTCATCAAAAACGCTCCCCCTTAACACGTGCTTTACACATATTTAGTTGGATAATCGTTAAGTCTTTTTCATCTTTTAGCCAAGTATCATTTAAATCTCCTTAATCTCATTTTCTCCCCTTATCCAAAATGTTAACCATTAATATTTGGGATATTGAATGGATTAACCGGTCTTTGGTAAAAATGAAATCGATGTTTGGCCATAGAACATGTTCATGCTCCCCCTTAAGTTAATAAGGGATAGTTGTAGTGCTTTAGTATGATATATTTTGAAAGATTTAGAATCTCGTGAGAAATTCTTGAAAAATTATCATACCTTAACACTACATCAAGCCATTAAAGCACAATATTTACAAATATACATATTCACAATTGAAAAACCAATATAAAGTGGACCTGAAATGTACGACCCATTAGATGGATCGTTGCAGTAGCTTGTGGTGCACTAAATATGGTCTACCACCCACGAATCTTTCCAAGCTCCTAATCAATCTACGTTTACGGAGCTTTTGATCAATCTTCTTGATCACATAATTCGCCATCTGCCTATAACCCTTATGCCAATCCTCCGTCATCTCTGGCAAAGTCCCACCCGAGTTCAGATGCTCCAACTTTCCTCTGACTTGTAGAAGAGTCCCATCACTGTACTTATAAAGCTCACCCACCCTCATAAACTTCATTAAACCTCGACTGTTCAAGTAGAAAATGCCGCAATTCAGAACAGAGATGCCGGTATAAGGACATCTTTCTACATGTTGAGGTAGAACTTGATTAACTGGACGGGTTAAGTTGACCTTCCTTTGATAGCTTTCGACTCCCAACTGAAGATCTTCAACTCTTTTCTTGATAACAACACTTCGTGTGAACATACAAAGTGCTGTATTCAAGGCAATGAGGTCTTCACGAGGAATATGTGTGAGTTGATCTCGGGTCATCAGA
The DNA here is from genome assembly GCA_025667525.1 of Glebionis coronaria. Lineage (NCBI taxonomy): Eukaryota > Viridiplantae > Streptophyta > Magnoliopsida > Asterales > Asteraceae > Glebionis > Glebionis coronaria. The sequence continues at coordinate 136,613,239 of CM046878.1, forward strand.
AGCAACATATCTTCAATATCCTCAACGCGAATGATAGAGAAATCTCCCTGCTGGATTTTGTATTCTCTGTCATCCTCCCTTTTCAAACGAATCTCCGTCACATGATAGTAGCCATTCTTGGCTTCAGTTTTCAACCCTAAGATGCTGGAGATGCGGATATCAGATCGAACGTTACTCCCTGAGTTGACTAGACAGCAGCCCCTGTACGCCCTTCGAACTCGTTCGTCCCAGTGTGATGCACCTATGACAGCATACATATCATAATTATGATTTACCTTTGGGACCCAGAGTCGGTTTACCTTTTCCTCGATAAAGGGTATTGTCCCCCAGTTGGCAGCTTTCAGCAAGGTCAGGGATGTTGCGTACTTTGAGGACCCCTTTAGAAGATACACAAGATCGTTGGTGACGAAGAAGTCGAGAGCAATCTGATTATCTTGAGTAGGGTCAAGTGGAGGTGGGGCTCTTTCTGAGTCATGAAGACCTGTCTGTTGAACGGTGTTCAGAGCTTTCAGGATCTCATCGGCATAATACTCGAACTCCATTTGGGTCAACCAGGTTTTGGCACGAAGTCTCTTATCCTTCAGTGCTTTCTTCACCAAAGATGGAGTAACCGAAGTCTTATATTCATGAGCAAGAAATGCACATAAGTCAATCGGACTGCGGATACGGAGATACAAGACATCTTTGTCAGCGTCTGTGATCAGATCATATTGCGCTGCTGCCGTAATCCAAGCCTGTGGTGGTGCAGTCTCGTCAATATCCAATGTGTCTGCCCAGTCCCTTGTGCTTGGAACAGTAGATTGTGGGTCTTGTTGTAGAGGAGTGGAGACGTGAACATCTGCTTGTTCTGATTCAGGCATGTCGGCAGTGTCATGAACGGGTGAGTGTTGTGCTGCTTCAGGTTCGGTTACCGATTCTGCAATCACAGGAACAACAACAATAGAACTAACAGGGTTAGTGGTAACAGGTATGGATGCAGCGATAAATGTACCAGGAATAGATGACGCTGTAGTGGCATTCACATCGTGGCGCCACTTCGATCGTCTAGATTTCGTGGAAGTAGATTTTTCCTTTGCTGCTGCATCTTTCTTGGACTTGGTGCCAGACTTAGCAGGTTTCTTTGAGCTGGCAACCTTATCCCCTTTCTCAGGCTGTTTACCCCCATCATCATCCTCATCATCATCCCCGTTGCTCCCCCGAACACTCTCCTCATTACCATCACCACCATCATCGCCATCATCATCATCGTCATCTTCATCCTCATCATCATCATCATTCTTATCATCATCATCCTCATCATCATCATCATTCTTGTCATCATCATCCTCATCATCATCATCATCCTTATTTTCTTCTTCTTCTTCTTCCTCTTCTCCACCAGTACCCTCTTCTTCTTCACTCTCTTCCCTTTCTTCCTCAGGGAGAATGTGGTAGGGTACCACACTTCCAAACGTCTTGAACAACCTATCATCCTCCATGATAGCGTCATTCAGGGATTTGAAGAGAGCCCGTTGAATCCTAGATTTATCAAACGATCCAAGTTCCCTCATACGCGCTTTGAGGATCTTTTTCAATTCAAAATCCGTCAAGTCATAAGCAATCTTGTAGGCGGCTTCTGAAGGATTGGATGACTTGATCATCAAGTTGTCAGCAGCGAGTGTCTTCAACTCATCACGTAGTTTAGGCATTAGGGATTCAACGGAGTCTTTCACTCTCTGCTCAATAGAAGCTTCAAGGGCTTCTTTCTGCTCTTTAAAGTCATCCTTAATAGCTTTAAGTCTCGTAATTCGTGCTTGATGCTTATCAGCTTCAGCCTTTTTAACCCGAGCAAGTTCTTCTGCATGAGCTTTACGTGTAAATTCCATGTCTACAGCGAACTTAGCAATCAACTCTTCTTGAGCTTTCCTAGATGCTTCTTCACTTTGAACTCGTCTATTTAGCTCTTGGCGAAGTTCATCCATCTCTCTTTTGTGATTGTCCGTATGTTTGTCCAACATTTCGGCCATTACCAATGCAGCCATTATAGACGTTGCAGAGCTGCTCTGGGTTGATGGAATAGGCTCGGTTGTGACAACGGTACTAAGGATGGGAGTTATTGGTGGTGGAAGAAATGGTGTTGAAACCGGTCTTGTTGGTACGGGTTGTTTTGGTGGAAGTTGAGTTGCTAAAGGTTGAGTAGATTCTATGATTGTAGGAGCACCCGTCCTTTTTGCAACACTTGCTGAAACAGGGGGTGGATGTCTCCTTCGAAGTAGAATACTTTTCAGGTGATCCAAACTCAAACACATCATCTGGTTCCACGTACTCTTCTTCAATATTTACTCGTGCACCCGAACCACTGCCTCCCGTGTCTTTCCTACTCCTTTCCATAGCTATCTTCATCGCTTTTCTCTCAGCCTTGTTAAGAGCAGGATCATCAATATCTTCTTCATCGTGGAGAACTAACTCATCAGCCGTACCCTTTCCCTTCTTAACTGCAGTCTTCTTCTTTTTGGCTTTGGGTTCAGGTAAATCTGTTTGCTTCCGTTTACCTTTGCTCTTAACCGTGGTGGAAGAGTCTTCACCTGCTAGAATGCTTGCTCGTTGATTCTCAATTTCTGTTAGCAAGTTCTTGTAATCATCAGATGCGATAATCTCATCGGTCAGAAGATGACTAGGAATGGGACCAGGAATAACCGTATTCGAATGAGTCTCCTGCCTTAAGTCTACCAAATCATCATCATCCATCGTGTGGTGACGACTACCTGCACGCTTGTTAATGGATGCATCGTTTTCCATAAAGTAATGTATGATCAACTTAATAAACCTATGGTACTGGTAACTTTTAACCTTACCATTCGTGTTTGTGAAGAGTTGAAAAATAAACTCCTCCCACAGCAGTGATGCATAGTCAATACCCATACCTTTAAACATACCATAAAACATCTTGATGATTGGTGGACGAACAACATCAAACCCAATTGTTTTGGGTGTTAAACATCGGCTTAGAATCCCAAAAATAGCTTTCCATGGTTGACCAATTTTGGCAGTAGTAAACTCAGACGCGGTTCGTATGTCAAGACATCCAATCGCAGTGAACATCTCCATGATCTGGTCCTTAGTCGGGTTGGCTGAGTATGATAGACCTTTGAGTGTCGGTCGAAATCCAAAGATCTTCCTGAAGTCTGACACAGTAAGCGTCTGCTGCTTGTTGTCCAAGGAAAAAGTGATTTTGTTCGACGTCCTCTCTTTGGTAGCCCAGAACTCGTAAAGGTAGTCATAAGGCACTGAAGCACTTCTCCTTAGCGCATGCTTGAGATGAGATTTATCAAGTATGGCTGTACCTACCTTAAATCCATTATGGGTAGAATGAGATACCTCCTTCAAATGGAAGTTGTTTGGAATAAACTTTAGAGTCTTGGCTTCAGCAATGGCGGCGGCTTTGGTGTATTGTATTTGTTGTACTGTGGGGTTAGTCATCGTCTCTGCTTAAGATAAAACACAAAGGTTGATACATACAAATATGAATATCATTATGACTTTAAACCTAAGCATTGGACATATGACCTAATCCCTTAAGCTTGTAAACCATTCAAACATCTTCTATACGGAATAATCAAGCAATTCGGAATAATTGGTCTATGCTGAATATAAATCCTATGCAGAATGATAAGTCTATACGGAACATAAGGCCTATGCGGAATAAATCAAACATCTCCTTATTCGGAAAGATCAACCTTATGCGGAAAAATTTCTTTATTCGGAAAGATCAACCTTATGCGGAAAAATTTCTTTATTCGGAAAATCTAGGCCTATGCGGAATAAACTTTCTATTCGGAAAGAATTGTCTATGCGGAATAAACTTTCTATTCGGAACATTTGGCCTATGCGGAATAAAATCCCTATGCAGAACATTGGGCCTATGCGGAATAAAAACCCTATTCGGAACATTGGGCCTATGCGGAATAAAAACCCTATTCGGAACATTGGGCCTATGCGGAATAACATCCCTATGCGGAAAGTACTGTCTATGCGGAAAAACCTTTCTATTCGGAAAATAACTTCTATGCGGAAAGATTTCTTCATGCGGAAAGTTCTTTTTATTCTGAATAAATGCTCCTATGCTGAATGTTCTTTCTATTCTGAATAAATGCTCCTATGCGGAAAGTTCTTTCTATTCGGAAAAACTTTCCTATGCGGAAAGATCATTCTATTCGGAAAGAAACAAGCAGTTATGTTTTTTCTAATTAGGCAGTTATGCGTTTGATTCATGTGTTCTAAAGGCCAAATTAGTTCAATTCGAGCCATTCCGTATCAACCCCAGGCAAAACCCCCAATTAATTTAAACCCTAATTAAGCAGAAACTTCATTCGAGTGATTTTCAATTAACAAGAGTTTAATTAAATTGTTTTTCATGAATGATTAAGCCAAATTGATACCTTTTGAAGATCTTGAACAAGAAGATGAACGATTTTGAGTTGTTTTAATTCTAAAGATATACAATGTTGTTCTAGTTGATTAAAGCGTTTTGAAAGTAAATTGTAAGAATCTTGTAGCTTTAAAAACTCAGCGTTAGATTCGTGACAAGAATGATTATCTACTTCATTTACAGTATCAGCAACATTTACAGAGAGATCACAAACATCATCACATATATTCTCACAAATATTCACAGCATCACAATTAATCATAGCGGATGTAAGCTCATTCGAATAATTAACATTTACAGTAGAAAGCACATCACACGAGATTACTGCAGACAAGAATCGGTCATATTCGGTTAAAATCTTTTCTTTTTCAATTAGTTGTAGTTCGTAAGCGGTTTCCATTTCATAAAACACTTTTTGAACTTCACCAATTTCAAACACAAGATTTTCCTTAAGAGATGCAAAAGTTCCTTTTAGACTTTCGACAAACGGATTGATCTCAGTTTTAAACACCTCGTTCATGTGTTCGAAAGCCCATTCTCCGGCGTTTAGGCCATTTGAAGTCGTACATTCCAAAATGACCTTGTCAAAATTAGTAAAGTATTGATTAATCTCTTGCAAGTTTAACCATACAGTGCTAACCGGTGGAAGATCCTTTGGAATTTCCTTAGGACCTTCCATGTTGACAAGTGTAGGAAATGTACTAGGGTTTTCTTCATTCAACATGTAGGTTGGTGCTGTAATGAGATCTTTGTCCATATGGAAGCGAATTCTAAAATCCGTTTTTGCAAGCTCCTTATTCATTTTAAAATAATCACACTCGGGATATTTTGCAGAATTGTATGACCGATCCTCATCAACTAGATCCTTACTTGTTCGATCATCGGGAAAAACAATCGGGTCTAAGGCCAATCCTAATTGAGTTGCATTATAAAGTCTAGGACTATGTCTTAAAGCTTGTTTTGCATACCTTGGATTAGGGGGAAGGCTTTTTTGACGTGATAAGTTAAATTCTCTAAATGAAGCATCAAATAAGTGCACTAGTTGAGAAGCAGAGTATTGTCTTAAAAGCAAGTAATCTATACTTCTAATCTTATTAGCAGCATTAATCTCCATTTCATTCTTCTTAGACTCGAGTGACTCAAAATCTGTTTGAAGTTTTTAAAAATTAGTGACCACTAACTCCTTTTCGCTAAGTTCTTTGGAAAGATTTGCTCTTAAGGTTTCGATTTCTTGTAAGTGACCCATTTGTTTGTTTCTAAAATGATCATATTTGGGATTAGTTAGAACACTAGACGAAGGCACTAATTCCATGGTTTGAACTTTCTCGTTGCTTAAGGTAAGCTCATCAGACAAATTCTTATTCTTAGCTAAGGTTTCTAAGAGTGCAGCATTCATTTGGCTAAGTAATGTAGCAGGAACCATGACCAAATCTTGTTGAGCAGGAGTAGGCGTATGCGAAATGGGTCCCGGTTGTGATTCACTCAAAGTCTGGGGACTCACATTGATATTGCTATCATTGTTTGTCTCCTCATTTGAAAGACTCACCACCGAAGATTTATTCGAATCAGCACTCTCTTGCACAACTTGATGTGGTTGAATACTAGCATCAGTGGTATTATCGGTGGTATTAATAAGTACCTCAGATCTCTTTTCTAGCCCTAAGCTGGAGATAGTTGCCATGAGAGCAGCCTTTGCAGATTGAAAGTCATCACAGTCTGAGTCATACGCATCAAGATCATCGGCTTGGTATGCTGCATTCTGTGTGGTGACAACGTCTTGTTCAGCAATCCCTGGATCAACAAGAAATGCAAGCTCCTCTTCATCAAGTTCCCTTCCTTGTGCCTGAGCATTAACCGGATAGATCTTCTCTGCAAACCATTGTCCATCCCTTCTCCTCTTGGGTTTCTTACAATCCCTGGACATGCGACCCTCTTCCTTGCAATTGTAACATGTAATCATTCTCAACTTGCCCGTGGAATTAGCCCGTGGAGCAGGATTGACCATTGGTGCCTGATTGACCGTGCGAGCATTGGTAGTGGATGTGGTAGGTCTCCCCTGATATGGTTGAATAGGCTGAACCATTACCCTGCCATTCTCAATAGTAGCTTGTTGACGAGAATTGGATGAATTCCTCAACTGATTGTTGGTTGGAGCTGATCCTCTGTATCCTCGTTTGCTTAAAGTCCTTGTGAGATAAGCAGACATAGTAGTTAGCACTTCAACTGGGTCAGCTCCTTGTTGGAATACAGGAATGGGGACTTCCTCATCATCACAATACATTGCTTGGTCTTGATGAGCTGCATAATCACTAGAAGGAATACTCATCTGATCAGGGTAGCTTGTTGGATATGCTGCATTCTCTTGATAAGAAGAATATGACTGCTGAGCATAAGGTGCAATATTTGCTTGATGAAGTTGTGAAGCATACTGTGGTGAAGGTGCATTGAACCGATATTGTTGCTGATGTGAGGTGGGTGGTTGCGGTAGAATCGAGTATTGGGGGAAGGTTGGTGTCATGTAAGGTGATGGATGATAGGCTTGATGTCCCAAAATATAAGGTGTGTTGTTGTGTGACAAGCTTGGTTGATTCGCCATCAAAGCTAAGGAATCAGGGTACATACCTCGAGGAGAACGGTGCATAATCACATGTTTCTCATGTTGCTGAAGAAAAGCATAGATTTGATCTAAATTGCACTTATGCAAATCCCGGGTTAACTTAACATCGGTAATATACTCACCCCATTCAGCTTGAGGTAAAGTATTCAAGAACTTGGTGTTAACCTGGAATGGAGCAATCACGAGATTGTATACATTCAGATCATTCATTAGAGTAGTGAATCTGAAGTAATAGTCGTGTAGTGTTTCCCCTGGGCTGTACGTGAATCGATCAAACAGATCATACAACTGACATTCTCTTTCCTGTTTGGTAAGAGACGTACCTTGTAGCAACACCTTTAGACGTTCCCATAAATATTTGGCAACCGTATATTGACTAACCATGCGATAAATATCATGCGGAAGAGCTTGGAGAAGAGTCTGTAGAGCCTTTTCATCAGCATCAGCAATGAGTTGTTGTGCCGGTGTGAGTTCTTCATATTCTCTTGGTCGAGACACGTTATTTGCCACAATGGTACCATAGTCGAGTGGACCATTCAAAATCGATTTGACCATAAGCCTTCCGTATGTTGGTTTTCCCTTCAAGTATTGCATCATACGGCCCTGCCATGCCTCAAACACCTCTTTGATAAGCATCGGTGGACGACTATCAGTTCCCGTTATAATTGAGATATCCGTAAGAGATGTCATCTGAGGCATTAATGAACTCGGATTCATTGTGATCACTTAAAAGACTCAAAGATTATCGGTTGATCGAGCAGTGAAGAAAGGTTGAGAATTTGTGTTGTGTTGGTTGTAATCAAGATTAAATCCACTAAAGATCGTCGAAAAAACTCAAATACCCCTTGAACTTGCTTATACGGAATAACCCTAACTCAGAATAAACCCTATTCGGAATCTATCCTATTCGGAATAACCCCTATGCTGAATAACCCTTATGCTGAATAACCCTATGAGGAATAACCCTATTCTGAAAATGCCCTATTCGGAATAACCCCTATGCTGAATAACCCTTATGCGGAAAAACCCTTATGCGGAATATTTCTTCAATTCGGAATATTTGGCAATTGGCTATTCGGAAAACTTGCTATGCGGAATAATAGGCTATTCGGAAAGCTATTCGGAAAGTATGGCTATTCGGAAAGTTTGACTATTCGGAAACTTTTTGGCTATTCGGAAAAATGGGCTATTCGGAAAGAATTGCTATTCGGAAAGATTTGCTATTCGGAAAGAATTGTTATTCGGAAAAAATTTCCTATTCGGAAAAAATGCGGCTATTCGGAAAAATTCTTCTAAACGGAAAGTCTATTCGGAAAAATCCTGCTATTCTGAATACTATCCTATTCGGAATGTCTATTCGGAATAAACCTTCTATTCTGAAAACCTTCCTATTCGGAATCCTTATTCGGAATAAACTGGAAAAAAAATAGTCCGAGACTTGAAGAACAGCCTTAAATCCGATTTTTTGATCACAAACCACAAAAAGTTTTATGATTTTTACCAAAATAAGCTAAACCCAATCCTTATCAATCAATCCCAATAACAAAAACACCAAAAACAACAAGATTCAAGATTGATTTTTTCTAAAGATCACTAATTGATTCAAAAACTAAAAAAGCAACACAATCCTTACCTTAAATCACCCCATAGCTCTTGATACCAAATGTAGAATATTGATAACCTATGAATCTATGAAGTGGGTTGATGTTTTCTAGTGAGAGAAACTAGAGAGAGAAAGTGAGAGAAAATGTGTCTTTATTAATATGAAAACATGAACAACAACCAACCCCTTTCCATGGTGGAAAGGGGTATTTATACTCCAAGCTTACAATGGGCTTGGGCCGGTCCATGACAAGCCCATGGACCGGTTCTTACTTAACTTAATAAGTAACATTTAACTAATTGTTAACTACGAGCTATTACAACATAAATCATATTGTGGAGTGACCGATACTTCTAATATACGTTAAAACGTATTTCTAACAACATTTTTAATATTAAGTGTGCGCCATCAGAGTCAATCTCCATCCGGATTACCTTCAAGCACCTGAGATAGAAAACATGCAAAAATCATATCAGCGAATGCCGAGTGAATTCATAGAGTTTAATGAAAACCGTTATATAAAACAATCATTTACAATCATTTAAAATCAGAACACAAGTATAATATCGGAAGTAAGTCCACATATTGCTAGTCAGGCAATATATACCAAGCATACATCTTAAACCGTCCATGAGACCGTAGTCTCTATATTATCATGATAAGTAATATATTCATCGTTAATAGCGTCGTTATCATATATAGGATACAATTTTTTATTTGAATTAGGTTGTAGGATTATTATTAGCCGCATGACATTGTTACCTTACTGTGAAAACAGCGGGCCGCGAACCCGACAAACAATTTGCCCATCTAAGTTAGCGTGTCGTCACAAAAATCACGCTATGGAATCTTCTCATACATAAATTCGCTTACCAATCAATGTGGTACGACGGGGATCAACCGTCAAGGCGCGAACTGGGGTGATCGTCCCCAAATAGTACTATCAAATGCATAAGCGTCTACCAAAACCCGGTAGTTCACAATTCATGCTAATGGGACTTTAAGTGACATAACCTAACTACTAATAATCCTTTTAGTCTTGAATATAGGGTCATAGCATCATTCGGGTCCATATCATTTAGCATACAATCGGGACTACTTGTGTTCTACTTTTATAAAAATCTAGCATGTTATCTCCCTCGCGGGTTTAAAAATCATTTTATAAAATATTTAAAAGAGTGCGAGGCTATGAACTCACGTTGTTAATGAAAGGCGGATTATCGGCTACGGGCGTGCTTCGGTCACGAAAACCTATATAAATAATAATCGGTGTTAGACTCGGTCCAATGACTTTTATCAAAATAACAATATACATATATATGATTTTTGTACATATGATGATGATCAAGTGGGTTTATAAATCCTGGTTTACTCATTTTAGTGTTTACGTTTTAGTATCGTCTTACTAGTTCACTAGTTTTACCGATTTTACCTATTTTAAGTCCATTAAGTCTTTTATAAGTTCTTTTACTTGTTTTTACCCATTTTATACCTATATGATCAGTATATATAGTTTTCATGTTGGGCCCAAATGGTTTAAGCCCAAATAATTCTTTTTACAAGTTTTTATCTTATTAAGTCCAATTATTAGTCTAATAGGTTTAGTTAGCTCGTAAATGTCCGTAATTCTTATAGTTCGGGTTTTATCGGTTTTTACTTGTATTAGTTACTTATACATCAGTATACAGCTTTTATAAACTTTACATTAGACGGGTTTGGTCGTCTAAGTTTTATTTGATGAAAAACGTTAATTTCACGGCGATAGCCGAAAAAGTCGTAAAAATCAAGTTTATAGTTTTTATTACTTATAAATATTATTTTACCTCCATTTATATAATTTACCCATTTAATTAACCTTTTATACATTTATATAATTAAGTTTTATAAGTTAGTGGGTTTACATTTTACATTTTATAATTTATATTGTGAGTGCTTATATAATATTATTTCCAAAATCTGATTTTTAACTCCATATTCACCATTTTTATCATATCTAGAGTTCTACAATGACTTAGAAGCTCATTTTTGGATGACAACTTCTTCATAATATGTGCTACATATAACTTAGTTATAGCTACTGCCCATTTTGAGTCTAAGTTGCCTTAACAGTCCCTACAAAACTGCTTATTCAGATTGTACCACGTAACTTGTTTTGATCATATCTCACTCATTATTTTGATTCCATTGCATGGCCAACTCTCACATGTGTATAACATCATCTACTTACTGTAAATAGATCAAACCATGCATTTTTATCAGTTCATCATTTAGTTATCTACTGTTTTTATACAGCCAACTAATTAGTCATGATTTTAGCTTCATTTCTTATGGTTATCATCATTTTTAAGCATGTTTATCAACACTTGATCCCCACACAACATTTTTATCATCATATATACATCATATACATATACAAAATGAAAGAAAATACATTTGTTCTTTACAAAATAATAGTGTAGAGGATGATCTTCTTTACCAATCCAAGTAGATTTCTTGTTTTAGGAAGGCAAGAACTTGATGAACACAACAAGTATCTCCAAGACCATCAAATATCAAGAACATATGTTGGAAAATCAGCCCTAGGACACAAGCAAATCACCTCCAAAGTTGTTTATATGGCCACCAAATGATCAAGGCTTCAAGGAAACACCTTAATAGGACTAGTAAACATGTGGTTTGTAGCTAGAAAAGATCAATGATGGTGTTTGTTGCTTTATTTGTGACGGCAAGGATAGGAGAGTTGAGAGAGTTTTTAGAGTGGTTTGCATGGATGAAATGGTGTGAATGAAACAAGTTGTTAGTTTTGAAGGTTAAGTTGTAATGGTTAGCTTGGTGTGTAAGCACAAGCTTACACTTGTACATGTTAGCTAACTTGATGCCACATTAGTGTTGTGGTGTCAAGCTTAGCCGTCCCATATTGCTAGTGGGATGGGGCAAAGTGTTTTGTCCTATCTCACTAGTTTACGGGTATTTCTCGATTCTAGTTTTCTCGATTTGCGTGCCCTCGGGTCGTTTTACGAAAAACGTTTTTATAAATTATGAATCACCGTCACAAAACGAATCCAATAAAAATTGTCTCATCAAAAACGGAGTTCAAAAACGTAAATACGTAATCCTAAGGTTTCCGGTTTAGTCGTAAAAGATGCCAAATTATGCACGTAAGCCCAAATTTAAATCCGTAAATTGTGAGTTCGTCAACCAACACAAAAATAATTTTCAAAATATTATACGAGAAAATATTTCACTACCTGAAAATGTTAGATTTGTCACAAATGGTGAAGTCACCAAAGTGTCATCAAAGTCATTCCCAAAAGGAATGCTTTGGATTGGTTGAGGTTGTGTGGTCACTTCCAAGGGTTCACTTGGAGTGAAGGGTGAAGAAAGCTCATTCATTCTAGAGTTGAATGAAGAGGAGGTAGAACCAATGGAGTGGTTAGTACCATGGGTGGATGAGGTCTTGCATGGTGCAAGAGGTGGGGAAGGTGATGAAGAAATGAGGATAGGAGCATTCTCATTCTTAGGTGTGTGGAAAGGTGAGGAGTTAGGCTTAGCTACCTTAACCCTTATTTTGAGTGTTTTCCTTGGGGTGGAGGTCTTGGAAGTGTTTGAGGTTTTGGTACACACCATGGTTGATTAGGGTGGTTTAAGGTTTAGGGAAGTATGTTTGATGTGTGAAGAACATGGCAAACAAGGTGGGTTTAAATGGGTGAGGGGATGATCCAAACTAGTAATGGGTTAAAATCATTTTAGGTGAATAATGAATTTAGGTAACCTAGTTTAGGAAATGTGCAGTTTATTACTGAAAATCATGCAAGGTTTACACAAAATTAAGAAAATCGTGTAAAGCAAAGATGCTGTCGTGCACAGTGACCGGTGGTTCCTTATCTAGGACCGGCGGTACCTTATCGATAAGGAACCGCGGGTCGATATGGAACCGCGACCAGAAGGTTTTCAAAAATTATCCCTTCCCAGTTTTTGATAAACCCAAATTTTTCCCAAAAGTTTCACAAGCCAGAGTTAACTACAGATCATAATCTAATAAGCTAACTATCAAAAGGCATGCACAAAGCTATGTAAAAGATAAACATGATGGCATAATAAGCATTAAGGATCAAAATAAATAGTAATCCAAGCATGCAACACAAGTTAATAAACAACTAAACCAAAGTGTTAATAACCAAATGTTTAACCATCAAATCCAAACTTTGACAAAACTTCAAAGTCTTCACCTCCTTTTCTTTTCTAAACCCTTGATCATCTTTCCCAAATACTTGAACCCTTTTCTTGACTCCACTCGGTGTTCATGTAATTCTCCCCGAGTTCTAAGATTCTCACGATAAAGATGCTCCATATTGAGATCTTCAGGGACATCACTAGAAGGGTGAGGAGGAGGAGCTAAGTCTTCAAAATCATCCTCGAATTGATTTGAGGATGGATGGGAGTTACTCGAAGAGTCAAAATGAGAACTAGGACCAATGCCATCACCATCACTTGGTGGCATATCGGTGTCCTCCTCATCCGGCTCTTGATGGTCGGATTTTCTCGAACCACGGTCACTTCTTGGCTTTCGTTGATACGCCTCTTGAATAGGCAACATAACCCGTTGAACCGGGTGAAAGCGAGAAAGATCGAGTTGAGGAAAATCTTGACCAACCCTTCTAAAGAGGCGAGTAAGAAGCATAGCATAAGGGAGGTTTGTTTTGGGTTTGGAAAGAGCATAATTTATACGTCGAGCGATGTAATATGCAAGATTGTACTTGGTGGAAGTAAACAGGTAAAACAACATATGCCCCATGCAAGCCGGGATATGATCCCGGTTCCCACCAAGACAAAACACATTTTCCCTAAGGATTTTTGCCCATTGGAGCATGTAATCCTTAAGGTCGCTTGAGAGCACTTCATACCTATTCACATTTCGCACATTTGTATGAAGGCTTCTCACAACGTTTCCACTACGCTCTTTCGTGATGATTTTAAGGATGAAATTTAGATCAACTTCGGTGGTGTCATTTGGAGGTTTATCGTTTGACTCCAAGAGAGCATCTAGTCTCCACTTATCCGTGAAACGACAAGTGCCTTCAAATGGCACACCAAGAATATCACCAAAGTCATCGAGGGAATATTGAATGATTTGACCATTCAACAAGAAACGGATAAAGATTTGGTCATTGATTTCAAGCATGGAGTAAGTACTAAAGAACTCAAGAAGGAACAAGGGATAAATTACCTCGTCTATGTAAAGCAAACAATCAAACCCAATAAGCTCGAACATAGAGTTGATATAATTATCTCCCGCTATTCTTGAATCTACAATCCTACCCTCATGGAAACAACGAGAGGAAAGGGATGGAAAAGCGTTTTGGAGTTGAGGGGAAACAAAGGTTTGAGAGATGTCGGGCATATAATCTCTAGTGAATTGATGATCTTTTTGATATTGAGAAGGCATGATTAAGTACCTAAATACAAACACAAGACAATATTTCTCCAATCACTCATATGAAAATCAAAAAGGAAAACGAAAAATGAAAATGTGTTATATCAATTTCTTGACAAACATAGGATTGAATCCATATCATTTTCATGTTCACAATGCGTCTATTCCATCATTAACCAAGAACATATGATCTATGTTAGATCAACAATGGATTAGAACATTGGTTTTCCAAAACAAAGTTTTTAGGTAAGCATTAACAATGTCATTACCTACTTGTTCATGGGTTCATCTCAAATCCATCATTCAACCAAAATCATTTTCCTAAATTCGGATTTGTTCTACAAGTGGGTTTTAGTGAAATCTTAATGAATATCAACCTAAGGAATCATAGTAAGATTACCATGTCAACCGACATTCCTATTAAGGTTTTAATTCAATTTCAATTTTAAAAATCCCCAATTATGAAAGGATGAACCCTAGAACAAAATAGATGAAATTGAAAGAAAATACTTACAATTAATTGATGTTAGATGAAGGATGAGTGAAACCCACAACTTGGAATCAATTAATTTGAGTGATTGAAGGTTTTGGAAGCTTCAACAATGTGGAAAATGTAAAACCCGTCGGCTGTGTGTTTTTGGGAGAGAGAGAGTTTGGTTTGAAAAAGAATAAAAAACTCAAACTGGCGCTCTGACAAAAGTTACTGCCCGCGGTACCTTATCGATAAGGAACCGCGGGTTTGAGCCGCGGAGATAAGGAACCGCCTACAGAGGCAGGTTTTTATCTCTGAAAAACGACAAATTTTGAAAATCCAGTTTTTCTAAAATACTTAAAATTAAATCATGAGCCTTTTAGAATATCATTGGATCATCATAACACTAAGCAATATGCCTTAATGAAGGATCACGTGTTAAATCAAGATCGAAAAGAACCGAAACGAACAAACGACTACTCGTAGCAAAACGACTAAGTGGAGAGAAGTCAAGAGAAGTGAATCAAGACTAGGATCAATGCTCAAGGGATTAATGACAATCTTCAAGTAGTTGTAACGAAGAGCTTGTGTCGTATATAGTGGTTTAAGACGTGTCTTTCTGGCGAAACGATAAACGGCTTTGGTAATGAATAAGCACAAAGCAATTATTCAAGTATAGACTAAGATCACTTTCAATAATAGTCTTAGTCTAAACTAAAATATGAGCAAGGTATTAATTCACTTTCTCTCCCACAAAGGGCCTACTAACCGTATGGGTGCAAACCATGGAAATCATGCTTGATACTTTAAGCTTCTACTAACTCACTCTACATCACCATAGTGAGTCAAGTATCCAAGCAATGAAGGTTTGAGAGGATAAAAGAAAAGAAACACAAACCACAAATAAATGTCAAGGCAAGGATGCCGAGAACGAGCACATAGTCAAGTAATGATCAAAAGAATGATCAAAGGGCGTGTGGAAGAACGAAAGCGTACCTTGGCCACAAAGAGCAATCCATGAAGGACTAAGTGCTATGCCCAATCAATGACTATGATGAGTACTAAGTCTTCAAGGACTAGCATCATTCCCAATCATCTTGGTATCATCATTCAAAGATGTTAAATATCAATGAAGATGATTCTTCTAAAAGTGCAAGTAACTCAATCCATAACCAATTAATTGATTGATCTTCATGATTACCTACACAAAGCAAGATGCAAACTAGTAGATACATTTCAAGAGTATATTTAAAATGCATAAAGGCTACTAATCTTAAGTGGGATGCAATATTATCAATTAAAAGACCTATTTTCAAAGAAAACATAGTTTTGACCAAATAGAAACTTTAGTACAACTAGACCTTCTAATTTGAGGAGACAATGGATCTATCCAAGTTTCAAAGTACAATATACTTCAAAGATCTTGAGTGACCATCGTTCTGATACCAATTGTAGAAACTAGAAGGGGGGTTGAATAGTTTCTTTTCGATTGGTGACCAAATTAAAATTACTTTCAATTTGGTTTGTATCAAAACTAACTTTTACTTAAGGCTAAGTTGCATAATGATTAGGTTCAATTGAAATGCACTAGCAAGGATAATAAGCAAGTATAATGATAATGAAATAAGTAAAGAGTAAGGTAGGAGACAACCTAGTGGGAAGACACCAAGATTTATAGTGGTTCGACAACGAGGCTCTATCCTCGTTTCTACTCCACTCCTCGAGTACACCTACTCGAGATTTCTACTATATCCACAAGCTCCCTTCTCGGCGGAGAAAACCTTACATCGTTGCTTACATTATTTTCCGACACTAAGCTAAATGTCGAGACCTAATCTTTAGCTAGGACCAATCTACACGACGTTGCCTACTTCACAATTTAACGACACAAGGCTAGATGTCGGGTTCTAATCTTAAGGTAGAACCAATCTTCACGATGTTGCCTACTTTACCATTTTGCGACACAAGGCTAGATGTCGAGTTCTAATCGAAAGATAGAACCAATCTTCACGACTCTTCACTTTGAAGCTAAGTGAGAACTTCACACAACACAACTACTAATCACTTTAAAGTTTAGTGAGAACTCACAAGACACAACCACATCACTTTATAGTTTAGTGAGAACTCCTAATCAAATCTATTACAACTCAACTAGACTTATCCAAGTACACACATGTAGCTTGGATTTACACAACACAAATCCAAGCAAACACATATGCAATGGATGTACACACCAAATCCAAGTATCCACAAATAACTTGGATGAACACAACTTGTCCAAGTATTCAAAAATACATTGGATTTACCTAAAACAAAAAGAGGTATCATGATGAATATGACTAGCTCATAGATTCATCTTTATCACTACACTAATGAGTGAGTGATCTTCTCATTGGACATGGTAAAGGAGAGGATCAAGAGGATAATCATATGTAAACATCCTTAACAAGTTAAGTGATCATTTAATAATGATTATGCTATAGAAAATAGAAAGAGGGCTGAAAAAAACGTCCAAGAGGCTTGCTGGAAAATAAGATTTGACCCACTATTTAAAGGAGACAAAGTTACAACGGATCTATAACGGCTACTGTGCGCGGTACCTTATCTCACCCCGCGGTACCATATCGCTAAGGTACCGCGTAGGTACTTAAGGTACCGCCACTAGACTCCGCTCCATTTTTTGTCTTTTAGTGGGGTGGGAATATCTGAGGTATTTAAACCCTTCAAAGGATATTCTAACAACATTTGGAATATGCCATTTTCAAATTTTCATTTTCCATTTTAATAAAACATTTTCTAAAAAAGAAAGTTTATTAAAAAGTCTTTTGTCTTATTAACAAAAGTGAGTTTTAAGGATAATAATTTTGATGATCACTAAGTATGATTAAGAAAGGTTAGTGATATGATTATTACCTTGATGATAGTGTTAGTTAAATAATTCATTTTGTGTTTTACACTGAATGTGTTGTATGGTTTGTTGTGATCAAAACTAAGAAAGATTAGTTAACACTAATAATATTTTTAGGCATCACTTGTATTAACAAATATTCTAACTATTTAAGTGTATCACATAAGATATACTCTAACTATAACTATGACATATCTTATACAAAGATATATTCGTCCTAATCAATATAGCAATACTTACTTTATAAGTAACAATACTTACTATGTACCGCGTTAACACTAACGGTACTTAGATAACACTAACAGTACTTAAAATATACTAACGGTACCTGACACTTAACAAATAATTCCCAACATGAGCATTCTGAGCTACCCAAAGCCATTAATGACACATGTACGATGGAAACGGTTGATAGCAATACCACACCCGATTCATCAAACATGTGCAATAATGAGTCTGAGGATGATCAACGTACAAATGAGTATGATGATGACGAGGAGCGTATTGCGCTTGCTAACTTAATTGCTTCTTTACAAAAAAATGTCAAAGAAACTAGAAAGAGTCAAAAGCAATTAAAGAAGGCAAACGCTACGCTCACTCAAAAATTTGAAAAATGCAAAGCTGCTCTAATTAAATCTAGTGAGAGCATTGATAGCTATAGAGCTCAGCTTCTTCAAAGGACCAATGAGATTGAGGAGTACAAAGGGTATTTAATTAATGTCAAAAAGGACGATTTTCAACAGAAATATAACGAAACTCTTAAGCTTCTAGAACAAGATAAACGTAATTATAACACCTCTTTGAGTACTGAACATCACAAAACGTATCTTTCTACGCTAAAGTCAATGAGCTAACTCAAGTAAATGGTTTTCTTCAAGAGGATAAAACTAAAATTGTTACTGAAAAGAAAGCTGTGGTTGAAAAGATGGAAAAGGATTTCAAAACTAAACAAGCGAATGACATCGACAAAATGGTGGAACTTGAAACTCAAATTGATTTTTACAAGAAAATTGTTTACAAAACAAATCAATCAATTCAAACCATGAGAATGTTGGCACCTCGTTTGTTTTTCAAGGATAGACCTAGTTTTGCAAATCCTAAGTAACGTGAGCAAGCTCAATCTGAGAATCAACACTTATATCTTGATGAGTCCCAATGGACCGATCTTGATTGTCTTGTTGTTAGGCCCGATAGTGAAGAGACAAACGATTTGGAAGAAGAGAGTAGACCAAAAGTTAATAAAGAATTTGTTAAACCATATAATTATGCTTATGAAAACAGTCTTTATGATCTTTTCAAACCACAAACACATAAAACTCGTGAGCAAATATTTTTTGAATGTGAACAAATAAGAATTAAATGGAGACAAGCTTTTGCCACTAAGAAAACTAATGTTTCAAAATTTATTGACTACTTGCCATATAAAGCTTCTGTAAGCAAGAGTAAGCAAACACTTAGTATTCGCAAGAGTAACATTGAAAATTTCAAAAAGGTTGTTGATGATGACTGGAAAAACCGTGAACTTTCGAAAGGAAACAAAGAAATTCGTCACGATATAACTGTGCTTGTGAAAAGTATTTTGATTCCGCTTGCGGAAAGAACGCAAAAACATATTTTGGAATTTGAAACACTAATTAAGCAAGAAATGTTTGATGATTTGAAATATGTGGAATCTCTTGAACAAGAAGTGAACGACCATCAACCTGAAAGAGACGAGTTTTCTACAGCATATGATCTACTCTTACACGAATGTCTCTCTAAAGATTTTATGTGTGCTTATGTTACATCTTGTACTGATATTGATGAATATTCTGATGTTGCATGCAAATATCTTGATCAAGTTAAAGAATGTGAACGTCTTGAAACTGAGCTTTCGAATAAAGTTAACCAAAAAGAGTTTTCGTTACTTCAACATAGATATGATTACCTTCAAAAACATTATCACTCACTTGAACTTGCTTTGCAAAGAAAGTTGGCAGCTTTTCAAATGATACACCTTTGGAAGCAAAATTATCTGAATCATGTCGAAAACTAAACGAAAAATGTCTTGATATTTTGGATTTGAAAGCTCTATTACAAGAAAAAGACATAGCAATAGCAGAGTTGAAGAAACTCGTTGCTAAGATGGGTGGGAAAGTTGTGGAACCTAGCGTTAAGAAACCTGTTGTTAGACAACCCAATGCCTCTAAAGTGAATAGATCCTCTATCTTGGGAAAACCATCTGCTTTCTCAAATTCTTCGTTTGCAAAACCTGTGTTTGCCCCCAAGATGGATGGAAAGGAAAGGAAAGGTTACCACATACTCAACCCATAAGGAATACTATAGCACCAAGCGTTAAGCACAATAATGTGATTAAACCAGGGATGTATAGAATGACCAGTCAACCCACAAACAAAGTTAGTCACTCGCCTTATACCTCTAGAAACACTAATATTCGTGTGTCTTCTACTACAGGAGTAGTCTCCACTGCTAGTGTTATCCGGCCTCAGATTAAGATCACTCAAGTGAATGATAAGGTCTGGAAACACAAGAGTCAAGGGAAGATGAAGGAAGTAGAAGAACCCCCTAGGAATTTGAATGTTTTTAAGAATAAAAAGTCTGTAATCACGTGTAACGACGATTTGAATGATTTGAATGATTTAAATGCTATGAATGTGAAATTTGTTTGTGTTAAATGTAGAAAATGTGCTAATGCTAATCATTCTATGTGTGCTATCAATAATGTCAAAGGCGTAGATACTAGAACTAAGAAGCAAGTTGCGATGCCTATTAGTGCTAGTAAACCCAAACGCAAAGTGAACCATTCTGGTGCAACCCCCACCAAGAAAAGTAATGCATCAGACTCCACCACTAAGAAACCTAGAAGCCGAATTACGGAATTATATGAGTCTGCTAGCAAGTCTTGGAAATGGTAGTTTTCTAATCAATGTCCTCCGGGATATAAATGGATGCCTAAAGTTAGGACAGAAAATGTGACAACGAGTGTTAGTATGCCTTTAAATGTTTCCAAGGACACTAATGATTCTACAATCACAACTACTGTGGTATCTAATTTAGCAAATGCTCCATCGTGTTCTAACTCTTCTGCAGGTGATACAAATAATTCTCTTCATATTGGACTCCGGATGCATGAAGCACATGACGGGGAATCTCAAGCTTCTAATTAACTTCGTGGAGAAGTTCCTGGGTACGGTCCGTTTCAGAAATGATCAATTTGCACCGATCCTAGGATATGGAGATTTGGTTCAGGGGAATATCATGATAAAAAGGGTATACTACATCAAAGGGATCAATCACAATCTTTTCTCGGTTGGTCAATTCTGTGATGCAGATTTGGAGGTTGCTTTCAGAAAGAAGACATGTTTTGTTCGTGATTATGATGGGAATGACTTACTTACCGGTACACGGGGTACTGATCTCTACATTATTTCACTTCAAGATACAACTTTATCAACTCCAATTTGCTTCATGGCTAAAGCTTCAACGACTCAAGCATGGTTATGGCATCAACGTTTATCTCATCTTAATTTTGATACCATCAACTTGCTTTCCGAGAAAGATATTGTGAGAGGCCTTCCAAGCTTGAAATTCATCAAAGATCATCTTTTTTCTTCTTGTGAGCTTTGTAAAGCTAAACGAAGTAGCTTCAAAACAAATACTACACCAAGCTCTAAAGGACGGTTAGATCTTCTTCATATAGATTTGTGTGGTCCCATGCGTGTTCATAGTATCAATGGAAAGAAATACGTTATGGTAATTGTCGATGATTACTCAAGGTACACATGGACTCACTTCTTGAGGTCCAAGGATGAAACACCCGAACTTCTCATTAGCTTCCTTAAACTGATACAATGTGGTCCTCAAGCTCAAGTAAAAGTGGTTTGTACTGACAGAGGCACAAAATTTTTGAATTCAACTCCGAGAAACTATTTTGAAGCTGAAGGAATTGAACATGAAACATCTATTGACCGAACACCCGAACAAAATGGCGTTGTTGAAAGACGAAATCGTACTTTAGTTGAGGCTGCTCGAACATTATTATCTGCTTCAAAACTTCCACTATACTTTTGGGCCGAATCCGTGTCAACCGCATGCTACATACAAAACCGATCCTTAATTATCCCAAGACACGAAAATACACCATATCACATAATCCATGATCGAGAACCTTCACTCAAACACCTTCATGTTTTTGGATGTACTTATTATATAATTCGAGATGGTGAAAATTTGGATAAGATGAAAGAGAAAGGTGATGCATGTATTCTAGTGGGATATGCAACTCAGTCTAAGGGATATAGAGTGTACAACAAGAGAACAAAATTGATAGTCTAGACTATTCACATCCGATTTGATGAAACAAGAAATGACACTTGAACAAAATAGTTCAAGTCCCGATCCACAACGACAAACGACTTCCGTTCACAACCGCACGGAACTCGGAACTCAAGACCACAACAATGAACCGTCAAGTTCAAAGCTGGTTCAAGGAAATGTTCCAAGAGCAGATATGACAGTTAACACGATAATTGAAGAGTTGGAAATGTTATATGGACCTATGTATGATGAATATTTTACGGGGGAGAAACATGTTGTATCGAAGTCTTCCGCTGTCACTCATGATAAGAATGATGATACCGATCATCGTCAACAAAAGGATACAACTTTATCTACTTCAACACGGGTTGCTGCAGATTTAACTCCTTGGAATATCACATCGACAACCGCTCCTACAACATCTATGATTGTGGTAAACTTACACCTTTTAGGAAAAAGGCGTAAAAGCGGAAAGTATTAAGTGATGATTTAGGAAAATCAAACACTAATGACCCTTATGATGTGAAAGTTCGTTTCTCAAGGAGGTATATGTGTGTGACTAAAATGTGACAAGATTTGAGATTAATATTTGAGAGAAGGGGATGATAAAATAGAATGACGAAGACGTGAAATTAATTACTACGACGACTAAACGTAAAACCGTAAAAAGGACAAAAATAAAAATTAATTTTAAAAATTCCTAAAAAATTTCCAAAAATCAAAATAAATAGACTAAGAGCTTACTAATGGTCAAAACTTTTTCAAACCTTTTAATTAATTAAATATTAATTTTTAAATGCTAATTAAAGCCCTAAAAATCAAATTAATTATCAAAAAGCCTAAATAAAGATTTTTCAATTGGTAAACCTCTAAAATGACCTAGAAAGATTAAAAACTATTTTTATAAAATTTTAAACTAATAAAAACTACTTAAAATGATTTAAAAACTATTAAAACTTAAAATAATTATAAAAATTAATCTAATGATGATAAAATTAATCTAAGAGTTGAAAAAAATCCTATTTTAATGTATTGAACCTAAGAAAAATATAAAAAGTGCAAAAATGTGAAATTTGAAATTTAATAATAAAATAATATTAAAAATCCAAAAATTATAAAAAATTCTAAAAACATGAAAACTAGTTTATTTTAACATAAATAATCAGAAAATGAAAGTGAAATTACCAAATTACCCCTAATGGGCCCCAAAATGGGCTAAAACAAAAAACAGTCAACCTTAATGGGCTTTTGGGCCCAAAAAGTCAAACTAGGCCCAAATGACCTGAAAAATCCCTATCTGACTCAAAATTCAATTCTAAGCATAAAAGTCTGAAGGCCCAAAAGCTGATTCTAAGCTTATCACAACTTAAATAGTCAACAACTTATTCTTATTGGGCCAATAAGCCCATTAAGCAATAAGCCAATGCCATAAGCTCTGCTTAAACACACAACCTTCTTTTGAGATGCCTAAGAGATCTGTGAAAAGAAATTTTGAAAAAGCACACTCAATAAGCCATAAATAAGCAAAGAAAAATTTCACAAAAGGACAAAATAGTCGACTTGGAGTTCTAGACCACCTCAGGACTTGATTCAACTTGCAAAAGACTCTGAATAACTTAATTAAGCCAAATTAATCAAGAAAAGTTCAATAAGCAAAGAAAAATAAGATGGATAAGCCAATAATAACTTATGAAAAAGTCAAATGAGTTGGTTTTCTAGTCAAAGCTTAAAGTCAACCCTCCAAATGCTCCCGTATGAACAAATGGGTCAAATAAGGAGCACCTATTACAAAATTAAAGTTTTTGCACGTTTGAATAAGCTGGAATAGCTTATTGATAAGCTGAACACCAAATTACACTAGCAGGGGGAACTTTCAATAGGAACTGGTTCCCACTGCTTTGACTTTTTGACTTGAGATTTGTGAGAGATTTAGTATGATTTGATTGATAACAAAGGAACCCTTACCACCAGTGAGTTGTAAGGAGTCACAATAAAGCAAAATATCACACTTCCAATAAGCCAATAAGCACAGAATAAGCCAACAATGCCCAGATATGATATAGACTTAGCAAATAAGCAGTTATGAACTCTTAAGCAATTTTAGCATGAATAAGCAAACCAGAATGAAACAAATGCATATACAAGCTATAATAACTGTTAATAAGCACAAACAAACTTAGTTCAATCACTGAATCAAAGATTACAAGCAGATCAAAGCATATGCAGGTTGCTGATATGAACTTCAAGAACACAAATACTTTTTCTGATATAGATGACCATAAATCCAAATTTAGCACTCAAATCCTACTTCCCTGGTTGTATTATCTTAAATTTAACACTTGTTAACCCTAGTCTATGATTAGATCTAGGTGTCCTCTAAACTTCAGCCAATATTACCAAGTAATTAAGATTTTATAGCCTTTTGTTGGATCTAGGTGTTAATAGCTACCAAACTTGGAGATAACAGACCAAATACACTAGTGAGACAAGAACAAACACAAAGCACCTATAATCACATGTTCAAAACAACACAAAACCAAGTCAAGCTATTAACCCAAACACCCCTTAATAATATGTTTAGCAAATTTTTCAAAGGATTATTTAGATTTAACCAACCAATTAAGTTCAAATAAACCTAATATCATGCAACCATCTCCAGTACACAAGATTAGAACACAAAAACACAGATAACCAACAAATCATGCAAACTCATCAAATATTCAAAATAAATTCAGAAAAATGAAAAGGGGAAGAGATGCAAACCTCCAAGACTTACTTCCAAGCCTTGGAATGTTTGAGCTGAGGTGCTAGCAAAACAAGCACTAGCTTCCTTGTACCTGCTAAGATCAACAAACACAAAGGAAGAACACAAAATATGAAACCTGATCTTTTTGAAACACAAGCTTTATTACTTAAGACCTTGCCTTAAAAACCATCAAACAGATAAGTGGAACTCAGATTTTATCTTCTCAAACACCAAACTTTTATCAGACATAAAGAGAAATCATAATTTTCAAAAAATCAACTTTTATTTTAATAAAAAGGAATTACAAAGATTAGAGATAAAATCTGGAACAAAGGGCACATCACAAGTTGAGGCTCCTTTTATAGGCACTAGTAGACGATTCTAGAAAGGAAAATACAAAGAAACCCTAGCTAGAAATTTCCCAGAATGCCCTTGAGTGCTTGTTGTTGTTGAGCTATCCATATTGATCAAAACCGTTCATTTAAGCTTTGTAGTTAAGCTATGAGTCTAAGCTGTTGATTTGGCCACGTCAGATTCCTTGGAGAGGAAGTTGTGTTTTCATTGGTGGACGAGGTTGAGTGTGGGGTCACTTGGGTAGTGGGATTGAGGGTTTTGTGTGTGGGATGTGTTTCTGGGCTTGTGAATCAAGTGTGGGTATGGGTAATTGCAATTTACCCTTTGTTTTAAGTAGGGTAAGTTCTGGGTTCTTGATGGTAAACAGTAAAATATTTGATCCGTTTTTGTAGGGAAAAAGGTGTTTGGCGCGTGTTTGTCTGGTTTGAACTTAGGGAAATGACAATAGTAGTCCTTGTGTTTTGGTTAAGTGTGTAAAACACGTTTTTCAGCCTTTAAACTTGTTTCCCTTTGTTAATAAACTTTCAAAGTTCACATATTGGCCACAAAACTTTTGCAAAAGGTTTTCAAGGGTTTATTTTGCCATTTTTGCATATTTGAAGGACTGATTTTGGACATTCTTGATCTTCAAAGGTCTTCATTGTATCTTTGACTTCATGAGGGACCATAATTGACAATTCTTTAAAGTTGAAGGACCATTTTGTAATTTTGACAAACTTAAGGGACCAAACTTGTAATTATGAATATACAAGGGTTTTAGGTGTCATCTTCATATTTTGAGGATCAATCTTGTACATCTTCAAGTCTTCAAGGGTTTTTCTTGGATAATTCATGAACTAGGGCCCGGTTCTTTGTATGGCTTCGTTTCTCGTGTCCGTTTTTCCTTGTTTCTTGTGATCTTTTGTCCTTTTCACGATATCCATACCTAAAACACACAAGTAAACAAATACAAGCATATATATGGTATTTTATGACATTTTAATGCATTTAAAGCCCGAAAAGAACGATGAGATCATGCATAAAAGCCATCTCATCACTCCCCCATACTAAGCCATTGCCGGCCCTCACTCAATGCTAGAATAAAGTATCTAAGCATCTCCAAAATTCAAATTTATTAACCTTTATTGAAAATTAAAAGACTTGCAATAACACTACGAAGATGTGTAAAGACATAATGTATGATTTTCATCACGAATGTGACTTTTAGGGTTAATGAATAGAAACAAGTAAATGTCCCTTAGAGTAAATTTCGTCATCCTTGATTGTCATACATTCCATGCTAAATGCAAAAACGAGATCATTGTTGGTACAAGTCACAATGCTAACACTACTCATACGTCCAAATTGTGTAATACTTTTTCTCCCCTCAATCCTAGTTGTTATAAAAGGAAATGGGTTTCTAGAATTTTTTAACTATTTGTCATGGATCACAAGTGATTCATATTGACTTATTTGATTATTTATTAGTCCGAAAGTAAAGTAGCACGATTTAATCGATAGTTAGCCGAAGGACAAAATCTTTTAAAACGGCTTCTCGTGTATCTCCTTAAGTTCATATCTTGGCATAACTCGTTCACGATTTGAGACCTTCTCGGACAGATATTTGGCATGTACTTCATACTTCAAATCTTGGGAAGAAGTTCTTGAAATTATGGTCTTCTCTTCATATATTGGAATTTCTTCACTTGACGTTTTTGAGAGATTCTTCATACTTGGACCACGACTTCATCATTTTTCTTCAATCTTTATTTTGGACTTTGATATACAACGATCCGCCTCCTTTTCGGACTTGGATATATTTATCCTCATACCTTGTAAGGGTCTTTTTGGATAGACTTTCTCCATGATCTTTAGGGGAGTAACTGCTTTTCGTCGTGTGTCTCGATCCTTCATATTGATTTTGGAATAAAGATACTTCACATCATCTTGGATCTTTAGCAACAAAATAGAGCTCCTCATGCCTTGTTAGGGCCTTTTTGGATCTTCACCAATATTTGCGTCCCGCTTCAATAAGTTATGCCTTGGTTATGAACTCTATTCAACCCCGAGCAAATTTTAAACGATATTGTGCTAGAAGCTAAGCAACCTTTCAAATCGTACGACCTTACTTATTTCAATTATCTTTATTCCTAATGCGTTGATCTTATGGGAGAAAAAACCACAATTAAAAACATATGAGTTTTTGAAAGAACATTTTCATGTTCTACGTTTAGCATGATCACTTGTCTAACTCTATCATTTCTCGTTCTTCACTATTTAAAGACCTCTAATTAAAGAGACTCGTGAATACTTAGCCATGCAAGTCAAAATTAAGCCAAATTTGGATTAGCTTTCATTAAGACTATATCAAATCAAAGTTTTGGGTTTTCAAGCCACCTACAGGATCTTGCACTTTCTTATACTTTTCAAGTTTAGAGAATGCATTTTATAGTTCCCTTGATAAGTGACTTTCTAGGATCAATTATAAGAACTTGCGAAAAGTTCTTGTTCTTAACTCGAATGAGCTAAGACTTTCGCGTTTTAAATTTCCCTATATAAAAGTCTAGCAAAACTTGAATTGAGCGGGTTAAGGAATGTAAAGGGCTCTAAATGCCCATCAAGTCAAAAATTAGCTCTTATTCTACCCATCGGAAAATATACATTCGTGTCTTAAAAAAACACTTATTAAAACTAAGAAAAATTTTTAAATTTGGCCATTTTTATCCTTATAGCAACAAAATAAAACAAAACATTGAAAGTTGGAAAACGTGAGGGCGTAGCAAAATAAGTACCTATTCACCCCCCATACTAAAAGTATACATTCTCCTCAATGTTTCGAGTCTAAAGGTGGAGCACACCTATACTAGAGATGAAGAGTCGAATGCTTAGGATCTAGCATGGAAAGGGTGATCAACAATATATCTAAAGCTGTTTATTAAGTATGCTAAAAGATAATTGTTAGAACAATAAAGGATATGTCATGGATTCGTGAAAAACTTCTTCAAGCAAACGATCAAGGCTCACGTAAACGAACACGAGAGTCTTCAATCGTAGATGATGATGATGATCTAGATAACACCATCACAAACAACTACAAGACAACGAGTTGGAAGGGCACAAATCCCCTCTCAATATTTATTAGAAAGCATAAAAAGATAAGCATGGGATCTCCCCCACGTGGCACCTTGTTTTTGATTACCGATTCATGAGCTCGACTCGATCCCCTCAATGCTAATTATCATTGGGGAAGGTGACTTGGTCGAGGTCATCCAATGAAGGAATTTCCCCTCCAAAGTAGTGCTTAAGCCTATGTCCATTCACCTTGAAGTTAGGACCATCAATTTGAGCTAGCTCGATGGTCCCATAAGGAAACACTTGTGTAATGGTGAAAGGACCCGACCAACGAGATTTCAATTTCCCGGAAAATATCTTTAGTCTAGAGTTAAAAAGTAACACTTGATCACCAACGTTAAAAACCCGGTTTTTAATCTTTGCATCATGGAACTTTTTAGTCTTTTCTTTGAAAATCAATCAATTTTCATAAGCATTATCTCTTAATTCATCCAATTCATTCAATTGTATTTTCTGGTGATCTCCCTCGGTCTTCAAGTCAAAGTTTGCATGCTTAAGGGCCCAATATGCCTTATGCTCCAATTCAATGGGCAAATGACAATTCTTCCCATAGACTAAGTTATAAGGCGTACAACCGATAGGTGTCTTATAAGCGGTCCTAAAGGCCCATAAAGCATCATCGAGTTTGTCGGACCATGAAGCACGATTTTCTCCAATCGACCTCTCTAAAATCCTCTTCAAAGCTCGGTTCCAAACCTCGACTTGCCCACTCGTTTGCGGGTGATAAGCCGTAGAAAGACGACGAGTAACTCCATATTTCTTTAAGACCTTTTCGAATTGGTCATTACAAAAATGGGTTCCACGATCGCTTATAATAGCACGAGGGGTTCCGAACCGAGAGAATAGTTGCTTCAAAAACTTCACTACCACACGAGCATCATTAGTAGGTAAAGCCTTAGCTTCCACCCACTTAGAAAGGTAGTCGACGACGACGAGGATATACTTGTTACCATGAGACGATGGGAACGGCCCCATAAAGTATATGCCCCAAATGTCGAAAATCTCACACACTTGAATTATGTTTTGTGGCATTTCATCACGTTGAGACGATTTTCCTTGACGTGGGCACGAATCACACGACTTCACAAGTGCGTGCGCATCACGATAGATAGAAGGCCAAAAGAATCCGGCATCGAACACTTTATTAGCCGTGAGATTAGCACCGTGGTGACCACCCGTAGGTCCCTCGTGACAAGCTCTAATGATGTTAGAAGCTTCGGCACCAAAGACACAACGTCGAACGAGTTGATCCGCACAAACCCGAAAGAGATAAGGGTCATCCCAAAAATAGAACTTGACGTCACGAAATAATTTTCGCTTTTGTTGTGTCGTCATACCCTTGATTATAAAATTGCCCGCATGGTAATTTGCAATGTCGGCAAACCATGGGGTGGTGTCTTTAGAATTCACTACACCGATAGTCTCGAGAGGAAATGTTTCGGTGATTTCCTTGTTTTCGAAAACATCTTTGTGATGATCTTCTAGACGAGAGAGATGATCGGCCGCTAGATTCTTGGCTCCTTTTTTGTCAAGCACGGTGACATCAAATTCTTGGAGGAGGAGCATCCAACGAAGCAATCTCGGCTTAGCATCTTGCTGAGCTAAGAGATACTTGATAGCCGAATGGTCGGTATACACGATGCTTTTAGTTAAGACGAGATAAGGTCAGAATTTCTTAAAAGCATAGACCACGACAAGGAATTCCTTTTCCATTGTTGTGTACTTTAATTGAGCCTCGGTCATCGTCTTACTAGCATAATGGATAGGACGGAAATGCTTTTCATAACGTTGCCCTAAAACGGCCCCTATAGCATAATTACTTGCATCGCACATGATTTCAAAGGGTAATTCCCAATTAGGAGCAACAAGAATGGGAGCTTCGGTAAGTTTCCTTTTGAGAGTTTCGAAAGCTCTAACACAATCCTCATTGAAGTTAAAAGGAGCATCCTTCTCGAGAAGGTGTGTCATAGGTCGAGAGATTTTCGAAAAGTCTTTGATGAAACGATGATAAAATCCCGCGTGGCCTAGGAAACTCCTAACTCCCTTAACATTTTTGGGATGAGGTAACTTGGCGATGACGTCTACCTTAGCTTTATCGACCTCAATCCCCGCTTTCGAGACCTTATGTCCTAAGACGATTCCTTGTTTACACATAAAATGACATTTTTCACAATTAAGCACAAGATTGGTTTCTTCACAACGTTTTAACATTTGCTCGAGATTAGATAAACACGACGTGAATGAATTTCCAAACAGCGAAAAGTCATCCATAAACACTTCCATCGACTTCTCGATCATATCGTGAAAAATAGGCATCATACACCGTTGAAACGTACCCGATGCATTACAAAGTCCGAAAGGCATCCTACGATAAGCAAACGTTCCATAAGGACACGTAAATGTTGTCTTCTCTTGATCACGAGGGTCGATAGGGATTTGAAAGTAACCAGAAAAACCATCTAAAAAGCAATAGAATTCATTTCCCGTGAGTCTAAAGGTGGAGCACCCCCATACTAGAGACGAAGAGTCGAATGCTTAGGATCTAGCATGGAAAGGGTGATCAACAATATTGTAGGTCTATGGTTTCTAAAGATTTAGCAATCTATGATTTACCTATTAAGATGGATGGAAAATGGAAAACTTAGAGAGAGAAAGAAGAGAGAGAAAGGAGAGAAAGAGGAAGAAAGATGGAATGTGATAAATGGTTAAGTGTTTAACCCCTCCTAACATGCTAGGAGGGGGTTTATATAGCCCACCCTACATGTGGGCTATATGGGCTATATTGGATCACGAGCCCAATATCATTGGAGTGACTGATCCTTTCTAAATACGTAAAAACGTATTTCCAACAATCTCCCCCAAAGGGAGGTCACCCCAAGTTACAATGTCCTAAATAGTATATAGCTCGTGATCTATGCTAATAATGATGTGACCGAGACTTTCCTTGGAAAAACGTATTTCCAACAATCTCCCCCAAAGGGAGGTCACACCATTTTACAAAATCTTAAACCTAGCATACAATGCTTGAGTCTTTGATCTTGTTCTTGTGAATATGCTGATGAGATCTTTGACTTTGGTCTTGAGCATGTGTCCTTGCTTTGACCTTGTGCATTCATCACTTGTGATATTTGCCTCATGTGACTTCATGTTCCACATACTTATACTTTTATAAATTCTTGAAAGCTTCAGAGTTTGATACAGCAGAAGACTTGACTTTTAGACTTTCTTGAATTTGTTGAAGTATTAAGTGCATACAGTATAAGCATGTGGTGAAAACTTCTTCTGGATTGTACACCGCAATACCACCTTCTTGTTACGCTGCATAAGACAGTTAGCAACAAAACATATACACGGATGAAATGGCCTTGAACATTTCATTCTAATTCGGTATCATTTTACCTCCGGTCGGTGAAGACCCATGGACAATATAAAATATCGTACTTGTGACAGGTAGTTTCAATTAAGAACCTCCTTGACAAGATTTCGCGGGTACACCCGTTTTCTTTATTCGACCGTCCAAAGCTGACTGCGAACATAAAGAGTGAATCATTTGGATAATAATATCCGCATGATTTGAAGCCGTCAATTCATGTTCCTGGAACAAGTGAAATTTAATTAAGAACCGCACCATCGTTGCTTTCCAGTTGTCACGATCTTGATTCGTATAGAATCTTGCAAGTTACCTACCAAGTGCTGTTTTAGGTTAACACTAGAAGGATTTCCACGCATCACTGTGAACACTAAGGTATCACTCTGAGTGTTCTGGCAAGATCACTAAGATATTGCGTAGAGGCCTGGAACGTTTTTAAATTCATTTAAGAATTAAACCACTATTGCTTTCCAGTTATTACAAGTTTGATTCATAAAGAATCACACAAGTCACCTACCATGAGCTTTTTGATATTCGCTCAAGAAGGATTTCCATCTTCATTGTAAATACTTTCGTATTACTCGGATGTTCAGGCAAGATCATGAAGATTTATCGTAAGACTCTTAAGATCTTTCTTACTTTTCACAGTGTGTGAGGAAGCAAGGAAATATGAGAGTGTGTCCTAATGAGATATTTGATGATCTCAAATGGCTCTAGACTCAATCGTGCATTTTGGATTTTTAGTGATCGGAGGCTGGAGAGGAGTGCCACCATTTTAATACCAATTTATTCGGAGTGAATAAATCAATAGATAACGTGTTGTCTCCGTGTGATTAAAACAAATATCTTTTAAGAGATATCTGAGTTAGCTAGGATGGGTTGTGCCTTGCATCACTGGGTCTATGATGTCTGTCTTCAATATCAAGAATCATTAAACAAATGATCTTAATAGCATATGTATTGACCCGGTTTCTGCCTAAGTTGCAAGGAGGGCTTCTTTCTTTACACCCTTTATCTTTACAATTCTTTTTCATTCTTCAACCCCTTCAATGCTTACCAATACGTCATCACTAGCACCTTGTTGTGATTGTTCCAGTGCTAACTTAAGTACTTGGTCGGCATTCAGCTACGTTCACAATCTTTCTCCATCTTTCCTAAGGACTACTATTTCTAGCTATGGAATGTCCTTGGGAAGATTCCTCCGGTTCTAGAGGAATCATTGGACTTTAACCTATCCTACCATCCTTATGTCACCACAATCTTCACCGTCGTGAATAGAGATGTTTTGGGTAAGTGTATGTCACCATGAAATCCATTTTGAAGTTCAAATCCATTTTGCTCCCCCTTAACATATGCCACGCTATCCGAAAACATTTCGCACATGTCAGGATGAGCTATCACGTTAAGTCAAACCATTTGTGATTAATCATTTCCCATATTAAATCACATTTTCTCCCCCATATTAAATATATTAATCCAATCTATTTTTTTAATATCAATTGATTTAATAGCATTTTAAGAAAATTTGGGAAGAAAAATGCAAATCCAATTATCTTCATGAATTACACAAGCTCCCCTTCAAATTAATGAGGGTGTACTTGAAACGTGAATGAAGTACCTTTTAAATACAAGTGTAAGGTATTTATCACATGCAAAGATCATATATGATAAAGTATTCACAAGATTAGCGATTTATGAGGTTGGACCTAAATGATGGAGAACATCATATGAAAGAAGCACATGGTTCTTGTTCACGAATGTTGGTCGCCTCATCATGTCTGAAGTTATCTCTTGACCCCATGTGTATGATTGATATCATTGTCTTGACACCAATATGTGAACTTGGCACTCTCGACATCAAGGATTCTGAATGCTGGACAATTGCTCCCCCTCAATTGTTGACCCGTATTCTATTGAAAGAGCAGTAGTCACTGTTTGAGTAGTCGCATCGTCGAGTATGTAGATATCAATTGTAAGTTTCTACGGTTGGTGGAGATGATAACTTCATAAAAACAAGACTTCTCTTGTTTTAACAAATAAATGCACTGAATCGTACATATATTCGTGTTAGATTGTGTTATTACGTAAACACAATCCCTTACATGGTTATAAAGTAAACCATGCCCGAGAAAATTAATTCCCGTTGTTGAGTCAAAGCTTTCTGGTGAAATGCTTGACTTGAGTATGAAAAACGGGTTACTATCTAAAATAATAGAAAACCATTTTGAGCATGTTTTAAAACGTTTGAACTTCTGCTCGAACTTTATTTACAACCCCGTGTCATTATTGAATGACATTTCTAGTATCGTAAATATTATCGATTCTAGAAGACATGCTCTTTTTATCAAAAACATTGTTGAACACACAATTTTGAAAAATTTAGAAAAACCTTTTGAGAAATTCTCGAAAAATTGTTTTCAAAGTTTTGAAAACCAATTACTTGAGCTTAAGAAGTTGAATATCTTACAAAACGAGCTCAAGTCCGAGAAGTTTTAAACTTCCCATTGTGAGGATAAGTTTATTATCGGCGATAAACTTTCCTTTTAACAGAAGAACGAGTCCTAAGTTAACATTTACTTAGAGGTCGTTTTCATGAGCTTGAAATTTTTTTGAATGTTTTAACGGAAAGCTCATGACCGAGAAAGATGAATTTCTCGTTATGAGGAAAAGTTCTCTTATTTAAAAGATACACTTTTCTTTATGAGCTTAAAACCTGGAATGTTTTAATACAAGCTCATGACCGAGAAAAATTAATTTCTCGTTAAGAGGATAACTAATCTTTAAAGATAAGCTTTCCTAAATATGAAGCCCGGGGCATAATCTGAAATATAATTATACACCATTTACATGAGCATCAAACTTTTGAATAGTTTGAATGTAAGCTCGTGTCCGAGAAAAGTTTAATTTCTCGTTAATGAGGATAAGTTTATCATCGGCGATAAACTTTCCTTTCTTAGAATCGTGGGTTACAATCTGACATGTGACTGCAAGCCGTTGTGCATGAGCTTAAAAACTTTGAATGTTTTTACCATAAGCTCATGCCCGAGAAAAATTAATTTCTCGTTGTGAGGATAAGTTTATCATCGGTGATAAACTTTCCTTTTTTTGAAGATCGGGTCATCGTCTGATATTTAACAATGAACCATTTACACGAGCTTAAAACCGTTGAATAGTTTTAAAGTAAGCTCGTGTCCGAGAAAATTTAATTTCTCGTTTTTGAGGATAAGTTTATCATCGGCGATAAACTTTCCTTTATTTGAAGATCGGGTCATCATCTGATATTTAATGATGAACCATCCACACGAGCTTAAAAACTTTTGAATAGTTTTAATTTAGCTCGTGTCCGAGAAAAATTAATTTCTCGTTTTCTGGGTAAGTTATCGTTGACGAGATAAACTTCCCTTTATCTGAAGTCCGGGTATCGTCTGTCATTTAACGAGGAGCCATTTACACGAGCTTAAAACCTTTGAATGTTTTTAACGTAAGCTCGTGTCCGAGAAAATTTAATTTCTCATTATATGGATAAGTTTATCATCGGCGATAAACTTTCCTTTATTTGAAGATTGAGTTACAGACTGTAATGTGACTGTAAGTCCTTTGTGCATGAGCTTAAAAACTTGGAATGTTTTTTATATAAGCTCATGCCCGAGAAAAATTAATTTCTCATTTTTAGGATAAGTTTATCATCGGCGATAAACTTTCCTTTCTTTGAAGCACGGGTTACAGACTGAGATTTGTCTATAAGCCTTTGTGCATGAGCTTAAAAACTTGGAATGTTTTCAATATAAACTCATGCCCGAGAAAACTTAATTTCTCGTTGTTAGGATAAGTTTATCATCGGCGATAAACTTTCCTTTCTTTGAAGCACGGGTTACAATCTGTGATCCGACTGTAAGCCTTTTGGTAAGCTTAACCATGAATCCACTGAGACACTTGTTTCTCCGATATCTGCTTCTTCAGCAACCAAACTCTAAGAGTGTCCTTAGTTGAACGGTATACAACGATTGGACCGCTTCGTTCTTTTGGAACATCAACTTTGGTACCTGCATTCTCATTAGGAATTTGCATGCTTTGATATGGGTTAGCGATATCTATCTTAGAAGCATGTGGGGGTTCACAGTTCTCTTTTCTTGTGCCAGAGGTGACCTGAGTAGATGATTCACTTGTCTTAGCTGGCAAACGTTTCCTTTTATAGAAAACCTTAAGTTGAGGCTTAAGTAATGTATCATCCTTTTCAATTTCCTCCCTAGCAATCTTAGTAGAATCAGAGACTATCCTAGTTAAAGGGCACTCGTTTCCTACAATAGTGAAAGTTCTACCAGTGGGGCGCCACATTTTACCAATGGGTTTGATTTTAGCAACCCACTGGGATTTAAGTCTAGCACGGGATTTCACCTCATTAAGTAATTTCTTGATACAAGAATCATGATTGGCCTTAAAGACACATTTCCTACATGTTTTACAGGTAGCATATTTAATGTCCGAGTAAGATCTAGAATCCCTAGATGATTGATTGATGCTCCTAGGATTGGACATGCTACGGTTAGCAGTGTTGGGTAAACTAGAAGGCATCTGACGAGGTTTGAAATTTGTATCTCTTACTTGTGTCTTTTGAATAGCTTCCCTTTGACCAAAATCATGGCGTACATCATTTGAACTAGTTCTAGACGTGTTCTTTGAACTATTCTTAGAGAAACTAGAGGCAATCATGTGATTAGGTCTTGCAAAAGCTGTTTTAGTCACATTGGCCCTAGTTGGTGGAGTGACTGTTCTAGAAATATAAGCCATATCAACTTGGGAGGCAAACCGCGGTCTCGAGGATTGTGATCGCTCGGATCTAAATGCAGTCGGTTGTCGAATGAACTGATTTGTAGGCGGTTTCCCCAAGATTGATGGTTTTTCAAGCTTAGTGTCCACACTAGTTCCTTTAGTTTTCCTCAATTCGTTTTTCAATGCAGCTATAGCAAAGACCTTTTCCTGTACTTGAGCCTTTAAAGTCTCATTCTCTTTGAGCAATTCATCTTGGGATGCCAACTTAGATTCAAGCAACTTAATTTGTTTCAAAAGATTATCCTTTTCAGCTTTAGAATCTAGAACTGTTTGATCCAATTTTCGTTCAAGAACAACGTTTGACTTTTCAAGTTTTTCAAAATACTTTTCAAATTTGTCCGTTTTCTTTGAAAATTCAATTTTGGCATCCTCAAGCTCCTTGGATTGCTGAGCTAAAATTGTTTCAAGCTCTTTAATCCTAGAATTAGAATTATTTAAAGAAGCAGTCCTAAGACACTTATCATGATGTTTAGCATTTTGAACACTTTCTCCCCCATTATGATTCACATCAGATGAATTAGAAGTGGTATTGCTATCACTCTTTTCCATCCTATGTTTGGCATAATTAGGTTTAGAATTCTCAACATGCTGTATATTGTTGAAACTTGGCACATGAACAGTTGGTGCTTGTGACTTGCTGCTCGTTTCATGCGTTCCTCCTGATTCCTTGCCATTTCTTACCTTGACGACCAAATTGGCACCTATTTCATGCACCGGGCAGATCTGATCATCTGTTGACGACAGCTTGAAACGTGTCTCTATTTCATGTTCATGAGGTATTGCTGCATCTAATGATTTAGACGACTCCTTGATTCTTTGAATCTGATCCTTTTTCACCCGTAGCTCGTTGTAATTAACTAACCTGACCTCGATACTCTTCTCAAGTATATTGATGTGATTGAGTAAACCACGTCGAAAGGTTTCAGTTTGGTAACCTGTATGCTTGTTGAAAATCTGGTGAAGGATTGGAGTCGAATAATCAAAAGGAGGTACCATTGTTGAGGCAAAGAAATCCTTAAACTGTGTGCGAAGGATTTCTATACATATCTTCGCGTTATCCTCATGAAGAGTCTCCCTTTCAAGTTGCAACCGTAACTCATCCAAATTATTGAAAATCTTCTCGTTGAAACAAAGAACATTTGAATCGTGAATGGAAGTTCAGTCATGTTGTGCGGATAGAGAATTGCAAGATGTGTCTTGAGCTCGTGAAAGATTTCCAAAGTTTTTTGACGCAAGTTGATGTCTTTGAGTTGCATGTGTTGCAGTTCTCCCTCGTGAAACGTCAAATTCGATGATTCCATTGAGATGAACAATGACGTTAAGGATTAGTGATTGATGAAAAATCCGTCTTCAATTCCAAATATTAATGGCCTATCAAAAATTCGTAGGCACTAAAAATATAGCCATTTTTGTTGGTCTTGACAAAATTAATTCTCGTCACTTTGTCTTGTCACTTTGTCTAAGGTCTTTGTCTCGAAATTTGTTTTCAAATCTTGTCTCCTTTGTCTCGTCACTTTAGTCTTCAAATCCGGTTTCAAAAACGTTTAACCCGTCAAATATTTTATCACTAGATTCTTTCGAAGTACCCGCCTCAATCCAATAACACCCTACTTAAATCACAAAATCAAACAATTTCCAAAAATTTCCCTACTTAAATCACAAAACCAAACAATTTCCAAAACTTTATATGCCACGTATGTGTTAAAAACGAGTGAAATATGTGTCAAACGAGGCTTGAATAAAGAAAGACAACAAAAACGTGTGGCCTATTATAGATGACCTAACTAATCTGTGATGTTAACACGTGTGCCAATGACCCTAAATTGTCTCAAATAAAATAAACTACTCACCCTAAATTTTCTCACAACTCAAAAACCTATAGTATACTCCGCTCTCTCACTTCTTATCTTCCCAAAACAATTTTCTCTCCTTTCCTCAGTCAAAACTCAAAACTCAACCACAAAAAATGATAGATCCCTCCGTCTCTTTAAATCCTCCAACCAAACCAAAATGTGAATCGAAATCCTATGAACAAACACGAAATCCTATGAATAAATTTAGCCTATTGTGAATCGAAATCAATGAAGCATCAACTCTTTCAAACTGCAAGATCCGAAAAGGGTCTCGGGTAGGTAATTCTAATGTGTTTAATTTCGTGTTTGAAAATTGAAATAAAGATAAGATTATAACATAATTGTTATAGATCTTTTCTTTTCAATTGAATATTAAGCTTGGATTAAATCCGACAATAGATCGGTGATGATTATAGTTTGTGATAGATCTTAAATATCTCGGCTTGCATGCTTAAACACAAAGAATAATCTGAGATCGAGTGTGTGATGGTTCGAGTTATTTCAGTCGATTAGACGAGGGTGTGAGGATGAGTCTTGGTGTGAGTGTTTTTGTTGGACGAGAGGTGAGAGTACGAGAGGTGTGAAGGAGTCGAGGGTTAGAGTGTGTTTTTGGTGTTTGGTTCGAGAGTCGAATTGATATTAGATGAGAGGTTTAAGGTTGTGGGTCTGATGAGATGAGGGTGTTTTGTTTGACCGAGTGTGTGGGTGAGGAGACGAGGGTGAGGGTGGTGTGAGGGTCTTTGGTGTTGGGTGCGATGAAGTCGAGATCGAGTCCTGTTGTTGTCGAGTCTTTGAGTCAAAACTTGGTCAATCGTAGTCTAAAAGTTTAAATCCATCGCAG
This sequence comes from Glebionis coronaria, assembly GCA_025667525.1. Taxonomy (NCBI): domain Eukaryota; kingdom Viridiplantae; phylum Streptophyta; class Magnoliopsida; order Asterales; family Asteraceae; genus Glebionis; species Glebionis coronaria. The sequence continues at coordinate 136,652,103 of CM046878.1, forward strand.
TCATATCAACACACTATCGCAGTCGAAACAAAAACTCCATCGCAGTCACAACAACACACCATCGCAGTCTTTGATCGTACTAAGATCATAACTAGGATCGCACCCCGATCGCACTCCGATCACAGCTTCGATCGCACTCGTGATCGCAGCTTCGATCGCACTCGTGATCGCAGCTTCGATGGTGGTGGAGATCGTAGAAAGTGATCGGGACTTTGGATCGCAAGTAGAAACCCCCGGGGTTTATGCGATCACAAAAGATCATATCGTAGCCGAAAATATATGTTGGATCGTAATGAATAAACCAATTTGAGACAAAAGTGAAGTACGGATAAATCTGATGTACAAGATACAGTTGATAATTCCAAGACAAAAGTTATAAAAGACAAAAAATGGATAGAAAGTTATAAATAAATAAAAACTGATACTTGTGAGACCTTTCTCCCAAATCGATACAAAGAACCAATACCAAGACTTTTGTGATTTAAAAAAATGAAAACTGATACTTTTTTTTAATTAACTTTTGAGACAAAGAAACTTGATACCAATTAAAATTTGAAAAATGAAAAATAAAAGATGATACAAATGATTTTTATCAAATTGATAAACATGTAACACCAAAAAGAAACGAGAAAATTTTTTACAAAGAAAAGATGTTTAATATGGGGGAGAAAATATGATTTAATATGGGAAATGATTAATCACAAATGGTTTGACTTAACGTGATAGCTCATCCCGACATGTGAGAAATGTTTTCGGATATCGTGGCATATGTTAAGGGGAGCAAAAAGGATTTGCACTTCAAAATGGATTTCATGGTGACATACACTTATCCAAAACATCTCTATTCACGACGGTGAAGATTGTGGTGACATAAGGATGGTAGGATAGGTTAAAGTCCAATGATTCCTCTAGAACCGGAGGAATCTTCTCAAGGACATTTCATAGCTAGAAATAGTAGTCATTGAGAAAGAGGAAGAAAGATGGAATGTGATAAATGGTTAAGTGTTCAACCCCTCCTAACATGCTAGAAGGGGGTTTATATAGCCCACCCTACATGTGGGCTATATGGGCTATATTGGATCACGAGCCCAATATCATTGGAGTGACCGATCCTTTCTAAATACATAAAAACGTATTTCCAACAAATATATCTAAAGCCGTTTATTAAGTATGCTAAATGATAATTGTTAGAACAATAAAGGATATGTCATGGATTCGTGAAAAACTTCTTCCAGAAAACGATCGAGGCTCACGTAAACGAACACGAGAGTCTTCAATCGTAGATGATGATGATGATCTAGATAACACAATCACAAACAACCACGAGACAACAAGTTGGAAGGGCACAAATCCCCTCTCATTAGTTATTAGAAAGCATAAAAAGATAAGCATTGGATCTCCCCCACGAGGCACCTCGTTTTGATTACCGAGTCATGAGCTCGACTCGATCCCCTCAATGCTCATTATCATTGGGGAAGGTGACTTGGTCGAGGTCATCCAATGAAGGAATTTCCACTCCAAAGTAGTGCTTAAGCCTATGTCCATTCACCTTGAAGTTAGGACCATCATTTTGAGCTAGCTCGATGGTCCCATAAGGAAACACTTGTGTAATGGTGAAAGGACCCGACCAACGAGATTTCAATTTCCCTGAAAATATCTTTAGTCTAGAGTTAAAAAGTAACACTTGATCACCAACGTTAAAAACCCGGTTTTTAATCTTTGCATCATGGAACGTTTTAGTCTTTTCTTTGAAAATCAATGAATTTTCATAAGCATTAGCTCTTAATTCATCCAATTCATTCAATTGTATTTTCCGGTGATCTCCCGCGGTCTTCAAGTCAAAGTTTGCATTCTTAAGGGCCCAATATGCCTTATGCTCCAATTCAATGGGCAAATGACAATTCTTTCCATAGACTAACTTTTAAGGAGTACAACCGATAGGTGTCTTATAAGCGGTCCTAAAGGCCCATAAAGCGTCTTCGAGTTTGTCGGACCATGAAGCACGGTTTTCTCCAATCGACCTCTCTAAAATCCTCTTCAAAGCTCGGTTCAAAACCTCGACTTGCCCACTCGTTTGCGGGTGATAAGCCGTAGAAAGACGATGAGTAACTCCGTATTTCTTTAAGACCTTTTCGAATTGGTCATTACAAAAATGGGTTCCACGATCGCTTATAATAGCACGAGGGGTTTCGAACCGAGATAATAGTTGCTTCAAAAACTTCACTACCACACGAGCATCATTAGTAGGTAAAGCCTTAGCTTCCACCCACTTAGAAAGGTAGTCGACAGCGACGAGGATATACTTGTTACCATGAGACGATGGGAACGGCCCCATAAAGTCTATGCCCCAAATGTCGAAAATCTCACACACTTGAATTATGTTTTGTGGCATTTCATCACGTTGAGACGATTTTCCTTGACGTTGGCACGAATCACACGACTTCACAAGTGCGTGTGCATCACGATAGATAGAAGGCCAAAAGAAGCCGACATCGAACACTTTCTTAGCCGTGAGATTAGCACCGTGGTGACCACCCGTAGGTCCCTCGTGACAAGCTCTAAGTATGTTAGAAGCTTCGACACCAAAGATATAACGTCGAATGAGTTGATCCGCACAAACCCGAAAGAGATAAGGGTCGTCCCAAAAATATAACTTGACGTCACGAAAGAATTTTTGCTTTTGTTGTGTCGTCATACCCTTGATTATGAAATTGCCCGCATGGTAATTTGCAATGTCGGCAAACCATGGGGTGGTGTCTTTAGAATTCACTACACCAAGAGTCTCGAGAGGAAATGTTTCGGTGATTTCCTTGTTTTCGAAAACATCTTTGTGAGGATCTTCTAGACGAGAGAGATGATCGGCCGCTAGATTCTCGGCTCCTTTTTTGTCAAGCACGGTGACATCAATTTCTTGGAGGAGGAGCATCCAACGAAGCAATTTCAGCTTAGCATCTTGCTTATCTAAGAGATACTTGATAGCCGAATGGTCGGTATACACGATGCTTTTAGTTAAGACGAGATAAGGTCGGAATTTCTCAAAAGCATAGACCACGGCAAGGAATTCCTTTTCTGTTGTGGTGTACTTTAATTGAGCCTCGGTCATCGTCTTACTAGCATAATGGATAGGACGTAAATGCTTTTCATAACGTTTCCCTAAAACGGCCCCTATAGCATAATAACTTGCATCGCACATGATTTCAAAGGGTAATTCCCAATTAGGAGCAACAAGAATGGGAGCTTCGGTAAGTTTCCTTTTGAGAGTTTCGAAAGCTCTAACACAATTCTCATTGAAGTTAAAAGGAGCATCCTTCTCGAGAAGGTGTGTCATAGGTCGAGAGATTTTCGAAAAGTCTTTGATGAAATGACGATAAAAGCCCGCGTGGCCTAGGAAACTCCTAACTCCCTTAACGGTTTTGGGATGAGGTAACTTGGCGATAACGTCTACATTAGCTTTATCGACCTCAATCCCCGCTTTCGAGACCATATGTCCTAAGACGATTCCTTGTTTACACATAAAATGACATTTTTCCCAATTTAGCACAAGATTGGTTTCTTCACAACGTTTTAACATTTGCTCGAGATTAGATAAACACGACGTGAACGAATTGCCAAACACCAAAATTTCATTCATAAACACTTCCATCGACTTCTCGATCATATCGTGAAAAATAGCCATCATACACCGTTGAAATGTACCCGGTGCATTACAAAGTCCGAAGGCATCCTACGATAAGCAAACGTTCCATAAGGACACGTAAATGTAGTCTTCTCTTGATCACGAGGGTCGATAGGGATTTGAAAGTAACCGGAAAAACCATCTAAAAAGCAATAGAATTCATTTCCCGCGAGTCGATCCAACATTTGATCCATGAAGGGCAAAGGAAAGTGGTCTTTACGCGTGGCGTCATTTAACTTTCAGTAGTCAATACACACCCTCCAACCGGTCATAACACGAGAGGGAGTTAACTCATTGTTTTCATTAGGCAGAACGGTCATTCCTCCCTTTTTAGGGACCCAATGGATTTGGCTCACCCATGGGCTATCGGAGATAGGATAAATCATTCCCGCGTCAAGGAGTTTTAAAAATTCCTTTTTTATGATATCGTGAATTTTGGGGTTTACCCTTCTTTGACTTTGAATTGCGGGTTTGTAGTCCCCCTCCATTAAAATCTTGTGAGTACAAATTTTTGGGTCAATACCCTTAATGTCGGAAATTTTCCATGCAATTGCCCCTTTATGAGCTTTAAGAACTTTCAAGAGCTCGGTTTTTTCATCATTAGCAAGACCTTTTTCAATAATAACCGACAACTTGTCATCACCTTCAAAGAATGCGTATTCAAGGTGAGATGGAAGATCTTTCAATTCAAGGATAGGCGGTTCCTCGATTGAAGATTTTTGCTCAATACTCATAACTTCCATTGGCGGAAGAAATGGTGGAATAGAAGTATCATCACTAATAATCACCTCATCTTCATTATCTATTTCTTTTGAAGTAAAATCGCCTCCTTGGAATGGAGTGAGATTTGGTGTAGAATTAGCAAGAATTGGTTCCAAAATAGTGGGATTGCCACTTGAAGAGCTATCGGAAAAACCTAACACTTCTTGTGAAAACTCATCACAAACCACATCAACTAAGTCAATGTGATTGATGGTAGCGATTGCATAAACATGAGAAGGTTTTGAGTTTTGAGTAGCGTTTATAACAAGTTCCTCTTCGTTGAATCTCAAAGTGATAGTTCTTGCATGAACGTCGATAAGCGATCTCGAGGTGTCTAAAAATGGACGACCTAAAATTAGAGGAACTTGAGGATCCGCGGGGATGTCAACTACTATAAAATCAACGAGATAGTAGAACTTTCCCACTTTCACGAAAACAACCTCGGCTACTCCACATACTAAAATCGTAGAATGATCGGCCATCTCGATAGACATGTTCGAAGGAGTAAGGGTCGGAAGCGAAAGCGATTTCCAAATGGAAAATGGAATCAAATTAATGCTCGCACCAAGATCGTCCAAGGCGAGGCATTCTTTCATATCTTGTATGTCACAAGGAATGAGAAACTTTCCGGGGTCACCAACTTTTTCTGGTATGCGGTTAAGATAAACCGAAGAACATTTAGAAAGCTTTGAAGCTTTTCCTTATCGCTCATCATACTTTTAAAAGTGGAAGCAAAACGAGGCATATATAACAACGCGTCGGCTAAACTTACATCAAAATGAACTTGTTGAAACATTTTTATAAAAAGCTCGATTTGTTGTTTATTACGTTCTTGTAATTTCTCTTTGTTTCGTCTCGAAGGGTAAGGTAAGGGTGGTGTGGGTTGGACATTAGGCAACGGCCTTAGAATCTCGGGTTCCATGACTGGTATTGGTTCAACCGTAGGTGTGGTTTGAGCGGTACTTCGTGGGCTTTTAATATGCTCCTTTTCGACCATCACCTCGGGCTCTTTCTCGATTTCCTTCTCCGTAGAAGTACTTGGACGAGAGATTATTTCCTTGAAAGTTTTACCACTTCGTGTAGTAATAATATTCATTTCTCCCTTCGGGTTTGCAATGGTATCACTAGGAAGACCACCCGAGGAAGAGGGTTTAAACATTATTGCTTCAAACATTTTTGCCTTTCGGTCTTCAAATTTTGATTGCCTTAAATCCGCTTTTAACAATTCTTGCTTAATCTCATGTTGTTCTTGTTCCATCTTTTGTTGATTTTGTTGAAGACGTTGAACGTTTCCTTCCATTTTATCATGAGTCTTAAGTTCATTAGCAAGTTCGTTTTAAGCTCGTTTTTCAACTCGAATCATCTCACGTTGCATGTTATCAAATTTAGCATCATTTGGTTTAGCATAATCCAAAAATTCTCCTTGAAGATTTTTAGTGTGAGTATTTTCAAAACCTTGTGTAGTGTTTTGAAAATCACGGTTTTGGTTTTGATTAGCAACTTGTCCATTCCCACTTTGATAATTCCCTTTGTTGTAGTTACGTGAATTGCCTTGATAACCACCATTTTTATTGTTGTTTCGATAGTTATTAACATTTTGATTTGGTGGAGCTTGATTTGGGCGGGAACCTTGGCCGTTTTGGTTGTAAGTTCCCGTTGCTACGTAAGCACTCGAAGTGTTAACACCGACGGTAATGCACTCGGAAAGATCATGAGCTCCACCACAAGACAAAAAACTCTTATCAACCGCTTTAACCGAAGCGGAATTCAAAGCATCTTGTGCTTTCCAATGAGTCATAAGATTTAAAAACCTATCGAAAAACCGATTTTCCTCATTAGCTTCATCATGTAAGGCATTAATGTGACGAGACGATGAAGACGATGACGAACCCATATTGGCAACACTCGGTGTGTTACGAGGGTTATAAACCCTAGATCTATTCTCGATAATCTTTAAAGCTTCATCGGTCGTTTTGCACAAAAAATTACCACCCGCGGCAACATTCAAATAACCTCGTTCATGATCATTAATCCCATTATAGAAAGTATCTATTTGATGCAATTCCTAAAATTCATGGTGTGGACATTCATGTAACATTTCCTTAACTCGTTCCCATGCCATTAAAAAACTCTCATTATTACGTTGTGTAAACCTTGAAATCTCATTTTTCAAATGTGTTGTTTTAGATGGTGGAAAAGATTGGTTCACAAACTTAGATACGAGATCACCCCATGTCAAAATCAAATTTGGCGGTTCTTTCTCGAGCCAAATTTTAGCGGGTCCATCTAACGAGTATGGAAACAACATCATTTTAATGGCGTCATGTGGAACATCCTTAAACTTGCTAGTTGCAGTGAGACGATTAAAATTCCTTATGTGGTAATGCGGGTTGTCTTTCTCATGACCTCTAAACTTATTTGATTGCAACATCGACATTAAACCCGTCTTAATCTCGAAATTCTCCGCAAGGATAGCAGGAATCACAATTGTCACACCCCACCATGGCGGAATATGGGGTGCAACGTATGGATATCATCATAACAAACGGTGTCTCTATAGAGAAAACTAAAATGCAAATATAATGTCATAAATGGCGACACAAATGTCATGACAATATCTCAACAATGCAGGAGTCTAGGTAAGTAGGTAACAGTCCTACCTCTTACCCACGACCAACAAATAACACTAACAATCAGCATATAGGTTCATAGTATCCCTAATCAAAAGACATGAAAATAAACTAAGAAGGAACGGGGATCTCCTTCTAAATGCATTCCTACGCAACTCCAAATCCTAGCCACTTCTATTCTCAAGCTTAACCATAGTATCACCTGAAAGAGACACTAAAACGCGTCAACATAAAGTTGGTGAGAGTCATAGGTTTAGACTCCAACACCAAATCAGTTATAAGCTGTGAATAACAACCATCAACACAATAACATATGGACAATGTGTTACAAGTATGCATTAACAACTAACATTCAAGATCAATCATTCCAAACCAAATCCAAGGCTCCCAGCCTTACCAAACACCATGGTACCATAAATGATCACACTGTGTACCTATCCCAAGGCCCTGCCTTTTCATTATCCATTGGTCCCATAGATGATCACACTATGTACCTCTCCAATCCAAATCATACACAAACAAGAATCACATAGCAGTTAATCACATAATGTACACACAAGTCCATCTCAAACCTTAAAAAAACATTCACATCATCAATTTATAAATAACTCAACACAGTGTCTCTTCCATCCCATGTGGAAGTCAAAATCAATAGTAAACATGGGACTATGAAACTCACCTGATTGCTTCTCCAAAGCTCCTCGCACTAGCAAAAGCTAACAATCCAAAAACACATAATCAATACATGAACCGACCACTAAAACGGTTCATCAACCTATGATGGACATCTAAATTCCTCTCATACAAATACCCCATTTATAAACTCTAAACACCCCATTAACCTTCCCTAACAAGTCCTTAACTTGGTTAGGTTTAATAACTATCCCGTTCATATTTTACATAAAACAGTCCCAATTTTAGGTCTCAAAACTTTAAGTCAAACGTCCACTTAAACATACCCATGGTTTCTGTAAAAGGAATATTCATACCTTTACATATGTTAGCTAACACCTCCCACTTGCCCTAACCTCAAAGCTACTGTTAAGGCCCCGATATATATATATATATATATATATATATATATATATATATATATATATATATAGAGAGAGAGAGAGAGAGAGAGAGAGAGAGAGAGATGGGATCAATAGAAAACTTCATCTGAAAAGAAAACTTAGAAAACTTCTTTCCAACTATTGGAACAAAACTCCCTCCCCTTATTTTTTATTTTCAAAACTACAGGGACCTGTTTGTCACTACTTTCATTTTACATGGACTAATTTTGTAAATTCGTTCCTATCATCGCTAAATATTTCATTTTTCCATTTTTTATTCCTCTGGTTCGATCAATTTATTTCTTCTTCTCTGTGTCCATTTCTACCTTCTTCACGGTGATTATTGCTTCCAGTATTCAGGCAATCAACACTATAAGCACGCTCGATTATCATATTCAATAAATTTTATTGTTCTAATGTCTCGAATTGACGATCAACGTAAGTTTTATAATTATAATTTTGTTAGTTTTTGCTATCTAAGATCATAAATAAAGCTTTTATATGTGTTAGTTTGAGTTTATTTGCACAAATCATTCTCTGTTATGAGTTAGGGGTTTGTTTTATTAATTATGCTTCGGTAGTCATCAAATTTGTTCATATATTACTGATTTTAAGAGTTTTTTGCCATAATGTGTCGACCTTATTTAAATAAAATTTGATATAACGGGGCCTGGACAATGTGTTTATAAAATTGAACACAATGTGTTTGATAAAATGTCTCAATGAAATTCTATAACTTTGATGAACTAAATTTATATTTTGAAGGAAGAGAAATGGTTGCCCGACTGTATAGTAATAAAGTAGAAGTTCTAAATTGCAAGCATGTCGTAAAATTAGTTGTGTATATACATTGTTAGCGCGTGCGCGTAATTTCACGCTAATAATAGATGTCAAGCTGTCTCAATGAGGATGACCTTAACGACACATTGTGATTCACTGATTTTAATTGACTTATAAGTTACTTGTATCTTATGATTATGAAGATACATATAATGCAAAATAAGTGCAAAATTTTATGTTCTTCTTTTCTTTTTTGGTAGTCGGATACTCCGAGGTTGAAAGCGATAACCAAGGACATGGTTTACTCCTACTTTGTGCCACTTCTTAATTTTGAGCCTGAATTGAACTTACCTATGGCCTTAAGAGAACCGTTCGTGTGAAGATTTGTGTGTGGTTACGAATCAGATTCATGCTCTTTTTCCCTGTTAAGTATATCTTTTAAGATTCATGCTCAAGTTGGATGGAATTGATGGTAAAGGATAATGGAGAACGCAAAGAAAATTAGAGGTGATTCTTCGTGATTCATGCTCAAGGTATATCATTTTCGGTTTGGAACCATTTTTTTACCCGTGTCAATGCAAATACGTTCTTCCATCTTACCACCTCTTAAATTACTATTTATTTATTTTGTCCATAATGTATCTAATAGCTTTCAATTATATATCTTGTTGCTTATCTCTTATCGAGATTCAAGTATCAATTAGACTGCAATGGAGTTAAGAACATATGTAATCTTGTTCTTTTTGCTTTTGTCTAAGTTAGTCTATGCTACAAAGATGACTCATTTGGTACCAGTTATTACATTGGCTTTAGGCATCTCATATCATAATGGCCACACATTACAAGCCTTAGCATAACTTCTGACATCTGAAAATATAGGTCATATACCTTTGTCGCCTTTCCCTATTTTGTTCCGCCCTTATAATTTTTTTTGAGATGCATCCATATTACAAGTGTTATCTGGGAAAAATACTAGTTGTTTTCACATGTTTGTTACAAATGTGTTTAAAAAATCCATAAACGAGTTATTCAGATAAATGGTTACAAAGTGTACATTTTTATTGCATCTGGTAGTTAGTAAATAATATGTATGAATTAAGACATCGATGTACATTTTTATTGTATCTGTTATATATTTTATTACATCCCGTTAGTGATCTTTCTGTATCTTTTGTTCTTGGTTGTTAACAACCGCACTACATGTACTTGCAGCCTTATCCGAAACAATGAAGAAAAGGAACAGGGTTTGATGTTCCTCGTCTTCTGTTATCTTCGAATTCAAATGGGATCTGCTTGTTACTTAAAAGGAATGACATTTTGACCCTTTCAGAATTTCAAGATACAATAAAACTGCTTCTTCCTAAGAAATGGAGTCTGATGGTTTGTAGTGAGGGCGACCGCTACTGAAGAACGTTATGAGATTGGATTGGGGTTGACCTTGATTCTGATTGACCATTTTTTGTCTAACTGGTTGTTTGTTGCGGTTGCATCATGTACACTAATGGGTTCATGGTTAGCGTTTGTACCTAAGCAACCTGTTTTGATGGCATGAGCAACCTGTTCTGATAGCTTTTGAGCAACCTGTAGGATATCATGTGTCAATTGTTGTAAAACATCTGATCCACCATAGTTTTGTAGAAAAGGTCCAGGTGACATGACAAATTGACCAGTCATGCGAGTTTTTGGAGCTTGATGGGTCGTTTAGAATAGTATAGGTTTTGCTTATATCCCATGTGTTGTATATTAGCATTTGAGATCTAGGGGACAATATGATCTTAATTTCATTATAAGTGTATAAAATATGTTGAATAAATGCAGCTTTTGTAAAAATTTGACTATATGATCTAGGTAACTAACTTTCATTTTATTCAGCACTTTGCTAAACATAGCCGATTGCAGATGTTGTGATTTCACAATAACACAAATAGACAATATGCATTTTTAAGGTAGAAAAGGATGTTGGAGATCATGGTTACCCAAAAAACAAGTAAAAAGGATGCACAAGAGAAGTGGATACTCTGTACATATCCATATTTGTTCATTTTAAATAACAAACGTCACAATTTTGCATATATAATAAGATTATGTGTCAAATGAAACCGTTTAAAAGTTAAAATGATGCATCGTGCATTCCAGATTCCCTAATTATATAGAACAGGTGCCTTTTATTTTTCAAATAGATGCGCCAACCAATCAATTCATCCTGTACTTTCAGGTTTGACCTTTGCTCAGCCAGCTTCTTGAAAACCAGAACTTTGATGAGTTGGTAGATCCAAGGCTGGAAAAAAAGGAACTCTTTTGGATGATCGAACTAGATGTAGCTTGTATACTCCATTTAACCCCAAAGCGACAGAACATGAGCCACGTACTAATTGCAGGTTGTGAGAGCTCTTTACTCGATAGTCAAGTTTACGAGTGATTTGTCAAATGGGATGAAACCAGGACAAAGTGAAATTTTAGACTAAAGATAACAGTGTGCGCAAACTAGATTGTTTCAAAGTATGTCGTTTGATAGTCAAGACTACAATTTTGAATATTACAAAACACTTTTTCATAACAAATGACATAATACTATAATAGCAATACACACTAGATGTCACGCCATGGACAGTTGTCATGATGTAGGAGCTACTTGTGTGAATTCTTTACTTTTTCGGTTTTGATAAATATAGGCATTTGTTTCTCATTTTCAAAAAAGGATAAGATACTTTTTCCCCATTCTTTTTATTAATGGGTTAAACGGGCGCATATGTAAGAAATTTATGGGCTTAACGGGCGCACATACAAAACACTAATTAGGCTACCCGGCGAATATTTTATATTTAGTTTCTATCCCCGGCTTTTAAACGAGTATTTTTATTTTTTAATTCTACGTTTTTTATGTATTTTTTCTCATTTTATCTTGCGCCCATTTAGCCCGCCTGTTTTTCCCGTGCCCGTTTAGCCTGTGCCCGTTTCGCCCGTCGCCCGTTTCGCCCACCGCCCGTGCCCGCCCGTTTTGCCACCTCTAACCCATATAGTCTGACAAAGGAAGATGGAATACATAATTTGACAAAATTATAGAATTATATTTACTTAGTTGCTATAACATTTGAAACAAATCACACCATTCAGCAAACTAAAATACTATTTAAAATTGAACTAGATGCAAACACTTGGACAAATAAAATGATTGAACTATGCAAAAAAAACTTGGAGAAATAAAATGATTCAAAAGAAGCTTCATCCCAAAGCTACCTCATCCATACCCAAAACTAGGTCTACGATCAGGACCTACAAACATCAGTACATTAGTACAGCAGAAGTGCCACCTTTCGACCACTAGGATACCCTAATAATACAAACAGATGCCGCGATCATACTAACAGATGCCCTGATTAAATTCTTTAACCATCTTACAAAGCTTCAATACTTCTAAATCCCCTACTATAAAAGGTCACTTTTTGTACCGTCAAATTTTGTATATACTAATTCACCAATCACAAGTGAATCCTAAAAAAGGTACATCATTCAGAAAATGAAGATAAGAACAGTGTTTTCTTTACCTTTAATAGCGGAACTGGTGGACTTTCTTGAACATGCTAGGATGCCATTCAAGAAGAACCTCCTTGAATGGAAATCACCACCAGCTTCGAAGGCGTCGAGCATAATTTTACAGCCAGCAATATGTGCAAGACTTCAAAGCTCCAGCTACCGATGTATAAAAAACCTGCATAAAATAGTCTGTGTGGGTCCTATTGATTATCTGCATATAAGCAAACTTGAATGTTTAAAAGAACCTGCTTATTCCCTTACTATACCCCTTTACTAATTATCTGCAATTCTGCATAGAAGCAAATTTGAGTCTGGTAAAACTGCTTGACAGTTTAAATTTAATAGCATAATCACTTCAGAATAATCCAAACACCTCTCTTAACTTAAAGCGGAGTCTTTATAATAACATTACTTATCTTTACACTAAAAGCACTTGTTTTTATCAGGATTATCACTTTATAACTCTAACTTAAACACCCCTTTAACTAATTATCTACATAAAAAGTTAAAACCAATTTGAATCCTTGGGTAAATTTGCTTATTTTCTAATTATATATACCTTTCTTGTCGATACCATACGCCATGGTTGCTGCAATAGGCTCACTGATAATACGCCTCACATTTAGATCAGTAATTGTACCAGCATCTACCGTAGCTTGACGTTGTGATTCCTTGAAGTGAGCAGGAACAGTCACATCAACTTTTTTATTGTGGTTCCAAGATAAGCCTCTGCAATCTCTGTCATCTTTACGAGAACCATTGAAGATATCTCCTCCGCTTTGAATCGTTTGTCTTTACCTTTTTAAATAAACACAATCAGGGGTTGGTCAGCAGGACCCCAAATGACCTCAAATGGCCAAACTTCAAGTCACTTTGTATTGACGGATCACTAAACCTTCTACCGATCAATGCGCTTCCTCTGCATTTATAGAAAGGGTTGTCTTAGTACAATAGTACTAAAGTAATGTAAAACACACTACATTAAAAGATAACTTACCAAAAATTCTGTTGATAGGATTCATGAACACTTGATTCTTGGAAGCATCACGATGGTACATTTATTATCTATGAACGCTACATAAGACGATGTAGTTCTGTTGCCAATATCATCGTCTTTAGCATGTTCCCCACTAACAGGCAAAAAGTCGACCTCTTCGATTTAGTTCTTTGTATCAATCATGATAATTAACCAATTTATCAAAGAAATAAGGTACCTACCGCCCACCAACGGAAAGCACATTGAAGCATATTATGATCTTCCACATTCATTCTATAGCTCCACAACCCTCCTGTGACCATACAAACAAAAACTTAATCGACACCCACGGAAAATCAAACTTTTAAACATTATTAAACAGAAAATTGGAACAAAATGCAGTTTACACCATGTAATTAATGCCTATAAAATTGTCTACTTATGAATTGCAAGAAGATATGAAACAAATGAATCTTTAAGATTACACAGTAACCTTGCAGCTTCAAGTTCACTTTGAAGCAGCCCAACAAAAATATATCAGCACGCAAAAAAGGCATTAAGATAAATTAGCCAATAAATCCAAGTTAAATTTAGTATAACAAATGCTCACTTTTTTTCCAATAAAGCTCTTAAAAGGTGCTCTCTGTTTTCACGTTGTAACACTTCACCAATATATATGCTCTGTGGCATCATGCAAATTTGTGACCCAAACTTGTAATAGAATAAGATATAGACAATCATGTGAATCAATTTGAAGATCAAAGTCATGCTTGAGCAATCTTCCATTGGTGAGGGAATGGCTGATAACACGATGAAAACCCTTGTCATTCCCTCTCCGATTGCAGTCGATCATTCTTATTGTTGGTATCCCATGAAGAGATCGGTATCCCAGAACTCATTCTACAGAGAGGGAAGGAAAGAGGAGATAAAATGGTTAACCTTCTTGAGACCGGACAACGGTATATGAAAACATAACAACACCGCCTACAAATTTGCAGAAAATGCAAACAAATTATAACAAATATAATGACATGTATATACAAATTAACAATAAGGATGTAATACATATCTACCGCCAAAGTTTTTAAAAGAACAATAAAGCTTTTAACTGATGCCCTAGTACAGTTCTCATACCGATGCCCTAGTACAATTCTCAAACCGATGCCCTAGTAAAATTCTCAAACTGATTCCCTAATACAATTCTCAAACTGATTCCCTAGTACAATTCTCAAACCGATTCCCTAGTACAATTCTCAAACCGATTCCCTAGTACAATTCTCAAACCGATGCCCTAGTACAATTCTCAAACCGATTCCCTAGTACAATTCTCAAACCGATGCTCTAGTACAATTCTCAAACCGATTCCCTAGTACAATTTTCAAACCGATGCTCTAGTACAATTCTCAAACCAATGCTCTAGTACAATTCTCAAACCAATGCTCTAGAACAGTTGAGCACGATACCCTATAAATTGTTTAAATTGATTCCCTAAAACATGTTTGATTTGATGCCTAAATTCAGGTGTCAACTGATGCCTCGATACATTTACAAACTGATGCCCTAAAGCATTATTAACAAAAAAGTTCCTAAAAAAACGAATTGATTTCATAATACATGATTAAAAATTTAAAGATATGCTCTAAACAAACTAACAAACATATGCTCTAATATAGTCTTAATAAAGATGCTCTCTTTTTCATTTAGTCATTTCATCGAACACTTAGTGTGCAACTTTAATAAACCTGTTTTCAGTGCATTCGTTTTTCCTAAAATGTCAAATGAATACAAAATATTCTAAATATAGTGCCTCCCAACTGTTTGTTTTTTAAACCTCCACAATCATTACAAATGCAAAGTACATTTACTAAAAATCAACCCAGGCTAATTATTACTAATAAAAAGAAACTACCTTTCGAATGTGATATACACGTCATCGATTTTTGTTGCCAAATTTCTCAAATTGACACCAATCAAACAGTGACACGTCATCAAAATCTTAATTCTCATCCTTTAATATTGAATCTTAACTAATTTTATGGGGTTTAAGGTTTGATTATGTGGAATTAATCGAAGAAATAGATTGGGGGAAGGAACAAATACGGTGACGGAGGGTAACAACAGTGCTGGAGGGCAGCGATGGTGCCGGAGAAGAAGGACGGTGCCGGAGAACAGGGACGGTGAAAATCTGGGGCTGATGGTAGCTATTTTCCATACAGTACCCAGTGTGTGTGAGTTGATACGTGAGTAGGTGTGTTACGGTATAATAATTTGATATTTACAATTGTTACCCCTCCGTTTTTTCTTACTTTCTGATATCTACCTACTATTTTGATTTGTTGCAAAAGACACCCTATAATTTGTTTTCTAGGTTTTCTACCAATATAAGGTTTTCTCTAGATCCCACCCCTATATATATATATATATATATATATATATATATATATATATATATATATATATATATATATATATATATATATATATATATATATATACTTTTGTCATTCCAGATTTACTAATTTTAAACATACAAAACGTTTGTTAGGATTAGGGGCTCTTACCCTAAACCACAACCTTAGTCCAAGTGCAGATACTTACTACAATATATAAACCATCTCTCATGTTCGTTAGAAGATCCCAATGCAACCCTAAGTACCCCAAACAACCCAAAACTTAAAAAGAAAACAGGCTGAATTCAAAACTGTTTTGACCTTCGACTGTTGTAACCTGTTTTTGACCCACTTCCCTACCTCCAATTTAGTTCTCGTTTCTTGAATTGGAAAGCCACTTCAATTACCTTTTTAGGGATACTTTGATCATAAAATAAAAGTTTGTAGAACTCCCAATATGATCAAAACAATTGACTCAAAATTCTACCTAGTTTTTAAAAACGGATTTAACAAAATCAACCTCATTAATTAACCCTAATCCCTCTAATTACAAGCCCTAATTTATGTAATCATCATATTATGATTAATACAACATTAATTTACTGTTTTTATATTAAATCCTAACCTAAATTCATCATAAGATGATCAATTAAACATAAAAACAATTTAATCAAAAAGGTTTATGAAGGTTTTACCTTTAATTCAATGGAAAATGAAAAAAACATAAAAACCTTAAAAATTCTCTTGATGCTGATGTAGTTTTTTACTACTCTTTAGGAAAAGAGAGCAAAAGTGGCAAGTATTAAGTGTCGGTTTAGGAAAACCGAGCATTAATGACCAAATACGTTCAAGTTTGTTTCCCAAGGAGGCAAGTGCGTTGTGTAATGAAATGATTATCTTTGTGATTTTATTGTTATGAGAAAAGAAAATAGAAATGGGGTAAGAAGAGAATGACGGTTACGAAGACGGATTAAGCTAAGACGAAAAGGTCGTTCACGTAAAACCGTAAAAAGCTACAAATTAATAATTTTACCTAAAAATTAATTAAAAGTTAAAACTAAGTCTAAAAGAATATAAATAAGAATAAAAATTCAACAAAAATATTTTAAAACCTTTTATTAATTAAATATTCAATTTTAAATGCTAATTAAAGCCCTAAAATTAAATATAATTAACAAAATGTTCAAAATATTATTTTATTGAATAAATAACTTACTTATATTATTTAAAGACTAAAAAGTATTTTTCCTAAATTTTAAAAACTATTTTTCTATTTTTAAAACACTAAAAACTATTTTTAAACTAAAATAATCATAACAAATAATAAAATAATGCTAAAAATAATTTGACAATTTTAAAAATCCTAATTTATACTAGAGAACAGTAGAAAAATAAAAAAGTTTGAAAAATATAAAATTTTGCACTAAAAGACAAAATAGTTTCAAATTAAACCCTAATTAAGCTAAATTTAATTCTAAAAAAAATAAATAAAAGGTGAACAGTAAAAAAATATTAAACTAAAATCTTAGATTATTTTTCTAAGTCTATTAAAACTTTTGAAACTGAAAAATAATCATTTTTGTCACTAAAATACAAAAACAGAATTTAAAAAGTTAATTAAAATAACTATTTAATCCTAAAAATACCAGATGAATAGTAACTGGAAATTAAATTAAACTGAAAAATCAAAAATTAAATAAGAAAAATAATGCAATTTGTTTCAAGTCCTAATTCCTATTTTAACCCACAAAAGACAAAAAATCTAGTTTACTGAAAGTGACATGTGACAAGGTTTTGTTTTTTAGCTGAGCAGTGGAAACCAAAGCACTAGCAGGGGGAACTTTGTTCCCACTGTTAGTGCAAATATTTGGTCAGTTGACCAATAAGGTTAGGGAAGCTTATGTTGAGCTTATCTTTGGGCAATAAGGCACCCCCACAACCAGTTGGGTTGTGAGGAGTCAATAAGAACAATAAAAACACCAAGCACTTAACAAAAATCACACAAACAAGCCTAAACAGTAAACTGATCTAGAGTGCACAAAAACAAATTTCACTTGGCCATATCTTGCATACAAGCTAACCAAATGACTTAAAACTGATTGCAAACCCTACTTTAACCCTACCTCTTATAGATTTGAGAACTTGGTGGTCTAAATCAATAAAATCAGTTAACTAGGGCATTCACTGAATTTTATGCTATTTTTACCAATTAAGTGAACATGCCAACTGAATATTATCCAATGAAACTGAACCCAAGTTACTAAAATGACCTAATGATAGCATATAAAGTGAGCTTAGCTAGTTTTTAAGCCAAGAACTTATCAAAATCTTAACTTAAACCCTAATCCCAAACACCCCTTTATTACTGAAAAACAATTTTTATCAAACCAAAAGCTATTAAAACTTAATCAAACTGATCCTAATCACCTCTAACATGCATAATAATCCTAAATAAGCATTATCAAACAACAAAAATCAACAATAGAACAGATTAACACCTAAAAGCTCTTAAATTCTCATGAAAACCAAAAAATAAGCCAAATGGTTTATAGCCAAGTTACCTTGCTAATGCCTTCTACTAGGGCTTTTAGAGCTTGTCTGAGCTTATAACAACATGTAGAGATGTCTGTTGTGGGAATCCAATAAGGACCCCAGGCTTAAACTATATCTTCAAAAAAACAAGAATATGCAAATGGTGGAAATGGTCTTGTTTCTTCTTGCCTGCACAACACCACTCAAACCAAGAGAGAGAACTCAAGTTATATAAGCTTGACCATGAGCTGTTGTCAGTAGCTTATGGTAGGCTTATATAACAGTAAGTATAAAGAAAACCAAAGATTTTGATAAAATCTTGAAAAACAAACTTTTTGAAACCAAACTTTTGGACTTTGACACTAAACAATCACGAATCAAAGCTGAAATTCACACACACACATCCACTTTCACTTCAGTGTGTTGTGTGGATTTCAGAAATAACAAGGACTGATTTTCAGAAAACTTTGAAACCACCAAAATTTAGAAACCTTGAAATAAGCTTTCACCAAACTGAATGTGGAACACAGATTTTTCACAAGCTAATACCAACTTTTAAAAAACAGAAAAGGAATTACTTTTTTACCAAAACACCAACTTTCATTAATATTTAAAAAGGAATTACAAAAGCTTTTAAAAATCTGGAACCAAGGGCAAACTCACAACCTGAGGGCTCCTTTTATACTACTGGATAGAAGTTTCTAGTGCTAAAACCCTAATAAACAAAATTCCTAACATGCCCTTGGACGAATCTTGGACTTTCGGTCAAAAGTTGAGCATGTGAATTGCCAGAAGGTGCATCATGTGATACAGCTGTGAAAAAGATGATCATAGCCCTTCATTTTGTCCTTTGGCAACAAGAAATTGATGTGAGCTGTTGGATTACTGGCAAAATTCGTTTATTGCCAAAAAGAGTGAAGCAGGGGACATGGGGGACCCTCTTGGTGGTCAGGGGGTGGGGATTTTGTTGGTGGGTTTTGGCTAGGGGATGGTTAATTATTGATCTGGATAAATTGGGGTAAAACCCCTATGATTTGGGGTTAATTGGGTCTGGGAATTTTAGGGTTTATGAGGGGATTAAGGATGGGGTTTAATCTGATTTTGGGGGTTAAGTTTTTAAATAAGTGTTTGGGTGGGAACTTAAGGAGGGGTTGACTGGGTTTGACCAGTTTAATAAATAAACTGGTGGTGGGTTTGGGTAATGGGTTTTTGGACGGGTATTGGGTTGGGTAAAAGGGTAGGGTCGGGTTTAGGTGACGTGGAGGGAGTGTATTGGTGGGGAAAGGTTTGTTGTCTGGTCAGAAAAGGCCCCCCAATTTTCCTTTCTTGTTCACTTAGTAATAAACAGCACAAACAACTTTTCCTTTGTAAACAAGTTTCCATAACTTGTCAAATTTGGCATGTTGTTTTTATAAACTTGTATCAAGGACCAGTTATGCATACTTTTGCATTCTTCAAGGGCTTAACTTGTACAATATTCATTCTTAAAGGACCAATAGTGATTCTTCAAGGGCTAAAGTTGACAATTATCCAAAGATGAGGGACCAATCTTGCCAATTCTTCAAACTTCAAGGACTTTATAGGAAATTCATGATTCGGGTCCGGTTCATTGTGCGGCTTCATTTCCCGTGTTCGTTTTTGATTGATTCTTGTGATCTTTTTGTCATTTCCTCAATATCCGTACCTAAAATACACAAGCAACAAACACGAGCATATATTTGGCAGTTTTAATGATATTTAATGCATTTTAAGCCCAATTTGGACGATGAGACTATGTATAAAAGCAGTCTCATCACTCCCCCATACTAAACTGTTGCCGTGCCCTCACGCAATGCTAGAATAAAGTATCGTAGCACGTCCAAAATTCATTTTTATTCACTTTATTGAATGATAAACTAGCTACACTACCACTATTACTACTACTTGTGTTATAGACATAATGTATGATTTTCATCGCAAAATGGGACGTTTAGGTTCATAGAATAAGAACACGTGAATGCTTTGTTAGAAATAATTTCATCGTCCTCGATTTTCACCCCAATTCCATGCCAAGCGTGCAACGAGATCATTGTCATTATAAGTTAGTAATGCTAACACTACTCATATGCCCTAATCACGTACTTATTCTCCCAATATCCTAAGTTGTATCTCTTATATTTTATTTTGTCTTGAATGTTTCACGAGGATACATTGTTTGACTTATGCGATAATAGAGATTTAGGTCTAAAAATAAAGTCCTAACGGTGTAACCAAGACCATCAAATCAATAACCCTCCCAATAGACAACGATGTCAAAAAATTAAGTTGACAAGAAGAATCGATAAACACGGTTTTATAACGGTTTTGAACATGAGACTTATTACCAAGACTTTTATACTCCCCCTAACGGAAGGGCCTTATTATCTTTGGTTTACCTCCATCTTTTATTCAACTTCGCCATGAAGCTTTTATTATGACTTCGGTCTTGCCTTGCCTTTTATTATCCGCCTCATCGGTGGTTTTATTAGCCAAAGACGTATATCCTCACGCTAAGGCGAATTTTGGATCTTTAAAGCTTCGAAGATTAAGGCTTGATTCACTTTCAATTTTGCATAGATTTTTCGGCCTTGTGGGGCTTCAAATTGTTTGCTTGATTTAGGTGAACACTTGAAATCTTATTATTGGGTGAAGCTTTCGATTATTCGGGTGCCAATACTTCAAAACCGTGACGCTGGCGATACCTTAATGTTTTCCCAATTTAATTGCACGGAAGCTACTAGAAAAGACTAGAAACCCAACAATCCTAACTAAACCGCTAAGTCAATATTTATTAAGCAAAAAATATTTACAAGCGAAGGGAGAATAAGCAAACAACGAGAACACATGAGTTTTTGAAAGAATACGAGTACTCTACGTTTAGCATAGTAACTTATAATTAACCCTATCATTTCTCGTCCTCATTTAAGAGACTTAGCCTAATGTGAAGTTAAGGAATCAAAGCTAAGTGCTCAACACGCACGGTCGAGTTAAAAATTACTCTTATTCTCGCCATCGGAAAATCTACATTCGTGTCTTCAAACACTTATAAAACATGAGAAAAATTTTAAAGTTTGGCCATTTTTAGCCTTATTTTGCAACAAAACGATAAACAAAAAGATAAACTTTGGAAAGCGTGAAGGTTGGCAAGGCAAGTATCTATTCACCCCCCCCCCCATACTAAAGTTAAACATTGTCCTCAATGTTTCGAGTCTAAGGGTGCAAACACCCCCATACTAGAGACGTAGTCGAATGCCCAATCTAGCATGGAAAGGGTGTAACCAATAAATTAATAGCCGTTTATGAAGTGTGCTAATAACCTAAGGTTAGAACATCAAAAGGATATATCATTTGGATATTGAGAAATTCTTCAAAGCAAACGATCGAGTGCTCCCATAAAACGAACAAGAGAGGCTCCAATCGTGAAGATCATGATCTAAAAACCACAATTCACAAACAACCACGGAACAAAGGTTGGAAGGGCACAAATCCCCTCACATTAAACTAATTAGAAAGCAATAATATGTACATGGATAAGCATGGGTTTCCCCCATGAGGCACCTTGTTTTGGATAACCGAGTCAAAAGCTCGACTCGAATCCCCATAAATGTGATCATTTAGGGATAATCATGGTGTGGTCAATTTTTGGTGGGGCTTACATGATAAACAAGGCCTAAAAAACAACCGGTATTAAGGACTAAGTCCTTTGATGGTGCAAAATACCGGGATCGAAGATGGCGTTCTCGTTTTCATTGGAAAAACAAATCAACGCCACTTCATCATGTGTCAACACAAACCCAAAGGGTTTCAAGAAAATAGATGAGAAGAAATAGAAGGGTGGGACAATGGGTAAGTCACAAAAACCATGAGCTACTCGAGGTAGACTCACACCAATCAAATAGAAAGATTTTCCATTTATTGCATCGGTGGAAGACCGAGATTTCCCTTTATAAGCAATTCCAGGATCAAATATCTCTTCCTCGGTGGAGAAAGGGGAGGGAACATAAGGGGCTTCCCCCACACTAAGTCCACACAAAGCATCGTCAAAAGGAGAAGACGAGCTTGTAGCACTCAAAACACGAGGTGATGACGGAGTTAGCATTGTAGAAAAATCTTTTAAATCCAATTTAAAATCTTTCCCTTTTTCATCTTTTAAACTCTCCTTATGAAAACCTGACTTAATTATGTCAAAAATATTTGGTGTTTCTAAAGCAATGTTAGTCACACTAAAATTTCTCACATTTGAAAATCGTTTTGGTTTAGGTGGTGGTAAGTTCTCAAAACGTTTGTCAACAAATAAAACTTCCCCATCGGGATCAACATATTCATCATCCGAAGAATCATTCGTGATTGGAATCGTAGGCTTAACACTCTTAACCTCCACCGGCGGAGGGGAAGGAAAATCGTTTTTATCATCAACTTCTAAAACTCTTTTTGAAATCCTTTTACAAATGTTTTTGATGGGACTAACATTGTTCAAAGACGTGATAGAATACACATGAGAAAGTGTGGAGTTTTGAGTTGCATTTATGACGAGTTCTTCCTCATTGAAACGAAGAGTGATTTTCCTAGCATGCACATCGATAAGTGCTCTCGAGGTATCCAAAAATGATCGACCTAAAATTAGAGGAACTTTAGGATCGATGGGGATGTCAACAACAATAAAGTCCACGGGATAGTAGAACTTTCCAACTTTCACGAAGACGTCCTCGGCTACTCCACAAGCTAGAATCTTAGAATGATCGGCCATCTCGATTGACATTCTTGAAGGAGTGAGATTTGGAAGATTGAGCGACTTAAAAATCTCAAGAGGCATCAAATTAATACTAGCACCAAGATCGGCTAAGGCGTAGCATTCCTCCATGTCTTGTATAGCACATGGGATTAAAGACTTGCCGGGATCACCGACTTTTTGAGGTATGCGGCTAATAAAAACCGAAGAACAACTAGACGATTTTTGCAATTTCTCTTTGTTATTCAACATACTTTTGAAGTTCGCGGCAAATCGAGGCATCATGACCAAGGCGTCGGCAAAACTTATATTAAAATGCAAGTCACGAAACATTTTCATAAAAAGTTCAAATTGATAATTATTTCATTCTTGTGCCTTTTCCTTGTTTCGTCTTGAAGGGTAAGGTAAGGGTGGTGTGGGTTGGGGCATAGGCAACGGCCATGGAATCTCGGGTTCCAATATTGGTATTGGTTCAACTATAGGTGTGGTTTGAGCGGTACTTCGTGGGCTTGAAATTTTCTCCTTTCTACCACCACCTCGGGTTCTTTCTCTTTTTCCTTCTCCGTAGAATTACTTGGACGAGAAATGGGTTCTTTGAAAGTTTTACCACTACGAGTAGTAATAACCTTCAATTCTCCTTTCGGGTTTACGATGGTATCACTAGGAAGACCACCCGAAGAAGAAGGTTTACACATGATAGCTTCAAACATTTTTCCTATTCGGTCTTCAAACTTAGATTGCCTAGCATCCGCTTTTAACAACTCTTGCTTCTCTCATGTTGACCTTGCTCCATTTTTTGTTGATTTTGTTGGAGTCGTTGAACATTTCCTTCCATTTTATTAGCATGAGTCTTAAGTTCATTAGCAAGTTCGTTTTTAAGCTCGTTTTTCAACTCGGATATTAGGCTAACCATTTCACGTTGCATATTATCAAACTTAGCATCGTTTGCTTTAGCATAATTCAAAAATTCTCCTTGAAGATTTTTGGTGTGATCATTTTGAAAACCTTGAGTGGTAGTTTGAAAATCACGGTTTTGGTTTTGGTTTGAAATTTGCCCATTTCCACTTTGATAATTACCCTTGTTGTAGTTACGTTGATTTCCTTGATAAGCACCACTTTGATTGTTGTTTCGATAGTTATTAGCATTTTGATTTTGTGGAGCTTGATTTTGGCGGGAACCTTGACCGTTTTGGTTATAAGTTCCCGTGGCTACATAAGCATTCGAAGTGTTACCATCCGCGGTAATGCACTCGGAAAAATCATGAGCTCCACCACACAAAATACAACTCTTGGCAACCGCTTTAACCGAAGCGGAATTTGAAGCTTCTTGAGCTTTCCAATGGGACATAAGAGTCGAAAACCTATCGAAAAACCGATTCTCCTCATTTGCTTCATCTTGCAAGGCATTAATGCTACGAGACGATGACGAACCCAAATTGGCAACACTCGGTGTGTTACGAGGGCTATAAACCTTAGACCTATTTTCAATGATTTTCAAAGCCTCTTCGGTTGTTTTGCACAAACAATTACCACCCGCGGCGATATTTAAGTAATCTCGTTCATGATCATTAAGCCCATTATAAAAAGTGTCAATTTGATGCAATTCGGAAAAATCATGGTGTGGACATTCATGTAACATTTCTTTAAACCTTTCCCAAGCCATTGAAAAACTTTCATTAGATCTTTGTGTAAATCGTGAAATCTCGTTTTTCAAGTGTGTTGTTTTAGATGGTGGAAAAAATTGATTCACAAACTTAGAAACGAGATCAGCCCACGTCAAAATCGAATTTGGGGGTTCTTTCTCGAGCCATATCTTAGCGGGTCCATCTAACGAGTATGGAAACAACATCATCTTAATGGCCTCATGTGGTACATCCTTAAACTTGCTTGTCGCGGTGAGACGATTAAATTGCCTAATGTGATAATGTGGGTTGTCTTTCTCGTGTCCGCGAAACTTGTTGGCTTGAAGCATAGACATTAAACCCGTCTTGATCTCGAAGTTCTCCGCAAGGATGGCGGGAATCACAATGGCCTCTCCAAAACCCTCGGTGGGTGCTTGAAGCAACTCCATCATAATAGATTAGCCATGATAGCCTCTTGTTCTACAATAGGTTCCTCACTTGGAGTCTCTTCACTAGAAAGATTAGGAGTAGGTGTTGCCTCCTTTTTGTTTCTTCGTTTATGTGCACGTCTTG
Source organism: Glebionis coronaria (assembly GCA_025667525.1). Lineage (NCBI taxonomy): Eukaryota > Viridiplantae > Streptophyta > Magnoliopsida > Asterales > Asteraceae > Glebionis > Glebionis coronaria. The sequence goes on from CM046878.1 coordinate 136,677,380, forward strand.
CTTGATTACGATTAAGCATAAACGTCACGTACAACGTAGAGACGAGCAAAGAAGATTCTTTTTGGTGTTTTTAACTTTTTCAATTTTTTTTTTTGGATTTTTGATTGTTTTTACTTTTTTTTTGGATTTTGGAATTGTATTAAGTAGACAAAAATCTACAAATCTCCTCCTTAATCAAATCTCTTGATTAAAGAAGCCTCAAGGAATGAAAACGATCACGTGAAGTGAACGCCTTCGATAACTTTAGAACGTTGGTGGAACACCAAAACGTTCAAGAGGGTTTAATCAATGAAACCAAGAAAATATATATGATACTTAATAATACTTTGGACGGCAAAACCCTCGATTAGCTCTCAAAATCAAATACTCACAAGCAAGCGGGGAAACGAGGCGGCGCGAAGCACTTAAGATCCTTTTTCCTTAGGATATATTTTATAATATCCGCCTTATACCCACCTTATAGTTTATATTTTCAAAATCGAGCTTCTCGAAAGTATTTATCTATTTTTGCCTTTTTTTCTTTGGTTTGAGATTCGAATACAATGATTGGGTAATGACCTCCCAAGTCAAGGTTGTGATTTCTCACGTATTTGGAGTACTTGTGAATTTATTGTTCTACGTATACAATATAGTAATAGTATTCACAAAAAACGAAAAACCGATAATACGTATTAGTAGAGTGCTACTAATACAAATACTTATTATGGCTATATAAAAACAACAATTGTTCAAGTCAAAACACAACACGCCTCCCCGGCAGCGGCGCCAAAATTGATGTAGTGTTTTTACTACTCTTTAGGAAAAGAGAGCAAAAGTGGCAAGTATTAAGTGTCGGTTTAGGAAAACCGAGCACTAATGACCAAATACGTTCAAGTTCGTTTCCCAAGGAGGCAAGTGCGTTGTGTAATGAAATGATTATCTTTGTGATTTTATTGTTATGAGAAAAGAAAATAGAAATGGAGTAAGAAGAGAATGACGGTTACGAAGACGGATTAAGCTAAGACGAAAAGGTCGTTCACGTAAAACCGTAAAAAGCTACAAATTAAAAATTTTACCTAAAAATTAATTAAAAGTTAAAACTAAGTCTAAAATAATATAAATAAGAATAAAAATTCAACAAAAATATTTTAAAACCTTTTATTAATTAAATATTCAATTTTAAATGCTAATTAAAGCTCTAAAATTAAATATAATTAACAAATTGTTCAAAATATTATTTTATTGAACAAATAACTTACTTATATTATTTAAAGACTAAAAAGTATTTTTCCTAAATTTTAAAAACTATTTTTCTATTTTTAAAACACTAAAAACTATTTTTAAACTAAAATAATCATAAAAAATAATAAAATAATGCTAAAAATAATTTGACAATTTTAAAAATCCTAATTTATACGAGAGAACAGTAGAAAAATAAAAAGTTTGAAAAATATAAAATTTTGCACTAAAAGACAAAACAGTTTCAAATTAAACCCTAATTAAGCTAAATTTAATTCTAAAAAAAATAAATAAAAGGTGAACAGTAAAAACTTTTTAAACTAAAATCTTAGATTATTTTTCTAAGTCTATGAAAATTTTTAAAACTGAAAAATAATCATTTTTGTCACTAAAAGACAAAAACATAATTTAAAAAGTTAATTAAAATAACTATTTAATCCTAAAAATACCAGATGAACAGTAACTGGAAATTAAATTAAGCTGAAAAATCAAAAATTAAATAAGAAAAATAATGCAATTTGTTTCAAGTCCTAATTCCTATTTTAACCCACAAAAGACAAAAAATCTAGTTTACTGAAAGTGACATGTGACAAGGTTTTGTTTTTTAGCTGAGCAGTGAAAACCAAAGCACTAGCAGGGGGAACTTTGTTCCCACTGTTAGTGCAAATATTTGGTCAGTTCACCAATAAGCTTAGAAAGCTTATGTTGAGCTTATCTTTGGGCAATAAGGCACCCCCACAACCAGTTGGGTTGTGGGGAGTCAATAAGAACAATATAAACACCAAGCACTTAACAAAAATCACACAAACAAGCCTAATCAAGTGACTGTTGGGGCTTAGATGTTTCTGATGAACAGTAAACTGATCTAGAGTGCACAAAAACGAATTTCACTTGGCCATATCTTGCATACAAGCTAACCAAATGACTTAAAACTGATTGCAAACCCTACTTTAACCCTACCTCTTACAGATTTGAGAACTTGGTGGTCTAAATCAATAAAATCAGTTAACTAGGGCATTCACTGAATTTTATGCTATTTTTACCAATTAAGTGAACATGCCAACTGAATATTATCCAATGAAACTGAACCCAAGTTACTAAAATGACCTAATGATAGCATATAAAGTGAGCTTAGCTAGTTTTTAAACCAAGAACTTATCAAAATCTTAACTTAAACCCTAATCCCAAACACCCCTTTATTACTGAAAAACAATTTTTATCAAACCAAAAGCTATTAAAACTTAATCAAACTAATCCTAATCACCTCTAACATGCATAATAATCCTAAATAAGCATTATCAAACAACAAAAATCAACAATAGAACAGATTAACACCTAAAAGCTCATAAATTCTCATGAAAACCAAAAAATAAGCCAAATTGTTTATAGCCAAGTTACCTTGCTGATGCCTTCTACTAGGGCTTTTAGAGCTTGTCTGAGCTTATAACAACATGTAGAGATGCCTGTTGTGGGAATCCAATAAGGACCCCAGGCTTAAACTATATCTTCAAAAAAAACAAGAATATGCAAATGGTGGAAATGGTCTCGTTTCTTCTTGCCTGCACAACACCACTCAAACCAAGAGAGAGAATTCAAGTTATATAAGCTTGACCATGAGCTGTTGTTAGTAGCTTATGGTAGGCTTATATAAAAGTAAGTATAAAGAAAACCAAAGATTTTGATAAAATCTTGAAAAACAAACTTTTTGAAACCAAACTTTTGGACTTTGACACTAAACAATCACGAATCAAAGCTGAAATTCACACACACACATCCACTTTCACTTCAGTGTGTTGTGGATTTCAGAAATAACAAGGACTGATTTTCAGAAAACTTTGAAACCACCAAAATTTTGAAACCTTGAAATAAGCTTTCACCAAACTGAATGTGGAACACATATTTTTCACAAGCTAATACCAACTTTAAAAAAACAGAAAAGGAATTACTTTTTTTACCAAAACACCAACTTTCATTAATATTTAAAAAGGAATTACAAAAGCTTTTAAAAATCTGGAACCAAGGGCAAACTCACAACCTGAGGGCTCCTTTTATACTACTGGATAGAAGTTTCTAGTGCTAAAACCCTAATAAGCAAAATTCCTAACATGCCCTTGGACGAATCTTGGACTTTTGGTCAAAAGTTGAGCATGTGAATTGCCAGAAGGTGCATCATGTGATACAGTTGTGAAAAAGATGATCATAGCCCTTCATTTTGTCCTTTGGCAACAAGAAATTGATGTGAGATGTTGGATTACTGGAAAAATTCGTTTATTTCCAAAAAGAGTGAAGCAGGGGACATGGGGGACCCTCTTGGTGGTCACGGGGTGGGGATTTTGTTGGTGGGTTTTGGCTAGGGGATGGTTAATTATTGATCTGGATAAATTGGGGTAAAACCCCTATGATTTGGGGTTAATTGGGTTTGGGAATTTTAGGGTTTATGAGGGGATTAAGGATGGGGTTTAATCTGATTTTGGGGGTTAAGTTTTTAAATAAGTGTTTGGGTGGGAAATTAAGGAGGGGTTGACTGGGTTTGACAAATTTAATAAATAAACTGGTGGTGGGTTTGGGTAATGGGTTTTTGGACGGGTATTGGGTTGGGTAAAAGGGTAGGGTCGGGTTTAGGTGACGTGGAGGGAGTGTATTGGTGGGGAAAGGTTTGTTGTCTGGTCAGAAAAGGCCCCCTATTTTCCTTTCTTGTTCACTTAGTAATAAACAGCACAAACAACTTTTCCTTTGTAAACAAGTTTCCATAACTTGTCAAATTTGGCATGTTGTTTTTATAAACTTGTATCAAGGACTATTTATGCATATTTTTGCATTCTTCAAGGGCTTAACTTGTATAATCTTCATTCTTAAAGGACCAATAGTGCTTCTTCAAGGGCTAAACTTGACAATTCTCCAAAGATGAGGGACCAATCTTGCCAATTCTTCAAAATTCAAGGACTTTATAGGAAATTCATGATTCGGGTCCGGTTCATTGTGCGGCTTCGTTTCCCGTGTTCGTTTTTGATTGATTCTTGTGATATTTTTGTCATTTTCTCAATATCCGTACCTAAAATACACAAGCAACAAACACGAGCATATATTTGGCATTTTTAATGATATTTAATGCATTTTAAGCCCAATTTGGACGATGAGACTATGTATAAAAGCAGTCTCATCAATGCCGTCGACTTCTTTTTCCTCCAGGGAATTATGAAGTGTTTTGTTGTATAAAAACCTTATATAATTAAGTTGGACAAATCCTTGCCCAACTCAAAAGTCTTGTTTCCTTATTTTCTTTTTCTTCCCTTTTTTTCCTTCTTTTCTTTCTTTCTTGCGTCCAAACCGACCCAACACCCCTTAAAATTCATTTTTTTTCTTTTTATTATATATTATTAAGTTATTCATAATACCTTAATTTACCTTATCTTATTTCAGCTCCTAAAGCTTCCAAAACCCCAAAACCGTAAAACTAGTCAAATTTACGCGTTTTACCGTAAAAGACGTAAAATATACACTTTTATAAAAATTCTCAAATTTTGAAATAAACTTTATAACTAAGTCCTAAATGACTTCAAACCATCCCGAAAAATATCCATATGACTAATTACCTCATCCGAGACCTCTAAATGCTAAACCGTAAATCGTAAAAATACGATTTTCTATAATACATATACGTATACGTAAAACCATTAAATAACACCATCTCACTTCATAGTCACTACTATGTGAACTCATGAACATGAAATCATCACACATCGTTTCACTCACAAGGTACCCCGTACCGGAAACGATATCCAAACCACAATCTATACACACCAATAAGCACATAAACACGTAAAGACACGTAACTAGCACAAAATAAAACTAAGTGACGAACCTCAAAACCAGGGTTGTCACATCACTCCCTCCTAATAGAAATCTCGTCCCGAGATTTACTCCTTAGGATCAAACACAAAAACAACAAATCACACGAGGATACTTGTTCTAAATGAACTCCTCTCATTTCCACATGAACTTTAGTTCAAGTTTCAAAATACCACATATACAAACCAAAAATAATTAAACTCATTGCCAAACTCTTGACCTCACAATCAATAAATCTCACAAATGATCTTTGATAAAGCAAGGACTCTTATTAACACAAGTCCCGAATAACCGTACATGCAAAATGCATTCTCAAACAACCTTTACCAATCTCTATACATGAAATGTATCATGTATACAACTCATTTCCCCCAGGTAATTCTATGCTCATATGCTACTGGTCCGATCTTTCCAAAGATCATAAATGGACCTACAAAACTCTACATCAACTCTTCCATTTTACCAAGACATACCACCCGTTACTATGGGTGAAACTTCATACATAACTCTATCACTAACTCTAGTGGTTTCCTCCTTTTCTATAAAACATCCCTTGTTGCTCTCATCCTTTCCACAAACACCATTACTACATTAATAGCCTCTTTTACCAATTCTAGTCCACAATGGGGACAACTCACCCTATCCTTTCATATAGTGCCTCATATGGCATTTATCGACTTCTAGTATGATAACTATCATTATATGAAAACTCAGCCATTTTTAATGAGTTTCCTAACTCCCTCTAAATCAATCACTCATGCCCTCAGTGTAACCCCTAAGGTTGTATAAATATCTCAATTGCCCATCCTTTTCTAGTTAGCTGGATATACTCATATCCAATCGTGTTCATCAACTCCCTTTAGTCTGTCAACAACCATCCAAACCCATGCTACAACTACTTCCAATAAATTTGGATAGCTCATTAGTAGCACCTATACACTTCTTTCTCACTTTACTTCATGATTTTTTAATACTCAACACTTCCTTTATACCTACACAATGTCTTACCTTCAAGGTCATATTTCTCCTCATCTTGTCTCAGTTAGACCAAGCCCTTTGTCCCTATGGCACATCACACCTATAACTCCTCATCCATTCTATTATCGATACTAAGCCTCCTAAACAATCAGTATAGGTCAGTGCCATTTCCTTTTCCACACTACGACAGTATTAGCCTGCGTTGTGCTTTATTCTACTCATTAAACTCTACCAAAGTTTTACATTCGGTTCCTATCTCGACCTATTTCATTCATGCTTCACTTCTATACACACTTCCTTCTTTCTTCCTCAACTCCTACCATACATCACGATGTGATGCTTCCCTTCGTTTCTTTCCTTGCCATAATCCTTCATAAGGCACTCCATACATATTAGGCTAACCTTTACGTAAAACCCTCTATTCCATCACATCCGTACGCAGTTCTTCCAACTTCTCAACTACGTGACTTCTCATTCCTCTTGAACTATGAGATGAATTAGTCAGTCTATCGACTATCACCCAACTCTCGTCGTACTTATTCCTCCACCCCATTATGTATCCCTTTCACTAACTTCGTCCTTACATTGCCCTTTATAAGCTACTCCTATCTATGTAGGAAGTATAGTCTACTTCCCTTTTCTCCATATGATTGTCCAAGCCACGCAACATACATGTTGACGCGTTCTCTGCTTTAGACAACTCAACTCGCGCAACCTACATCCTTCATCCAAACCACCCAAATACGTCATCCATATAGTTCAAGTTCGTCTCAGCTTCACTTCATTCTTCTTATTCCATGTCTCATCAACCATGCTTGCCTTTCCCAGATGGTACTTGGCCTTGCAATTTTCTTTCACCACTTAACCTTTGCCAAATGTTCAATCAAGGTGATTGAATATGTGTTGGAGACGTTCATGATCCGTATAGATCATTCTCCACGTCTCGTACACCAAATGCCTCTAGCATTCTAGGCAGATATAACAGTCCGGCTCTACTAACTAAGTCTATCCAGTTCTTCAAAACCTTCAGTTCTTGCAACGTATAAGCAATCGCCTTTCCTTGTCGTTTTCGTACACGTCCAAATCCTTGCTCCACGTATCGTAATGCTTCACGAATTCATCCAGTCCTTCCGATAATGCCAAGATCGGCTCATTATCCAATCCACCTCTTCAGCCTTCAAAATGCTTCCTCATCCTTCTTCACTTCACCCTTTGTTGGTTCCATGATATGCCATCATCTCTAACTACTCATCATGGTAGACTTAATACATAAAACTCACACTTGAAAATCTCACGTATAATTCCACTCCAAAACCAACACATACTTCGCCTCACTCTCCCTCTTAGACTTTGAGTAGATCAAGACGTCGTCGATGCTCCCGATGACAACTCGTTTATATACGTTCATGCACAATCGGTTCATTGACTCCATGAAAACCGCTAGTGCTTTGGCGAAACCAAATGCATAACCGTAAACCCAAAGCGTTCATACAACATCCTTAGCAGTTTCAACTATGTCCTCCTTGCACCCTCTCTTAGCGGCAATACAAATAAATTCCTACCTCGTTCTACTTGAAAAGTTCTACACGCATCTTAAAAGACCGGTACTCCCTCTCATCGGACCACTCAACCGATTTCCACATCCAATCTACTACTAAGCAACTCAACTTTTATCCGGCATTCCTTGCAATTTCTAACAGCTCTTGTTTTTAAATCACTCCATCAACGATTTGCCTTGGAAAGGCACTAACTACAACTCCTCTCACCTCCCCTACTTGCTCTATTTATGGTTCTACCTCACAGTAATAGGCAAACCTACTAAATTTCAGGAAATTTTTCAGAAAACATACATGCCTTACGAACAATATCCCCTTCCAACATTCTCTATGGCACGTTACTTGTGCCAATATCCATACATTTCACAAATCTCTATTCATCTCCCTTGGCACTCCTAATAGACCTCATGACCACATTAGTTCATCTACGAACCTCTTTCCTCCCCACTAAGGGTATTTCGATCGTTCTCTCATGGTCACCTACTTAAGCGTGTAGGCGCGACCAAGTCTTTCATATGGCTACCTCAACGCTCCCGAACAATACGAAACCAAAACTACATCCTGAATCCATCAGATACGATCAACGAATCAAACCCACAGATAACTAACGACATTTCACGTGCACCAATTAAAACAAGTCAAAAACCACGAGACTCAAAATAAAACTCAAACCCAGAACATGTATCAATTCAAAATGACCCATGACAGCGAAAAATAATCTAAGAAACACCCAATGGCAACCAAAACATTGACGCCCCGCGACATATTATTTAAACCGTACAAAAGAACGACCTTTCCAAAAGAATATATTTTTATTATTTTTTTTACCTCCCCACATCTATGTGACTCAAACCATCTACAAACAACCTTCTAGGCGATCTCAAAACTGAACCCAAAGACTAGGTATCCCGTGCACCCCAAATAAAAATAAACTACTATTCAAAACTCAACCTTGAATCTGAAACTTGTACAACAATTCCGACCAGTCCACTGACCTCCCATGACTATACTTTCTGAATATTTGAAAAGTACGTTCCGAGTACATAATTTTTGGCATTTGAATCACTCAAAAAGCTCCAAAAACGAACAAGTTATGACCAAAGCAGTTTTATATTAATGAAAGATAAAATTGTATGTGAAATCTTCATAAACTCAATTTAACCTTGTATTAATAATTATAAATGACGTGAATCGGTTAAACCCAATGATATAAACTATGTAAGCAGAAAGAAATTTTACTTCGCTTTATTTTAAAGAAAGTCTTTTAGAATTTGAAATAAATAAGTGTTGATTAAAATGAAATCTTATGTTACATCTTGTTTCAAACACGACTCCAACACCTTACCCTTATTTTACCGAATACAACCAGCTATCTAACCCTATAATAGATTTCCAAGTCTCCCTTTTTCTCACTATATACCGACCAAAAGAAATGTAAGACCCAACACAAAAGATTTCATTATCTCAAAAGAAATCCCAAGTTATTTCAATAGACATAAAACCAAGAACACCATTTTAAAACGTACACGTGAAACACGAAACTCAAAGAATACGCTACCAGACACACTTCAAAGGATTCAATACGTCGTTGAAACTCCACCAAACTCGAGCACTAATAAATTGTTTAAACACAAGAAAGCACTAGGTACGTTCAAGTTATAATAACTACTGAACGACCGTAAATCATAACATAAAATCTACTAGTATATATACATCCGCATATGTATACCTATTTAATCTCTCAAACATACTCGTTATCATACATGTCAAGTCAATCAATCGCTTTATACGCTCGTTTTTCCATACGAGTAATCACCATCTTACCGTGCCACAACAAGGCATAAAGCCCACCTCCAAAACCAAACCATATCGTGTGACCCCATAATCACACAACACAACTATAACCCAAAACATATAACACAAAAGAACAATAGCCATATCATAGGCAACCATTACATAAACCCATATATTATACGTATACCTAAATTCTACATCTCATCATATACAAGCATGTACTAACCCTCTTTCATGCAATCATACTTGAGAACCCATTGAAGTTGTGGTACTTGTATAACTATGTTGGTCACCATACTTATACAATTACCCTTTCCCCAATGCACTCCCTCCTATTATGACACTTATAAGAATCAATACAACATATAACACATAATCCATCTACTCACACAAGCTCATAACCATATAACCAAATAGATCCAAAACCCCATCTATAAAATAACATAGTAAAACTCTTGGAATACCGAAATACATAGTCTAGCTAAAACAACATAGACTAAATCCAAAACGAAAACATAATCAGTTATAAGTCATGTCGCCCATAAGAGTAGAAACAGCTTATAATCCTTCCTACCCATGTACTCCTAGTAACTCGAACCACCACACGATTCTTAGGGAACATGACTTAAACATCAAAAGAAAATAACATACCTCAGGTATGTAAAATAACTCGACAAAAGATAGAAACTACCTTGTACCAAATTATGTACTATAATGTACAATTTAAGCAAAATACAACAATGACTAGCGTGGACGATTATGGTTCACCCGCACTAGTCACAAACCCGAAAAGAAAATAACATGTAACTAAGTATGAACATACTACGGTTCAATTCATACTAGTCAAAACATCACAATAAATAACATCCAAACACATCAATTTTTATAAAATGAACACATACACCTATGACGCCTATATGCAGGGACCCTTAAGCTATAGACTAGGCTACGCGACTAGGCAACCTAATTCTCTATAACCATTGTCTCTGATACCATTCTGTCACACCCCACCATGGCGGAATATGGGGTGCAACGTATGGATATCATGACAACAAACGGTGTCTCTATAGAGAAAACTAAAATGCAAATATAATGTCATAAATGGCGACACAAATGTCATGACAATATCTCAACAATGCAAGAGTCTAGGTAAGTAGGTAATAGTCCTACCTCTTACCCACGACTAACAAATAACACTAACAATCAACATATAGGTTCATAGTATCACTAATCAAAACACATGAAAATAAACTAAGAAGGAACGGGGATCTCCTTCTAAATGCATTCCTACACAACTCCAAATCCTAGCCACTTCTATTCTCAAGCTTAACCATAGTATCACCTGAAAGAGACACTAAAACACGTCAACATAAAGTTGGTGAGAGTCATAGGTTTAGACTCCAACGCCAAATCAGTTATAAGCTGCGAATAACAACCATCAACACAATAACATATGGACAATGTGTTACAAGTATGCATTAACAACTAACATTCAAGATCAATCATTCCAAACCAAATCCAAGGCTCCCAGCCTTACCAAACACCATGGTACCATAGATGATCACACTATGTACCTATCCCAAGGCCCCGCCTTGTCATTATCCATTGGTCCCCTAGATGATCACACTATGTACCTCTCCAATCCAAATCATACACAAACAAGAATCACATAGCAGTTAATCACATAATGTACACACAAGTCCATCTCAAACCTTAAAAAAACATTCACAACATCAATTTATAAATAACTCAACATAGTGTCTCTTCCATCCCATCTGGAATTCAAAATCAATAGTAAACATGGGACTATGAAACTCACCTGATTGCTTCTCCAAAGCTCCTCGCACTAGCAAAAGCTAACAATCCAAAAACACATAATCAATACATGAACCGACCACTAAAACGGTTCATCAACCTATGATGGACATCTAAATTCCTCTCATATAAATACCCCATTTATAAACTCTAAACACCCCATTACCCTTCCCTAACAAATCCTTAACCAATCCTTCACTTGGTTAGGTTTAATAACTATCCCGTTCATATTTTACACAAAACAGTCCCAATTTTAGGTCTCAATACTTTAAGTCAAACGTCCACTTAAACATACCCATGGTTTCTGTAAAAGGAATATTCATACCTTTACATATGTTAGCTAACACCTCCCACTTGCCCTAACTTTAAAGCTACTGTTAAGGCCCCGATATATATATATATACTTTTGTCATTCCAGATTTACTGATTTTAAATATACAAAACGTTTGTTAGGATTAGGGGGTCTTACCCTAAACAAAAACCTTAGCCCAAGTTCAGATACTTACTACAATATATAAACCATCTCTCATGTTCGTTAAAAGATCCCAATGCAACCCTAAGTACCCCAAACAACCCAAAACTTAAAAAGAAAACAGGCTGAATTTAAAACTGTTTTGACCTCCGACTGTTGTAACCTGTTTTTGACCCACTTCCCTACCTCCAATTTAGTTCTCGTTTCTTGCATTGGAAAGCCACTTCAATTACCTTTTCAGGGATACTTGGATCGTAAAATAAAAGTTTGTAGAACTCCCATTATGATCAAAACAATTGACTCAAAATTCTGCCCAGTTTTTAAAAATGGGTTTAACAAAATCAACCTCATTAATTAACCCTAATCCCTCTAATTACAAGCCCTAATTTATGTAATCATCATATTAAGATTAATACAACATTAATTTACTGTTTTTGTGTTAAACCCTAACATAAATCCATCATAAGATGATCAATTAAACATAAAAACAATTTAATAAAAAAGGTTTATGAAGGTTTTACCTTTAATTCAATGGAAGATGAAAAAAACATAAAAACCCTAAAAATTCTCTTGATGTCGTCGACTTCTTTTTCCTCCAAGGAATTATGAAGTGTTTTGTTATATAAAAACCTTATATAATTAAGTTGGACAAATCCTAGCCCAACCCAAAAGTCTTGTTTCCTTATTTTCCTTTTCTTCCCTTTTTTTTCCTTCTTTTCTTTCTTTCTTGCGTCCAAACCGACCCAACACCCCTTAAAATTCATTTTTTTCTTTTTATTATATATCTTTAAGTTATTAATAATACCTTAATTTACCTTAATTTATTTCAACTCCTAAAGCTTCCAAAACCCCAAAACCGTGAAACTAGTCAAATTTACGCGTTTTACCGTAAAAGACGTAAAATATACACTTTTATAAAAAATCTCAAATTTTGAAATAAACTTTATAACTAAGTCCTAAATGACTTAAAACCATCCCGAAAAATATCCATATGAATAATTACCTCATCCAAGACCTCTAATTGCTAAACCGTAAATCGTAAAAATACGATTTTCTATAATACGTATACGTATACGTAAAACCACTAAATAACACCATCTCACTTCATATTCACTACCATGTGAACTCATGAACATGAAATAATCACACATCGTTTCACTCACAAGGTACCTCGTACCGGAAATGATATCCAAACCACAATCTATACACACCAATAAGCACATAAACACGTAAAGACACGTAACTAGCACAAAATAAAACTAAGTGACGAACCTCAAAACCAGGGTTGTCACAACAATGGCTTCTCCAAAACCCTAGGTGGGTGCTTGAAGCAACTCCATCATAGTACGATTAGCCATGAAGACTTCTTATTCTACAATAGGTTCAACAATTGGAGTTTGTTCTTCAATCAATGTCTCTTGATTTCCTTGACTTTGACAACGTTTACGAGCTCGTTTTTCTTGATTACGAGTTTGCATAAACTTCACGTAGAATGGGAGGTGAGCAAAGAAGATTCTTCTTGGGTGTTTTGTGAATTTTCAATTTTTTTGTGTTTTTGATTGTTTTTAATTTTTTTGGATTTTGTGTATCTTTGTAGACAACAATATACCAAATCTCTCCTCGAATCAAACTCTTGATTAAAGAAGCCTCAAAAGAATGAAAACGCTCACGTGGAGTGAACGCCTTCGAATGACTTTAGAACCTTGGTGAAAACCAAATTGTTCAAGAGGGTTTAATCACAAAGAAAACCAAGCAAATATATATGATACGTAATAATACTTTGGGCGACAAAACCCTCGATTAGCCTTCAATCTCAAAATACTCACAAGCAAGCGGGGAAACGAGGCGGCGCGAAGCACTTAAGAGCCTTTTTCCTTAGGGTATATTTTATAATACCCTCCTTATACCCACCTTATAGTTTGTATTTTTCAAAATCGAGCTTCACGAAAGTATTTATCTATTTTTGCCTTTTTCTTTTTTGTTTGAGATTCGAATACAATAATTAGGAGATCAAATCCCATTTAAGGTTGTGTTTTCACAGTTTTGGAGATATTTTGTATTGATTGTGATACTTAATACAATATAGTAATAATAATTTCACAAAAAAATGAAAAAACCGATAATAGGTATTAGTAGATTTCTACTAATACAAATACTATTATGGTTAATATTAAAAAAACAAGACAAATGAATCACGACACACCTCCCCGGTAGCGGCGCCAAAATGATTGTGGTAAACTTACACCTTTTAGGAAAAAGGCGTAAAAGCGGTATGTATTAAGTGATGATTTAGGAAAATCAAACACTAATGACCCTTATGATGTGAAAGTTCGTTTCCCAAGGAGGTATATGTGTGTGACTAAAATGTGACAAGATTTGAGATTAATATTTGAGAGAAGGGGATGAGAAAATATAATGACGAAGACGTAAAATTAATTACTACGACGACTAAACGTAAAACCGTAAAAAGGACAAAAATAAAAATTAATTCTAAAAATTCCCAAAAAATTTCCAAAAATCTAAATAAAAAGACTAAGAGTTTACCAATAATCAAAACTTTTTCAAACCTTTTAATTAATTAAATATTAATTTTTAAATGATAATTAAAGCCCTAAAAATCAAATTAATTATAAAAAGCCCAAATAAAGATTTTTCAATAGGTAAACCTCTAAAATGACCTAGAAAGATTAAAAACTATTTTTATAAAATTTTAAACTAATAAAAACTATTTAAAATGATTTAAAAACTATTAAAACTTAAAATAATTATAAAAATTAATGTATTGAACCTAAGAAAAATATAAAAAATGCAAAAATATGAAATTTGAAATTTAATAATAAAATAATATTAAAAATCTAAAAATTATAAAAAATTCTAAAAAGTTGCAAACTAGTTTATTTTAACCTAAATAATCAGAAATGAAAGTGAAATTACCAAATTACCCCTAATGGGCCCCAAAATGGGCTAAAACCAAAAACAGTCAACCTTAATGGGCTTTTGGGCCCAAAAAGTCAAACTAGGCCCAAATGACCTGAAAAAGCCCTATCTGACTCAAAATTCAATTCTTAGCACAAAAGTCTGATGGCCCAAAAGCTGTTTCTGAGCTTATCACAACTTAAATAGTCAACAACTTATTCTTATTGGGCCAATAAGCTCATTAAGCAATAAGCCAATGCCATAAGCTCTGCTTAAATACACAACCTTCTTTTGTGATGTCTAAGAGATCTGTGAAAAGAAATTTTGAAAAAGCACACTCAATAAGCCAGAAATAAGCAAATAAAAATTTCACAAAAAGACAAAATAGTCGACTTGGAGTTCTAGACCACCTCAGGACTTGATTCAACTTGCAAAAGACTCTGAATAACTTAATTAAGCCAAATTAATCAAGAAAAGTTCAATAAGCAAAGCCAAATAAGCTGGATAAGCCAATAAGCACTTATAAAAAAGTCAAATGAGTTGGTTTTCTAGTCAAAGCTTAAAGTCAACCCTCCAAATGCTCTAGTATGAACAAATGGGTCAAATAAGGAGCACCTATTAAAAACTTAAAGTTGTTGTACGTTTGAATAAGCTGGAATAGCTTATTGATAAGTTGAACACCAAATTACACTAGCAGGGGGAACTTTTAGTAGGAACTGGTTCCCACTGCTTTGACTTTTTGACTTGAGATTTCTGAGAGATTTACTATGATTTGATGAATAACAAAGTCACCCTTACAACCATAATCAAGCAAAATATCACACTTCTAATAAGCCAATAAGCACAGAATAAGCTAACAATGCCCAGATATGATACAGACTTAGCAAATAAGCAGTTATGAACTCTTAAGCAATTTTAGCATGAATAAGCAAACCAGAATTAACCAAATGCATATACAAGCTATAATAACTGTTAATAAGCACAAACAAACTTATTTCAATCACTGAATTAAAGATTACAAGCAGATCAAAGCATATGCAGGTTGCTGATATGAACTTCAAGAACACAAATACTTTTTCTGATATAGATGACCATAAATCTAAATTCAGCACTCAAATCCTACTTCCCTGGTTGTATTATCTTATATTTAACACTTGTTAACCCTAGTCTATGATTAGATCTAGGTGTCCTCTAAACTTCAGCCAATATTACCAAGTAATTAAGATTTTATAGCCTTTTGTTGGATCTAGGTGTTAATAGCTACCAAACTTGTAGATAACAAACCAAATACACTAGTGAGACAAGAACAAACACAAAGCACCTATAATCACATGTTCAAAACAACACAAAACCAAGTCAAGCTGTTAACCCAAACACCCCTTAATAATCTATTTAGCAAATTTTTCAAAGGATTATTCAGATTTAACCAACCAATCAAGTTCAAATCAACCTAATATCATGCAACCATCTCCAATACACAAGATCATAACACAAAAACACAGATAACCAACAAATCATGCAAACTCATCAAATATTCAAAATAAATTCACAAAAATGAAAAAGGGAAGAGATGCAAACCTCCAAGACTTACATCCAAGCCTTGGAATGTTTGAGCTGAGGTGCTAGCAAAACAAGCACCAGCTTCATTGTACCTGCTACGATCAACAAAAACAAAGGAAGAACACAAAATATGAAACCTGATCTTTTTGAAACACAAGATTTATTACTTAAAACCTTGCCTCAAAAACCATCAAACAGATAAGTGGAACTCAGATTTTATCTTCTCAAACACAAAACTTTTATCAAACACAAAGAGAAATCATAATTTTCAGAAAATCAACTTTTATTTTAATAAAAAGGAATTACAAAGATTAAAGATAAAATCTGGAACAAAGGGCACATCACAAGTTGAGGCTCCTTTTATAGGCACTAGTAGACGATTCTAGAATGGAAAATACAAAGAAACCCTAGCTAGAAATTTCCTAGAATGCCCTTGAGTGCTTGTTGTTGTTGTTGAGCTGTCCATTTTGATCAAAACCGTTCATTTAAGCTTTGTAATTAAGCTGTGAGTCTAAGCTATTGATTTGGCCACGTCAGATTCATTGGAGAGGAAGTTGTGTTTTCATCGGTGGACGAGGTTGAGTGTGGGGTCACTTGGGTAGTGGGATTGAGGGTTTTGTGTGAGGGATGTGTTTATGGGCGTGTGAATCAAGTGTGGGTATGGGTAATTGCAATTTACCCTTTGTTTTAAGTAGGGTAAGTTCTGGGTTCTTGATGGTAAACAGTAAAACATTTGATCTGTTTTTGTACGGAAAAAGGTGTTTGGCACGTGTTTGTCTGGTTTGAACTTAGGGAAATGACAATAGTAGTCCTTGTGTTTTTGTTAAGTGTGTAAAACACGTTTTTCAGCCTTTAAACTTGTTTCCCTTTGTTAATAAACTTTCAAAGTTCACATATTTGCCATAAAACTTTTGCAAAAGGTTTTCAAGGGTTGATTTTGCCATTTTTGCATATTTGAAAGACTGATTATGGACATTCTTGATCTTCAAAGGTCTTCATTGTATCTTTGACTTCATGAGGGACCATAATTGACAATTCTTCAAAGTTGAAGGACCATTTTGTAATTTTGACAAACTTAAGGGACCAAACTTGTAATTATGAATATACAAGGGTTTTAAGTGTCATTTATTCATATTTTGAGGATCAATCTTGTACATCTTCAAGTCTTCAAGGGTTTTTCTGTGATAATTCATGAACTAGGGCCCGGTTCTTTGTACGGCTTCGTTTCTCGTGTCCGTTTTTCCTTGTTTCTTGTGATCTTCTGTCTTTTTCACGATATCTATACCTAAAACACACAAGTAAACAAATACAAGCATATATATGGTATTTTATGACATTTTAATGCATTTAAAGCCCGAAAAGAACGATGAGATCATGTATAAAATCCATCTCATCAAATACTGTCATTGCTCCAGAGAACACAAATCAAGCAGACAATGCATTATCTGACAAAGACGAATTTATCAACCCATTCGGTACACCGGTACACGAAACTGGAGAGTCTTCTACTCACCATGTTGATCCGTCAAATATGCATACGTTCTATCGACGACATCCTTCAACACATCATTGGACCCGAGATCATCCTTTGGTTCAAGTAATTGGAAACCCTTTACAGCCTGTTCGTACAAGACGATAACTTGAAACCGATGGTGATGTTTGTACGTTCACACTCGCCGTGCGTACAACTGAACCAACAAATATCAAATAAGCCTTGGCAGATCATGCTTGGATTGAATCGATAACGGGTGAACTTCAACAATTTGAATGACTTAAAGTCTGGGAACTTGTTGACAGACCATACGATGTTATACCATTAAATCTTCGATGGATCTGGAAAAACAAGATGGATGAAGAGAACACGATCATCAAGAATAAATCTAGGCTAGTGGCTAAAGGGTATGGCCAGAAAGAGGGTATTCATTTTGAAGAATCATTTGCACCAGTAGCTCGTATGGAAGCAGTCAGGATTTTCCTTGCTTATGCTGCACATAAGGGATTCATTGTTTATCAAATAGACGTAAAGACGGCGTTTCTTAACGGTTCTTTGAAGGAAGAAGTCTATGTCACACAGCCGGAAGGATTCGTCAATCCTCATTATCCTGACAAGGTGTATCCTCTCCACAAAGCACTTTATGGACTCAAGCAAGCTCCAAGGGCGTGGTACGACGAGCTCTCAAAATTTCTGGTCTCCAAAGGTTTCTCAAAAGGTTCTATTGATCTAACTTTGTTCACTTATAAATATGGGGATAACATTTTGCTTGTGCAGATTTATGTCGATGACATTATTTTCGGGTCTACAAACCCAAAACTTTCAAAATGGTTTGAAAACGTAATGCACAACAAATTTGAAATGTCAATGATGGGTGAACAAAAATTCTTTTTAGGAATTCAAGTTCACCAACCCCAAGTGGTATCTTTATCAACCAAGCTAAGTATTGTCAAGAGATAATCAAAAAGCATGGCATGACATCATGTGACCCCGTTGGGACACCATTATCAACCACATCCCTAGATGCTGATTTGGTGGGAGATGCCATAGATCAAACGAAATATTGTTCCATGATCGGCTCCCTCATGTACTTAACAGCAAGCCGACCAGATATATCACATGTTACATGATATTGTGCACTATATCAAGCACGATCTACTGAAAAGCACCTCAAGGAGGTTAAACGGATCTTTCGGTACCTTAAGAATACCATTCACATGGGACTCTGGTATCTGATAGTTTTAACTTTACACTTGTTTAGGAAAACAAGGTAATTAGGGTAAGTACGACGATTTAGGAAAATCGTGCACAAATGACCCAAAATGGGGATCGGTCTCAAGGAGGCTAGTGTGTTGTGTAGAGAGATGATTAATTATGTGATTATATGATTACGATGAAAGAGAATAGAAATGAGATAAGAAGAGAATGACGGTTACGATAACGAATTACACTAAGACGAAAAGCTCGTACACGTAAAACCGTAAAAAGTACCAAAATAAAAAATTTACTCTAAAAATTCCTATAAAATTACAATAAATCCTAAATAATGTAATTAGAGTTTACAAAAAATAAAAAATCACCCAAACATTTTATTTAATTAAATAATAATTTTTTAATGCTAATTAAAGCCCTAAAAATCAATTTAATTAATAAAAAGCCTAAAATGAGATTTATCACTTTGTAAACCTCTAAAATACCCTAAATTAATTTAAAACTATTTTTGAAAATTTTAAAATTAATTAAAACTATTTAAAAACAATTAAAAACTATTAAAACTTAAAATAGTTATCAAAAATAATCTAAGGACAATGAAAATATTCTAAAAATTGTAAAATTCCTAACTTAATGTATTTAACCTAAGAAAAATATAAAAACTTTAAAAATCAAAATTTTAATTTTTAATAATAAAATAATAATAAAATAATATTAAAAATCCAAAATTTATAAAAAATTCTAAAAACTTGCAAACTAGCGCAATTTAACCTAAATATACAGAAAATGAACTTGAAATTACAAAATACCCCTAATGGCCTTCAAATGGGCCAAAAAGTCCAAACAGTCCCCTTAATGGGCTCAAATAGGCCCAATAAGCAAAATGTTGTCCAATTAAGCCCAAAAACTCCTATCTGAATCAAAATTTGATTCTAAACACAATTTTTCAAAGGCCCAAAAGCTGAAAATATGAAATAAGCTGGCTTATATCAAACAGCTTATTCTTAATGGGCTTTTTGGCCCATTAAGCTATAAGCTGATGCCATAAGCTCAAATTAGACACACAAGCTTCTTTTGAGTTGCTTAAGACTTCTGTAAAAAGAAATTTGAAAAAAGTCCAAGGAATAAGCCTGAAAATGCAATAAGCAATCTACAGAAAACGACAAAATAGTCGTTTTTGAGTTCTAGGCTATCCCAAGAGCTGATTCAAGTTTCAAAAGCTTTTAAATGACTTAACTAAGCTTAATCAACAAAAAGTTTTCAAATAAGTTCACTCAATAAGCTGAAATAAGCAAATAAGCACTTATGAAAAAGTCAAATGAGTTGGTTTTCTAGCAAAAAGTCAAAGTCAAAGTCTAATAAGTTCCAGTTCAAACAAATGGGTCAAATGATGAAGATTGATCACAAAAAATAAGTTGTTGCAGGTTTGGATAAGCCAATATGGCATATTAATAAGTTGGATGCAAGTTAACACTAGCAGGGCTAGTTTTGGTGTCTGAGCCGTGGGAAAAGTTTCCACTACTTGACTTGTTGACTTTTTTGTCTTTAGTGAATATTTTGGAGATTCAAGTTACAAAAAGGCATCCAAATGATCAGTGGATCATAAGGAGTCAATAACAATCAAGAAATCACAATCACTAACAGCCAATTAGTACAATTTAATCAAAACATCACCAGATCTAGCACATACATGAACAAATAAGCAGTTGAGGTTCAATAAGCACTTATATCACAATTCAGCCAGCCAAACTTAACCAAATGCATACACAAGCAATAATAAACTTAAATAAGCAAGTCTAAACAGGTTTCATGCACTGATTTAAAGTATTGAGTAAGATTCAAGCACTTAAAGTTACTGATGAACACTAAACATGTAGTTATGAACACTTGCTGATGCAATTGACCAACAAGCCAAATTCAATCACTCAGATCTTTCACATATGATATATTGATGATGTTTTAACAACTTTTAACCCTAAGCATGCATAAATTCTAGATTTTACAAAAATCTTAGGTCAAAAACAGATAAACTCAATGAGATATAGCACAATGTTTGATTTGAGGTTTCAAACCCAAAAAATTGTAGCAATATGAACTCAACCAAGCCAATAATAGATAACAAGCACAAACACAAACTTCTAACCACACAATAACAACTTATGATCTCAAACAGGTAATCTCAAACACCCTTTTAACTTTTCAAAACCAAATTTTCAAATCAAAAGTGTTATCCAAGACCACCCAAGCCCAAATAAGCAAAATAACAAGTATAATATGCAGATTTAAGCAAGATTAAACCATAAAATCAACAAGAACACAAGTAGCACACAAATTCACCAAAAATCAAGATTTTAACAGATTTTGGGTGGAAAGGTGTGTACCTCATGGATGTACATCGACACCCACGAATTTTGAGCTTATGTACTAGCAAGAACAAGTACAAGCTTCCACAAACAACCCTACTAAGAATCAACAAGGTTAAGAGCACAATATACAAATCAGAAAAGTTAAAAAGCCTTGATTAATGCAACTCTTGTATCCGACACTTGATTATCCCCAAGTTATAGGCTTCACCACACCTTGATAACTCAATATCAGGATGCTATGATCAGCTTTATAGCCCAAGAATTCCAAGGTGTACCAAGAAACTTAGCAAAATATCAAGCTTGAAGGAAAGTGTGCAAACTTTTACACACTCCTTGAAAATAGGTTTTAAGGTTTAAGATTAGCAAAACAAGTAATAATAATAATAATCAGGAAACAACAATGACACTTGACTTTTCTTCAAAGATTCAAACTCATTTCATTAAACTGAAAATGGATTTACAGAATTTTGAACAAAGGAAAATTCAAGAGCAAAGATTAAAGTACTCAGTCCTATGTCTTATATAGGCTACAAACTACTTGCTAAGAGGCTAAAAAACTTAAACCCTAAAGTTGTGAAGTCCCCATTATGCCCTTGTCTTGTTTTGAGTCTTTGAAGATCATGTGACTCTTTCTTGTTTGTTTGTGGAGCTGGCATGGTGAAAAGTTGATCAAATGGCTTGAAACAAGCTTAACTTCAAAGCAATGCTGTGGAACGTTGGATGACTGTCCAACATTTGGCAGTATGCACAAAGGTGTGTAGCAGGGAATCTTGTGTGGGGTGTGGGGTGATGTGGCAAGGTTTTTAAAAGTTGGGTTGTGATTAGGGAGACCCTAATCATCATTCTGGAGCAGTTGGGGGTTTAATTGTAACACAATTAAGAAAACCTAATTTGTGTTCTTGAGGGAATAGTTGCTAGTTTGATCCGGATTAGTGTTTAAAAAACATGTTAAGCGCCAAATTTAAACTTAATAAATTAAGTTGTTAATCTGGTATGAGTGGATTGGTGAGGTGGAGAAATAGAGGCTTGTGATTGGTGGAAATGGGTGAGTGGGACAGGTGTCAAAGCATGAGTGGTCTAGGTAACTTTGTTTGTCTGCCATGTTTAACCCCTTTATTTTCTTTATCTTGTCACTTTCATATAAACTAGCAAAAATCCGGATTCCTTTGTAATTGAAGTTTTACTTTTCACACTTTTGCCCCAAATACTTTTCCAAAGTATTTTAAGGGATATTTCTTGCCATTTCTTGATTCTTGAAGGACTGATTTGGTATTTTCTTCAAGGTAATGGTCTTAACTTGTATGATTTACATTTTGGAGGACTAAAATTTCCAAATCATGAATAATGAGGGACCATTTTTGCCAAGTCTTCAAAGTCAAGGGTCCTTTTGGTAATGTTGACATTTTCAAAGGACCAAATTTGTAATTCTTGTAACTTAGAGTTCTTCATGGTATGTTTGACTTTGAGAAGGACTAATATTGACATTTTAGTTTTGTTGAGGGACTAAAATTGCTAATTCTTCAAAGTCAAGGGCCTTTTTGCTTTTTTGACAAACTTTAGGGACCAATCGTTTAATTATGAGGATACAAGGGTATAAAGTGTATATTCTTCAATATTAGAGGACCCTTCTTCATAAATCTTCAAATCTTCAAATCTTCAAGGGTTTTCTTGGAAAATTCTTCATTAGGGCTTGGTTCAATGTGCGGCTTCGTTTCCCGTGTTCGTTTTTGCATGATTCTTGTGATCTTTTGTCATTTTCTCAATATCCGTACCTAAAATACACAAGCAACAAACACAAGCATATATTGGGTATTTTTATGAAATTTAATGCATTTAAAGCCCTTTTTGGACGATGAGACTATGTATAAAAGCAGTCTCATCACTCCCCCATACTAAACCATTGTCGTGCTCTCATGCAATGCTAGAATAAAGTATCATAGCCCCTCCAAAATTCATTTTTATTCACTTTTATTGAACGATAAACTAGCTACACTACTACTATTGCTACTACTACTTGCGTTTTAGACATAATGTATGATTTTCATCGCCAAATGGGACGTTTAGGTTCATAGAATAATAACACGTGAATGCTTCGTTAGAAATAATTTCGTCTTCCTCGATTTTTCACCCTAATTCCATGCCAAGCGTGCAACCAGATCATTGTCATTACAAGTTAGTAATGCTAACACTACTCATATACCCTAATCATGTACTTATCCTCCCAATTTCCTAAGTTGTATCTCTTATATTTTATTATGTCTTGAATGTTTCACGAGGATACATTGTTTGACTTATGCGATAATAGAGATTTAGGTCTAAAAATAGAGTCCTAACGGTGTAACCAAGACCATCAAATAAATAACCCCTCCTAATAGACAACGATGTCAAAAAATTAAGTCAACAAGACGGATCGATAAAAACGGTTTTATAACGGTTTTGAACATGAGACTTATTACAAAGAATTTTATACTCCCCCTAACGGAAGGGCCTTATTATCTTTGGTTTACCTCCATCTTTTATTCAACTTCGCCATGAAGCTTTTATTATGAATTCGGTCTTTCCTTGCCTTTTATTATCCGCCTCATCGGTGGTTTTATTAGCCAAAGACGTATATCCTCACGCTAAGGCGAATTTTGGATCTTTAAAGCTTCAAAGATTAAGGCTTGATTCACTTTCAATTTTACATAGATTTTTCGGCCTTGTGCGCTTCAAATTGTTTGTTTGATTTAGGTGAGCACTTGAAATCTTATTATTGGGTGAAGCTTTTGATTATTCGGGTGCCAATACTTAAAAACCGTGACGCTGGCGATACCTTAATGTCTTCCCAATTAATTACATGGAAGCTACTAGAAAAGACTAGAAACCCAACAATCAAGACTAAACTGCTAAGTCAATATTTATTAAGCAAAAAATATTTACAAGCGAAGGGAGAATAAGCAAATAACGAGAACACATGAGTTTTTGAAAGAATACGAGTACTCTACGTTTAGCATAGTAACTTATAATTAACCCTATCATTTCTCGTCCTAATTTAAGAGACTTAGCCTAATGTGAAGTTAAGGAATCAAAGCTAAGTGCTCAACACGCACGGTCGAGTCAAAAATTACTCTTATTCTCTCCATCGGAAAACCTACATTCGTGTCTTCAAACACTTATAAAACATGAGAAAAAATTTAAAATTTGGCCATTTTAGCCTTATTTTGCAACAAAACGATAAACAAAAAGATAAACTTTGGAAAGTGTGAAGGTTTGGCAAGGCAAGTATCTATTCACCCCCCATACTAAAGTTAAACATTGTCCTTAATGTTTCGAGTCTAGGGGTGCAAACACCCCCATACTAGAGACGTAGTCGAATGCCTAATCTAGCATGGAAAGGGTGTAACAATTAAATTTAAAGTCGTTTATGAAGTGTGCTATAAACCTAAGGTTAGAACATCAAAGGATATATCATGGATATTGAGAAAGTCTTCAAAGCAAACGATCGAGTGCTCCCATAAAACGAACACGAGAGGCTCCAATCGTGAAGATCATGATCATCTAAAATCCACAATTCACAAACAACCACGGAACAAAGGTTGGAAGGGCACAAATCCCTACACGTTACTACATTAGAAAGCGATAATACGTACATAGGATAAGCATGGGACTCCCCCACGAGGCACCTCGTTTTTGATTACTGAGTCATGAGCTCGACTCGATCCCCTCAATGGTAATTATCATTGGGGAAAGTGATTTGGTCGAGGTAGTTCAAGGATGAAACTTCCCCGCCAAAGTAGTGCTTCAACCTATGTCCATTCACCTTGAAATTGGGGCCATCATTTTGAGCTGATGGTCCCATATGGAAAAACTTGGGTCACGGTGAATGGACCGGACCAACGGGATTTCAACTTACCGGAAAAGATTTTCAAACGAGAATTAAAAAGCAAAACTTGATCCCCAATGTTAAAAACCCGGTTTTTAATTTTAGAATCATGCAACTTTTTAGTCTTTTCTTTATAAATCAATGAATTTTCATAAGCAATATCCCTTAATTCATCCAATTCATTTGATTGCATTTTTCGGTGTTTTCCCGCGGTCTCCATGTCATCATTACAATGCTTTAGGGCCCAATAAGCCTTGTGTTCCAATTCAATTGGCAAATGACAATTTTTCCCATACACAAGCTTATAAGGAGTGCACCCAATGGGCGTCTTATGAGCGGTCCTAAAGGCCCATAAAGCATCGTCCAACTTATCCGACCAAGATTGTCGGTTTTCCCCAACGGATCTCTCCAAGATCCTCTTCAACGCTCGGTTTGAAACCTCGACTTGCCCACTCGTTTGTGGGTGATAAGCCGTCGAAAGCCGATGTGTAGCCCCATATTTCCTTAGGACCCTTTCGAATTGGTCGTTACAAAAATGGGTTCCACGATCGCTTATGATTGCACGAGGGGTTCCAAACCGAGAAAACAAGCTTATAAAAAACTTGACTACCACACGAGCATCATTAGTGGGCAAAGCCTTAGCTTCCACCCACTTAGATAGGTAGTCAACCGCAACAAGGATGTACTTATTACCACGAGATGATGGGAACGACCCCATAAAGTCGATGCCCCAAACGTCAAAGATCTCACACACTTGGATGATATTTTGTGGCATTTCAACTTTTTGTGAGGCTTTTCCTTGTCGTTGGCATGAGTCACACGACTTCACAAGCTCATGTGCATCTCGGTAAATAGTAGGCCAAAAGAAGCCGGCATCAAAGACCTTCTTAGCCGTGAGATTAGCACCGTGGTGACCACCCGTGGGTCCCTCGTGACAAGATCTAAGGATATTAAAAGCTTCGGTACCAAAGACACAACATCGAATGATTTGATCCGCACAAGTTCGAAACAAGTAAGGGTCGTTCCAAAAGTAGAACTTGACGTCACGAAAGAATTTTCGTTTTTCTTGAGTCGTCATACCCTTGATGATAAAATTGCCCGCATGGTAATTTGCAATGTCCGCAAACCATGGGGTGGAAGAATCAAGCTTAGAATTCACTACACTAAGTGTCTCGAGCGGAAATGTTTCGGTGATTTCCTTTGGCTCGTAAACACTTTGGTGAGGATCTTCCAAACGAGAAAGATGATCGGCCGCTAGATTCTCGGCTCCTTTTTTGTCAACGATTTTGTGATCAAATTCTTGAAGGAGGAGAATCCAACAAAGTAATCTCGGCTTTGCATCTTGTTTAGCCATAAGATACTTGATAGCCTAATGATTCGTATACACTATGCATTTCGTCAAGACGAGATAAGGTCGGAATTTCTCAAATGCATACACCACGGCAAGGAACTCCTTCTCCGTTGTAGTGTATTTAAGTTGAGCCTCGGTCATCGTCTTGCTAGCATAGTGAATAGGCAAGAAGTGATTTTCATGACGTTGCCCCAATACGGCCCCAATAGCGTAGTCACTGGCATCACACATGAGCTCAAAGGGGCGGTTCCAATTGGGATCAATAAGAATGGGAGCTTCGGTAATTCTCCTCTTAAGGATTTCAAAGGCTCGTACACAATCTTCATCAAAGACAAAACGTGCCTCTTTTTCAAAAAGATGTGTAATAGGTCGAGAGATCTTTGAAAAATCCTTAATGAATCGACGATAAAAGCCCGCGTGGCCTAGGAAACTCCTAACTCCCTTAACGGTTTTTGGATGAGGTAATTTGGCGATGACGTCTACCTTAGCTTGATCTACCTCAATCCTCGCTTTCGAGACCTTGTGCCCTAAGACGATTCCACTCTTAACCATAAAATGACATTTTTCCCAATTGAGCACAAGGTTGGTTTCCTCACAACGCTTCAACATTCTCTCAAGATTCGACAAACACGAAGTGAACGAATTACCAAACACGGAAAAGTAATCCATGAAGACTTCCATCGTCTTCCCGATCATATCATGAAAAATAGCCATCATGTACCTTTGAAAGGTTCCCGGTGCATTGCAAAGTCCGAATGGCATTCTACGATAGGCAAACGTTCCATAGGGACACGTAAACGTAGTTTTTTCTTGATCACGAGGATCGATGAGAATTTGGAAGTAACCGGAAAAACCATCTAAAAAGCAATAGAAATCGTTTCCCGCAAGACGCTCCAACATTTGGTCCATGAAGGGCAAGGGAAAATGGTCTTTACGAGTGGCTTCATTCAACTTACGATAGTCAATGCACACTCTCCATCCGGTCACGAGTCTAGTGGGAATCAACTCGTTGGTATCGTTTGGCACAACGGTCATTCCTCCCTTCTTAGGGACATAATGAATAGGAATCACCAAGGGCTATCGGAAATAGGGTAAATCATTCCCGCGTCAAGGAGTTTTAGGACTTCCTTTTTTATGACGTCGTGAATTTTGGGGTTCACCCTCATTTGACATTGGATTGCGGGCTTGTAATCCTCCTCCATTAAGATTTTGTGGGTACAAAATTTGGGATCGATTCCCTTAATGTTGGATAACTTCCACGCAATTGCCCCTTTGTGATCCTTTAGAACATCGACAAGCGCGGTTTTTTCATCATCCGAAAGTTCTTTCGTAACAATAACCGGCAACTTGTCGCCCTCCTCCAAAAAGACATATTCGAGATGAAGAGGTAAATCTTTCAACTAGAGGATAGGTGGTTCCTCAATTGAAGATTTGGGCTCGATACTCATAACCTCCTCGGGTGGAGGAAATGGGAACTTGTTAAGAAAATCCTTGATAATCGAGAAGTCCTCATCATTGTCGAGGTCTTCGTTACAAGTACATGGAACATCGAATTCTTCCAACGTAAAACCACCACCTTCAAATGGAGTGAAGGTTGGTGTCGAGTTATCAAGGATGGGATCCAACATAGTGGAATTTCCACTATTTTCATCATCACCAAAACCTAGAACTTCTTGTGAAAATTCCTCGCAAACCACGTCAATCATATCAACGAGGTTTATGGTCGCAACGTAATACACATGTGAAATTTGAGAGTTTTGAGTTGCGTTTATAACAAGTTCCTCGTCGTTGAAACGTAAGGTGATCTTTCTAGCATGAACATCAATCAAAGCCATAGACATATCTAAAAACGAACAACCTAAAATGAGAGGAACTTGAGGATCCGTGGGAATATCGACAACGATAAAGTCTACCGGATAATAGAACTTTCCCACTTTCACAAAAACGTCTTCCGCTAATCCACATGCGAGAATCGTGGAATGGTCGGCCAACTCGATATACATTAGTGAAGGAGTAAGATTAGGAAGATTGAGCGACTTGAAGATTGCAAGTGGCATCAAGTTAATGCTAGCACCAAGATCGGCCAAGGCATAACATTCTTCCATATCTTGGATTGCACAAGGGATAAAAAATTTACCGGGATCACCGACTTTTTGAGGTATGTGATACAAGGCTTTTGACACCCCGTATAAAAATTAGTTCGTTTAAGTATGTCTAATCGAATCGTTGTTCTCGGTATCTTAACGAATTGATTTCCGGCTTAAAGTACGACTCTATTGTTTTTGGTGAAACAAATATTTTGGGTACTTTAAAATAAAATGTGCAAAACAATTAAAGTAAAAGGGCAGATAAAGTAAATCTAAGTCTAATTAAAATAAAATGCAAGTATTTAAAAGCATGACTAAAATTAAAGGGCACTAAACTTAAATAACGCAAACTTAAAACTAACTAAGGCAAACTTAAAACGCAACTAAAACTAAAACTTAAACTAAAGAAAGGCTAAAATAAATCTAAGGCAAATAAACTTAAAGTGCGACTAAGGAAAAAGGCGGGAAAAATAAAGCTCGAAATTAAAGAGCAGAAACTTAAAAAACTGAAATTAAAAGAACCTGAAAATCAACTCATCCGGAATAATTCCCTTATTCGGAATAAATGGATTACTCGGAATATGTCACCTATTCGGAATAATCCTCTCTATTCGGAATGTTGGTCTTGATCCGGAATGTTGCTGTTGATCCGGAATATGTCTTGATTCAGAATGTTATTCCGAATAGAATACCTTACTCGGAATATGTCACTTATTCCGAATAGAAGCTCTTTATCCGGAATATCTTCTCTATCCGGAATATCCTTGCTATTCGGAATGTTTGGCCTATTCGGAATAATTCCCCTATCCGGAATATTGGATATTCCGGATGACCCACCTTGGCTAAAACCTTGATCCGGAATAAAAGTCTTATCCGGAATGTTTTAATATTCCGAATGAGATTCTTTTTAAATCCTTTACTCGGAATATTGCTGGGCTTGCGTTTCCTGGGAAAGATCAGAAACAGAAAACAAACACCCCGAAGAACAGGGAACAAGATATTCACACGAATCTAATGAAATTGAAATTAAATGGTAATTAAGGTGCAAGACAAGTATTTAAATTTGACAAGTAATTAAATGACAAGGTAATTAAAAGTGGAAGAACTAATTGTCACTATTAGCCAACAAAAATGAAAAGATTAATCCTAATGACTATTTATAGGGGAGGATTAAGGGGTGCTTAGGAAGCTTCCTCCCCTCTTTCCTTTCTCCTTAATTGCATGCTTAGTCCTTCTCTTCTTAATCTTTTGTTAATTGCACCATTAGTCCTTAAGCCTTTTACTCTTCTTAATCTTGGACTTTAAATGGCTTTGTCTCGGGATTTCTTCAAACTCGTCTTGTAATTCTTCAATAAATTAGACTTGAGTTTTTCAGCTTTTGATAAACTTCCGTCTTTTGACTTTTTCTTCGATAAATCTTCAGAATTGGTCTTGGACTTCCGTTCTTTTTGCACTCTTGACTTCTTGACTTCGTCTTTCGTCTTTTTCTTCGATAAAAGCCCGTGAATGCCCGTGTTTTCTCCACTTTTCACCTTTTCGTCCTAAATCACAACAAAAACACAAACCACGCATAATTCTGACATAAAAGACATAAAATACACGTTTTGGCTCGGTTATTATTGTAATTAAGTGGTAAAAAGGATGGGTGTTTACACACCTATCAGTATGCGATTAAGATAAACCGATGAACAACTAGACAATTGATGCAATTTCTCCTTGTTGTTCAACATACTCTTAAAGTTAGCGGCAAATCGATGCATCATGAGCAAAGCATCGGCGAAACTCACATTAAAGTGCAAATCACGAAACATTTTCATAAAAAGCTCAAATTGATAAATTTGGCGCTCTTGACGTTTCTCCTTTGTATGTCTCGGTGGATAGGGCAAAGGTGGTGTGGGTTGAGGCATAGGCATAGCCTTTGGAATCTCGGGTTCTAATGTTGGTAATGGGTCAACCGTAGGTGTGGCATGAGCGGTACTTCGTGGGATTGGGACATGCTCCTTTTCGACCACCACCTCAGGTTCTTCCTCAATTGCTTCCTCCGTAGGAGCAACTGGTTGAGGAGTCGGTTCCTTAAGTGTCTTACCACTACGTGTGGTAATCACTTTCATCTCACCCTTAGGGTTTGATACGGTGTTGCTAGGAAGACTACTCGAAGACGGTTTGCACATAATTGCCTCAAACATTGATGAAATTTTGTCTTTAAACATGGATTGCCTCTTCTTGGCTTTAATCATTTCTTGCTTAATTTCATGTTGCCCTTGTTCCATTTTTTGTTGGTTTTGTTGTAACCTAGTTACATTTCCTTCCATCTTGTTTGTATGGATTTTAAGCTCATTTGCTAACTCATTTTTCAACTCTTTCTTCAAGTCGTTCTTAAACTCGGATCTTAGGCTAATGATTTCTCTTTGAATGTTGTCAAACCTAGCATCGTTTCCATTAGCGTATTCAACAAATTCATTTGGAAGATCTTTCAAAGTTTGCAAATTCTTGTTGTTGTTTTGAAAATCATTTTGATTTTGTTTGAAACTTGATTATTAGCCCCTTGATTACCATAGTTTCCCTTGTTGTAATTGTTTTTGAAACCAACTTGATTGTTGCGATAGTTGTTGTTAGCATTTTGATTTGAACCAAAACCCGGTGGAGTCAATTGATTAGAGCGGGTAACTTGACCGTCTTGGTTGTAAGTTCCCGTGTCCACGTAGGCACTCGAAGTGTTACCACCGTTGGTAATGCACTCGGAGAAATCATGACCTCCACCACAATACATACAAGAAACCTCAACCGCTTTAGCCGTAGCGGGAGCACTTGGTTCTACAACTTTGAACTCAATTAGAAAACCTTTAAGCTTATCAAAGATTTTGTTTTCCAAGTTCGCCTCAATTTGGCAAGCATCGATGGTATTAGACAAAGAAGGTGAAGCCGAAGACGAAGCCTTACGAACACTCGACGTGCTACGAGGACTATACACCTTAGATCTATTCTCAATTATCACCAAAGCTTCCTCAACCGTTTTACACAAAAAATTACCACCCGCGGCGGCATTAAGATAATCCCTTTCATGATCATTAAGTCCATTGTAAAACGTATCAATTTGATGCAAATCGGAAAAACCGTGATGAGGACACTCATGTAACATTTCCTTAAACCTATTCCAAGTCGTTGAAAAACTCTCATTAAATTCTTGTGAAAATTTTGAAATCTCGTTTTTCAAATGCGTAGTCTTAGAGGGCGGAAAAAGTTGGTTCACAAACTTAGACACGAGATCCTTCCACGTCAATATAGAATTGGGTGGCTCTTTCTATAACCAAATTCTAGCGGGCCCCGCTAAGGAATACGGAAAAAGCATCATCTTAATCGAGTCATTAGCAACATCCTTAAACTTGCAAGTGGCGGTAAGACGATTGAATTGGCGGATATGGTTGTGCGGGTTGTCCTTCTCATCACCACGGAATTTGTTGTTTTGGATCATTGACAACAAACCCGTTTTCACTTCAAAATTCTCCGCAAGGATAGCAGGAATCACAATAGCCTCTCCATAACCCTCGGTGGGTGCTTGAAGTAACTCCATCATAGTTCGATTCGCCATGGTTGGTTCTTCTCTTACAATGGGTTCGTCAATAGGAGACTCCTCACTAGAAAGATTAGGAGTAGGTGTTGACTCCTTTCGGTTTTTTTGTTTACGTGCACGTCTTGCTTGATTACGAGTAAGCATAAACGTCACGTGTAACGTGGGAGTGAGCAAAGAAGATTCTTTTTGGTGTTTTGTATTTTTCCAATTTTTTGTGGTTTTTGATTGTTTATACTTTTTTTGGATTTTTGTGATTGTATTAAGTAGACCAAAATCTACAAATCTCCTCCTTAATCAAATCTCTTGATTAAAGAAGCCTCAAGGAATGAAAACGATCACGTGAAGTGAACGCCTTTGATGAATTTAGAACGTTGGTGGAACACCAAAACGTTCAAGAGGGTTTAATCAATGAAACCAAGAAAGTATATATGATACTTAATAATACTTCGGGCGGAAATACCCTCAATTAGCTCTCAAAATCAAATACTCACAAGCAAGCGGGGAAACGAGGCAGCGCGAAGCACTTAAGAGCCTTTTTCCTTAGGGTATATTTTATAATACCCGCCTTATACCCACCTTATAGTTTGTATTTTTCAAAATCGAGCTTCACGAAAGTATTTATCTATTTTTTCCTTTTCTTTCTTGTTTGAGATTCGAATACAATGATTGGGTAATGACCTCACAAGTCAAGATTGTGTTTTCACACGTTTGGAGTACTTGTGAATTTATTGTTCTACGTATACAATATAGTAATAGAATTCACACAAAAAACGAAAAACCGATAATACGTATTAGTAGAGTGCTACTAATACAATAGATATTATGGCTATATATAAAAACAACAATTACCAAATCAAAACACAACACGCCTCCCCGGCAGCGGCGCCAAAATGATAGTTGTAATTTTACACTTGTTTTGGAAAACAAGGTAATTAGGGTAAGTACGACGATTTAGGAAAATCGTGCACAAATGACCTAAAATGGGAATCGTTATCAAGGAGGCTAGTGTGTTGTGTAGAGAGATGATTAATTATGTGATATATGATTATGATGAAAGAGAATAGAAATGAGATAAGAAGAGAATAACGGTTACGATGACGAATTACACTAAGACGAAAAGGTCGTACACGTAAAACCGTAAAAAGTACCAAAATTAAAAATTTACTCTAAAAATTTCTAGAAAATTACAATAAATCCTAAATAACGTAATTAGAGTTTACAAAAAATCAAAAATCACCCAAACCTTTTATTTAATTAAATAATGATTTTTTAATGCTAATTAAAGCCCTAAAACTCAATTTAATTAATAAAAAGCCTAAAATGAGATTTATCACTTTGTAAACCTCTAAAATACCCTAAATTAATTTAAAACTATTTTTGAAAATTTTAAAATTAATTAAAACTATTTAAAAACAATTAAAAACTATTAAAACTTAAAATAATTATAAAAATTAGTCAAAGGACAATAAAAATATTCTAAAAATTGTAAAATTCCTAACTTAATGTATTTAACCTAAGAAAAATATAAAAACTTGAAAAATCAAAATTTTAATTTTTAATAATAAAATAATAATAAAATAATAATAAAATAATAATAAAATAATAATAAAATAATATTAAAAATCCAAAATTTATAAAAATTTCTAAAAACTTGCAAACTAGCTTAATTTAACCTAAATAAATAGAAAATGAACTTGAAATTACAAAATACCCCTAATGGGCCTTCAAATGGGCCAAAAGTCCAAACAGTCCCCTTAATGGGCTCAAATAGGCCCAATAAGCAAAATGTTGTCCAATTAAGCCCAAAAACTCCTATCTGACTCAAAATTTGATTCTGAACACAATTTTTCAAAGGCCCAAAAGCTGAAAATGTGAAATAAGCTGGCTTATATCAAACAGCTTATTCTTAATGGGCTTTTTGGCCCATTAAGCTATAAGCTGATGCCATAAGCTCAAATTAGACACACAAGCTTCTTTTGAGTTTCTTAAGACTTCTGTAAAAAGAAATTTGAAAAAAGTCCAAGGAATAATCTTGAAAATGCAATAAGCAATCTACAGAAAACGACAAAATAGTCGTTTTTGAGTTCTAGGCTATCCCAAGAGCTGATTCAAGTTTCAAAAGCTTTTAAATGACTTAACTAAGCTTAATCAACAAAATTTTTTCAAATAAGTTCACTCAATAAGCTGAAGTAAGCAAATAAACACTTATGAAAAAGTCAAATGAGTTTGTTTTCTCGCAAAAAGTCAAAGTCAAAGTCTAATAAGCTCTAGTTCAAACAAATGGGTCAAATGATGAAGATTGATCACAAAAAATAAGTTGTTGCAGGTCTGGATAAGCCAATATGGCTTATTAATAAGCTGAATGCAAATTAACACTAGCAGGGGCTAGTTTTGGTGTCTGAGCAGTGGGAAAAGTTTCCACTGCTTGACTTGTTGACTTTTTTGTCTTTAGTGACTATTTTGGAGATTCAAGTTACAAAAAGGCACCCAAATGATCAGTGGATCATAAGGAGTCAATAACAATCAAAAAATCACAATCACTAACAACCAATTAGTACATTTTAATCAAAACATCACCAGATCTAGCACATACATGAACAAATAAGCAGTTGAGGTTCATTAAGCACTTATAGCACAATTCAACCAGCCAAACTTAACCAAATGCATACACAAGAAATAATAAACTTAAATAAGCAAGTCTAAATAGGTTTCATGCACTGATTCAAAGTATTGAGCAAGATTCAAGCACTTAAAGTTACTGATGAACACTAAACATGCAGTTATGAACACTTGCTGATGCAATTGACCACCAAGCCAAATTCAATCACTCAGATCTTTCACATATGATATATTGATGATCTTTTAACAACTTTTAACCCTAAGCATGCATAAATTCTAGATTTTACCAAAATATTAGGTCAAAAACAGTTAAACTCAATGAGATATAGCACAATGTTTGATTTGAGGTTTCAAACCCAAAAACTTGCAGCAATATGCACTCAACCAAGCCAATAACAGATAACAAGCACAAACACAAACTTCTAACCACACAATAACAACTTATGATCTCAAACAGGTAATCCCAAACACCCTTTTAACTTTTCAAAACCCAATTTTCAAATCAAAAGTGTTATCCAAGACCACCCAAGCCCAAATAAGCAAAATAACAAGTATAATATGCAGATTTAAGCAAGATTAGACCATAAAATCAGCAAGAACACAAGTAGCACACAAATTCACCAAAAATCAAGATTTTAACAGATTTTGGGTGGAAAGGTGTGTACCTCATGGATGTACACCCACACCCACGAATTTTGAGCTTATGTACCAGCAAGAAAAAGTACAAGCTTCCACAAACAACCGTGCTAAGAATCAACATGGTTAAGAGCACAATATACAAATCAAAAAAGTTAAAAAGCCTTGATTAATGCAACTCTTGTATCCCACACTTGATTATCCCCAAGTTATAGGCTTCACCGCACCTTGATAACTCAATATCAGGATGCTATGATCAGCTTTATAGCCCAAGAATTCCAAGGTGTACCAAGAACCTTAGCAAAATATCAAGCTTGAAGGAAAATGTGCAAACTTTTGCACACTCCTTGAAAACCGGTTTTAAGGTTTAAGATTAGCAAACAAGTAACAATAATAATCAGGAAACAACAATGCCACTTGACTTTTCTTCAAAGATTCAAACTCATTTCATTAAACTGAAAATAGATTTATAGAATTTTGAACAAAGGAAAATTCAAGAGAAAAGATTAAAGTACTCAGTCCAATGCCTTATATATTGCTAAGAGGCTAAAAATCGTAAACCCTAAAGCTGTGAAGTCCCCATTATGCCCTTGTCTTGTTTTGAGTCTTTGAAGATCATGTGACTCTTTCTTGTTTGTTTGTGGAGCTGGCATGGTGAAAAGGTGATCAAATGGCTTGAAACAACCTTAACTTCAAAGCAATGCTGTAGAACGTTGGATGACTGTCCAACATTTGGCAGTATGCACAAAGGTGTGTAGCAGGGAATCTTGTGTGGGGTGTGGGGTGATGTGGCAAGGTTTTTAAAAGTTGGGTTGTGATTAGGGAGACCCTAATCATCATTCTGGAGCAGTTAGGGGTTTAATTGTAACACAATTAAGAAAACCCAATTTGTGTTCTTGAGGGAATAGTTGCTAGTTTGATCCGGATTAGTGTTTAAAAAACATGTTAAGCGCCAAATTTAAACTTAATAAATTAAGTTGTTAATCTGGTATGAGTGGATTGGTGAGGTGGAGCAATGGAGGCTTGTGATTGGTGGAAATGGGTGAGTGGGACAGGTGTCAAAGCATGAGTGGTCTAGGTAAATTTGTTTGTCTGCCATGTTTAACCCCTTTCTTTTCTTTCTCTTGTCAATTGCATATAAACTAGCAAAAATCCGGATTCCTTTGTAATTGAAGTTTTACTTTTCACACTTTTGCCCCAAATACTTTTCCAAAGTATTTTCAGGGATATTTCTTACCATTTCTTGATTCTTGAAGGACTGATTTGGTATTTGCTTCAAGGATGATGGTATTAACTTATATGATTGACATTTTGGAGGACTAAAATTGCCAAATCATGATTAATGAGGGACCATTTTTGCCAAGTCTCAAAGTCAAGGGTCCTTTTGGTAATTTTGACATTTTCAAAGGACCAAATTTGTAATTCTTATAACTTTGAGTTCTTCATGGTATGTTTGACTTTGAGAAGGACTAATATTGACATTTTAGTTTTGTTGAGGGACTAAATATGCCAATTCTTCAAAGTCAAGGGCCCTTTTTGCAATTTTGACAAACTTTAGGGACCAATCTTGTAATTTTAAGGATACAAGGGTATAAAGTGTCAATTATTCAATATTGGAGGACCCTTCTTCATAAATCTTCAAATATTCAAGGGTTTTCTTGGAAAATTCTTCATTAGGGCTTGGTTCAATGTGCGGCTTCGTTTCCCGTGTTCGTTTTTGCATGATTCTTGTGATCTTTTGTCATTTTCTCAATAGCCGTACCTAAAATACACAGGCAACAAACACAAGCATATATTGGGGTATTTTTATGATATTTAATGCATTTAAAGCCCTTTTTGGACGATGAGACTATGTATAAAAGCAGTCTCATCAGTATCCGAGAGAAACCGGTTTCTTTCTAACGGCCTATTCAGATTCTGATCATGTAGGGTGTCTTTGTGACAATCTAACATTTTCAGGTAGTGAATTATTTTCTCGTATAATATTTTGAAACTTATTTTTGTGTTGGTTGATGAACTCACAATTTACGGATTTAAATTTGGGCTTACGTGCATAATTTAGCGTCCTTCACGACTAAACCGGAAACCTTAGGATTAGGTATTTACGTTTTTGAACTCTGTTTTTGATGTTTTTATTAGATTCGTTTTGTGCCGTTGATTCATAATTTATAAAAACGTTTTTCATAAAACAACCCGAGGGCACGCAAAGCGAGGAAACTAGAATCGAGGAATACCCGTAAATTAGCGGGATGGGACAAAACTAATTTATCCCACCCCACTAAAAGGGACGGCCCAAACTAGGACACCACATCTTTGATGTGGCACCCTTGTAAGCTATAAGCTTACACATGTAAGCTTAGCTTCATTTTGAAGCTACTCATATCCCACTAAACCACAAAACCATCTAGCTAAACCATTTACTTCCATTCATACATGCAAACAACTCACACATACTCTCTCCCTCTCACCCTTGCCGTCCCACAACACCATACAACACCACCATTTGATCTTTTCTAGCCACAAGATACATGTTATCTAGCCATATTATGGAGAAACCTTGAAGCCTTGATTGATTGGTGGCCATTTTAACAACAAAGGAGGTGATTTGCTTGTGTCCTAGGGCTAATTTCTCAACAAAATATCTTGGTGATTGATGATCTTGGAGATATATTTGGTGTTCATCAAGTTGTTGTCTTCCAAAAACAAGATATAATCTTGGTTGGTAAAGAAGATCATCCTTTCCATTTCTCTTGTTATTTTTGTAAAGATCAAATGTATTTTCTTTCTTATTGTATATGTATATGATGAATATATGATGATAAAAATGTTGTGTGGGGTTCAAGTGTTGATAAATATGCTTAAAAAGATGAATAACCATAAGAAACAAGGCTAAAATCATGCTTAAATTGTTGGATGTATAAAAACAGTAAGTAAACAAGACTTAAACTGATAAAATTGCATGGTGGAATCCATTTACAGTAAGTATAAGATGTCATACACATGTGAGAGTTGGCCATGCAATGGAATCATCAAAATGAGTGAGATATGATCAAAACAAGATGAGTGTGCTAATATGAATAGTCTGTTTTGTAGGGACTGTTAATGATAATTAGACATAGAATGAGCAGTAGCTGTAACTAATTTATTTGTAGCACATAATATGAAGTTTATGCCATCCAAAAATGAGCTTCTATCTCATTATAGAAGTCAAGATATGATAAAATGGTGAAGATGAAACTAAAAATCAGATTTTAAAGAATTAATGTTTAATACTATTATATAAGCACTCAAATAATATAGTATAAAATATGAAATTAAAACCCACTAACTTATGAACTTCATTTATATAAATATGTATAAGGTTAAATAAATGGACACTTTATAAAAATGGTAGTTGAATAAGATTTATAAGTTATAAAAACTATAAACATGATTTTTACGACTTTTTCTGGCTATTACCGTAAAATTAACGTTTTTCGCCAATTAAAAGTTAGACGATCAAACCCGTCTAATGTAAAGTTTTTAAAAGTCATATACTGATATATAAGTATCTAATATAAGTAAAAGCCTATAAAACCCGAACTATAGGACATACGGACATTAACGAGCTAAGTTAGCATATTGGACTAATAATTTAACTAAATAAGTTAAACACTTATAAAAAGTACTTATTGGGCTTAACCCATTTGGGCCCAACATGGAAAGCATAAATACTGATAGTAAAAGTATAAAATGGACTAATACAAGTTAAAGAACTTATAATAAGCTTATTGGACTTAAAACATGTAAAATAGGTAAAACTAGTAAACTAGTAAAAAGTTACCAATACATAAACACTAAAATGAGTAAATAAGAATGTATAAACCCACTTGATCATCATAATATGTACAAAATCATCATATGTATATTTGTTATTTTGATAAAGTCATTGGACAAAAGTCTAAGACCGATTATTATTTATATAGTTTTCCGTGACCGAAGCACGCCCGTAGCCGATAATCCGCCTTTCATTATCAACGTGAGTTCATAGCCTCGCACTCTTTTAAATGTTTTATAAAATGATTTGTAAACCCGCGAGGGAGATAACATGCTAGTTTTTAATAAAAATAGAACACAAGTAGTCCCGATGGTATGCTTAATGATATGGACCCGAATGATGCTATGACCCAATAAAAGAGATAAAAAGGATTATTAGTAGATAGGTTATGTCACTCAAAGTCCCATTAGCATGAATTGTGAACTACCGGGATTTGGTAGATGCTTATGCATATGATAGTACTATTTGGGGACGATCACCCCAGTTCGCGCCTTGACGGTTGATCCCCGTCGTACTACATTGATTGGTAAGCGAATTTATGTATGAGAAGATTTACATAACGTGATTTTTGTGACAACACGCTAACTTAGATGGGCAAAGTGTTTGTCGGGTTCGCGGCCCGTTGTTGTGATAGTAAGGTAACAATGTCATGCGGCTAATAATAATCCTAAAATGTATTTCAATACAATACGATAACGATATGAATAAGGATAATAATATTACCTATAATGGTAATATTGAGGCTACGGTCTCATGGACGGTTTAAGATGTATGCTTTGATTATATATTGCCTGACTAGCAATACGGGGACTTACTTATGATATTATACTTGTGTTCTGATTTCAACGATTGTTTTATATAACGGTTTTATTAAACTCTATGAATTCACTCGGCATTCGCTGATATTATTTTTGCATGTTTTTATCTCAGGTGCTTGAAGGTAATCCGGATGGAGATCGACTCTGATGGCCCACATAATATTAAAAATGTTCATTCGATCTATGTTTTGTAAACTTAATGACCTGCTGTATACTTTAAAACTTTTTATCGAATGAATGTATGTTAAACCTTGTACAACCATTTTTATGTGTTTTCTATGATTAGAGTTATTGTGCTATCCCGTAACACTCTAAAATACCCTTCCGCTGTACCGATACGAAAATTGAGAGTGTTACAGTTTGGTACCAGAGCTCTCGTTATAGAGAACAAAAGATTTTAAAAACCAAGGTTTTGAACAAAACTTTTCAAAATCTTTTAACTATGAACATTTGAGAAAATATTTGAAAAATCTTTTGACTATAACGGTGCCAAAGATCTCCGACGTTACCAACAAGCCCTATTGAGAAGATATATATTTTGATATATATAATTTAATTTATATATATGTATATATCGTGGTTTCAGTATGTAATTGTTTAATAAGTATGTTATCCTAATACGAGATATATATAAATGCAGATTGTCATGGCTGACCCTAATATTCCTGTAGAGAACCATGCTATTCCCGAGCCTGAGATAGGACTAGGAGATCAGATTGCCCCTCAGGTTGATATGGTAGAGAATGAGATTGATAATGTTGATATTGAGAATGATGATGAGATTGGGTTAGATAATTTAGATGATGAGATTGACGATGAGGATGTCAAGGAGGATATAGGTATAGACGATGAGGTTGATGATGATGAGGAAGCCGAGCTTATTTACCCTTATGATGTTCAAAAGGGCGAGCCCTTACCCCCACCAGTTTATTTGTCTGATTCTGAGGTTGAGCTACCTAGGGATGAAATGTCTGAATCGTCTGAATCTGATTCTTAATCAGAGGAGGATGACGATGATAATGCACCCGACGGTACTGATGGTATTGCTACTCGTAGACGTGTGATAGGAGAGTCGTCTAGTGTTTGAGAGGCTACTCATATTGATGGTCTTGCACCATGGGCCTTGAGACGTGATTTAGATGCTTCTCGTGCTCAGAGGAGTATGACAGAGATTGGATTAGGTGTTGTTCAGACTAATGTTGCTTATCTAGAGTCGAAGACTAAGGTTGGTGAGAAAGAGCAGGAATTGCTTAGTTTGGATTTGACTGATGTAGAGCGTGGTTTGAATGAGGCTTTTAGGAGGTTATCTGTGTTAGAAAGTGGTGAGTTTGCTGCTATGAAGAAAAAGGTGAATTCTATGGAGATTCAGTTGAATGTAGCTCGTGCGATGCGTGTGAAAGCTGAGAAGGAGTTGAATATATCTGTGGGTTGGAATAGTAGATTTTATGCTGACATGGTTGAAAGAGGAGTGATCCGTAAGCGCCCAGTTGAAGATATGTCTAGTGATCGTCCGACAAAGATACAAAAGACGATGGATGATGGACCATCTGGCGGTTCTCAGTAGACCAGTCTGTGTTTAGTAGTGACCTTTGTATCTTTTGTACCTTTTGTAACTTTGACTGAACCGACTTGTTAGTAGTAGACCTGGCACAAATTTTGAGTATGTATAGTGCTAGAACTTTGATATGGGATGTAATTAAGACAATGCTTTTGTTTCAAATCGAATGAAATATGTATCTTGTATTGAATTCTATATTGTGCCTTATTTGTATCTTGATTATGAGTTCAATCCATATTATATGAATCCCTCGATTGGGTGAATGCTTAATACTTTGAAATTGTGAAATTATAGAACTATGCCGCCCAAGAAAGCTGTGACTGAGGATGATGTACGTAGGATTATTACGGAGCAAGTTACCGCATCTATGACTGAATTTATGGCAAATGCTAGAAATGAAGCTGGCGGTAGTGGAGTTGGTGGTAGTGGAGCTGGCGGTAGTGGAATTGGTGGTACTAATGTGAATGTGAATGCTAATGCTGGAGGAAATGTAGGAGGAATTGGAACTAATGCACGTGAAGTTGGTGGCTGTACTTATGTGACGTTCATGAAGTGTGAATCACTACCTTTTAATGGAACTGAAGGTGCTGTAGGATTAAGAAAGTGGATTGAGAAGATTGAGTCGGTGTTTCGGATTAGTAAGTTTAAGGAGGAAGATAAGGTGACTTTTGCTATGGCTACTCTTAAAGGTCGTGCGTTGACTTGGTGGAACGGGAGAATTGCTTTCATGGGTATTGATGTTGCTAATGCTACTCCTTGGGCTGAAATTAAGAAGTGGATGACTTTGGAATTCTGTCCTCGTAGTGTGATCATTAGGTTAGAACAAGAGTTGAGTCATTTGAGAATGAAAGGTGTGGACATTGATAGTTACACAAACCGATTCCATGAGTTGGCCGTGCTATGTCCTCGATTGGTGGAACCCGAAGAGATCCGAATTGAGCAATATATTAAAGGGTTGACCAAGAATATCCGGGGGGACGTGACATCATCGAAACCACTGACCATTGATGATGCTGTTCGAATGGCTTACCAACTCATTGGACAGATAATTCAGGATAGGGAAGATGAAGCCCGTATTGGTGAGAAAAGAAAAGGTGACGGTGATCGTGTAGATAGAGGTGATAATAGGAAGAATTTCAATCACCGTCAGAACCAGAGAAAGGGGAATGCAAATGCTCTTACCAACAACACACCGCGCAACGATGATAGATGTCCTAAGTGTGGCAACAAGAGGCATGCTGGCGACTGCTGAAAGTGCCGAAATTGCGGAAAGCTTGGACACAAGGTTGAAAGGTGTAAAAAGGGAACCATTTGCTTCAACTGTAATGAAGAAGGTCATAGGAAATCGTAATGCCCCAAGTTGAAAGCGATTATACCTGGAAAAAACCCCCAGGGTGGTGTCTATCAACTTGGAACAATTGAGGTGAAGAAAGAGGATCCGAATGTCGTTACCGATACGTTTTTACTCAACAATCATTATGCTGTTGCTTTATTTGATTTGGGTGCTGATAGGAGTTTTGTATCCACTAAATTTAGTGCCCTTATTGACATTGAACCTGTTGAGATAAATACCAGTTACGAGGTGGAATTGGCTGATGGTAAATTAGTGAAAACTAATAAGCTATTAGAAGGATGCTCTCTAAATCTCTTGAACTATTCCTTTCCGATTGATTTGATGTTTTGATATTATTATTGGTATGGATTGGTTGTCGTTGAATAATGCTACTATTTTATGTGGAGAGAAGAAGGTTAAGATTCCTCTTAGGAATAGGACGTTAGTAATTGATGGTAATCGAGGTGAATCCTGTTTGAAAATCGTTTCATGTATTAAAGTCCAAAAAGTACATCAGGAACAGTTGTGAGTTATTCTTAGCTCAAGTGACCGGGAATGAGTCTAGGGAGAAACGATTGGAAGATGTACCTATTATTTGTGAATTTCCTGAGGTTTTTCCTAAAGATTTAACTGGACTTCCACCGATAAGGCAAGTAGAGTTTCGAATCGATTTAATTCCTGGTGCTGCACCGGTGGCACGTGCGCCATACCGATTAGCCCCTTCGGAATTAAAGGAGTTATATGAGCAACTTAAGGAGTTGTCTGATAAAGGTTTTATTCGACCGAGCTCGTCGCCTTGGGGAGCTCCAGTCTTGTTCGTTAAGAAGAAGGATGGATCTTTCCGTATGTGCATTGATTATAGGGAACTGAATAAGTTGACAATTAAAAATCGATATCCTTTACCAAGGATTGATGATTTGTTTGATCAACTACAATGATCTAGTGTGTATTCTAAGATAGATTTACGGTCTGGATATCACCAACTTCGCGTCCGTGAAGAAGATATTCCTATAACTGCATTTAGAACTCGTTGTGGACACTATGAATTTCTAGTAATGCCATTTAGGTTAACTAACGCACCTGCGGTTTTAATGGATTTAAT
Source organism: Glebionis coronaria (assembly GCA_025667525.1). NCBI lineage: Eukaryota > Viridiplantae > Streptophyta > Magnoliopsida > Asterales > Asteraceae > Glebionis > Glebionis coronaria. Next base: position 136,721,362 of record CM046878.1, read on the forward strand.
GAATCGAGTGTGCAAGCCCTACTTGGATAAATTTGTGATTGTGTTTATTGACGATATTCTAATCTGTTCTAAGAATGAAGATGAACATAGAGAACATTTAAGGATTATTTTGAATTTGTTAAAGGATGAAAGGTTGTATGCTAAGTTTTCGAAATGTGATTTTTGGTTAGATTCTGTGCAATTTCTTGGTCATGTGATTAACGAAGATGGAATTCATGTTGATCCTACAAAGGTTGAAGCTATTAAGAATTGGTCTACACCGACAACGCCAACGGAAGTGCGACAGTTCTTAGGATTGGCTAGCTATTATAGGCGATTCATTAAAATTTTTTTCTCTAATAGCTAAACCCTTGACTAAGCTTACCCAGAAGAATAAACCTTTCGTTTGGGAAAGTGATGAAGATGGAGCATTTCAGACATTGAAGCAAAAATTATGTAGTGCGCCAATTTTATCATTACCCGACGGGAGTGAAGATTTTGTAGTGTATTGTGATGCATCTCTTAGAGGCTATGGAGCTGTTTTGATGCAGCGAGAAAAAGTGATAGCTTATGCTTCTAGGCAATTAAGGAAGAATGAGGAGAATTATACTACTCATGATCTTGAGTTAGGAGCTGTAGTCTTTGCTCTTAGGTTGTGGAGACATTATCTGTATGGCACCAAGTGTACAGTATTCACCGATCACAAAAGCCTACAGTACATTCTCGATCAAAAGGAATTGAACATGAGGCAATGAAGATGGATAGAGTTGTTAAGTGATTACGATTGTGATATAAAATATCACCCAGGAAAAGTCAATGTTGTTGCCAATGCATTAAGTAGGAAAGATAGAGAGCCTATCAGGGTACGTTCTCTAGTCTTGACCGTGCACAATAATTTGCCTGAGCAAATTAGAAATGCGCAAATAGAAGCCTGTAAGAAACAAAATTTTGTTAATGAAGGATTCCAAGGAGAAGGAGATCCTTTAGAGGTTAGAGTTGATGGAGTGAAATGCTTAAGAGGTCGTATGTGGATACCTATGCTTGGAGGCTTAAGAGATTTGATTATGTTAGAATCCCATAAATCTAAGTATTCCATTCATCCGAGATCTGATAAGATGTACCATGATTTGAAGAAGTTATACTGGTGGCCGCATATGAAAGTTGATATTGCTATGTACGTTCTTCAATGCTTGACTTGTGCTAGAGTCAAAGCTGAACATCAAAAGCCATCAGGACTACTTCAACAACCAAAGATTCCTGAATGGAAGTGGGAGCGAATTACGATGGACTTTATCACCAAGCTTCCTAGAACATCATCTGGAAACAACTCGATTTGGGTTATTGTCGACAGACTGACCAAATCAGCACACTTCATTCCAGTTAAAGAGTAGTTCTCACTGGAGAAGCTGACTCGTATATACCTTGATAATGTTGTATGCAAGCATGGAGTGCCTGTATCGATCATTTCAGATCGAGATCCTAGATTGGCATCGAATTTTTGGAAATCTCTCCAAAGATCTTTTGGAACGAATCTCGACATGAGCACTGCTTATCACCCCCAGACTGATGGGCAGAGTGAAAGAACGATACAAACACTAGAAGATATGTTGAGAGCTTGTGTGTTAGATTTTGGTAAGAATTGGGATAAACATTTGCCTTTAGCAGAGTTTTCGTATAACAATAGTTACCATTCTAGTATTAAGGCTGCACCGTTTGAAGCTTTGTATGGTAGGAAGTGTAGATCTCCTGTATGTTGGAGTGAAGTTGGGGATACCCAGCTCACGGGACCGGAATTGATCCGGGATACTACAGAGATGATAGTTCAGATTAAGAATAGGTTGTTGACTGCCCGTAGTAGACAGAAAAGTTACGCGGATGTGCGGCGGAAGCCGATGGAGTTTAAAGTGGGTGACCGAGTAATGTTGAAAGTATCGCCATGAAAAGGCGTTATAAGATTTGAAAAGCGAGGAAAATTGAATCCCTGTTATATTGGACCCTTTAAGATTTTATCTAGAGTAGGTCCGGTGGCTTACAAACTAGAGTTACCCCCAGAACTTCATGGTGTTCACAACACATTCCATGTATCTAATCTGAAGAAATGTCTAGCAATGAGTGATGAGAAAATTTCGTTGGATAAGGTTCGAGTAGATGGAAAGTTGCATTTTATCGAAGAACCCGTAGAGGTTATGGATCGTGAGGTAAAGCAACTGAAACAAAGTCGGATACCTATTGTCAAGATCCGATGGAATTCAAAGCATGGACTGGAATTTACTTGGGAACGAGAGGATGAAATGTGGAAGAAATATCCGCACCTCTTCGATTTCAATAAGAAACTGACATCAAAATGAAATGGATCACGAGGACGTTGATCCCTTTTAGGAGGAAAAGCTGTGACAATCTAACATTTTCAGGTAGTGAATTATTTTCTCGTATAATATTTTGAAACTTATTTTTGTGTTGGTTGATGAACTCACAGTTTACGGATTTAAATTTGGGCTTACGTGCATAATTTAGCGTCCTTCACGACTAAACCGGAAACCTTAGGATTACGTATTTACGTTTTTGAACTCCGTTTTTGATGAGACAATTTTTATTAGATTCGTTTTGTGCCGTTGATTCATAATTTATAAAAACGTTTTTTCGTAAAACGACCTGAGGGCACGCAAATCTAGGAAACTAGAATCGAGAAATACCCGTAAATTAGCGGGATGGGACAAAACTAATTTATCCCACCCCACTAAAAGGGACGGCCCAAACTAGGACACCACATCTTTGATGTGGCATCCTTGTAAGCTATAAGCTTACACATGTAAGCTTAGCTTCATTTTGAAGCTACTCATATCCCACTAAACCACAAAACCATCTAGCTAAACCATTTAATTCCATCCATACATGCAAACATCTCACACATACTCTCTCCCTCTTACCCTTGCCGTCCCACAACACCATACAACACCACCATTTGATCTTTTCTAGCCACAAGATACATGTTATCTAGCCATATTATGGAGAAACCTTGAAGCCTTGATTGATTGGTGGCCATTTTAACAACAAATGAGGTGATTTGCTTGTGTCCTAGGGCTAATTTCTCAACAAACTATCTTGGTGATTGATGATCTTGGAGATATATTTGGTGTTCATCAAGTTGTTGTCTTCCAAAAACAAGATATAATCTTGGTTGGTAAAGAAGATCATCCTTTCCATTTCTCTTGTTATTTTTGTAAAGATCAAATGTATTTTCTTTCTTATTGTATATGTATATGATGAATATATCATGATAAAAATGTTGTGTGGGGATCAAGTGTTGATAAATATGCTTAAAAAGATGAATAACCATAAGAAACAAGGCTAAAATCATGCTTAAATTGTTGGTTGTATAAAAACAGTAAGTAACCAAGACTTAAACTGATAAAATTGCATGGTGGAATCCATTTACAGTAATCATAAGATGTCATACACATGTGAGAGTTGGCCATGCAACAGAATCATCAAAATAAGTGAGATATGATCAAAACAAGATGAGTGTGCTAATCTGAATAGTCTGTTTTGTAGGGACTGTTAAGGACAGTTAGACATAGAATGAGCAGTAGCTATAGCTAACTTATTTGTAGCACATAGTATGAAGTTTATGCCATCCAAAAATGAGCTTCTATCTCATTATATAACTCAAGATAAGATAAAAATGGTGAAGATGAAACTAAAAATCAGATTTTGAAGAATTAATGTTTAATACTATTATATAAGCACTCAAATAATATAGTATAAAATGTGAAATTAAAACCCACTAACTTATGAATTTAATTTATATAAATATGTATAAGGTTAAATAAATGCACACTTTATAAAAATGGTAGTTGAATAAGATTTATAAGTTATAAAAACTATAAACATGATTTTTACGACTTTTTCGGCTATTACTGTAAAATTAACATTTTTCGCCAATTAAAACTTAGACGGTCAAACCCGTCTAATGTAAAGTTTTTAAAAGTCATATACTGATATATAAGTATCTAATATAATTAAAAACCGATAAAACCCGAACTATAGGACATACGGACATTAACGAGCTAAGTTAGCATATTGGAGTAATAATTTAACTAAATAAGTTAAAAACTTATAAAAAGTACTTATTGGGCTTAACCCATTTGGGCCCAACATTTAAAGTATAAATACTGATAATACAAGTATAAAATGGACTAATACAAGTTAAAGAACTTATAATAAGCTTATTGGACTTAAAACATGTAAATAGGTAAAACTAGTAAACTAGTAAAAAGTTACCAATACATAAACACTAAAATGAGTAAATAAGAATATATAAACCCACTTGATCATCATAATATGTATAAAATCATCATATGTATATTTGTTATTTTGATAAAGTCAATGGACAAAAGTCTAAGACAGATTATTATTTATATAGGTTTCCGTGACCGAAGCACGCCCGTAGCCGATAATCCGCCTTTCATTATCAACGTGAGTTCATAGCCTCGCACTCTTTTAAATGTTTTGTAAAATGATTTGTAAACACCCGAGGGAGATAACATGCTAGTTTTTAATAAAAATAGAACACAAGTAGTCCCGATGGTATGCTTAATGATATGGACCCGAATGATGCTATGACCCAACAAAAGAGATAAAAAGGATTATTAGTAGTTAGGTTATGTCACTCAAAGTCCCATAAGCATGAATTGTTAACTACCGAGATTTGGTAGATGCTTATGCATATGATAGTACTATTTGGGGACGATCACCCCAGTTCGCTCCTTGACGGTTGATCCCCGTCGTACCACATTGATTGGTAAGCGAATTTATGTATGAGAAGATTTACATAGCGTGATTTTTGTGATAACACGATAACTTAGATTGACAAATTGTTTGTCGGGTTCACGGCCCGTTGTTGTGATAGTAAGGTAACAATGTCATGCGGCTAATAATAATCCTAAAATGTATTTCAATACAATACGATAATGATATGAATAACGATAAAAATATTACCTATAATGGTAATATTGAGGCTACGGTCTCATGGACGGTTTAAGATGTATGCTTTGATTATATATTGCCTGACTAGCAATACGGGGACTTACTTCTGATATTATACTTGTGTTCTGATTTCAACGATTGTTTTATATAACGGTTTTATTAAACTCTATGAATTCACTCGGCATTCGTTGATATGATTTTTGCATGTTTTTATCTCAGGTGCTTGAAGGTAATCCGGATGGAGATCGACTCTGATGGCCCACATAATATTAAAAATGTTCATTCAATCTATGTTTTGTAAACTTAATGACCTGTATAATTTGGGACCTGCTGTATACCTTAAAACTTTTTATCGAATGAATGTATGTTAAACCTTGTACAACCATTTTTATGTGTTGTCTATGATTGGAGTTATTGTGCTATCCCGTAACACTCTAAAAGACCCTTCCGTTGTACCGATACGAAAATTGAGAGTGTTACAGTCTTGATACACGTAAAATTACGTCTGGTGGTGCACAATTTCTAGGTCAAGATAAGCTTGTGGGATGGTCTTCCAAGAAGCAGGATTGCACATCATTGTCATCAGCCGAAGCGAAGTATGTGTCTCTATCTGCATGTTGTGCTCAAGTTCTATGGATGAGAACACAAATCACGGATTATGTCTTTCACTTTGATAAAGTACCTATGTACTGTGACTCAAAGTCCGCCATAGCCATCTCTTACAATCCGGTACATCATTCCCGCACGAAGCACATTGATGTCAGATATCACTTCATTAAGGAACAAGTTGAAAGGGGTATTGTTGAACTATACTTTGTTGGAACTGCTTACCAATTAGCTGACTTGTTTACAAAAGCTCTTTTCAAAGAGAGGTTTGTGTATCTAGTTAGGCAAATTGGTATGAGATGTTTGACTCCAGCAAAACTGGAGATTCTGGCAGAGAAGCCTGTTTGATTCATCTATCAAACATCTACTTGTAAATATTATGAAAAAGCAAAATACAAAATTTAAAATCTTTGAAAATCAAAAATATTCTTCTCGACATGTCTTTCAGTATCGATAATATGGACATACCTAGAAATGTCGCTCAATAACGACACGGGTGTGTACATAAAGCTCGAATGAAAGTTGTAAATATTTTTCAAAACATGTCATTCTACTTTTAAAAAAGGAAAATGTCTATTATGGACAATTTTTCCAACAACGGGTAGAGCAATCTATCTTGGGTTGAGCTTGTCACAAAACATTCAATGTTTTGAGCTCAACACTATGGCTTGTAATCACTTTCAGATTGCAACCCGGATCTATATTCACGGGGGAGTGTACGATTTAGTGCGCTTACCCTTAGCAAAAGAAGTTAAATCTTCTTACACTTAAGTGGATTCGAAAAGACATTCAAAGTCTATGAACTCAAGTTTATGCTTTAGAAAAACCTTTTTGCCAAAAAGAATTGATTTTTCAAAAAGCGTTGAACACAATTTTTTCAAGAATTTTTCAATGATATTCAAAATCTTTCAAAAATTATGTGTTCAACAACTCCTATCCTCAAAATTTTAATGTGGATCATATCCTCGTAATGACAATTCCATTGGATCAATTTTTGAGGGGGAGAGTTCCAAATTCATGCTAAGTTTGACACATTTTTTCCCCGAATATTTTCAATACAATTTTTCAAAGTATATTTTAATCAAATTTAGTATCTCTAATATCAAAAGATTTTATATATTAGAGATAGGGGAGAAAATGTGATCTAAAGACTCAAGCACTGATGACTACGATCAAATACCCACAACATCTTTAATTCACGACGTTATTGGTGTCAAAAGGGTGGTTAGGTTTAAGTCCTATGATCCAACCAGAACCGGAGGGATCTTCCCAAGGACAATCCAATAGATTATTAGAAGTCCTTAGGAAAGATGGAGTAGAATGTGAACGAAGCTGAATGCCGACTAAGTACTGATGCTAGCACTAGAACAATCACAACAAGGTGCTAGTAATGATGTCTTGGTAAGCATTGAAGGGGTTGAAGAATGAAAAAGAAATGTAAAGATAAAGGGTGAAAAGAAATTAGCCCTCCATACAACCTAGGCAGAAACCGGGTCAACACATCATGAAGACAACGCATCATGGACCCAGTGATGTAATGCACAACCCCTCCCCAGCTGACTCAGGCTTCTCTCAAAATAAGTTTGTTTTATTGTCACGGAGATCAACACGATTTCTATTGACTTTCTCACTCCGAGATAGTTGATATTGAATAGGTGGCATCTGCTCCAGCCTCTGACCACTAAAAGTGCACAAATCGAATCTAGAGCCAAGAGATCAATCAAATCTCGTTAGGACACACGGAATGACGATAAAAAGAGTCCTACACTATATCCTTGAGATATTGCTAGAACACTCAGAGTGATACTACCTAGTATTCGCAATGATGAGTGGAAATCCTTCCAGTGTTAACATCAAACAGCACTGCGGTAGGTCATGTGTAAGATTCTTTATGAATTGAACATATGTAAAACTGAAAAGCAACAGTGGTTTGTTTCTTTATCGATTCAAACTCGTTTCAGGTCTCTACGCGATATCTTTATGGTCTTGCCAGAACATTCAGAGTGATATTCATTAATATTCACAGTGATGAATGGAAATCCTTCTAGCGTCAACATCAAACAGCGCTACGGTAGGTAACTTGCGAGATTCTTTATGAATCAAGCTTGTGTCAACTAGAAAGCAACAATGGTAAGATTCTTAATTAATCAAACTTGTTCCTGGAATTTGAATTGACGACTTTAATCAAGCGGATATTAATCCAATTGATTCACTCTTTATGTTCGCAGTCTTGCTTTGAGACGGTCGAGTAAAGAGAACCACCAGTACAGTCGTGAAACCCTATCAAGGAGGTTCTTAATCGAATCTACCTAATCACAGGTACGATATCTAATATCGTGTAACACTCTTCACCGACCAGAGGTAAAACGCTACCGATTAAGGACGAATGTCAAAGCCATTCAGTCCGTGTCTATGTTTTGTCTCAAGAAGATGACGTTACGGTGTATTCAATAAATTCTAAGATTCAAATCCACATACTTATGCCCAAAGACATTCAACAATCAAGAAAGCTAAAGACTTCCGCAACTCTGATGATCAAGATATTCCTTATCAGTTAATATAGAGGGATGACCTCTCTTCAAAGGAGATTGGTAGCAAGCTTTCAAGATTGCGCAAAGTATGAGTATGAGGATAAAGACACAAGATCGCAAGATGGCAAAGACAAGTCAAGAATGATTTGAAGATCTCAAGATAAAAGACAAAGTCGAAAGACAATGACAAAGGCTTAACGATCACATCATGAAGGAACAAAAACTACTATCACACGTTTAAGACTCATCTATGACGAAATTCATAATCTCCATTGAACTCCAAATATCGAAGAGGAATGACCTCACATTGGGGGAGATTGTTAGCCTCAAAATATTGAGTCAAACAAGAATGTTCAGTCATAGGTTTACATTGTAATATTTATTAGAACATTTTTATAGTTAGTTAAAATGGTCGTGACATTATGGGCTTGATGGTTAGCTTAAAAGGCCTCTTTCAAGCTACTAAGAATTTATTCAAGCCCGACCCAAAACATATATAGTCCATTAGAGAGCCCGCATGTGGGTGAACTATATAAGCACCCTCCTGGCATGTTAGGAGGGTAGAAGTTCTCATTTTTCTTAATCTAATTTCACCTTGTTAATCACCTCCTTCTCTCTACTTTCTCTCACTACTTTCTCTCTCTAGAATTCATCTTTTATCTACCTTTCTTTCTTGTTTAAACATCACAAATTAGGGACAACATCAAACTTTTTTCATTCACGTGAAACAAAGATTTACAGACTTGTGACCAAGGAAAACCAAGAACAAGAGTAATGAAAGGCATCCTATGCCTTTATATAGGCGTACAAAATGAACTAGAAGGTGATAATAAACTAGAAACCCTAATGTATGAAGTCCCAAAATTACCCTTTGAAGTTTGAATATCTTGCACACATGTGATGGTTTCTTGGCTGTTTGTGGAGATGACAGCATGGTAGGAGTGATCCTAGACGTCCAAATGAAGCTTAGAAATGAAGCATGAACTTGGCACGTTGATTATCTGCATGGTTTTGTTTTCTTGCTAGTTCGTGGGTCAGGGGAGGCCTCATGTGACTAAATGAGTGAGGTGGCAGCCAAGTAAGTTGTGGGGTTTTGTTTATTAAACCCTTAATCATAATTCTGGAGTAGATTAGGGTTTAATTCCAACGGATTAAGAAAAACCCAATTGTGTTCTTGGTGTGAATAGTGTGGGTTTTGATCTAGGTTTAGTTTTAAATATGTGTTAAGGCGCCAAGTTAATAAACTAATTAATAATTAGTTTAATAAACGGTTAGTGGTTTGTGATGTGGCAAAAGGGTGTGTTTTGATTGGATGAGAGAGATAGTGGGGTGAGGTGGCAGTCATTGATTGGTCAAGGTAAGAATTGTTGTCTCACAGGTTTGGTCCCTCATTTCTCTTCTTTCTTTCATTTGTAGTTTTAACAGCTCAAACTCAATATCCTTTGTAAACAAAGTTTTTGTTTTTGCATTTTGACCACAAAAACTTTCCAAGGGTGCTATAAAGGACTTGTTTTGTAATTTCATGATATTTGAAGGGAAATTCTTGACATGTATTCATTCTTTAAGGTTTTCACTTGTATTCTTGACTTGGTGGAGGACTAAAACTGACAAGTCTTCAATTTGGAGGGGCCAGTCTTGCCAAGTCTTCAAAGTTGAGGGTCCTTTTTGTAAATTTGACAAACTTTTGGGACCAAACTTGTAATTATGAATATAAAAGGGTATAAAGTGTCAATTCTTCAGTAATGGAGGAACCTTCTTGTACAATCTTCAATTCTCCAAGGACTTTTCTTGGAAAATCAACTCTAGGGTCCGGTTCATTGTGCGGCTTCTTTTCCCGTGTTCGTTTTTGATTGATTCTTGTGATCTTTTGTTATTTTCTCGATATCCGTACCTAAAATACACATTGAGCAAACACAAGAATATATATGACAATTTTTATGATATTTTTACCGTTTTAAGCCCGTTTTGGACGATGAGACTATGTATAAAAGCAGTCTCATCACTCCCCCATACTAAACCATTGTCGTGCCCTCACGCAATGCTAGAATAAAGTATCTTAGCATCTCCAAAATTCATTTTATCAAATTTTATTGAAACTTAAACTTACTACACTACTACTACTTGCTACTACTTAGGTTTTAGACATAACGTATGATTTTCATCGCAAAATGTGACGTTTAGGTTCATAGAATAAGAACACGTGAATGCTTCGTTGGAAATAATTTCGTCGTCCTAGATTTTCACCCAATTCCATGCCAAGCGTGTAACGAGATCATTGTCATTATAAGTTAGTAATGCTAACACTACCCATATGCCCTAATCACATACTTAGACTCCCTTAATCCTAAGTGGTATCTCTTATATTTTATTTTTTTGTCTTGAATGATCATGATGATACATTTTTTACTTATGCAATGATAGAGATTAAGGTCCAAAAATAGAGTCATAACGGTGTAACTAAGACCATCGAATTAATAACCCCCCCTAATAGACAACGATGTCAAAAATTAAGTCAACAAGAAGGATCGATAAACACGGTTTTATAACGGTTTTGAACATGAGACTTATTACCAAGACTTTTATACGCCCCTTAACGGATGGGCCTTATTATCATAGGTTTACCTCCATCTTTTATTCAACTCCTCCATGGAGCTTTTATTATGACTTCGGTCTTGCCTTGCCTTTTATTTAACCTCGCCATGAGGTGTTTATTATGGCCAAAGACGTATATCCTCACGCTAAAGCAATATTTGGATCTTTAAAGCTTCAAAGTTTAAGGCTTGTTCACTTTCAATTTTGTATAGATTTTTCGGCCTTGTGAGCTTGAAATTTTTTCTTGATTTAGGTTAGTGAGCACTTAAAACTATTATTGGGTGAAGCTTTCGATTATTCGGGGTGCTAATACTTCAAAACCGTGAAGCTGGCGATACCTCAATGTTTTCCCAATTTAATTACATGGAAGCTACTAGAAAAGACTAGAAACCAACAATCAAGACTAAACCGCTAACCCAATACTTATTAGCAAAATATATATACAAGCGAAGGGAGAATAAGCAAACAATTAGAACACATGAGTTTTTGAAAGAATACGAGTACTCTACATTTAGCATAGTAACTTATAATTAACTCTATCATTTCTCATCCTCATTTAAGAGACTTAGCCTAATATAAGTTAAGGAATCGAAGCTAAGTGCTCAACACGCACGGTCGAGTAAAAAATTACTCTTATTCTCGCCATCGGAAAATCTACATTCGTGTCTCCAAACACTTATGAAAAAATGAGAAAAAATTTTAAAATTTGGCCGTTTTTAGCCTTATTTGCAACAAAATGATAAACAAAACGATAAACTTTGGAAAGCGTGAAGGTTTAGCAAGGCAAGTATCTATTCACCCCCATACTAAAGTTAAACATTGTCCTCAATGTTTCGAGTCTAAGGGTAGGATACCCCTATACTAGAGACGAAGTCGAATACTTAATCTAGCATGGAAAGGGTGGAACCATTAAATCTATAGCAGTTTATGAAAGTATGCTAATAAGACCTAAGGTTAGAACAATCAAGGATATATCATATGGATATCGAGAAATTTTTCAAATCAAATGATCGAGTTCTCACGTAAAACGAACACGAGAGGCTCCAATCGTGAAGATGATCATCTAAAAACCACAATTCACAAACAACCATGAAACAAAGGTTGGAAGGGCACAAATCCTCTCACATTAGCTACATTAGAAAGCAATAATATATACATGGATAAGCATGAGAACTCCCCGACGAGGCACCTCGTTTTTGATTACTGAGTCATGAGCTCGACTCGATCCCCTTAATACTAATTATCATTAGGGAAGGTGACTTGGACGAGGTCGTCCAAAGAAGGGACTTCCCCACCAAAGTAGTGCTTCAACCTATGGCCATTCACCTTAAAGTTAGGACCATCATTTTAAGCTAGCTCGATGGTCCCATAAGGAAACACTTGGGTAATGGTGAATGGTCCGGACCAACGGAATTTCAACTTGCCGGAATATATTTTCAATCTTGAGTTAAAAAGCAACACTTGATCTCCAATGTTAAAAACCCGGTTTTTAATTTTAGAATCATGAAACTTTTTAGTTTTCTCTTTGTAAATCAATGAATTTTCATAAGCAATGTCTCTCAATTCATTTAATTCATTCGATTGCATTTTCCGATGTTTTCTCGCGGCCTCAGTGTCATCATTACAATGCTTTAAGGCCCAATAAGCCTTGTGTTCGAGTTCAATTGGCAAGTGACAATTCTTCCCATGTACGATCTTATAAGGAATGCACCCAATGGGCGTCTTATGAGCGGTACGAAAGGCCCATAAAGCATCGTCTAACTTATCCGACCAAGATTGTCGGTTCTCTCCTATCGACCTCTCCAAAATTTTCTTCAAAGCTCGGTTTGAAACCTCGACTTGCCCACTCGTTTGTTGGTGATAAGGCGTAGAAAGCTGATGTGTAACCCCATATTTCTTTAGACCCTTTTCAAATTGGTCGTTATAAAAATGGGTTCCACGATCGCTTATGATAGCACGAGGGGTTCCAAACCGGGAGAATAGTTGCTTCAAAAACTTGACTACCACACGAGCATCGTTCGTGGGCAAAGCCTTAGCTTCCACCCACTTAGATAGGTAGTCAACGACGACAAGGATGTACTTATTACCACGAGATGATGGGAACGGCCCCATAAAATCAATGTCCCACACATCAAAGATCTCACACACTTGGATGATACTTTGTGGCATTTCATCGTTTTGTGAGGCTTTTCCTTGACGTTGGTATGAGTCACATCACTTGACAAGTGCATGCGCATCTCAGTAAATAGTAGCCAAAAGAAACCGGCATCAAAGACCTTCTTCACCGTGAGATTAGCACCATGTTGACCACCCGTGGGTCCCTCGTGACAAGCTCTAAGGATATTAGAAGCTTCAGTGCCAAACACACAACGTCGAATAATTTGACCAGCACAAGTCCGAAATAGATAAGGGTCGTCCCAAAAGTAGAACTTGATGTCACAAAAGAATTTCCGTTTTTGTTGTGTCGTCATACCCTTAATGATGAAGTTCCCCGCATGGTAATTTGCGATGTCCGCAAACCATGGGGTGGTAGAATCTTTCTTGGAATTCACTACACCAAGTGTCTCGAGAGGAAATGTTTCGGTGATTTCCTTGTTCTCGTGCACACTTTGGTGAGGATCTTCCAAACGAGAGAGGTGATCGGCCGCAAGATTCTCGGCTCCTTTTTTGTCAAGAATTATGACATCAAATTCTTGTAGGAGGAGAATCCAACGAAGTAATCTCGACTTAACATCAAGCTTAGATAAGAGGTACTTGATAGCCGAATGATCCGTATACACTATGCTTTTGGTCAAGACGAGATAAGGTCGGAATTACTCAAATGCATACACCACGGCAAGGAATTCCTTTTCCGTTGTGGTGTACTTAAGTTGAGCCTCGGTCATCGTCTTACTAGCATAGTGAATAGGCAAGAAATGCTTATCATGACGTTGCCCCAAAATGACTCCAATAGCATAATCATTTGCATCACACATGAGCTCAAAGGGGAGGTTCCAATTGGGAGCAACGAGAATGGGAGCTTCGGTAATTTTCCTTTTAAGGATTTCAAAGGTTCGAACACAAACTTCGTTAAATACAAAAGGAGCATCTTTTTCGAGGAGGTGTGTAATGGGTCGAGATATCTTTGAAAAATCCTTGATGAATTGACGATAAAAGCCCGTGTTGCCTAGGAAACTCCTAACTCCCTTGACGGTTTTGGGATGAGGTAATTTGGCGATGGCGTCTATCATAGCTTTGTTCACCTCAATCCTCGCTTTTGAGACCTTGTTCCCTAAGACGATTCCTTCCTTACACATAAAATGACATTTTTCCCAATTGAGCACAAGGTTGGTTTCCTCACAATGTTTCAACATTTGTTTCAAATTTCCTAAACACGAAGTGAACGAATCTCCAAACACGGAAAAGTCATCCATGAAGACTTCCACCGTCTTCTTGATCATGTCATGAAAAATAGCTATCATGCAACTTTGAAAGGTTCCCGGTGCATTGCAAAGTCCGAATGGCATTCTACGATAGGCAAACGTTCCATATGGACACGTAAACGTAGTTTTTTCTTGATCACGAGGATCGATGGGGATTTGAAAGTAACCGGAAAAACCATCTAAAAAGCAATAAAAATTGTTTCCCGCAAGATGCTCCAACATTTGATCCATGAGGGGCAAGGGAAAACATTCTTTACGAGTGGCGTCATTTAACTTACGATAGTCAATACACACCCTCCTACAGGTCACGAGTCGAGTTGGGATTAACTCGTTGTCATCGTTTGGCACAACGGTCATTCCTCCCTTTTTAGGGACACAATGAATGGGGCTCACCCAAGGGCTATCGGAAATAGGGTAAATTATTCCCGCGTCAAGGAGTTTAAGGACTTCCTTTTTATGACATCGTGAATTTTGGGGTTTACCCTTCTTTACATTGAATTACGGGCTTGTAGTCCTCCTTCATTAAAACTTTGTGTGTACAAAATTTTGGGTCGATACCCTTAATATCGGATAATTTCCACGCAATTGCACCTTTGTGAGCTTTCAAGACATCGATAAGTGCGGTTTTTTTTATCATTCTAATGATCCTTCACAATAATAACCGGCAACTAATCGTCTCCTTCCAAGAATACATATTCAAGATGAGGAGGAAGATCTTTCAACTCGAGGATTGGTGGTTCCTCGATTGAAGATTTGGGTTCGATACTCATAACCTCCACCGGCGGAGGAAATGGGAAATCATTTAGAAAATCCTTGATAATCGAAAAGTCCTCATCATCGTCGAGGTCTTCGTTAGAAGTTCGAGGTACATCAAACTCTTCCAAAGTAAAACCACCTCCTCCAATGGAGTGAAAGATGGTGTCTAATTATCAAGAATAGGATCGAGCATAGTGGGATTGCCACTATTTGCTTCATCGACAAAACCTAAAATCTCTTGTGAAAATTCCTCGCAAACAACATCGATTAAATCAATATGGTTTAATGTCGTGATAGATAAAACATGAGAAAGTTGAGAGTTTTGAGTCGCGTTTATTACTAGTTCCTCGTCGTTGAAACGTAAGGTGATTTTCCTTGCACGCACATCAATAAGCGCTCTCGACGTATCTAAAAACGAACGACCTAAAATAAGAGGAACTTAAGGATCCATGGGAATATCGGCTAGGATAAAGTCTACCGGATAATAGAACTTTCCCACTTTCACAAAAACGTCTTCAGCCAACCCACATGCGGTAATCGTAGAATGATCGGCCATCTCGATAGACATTCTTGAAGGAGTAAGATTAGGAAAATTGAGCGACTTGAATATGTTAAGAGGTATCAAATTAATACTAGCACCAAGATCAGTAATAACTAATAAATTGATTCTTTGAATTGGTCTAATCGAATTGACAACGGTTTAACGTGTGACTCAGTTGTTCTTGGTGGATAAAAGAAAAATGTCGTTGATTAACTATTTTAAACTAAAAATGGCAACTTTAAAAATATAAACTCAAAATAAAAGAAATTAAAAAAATTTAAAATGTAGTTAAAAGTAAATTTGAAAGTAAAACTAAATAAAACGATTAAAAATAAAGCTTGGAAAAAATGGCGGGAAAAATAAAATTCAAAAACAATTCGGAATAAAAACCAAAATGTAGTTCGGAATAAAGCTAAAGATGTAATTTGGAAAACACAAAAGTAAACAAGTGAACATAATCCGGAATGTCTACAAAATCTAACTCGGATTGCTACTGAATCCGAACTAAGTTCGGAATAATAAGAACAGTGGCTAATCCGGAATAATGGATTTAAGTATAATTCGAAATCCTGTTTCTAACCTACAACCCGGAATCCATGATAACCACCTAATTCAGAATATGTGAGTTTCATCTAATTCGGAATAAATTCTAGGCTAATCCGGAATACACAATAATCAACCTAATTCGTAATACTTGTTCTATATGCAATTCAGAATAATAGCAAATGTGTAATTCGGGAAAATCTAAGGTAATCTAATTCGGGATAAGGGTTTAGGGAATCTAGATAAGGAAAAATGAAAATAAGCAAAACCAAATAAGCACTTAACCAAAAATCAAACCAAATTAATTTTAAGAAAAGCTAAATAAGCCACAAATCAAAAAATCAAAAAATCTAAAAACACCAATTTAACAAAATATTAAAAATCAACTTTTAAAAGAGTAAACTATTAAAACCACTTAATTAAAAATAAGACAAACATCAATCAATTAATAAACACAATAAGCAATAACAATCAAACACATGAAAAACAATAAGAACAATGGAATAAGCACTCAAATAGCAAGTAAAAAGATTAAACAAACTACATGATTAATCAAACCAAATAATAGATTTTAAAAACAAGAAAGGAAGAATGAGAATGATTAATAAGTGTGAAAACACTTATCCTTTTACCACTTATTTCCAATAATAACAAGACCAAAACGTGTATTTTATGTCGTAAAAGTCGGAATTATGCGTGGTTTGTGTTTTTATTGTGTTTTAGGACCAAATGATGAAAAAGGAAGAAAACACGGGCTTTCACGGGCTTTTATCAATGAAAACAAGAAAAGACGAAGTCAAAAGATCAAGAGTGCAAAAAGAACGGAAGTCCAAGGCCTATTCTGAAGATTTATCGAAGAAAAAGTCTAAAGACGGAAGTTTAAATGAAGTCGAAGAACTCAAGTCTAATAGAAGAAGAAAATTAATAAGACAAGTTCAAATCCCGAGACGATGTCGAGAAAAGACAAAGAATTAAATCGAGTCGAGAAGACGTGAAGAAAGAAAGAAAGAAGAGGCAACACATGCACACCTTCCCATTTTCCCTATAAATACCCTCCTAATACACATTAGGAGGGTTGGTTAGTCTTTAGTAGTTAGTTTCATTTTCATTTTTCCTTTCTAGTTTTTAGAGAGAGAAAGTTCCAAACTTTCTCTCACTAAGTTTTCATCTTTTCTTTTAATCTTTCAAGATTAAGCCTTTTGTATTTTGGATTCCATTAATCAAGTTCAAGTTAAGCTTTTAATCTTTCATCTCTTTCTACCTTTCTTTGATTTTAGTTAATTTTGGTACGGAATACTTTTGATCCGTCTTGATCTTGATGTTTTCGTGCTTAAAAAGTTAATCTTTTTATTCCTACTTAAGTTTTCATACGAATAAGCTTTAAGATCTTTGTGCTTATTGGCTTATTTATATGTTTAGCTTATTTACTTTTTAAACGTTGTCTTAAAAAGTTCATTCTTTTATGGTTTGATTTAAAAGTTTGCTTAATTTAAGTTGGAAAAGTTGTTATTTGTGCTTATTTAGTCCTTTTCATTATAGATTCGATCAAGTCTTAGTTTGAGCTTATTCCTTATAGCTTATAGCTTTGCTTATTTTCGAATCAATAGGTCATCAGAAAAGGTTTAAACCCTTTTCCGATCGCAACATTCCGATTTGAGCTTCCCTTGTATTCCGATCTCTATGATCGGATTAGGTAATTAGTATTCCGATTTGCACCTTGGTATTCCGATCTGTTGATCGGATTAGGGTTTTAAGATATTCTGATTAGTGCTGATTTAGCACATTCCGATTGTGTTGGTTTGTTAAACATTCCGATTCGATTCGATTTTAAGACATTCCGATTAGCTTCTTATTCCCATATTCCGATTGTAGTATTCCGACCAGAGTGTTGTTTGACATTCTGATTTGGCCTTATTCCGACAATATATTCCGATCAGTCTCCTTTGGCACATTCCGATTGGATGAATTTCTTGTTTCAAGTTTTAGATTTAT
This sequence comes from Glebionis coronaria, assembly GCA_025667525.1. Lineage (NCBI taxonomy): Eukaryota > Viridiplantae > Streptophyta > Magnoliopsida > Asterales > Asteraceae > Glebionis > Glebionis coronaria. The sequence goes on from CM046878.1 coordinate 136,739,310, forward strand.
TAAGTGTTCAAGTATTTTTTCTAATATTGCCTTTAAGTTTTCAAGCATTTATTTTTAACTCGTTATTTTAGTTTAATCTTTAAAACTCTTATTTTACTCAACGACATTTACATATTTGCTATTAGTTTAAAATAGATAACCAACCAAACCATTTATTATTCCACCAAGAACAATTGAGTCGCACTTTCTACCAATAGTCAATTCGAAGAGATTCGGACGATAAGATTTTATACTTGGGGTAAAAGCCTTGTATTAAATGGCGCCGCTGCCGGCTCTTTTCGTTAAGATTAAAGGTTTTTAGTGAGAGACGCATTGGATTTTGGGATCCGTTCATCGTTGAACGTTATTTTCCTTGCTTTATAATTTTCAAAAATCCAAAAAAAATATAAAATCTTCAAAAATACAAAAAAATTGAAGAACCATAAAAACAAAAAATATTTCCTTTCTATTTTTCTAATCCTTTTGTAGGTGTGCATGCGTACTCGTGCTCGTAAGAAGAGAGTAGCTCAAGCCGAAGTCATTACTCAACCAATTGTCACCATGGACAATCAACCAATGATCGAGCTTTTTGAAATCGCACGTAGAAGGCAACACCGATGCAATTGTCATCCCTGAGATTGGAGCCAACAACTTTGAACCCAAATCTGGCTTTATTCAAATGGTCTCTGCTCAACCCTTCTTAGGGCGCTCACTTGATGATCCTCATGACCACATTAAAAGGTTTATTCAGCTTACCAATACGGTTAAGTACAATGGGGTATCACAAGAAGTGATTCGCTTGCAACTTTTTCCTTTCTCTTTAGAGGGAAAAGCCCGGAATTGGCTTGATAAAGAACCGCCACAAAGTATTCTTATGTGGACGGATTTAGAGACCACGTTTATCAACTACTTTTTCCCACCCTCACGTACTACCGCTTTGCGGAATGAAATAATTACCTTTGAACAAAAGTACGGTGAGTCTTTTAGTGAATCTTGGGACCGTTTTAAGGAACTTTTAAGAAAGTGTCCACAACATGGTTTAACAAAAGTACATCAAATCAATACTTTTTACAATGGTTTAAGCATGAATGACCAAGATTCACTAAACAGTGCCTCGGGGGGGTAATATTTTGGTTAAATCTTCTAATGCTGCTTGGGATATTATTGAGAACAAATCTAGAGTTCAAACCAAGAGTGTTCGGACCAATGTAGCTAGTGCTAGTACTAGTGATGCCGACAAAAGAATTGATAAGCTTACTTCGCTTGTGGAATCGCTTGCTTTACAAACTGCCAACAATGCCAAACAATTCAATGCCCAAGCTAATGTTTTGAGCCAATCATGTGATATATGCGGGGGATCTCACTCATACACCGATTGTCCTTCAACTCACGACAATCCGGAAAATGTGTATGCCGCCAACGGTACCTATGCTACAGGAAGCTATCAAGCACGTCCTCAAGGTGACCGCAACTTGCTCAGCTATCGCTCAAACAACTTTCTTTCACCACTCGGTTTTCCCTCACAAAACCCAAACAACCTCAATCTCAACAATAAAAACCAACCTCGTGATCCAAATCAATATCCAAACCAAAGAAACACATATCCACCTCAAAGAAACAACCAAGTTTACCAACAACCTGCTTATCAACCACCCGCCTACCATGCTCCTCATCTCAACCAACCCACAGCCTTACACCAAGATGTTGAAACCTACATGAGGATGAACGATGTGATCGTGCAAAATCTTCAGCGGGAAATGGCCAACATGAAAGCAAATATGGTGAAGCAAAGGAATGATTTTCGAGCTGATATGCGAAACACTTTGGCAAGTCAAACAAATGACTTGAGGAACATGATGGCTAGTTTCTTCTCTAGTAATCAAGCCTCTGGATCGGGTTCTCTTCCGAGTAACACCGTTGCTAATCCAAGAGGGGAGATGAAAGCAATCACCACTCGCAGTGGAAAAGGTTTAAAGGAACCCGAGCTTCCTACACCAACACCGGTGATTGTGACAAAGGAAAACGAGTCTCCTTCTCCGAATCCTCCATTCTCTATTCCTCTAACTTCTACTTCTCCAATTCCACCACCTTCTACTTCTACCCCTCCACCACCCAAGGATGTGAGTGCGAATTCTATCCCAAATCCTTCATCTCAACCCAATATACCTTAACCTTCGAGGTTGAGGAAAGAGAAATTGAAGAACAAGGATGATATTCAGGTTTCGAACTTTCTTAAAATGTTTAAACAACTGAATTTCAATATCTCCTTTGCTGAGGCTCTTGCTCACATGCCCAAATATGCTAAAATGTTTAAAGATCTTCTTAGTGATAAGGAGACACTTCTCGATATTGCTCAGACCCAACTTAATGAGAATTGCTCTGCAGTGCTCTTAAGGAAATTACCAACCAAACTTGGTGATCCGGGTCGCTTCTTGATTCCTTGAAACTTCCCGGGAGTAGAGAATTGCATGGCCCTAGCCGATCTAGGTGCTAGTATTAACTTAATGCCATTAAGTGTTTGGAAGCAATTATCTCTCCCCGAACTAGTCCCCACACGAATGACTTTGGAATTAGCTAACCGTACGGTTGCTTATCCAGTGGGGATAGCCGAAGACGTCTTCGTTGGTGTCGACAAATTAACCTTCCCGGCGGATTTTGTTGTCGTTGACTACGAGATGGACCCCCGTGTTCCATTAATCGTTGGACATCCATTCCTGAGGACCGGTCACACTCTCATTGATGTAGCCGCTGGAGAATTAATCATGAGAGTTGGTGACGATAAAATCATCTTAAACATGGGTAAAACTTCTAAGCATCCTTCGGAAAATGAGAGTGTTAATTTCATTGATGTTCTTGATGAGGCTTGTGAAGAACATTTCAAAGAAGCTTGTAAAAGTGGTTCTTCTTCTCTACCCATTGTTAAGACCGTTGCCTCAATTGCTCCGTCATTGACTCCTTTTGGAGAAAGTGACTTGGATGATTTTGAAGCTAGCTTGGGTCCTCTCGATCTTAAGTATGATAATTCGCCCACCGATTGGGATGAAGACAGTCGTACCTTTGAGAAACTTCTCAATGAGGACCATACTTCTCCACCATCTCCTAAGGATATCTCTATCGATGATCCGAAGTTGACTACGCCTTCCATCGAAAATTCTCCGAATTTAGAGCTTAAGGATCTTCCGTCTCATCTCGAGTACGTTTTCCTTGAAGACAACAAGACGTTACCGGTCATCATCGCTAAGGACTTGAAAGAAGAAGAAAAATCCCGACTTATCGCCGTGCTGAAGTGTAGGATTGTAAATCTTGCTTATGTGTTAGAGAGAGAAAGAGATAGAGAGATTGTGGATTACACACACTTAGAGAGAGAAAGAAATGTTTACTATGTGTAAATTATGAAACCACACACCCTCTCCATCAAAGGAGAGGGTTTATATACCCAAGCCCTTGTCATGGGCTTGGGCTTACATTTGGGCCGGCCTACACATGTTGTAGGCTAGGCTTGATGTTGTTTGTTAAGTAAAGACACGTAACTAAACTACGAGCTATTACATGGACTATCGTTGGAGTGACCGATCCTTCTTAATACGTAAAACGTATTTCCAACAATCTCCCCCTAAGGGAGGTCACTCCAAACAAGGGCGTTACCCTAGTTACAATAATGAAATAAACCTAGCATACTATGCTTGTCTGGAGCTCGTAGTCTTCGTCTTTCTTTTTCTTTTTCTTTTCTGGTGAACATGCTGATGTGATCTTTGATATCAGTCTCGAGCATTAATATCTTGCCTTGATCTCGTGCATCCATCACTTGTGATCTTCGCCTCTTCGTGACGCCATGTCCCACATACTTATACCTTCGTAATTCATGAAAGCTTCAGAGTTCGATACAGCGAAAGACTTAACTTTTAGGCTTTCTTGAATTTGATGAGATATTAAGTGCATAAAGTATAAGCATGCGGGGACGACTTCTTCTTGGATTCCGCAACGCCACCGTCTTCAAATGCCGCAACATAAGTAGACACGAACGAAATGGCTTTGAACATTTCATTCTAAATCGGTAGCATTTTACCTCTGGTCGGTGAAGACCGTTGGACGATATTAGATATCGTACCCGTGACGGATAGTTTCAATTAAGTAACTTCCTGACAGGATTTTGCGGGTAAACCCGTTCTCTTTATTCGACCGTCCAAAGCTGACTGCGAACATAAAGAGTGAATCATTTGGATAATACTATCCGCATGATTTGAAGCCGTCAATTCATGTTCCTGGAACAAGTGAAATTCAATTAAGAACCGCACCATCGTTGCTTTCCAGTTGTCACGAGCTTGATTCTTATAGAATCTTGCAAGTTACCTACCAAGTGTTGTTTGAGGTTAACACTAGAAGGATTTCCACTCATCACTGTGAACACTAATGTATCACTCTGAGTGTTCTGGCAAGATCACTAAGATATTGCGTAGAGGCCTGAAACGTGTTTAAATTCAGTTAAGAATTAAACAGCTGTTGCTTTCCAGTTATCACAAGTTTGATTCATAAAGAATCGCACAAGTCACCTACCATGAGCTTTTTGATGTTCGCTCAAGAAGGATTTCCATCTTCATTGTAAATACTTTCGTATTACTCGGATGTTCAGGCAAGATCATGAAGATTTGGCGTAGGACTCTTAAAATCTTTCTTACTTTTCACAGTGTGTGAAGAAGCAAGGAAATATGGAAGTGTGTCCTAATGAGATATTTGATGATCTCAAATGGCTCTAGACTCGATCGTGCATTTTGGATTTTAGTGATCGGAGGCTGGAGAGGAGTGCCACCTTTTCAATACCAATTTATTCGGAGTGAATAATCAATAGATAATGTGTTGTCTCCGTGTGATTAAAACAAATATCTTTTGAGAGATATCTGAGTTAGCTGGGATGGGTTGTGCATTGCATCACTGGGTCCATGATGTCTTATCTTCAATATCAAGCATCATTAAAAATGATCTCAATAGCATATGTATTGACCCGGTTTCTGCCTAAAGTTGTAAGGAGGGCTTCTTTCTTTACACCCTTTATCTTTACAATTCTTTTTCATTCTTCAACCCCTTCAATGCTTACCAATACGTCATCACTAGCACCTTGTTGTGATTGTTCCAGTGCTAACTTAAGTACTTGGTCGGCATTCAGCTACGTTCACAATCTTTCTCCATCTTTCCTAAGGACTACTATTTCTAGCTATGGAATGTCCTTGGGAAGATTCCTCCGGTTCTGGAAGAATCATAGGACTTAACCTATCCTACCATCCTTATGTCACCACAATCTTCATCGTCGTGAAATAAATGGGTTGTGGGTAAGTATAAATCACCATGAAATCCATTTTTGATATGCAAATCCGTTTTGCTCCCCCTTAACATATGCTACGATATTCAAAAACATTTCGCACATGTCGGGATGAGCCAGCACTTTAAGTCAAACCATTTGTGATAATATCCTATATTAAATCACATTTTCTCCCCCATATTAAAAATATTAACCCAATTGATGTTTTTAATATCAATTGATTTAATGAAGTTTTAACAAAGGTTTTGGGAAGAAAAATGCGAGTTCTTTTTATCTTCATGGTATCAAATGTATGAGATATGATATCGATTTGTAACATGATCACATATTCACCATATTAGAAAAGAATTGACAAGGTTGGACCTGATAGATGAGAACATCATATGATAAGATCAAATGGTTCTTTTCAGCATATGTTGGTCGCCTCGTCACATCTGAAGTCATCTCTTGACACCACGTGTACGATTGGTATTGTTGTCTTGACACCAGTTAGTGAGCTTGGCACGTTCGGCATCAAAGATTCTGAATTCTTGACAATTGCTCCCCCTCAATTGTTGACCCGTGTTCTATCGAAAGAGCTGTAGTCGTCGGTTGAGTAGTCGCATCGTCGAGTATGTAGATACCAATTGTAGATAGCATGGTTGTAGAGATGATAGCTTCATAAAAACAAGACTTCTCTTGTTTTAACAAATAAATGCACTGAGGCGTACATAGATTTGTGTTAGACCAAGTTATAAAGTAAACTTGATCCCTTACAAGGTTTTAAAGTAAACCTTGCCCGAGAAAATTAATTCCCGTTGTGAGCCAAAGCTTTCATAAGAAATACTTGACTTTAATATGAAAACCGGGTTGCAGTCTGAAATAACTACAAGCCATTTAGGCATGTTTTATGAAATATTTACAACTTTTGTACGAACTCTATTTATGGCGTCGTGTCAATATTAATCGACATTTCTAAGGCCGTAAATATTATCGTACCAAAAGACATGCCTTTGAAAAATAAAGTAAAAATATTTTTGTATTTTTCTATATTTTTCAATTTTTATGGTTTTTATATGGTTTTATATTTTTGTATTTTGCTTTTGTGGATAAAAATATAAACAATATATACAAATGATCACCAAGGACACGGAGAATAGTTTTACCACCACTATTCTTTCGCTTCATCTGCCAGTTCCTTTAGAGTCTCAAGCGAGAAAGTTCTCATTCCTAGCTTGTCGGCCAAAAATTCAATTCGAGCGCGATCCAAAGCCTTCGTGAAAATATCCGCCAATTGATACTCAGATCGTACAAAGTAAAGCTCTATTACTCCATTTTCCACTTGCTCCTTGATGAAGTGGTAGCGAATGTCAATATGCTTCGACCGGGAGAATTGAACATTGTTGCAGCATAAGGCAATTGCACTTTTGTTGTCGCAGTACATCGGAATCTTGTTGAAACCTAGACCATAGTCGGTTAATTGCGATCTCATCCAAAGAATTTGAGCACAGCAACCGGACATAGCTATGTATTCTGCTTCCGTACTTGAAATTGCAGCGCTTTTTTGCCTTTTCGATGCCCAACTGATTAATCGATCTCCTAGTAGTTGCAAAGTTCCACTCGTGCTACGCCTTGTATCTTGACAACCCGCGTGATCCGCATTTGCATATGCCATTAGTGCAATAGAAGAGTCCTTTGAATACCAAAGTCCCCGATTAATGGTTCCTTTAAGATATCGAAAGATCCTTTTAACAGTAGCTAAGTGTAATTCAGTAGGCCTAGTTTGATACCTGGCACACATACATATAGCAAACTGAAGATCAAGTCGACTGGCTGTGATATACAGAAGAGTACCGATCATTCCACGATAAAGTGACGGATCAACGGAAACTCCATGTGGGTCTGCATCAAGCTTAATTCGTTCCACCATTGGAGTATCCACGGGGTCGCAAGATTCCATCTTATACTTCTTAAGCGATTCAAGGGCATACTTGGATTGACTGATAAAGATGCCTCTGGGACTCTGAGATATCTGAAGACCTAAGAAGAATGATACCTTGCCCATCATTGACATCTTAAACTTGGAAGACATGAGTGTCCCAAACTCATCCGATAAGGTTTGGGTCGAGGCTGCAAATATAATATCATCAACATATATTTGTACCATAATCATATCTTTACCTCGTTTCTGAATGAACAGCGTGGGATCCACCTTGCCTTTAGCGAAGCCTTGCGAAATGAGGAATTGTGACAATAGATCATACCATGCACGAGGAGCTTGCTTCAACCCATAGATAGCCTTCTTAAGCTTGTACACATGATTAGGATATTTAGGATTCACAAAACCATCCGGCTGTTGAACATAGACCTCTTCCTTGATTTCACCATTAAGAAATGCCGTCTTCACATCCATCTGATAGACGATCATATTCATATGGGCTGCATAAGCGAGGAATAGTCTAATAGCTTCCAAACGGGCAACAGGTGCAAAGGATTCCATAAAGTCGATGCCCAATAATTGCTTGTATCCACGAGCTACTAGTCGAGCTTTGTTCTTCAATATTCCGCCTAACTCATCGAGTTTCACCTTGTAAACCCATTTCAAAGTGAGTAACTGCACTTGATCCGGGCATGGGAAAAGTTCCCATACATCAAGACGTATAAATTCATTAAGTTCTTCTTGCATAGCTTCTATCCAACATGATTGAGTAAAAGCTTGTTGCCATGTCTTGGGTTCAACTTCAGAGAGAAAAGCATCAAAGTGACAAAACAATGCACTTTCTTGTAACTGACTTCGTGTGGATATCGGACGATTAGGGTCACCAATAATAGAATCTATAGGATGATCCTTTGTCCACTTGCTGTCATGTTCACGAATCCGTGGATTGGAGTAAACTGAAGTTGGAGCTTCTTCTGAGGTGGACGACCCGGCTTGATTAGAGGCGGGAATTGGTACACCAAAGAATGGAAGTTCACGCATTTGAGCGAATTCCAGATCGTGATCATCGTCATCCTCTTCATCATCAATAGGCATGACATGGGTAGTTGTTACTTGTGTTGGTTGAAGTACTCGTTGTTGGTATATCTTGACCAATTGTTGGTCCAGATGTGTCTGATTGTGCTTCGGTTGCTGGAGCGACAACTTCGATTACCGGAGCTATTACCTCAGGTTCTGGAGCAACAATACTTGGAGGAGTAAAGAATTCATCAAAGAACGGTTGAAACAACTTATCCCATTCATTCCTGGTAGGTGGTATAAATGATGATGAAGTAGGGTTGTTTGGGACAAGACCAGAACTAATGTTACTGGGTCCCATTTCATGTAGTACGGGTTCAGAGCTGCTTTGCTCAGAATCCATTGTTGTCAGCTCATCAAAATCAACATTCATAGTTTCGAGGATCCTGCGAGAGTTACGGTTGTAAATTCGGTATGCCTTCTTTGCGGGTGCATAACCAATGAAAATACCAATATCATCCTTTGGTTGAAGTTTTCCCAAATTGTCACCATCATTATTTGGATAGCAAATAGAACCAAACACATGAAGATATGATAAATCTGGTACTTTTCCATGGAGAAGCTCATAAGGTGTTTTACCATGGCGTTTACGAATTAGTGACCGGTTTTGGGTGTACACTGCTGTAGATACTGCTTCTGCCCATAAAAACAATGGAGCCTTTGCGTAAATTAACATCGTTCGAGCAGCTTCCATAAGTGTGCGATTTCGCCTTTCAACGACACCGTTTTGTTGTGGAGTGCGTGCAACGGATGTTTCATGAGATATGCCAACTTCTTCATAATAATCACGCAAGATTTGATTCACAAATTCGGTTCCATTATCTGTACGAATGCGTCGGACAGTAGTGTTGAGACGCACTTGAATCATCTTGAGAAATCCGATGATGAATTTAGGTGCCTCATTTTTTGCTTTAAGAAATTTCACCCATGTAAACCGAGAGTAATCATCGACAATGACGAGGATGTACTTTTTTCCACTAAGACTTTCAACACGCATTGGCCCACAAAGATCCATATGCAACAGATAAAGTTTCTCTTGGTTGGTGTCTTCAGTCTTGGGTTTGTATGACTTCTTAGTGCTTTTCCCCATTGTACACGCGGAACACAAATGATCCTTGTGAAATGATAGTTTAGAAAGACCACGAACAAGTTCGTTTTTCGCCAAGTGATTAATAGCGTCAAAGTTAAGATGAGATAACCGTCGATGCCATAACCATGACTTAGTCTTCGATGCTTTGGAGAGAAGACATACGGGAGAGGCGGCTATCATGTCTTGTAGAGACAAAGTATACAAATTATTCCCTCGAGTAACTTTCAATAAATCAACCCCTTCCAAATTACGAATGAAGCAGGTATGTTCTCGAAAAGCAACTTCTAGGTTTGCGTCACAAAATTGTCCCACAGAAAATAAGTTGTGACCGAGACCTTCCACGTAATACACTCTCGAAATTATAACATTCCCAATATGATATTCACCATAACCCATTATCTTTGCAATATGTTCATTTCCAAATCGAACCGTACCAAGAAACTTGCTGACGAAATTTCTGAGCTGAGAGCGATCTCCGGTCATATGCTTGGAGCAACCAGAGTCCAAATACCAGAGAACAATTTGGACCACCTGTTTTCAATAACAACAGTAGACAATGCATTGGAAACTATTGGTTCCTGAGTGTTAGTAGAGACAGATATAAGATTAGCAGAATTACTAACATGTTTGTGACCCTTAGATTTCCTGCGTTTTCTTATGTGAGTTTTAGCACTAACAGGTTTTACAGTTCCAACTTTCGTAGGTTTTGGATTATCCGCGGGCACTACAGTGGGAGTAGACCTAGTTAAAGGGCACTTGGTTCCTACGGTAGTGTCGGTGTTCCTAGTTAAAGGACACGCTTGTGTTTTGGTAGCCTTGGTACTCCTAGTTAAAGGGCACGCTTTCTTCGCTTTAGTGGGAGTGATCCTAGTCAAAGGGCACATATTTCCTACTATAGTGAAAGTTCTACCAGTGGGGCGCCACATCCAGCCAACTTGGGTTAACACTTTCCCAGTCGGTTTCCATTCTAATCCATTTTTCCGGGCATACATCTCATTCACATGGTCAATAAGGCAAGAATCATGACGACTAGAAAACATACATTCATTGCAATTCCAACATTTCAAATTAGAATTCACAGTAGGCTTAGAACGCTGCACAACCGCAGAGCCTTTAGGTTTAGCTACATGATTCTTTTTATTCAAAACAGAAATAACATTCCTAGGATGGGCTTCTACTTTCTTCTTCACTTGACTACTAGATGGGGGCAAGATCCTATCATTCTTCTTGTTTGTCTTAAGCTTAGATCTTTGAGCCTTAGTACTGGTGCTTACTCCTGTAGAAGGCAACACGGGAATATTAGAAGCTGGTTTTGATTCTGCCTTATCTTTAGTGACCAAAGTTTGAGATGGTTTATTCCTAGGGACCTTGTTAAGTGGTGTGACGGCAATAAGGTTACTTTTGTTTGCATTAGAGGACGAGGCTGGGACAGTGGCTGCGTTATCCACAACATTCTTACCTTTTACAGTACGAAGTGTTTCCTTTAACTCAGCCAAAGCCAAATTTTTATCACAAATTTGTTCCCTCAAATCAGATATTTCCACCGACTTTCTATTCAATTGTTCAATCAACGATTGATTCTGTGCAGTGGTGTTAGCACATGCGGGCTTTACTGAATCGAAGAGTCGTGTATTTTTTTGTTTTAAGTTATCAACTTTGGACAAAATCTTGGAAACTCGATTATCTAGATCAAGTTTAAAATTCTCAGCGGCCTCAAGTACGTTCACACAGTTAAGCTCCTTAGATTTCTCTATTTCTATCGGCAAAGATTGAGAAACCTTGTCACTTGGCTGACGTTGTTTTGATTGTAAATTCAATCGAAAATTCTTTTCAAAGTTTGCATCATCGATATTAACACCTTCGGATGACGTTTCAAAGATTTCTTGAATAAATTGTTGCTTGCATTCAAGCGAAATACAATGTGTTTGAACCTCATCAAAACGTTTTGAAAGCGAAGAATATGAATCTTGAAGCTTTAAAAATTCAGCGTCAGATTCGTGACAAGTACTATCTACCACATTATCCACAGTTTCAATATTATGCACAGTAGAATCATTATCAACACGTTTATTCACACAGACGGAAACAATATCATGAGACATCACTTGCTTCAGAAGCTGATCATTTTGGCGTGAAACTCGTTCTATTTCAAGTAAACTGTTTTCATAAGCATCATCCATTTCATTGAAAACACGTTTAACTTATTCTATTTCCAAATACAAATCTTGATCAAGATTACTAAGACAAGCTTTAACATTCTTTACAAACGGAATAATTTCGTCTCGGAACGCAGCTCTAGTGTGCTCAAATTTCCATTCACCTTCTGTTATGGCCGAAGCCGTCGTACGTTCCAAAATGACCTTGTCAAAATCGGCTAAGTGTTGGTGTACCGCAATTAAGTTAACGGACGGCTTACTTACCGGTGGAATTAACTTCGTTAAATCCTTTTTGACAAGTGTAGGAGACGTACTAGGATGGTTTTCATTTGACAAACTTTGGGGCACAAGAACTGTCAATTCAGCTAATTCCTTTTGTGTAAAACCCGTAAAAATAAGGTCATAATTTAATTCTACTTTCAATTATTTTGAAGTATTTTATAACTTTAAATATTATTATGTTTAACGGTTTAAGTTGAAACCGATATTAAATATTATATTTTAATATTTTGACGAGTAACGAGGACTACTAGTGATCGCGATACCGACGGATGCCTAAAATTTTATATTTTATTATCGATCGTTTCGATAATTAATACTTTCGACGATATCGTTTTAATTACGTATCGAGTCGTTATATTATTATTTTTCGTGTGCGTTTAAACTTTTTAGTATTTTTACGAAACCCGAGTCTCGTAAATATTTCAAAATTTACAATTTATATTTTCTACCCTTTTAAACTATTTTATTACATTTTAGTCCAAAACTATTCAATATTTGCAAATTTTACCCAACCCACTATATAAAAATCATCCACTAACTATTTCTCCTACTTTCTTCTATTTAAAAATTTCACCAAACCCTCATTTTTGCCTTATTTTTGCCATCCCCTATTTTCCACCAAAACCACCATCACAAAATTTTGTTTAGTTTGATTTGAAAAGATCTAGCTTGATTCCAAGAAAACCAAGATTAGTCCCATTCTCAAAATCTTATTGTGAGTCTTTTGATACTAATTTTAACAACATGCAATAACATAAATTTTTCAAGAAAAGTTGGTGATGTTTGATCCAAAATTGTTATGTGCATGTGTTGTTAATGATGTTTTATATTAGTTTTGATCATTTTATATATAGATTTTTTTATTTGGGTTTTATTAAAATTTGATATGCAAGTGATCTAGGCTTATTAGGAGTTGTTTAGAATGATCAAATAGTGATATTAGAAGCATAAGAATTGTTAAAATGGGTCAAAATAGTGATTTGATGTGGTTTTGAAAGATGTATTTTTGGGCAGTAGGTTTAGAGCCATTTTCGGAAATCTTAAGTCTGAGTATAGGTTGATATGATGGGATCATGTCGTAGAGAATTTAGTTAGCTTAGATTTGATATAAAGTAGGCCTTCCAACTCCAAACGAGGTGGAAGATACACTAGTTTGATTTTCATGTACCGGGAGACGAGTGTCGACACAATCCGAAATTTTTTATCGATATTTGGATCGAATCTCGGGGACTATAAAATGAGTTTCAAAATGATTCAAGGGCTGTTCTCAGGCTCCAAGTTTAGTATTTTGAGTCTATTTTTAGAATCAAGTGGCGGTTTTACAAATGGAGTTGTTTAGAATGGTCAAAATGGTTTCGTAAGTCAAGGTTGCTAAACTGTCCGGATTTTGCAATTCAAAGATGAGTCGGGCAGAGAACTTTAGAAGTAAAATCTTTTGATGGGCTCTTGGGAGGACTTTCTACATATAGTAAGTGAGTTCTCTGAGTAGTATCATAAAAAGTTGATATATCTAAGTATGGGAAAACGGCTTGGACATTCGGTATATTCCGGCAGATTTTTATTAAAGGCGTAGAATAATAAAATGAATATATAGGAGAGTGTAATAGTATCACTTGTATCGTTTTCTCTCGATTTTGTCGTAATTTTATGAGTCGAGTTTTATATTCTTATGTATGGTTTATTTCTCGAGTCTATTATTAATGAACGCACCTCATTTGATAGGTTGCGGTTCTCGTGTTTGAAAGGCATCATCTATCGTCGGTGATCGTCTCATTACCACTATTGGCTAAGGTGAGTCTATAGCCTCGCTTTATACTAGTTATTAAATGATTTTAAACCCGCGAGGGGGAATACATGTTTTATAAACTTAGAACACAAGATTTTTATGGTATGCTTTGTCCCTCTATGAATGGACCCGTGGTTGCCTTTAAATTGCATTAAGTGATTGCCTTTGTTAAAACCTCAATTATGGACCGTTAATTAACCTATGATGGGTTAACCGCTAGTACAATTAATAGATCTATGGGGGAAGCCGCCCCGGTTCAGTTTTTGTGGACTTGTCATAGAATCTTAGGCCCGACCTCCACACTGTTTGAGCATATTGTATTGAGAAGTCAGGTATACGGCAATGTACCAAAAATCTAGAGGTAACCGACAATTAATAAATCTCTCGTCTTATTAGACTGATATGGGAGTGTCTAAGGGCTCGGTTCCATGAGCTTATTGCAATTTATGCTAAATTATTATTGTTGATGCGAATTATTATTTGATGCTTATAAGCATGCCACAAACTTATAATCTTGGCTTGTGTTCAAATTGATTTCATAAACCTATAGATTCACTCGGCATTTTTGCTGATTGTTTTACTCACATGTATTTCAGGTAATCAAGAAGTGGAAGCTTGGAGGTCACGGGGAATGAAGTTATGCACTGCTTTTGTTGTTCAAACTCTTTGATTTATTTATCGTTCCATTTTTAAAACAAACCAATATGTTGTTTTAACTTATCTTTTGGTAACGATTACTTGGGACTACGCTACTCTGACAAATGTTTTAGGAACGATAAATCTAAAACGTCTCTTTTCGAGTCGTTCTTTATAAATTATGTGTTGTTGTATCATTGTTTAGCACCCAAAGATGTATTCTGCTGCGTGTAAATTTGGGGGTGTTAAAGATTGGTACCAGAGCCATGAGTTATAGAGAACTAGGTCTTTATTTTAAAAACCTAAACTATAACTGTCAGTTTTTATTTTTCAAAGAGTCGGTGCACATAACTTCGCGTGACTTCAGGTTTAAGCTACTTCTGGGATTACAACTTTAGTATACGTTATTACGTATCCTTTTATTGCCAAGTATTTATAAATAAATACCATGATCCCTTTATTGATATATATTTATATCTAGGATCCCTTTGTCGATATATATTTATGTCGTTAAACTTTTCGATAAAAGTTTATCATTTATTAATGATTAACTTAAATAAATACAACGAATTTTTAAGATCTTTCTGTATTTATTTTTGAAGTATTTAAATTGCTTTTATTGCAAATTTTATATTATGACCTTACATACCTCCATCTGCGCGCGTTACTTTCATTGTTTAACCCTTTGTGATATCTATATAGATATCCAAATCGTCTTCCGACTGTTTGTGTTTAGACGTCTTGAAACGTAATTTCTAGACCATTGTGTAGCTCAATGTGTCTTTGGAATAGACTAACCGCTTTCGTGTGAGTCGCACATTTTAAAACATTTCCTATAATCGTGTTGAATAATATTATGGTTTTTCATAATATTTGTTGATTTTTATTATCGTTTTACACGACATGCGAAGATTTAATTCGTTGACATTTATATGTATCGACTCCGAAGTGTATTGTTCACTTATATCTCGGTAACGTCATCGTTATTTTATAAATCATCGTCTAGATTATGGCACTAGAATTGGAATACGATTTTACTTATATAAAATTGTATCATTTGTTTTTCATTAACCTTCTCGCTCCCGGAGTGTAGCATGTTAATGTTCCATTCTTTTCTTGTTATGTTTTGTGTTTTTGACAATCGTGGCACCAAGGAGATTTGCCTACATTGCATTTCGGAATCTAAATTACGAACGTCTTTTACCGTCTTGCTTCCTAAATTTCGTGTTGAATACCTTGAAGCATTTTATGTCATTCATCATGCTATATTTTATTTGATGCTCATTACGAGATTTATTTTTCGTTGTTATAAAATCCACAAGACATGTGTGTATATATGTATATATTTTGAGCCGTTAAGAAGTGTCGAAAAATACACTTTATGCAGAAACTGTAGGGGCAGTATAAACAGGTCAAAACTTAAAAGTAAAACCTGCGTTTTTAAAATAAAATAGTCAAACCTGCACAGAACTTGCAGGGGTATTTTGGTCATTTTACATTGGTTTTCAGGTCTCGGGTAAAACTAGAAAGTCGTCTGAAACGTCGTTTTGCATCAAAATGCTTTAGACTCCGAGTCTTGAAGATGTCGTTTATCGGGTCAATTAATCGGCTCATATTAAAAGTTAAATCTGATAAAAAAAATATAAAAAAAAAAAAAATTCAGAACATGAGTTTTAAACGTTTCTAAGCAGATTTGATTTCAATTGAGATCGTAAAATTTTAATAAATATTATTTTACAACTAACTAATACTAGTTGCATGTGAAAATGTTTAAAAAAAATAGAAACATTACAGAATTAGCAATTACCGGATTAATGGTGTAACTTGAAAATGAATAATATACTTTCTTAAAAGCATATTGTGTCGAGTATCTTACGTAGAATACACATATGGATTGATTTATTCTTTTCATATATGACTCATTTGTCATTCGATGTTATTTTATTTTTGTTTTCTTCTAACCTTCCACTGATTTGGGTTGAGTTTTGAAGTTTTACCTTCACATTCTTTTCCGACATTCTTATCACATGTCTCATGGCGTTTCTGTCTAACCTTATAACCTTTTGACACCTTAACGACTTGTAACCATTTCATTGATTGTTTTATGAGCTACTATTTACCACTTTTTGCAAACCCTTAGCCACCTTATACGTTGTCATAATGTTACCTTATAAATAAATCTGATATTGTTTACGATTATTTTCACCAATTGTTTTTACCTTGGTCTTAATACTTTTCGTAACATTAAAAGTTGCTTATTGAGTATCTCACAAATTACTTGTATCCTTTAAATTTATAAACTATTTTAAAATTCCATTTTACAATGGCATGGTTTATATAAACATAAGAAACGTAACACTCTTCGACGAAACTGAGCACTGCATTGCTAGCCTTAAATTATACATGGCCTGATCACCTATGTCTAATTTAGAAGGAGCCATGCTAGGCTGAATAGTAGTCAACTTAAAAATCTTGATAATAATCAACTTTTTACTTGTATTTATTATAAGGATAAATAAAATGAAATAAAGTGAAAAGAAGTTTCGAAAACCTTTATATTTTATGCAAGTAGCACAATTTCTATGCGTCCACATATGTTTTCCTACCCTTTGTTAAACAAATTACGTGATTATAAGTACGTTTTTACTCGACGATCGTTTTTTTCCACTTGTTACTTCATTTTATCTTATAACTGATTTCTTTTGACCGTTCGTCTAATTACTGACTGTTGATAAATGACTTGAAAGTCTCGATATTTTATCCTTCCTTCACGTCCAATGTTCTTTATGCGATTTTAAAGATCTTTGGAATTGTCTCCGCCCGTGAATAATGAATTATCACTAGAGCGATTTCCGTATATCTGGGATGATGTCCGTCACTCTCGTTTGTCTCGAAATCCACTATTGTGAACCGTGCTTTGACTTCTCTCTTTAAACACTAACATCGTTCAATTGATTTGTTTTAATTACAAGTGATTATTAGGAATTTAATTGTATTAAAATTTTTGTATGGATCTTATTTCCGATCATGTATCGATCACCGCTAAGTTAACGAGCTTATATTGGTGAACTATCGACCGCACTAACAAAATTGACAACTTGTTTAACCTATTATTTCTTATCGTCTTACCATCGACGCCTTTATTTTATTATTCTCTTTAAGCTTTCATACGACATTGCTTCGTTTTCTTTCGTACCGCTGATTTTGTACTAATTGTTGACCATTATTTCCATTCGTATTCATTTGTTATCTTGTCACATTTCGAAACCCGAATATATCCCATGTTATTTTGAAATAATAAACACATTTATATATTTCTACAAAGTATTATAAATTTTTTATGGAACTTGTCTACATTTTCTAATGATTTTTAATTATCGAAATAACCATCACAAGTAAAAGGTCAAATTTATACATCATATTTTGTATAAACTAAAACTAATGTTTAAAATGAAATCATGTTCTATCTATTGAAGTAATTGATTTATCATACTTTACATTTAATATAATGAAATTATCAGTTTAATTTATATTCCTAACAATGATTTAATTTGGAAATTATATTTTCTAATTGTAACCATCAATATGAGTTTAAGTAATAAATTCATGTCTTTCTTTCAAAGTTTCTTAAGACAACCAAAATAAATTATGAAGCTATTTAACTTCTATTTTTAATATATCTTTATCAAAAAAAAAAAGTACCTCAACTGAGTTTTAAGGTAATACTAAATCCGGGAGAGATAATCGTGACAAACGTTATTTTAATATTAATATTTAATTCATTCTTCGCTCTCATTTTTCTAGTATTGCGAATTATTATGTTTTACGGTTACGTGAGTCGAGATCCCTCGTCGATCGTCAACCTTAAATCATTTTACCACATCTTTTCCGTTTATGTGTTTATTGAATTCATTTTTATCTCGTTCTATTCCTCGTATTGAAGATAACTATTTTATTCTAAGTTTACAATGAATCTCGGGAAGCAGTGTATAAGAAGAAACGATAAGTGTCACCAGGATTTATGCGTGTACTAGTGGAATGATTGAGGACCGAATCTCTTAATGAATAGAGTTAATAAATTCGTTACAACCTCGAGGAGTAAGTTGAAGCCGACACCGCAAGTGGAAAGACTCTTGAGATCAAGTAGTTATTATCAAGGGTTCTTTCAAGGTTTACTCGATGATTAACGGTGGAGATCTATACTCGATGTTTATGTTCGACCTTACATGGTGTGTGATCTAGTCAAATGATCGTAAGTTGTGAGAACTTGAGGCGGCATCATCCGATGACGTCCGATCATGTAGAGCACATATTATGTAATATATTTTTGACTTTCAACGACGATGTTTATTGAGACTTTAATGCGCGTTGGCGAAAGTGGGATGGTGTCTTTGTATTATATTTTGAGTAGGGACCCGCGTGTGAGCACCCTCCGATGACGAAAATGTTTTTTTGTTAGTTCTTTTTGATGTGTGTTCATGGCTATCCGGCCGATGGATATCCTTAAATTTGCAACCTTCCTTTTAACTGGACTTACCCAAAATCCTGTCATCTATTCTTGTCGTCGAATGAGCTTCGTGTGATTCATAAAATTTTCATGTGTCGAGCTTGACGGGTGACTGGTAGATAAGGATTTATTTATTTCTTTTTGGTGAGATACAACTTGACGACAAGTTGCGTTTTGTAAAAGAACCAGTGGAGATCGTGGATCGAGATTCACGTGGGAACGTGAAGAATTCTTTATAAGGAATGCCCTCATCCTTCCGCGTAGTGAACAACTCGTGTATGAGGCAAGTTGAGCGCCGGGACGTCGCTCTCTTAAGGTGGTGAGGATGTAAAACCCGTAAAAATAAGGTCATAATTTAATTATACTTTCAATTATTTTGAAGTATTTTATAACTTTAAATATTATTATGTTTAACGGTTTAAGTTGAAACCGATATTAAATATTATATTTTAATATTTTGACGAGTAACGAGGACTACTAGTGATCGCGATACCGACGGATGCCTAAAATTTTATATTTTATTATCGATCGTTTCGATAATTAATACTTTCGACGATATCGTTTTAATTACGTATCGAGTCGTTATATTATTATTTTTCGTGTGCGTTTAAACTTTTTAGTATTTTTACGAAACCCGAGTCTCGTAAATATTTCAAAATTTACAATTTATATTTTCTACCCTTTTAAACTATTTTATTACATTTTAGTCCAAAACTATTCAATATTTGCAAATTTTACCCAACCCACTATATAAAAATCATCCACTAACTATTTCTCCTACTTTCTTCCATTTAAAAATTTCACCAAACCCTCATTTTTGCCTTATTTTTGCCATCCCCTATTTTCCACCAAAACCACCATCACAAAATTTTGTTTAGTTTGATTTGAAAAGATCTAGCTTGATTCCAAGAAAACCAAGATTAGTCCCATTCTCAAAATCTTATTGTGAGTCTTTTGATACTAATTTTAACAACATGCAATAACATAAATTTTTCAAGAAAAGTTGGTGATGTTTGATCCAAAATTGTTATGTGCATGTGTTGTTAATGATGTTTTATATTAGTTTTGATCATTTTATATATAGATTTTTTTATTTGGGTTTTATTAAAATTTGATATGCAAGTGATCTAGGCTTATTAGGAGTTGTTTAGAATGATCAAATAGTGATATTAGAAGCATAAGAATTGTTAAAATGGGTCAAAATAGTGATTTGATGTGGTTTTGAAAGATGTATTTTTGGGCAGTAGGTTTAGAGCCATTTTCGGAAATCTTAAGTCTGAGTATAGGTTGATATGATGGGATCATGTCGTAGAGAATTTAGTTAGCTTCGATTTGATTTAAAGTAGGCCTTCCAACTCCAAATGAGGTGGAAGATACACTAGTTTGATTTTCATGTACCGGGAGACGAGTGTCGACACAATCCGAAATTTTTTGTCGATATTTGGATCGAATCTCGGGGACTATAAAATGAGTTTCAAAATGATTCAAGGGCTGTTCTCAGGCTCCAAGTTTATTATTTTGAGTCTATTTTTAGAATCAAGTGGCGGTTTTACAAATGGAGTTGTTTAGAATGGTCAAAATGGTTTCGTAAGTCAAGGTCGCTAAACTGTCCGGATTTTGCAATTCAAATATGAGTCGGGCAGGGAACTTTAGAAGTAAAATCTTTTGATGGGCTCTTGGGAGGACTTTCTACATATAGTAAGTGAGTTCTCTGAGTAGTATCATAAAAAGTTGATATGTCTAAGTATGGGAAAACGGCTTGGACATTCGGTATATTCCGGCATATTTTTATTAAAGGCGTAGAATAATAAAATGAATATATAGGAGAGTGTAATAGTATCACTTGTATCGTTTTCTCTCGATTTTGTCGTAATTTTATGAGTCGAGTTTTATATTCTTATGTATGGTTTATTTCTCGAGTCTATTATTAATGAACGCACCTCATTTGATAGGTTGCGGTTCTCGTGTTTGAAAGGCATCATCTATCGTCGGTGATCGTCTCATTACCACTATTGGCTAAGGTGAGTCTATAGCCTCGCTTTATACTAGTTATTAAATGATTTTAAACCCGCGAGGGGGAATACATGTTTTATAAACTTCGAACACTAGATTTTTATGGTATGCTTTGTCCCTCTATGAATGGACCCGTGGTTGCCTTTAAATTGCATTAAGTGATTGCCTTGTTAAAACCTCAATTATGGACCGTTAATTAACCTATGATGGGTTAACCGCTAGTACAATTAATAGATCTATGGGGGAAGCCGCCCCGGTTCAGTTTTTGTGGACTTGTCATAGAAGCTTAGGCCCGACCTCCACACTGTTTGAGCATATTGTATTGAGAAGTCAGGTATACGGCAATGTACCAAAAATCTAGAGGTAACCGACAATTAATAAATCTCTCGTCTTATTAGACTGATATGGGAGTGTCTAAGGGCTCGGTTCCATGAGCTTATTGCAATTTATGCTAAATTATTATTGTTGATGCGAATTATTATTTGATGCTTATAAGCATGCCACAAACTTATAATCTTTGCTTGTGTTCAAATTGATTTCATAAACCTATAGATTCACTCGGCATTTTTGCTGATTGTTTTACTCACATGTATTTCAGGTAATCAAGAAGTGGAAGCTTGGAGGTCACGGGGAATGAAGTTATGCACTGCTTTTGTTGTTCAGACTCTTTGATTTATTTATCGTTCCATTTTTAAAACAAACCAATATGTTGTTTTAACTTATCTTTTGGTAACGATTACTTGGGACTACGCTACTCTGACAAATGTTTTAGGAACGATAAATCTAAAACGTCTCTTTTCGAGTCGTTCTTTATAAATTATGTGTTGTTGTATCATTGTTTAGCACCCAAAGATGTATTCCGCTGCGTGTAAATTTGGGGGTGTTAAATTTTGTAAGCGAATGCGGGTCTTTTTAGAAAACTGATCTTTATTATGTTGATCATAATCAATTGTATGGAATTTTGAAAGCATTGTAGAATGAGTTTCATCTGCAAGTGACTGTGTCGCGTCAGAACTACGAACAAAAGGTGCTTCTTTGGATTTGCCAATTATGGTCATATCATAAAGACCGGGAATATATTCCTGAGCTTGTTTTGCATAACCGGGATTAGGTGGTAAATCTTGAAGACGCTTAAGTTCGAATTCTTGAAATGATTTAGTTAAAAGATGAACTTTTTCTGTGGAAGCGTATTGTTTTAAAAGCTGTTGTTCCTTGAATTTAAGAAGTTTGGTAGCATTAATTTCTGATTCAACCTTTTTAGACTCGAGAGTTTCGAAATCCATTTTAAGTTTCTGAAAATCATTGACAACCGACTCTTTTTCTTTTAATTCATTGGAAAGATTAGCTTTTAATGATTCTATTTCTTTCAAGTGTGCAATCTTTTCAAAATGAAATTGGTCAAATTCAGAACATGTTATTTTCTCAGCTTGAGGGACCATTTCAAAAGCTTTGACCATTTCTTTATGCAACGCAAGCTCAGCAGTTAGGGTGGAATTGGTATCTACGGATTGTCTGAGGGCCATATGCATTTGATCAATAATATGTTTAGGCACCATGACCAAATCATGTTTAGCATAAGATTCCATACCCATCGTAGCATTTGGTTGAGGTTCACTCAAATGTGTAGGATTGGGTACCATATCATTTGAGTTACTAGTTCCCGAATGCTGTTCGAGGTTGTCATTTTCATGCCCAACTTGATGTTGGTTATCATCAATATTATTAGATGTGGTTGGTACCTCACTGATGACATCAGAACCGTAGTGAGAGAGATTAGCAACGAGAGCAGCTTGGGCAGAGTGAATGTCATCACAATCCGAATCGTATGCATCAAGATCGTCCGCTTGATAAGCTGCATTAGAAGTAGAAACGACTGCAATGCCTTCAGTATCTGCTGCCCCAGGGTCTGCAAGAAATGCTAACTCCTTTGTATCCAAAATCTTCCCCTTAGACTGAGCATCAACCAAATACATCTTCTCACGAAACCATGCATCATCCCTCCTCCTTTTCGGCTGAGTACATTCCCTAGCCATATGACCTTGTCCTCGGCAATTGTAGCAAGTCACAACCTTCTTAGGACCAATAGGACTCCCATTTCCACTAGCTTGAGAATTCACAGCTTGATCGTTCCCAGTCCTTGTAGGAGGTCCATATGAATTTTGCCTTCCCTGAATTGGTTGCACCGTCACTTGACCATCTTGAACAGTGGCTTGTTGTCGAGGATTTGATGAGGTGCGGAGCTGATTGTTTGTTGGTGGAAATCCTCTAGTTGCAACAAGTTTTGACAAGTAGGCTGTGAGATGGTTTAGAACATCAGCTGGCGTATCATTTGGAGTAAAGACCGGTGCTTTGATTGGAGGAAGTTCATTAGAGTAGAAAGCTTGTGCTGGTTGTGCTTCTATTGGAAAATATCCTTGCTGAGGAGTATAGCCCAATGGAGAAGTGGTGGCTTGTGATGGTGATGTTTGATATTGTGGTTGCTGTGGAAAAGATTGTTGATGAACACTTTGTTGATATTCTTGTTGTGGCATCATTGGTGGTTGATAAGATGGTTGCGGATAGATGTGTGGTGGTGGCTGCTGCAAGTATAAGCCATGTTTTGTTGAGAAGCATACATTGCAAGTGGATCATGAACTTG
The DNA here is from genome assembly GCA_025667525.1 of Glebionis coronaria. Taxonomy (NCBI): domain Eukaryota; kingdom Viridiplantae; phylum Streptophyta; class Magnoliopsida; order Asterales; family Asteraceae; genus Glebionis; species Glebionis coronaria. Next base: position 136,762,706 of record CM046878.1, read on the forward strand.
AGGTGTAGACAACCGAGCCTCGATCACATGGCATTCGTGTTGTTGAAGAAAAGCTTGAAGTTGATCGACATTGGTGTTATGCAAGTCCTTAGCCAATTTAACATCCGTCACGTATTTTTTCCATTCTGAAGGAAGAGTGTTCAAATACTTGGTGTTCAATTGAAAGGTAGGAATTGTCATGCCATAGATATTGAGCTCATTTAACAATAGGGTAAATCTCAGATAGTAATCATTGAGAGTCTCCCCTGGCACATAGGCAAACTTATCAAAAGTATCATAAAGCTTACACTCTCGTTCTTGTTTAGTTAACGAGGTGCCTTGCATTAGAACATGAATTCTATCCCATAACTCTTTGGCAACTTTATGTTTGCTGACGAGTTTGTAGACATCTGGAGGAAGGGCTTGGAGAATGATGTTTGTTGCATACTTATCACATTTATCTTGAATCTTCATATCTCCAGTCAACTCACCCGTTGTGCGAGGACGAGTAGTCGTACCTTCCGTCACTGTACCATAATCTAATGGTCCATTGAGCACCGATGCCCAAATTAGATGTCCATTCTCCTTGTTCAACATATAAAGTTCCATTCGGGAAGCCCATTCCTCATACATAGTCTTCACCAACATTGGTGGACGATTATCCGTACCCGAGAGGATGGACTTATCCGTAAGAGATGTGTACTCCATTTCAATAAGTTAAGATTTACAAACGTTGATCGATCAATGAAAGAAAGTAAATGTGTTTGTTGTTTTGAGTTGAAGTCGAGAAACAATGTTAAAATCCCCTAAAATATGTTCTCAATAAACCAAAAATTCCAAATCAAAATTACACACGTCGAAATTTTTTATGGAAAAAATTGTGTTATCGGAATGTTGATCGGAATAGTGATCGGAATATCAGTCGGAATAGTGATCGGAATAACCTTGATCGGAATAAACCCTGATCGGAATGTACCTAATCTGAATACCAATCGGAATGCCGTGATCGGAATACCAATCTGAATACCAATCGGAATGCTGTGATCGGAATACCAAATCTGAATACCAATCGGAATGCCGTGATCGGAATACCAAATCTAAATACCAATCTGAATACCAATCGGAATGCTGTGATCGGAATACCAAATCTGAATACCAATCGGAATGCCGTGATCGGAATACCAAACTGAATACCAATCGGAATGCTGTGATCGGAATACCTAAACCCTATTCCGATTACACTGATCGGAATGTACTATAAACCCCTTTCCGATGACCTGATCGGAATAATTTCCACTTTTCTCGGACAAAACTCAACCAATTCGTGATTTTAAGCCAAAAAATGATCAAAACACCCAAAAATTTTGTGTTTTTAGCCAAAGTAACTATACCAAATCCCTACCACAACTATGTAGAAGATTTGTATCAAGAAAAAACCATCAAAAACAAAAAAAAAATTTGGACGTATGAAAATGGATCAAAAATGGCGTATGAATCAAGAACACAAACACATGAACAATACAATCATCCCATGGCTCTTGATACCATTTGTAGGATTGTAAATCTTGCTTATGTGTTAGAGAGAGAAAGAGATAGAGAGATGGTGGATTACACACACTTAGAGAGAGAAAGAAATGTTTACTATGTGTAAATTATGAAACCACACACCCTCTCCATCAAAGGAGAGGTTTTATATACCCAAGCCCTTGTCATGGGCTTGGGCTTACATATGGGCCGGCCTACACATGTTGTAGGCTAGGCTTGATGTTGTTTGTTAAGTAAAGACACGTAACTAAACTACGAGCTATTACATGGACTATCGTTGGAGTGACCGATCCTTCTTAATACGTAAAACGTATTTCCAACATGAAGAATCACAAGAAAGCGATTGCTTGAAAGATCTATGATATTCGTGGAATTGATCCTCACTTCTGCACACACAAAATTCTCATGGAGGACGACTTTAAACCTACTATTCAAAGCCAAAGAAGGGTGAATCCTAAGATCCATGACGTAATCAAAAAAGAGGTTATCAAACTTCTTGATGCGAGAATGATCTATCCTATCTCGGATTCACCGTGGGTTAGTCCCGTCCATTGTGTGCCTAAGAAAGGCGGAATCACCGTTGTTCCCAATGAAAACAACGATTTGATTCCTACTCGTCTCGTTACAGGGTGGAGAGTTTGTATAGACTATCGCAAACTCAATGATGCTACGAGAAAGGATCATTTTCCCCTTCCTTTCATGGACCAAATGCTTGAACGTCTAGCGGGTAATGACTATTACTGCTTTTTAGACGGTTTCTCCGGGTATTTTCAAATTCCCATCGATCCCAAGACCAAGAGAAAACCACATTCACTTTTCCTTATGGAACATTTGCCTACAAAAGAATGCCTTTCGGCTTATGCAATGCTCCTGGGACTTTCCAAAGGTGTATGATGGCTATCTTCCATGACATGGTTGAAGAAACTATGGAAGTCTTCATGGATGATTTCTCGGTTTATGGTGATTCTTTCTCTTCTTGCCTTGCCTATTTGGAACGCATGCTTAAGCGGTATACACGATGGTGGTAAAAGAGGGCATCGTGCTAGGACACAAAATCTCCAAAACCGGTCTCGAAGTGGACCGTGCTAAAGTCGATGTTATTGCTAAATTGCCTCCACCTTCAACCGTGAAGGGTGTGAGAAGTTTCCTCGGTCATGCGGGCTTCTAAAATCGCTCGCCCGATGACCCACCTCTTAGAAAAAGATACTCCTTTCATCTTTTCCAAAGAGTGTCTTGAAGCCTTCAATCTTCTCAAGGATAAGCTAACTAAGGCACCGGTCTTGGTTACCCCTAATTGGGAGCTACCTTTTGAGTTGATGTGTGATGCTAGCGACTTTGCTATTGGAGCGGTTTTGGGCCAAAGAGTGAACAAACACTTCCAACCAATCCATTATGCTAGCAAGACAATGACGGGGGCTCAATTGCATTATACCACTACCGAAAAAGAGCTTTTAGCTGTAGTGTATGCTTTTGAAAAGTTCCGCCCCTATCTTGTCCTTTCTACCACCATCGTGTATACCGATCATTCTGCGTTGAAGTACTTGATGACTAAGCAAGATTCTAAGCCAAGACTTCTTCTTTGGGTTTTGCTCCTTCAAGAATTCAACATTGAAATTCGTGACAAGAAGGGAGCGAAAAACCTAGCCGCGGATCATCTCAGTAGACTTGAGGATACTTATCAAGGGGATCATCCGAACAAAGAGATCAATGACTCTTTTCCCCTTGAGGCCTTAATGTCTATCAACTCCAATCTCGATGACACCCCGTGGTTTGCGGACATTGCAAACTACTTAGCGGGTGGAATTCTCAAGGAAGGGTAATATTTCGTTTTTAAGTGTAGTTGTCTTCTCAGCTCGATTCGAATTGATATAACGTTTTCTAGCAAAGACTTAATTGTTTTTGGTTATAAAACTTGTTTGGTATCTATGTCTAATTGGCACAAATCAATTAAAAAGGTAAAAATATCTATATTACACTACGTATATGTACTAAACTAAAAACACATTGCAATTACCAATTAAAATGCACAAAGTACAATCAAATAAGCTAATGGTACAATTATCTAATGCATGCGAAATATTAAATTGCTAAAATGAAAGTTAATGGAAAACAAAAAAAAATTGCTAAGTACAAGTTTACACTAAAATATGAGATTAAAAGAAAATTGACTAACTTTTAACAAAATATTGAAATTGAAAACTAGCTAAAATTAATTTTATGTCTAAAAGTCCTAATGGCCCAACAACATAAAACTATCAAGCTATTTAACAAAATCTATTTAACAAAAAGCCCAATTACTAAGTTTAACTGGCCCAAAAGCTATTTAACAGAAAAGGACTAGACATGTAACATACATAACAGTTTTAAACTAACAAGCTTAACAAAAACTAACTAAAAAGACTAACGATGCAACAAATCTAACGAGAATCTCTAACGAAAGGACATCCAGGTCAACTAAATGCCCAACAGGGACTAATACCTACTAACAGACTAACGGAATGGACTAAAAAGGCAACTAATATCCTAACTGTGGACTGTCTACGTAACAACAAGTATCAAGTTCAGGGTTTAATCATGTACAATTACCAAACTTGAACTAAAAAGAAATTCACTTACTCTATTATGCATACACTGATTATTGTATACTAACTGCTAAGTTTAACCACTAACTAATTTGCACAGTTGCAAAAATCCAAACACTAATATCAGCTTGAAATGGAAATTATAAAAAGCTAACAGGAGTCTATGAACTCAATCAAAAATAACAGTACACATCGAATTCAAACAAGCAGATTGCACTAAGAGTTTGCAGAACACTAAAAATGAGCTTAACCGGTTCATCCGAAGCCTGCCCGTTGATGACGAGAAGCGCGGCGCTGAGGCGGCTTGAAACGAATAACACCTTCAAATATCTAACACAACAATCGAATCTTGACTGATTATCTGCTACAGCAACTCCAAAACGTGTAAACCTGCAAAATTAAAACAAAGCAAAGAAAACTGGACGAAATCTCTCGATTCTGAAACTAAATGAATTGATCTAAATTGATCAATTTCTTCGAACTATGAACCAATCCTATATCTGATAACAAAAAGCTGAACAATACTAAATTCTATGTAAACTATACTTTTATGCTATGAAACTCTGAGATTTAATACTAATTATTTGAAAGTAAAAATGCTGAAAACTTATCAGTTCTACAAACTGATTTGAACAAGCTTATAACGAAAAATTCTATTTAAAACTGATTCTATTTTCAACTGATTAAACTGAAAAACTTTTTAAGCTATAAAACCAAACCAAACTGTAAAAACTGATTAATCTATATATCATTTACTAATTCTCGACGTAATCAAATCCACAAACTCTAAGAATCAATACAAAAATCTAGTAACAGTAACAGTAACGAAAATAGCGAAGATCAAGATTAATACTCTATAACACTCGAAATCACAATTTTAACCACTACAAATCCTACGTGAGCAGTATCAGTAAAAGAAAAACAGAAATTTTAAAAAGAAGCAACAAGGACGATTATAGAACAGATTCACCAAAGAAAAATTTGAAAGCTCGATTTCTCATTAATGGAAGAAAACAAAATTCATATATCTAACTGTCTAAACAGAATCTGAACAACGTAATAGTGAAACGTGAATGGTAATCAGTAAACATGTAAAGAAGAAAATTAAAGCTTATAGAGAAATAGAAGAGAATAAGAAAACTTGAAGTATTCATTAATGGTGGAAAACAAAATCAGTTACAACTATTTAAACTGAAAAGAAACAGAATTAGTTACAAGATTTAAAAGCTAATTATCTAACTAATCCTACACCTAAAACTATGTGTAAACTACACCTATGCTAACCATAAAAAATGAAGCCTTCGTCTTCAATATATAGCCGTCGAGAGAGGGAGTGGATGACTTCAATGACGTGTCTTGGCCAATCCAGTTGCGCCACATGGAAAATACGAGGTTGAATCAAACTCGTTCTTCATCATCTTCCAATTTGGGGGTTTCTTTATTCTTCAATCTTGATCTAATTAAATTGTATCAGCTTGTAGAGGAGAATGAGAGGATGATTTTTGTAGTTGGAAGCTTCCTTTGATTCTTTGTGGATCGTCCTTGAATGTGGATTGCAGAATATGGAGGAAGAAAGATGAAACCGTCTCTCTCTCTCTTGAAGGTTGAAGAAGACGCGTGTGTTTTTTGTGCTTTGACCGACTCTTGGTCTTTTGACCAAGTAAATAAAACTTCTTTCCATCAATTTCCTTTTTGATCCCTTCTCTTTCAACTCTTTTCAAATGATATATAAACTTTGAGCAAATCTATCTTTCATCCTTCATCTTTGTAGAAAATTGCAAGTTAAGCCCTCCATCTTGGTGAATAATGGCAAATAAGGTCCTTGGAGCATCTTTCATCCTTTTCTTCGTCTTTTGACCAAATAAATCCTTTAAAAACGCATCTTTGCTTCAAAATGTATCTTCTTACCTGAAAACACATAAAACACAAATACACGCATAATTCTGATATTTTAAAGTTAAAATAATGTATTTGACTGTGTTTTGAGTGGTTTATGGATCATTATTGATGAGTGTTTTCACACTTATCAACTCCCCTCCACTTGACCATTGCCATGTCCTCATGCAATGCAGTATTTTAAAGCACCAAGTTACACTTTTCTCATAATTAACCAACCTTGGCCATTTTATGATTTAACAAACTAAACTATACTACATGATGAATGGTTTTGAATATTTACAATGCAATGCAAAGAAAACAATTCTATTTATATATTTTTGAATTTTCTTGAAATGGTTTTGAAGGAAATAACTCATAAAGAAATCAATGACTTAGATTAGGGCTTTGGTACCATGGATACTTATCACTCTAAAGTTTCACTTTCCCCATACCAAGCTTAAAAATGGGATCATTGTATTCACAAGTAAAAAGTGCATCAACTTATTCATGACAATTAAATGTGGAACCGGTTATTATTTGAGCAAATTGCTTGTGAGCAAATTTGTCGTTATTTCAAGTGTGAAATATAAGAAGTGTAAAATCCAAAAATAAGGAAGCACGGTTTTAATCCTAAGTAATCCTCTCATCCATTACTTGAAAAACCGCTCACAATTAATACAAGTCCGTTTCAAGAGTAATAAGTCATTCGCCTTATGTGTAAAATCCTCATGTCATGCTTTCATAAGTAGCTACACACTCACTAGGGAAAGAAAAATAAACTCACGCAATAATTTACATCCGCCATCTTTTTGAGACTTTGGATCTTCAACCCCGCAACCCGTCAAGGTAATATTGGATTGGAGCAATCTATTGAATCCCCGCAACCCGTCAAGGTAATATTGGAACTCAATAGTCACTATAATTAACACCACACTGCCCCTCTTGGGAGTCTTGTATTATTTTTTTTCTTTTTCTTTCTTTTTCTTTTCTTTTTTTTTCTAGCCACTCATTTTTTTTTTCATAAGCCGCTCTTATTTTTCTTTATTCCTCACAAAGAAATTTGAAAAGAAGAAAAGGAAAAACACCCGCTAAATATGGAGCATGACATAAGTCTAGTACACATAAAACGTGCTAACTTAGAATCTTAAGACGTACTCATATCAACCATAAATGATTAGCCAAAAATGCATAAGAGATTACAAACCAATTAAAACCGTACTTGATTATTTATTAACAATTATATACATGCGAAGAAATTGGAGGTAGAGAAGAGAAGGGTTTAGCCACAAGTAATTGCCATGAAGTCTATCTAGTCCTTTTACACTTGCTTCAACTCTATCATTTCCCATTCTCCACGAATTTAAAATCTCAAATAATGAAATTGGTGGATGCTTAGCCTAATAGACCAATGAAGGACTACATGGTTAAGGATACTAGCTAGAGAATGCTAAAATAAGCAAACTCGGGTTGAGTCAAAATATCCATGGCGGGCCTAATATGTCAAAGAAGTCTAAACTTGTTAAAACCATGTTTTTATTATATTTTTTTCCTTTTTGAAACATAAAAGAAAAGATATATACAATGAAAATGTGATATGCAAATGAAAAATGATTGATGCAAAAATTATGAATGCATATTTTTGGTGGCCAAAGTAGATCAAAAATTTGAAAAGTGTTTGAAAAATTAGTTTTCCAATTATCATGAAGTTAAGGCAATGGTCTAGGTAAGGTCACTTCGATAGAAGTCTCCCCTACACTTAAGGTAAACATTGTCCTCAATGTTTAAGAGTATTGGAGTGAACTCCCCTACACTTATTACATTGATTACTTTGCTTAACCCAAATTAAGGAAGAGACAACTAAAGGGTATCCATTTTAAGCACAAATGTTTAAAATCACGATAGCAAAAACTAATCGAAGTGAACCAGATACACGGGCCTCCTCCATAAGCTCCAAGCATGAAATGAGAGAGAGCAACCCTTGAAACAAACACGAAAAGACGAAGAAAGGCACCCCTCCACTTCAACTCTACTATAACATCTTTTTAATTAAACCTAACCTATTGAAAATCTACTCTACGTTTTCTAACCTAGTTATTCAATGCTTGAGTTTTTTTAACCCTAAGTCGCTAGCTCGACTCGGCCCCGAATTAAGTTGTCCTTGGGGAAACCATCATGGAGAGTAAAGAATATCCACTTTGAAGCACATCTCACATGATACACTCAAACTTAGCACGTTGCCATTTACTATAAGATTTACAATATCCGCCTCGATAAATGGAACGGTCCAACGTGTCTCAAGTTTGTCCAACATACGAAATCACTCAAATATGAATCACCCCAGGATCAAATACATAGTTTCCATCTCGACAAGTGAACAACTCCAAAATAGGTAGCAGCAACAAAGTAAGCTCAAACAAGAGTTCCATCTCCATAGAAAGCACACTCTTAAATGGAGTAGATGAAAACCAATTTTTCCCAAATATACGTATCCCAGGATCAAAAACCTTTCCCTTCATGGGAAAATAAGAAAATGAGCTCGTGTCAACCACATAAGATTCCCCCTTAGTGATCAAAGCATCATGAGACAATGAAGGTGTAGGTATCAAAACATTCATAACTATTATATCCATATTGGGCTCATCATCATCATCAAAAGGTGGGTAATCTTCCATAGAAGGCATAGAAAAAGGAGGATCAAGATTAATAGTGTCTTGTGGAGAAGGTGTAGGCTCTAGGGTCCCAAAAAGCATGTTCTCGATAAGACGAATATCCTCGTCCCAATTAGAAGAAGATGTATCAACCACAATATCATCTCTCTTAAGATAATCTTCAATTTGTTTATCTATCAATTCATCTTCACTAAGCAATCTTTCAGTCTTTAGAATCTCCTCATTCTCATCAATGATAGACCCCTCCTCCTCACTATAGGAATCATAGATTGGTTTGTCAAAGATTGGTGACTCCTTAAAACTCAAGGAAGTGTGATCATCAAAAAATGAAGATTCACAAGTGGAAAACTCATTATCACTATAATCATCATATATTGGTGTATCACAAAGAGAAGGTTCATCATCACTAAAATCCTCATTGGTTTCTTCATCATGATGGAAAAGTGGGTTATCAAATGATGTTTCAAAAAGTGAATTTGAATGCATCACCAAATCACTTAGAGGAATAGGTGAAGGAGTCATAGAAGAAATGGAGTCATCATCATCAGAAGTAAAAGACTCATCACTATCATAAGGATCATCAAAGGGTTCATCACCAGGTAAAGCATCGTTTGGTCTCATGTGTTGCAAGATGTATGTGCTCAAGCCTAAGATTTTCGGATCAGTTGACTCTTGCATTGTCTCAAGTGCTTGCATTACCATATTAAAAGCGTCTTTACTCAAGAAATGATAAATGCCTTGATTGTTAACGGTTTTTTATTAGGACTCTGAAAATTTTCTTCATTTTGAAAATCGTCTTGATTTAAAAATTCTTGATTTTGAAAATTCTCATCAAACCCTTGATCATAATTAACCACATATCGTTGATAATTATTTTCACTATACGATCCTCCACAAGTCGCACAAGGCCCATACATAGCTTGATATTTCTCGTCGTGTAATATCTCCAAAATAGGACGAGTATCCATGTGTGGCAAAATGGTCGAATGTGAAAACCCTTGATCTTGAAAGGTGTCTTGATTATGGCATGGAAAATTCTCATCATTTTGAAAGCCTTCATTGTTTGAAAATCCTTGATTATGAAAGGTTTCTTGATTATAGCCTTGAAAATTTTCATTGTTTTGAAAACCTTCATAATTGGAAAATCCTTGGTTTTGGTATGGCACATTAAAGGTTTGATCATGAAATAATGGTGGAGGTTGTGATGAAAAACCGGAATAGCCCATATAGTCATTACAAGTGTAGTCCATTTGAATGTCAGGTCGAAAATTAGGGTTCTCGGTTCCATTGTAAGCATATCCCTCCCCATAATAACCATTATTTTGATCACATAAATACGTATCGTGTGGACCACCACAAGTCGAACAAGTCGAATAATTAGCGTTGGCGGATCGTTGTTGCAAAATCTCCAACATGGAACGAGTATCCATGTTTAACAAGGTGGCCGAATGTATATACAAGTATAATGACGTTTAAAAGCTTCCTCGGGGAAGGAAGTAATACACCAAAGGTGGTATGTTTACACGTGTGCGAGTACACGTGTAAATAAACACGAGGAATGAGGGAGTAGCTGATGAGACGGCTTTTATACATGGTCTCATCGTCCTTTTTGGACTTAAAATGCATTAAATATCATCAAAATACCCAAATATATGCTTGTGTTTGTTGCTTGTGTAATTTAGGTACGGATATTGAGAAAATGACAAAAGATCACAAGAATCACGCAAAAACGAACACGGGAAACGAAGCCGCACGATGAACCAAGCCCTAGTAAGGAATTTTCCAAAGAAAACCCTTGAAGATTTGAAGATTAATCCTCCAAGTTTGAAGAATTGACACTTTATACCCTTGTATCTTCATAATTACAAGTTTGGTCCCTAAAGTTTGTCAAAATTACAAAAAGGACCCTTAACTTTGAAGAATTGGCAAAATTAGTCCCTCATCAAATCTAAATTGTCAAATATGGTCCTCCAAGAAGTCAACCAACAAGTCAAAGCCTTGAAGTTTGAAGATATGGCAAATTCAGTCCTTGGAAAATGAAGATATTGCATAAATAGTCCTTGTTTCAAGATTGCAAAAACATTGTGCCAAAAATGACAAGTGTTGAAAGTTGAAAAACAAAGGAAAAGGAGATTTGGCTGTTTTATTACAAGTTGAAGAAGTGCAAAGAGTTGAGGGGCCATTCATGACCAGACAACAAAACTCCCTACACCACTTGCATGCTGACACGTCATCCCTGCCAGTCCACCAATCCAACTCAACCAGTCCATAACCTCTTTGACCCTATCACAACCCTTTTTGAACCCACTCACTTACTTAAACGTATTTAATTTACTAAAAGTGGGAAACCTGTTATTTAAAAAGTAATCCCCCAAAAATGAATCAAAAACTCCACTGTTTATCTTTCCCACCCTTATAAACCCTAATCACCAGATTATTTAAATCAAGGGGGTTTTAAGATTAAATGTCCAGAATGAAGATTAAGCTCATCTTAAACCCATCCCACATCCCAAAACCCATCACCATCCACTCTTGGGTCCCCCACGTGGCTCCCCTGCTACTCCAAGACAAAATTCGACAGCCAATCCACGCCCCTAAGCAATTTTCGTGCTCCCAACGTTTTGATAAACGGCCAAGATCAAATAGTACTCTTACACATCACATGGGAACCAAAAACAAGCCAAGAACGATTTTCAAATGGGCATCTTCAAAGGATATTCGAATATCCTTCAAGGGCAGAAGAGGAAAATCACTCATTAGGGTTTTTAGTTCGTTTGAGCTTTCTAGAAACCATGTACCCTCTATATAAAGGGATTAGGTTTAGCATTTGCCTTTTTTGTCTCAGTTTTTTTAAAAAAAAGATCTTGTAATTTATTTCTATGAAATAAAAAGTGTTTTAATTTACTGAGTACCATTTAAATTCCAGTTTTTAAGTTTTCTGTCTTGAGTTTGTTTAAAGTTCCATTTGCATTCGTGAAGTATTTGTTTGATTTTCAAAAAGTTTCTGAAAATTGAGAATTTTTGGAGAATTTGTTCCAGGTTTTTGGTGATTAAGGAGTAAGTGTTGGTTGATTATTTAGAGTGTTTAAAACGTGTTTGAGAGGTTTAAAAAGTTTTTGGATAGGTTTTAAGAAGAAAAAGTAGAAACAGGTTAATATCATTTTGTATGTTATTGTATCTTGTTTTTCTTCTTTGATTTGTTTCATAAACAGGTTTGAAGTTTGTTGATGCTTGTTTCTGCTCCAACCCGAGTTGGAAGGAGGGGGATTTTACATCCTCTAGGGTTTTGGAAGTAAAACCCTAAGGTAAATTCCATTTTTCTTTGAAAAATCTCAGAAAAAGTGAATTTATATGTTCTTGTTTGATTCTGTGCTCAAGTGTGTTAAGGCTGTTTAATTTGAGTTGATTTGAGCTTGTATGCATGTTAGGAACCTTTAGGGTCAGTTTGAGTGACTTTTGAAAGGTTTTGATTTGTAAAAGTTGTTTTTCAAAAGTTTAAGGGGTGTTTGGATTTCTGTTTTAGCAGGGTTTTAATTTTAATTGTGAAAGTTAAAACGTGTTAAAGAGTTAAAGTAGGGATGAGTTAGGTTGTTTGCTAGTTATAACTTAGATTGAGAAAGATTTGAAACAATTTGGTTGAGTAAAAAGGTGAAATAGCATAGTAATCTGCATATGTCTATTTCTGTTGATTTTGATGATTTTTGTGCTTTAAATTCCATGATCTGTTAAGCTATAGACCATTCTAGGGTTTGAGTTTGCTTGTGTATCACTTGGTGCTATTGTATGCATAAAAAGGGAGATTGAAACTCATTTGTGTGCTTGAAATCTGCAAATAAAAACCACCAGACATGCTCATTTGTCACAGCAACTTGAAATGCCATGTTTAGCTTTGATTGTGTGATTTTGTGCTAACTGTTGATTACTTGCTGCTTGTTTTTTGTTGATTATTGACTCCCTATACTCAACTGAGTATAGGGTTGCCTTTTTGTCCAAAAATAAGCCCAAATTAAGCTTTCCTAAGCTCAATACTCAACTGCTCAAAATTATACACTAGCAGTGGGAACTCCTTTCCCACTGGTAGTTCACTGGTTTCCACTGCCTAGCTAAAAGACAGAAAACCATCACAAGTCACTTTCAGAAGTTCAAAATTTTGTCTTTAGTGCTTAAATTTTTGAATTAGACCTTGAAACCAGTGCCATTGTTTTTCTTATTTAATTTAGGATTTTTCTGATTAATATAATTTTTATTTACTGTTCATTTAGTAATTTTTAGGTTATTTAGCTATTTTTAATTAATTTTAAGGTTTCTGTTTTTGTCTTTTAGTGCCAAAAAGTAATATTTTTAAGATTAAACAATTTTTCTGAACTTAGAATAATATTTTAAGGTTTTTGGTTTAAAATTTAGTTACTGTTCATCTTTTTATTAATTTTTAGAATTAATCTAAGTTAATTAGGGTTTTAATTAACCTAGTTTTGTCATTTAGTGAGAAATTTAATATTTTTTAAGATTTTTCATTTTTCTACTGTTCATTAGAGTTAAATAGGATTTTTAAAATTGGTAGATTATTTTTAACATTATTTAATTATTTTTTATAATTATTTTAATTTTAAAATAGTTTTAAGTAATTTTAAAATAGTAAACAGTAAGTAAAAAAATACAAAAAAATTAGTTTTAAGTTTTTAATTACCATTTTGAGGTTTACAGCTTATTAGGTTTTCAATTTGGCTAATTTTTAATTTTATTTAATTTTAGGGTTTTTAAGCAACTTTAAAAATTAATATAAAATTCATTAATAGGTTTCAGAAAATTTGGTTTGCATTTTTGTTCTAGTTGCAATATTTAGGATTTTTGAGAATTTTTTAGAATTTATTTGAGGACTTTTAATTTTTTAGAATATTTTAATATTATTTTATTCATTAAAATAAAAAGTTTTATTTTTATTTCTTTTTCATTTTTCCTAGGTTCTTTATCATTAATTAGGACTTTTGTCACTTTCCATTTAATTTTAAGGCTTTTCAATTAATTTTTAGAATTAATTTAAGGTTTAATACATTTTAATAGTTTTTAAGTGTTTAAAAATAGTTTAATTTGGTTTTAAAATTTTTAAAAATAGTTTTTAGCTTAATTAGGATATTTTTGAGGTTTACAAATTAAAAAATCTTGTTTAGGTCTTTTTAATAATTAAAAGTGATTTTTAGGGCTTTAATTAGCATTAAAAAGTCATTATTTAATTAATTAAAAGGTTTTAGCAAGTTTGGATTTTTTGTAAACTCTTAGAATATTATTTGGGATTTTTAGGAATTTTTAGGAATTTTTAGGTTAAAATTTTAATTTTCGTCGTTTTTACGGTTTTACGTTTACGCCCTTTTCGTCGTAGTTTAAATAGTTTTCGTAACCGTCAATTCTTTCCTTTCTCATTTCTCTTTCAATTAATATAATCTCAAACAAAAATCAACTCTCAACACAACGCACTAGCCTCCTTGGGAAACGAACTTGCTTGGTCATTTGTGCTCGGTTTTCCTAAACCGACACTTAACGCTTACCACTATTTGTACCTCCTTTTCCTAAAGGTCGTATTTTACTACAATCATTTTGGCGCCGCTGCCGGGGAGGCGTGTTGTGTTTTGGTTGAACCATTGTTGTTTTCTATATTAGCCATAATATCTATTTGTATTAATAGCACTCTATTAATACGTATTATCGTTTTTCGATTTTTGTGTGAATATTATTACTATATTGTATACGTAGAACAATAAAATCACAAGTACTCCAAATACGTGAGAAATCACAACCTTGATTCGGGATTTCATCACTCGATCATTGTATTCGAATCTCAAACCAAAGAAAAAAGGCAAAAATAGATAAATACTTTCGTGAAGCTTGATTTTGATAATACAAACTATAAGGTGGGTATAAGGCGGTTGTATTTCACGACCTAAAGGAAAAAGGCTCTTAAGTGCTTCGCGCCGCCTCGTTTCCTCCGCTTGCTTGTGCGTATTTGATTTTGAGAGTGAATCGAGGGTTTTGCCGCCCAAAGTATTACTAAGTATCATATATATTTTCTTGGTTTCATTTGATTAAACCCTCTTGAACGATTTGGTGTTCCACCATCGTTCTAAAGTCATCGAAGGCGTTCACTTCACGTGATCGTTTTCATTCCTTGAGGCTTCGTTAATCAAGAGATTTGATTAGTGAGGAGATTTGTAGATTTTGGTCTACTTAATACATTCCAAAAAAATCCAAAAAAGTTAAAAACAATCAAAAACCACAAAAAAAATTGAAAAAGTAAAAATACCAAAAAGAATCTTCTTTGCTCGCCTTCTCGTTGTACGTGACGTTTATGCAAACTCGCTCTAAAGCAAGACGTGCTCGTAAACGAAGAAACAAATCACTCACTCCCACTAGTGAGGACTCTCCTATTGACGAACCCATTGTAGTGAAAGAAGCACCCATGGCTAATCGAACTATGATGGAGTTGCTTCAAGCACCCACCGAGGGTTATGGAGAAGCGATTGTGATTCCCGCTATCCTTGCGGAGAATTTTGAGGTTAAGACGGGTTTGTTGTCCATGATTCAAAACAACAAGTTTCGAGGGGACGAAAAGGACAACCCGCATAACCACATTCGCCAATTTAATCGTCTCACCGCCACGTGCAAGTTTAAGGACGTCTCAAACGACTCGATTAAGATGATGCTTTTTCCGTATTCCTTAGCGGGGCCCGCAAAAATTTGGTTGGAGAAAGAGCCACCCAATTCTATATTGACGTGGAAGGATCTCGTTTCAAAATTCGTGAACCAATTTTTTCCGCCCTCTAAGACTACGCACTTGAAAAACGAGATTTCAAAGTTTTCGCAAGAGTATAATGAGAGTTTTTCAACGGCTTGGAATAGGTTTAAGGAAATGTTGCACGAATGTCCTCATCATGGTTTTTCCGACTTGCATCAAATAGACACGTTTTACAATGGCTTGAACGATCATGAGCGTGATTATCTTAATGCCGCCGCGGGTGGTAATTTCTTGTGTAAGACGGTCGAGGAAGCATTGGTAATTATTGAGAATAGGTCTAAGGTGTATAATCCTCGTAGCACGTCGAGTGTTCGTAAGGCTTCGTCTTCATCTTCACCTAGTTTGTCACACACCGTTGATGCTTGCCAAGTCGAGGCTAATTTGGAGAACAAAATTTTTGATATAGTGAAAGGCTTGTTAGTTGAGTTTAAAGTTGGTGAACAACCCGCTCCCGCTACGATTAAAGCGGTTGAGGTTTCTTGTATGTATTGTGGTGGAGCTCACGATTATTCCGAGTGCATTACCAACGGTGGTAACACTTCGAGTGCCTTCGCGGCCGCGGGAACTTATAACCAAAACGGTCAAGTTCCTCGCACTAATCAATTGACTCCACCGGGTTTTTCACCAAATCAAAATGCTAACAACTATCGAAACAACCAAGTTGGTTACCAAAACAATCAAAGGAACAATTATAAGGGTAATAACAACTATGGGAATCAAGGGAGTAGTAGTAATAACCAATTGCAAAATCAAAATCAAAACCGCAATTTTCAAAATGCAAGTCAAGCTCTTCAAAATAACAAAGAACTTCCATTGGAATTTTTGAATTACACTACTTCAAATGATAAGATTATGGAAAACATTCAAGAGCAAATGGCTAATCAAGCTAAGGAAACGGCTAAGAATGCAAAGGAGTTAGCTACTTTCATTAAGGAAAATCTAGCCATGAGGAATGAATTGAAAAATGATTTTGCTAACCAAATTCGAGGTCAAAACAACAAGATAGAGCAAAGTCATGCTAGGCTTGAACAAAGAATTGACCAAAAAGCCGCTAGCCAAGATGTGAAGTTTAATAATTTTGATGCTAAGCTTAATGCAATTTTAGAATGCGTCATGGTGAACAAAGCCTCTACTTCGAGTGGTCTACCTAGTAACACCGTTTCAAACCCGAAGGGAGAGATGAAAGTGATTACCACACGTAGTGGTAAGGCACTTAAAGAACCGACTCCTCAACCAATTACTCCAACGGTGGAGGAAATTGAGGAAGAACCCGAGGTGGTGGTCGAAAAGGAGCATATTTCAAGCCCACAAAGTACCGCTCATGCCACACCTACGGTTGACCCATCACCCATATTGGAACCCGAGATTCCAAAGGCTATGCCTATGCCCCAACCCACACCACCCTTGCCTTACCCATCGAGACTTAGGAAGGAGAAACGACAAGAGCGCGACAACTATCAATTTGAGCTTTTTATGAAAATGTTTCGTGATTTGCATTTTAATATAAGTTTTGCCGACGCCTTGGTCATGATGCCTCGATTTGCCGCTAACTTTAAGAGTATGTTGAACAACAAGGAAAAATTAAACCAAAAGTCTAGTTGTTCGTCGGTTTATCTTAATCGCATACCTCAAAAAGTCGGTGATCCCGGTAAATTTTTGATCCCTTGTGCAATTCAAGATATGGAAGAATGCTATGCCTTGGCCGATCTTGGTGCTAGCATTAACTTGATGCCACTTGCAATCTACAAGTCGCTCAATCTTCCTAATCTTACTCCTTCACGAATGTCTATTGAGTTGGCCGACCATTCCACGATTCTTGCATGTGGTTTGGCGGAAGACGTTTTTGTGAAAGTGGGGAAGTTCTACTATCCCGTAGACTTTATTGTTGTTGACATCCCCACGGATCCTCAAGTTCCTCTTATTTTAGGTCGTTCGTTTTTAGATACGTCTATGGCTTTGATTGATGTGCATGCTAGAAAGATCACCTTACGTTTCAACGACGAGGAACTTGTTATAAACGCAACTCAAAATTCTCAACTTTCTCATGTCTATTCCGTTGCTACTATAAACCTCGTTGACATGATCGACGTGGTTTGCGAGGAATTTTCACAAGAAGTTTTAGGGTTTGGTGATGAAGAAACTAGTGGCAATCCCACTATGATAGATCCTATTCTTGATAACTCGACACCAACCTTCACTCCTTTCGAAGGTGGTGGTTTTACGTTGGAAGAATTCGATGTTCCACGTACTTGTGACGAAGACCTCGACAACTATGAGGACTTCTCGATTATCAAGGATTTTCTCAACGATTTCCCATTTCCTCCACCCGAGGAGGTTATGAGTATCGAGCCCAAATCTTCACTTGAGGAACCACCTATCCTCGAGTTGAAAGATTTACCTCCTCACCTCGAATATGTCTATTTGGAGGAGGACGACAAGTTGCCGGTTATTATTGCGAAGGAACTTTTGAATGATGAAAAAACCGCACTTGTCGATGTTCTTAAGGATCACAAAGGGGCGATTGCGTGGAAGTTATCCGACATTAAGGGAATCGATCCCAAATTTTGTACACACAAAATATTAATGGAGGAGGATTTCAAGCCAACAATCCAAAGTCAAAGGAGGGTAAACCCCAAAATTCACGATGTCATCAAAAAGGAGGTCCTAAAACTCCTTGACGCGGGAATGATTTACCCTATATCCGATAGCCCTTGGGTGAGTCCTATTCATTGTGTCCCTAAAAAGGGAGGGATGACCGTTGTGCCAAACGATGCCAACGAGTTGATTCCCACAAGACTCGTGACCGGATGGAGAGTGTGCATTGACTATCGTAAGTTAAATGAAGCCACTCGAAAAGACCATTTTCCCTTGCCTTTCATGGACCAAATGTTGGAGCGTCTTGCGGGAAACGATTTCTATTGCTTTTTAGATGGTTTTTCCGGTTACTTCCAAATTCCCATCGATCCTCGTGATCAAGAAAAGACTACGTTTACGTGTCCATATGGAACGTTTGCTTATCGTAGAATGCCATTCGGACTTTGTAATACACCGGGAACTTTTCAACGATGCATGATGGCTATTTTTCATGATATGATCGAGAAGACGATGGAAGTCTTCATGGATGACTTTTCCGTGTTTGGTGATTCCTTTACTTCGTGTTTGTCGAACCTTGAGAGAATGTTAAAACGTTGTGAGGAAACCAACCTTGTGCTCAATTGGGAAAAGTGTCATTTTATGGTTAGAAGTGGAATCGTCTTAGGGCACAAGGTCTCGAAAGCGGGGATTGAGGTAGATCAAGCTAAGGTAGACGTCATCGCCAAATTACCTCATCCCAAAACCGTCAAGGGAGTTAGGAGTTTCCTAGGCCACGCGGGCTTTTATCGACGATTCATCAAGGACTTCTCGAAAATTTCTCGACCCATTACACATCTTCTTGAAAAAGAAGCACGTTTTGTCTTTGACGAAGATTGTGTACGAGCCTTTGAGATCCTTAAGAGGAAACTAACCGAAGCTCCCATTCTTGTTGCTCCAAATTGGAACCTCCCCTTTGAACTTATGTGTGATGCTAGTGATTACGCTATTGGGGCCGTTTTGGGGCAACGACATGATAAGCATTTCTTGCCTATTCACTATGCTAGCAAGACGATGACCGAGGCTCAACTTAAATACACTACAACGGAAAAGGAGTTCCTTGCCGTGGTGTATGCATTTGAGAAATTCCGACCTTACCTCGTCTTGACGAAATGCATAGTGTATACGGACCATTCGGCTATCAAGTATCTCATGGCTAAACAAGATGCAAAGCCGAGATTACTTCGTTGGATTCTCCTCCTTCAAGAATTTGATCACAAAATCGTTGACAAAAAAGGAGCCGAGAATCTAGCGGCCGATCATCTCTCTCGTTTGGAAGATCCTCACCAAAGTGTTTACGAGCCTAAGGAAATCTCCGAAACATTTCCGCTTGAAACACTTGGTGTAGTGAATTCTAAGCTTGATTCTTCTACCCCATGGTTTGCGGATTTTGCAAATTACCATGCGGGTAACTTCATCATTAAGGGTATGACAACTCAAGAAAAACGAAAATTCTTTCGTGATGTCAAGTTCTATTTTTGGAACGACCCTTACTTGTTTCGAACTTGTGCGGATCAAATCATCCGCCGTTGTGTATTTGGCACCGAAGCTTCTAACATCCTTAGAGCTTGCCATGAGGGACCCACGGGTGGTCACCACGGTGCTAATCTCACGGCTAAAAAGGTGTTTGATGCCGGCTTCTTTTGGCCTACTATTTACCGAGATGCACAAGATCTTGTGAAGTCATGTGATGCATGCCAACGACAAGGAAAAGCCTCACAAAAAGATGAAATGCCACAAAATATCATTCAAGTATGTGAGATCTTTGACGTTTGGGGCATAGACTTTATGGGGCCGTTCCCATCATCTCGTGGTAATAAGTACATTCTTGTTGCGGTTGACTACCTTTCTAAGTGGGTGGAGGCGAAGGCCTTGCCCACTAATGATGCTCGTGTGGTAGTCAAGTTCTTGAAAAGTTTGTTTGCTAGGTTTGGAACCCCTCGTGCTATCATAAGCGATCGTGGAACCCATTTTTGTAATGACCAATTCGAAAGAGTTCTAAGGAAATATGGGGTTACACATCGTCTTTTTACGGCTTATCACCCACAAACGAGTGGGCAAGTCGAGGTTTCAAACCGAGCATTGAAGAGGATCTTGGAGAGATCCGTGGGGGAAAACCGACAATCTTGGTCGGATAAGTTAGACGATGCTTTATGGGCCTTTAGGACTGCTCATAAGACACCCATTGGGTGCACTCCCTATAAGCTTGTGTATGGAAAGAATTGTCATTTGCCTATCGAGTTAGAACACAAGGCTTATTGGGCCCTAAAGCATTGTAATGATGACATGGAGACCGCGGGAAAACACCGGAAAATGCAATTAAATGAATTGGATGAATTGAGAGACATTGCTTATGAAAATTCATTGATTTATAAAGAGAAAACTAAAAAGTTGCATGATTCAAAAATTAAAAACCGGGTTTTTAACGTTGGGGATCAAGTTTTACTTTTTAATTCAAGATTGAAAATATTTTCCGGTAAATTGAAATCCCGTTGGTCCGGTCCATTCACCGTGACTCAAGTGTTTCCTTATGGGACCATCGAGCTAGCTCAAGATGATGGTCCTAACTTCAAGGTGAATGGACATAGGTTGAAGCACTACTTTGGTGGGGAAGTTCCATCCTTGAACTACCTCGACCAAGTCACCTTCCCCAATGATAATTAGTATTGAGGGGATCGAGTCGAGCTCATGACTCGGTAATCAAAAACGAGGTGCCTCGTGGGGGAGTCCCATGCTTATCCTATGTACATATTATCACTTTCTTAGTCTAATGTAGCTTACGTGTGGGGATTCGTGCCCTTCCAACCTTTGTTCTATGGTTGTTTGTGATATGTGGTTTTTAGATCATGATCTTCACGATTGGAGCCTCTCGTGTTCGTTTTATGGGAGCACTCGATCGTTTGCTTTGGAGACATTTCTCAATATCCATGATATATCCTTTATTGTTCTAACCTTAGGTTTTTAGCACACTTCATAAACGGCTTTAAATTTAATGGTTACACCCTTTCCATGCTAGATTAGGCATTCGACTACGTCTCTAGTATGGGGGTGTTTGCACCCCTAGACTCGAAACATTGAGGACAATGTTTAACTTTAGTATGGGGGGGTGAATAGATACTTGCCTTGCCAAACCTTCACGCTTTCCAAAGTTTATCGTTTTGTTTATCGTTTTTGTTGCAAAATAAGGCTAAAAATGGCCAAATTTTAAAATTTTTCTCTTGTTTTATAAGTGTTTAAAGACACGAATGTAGGTTTTCCGATGGCGAGAATAAGAGTAATTTTTGACTCGACCGTGCGTGTTGAGCACTTAGCTTCGATTCCTTAACTTTTTAGGCTAACTCTCTTAAATGAGGACGAGAAATGATAGAGTTAATTATAAGTTACTATGCTAAACGTAGAGTACTCGTATTCTTTCAAAAACTCATGTGTTCTCGTTGTTTGCTTATTCTCCCTTCGCATGTAAATATTTTTTGCTTAATAAATATTGACTTAGCGGTTTAGTTAGGATTGTTGGGTTTCTAGTCTTTTCTAGTAGCTTCCGTGTAATTAAATTGGGAAGACATTAAGATATCGCCAGCGTCACGGTTTTGAAGTATTGGCACCCTAATAATCGAAAGCTTCACCCAATAATAAGATTTCAAGTGCTCACCTAAATCAAGCAAACAATTTGAAGCCCCACAAGGCCTAAAATCTATGCAAAATTGAAAGTGAATCAAGCCTTAATCTTCGAAGCTTTAAAGATCCAAAATTCGCTTTTGCGTGAGGATATACGTCTTTGGCTAATAAAACCACCGATGAGGCGGATAATAAAAGGCAAGGCAAGACCGAAGTCATAATAAAAGCTTCATGGCGAAGTTGAATAAAAGATGGAGGTAAACCAAAGATAATAAGGCCCTTCCGTTAGGGGGCGTATAAAAGTCTTGGTAATAAGTCTCATGTTCAAAACCGTTATAAAACCGTGTTTATCGATTCTTCTTGTCAACTTAATTTTTTAACATCGTCGTCTATTAGGAGGGGTTATTGATTTGATGGTCTTAGTTACACCGTTAGGACTCTATTTTTAGACCTAAATCTCTATTATCGCATAAGTCAAACAATGTATCCTCGTGAAACATTCAAGACAAAATAAAATATAAGAGATACAACTTAGGAATAATGGGAGAATAAGTACGTGATTAGGGCATATGAGTAGTGTTAGCATTACTAACTTATAATGACAATGATCTCGTTGCACGCTTAGCATGGAATTGAAGTGAAAATCGAGGACGATGAAATTATTTCTAACGAAGCATTCACGTGTTCTTATTCTATGAACCTAAACGTCCCATTTTGCGATGAAAATCATACATTATGTCTATAACACAAGTAGTAGTAATAGTAGTAGTGTAGCTAGTTTATCATTTCAATAAAGTGAATAAAATGAATTTTGGAGATGCTACGATACTTTATTCTAGCATTGCGTGAGGGCACGGCAATGGTTTAGTATGGGGGAGTGATGAGACGGCTTTTATACATGGTCTCATCGTCCTTTTTGGACTTAAAATGCATTAAATATCATCAAAATACCCAAATATATGCTTGTGTTTGTTGCTTGTGTAATTTAGGTACGGATATTGAGAAAATGACAAAAGATCACAAGAATCACGCAAAAACGAACACGGGAAACGAAGCCGCACGATGAACCAAGCCCTAGTAAGGAATTTTCCAAAGAAAACCCTTGAAGATTTGAAGATTAATCCTCCAAGTTTGAAGAATTGACACTTTATACCCTTGTATCTTCATAATTACAAGTTTGGTCCCTAAAGTTTGTCAAAATTACAAAAAGGACCCTTAACTTTGAAGAATTGGCAAAATTAGTCCCTCATCAAATCTAAATTGTCAAATATGGTCCTCCAAGAAGTCAACCAACAAGTCAAAGCCTTGAAGTTTGAAGATATGGCAAATTCAGTCCTTGGAAAATGAAGATATTGCATAAATAGTCCTTGTTTCAAGATTGCAAAAACATTGTGCCAAAAATGACAAGTGTTGAAAGTTGAAAAACAAAGGAAAAGGAGATTTGGCTGTTTTATTACAAGTTGAAGAAGTGCAAAGAGTTGAGGGGCCATTCATGACCAGACAACAAAACTCCCTACACCACTTGCATGCTGACACGTCATCCCTGCCAGTCCACCAATCCAACTCAACCAGTCCATAACCTCTTTGACCCTATCACAACCCTTTTTGAACCCACTCACTTACTTAAACGTATTTAATTTACTAAAAGTGGGAAACCTGTTATTTAAAAAGTAATCCCCCAAAAATGAATCAAAAACTCCACTGTTTATCTTTCCCACCCTTATAAACCCTAATCACCAGATTATTTAAATCAAGGGGGTTTTAAGATTAAATGTCCAGAATGAAGATTAAGCTCATCTTAAACCCATCCCACATCCCAAAACCCATCACCATCCACTCTTGGGTCCCCCACGTGGCTCCCCTGCTACTCCAAGACAAAATTCGACAGCCAATCCACGCCCCTAAGCAATTTTCGTGCTCCCAACGTTTTGATAAACGGCCAAGATCAAATAGTACTCTTACACATCACATGGGAACCAAAAACAAGCCAAGAACGATTTTCAAATGGGCATCTTCAAAGGATATTCGAATATCCTTCAAGGGCAGAAGAGGAAAATCACTCATTAGGGTTTTTAGTTCGTTTGAGCTTTCTAGAAACCATGTACCCTCTATATAAAGGGATTAGGTTTAGCATTTGCCTTTTTTGTCTCAGTTTTTTTAAAAAAAAGATCTTGTAATTTATTTCTATGAAATAAAAAGTGTTTTAATTTACTGAGTACCATTTAAATTCCAGTTTTTAAGTTTTCTGTCTTGAGTTTGTTTAAAGTTCCATTTGCATTCGTGAAGTATTTGTTTGATTTTCAAAAAGTTTCTGAAAATTGAGAATTTTTGGAGAATTTGTTCCAGGTTTTTGGTGATTAAGGAGTAAGTGTTGGTTGATTATTTAGAGTGTTTAAAACGTGTTTGAGAGGTTTAAAAAGTTTTTGGATAGGTTTTAAGAAGAAAAAGTAGAAACAGGTTAATATCATTTTGTATGTTATTGTATCTTGTTTTTCTTCTTTGATTTGTTTCATAAACAGGTTTGAAGTTTGTTGATGCTTGTTTCTGCTCCAACCCGAGTTGGAAGGAGGGGGATTTTACATCCTCTAGGGTTTTGGAAGTAAAACCCTAAGGTAAATTCCATTTTTCTTTGAAAAATCTCAGAAAAAGTGAATTTATATGTTCTTGTTTGATTCTGTGCTCAAGTGTGTTAAGGCTGTTTAATTTGAGTTGATTTGAGCTTGTATGCATGTTAGGAACCTTTAGGGTCAGTTTGAGTGACTTTTGAAAGGTTTTGATTTGTAAAAGTTGTTTTTCAAAAGTTTAAGGGGTGTTTGGATTTCTGTTTTAGCAGGGTTTTAATTTTAATTGTGAAAGTTAAAACGTGTTAAAGAGTTAAAGTAGGGATGAGTTAGGTTGTTTGCTAGTTATAGCTTAGATTGAGAAAGATTTGAAACAATTTGGTTGAGTAAAAAGGTGAAATAGCATAGTAATCTGCATATGTCTATTTCTGTTGATTTTGATGATTTTTGTGCTTTAAATTCCATGATCTGTTAAGCTATAGACCATTCTAGGGTTTGAGTTTGCTTGTGTATCACTTGGTGCTATTGTATGCATAAAAAGGGAGATTGAAACTCATTTGTGTGCTTGAAATCTGCCAATAAAAACCACCAGACCTGCTCATTTGTCACAGCAACTTGAAATGCCATGTTTAGCTTTGATTGTGTGATTTTGTGCTAACTGTTGATTACTTGCTGCTTGTTTTTTGTTGATTATTGACTCCCTATACTCAACTGAGTATAGGGTTGCCTTTTTGTCCAAAAATAAGCCCAAATTAAGCTTTCCTAAGCTCAATACTCAACTGCTCAAAATTATACACTAGCAGTGGGAACTCCTTTCCCACTGGTAGTTCACTGGTTTCCACTGCCTAGCTAAAAGACAGAAAACCATCACAAGTCACTTTCAGAAGTTCAAAATTTTGTCTTTAGTGCTTAAATTTTTGAATTAGACCTTGAAACCAGTGCCATTGTTTTTCTTATTTAATTTAGGATTTTTCTGATTAATATAATTTTTATTTACTGTTCATTTAGTAATTTTTAGGTTATTTAGCTATTTTTAATTAATTTTAAGGTTTCTGTTTTTGTCTTTTAGTGCCAAAAAGTAATATTTTTAAGATTAAACAATTTTTCTGAACTTAGAATAATATTTTAAGGTTTTTGGTTTAAAATTTAGTTACTGTTCATCTTTTTATTAATTTTTAGAATTAATCTAAGTTAATTAGGGTTTTAATTAACCTAGTTTTGTCATTTAGTGAGAAATTTAATATTTTTTAAGATTTTTCATTTTTCTACTGTTCATTAGAGTTAAATAGGATTTTTAAAATTGGTAGATTATTTTTAACATTATTTAATTATTTTTTATAATTATTTTAATTTTAAAATAGTTTTAAGTAATTTTAAAATAGTAAATAGTAAGTAAAAAAATACAAAAAAATTAGTTTTAAGTTTTTAATTACCATTTTGAGGTTTACAGCTTATTAGGTTTTCAATTTGGCTAATTTTTAATTTTATTTAATTTTAGGGTTTTTAAGCAACTTTAAAAATTAATATAAAATTCATTAATAGGTTTCAGAAAATTTGGTTTGCATTTTTGTTCTAGTTGCAATATTTAGGATTTTTGAGAATTTTTTAGAATTTATTTGAGGACTTTTAATTTTTTAGAATATTTTAATATTATTTTATTCATTAAAATAAAAAGTTTTATTTTTATTTCTTTTTCATTTTTCCTAGGTTCTTTATCATTAATTAGGACTTTTGTCACTTTCCATTTAATTTTAAGGCTTTTCAATTAATTTTTAGAATTAATTTAAGGTTTAATACATTTTAATAGTTTTTAAGTGTTTAAAAATAGTTTAATTTGGTTTTAAAATTTTTAAAAATAGTTTTTAGCTTAATTAGGATATTTTTGAGGTTTACAAATTAAAAAATCTTGTTTAGGGCTTTTTAATAATTAAAAGTGATTTTTAGGGCTTTAATTAGCATTAAAAAGTCATTATTTAATTAATTAAAAGGTTTTAGCAAGTTTGGATTTTTTGTAAACTCTTAGAATATTATTTGGGATTTTTAGGAATGTTTAGGAATTTTTAGGTTAAAATTTTAATTTTCGTCGTTTTTACGGTTTTACGTTTACGCCCTTTTCGTCGTAGTTTAAATAGTTTTCGTAACCGTCAATTCTTTCCTTTCTCATTTCTCTTTCAATTAATATAATCTCAAACAAAAATCAACTCTCAACACAACGCACTAGCCTCCTTGGGAAACGAACTTGCTTGGTCATTTGTGCTCGGTTTTCCTAAACCGACACTTAACGCTTACCACTATTTGTACCTCCTTTTCCTAAAGGTCGTATTTTACTACAATCAGTAGCCCTCGGTCGACTTTTGAAGAGAAAAGGATTATCCTCTTCGAGGTTCGATATAAAATATCCACAAGAAAGTATATATATAATTACTACTTGGGTGCAAGACCCCCAATCAAGCCTTCCTTCTTAGAATACGCACTAGTGAACGGGGGGTTAGGTGGCGCGAAGCACTTAAGTACCTATTTACCCTTAGATGGCATTTTATAGCACATCGCCTATCTATTCACTTTAGTAGATTGTATTCTTCGAATTATTGCCTATTGGAAGTATTTATCTATTCTTGCTTAATTAAATTGGATCGATACGCGTGTCAAGGACCGGAACGCCCCCTAACACGGTGTATTGCCTCGGCAATACTTATGGAAGATAGGTAACTTGGTTGTTCTTATACGTATACTTATTTACATATAATAATATATCAAAAATATTTTTGTATTTATTTGATTTTTTTAAGAAAAATACTATATCTACTTAAAAAGCGATGAAAATCGATATAATATATATTTTTGGGTGTAATCTTTTAGGAAAAAGATTACTTTTTGGATTTTTTATTTTTTTGGTTCAATTCTTTAGGAAAAGAATTGATTTTGTGATTTTTTATTGTTTTGTATTTTTATCTTTTTGAATTTTTTTATCTTTTTGATTTATAATACGTAAAAATAACGTTCACAAAGTGAACGGATCCCAAAATCCAATCGTCTCACTCGAAATCGTTAATCTTCACGAAAAGAACCGGCAGCGGCGCCATTTAATATTTCGTTTTTAAGTGTAGTTGTCTTCTCAGCTCGATTCGAATTGATATAACGTTTTCTAGCAAAGACTTAATTGTTTTTGGTTATAAAACTTGTTTGGTATCTATGTCTAATTGGCACAAAGCAATTAAAAAGGTAAAAATATCTATATTACACTACGTATATGTACTAAACTAAAAACACATTGCAATTACCAATTAAAATGCACAAAGTACAATCAAATAAGCTAATGGTACAATTATCTAATGCATGCGAAATATTAAATTGCTAAAATGAAAGTTAATGGAAAACAAAAAAAAATTGCTAAGTACAAGTTTACACTAAAATATGAGATTAAAAGAAAATTGACTAACTTTTAACAAAATATTGAAATTGAAAACTAGCTAAAATTAATTTTATGTCTAAAAGTCCTAATGGCCCAACAACATAAAACTATCAAGCTATTTAACAAAATCTATTTAACAAAAAGCCCAATTACTAAGTTTAACTGGCCCAAAAGCTATTTAACAGAAAAGGACTAGACATGTAACATACATAACAGTTTTAAACTAACAAGCTTAACAAAAACTAACTAAAAAGACTAACGATGCAACAAATCTAACGAGAATCTCTAACGAAAGGACATCCAGGTCAACTAAATGCCCAACAGGGACTAATACCTACTAACAGACTAACGGAATGGACTAAAAAGGCAACTAATATCCTAACCGTGGACTGTCTACGTAACAACAAGTATCAAGTTTAGGGTTTAATCATGTACAATTACCAAACTTGAACTAAAAAGAAATTCACTTACTCTATTATGCATACACTGATTATTGTATACTAACTGCTAAGTTTAACCACTAACTAATTTGCACAGTTGCAAAAATCCAAACACTAATATCAGCTTGAAATGGAAATTATAAAAAGCTAACAGGAGTCTATGAACTCAATCAAAAATAACAGTACACATCGAATTCAAACAAGTAGATTGCACTAAGAGTTTGTAGAACACTAAAAATGAGCTTAACCGGTTCATCCGAAGCCTGCCCGTTGATGACGAGAAGCGCGGCGCTGAGCCGGCTTGAAACGAATAACACCTTCAAATATCTAACACAGCAATCGAATCTTGACTGATTATCTGCTACAGCAACTCCAAAACGTGTAAACATGCAAAATTAAAACAAAGCAAAGAAAACTGGACGAAATCTCTCGATTCTGAAACTAAATGAATTGATCTAAATTGATCAATTTCTTCGAACTATGAACCAATCCTATATCTGATAACAAAAAGCTGAACAATACTAAATTCTATGTAAACTATACTTTTATGCTATGAAACTCTGAGATTTAATACTAATTATTTGAAAGTAAAAATGCTGAAAACTTATCAGTTCTACAAACTGATTTGCACAAGCTTATAACGAAAAATTCTATTTAAAACTGATTCTATTTTCAACTGATTAAACTGAAAAACTTTTTAAGCTATAAAACCAAACCAAACTGTAAAAACTGATTAATCTATATATCATTTACTAATTCTCGACGTAATCAACTCCACAAACTCTAAGAATCAATACAAAAATCTAGTAACAGTAACAGTAACGAAAATAGCGAAGATCAAGATTAATACTCTATAACACTCGAAATCACAATTTTAACAACTACAAATCCTACGTGAACAGTATCAGTAAAAGAAAAACAGAAATTTTAAAAAGAAGCAACAAGGACGATTATAGAACAGATTCACCAAAGAAAAATTTGAAAGCTCGATTTCTCATTAATGGAAGAAAACAAAATTCATATATCTAACTGTCTAAACAGAATCTGAACAACGTAATAGTGAAACGTGAATGGTAATCAGTAAACATGTAAAGAAGAAAATTAAAGCTTATAGAGAAATAGAAGAGAATAAGAAAACTTGAAGTATTCATTAATGGTGGAAAACAAAATCAGTTACAACTATTTAAACTGAAAAGAAACAGAATTAGTTACAAGATTTAAAAGCTAATTATCTAACTAATCCTACACCTAAAACTATGTGTAAACTACACCTATGCTAACCATAAAAAATGAAGCCTTCGTCTTCAATATATAGCCGTCGAGAGAGGGAGTGGATGACTTCAATGACGTGTCTTGGCCAATCCAGTTGCGCCACATGGAAAATACGAGGTTGAATCAAACTCGTTCTTCATCATCTTCCAATTTGGGGGTTTCTTTATTCTTCAATCTTGATCTAATTAAATTGTATCAGCTTGTAGAGGAGAATGAGAGGATGATTTTTGTAGTTGGAAGCTTCCTTTGATTCTTTGTGGATCGTCCTTGAATGTGGATTGCAGGTTATGGAGGAAGAAAGATGAAACCGTCTCTCTCTCTCTTGAAGGTTGAAGAAGACGCGTGTGTTTTTTTGTGCTTTGACCGACTCTTGGTCTTTTGACCAAGTAAATAAAACTTCTTTCCATCAATTTCCTTTTTGGTCCCTTCTCTTTCAACTCTTTTCAAATGATATATAAACTTTGAGCAAATCTATCTTTCATCCTTCATCTTTGTAGAAAATTGCAAGTTAAGCCCTCCATCTTGGTGAATAATGGCAAATAAGGTCCTTGGAGCATCTTTCATCCTTTTCTTCGTCTTTTGACCAAATAAATTCTTTAAAAACGCATCTTTGCTTCAAAATGTATCTTCTTACCTGAAAACACATAAAACACAAATACACGCATAATTCTGATATTTTAAAGTTAAAATAATGTATTTGACTGTGTTTTGAGTGGTTTATGGATCATTATTGATGAGTGTTTTCACACTTATCAAAGGGTGAACGTCCCAACAAAAGAAAAAGTTCTTTAAAGATATTGAACATTATTTCTGGGACGATGCTTAACTTTTCAAACAATGTGCTAATCTGATTATTCGTCGATGTGTTGATGGGCCGGCAGCGGTACAAATCCTTGATGCTTGCCATAAAGGACCCACCGGTGGTCACTTTGGTCCCAATTACACCGCGAAGAAAGTATTCGACTCTGGATTCTATTGGCCTACCATTTATCGTGACGCTCACGATATGGTTAAACATTGTGATGCTTGCCAAAGACAAGGCAAGATCACACATAAAGATGAGATGCCTCAAAATTTCATACAAGAATGTGAAATCTCTGATGTATGGGGCATCGACTTTATGGGGCCATTTCCATCATCTAAATGGAACAAGTACATCCTCGTAGCCGTTGACTACGTTTCCAAATGGGTTTAAACCAAGGCTCTCCCTACGAACGATGCGAGGGTGGTTGTGAAATTTTTGAAGCAGCTCTTTGCTCGATTTGGTGTTCCTCGTGCTATCATCAGTGACCGCGGGACTCATTTTTGCAATGATCAATTTGCAAGAGTCATGGCTAAGTACGGATTTAATCATCGTCTTTCCACCGCCTATCATCCCCAAACCAATGGTCAAGCCGAGATTTCCAACCATGGACTGAAGAGAATTATGGAGCGTACTGTGGGAGAGCATCGTGCCGCGTTGTACACCTTATCGTCTTGTGTACGGGAAAGCATGCCACCTCCCTATCGAGCTGGAACATAAGGCATACTGGGCCTTAAAGTGGGCTAACTTCGACATCAACAAAGCCGGTGATCTTCGGATGATTCAACTCAATGAGCTAAATGAACTAAGGAATGAAGCTTATGAGAACTCGCTGATCTACAAGGAGAAGACCAAGATCATCCACGACGCAAGAATCAAGAACCGAGAGTTCCACGTTGGTGATCAAGTCTTACTTTTTAACTCTCGGTTGAAGATCTTCTCGGGCAAGTTGAAGAGCCGCTGGTCTGGTCCATTCACCATCGCCAAAGTCTTTCCATATGGGACCATTGAGCTTTCTCAGCCAAATGGGCCCAATTTCAAGGTGAATGGCCAGCGTTTGAAGCTGTACCTTGGTGAGGACATCTCTCATGAGATGATTCCATCCCTCACCACGTTTCCCATGAACTCATTATGGGTCGAGTCAGGCTCGTGACTCGGTGAACAAAAACAAGCGCTTCTCGGGAGGCAACCCGTGATCTATCCTTTACTGCTTTCATAATAAGTGTAAGGGGAGCCCCGTATGTGTTTGTTGTCTTGTTTCTTGTGTTGTGCAGGGATTAAAAGCTTCAAAGATCACCTTGATGACATTTGACGAACCGTGATCCCGTGCTCCCATCTTCCCGGTTCTATCCTAAACTCTTGTGATTCAATATTTCATATCTTATATGTTCACATTGAATTCACTATAGTTGTCCTTTCCTTAGCAAAATTTAAACAAAGTGCACAATGTCCTAAGTGTAGGGGATTTTACTCCCACATGCTTCAACATTGAGGACAATGTTTATATCAAGTGTAGGGGGGATTTCTATCGAAGTAAGTGGTCTTTTCCTTGCATTTGTCCTCATTTTAACCGAAAAATTTGATTTTTCGACGTTTTTCAAAATATTCAATCTATTTTGACCTAGTTGTATAGTTGTATTTTCCTTTGTTATGGTTATTTTCTTTCCTTGCTAGAATAAAGTTTAATAAAGTGGTTTTAAATTTTTTTTTCAAAGTCGTGAATATTTTGACTCAACCCGAGTATACTTATCTAAGTTTACTCTAGCTAGTATCCTTAACGTGTTTAAGTCAAGTTTTGCTAGGCTTTTATATAGGGAGCTTTAAAACGCGAAAGTCTTAACTCTCGCGGGTTAAGAACAAGAACTTTTCGCAAGTTCCTATAATTGATCCTAGAGAGTTGTTTATCAAGGGAACTTTAAAATGCGATTTCTAAACTTGAAAAAGTCTAAGAATTTGCAAGATCCTATAGATGACTCGAAAACCCAAAACTTTGATTTAATAGGCTAAGCATCCACGAGTCTCATTCCTTGAGATTTTAAATTGTGGAGGACGAGAGATGATAGAGTCAATTATAAGTTTGGTATTCTTTCATGAATTTATGTGAGTTAATTATAATCCTATTCTCCCATCGCTTGTTAATAAATTTATCTGCAATAAATAAGGTTGTACGATTTGAAAAGTTACTTAGCTTCTAGCCCAAGATCGTTTAAAAGTTGCTCGGTATTAATTAGAGTTCATAGCCAAGGCATAACTTATTGAAGCGGGATGCGAAGATTGGCGAGTCCGAAAAGGCCCTAACAAGGCATGAGGGCTACATTTTGTTGCTAAAGATCCAAAAGTGATGTGAAGAATCATTTATCGAAAATGAATATGAAGGATCAAGACACACGACGAAAAGCAAAAACTCCCCAAAAGATCATGGAGAAGTCTATCCAAAAAGGCCCTAACAAGGTATGAGGATAAATAGATCCAAGTCCTAAAAGGAGGCGGATCGTTGTATATCAAAGTCCAAAATAAAGATTGGAGAAAAATGAAGAAGTCGTGGTCCAAATATGAAGAATCTCTCAAAACTTCAAGTGAAGAAATTCCTATTATGAAGAGAAGACCATAATTTCAAGAACGTCTCTCAAAGATTTGAAGTATGAAGTCGCTGCCAAATATCGGTCCGAGAAAGGCCTCAAATCGTGAAGCGAGTTATGCCAAGATATGAACTTTAAAAGGTCCCGAGAAGCAGTTTTAAAAGATTTTGTTCTTTAGCTAACTATTGATTAAATCGTTCACTTTATTTTAGGCCTAAATAACTATCGAAATAAGTCAAACAATGCATCCTCGTGATCATTCAAGACAAAAATAAAATATAAGAGATACACCTAGGAATAAGGGAGTCTAAGTGAATAATTGGCCCACATGAATTCGTGTTAGTCTACTAACTTATAATAACAATGATCTCGTTTTTAAGCTTGGTATGGGGAACGTGAAACTTGAGGATGATAAACATTCATGGCAGCCAAAACCCAATGTAAGTCTTTAATTTCTTTACTTGTTTCTATCTATTTATGTTTAGTATTTAATAAAGGCCAAGGTGGGTTATTTATGATGAAAAATGTAAACCGTGCTTTAAAACTAATGCATTGCATGAGGGCATTGCAATGGTCAAGTGTAGGGGATTTAATAAGTGTGAAAACACTTATCCTTTTACCACTTATTTCCAATAATAACAAGACCAAAACGTGTATTTTATGTCGTAAAAGTCAGAATTATGCGTGGTTTGTGTTTTTATTGTGTTTTAGGACCAAATGATGAAAAAGAAGAAAACACGGGCTTTCACGGGCTTTTATCGATGAAAACGAGAAAAGACGAAGTCAAAAGATCAAGAGTGCAAAAAGAACGGAAGTCCAAGGCCTATTCTGAAGATTTATCGAAGAAAAAGTCTAAAGACGGAAGTTTAAATGAAGTCGAAGAACTCAAGTCTAATTGTAAAACCCGCATGCTTTTACCATGCATAGTACCCTTAGGATCGTACGTACTAGTTAAAAACTTTCCTAATATAGCATGATTAAGATTACATGTTAGGAGTTTACGTATTACGTACGTGTTAGAACACGATAAGTATTTTATATGAACGATCACGTAATAATTATTTAGCGATAATTAATCACGAACATACGATCACGAAATCACGAGCGTAATTAAAACACGAGCTATTATTAATTACGTATATATATTTAATACGAGCATAATTAAATATATAAGAGTATGGTATTTACGTAACGAGAACATTTAAAACATGAACATAATTAAACATAAACGAGTACTAAATAACAAGACACGAAACGAGGTACGGGAACCCCACGGGGGGGTCCCTACCCGCGGCCAAAACAAGGGTAATGGGCCAAGCCCATTACCAATTTTACTAAAAGGGGGTTAAGTAATTTTTACTACTCAAAAATTACTTTACAGAAGATTACGGGAAAAACCTAAAACCCTACATTTTCTCCTCTCTTTGTGCCGCCACCTACAATCACCAATCCAGGTGATTCTTTGATCTTGGATCTTGTTGATTTATTGTTTGTTCGTGTTTGTTCTTCACCCTCTTGATCCACGAATACGGTAAAACCTTTTTAAACCTTTTCTTTTTAATTAATCTTCTTATTAATTATGAACATGTGATGTTTTTATAAAAACACATTAATTAAACATAGATCTAACATGTTTTGATCATTAATTAAATCAGAGGGTCGATTAAGGGGTGTTTTGTTTCGGGCCGCAGGCTGCAACCGACCCCAAGGGGGTTTCGGTTTGCTTAGCCGACACCACCAAGACCATTTTGGTCTTGGTTGGTGCGTGTGGGTCCCACGGCAGCAAGGGGTACCCGATTTGGGTCGGGGTACGGTGTCGATTCATGTCCGGTGCATGTTTTTTAGCTTAGATCCGGATCATGGTTATGTTAGTTTTGTTTATGTTATAAACTTATGTTAAAATTAAATTAATAAAAGATGAGATTAATTTAATAACATGACTTAGGTTAATTATTTATTAATAATCATGAAATTATTTTAACCTAAGTATTTATATTACTAAGACTTATAATTAATTAAATATTTTAAAAACCATGGATATAATTAATTAATTAACATGACTTAGGTTATATTATTAATATTTAATAATACATATTTAACCTAAGTATTTAATATATTTAATTAAAACATGTTATACTTTAATTAAATATTATAACCTATAGTTGAATTAAATTACATGAAATAATTATTAAACTATACAATATATCATATGACTTAGGAAATAATCATGAAAACACTTAGGCTTATATACTTAGCTTATTTAACCAGCTTATTTCTAATTATGGAAACTTTCTATTTTTAGAAACTTAATTAAATAAGGCAGCTAATTTATTTATGGAAACCAGCTATTTTTAGAAACTTATTTATTTAAGGCAGCTAATCTATTTATGGAAACTTATTTAAATAAGGCAGCTAATCTATTTATGGAAACTTTCTATTTTTAGAAACTTATCTATTTTGAGCAGTAAATCTATTTTTGGAAACTTTTTATTTTTGGAAACTTTCTATTTTTTGGAAACTTTCTATTTTAGGAAACCTGCTATTTTTGGAAAGTTACTTATTATTACACAGTAAGTATAATAACACATGAAATACAAGAAATACTTAATCAGATTAAGCAGAATATAAGATTTAACACAGTTTAAGGCGTTAAACAGTGAAACATAGTAAGAACATATAAAATAAGCTAAGACATGACGTAAAACAAGCTATGTAATTAGTAAGCAGATACTTATTTCATGTACATATTTATGTAGCACTAGTGTTTCGGAAGTAGGATTCTCGCAGTTCATCGTTCTCGTTCACTGGACATAAGGTACGGATTCCCGTCCTTTCAGTATGGACATTCTTTCCTTATTAGGATTTCCCCGTATGTAGCCAACTGTTTTCCCGTAGTATAAGTATGAGTTTGATTGCTTATGTTTAAATATGAATTACCTATAGCGATATACATGCATGACCAGTTTCACCTAGTTATGGAGGTACCATAACCATAACATTAGAGGCACTGATGTTATGACTTCACCACGGCGGAGTGATTGCTCGTGGCGTCCCTTCAGCTTTTGGCCATTTATTTATATTTATCATGTGGGGCGTATGGGTGCATCCTAGTTACACGTTTTTATTCAGGATTACATGGTGAATGTGGTGTGTGCCTTGCATCCTTCACAAGGAGCTGATCCCTCCTACCCATAAACCAGTATATTAAATTAGAGACAGCCCCTCTAATTTGCATGATGAGGTCACCCCTCCAATTATTCATGCACGGTGGATATTCATGACCTATATTGGATAATGGTAAAATATGACAAACAGTTTTTATAAGATAAACATAAGACTTTCAAACTATAAAACCAGTTTTATTAAGACTTAACCAGGTTACTCGGGACTTAGTTTTTTTTGCTGTTATTATGTTATATGCTTATCCTATTCATGCTTTATTGTACATCCGTGCACTGAGTGTATTGCTCAGCCGTTTTCCTTTTCTATGTTCCCAAAACGGCAGGTACTCAGGGACGCTCGTAGACACTAAGAGTACGTGCATATGGACTGGAAGCTGTCTAGCCTTCTTTACATTATGCATTTCCTTTCTTTATGATACTTATGCCTTGGACATTGTTTAGTCTTTTCCTTTACTATACTATGTTTGTGTGTGATGAGCTTTACTTTTGGACTACCGATGTTTGATTCCGGTATTTTCCTTTATATGGTCAAGTAATGTTTAGACATTTTACCTTGTATGCTTTGATGACACGCCATAATTACTGTGATATTTCCATTTCCAAAATGGGGTGTTACACTAATAGAAGAAGAAAATTATTAAGACAAGTTCAAATCCCGAGACGACGTCGAGAAAAGACAAAGAATTAAATGGAGTCGAGAAGACGTGAAGAAAGAAAGAAAGAAGAGGCAACACATGCACACCTTCCCATTTTCCCTATAAATACCCTCTTAATACACATTAGGAGGGTTGGTTAGTTTTTAGTAGTTAGTTTCATTTTCATTTTTCCTTTCTAGTTTTTAGAGAGAGAAAGTTCCAAACTTTCTCTCACTAAGTTTTCATCTTTTCTTTTAATCTTTCAAGATTAAGCCTTTTGTATTTTGGATTCCATTAATCAAGTTCAAGTTAAGCTTTTAATCTTTCATCTCTTTCTACCTTTCTTTATTTTTAGTTAATTTTGGTACGAAATACTTTTGATCCGTGTTGATCTTGATGTTTTCGTGCTTAAAAAGTTAATCTTTTTATTCCTACTTAAGTTTTCATACGAATAAGCTTTAAGATCTTTGTGCTTGTTGGCTTATTTATATGTTTAGCTTATTTACTTTTTAAAAGTTTTCTTAAAAACTTCATTCTTTTATGGTTTGATTTAAAAGTTTGCTTAATTTAAGTTGGAAAAGTTGTTATTTTTGCTTATTTAGTCCTTTTCATTACAGATTCGATCAAGTCTTAGTTTGAGCTTATTCCTACTAGCTTATAGCTTTGCTTATTTTCGAATCAATAGGTCATCGGAAAAGGTTTAAACCCTTTTCCGATCGTAACATTCCGATTTGTGCTTCTCTTGTATTCCGATCTCTATGATCGGATTAGGTAATTAGTATTCCGATTTGCACCTTGGTATTCCGATCTGTTGATCGGATTAGGGTTTTAAGATATTCCGATTAGTGCTGATTTAGCACATTTCGATTGTGTTGGTTTGTTAAACATTCAGATTGGATTCGATTTTAAGACATTCCGATTAGCTTCTTATTCCCATATTCCGATTGCAGTATTCCGACCAGAGTGTTGTTTGACATTCCGATTTGGCCTTATTCCGACAATATATTCCGATCAGTCTCCTTTGGCACATTCCGATTGGATGAATTTCTTGTTTCAAGTTTTAGATTTGTTAAGTGTTCAAGTAATTTTTCTAATCTTGCCTTTAAGTTTTCAAGCATTTATTTTTAACTCGTTATTTTAGTTTAATCTTTAAAACTCTTATTTTACTCAACGACATTTACATATTTGCTATTAGTTTAAAATAGATAACCAACCAAACCATTTATTATTCCACCAAGAACAATTGGGTCGCACTTTCTACCAATAGTCAATTCGAAGAGATTCGGACGATAAGATTTTATACTTGGGGTAAAAGCCTTGTATTAATGATTATAAAAATCGTGAAATTAAGATGAAGATTAAGATCCAAAAGATTACAAGATTAAGATAAAAAGCTTGAAAGCATTAAAGAAAAGCTAGAGAGAAAAAGTAATTAATCTTGTAAAACCCGCATGCTTTTACCATGCATAGTACCTTGAGTTCGTACGTACTAGTTAAAAACTTTCCTAATATAGCATGATTACGATTACGTATTAGGAGTTATGTATTACGTACGTGTTAGAACACGATAAGTATTTTATATGAACGATCACGTAATAATTATTTAGCAATAATTAATCACGAACATACGATCACGAGATCACGAGCGTAATTAAAACACGAGATATTTTTAATTACGTATATATATATTTAATACGAGCGTAATTAAATATATAAGTGTAGGATATTTACGTAACGAGAACTTTTAAAACACGAACATAATTAAACGTAAACGTGTACGAAATTACAAGACACGAAACGAGGTACGGGACCCCCACAAGGGAGTCCCTACCCGCGACAAAAAGAAGGTAATGGGCCAAGCCCATTACCAATTTTACTAAGTGGGGGATAAAAAGAGTTTTTACTACTCAAAATTACTTTTACAGAAGAATTTCAAGAAAACCTAAAATCCCTTTTCCTTCTCCTTTTTGTGCTGCCACATACAACCACCATCAAGGTGATTTCATTGATCTTGGATCTTGTTAAATTAGTGTTTGTTCGTGTTTGTTCTTCACCCTCTTGATCCACGAATACGGTAAAACCTTTTTAACTTGTTTTTCTTTTTAATTAATCTTTTATTAATTAAGATCACGTGATGTTTTTATAAAAACACATTAATTAAACCTAGATCTAACATGTTTGATCATTAATTAATCAAAAGGGGTCGATCTAAGGGGTGTTTGTTTTGGGCCGCAAGGTATAACCGACCCCAAGGGGGTTCGGTTTGTTCTTAGCCGATCACCACAAAGACCTTTTTGGTCTTGGTTGGTGCGTGTGGGTCCCACGGCAGCAAGGGGTACCCCGATTTGATTCAGGGTACGGTGTTTGTTCATATCTGGTGCATGTTTTTAAGCTTAGATCCGGATCATGATTATGTTAGTTGTTTATGTTATAAACTTATGTTAAGAATTAAATTAATAAAGATGTAATTAATTTAATAACATGACTTAGGTTAACTAATTATTAATAAACATGAATTATTTTAACGTAAGTATTTTTATTATTAAGACTTATAATTAATTAATTATTTTAAAAACCATGGATATAATTAATTAATTAAACATGACTTAGGTTATATTATTAGTATTTAATAATACATATTTTAACCTAAGTATTTAATATATTTAATTAAAACATGTCATACTTTAATTAAATATTATAACCTATAGTTTAATTAAATTAATGAAATAATTATTAAACTATATAATATATCATATGACTTAGAAAATAATCATGAAAATACTTAGGCTTATTTACTTAGCTTATTTAACCAGCTTATTTCTAATTATGGAAACTTTCTATTTTTAGAAACTTAATTAAATAAGGCAGCTATTTTATTTATGGAAACCAGCTATTTTTAGAAACTTATTTATTTAAGGCAGCTAATCTATTTATGGAAACTTATTTAATTAAGGCAGCTAATCTATTTATGGAAACTTTCTATTTTTAGAAACTTATCTATTTTAAGCAGTAAATCTATTTTTGGAAACTTTCTATTTTTGGAAACTTTCTATTTTTGGAAACTTTCTATTTTTGGAAACTTTCTATTTTTGGTAACTTTCTATTTTTGGAAACTTTCTATTTAAGGAAACCTGCTATTTTTGGAAAGTTACTTATTATTACACAGTAAGTATAATAACACATGAAATATCAGAAATACTTAATCAGAATGAACAGAATATAGGATTTAACACAGTTTAAGGCTTTAAACAGTGTAAATAGTAAGAACACATAAAATAAGCTAAGACATGATATAAAACCAGCTATGTATGTAGTAAGCAGATACTTATTTCATGTACGTATTTATGTAGCACTAGTGTTTCGGAAGTAGGATTCTCGCAGTTCATCGTTCTCGTTCACTGGACATAAGGTACGGATTCCCGTCCTTTCAGTATGGACATTCCTTCCTTATTAGGATTTCCCCGTATGCAGCCAACTGTTTTCCCGTAGTATAAGTATGAGTTTGATTGCTTATGTTTAAATATGATTACCTATAGCCATATACATGCATGACCAGTTTCACCTAGTTATGGAGGTACCATAACCATAACATTAGAGGCACTGATGTTATGACTTCACCACGGCGGAGTGATTGCTCGTGGCGTCCCTTCAGCTTTTGGCTATTTATTTATATTTATCATGTGGGGCGTATGGGTGCATCCTAGTTACACGTTTTATTCAGGATTACATGGTGAATGTGGTGTGTTCCTTGCATCCTTCACATGGAGCTGATCCCTCCTACCCATAAAACCAGTGTATTAAATTAGAGGCAGCCCCTCTAATTTGCATGATGAGGTCACCCCTCCAATTATTCATGCACGGTGGATATTCATGACCTATATTGGCTAAATGGTAAAATATGACAAACAGTTTTTATAAGATAAACATAAGACTTTCAAACTATAAAACCAGTTTTATTAAGACTTAACCAGGTTACTCGGGACTTAGTTTCTTCCGCTGTTATTATGTTATATGCTTATCCTATTCATCTTTATTGTACATCCGTGCACTGAGCGTATTGCTCAGCCGTTTTCCTTTTTTATGTTCCCAAAACGGCAGGTACTCAGGGACGCTCGTAGACACTAAGAGTACGTGCATATGGACTGGAAGCTGTCTAGACTTCTTTACATTATGCATTTCTTTTCTTTATGATACTTATGTTTTGGACATTGTTTCGTCCTTATTCCTTACTATACTATGTTTGTGTGTGATGAGCTTTACTTTTGGACTACCGATGTTTGATTCCGGTATTTTCCTTTATATGGTAAAGTAATGTTTAGACATTTTACCTTGTATGCTTTGATGACACGCCATAATTACTGTGATATTTCCATTTCCAAAATGGGGTGTTACAATTATGGCATCAGAGCCAAGGCTTCGACCTGTAGGCTCTCAAATATGACCTGTGATTAGTGGGTAGTCACTACGGTCTTCCTAGAACTGACAGTTGTTTTCATGCATTCATCATTTTTAAGCATACATATATATGTCATTGTTACAGGGTTTTTGACTAAGTAATGGTTGGTACAGGACTGGCCCTATTTACTCGCATGTGTTTTATCGAAACTTTTAGATTTGGGACCGACCCATAGGCGTCCCCTCGATATGTCTTTTGTTTTGAGTGACCTGACCAGAGGCGTTCACTCTCGAGCATCCAAAGTTTTCATAAAACTACATCATGCATTCATACAAAATTTTCTTGCATAAAATTTTTCTCGTGAAATTTTTAGTAGAAATTTTTTTTCATGTATATATTTTATATTTTATGTTTTGAACTGTTTAATCATATGTTTTATTGTTATACTGTCAGATGGTTCTCACACGTGAACAAGAGCAACTCAATGCTGCAATTCAGGCTGCCATGCAAGCCTTGCTTCCTCAACTGAGGAATGACATCCGTGCTGAAGTTCAAGCTACCAACAATCAGCAGCAGCACAATCAGCCACCTCCTCCTCCTCCTCCAGTGACATTAGCAGTATGGCTGGAGAGATTCAACAAGCTCCGCCCTCGAGCTTTTGAGAAGACTGATAGCCCCAACAATGCTGAAAGCTAGTTGGCTCATATTGAGAAGATCTTCAACGCTATGGGTTGTGACCCCGCATACAAGGCGAGGTTGGCATGCTATCGGTTCGAAGGCGATGTACTTAACTGGTGGTTAGCTTTGATGCAATCTGAAGGTGGTGATGAGTGGGTTGCTGGTTTGACTTGGGCTCAGTTCAAGGACAGGGTGATGGAGCAGTTCTTTCCCAAGGCTGAGCAGGACAAACTCAAGAGAGAGTACCATGGGATCTGTCAGAGAGCTAGGGAGAATAGCAACGAGTTTATGCAGCGCTTTCTTCGCTTGGCTGGTTTCCTTGGTGCAGCAGCAGGTACTCCAGAAGAGCAGGCACATCACTTCAGATGGGCTCTTCGCACATCGGTCGCAAACAATCTGGTGTGTGCTACGTTCAATACTGTAGCACAAGTGGCCGATGCAGCACGAAAACTGGAGATGCTTCAGGAGAGGGATGTGTTCGAGGAAGCTGAAAGACCCGACAAGAGGTAAAACCTTTATATTCAAGCGGTGATCAATCCGTATATCTTTCATATGTCAATTATTCATCTCTTTAAATGTATCTTCCAGGCAGAAAACTGGGGACCGGTCTCAGCCGGCTACTCAGCAGCAGCCTCATCAGCCCAAGGGAAATGGTCAGACTAATGACCGATCTGCTACGGATAGGCGTGGCGGTAATGACAATTACCGTAACAACGCCGGGCAATCCAGCAACAGCAGGTCCTAATACTTATGAAATTTCTTATGTTTATGTTATAACTCATATTCTGACACTCTAGCAAAATTCTAACAGGAACCATGGAAACGGTAGGGACCAGAACCAGAGAGGTTCGCAGCCTAGCCGTCCAGCTATCACTGGTATTCAATCTTACGATTATCCGCTTCGTCCTTTGTACCCAACTATTATGTCTCATGTAAAATGTTTTATCAGGTCCTCAGCCAGCCAGAGCACCTGCTGGAGGATACACTCATCCTCTTTGCTCTACTTGCCACCGTAGGCACCCAGGACCATGTCGCCGTAATACTGATGTGTGCTTCAAGTGTGGTCTTCCTGGCCATATTATGAAGGATTGCCGTAAGGGCGAGATGGAGGGTACATCAGGACATGCTGATACCAAGCCGCCTCCTACTGCCGGGCGTGTCTACACGACATCTCGAGACCAGGCCAACAAGTCTACAGGTACCATCACTGGAATCTTGTATATGTATGGTCGCGCTGTATGTGTTCTTTTCGATACGGGTGCTACTCACTCGGTTATTTCTACTGCTTATGCTAAGAACATTAGGATGCCTCCCTTGCCACTAGAAAATAGGCTTAATATTGCCACGCCTTTGAGGAACTCTGTATTAATCACCCATGTATACAAGAGTCTTCCCCTAGAATTTGATGATAAGGTTCGACCTGTCGACGCACTTCCGCTGGACATGAATGACTTCGACATGATTTTGGGCATGGATTGGCTATCCAAGTATCATGCTACCATAGACTGCCATTCATATCGGGTTATCTTCGGTGATGTCAATGCACCAGAGTACATTCATAATGGGTTCATACCTGGACGGTCTGTACAAATCATATCCACCCTGCAAGCGCGTGCACTACTGTCACATGGCTGCGAGGGTTACCTAGCTACGGTTCACGACCTGGATGCTGAGTCTCCATCGATTCAGGATCAACCAATAGTTTCGGAATTCCAAGACGTGTTTCCAGCAGAACTTCCGGGCATACCACCTGCACGAGAAGTGGAATTCAGTATCGAGCTGGTCCCAGGAGCTGAACCAATCTCCAAGGCTCCTTATCGCATGGCTCCCATAGAGCTGAAGGAGCTGAAGGATCAACTGCAAGAACTTCTCGAACGAGGTTTCATTCGACCGAGCGCATCTCCATGGGGCGCACCGGTTTGTTTGTTAAGAAAAAGGACGGTAGTATGCGTCTTTTCATAGACTATCGTGAGCTCAACAAGATTACTATTCGGAATAGATATCCACTGCCACGCATTGACGATCTGTTTGACCAACTCCAAGGGGCCAAACACTTCTCGAAGATCGATCTTAGGTCAGGCTATCATCAGTTACGAGTCAAGGAGCAGGATATTGCTAAGACTGCCTTTCGTACTCGTTATGGCCACTACGAGTTTGTAGTTATGCCATTTGGCCTGACAAATGCTCCAGCAGTGTTCATGGATCTGATGAACAGAATCTTCCATGAATTTCTGGACAAATTCGTCATTGTTTTCATCGATGACATCCTGATTTTCTCTAAGTCCAAGGAGGAACACGAAGACCATCTTCGTACAGTACTACAGATTCTTCGCCAGAAGCAGATGTATGCTAAATTCTCCAAGTGTGAGTTCTGGTTAGACAAGGTGGCATTCTTAGGTCACATTGTATCAGCAGAAGGAATCACTATGGATCCAGCGAAGGTTGAGGCCATCACTAAGTGGCCAAGGCCGACATCAGCGACGGAAGTCCGCAGTTTCTTAGGCTTAGCTGGATATTACCGTAGGTTCGTGGAGAACTTTTCCCGCTTAGCACTACCATTGACCAAACTGATACGGAAATGGGAGAAATTCGTCTGGACTGAAGATCGAGAGAAGAGATTTGAAGACCTGAAGCAGAAGCTAGTATCTGCACCTATTCTTACTCTACCATATGGTACGGGTGGATTTCAAATCTACAGCGATGCATCGGGGAAGGGACTTGGCTGTGTTCTCATGCAACATGGGAAGGTGATCGCGTACGCTTCACGGCAGCTTAAGCCTTATGAAGAGAATTACCCCACGCACGATCTGGAACTTGTTGCAGTCATGTTTGCATTGAAGATATGGAGACACTACTTATATGGAGAATCATGTGACATTTTCACGGACCACAAGAGCTTGAAGTATATCTTCACTCAACGTGAATTGAACATGAGGCAGAGGAGATGGTTAGAGCTGTTGAAGGATTATGACATTAATCTTCAGTATCATCCCGGAAAGGCAAATGTAGTAGTAGATGCCCTTAGCAGGAAGTCCGGAATGATCAACAACATTAGAATCGAAGAGGAAATCATAAGAGACTTGGAGCGACTAGACATCGAGATCATGGTACGTGGACAACACGGTTACTGGGCTA
The DNA here is from genome assembly GCA_025667525.1 of Glebionis coronaria. Lineage (NCBI taxonomy): Eukaryota > Viridiplantae > Streptophyta > Magnoliopsida > Asterales > Asteraceae > Glebionis > Glebionis coronaria. The sequence continues at coordinate 136,807,484 of CM046878.1, forward strand.
ATCTTAGAGTAGAACCCGAGTTACTATCGAAGATCAAGGAAGCTCAGAAGGATGACGGAGAAATATGGGCGATAATACAGAATTTGGAGAAGCAGACAGAATTCAGAGTAGATGCAGATGGTATCGTATGGCAGGGCACTAGACTTTGTGTTCCTAATGACCAAGAACTCCGGGAAGCTTTGCTAGCAGAAGCTCATAGCTCCCCATTCTCGATACATACTGGTTCAACTAAAATGTACCATGACATCAAACAGTACTTTTGGTGGAGTGGTATGAAGCAGGATGTGGCCACTTACGTCTCCAAATGTCTTACCTGCCAGCAGGTTAAGATCGAGCATCAGTGATCTGGCGGTCTCCTTCAACCATTAGACATTCCAGAGTGGAAGTGGGATAAAATCACCATGGATTTTGTTACCGGTCTTCCGCCTACCAAAAGGAAGCACGATGCAATTTGGGTTATCGTTGATCGACTTACCAAATCAGCTCATTTCTTACCGATCCGCAAGGAAGATCCGGTAAGTAAACTCGCAGATACGTACAGACGAGAGATCATGAGACTACACGGTGCACCATCCAGCATCGTCTCAGACAGAGATCCTCGATTCACTTCGCGCTTTTGGAAAAGTCTGCAGAAAGCTTGGGGTACACAACTTAAGCTTAGCACGGCCTTTCATCCTCAAACGGACGGACAGTCAGAGCGAACCATTCAGACATTGGAAGATATGTTGAGGTCATGTGCGTTGGAATGGACGGGTGATTGGGACGAATACATCTGTTTGGTGGAGTTTGCGTACAACAACAGTTGGCACGCGAGCATCAAGTGTGCTCCATTTGAGATGTTGTATGGCAGAAAGTGTCGCGCCCCAATCTGCTGGGATCAGGTTGGCGAGCGAACACTCGAAGGACCAGAGATCATAGAGATGACAAATGAGAAGATCGCAGTAGCTAGGCAGAAAATTCAGGAGGCACGGTCACGTCAAAAGAGTTACGCCGACAAGCATCGTAGGGATTTACACTTTAACGTAGGAGATCACGTCTTCCTTAAGGTTTCGCCGGCACGTGGTGTTAGACGCTTCGGGATTAAAGGGAACTCAGTCCTCGTTTCATCGGACCGTTTGATATCATTGAACGAGTCGGTGAAGTATCTTACCGATTGGCGTTACCTCCGCAACTTTCGCATGTGCACAATGTGTTTCATGTGTCCTTACTCAGAGGGTATCAATATCATCCCCTTCACATGGTTCAGTATCCACTGGAACAGATTCGTGAAGATCTCACTTTTATAGAAGAACCCGAACGAGTTCTTGACAGGAAAGAACGAGTCATGAGGAAAAAGACGATTCCATTCGTCAAAATTCTATGGAGGGATCATACCGAGCGGGAAGCCACTTGGGAAACAGAGGAGTCTATCCGGACTTCTTACCCTCATTTCATATTTTGAATTCGGGTATGTTCTTCTTTTCCAGTTTACCTTATCTATAATTCGGGGACGAATTATTCTTTTTAGGGGGGAAGAGTTGTAAAACCCGCATGCTTTTACCATGCATAGTACCTTGAGTTCGTACGTACTAGTTAAAAACTTTCCTAATATAGCATGATTACAATTACGTATTAGGAGTTATGTATTACGTACGTGTTAGAACACGATAAGTATTTTATATGAACGATCACGTAATAATTATTTAGCAATAATTAATCACGAACATACGATCACGAGATCACGAGCGTAATTAAAACACAAGATATTTTTAATTACGTATATATATATTTAATACGAGCGTAATTAAATATATAAGTGTAGGATATTTACGTAACGAGAACTTTTAAAACACGAACATAATTAAACGTAAACGTGTACGAAATTACAAGACACGAAACGAGGTACGGGACCCCCACAAGGGAGTCCCTACCCGCGACCAAAAGAAGGTAATGGGCCAAGCCCATTACCAATTTTACTAAGTGGGGGATAAAAAGAGTTTTTACTACTAAAAATTACTTTTACAGAAGAATTTCAAGAAAACCTAAAATCCCTTTTCCTTCTCCTTTTTGTGCCGCCACATACAACCACCATCAAGGTGATTTCTTTGATCTTGGATCTTGTTAAATTAGTGTTTGTTCGTGTTTTTTCTTCACCCACTTGATCCACGAATACGGTAAAACCTTTTTAACTTGTTTTTCTTTTTAATTAATCTTTTATTAATTAAGAACACGTGATGTTTTTATAAAAACACATTAATTAAACCTAGATCTAACATGTTTGATCATTAATTAATCAAAAGGGGTCGATCTAAGGGGTGTTTATTTTGGGCTGCAAGGTATAACCGACCCCAAGGGGGTTCGGTTTGTTCTTAGCCGACCACCACCAAGACCTTTTTGGTCTTGGTTGGTGCATGTGGGTCCCACGACAGCAAGGGGGTACCCCAATTTGATTCGGGGTACGGTGTTTGTTCATATCCGGTGCATGTTTTTAAGCTTAGATCCGGATCATGATTATGTTAGTTGTTTATGTTATAAACTTATGTTAAGAATTAAATTAATAAAGATGTAATTAATTTAATAACATGACTTAGGTTAACTAATTATTAATAAACATGAATTATTATAACCTAAGTATTTTTATTATTAAGACTTATAATTAATTAATTATTTTAAAAACCATGGATATAATTAATTAATTAATTAAACATGACTTAGGTTATATTATTAGTATTTAATAATACATATTTTAACCTAGGTATTTAATATATTTAATTAAAACATGTCATACTTTAATTAAATATTATAACCTATAGTTTAATTAAATTACATGAAATAAGTATTAAACTATATAATATATCATATGACTTAGAAAATAATCATGAAAATACTTAGGCTTATTTACTTTGCTTATTTAACCAGCTTTATTTCTAATTATGGAAACTTTCTATTTTTAGAAACTTAATTAAATAAGGCAGCTATTTTATTTATGGAAACCAACTATTTTTAGAAACTTATTTATTTAAGGCAGCTAATCTATTTATGGAAACTTATTTAATTAAGGCAACTAATCTATTTATGGAAACTTTCTATTTTTAGAAACTTATCTATTTTAAGCAGTAAATCTCTTTTTAGAAACTTTCTATTTTTGGAAACTTTCTATTTTGGAAACTTTCTATTTTTCGAAACTTTCTATTTTTGGAAACTTTCTATTTTTTGAAACTTTCTATTTTTGGTAACTTTCTATTTTTGGAAACTTTCTATTTTTTGAAACTTTCTATTTTTGGTAACTTTCTATTTTTGGAAACTTTCTATTTAAGGAAACCTGCTATTTTTGGAATGTTACTTATTATTACACAGTAAGTATAATAACACATGAAATATCAGAAATACTTAATCAGAATGAACAGAATATAGGATTTAACACAGTTTAAGGCTTTAAACAGTGTAAATAGTAAGAACACATAAAATAAGCTAAGACATGATATAAAACCAACTATGTATGTAGTAAGCAGATACTTATTTCTTGTACGTATTTATGTAGCACTAGTGTTTCGGAAGTAGGATTCTCGCAGTTCATCGTTCTCGTTCACTGGACATAAGGTACGGATTCCCGTCCTTTCAGTATGGACATTCTTTCCTTATTAGGATTTCCCCGTATGCAGCCAACTGTTTTCCTGTAGTATAAGTATGAGTTTGATTGCTTATGTTTAAATATGATTACCTATAGCCATATACATGTATGACCAGTTTCACCTAGTTATGGAGGTACCATAACCATAACATTAGAGGCACTGATGTTATGACTTCACCACGGCGGAGTGATTGCTCGTGGCGTCCCTTCAGCTTTTGGCCATTTATTTATATTTATCATGTGGGGCGTATGGGTGGATCCTAGTTACACGTTTTATTCAGGATTACATGGTGAATGTGGTGTGTGCCTTGCATCCTTCACAAGGAGCTGATCCCTCCTACCCATAAAACCAGTGTATTAAATTAGAGGCAGCCCCTCTAATTTGCATGATGAGGTCACCCCTCCAATTATTCATGCACGGTGGATATTCATGACCTATATTGGCTAAATGGTAAAATATGACAAACAGTTTTTATAAGATAAACATAAGACTTTCAAACTATAAAACCAGTTTTATTAAGACTTAACCAGGTTACTCGGGACTTAGTTTCTTCCGCTGTTATTATGTTATATGCTTATCCTATTCATGCTTTATTGTACATCCGTGCACTGAGCGTATTGCTCAGCCGTTTTCCTTTTCTATGTTCCCAAAATGGTAGGTACTCAGGGACGCTCGTAGACACTAAAAGTACGTGCATATGGACTGGAAGCTGTCTAGCCTTCTTTACATTATGCATTTCTTTTCTTTATGATACTTATGTTTTGGACATTGTTTCGTCCTTATTCCTTACTATACTATGTTTGTGTGTGATGAGCTTTACTTTTGGACTACTGATGTTTGATTCCGGTATTTTCCTTTATATGGTCAAGTAATGTTTAGACATTTTACCTTGTATGCTTTGATGACACGCCATAATTACTGTGATATTTCCATTTCCAAAATGGGGCGTTACAAATCTACTCCTAATTACCATACAAAAACTAAACTAAAATCTACTTCTACAAAATGATGGAAAAATAGTCTATTTATAGTGGAAGGAGAGTTGGTGTTGTTGCTTCCTCTTTCACTTTGTCTTCTCATCTTTTTAAATTAATTCGTCTTTCTCGACTTTGTCTCGGGATTTGTCGAATGATAAAATGAACTCGTCTTCTAATTTTCTTATTTAATTAGACTTGGTTCTTCGACTTCGTAAAACTTCCGTCTTTAATCTTTTTCTTCGATAAATCTTCAGAATAAGACTTTGACTTCCGTTCTTTTTGAACTCTTTTTTTACTTCGTCTTTTGTCTTTTTCTTCAATAAAAGCCCGTGAAAGCCCGCGTTTTCTTCGTTTTTCATCTTTTGGTCCTAAAACACAACAAAAACACAAACCACGCTTAATTCCGACTTTTACGACATTAAATATACGTTTTGGTCTCGTTTTTATTATAATTAAGTGGTAAAAGGATAAGTGTTTTCACACTTATTAAATCCCCTTCACTTGACCATTGCAATAACCTCATGCAATGCATTAATTTCAAAGAATGATTTACATTCTACATCATAATTAACCCACCTTAGCCTTTATTAAATACTAGACACTAAGGAAACTAAAAAGATAGAAAATTACAAAATATTTAAAGGAAGAAACTTGTAAAGAAATCAAAGAATTATATTAGGGCTTTTGGTGTCATGAATATAAATCACCCTCAAGTTTCACGTTCCCCATACCAAGCTTAAAAACGAGATCATTGTCATTATAAGTTAGTAAAGCTAACACTCACTCATGTGGCTCAATTATTCACTTAGACCCCCTTATTCCTAGGTGTATCTCTTATATTTTATTTTTGTCTTGAATGATCATAAGGATGCATTTTTTACTTATTTCGATAGTTTATTTAGGCCGAAAGTAAAGTAGGACGATTTAATCACTAGTTAGCTAAAGGACAAAATATTTTAAAACTGCTTCACGAAACCTCATAAAGTTCATATCTTGGCATAACTTGTTTCACGATTTGAGACCTTTCTCGGATCGATATTTGGCATTAACTTCATACTTCGAATCTTGAGGGACGTTCTTGAAATAATGGTCTTCTCTTCATAATAGGAATTTCTTCACTTGAAGTTTTTGAGAGATTCTTCAAACTTGGACCACGACTTCTTCATTTTTCTCTAATCTTTATTTGGGATTTTGGTATACTACGATCCGCCTCCTTTTTGGAATTGGATCTATTTATCCTCATACCTTATTAGGGTCTTTTCGGATAGACTTCTCCATGATCTTTATGGGAGTAATTGCTTCTCGTCGTGTGTCTCGATCCTTCATATTAATTTTTGATAAATGATTCTTCACATCACTTAGATCTTTAGCAACAAAATGTAACCCTCATGCCTTGTTAGGGCCTTTTCGGACTCGCCAATCTTCGCATCCCGCTTCAATAAGTTATGCCTTGGCTATGAAATCAAATTAATCCCGAGCAACTTTTAAACGATCTTGGGCTAGAAGCTAAGTAACTTTTCAAATCGTACGACCTTACTTATTGCAATTATTTATTAACAAGCGATGGGAGAAAAAGCTCATAATTAACTCACATAAATTCATGAAAGAATACAAAACTTATAATTGACTCTATCATCTCTAGTTCTCCATAATTTAAAATCTCAAAGAATGAGACTCGTGGATGCTTAGCCTAATAAACCAATTAAGTTCCATATGGTTAAGGATACTAGCTAGAGTAAACTTGGATAAGTAAACTCGGGTTGAGTCAAAAGTTTCATGACGGGCCTAATATATCAAAGACATCTAAACTTATTAGAACCATTTTATTAAATAATTACGAAGAAAGAAAAGAACAATAACAAAGGAAAATACTACTAGGCCAAAATAGATCAAAAAATTTGAAAAATGTCAAAAAAATCAATTTTCTGGTTAAAATAAGGACATATTCATGGAAAAGACCACTTAACTTCGATAGAAGTCCCTCCTACACTTAAAATAAACATTGTCCTTAATGTTTAAGCATGTGGAAATAAACTCCCCTACACTTAGGACATTGTGCACGTTGTTTAAATCTTGCTAAGGAAGAGACAACTAAAGTGATTCCTATTTCAACATAAATGATAAAATAGTGAATCAAAAGTTTAGGATACAACCGGGAAGAAGGGAACACGGAATCACGGATCGTCAAAAGTCATCAAAAGTGGATCTTTGAAAGCTCTAATCCCTGCACATCATAAGAAAAAAACATCAAACACATACTAGGGTCTCCCCCTACACTTATTATAAAAAACGGATAAAAAGGATAGATCATCGGGTTGCCTCCCGAGAAGCGCTTGTTTTTGTTAACCGGGTCATGATCCTGACTCGACCTTGATTACTATGGTAAGAACCTTGAAGAACATCCACCGGGGTCAAATACATGGTTCTCATCCAAAAAGTAGCCTAAGCCTAAGGTGAAGAGCACAAGCCAAAGAAGAGTAGGCAAGGTTTCCTTAAGCAAAAGTTGAGCACGGTGGTAGAAGGTATGATAAGATGAAAGCATAGCTCTATATTTTCCAAAAGTGTTTCCTTTTATTTCATCAGATGGATACTGAGATGGCTCAAAAAGTTTGATACCCGGATCAAACAACTTTTTCTTTAGGGGAAAATAAGAATGACACTCAGTAGACCTTGATGTTGATCCCAAACTCAGATCTTAAACCTTAATAGCTTGTTAAGGGTTGTGATAGAAAGAATAAATTCAATCTAACACTAGAGAAACTTTGCAAGGCAAAGTAACTAAACAAGATGTGGAATATAGTGTTTAGCACAAGAACAAAATGATTAAAGCAAACGTTGAACTTTAATATATCAAAAGATATACGAATACCCTATAATGGTATTAGGGTTACAAAAACCCTAAAGTATGAAAATGAAAGACAATAGAGAAAGACACACATTGCATGATAACCTAGTGAGTCCTTTTATAGGCATAAGGACTCACGTACAAGATCACCACTAACAAACTTGGAAAGTATTAAGGAGTAGTAACAGAAACACGTAAAAATCTATTCCAAGTTTATCTCTATCAGCAGGGCCTTTGACTTCAGTAGGGGAACCAATCCCCCTGCCTTTGTTATTTGGCAGGGGGAACTTACTCTAGCAGGGGGACGAATGACCAACTAGCAGGGGTTACAAGTATACATAGATTTATTCCCAACAATCCTCCCCTAAACTTGTGCTTTCTCCTAAAGACAAGTTTCTGAATAAATACTAGTTGATGAGGGTGCTTACAAACTTTCTAGCTAAATCTGACTGTGCATCATCCTTACCAGATCATAAGCAACAGGCGTTTTAGCATCTACAATCAAGTTAGCATGTGCTAATTTCTTCAAGGTCTCCCGAGTGAAGGGATAATAACGATGATTGATCAAATAAACACTTACTCCTTCCATTAATATCTCATAGACCCCAGAATTGGTAAACAGCATCCAATATAACAAATTTCCTTTGTTCACTACATCAAATATAGGATCAAATAACTCATGCTCATACATCCTATGCATGCATTACCAGATCACCCAATCCTTCTCCACACCATCCATGGTAGGAGCTTTTACAGCAAAGGTCTTTTTCAAAATCTTCCACAGATCTTCTAAGTCCTCACTATCCAAGGTTTGAAACATGACATCTAGACTTAGAAATGTCTGTGCTGTATTGTCAGCTCTTGTAAGCTTCCACCAAGTCCTCCCTTTGTGTTCATAAACAGCATATTCTATTATAGCAAACTTCTTCCCAAGTTCACTAGGTGAGATATCATAATTTTCCTACACAATTAGCTGTTTATCAATTTCTTCATTTGAAGGACGTTGAGACTCCTTAGTAACTATGCCAACTTTCTCCATTCTCTTGAGTCTTTTGGCTGCCCTTTGTACATCGAGAACAGACCTCTCAATTGCTGGAAAACTTTCACCTGCTTGATGTGATACCCCTGCTTGTGATGATGCACCTGCTTGAGATGATGCACCTGCTTGTGTAGTTTCCAACGTTGTTCCTTCAGCTTTTCTTTTTCTGGATTCCCTTGCTTTCTGTAACACTTCAATTTGCCTCCTAAGATACTCAGCTTCCTTAGGAGAGTTCATAGTCATGAAGTCTTCCACATCATATTCTCTTAACACTGGTCTGACTGCCCTTTCTATAGCCTCAAAACTCATATCTATGAAATCTCCATCCTTCCACTTCTTATGTCTCTTGAGCAAAACTTTGTAGTGTTCAAGTCTCCCTTCTCAGACTTCAAATATTTCTCTCTCTGAATTTGATTTGCCCTCCTTTCCAGATATTCAGTTTGAAATTTGTAAACAAGGCAAATTAACTCATACATGTCTTCCAAAGGAGCATTTATTAACTCCTTTTCCCATTGATCTAGGAACTCTTGAACATGAGGCACCCTTTCATCTAATTCCCTATGCATAATTTCAACCTGCTTATGCATCTCTTTAGGCCTCATCTTTTTCATTCTCTAATCCTGCATATCAATCTCCTCTTGTTGTAGCTTGAGAGCTACCTGTGCATCATGTGGTTCTTGAGTGCTGTTCAGGAGTTCTATGCTTGTATTTCCTCTTGGGTTATTCAACCATGATCCCTTTTCCCTTGTCTTTTGGATCCACTGCTGGTGCTGGTTTGGCTTTAGGTGTAGGTTCTTTAATTGTAATTCCCTTCTGAGCTGGTTGCTTTCTATTCTTTCTAACAAAGTTTGAGTAATAGGCTTAGCAGGGTTATGACTTACAGCAGTGGGATCAGCAATAACAGGGGAAACTTTTGAAGCAGGGGCTTCTTCTTGATTGCCCATAGTTAGCAATGTTTTAGAAATATCTTTAGTTGCACTCCCCTTATTACTTCCTTTATCAGCACTTCCTTTCTCAATCCCTTTCTCAGCACTAGCTATGTTTCCTTGTACACCACCAGGATATGAATAATACTGAGTAGACTCTTCTGTATTAGGAACTTCCTCCCCTTTGGAAGCATCCTCATCTGTGGATATTATAAGTCTGGGCTTTCTCCTCCCCTCAAGTGTGGCAAGTCTGGTTTCCAAGTTATTGATAACCAGACCTTGCTTTTTGACATTTTACTAGTTGTGCATTCTGCTTTTTCAAGCTCATGCACATTTTTGTCAATTCCATAATGGTCATAGGTTTCATGCTGCTCTCAACCCTAGAAGGAGATTTCTCCCCTTTTTGGATATCATCGAGTGAGGGAGAGGACTTACTGATGGTGTCACTATCCTGCTCACCCCTTGAGGATGAGACAGTAGTGGCAGCCAAACCCTCAATTTGCTCCAACCTTTTGGAGGCTCTCCTCTCTGCTACTTGTGAAGATTCACCAGGCAAGGGAGACCTGTCAAACCTAGATTTAGATCTCCTTTCATGTTGTGGATCGGCAGGGGGTAGAGTACTGGAAGGGGGTAGTTTCTTGGCATGTGAATCAGAAGGTTTGTGTGTGGCTGTTTTTGTCTTGGCTTCTTCCTGTCTGATTTGTTTCATCATAATTGAAGTGAGTGGAATGGACCTGCCAGAAAATTGTGAGGATGGTGCAAGAAGTGTGGTGAATAGTTTGGTAGTATGCTTGGTTGCTAAAAAGTAGTTTTTGTATGTGATTGGACCATGTTCACTCATATTCAGCAAAAGTTCTATAAACCTTGTGTACATAAAAAAATTTGAATTGCTTGAAACATTTTTAACCATTCCTTTGAAAATCATTTAAGAAAAACAATACTTCCTCCCTGTTGCTAAGCAAATCATGGTAGAAGCCATCTCACTACCAAATTAATTGAAAGCAGTGGTTTTAGGTGACAAACATTGTAAAATTATATGAATCAAATATTTCCAATGTGGGGAAAACTGACCTTTAGCAAACTTACATTTTTGATCTTTAGAAAGAGTATACCCCAATTTAACAAGACCCTCAAAGATGTCAGCCTCTGGTAGGTTGGTTATCCCATCCTCATCATCAACAAGGAGTTTGTCTCAGATGGAGGCAAGTGAGATCACCTTGGGATGACCATCTACTGTGCTTTGAATTATGACCTCTCCAATCACTGTTTTGGTCATGGATTTAGACCAAAATAGCTAAATGTGTGAGGTGTAAATCCTAGGATTGATGAGAAGGGCCACTCTAAAATACGAGGATTTTAGAAAAGCCACAGCATCAACAAACTCTGATGGTTCATCATGTAATAAAGCAATTTGATTATGATTAGCAGCAATTTTGAGAGACATGATAAAGGTTGAAAACGTTTTGAAGGTTTATAATGGTGAGAGTTAGGTGGGATTTAGTCGAGGGAGAGAGATGGACCTGCTGGTGAAGGAAATTAAGTTTTTATAGGCGAATTGAAGAGCTGTGATTGGACCAAATTTTCAAATTGCAAAAATATCAAAGATAAATCTTGATAAAAAAAGTAATCTATTTGAAATAATAAAGAAAAGATTACCAATCAGCGAAGAAAGCGCCTTAAATATCTTTTAAAAACAATAGAATATTCCCTAACCAAATTTTAGCAAGCAGGCCGAACGGCTATGAACAGGGTAATGGTATTGTCGGTTAACGGTCAAACAGGAGAATGTTGTTAAAGCAGGGGAAGCAAAATGTGAAAGAAGGGGAAACTTTCCTAGGGGTATTAGGCTAATCATGAAGAGACCAATGCTAACTAGCTCTGCTTTAATGCACACCCTTGTATACACAAGGTAGATACATAGAAACTCAAGAGTCCTCTATTCAACAATGGTCTAAGCACAAAAAGTTAACACATAAGTTACCCTGCACCTGGTCAACCCAAGAAAATAAGCATACCCCAGTCTCCAGCCCTACCTTTTGCCTTACCTATGGTCAGTTTAGTCTTGGCAATGTGTACCACACATCTGCACCTAAACAACAAGCTGTTTTGATGTAGAAGTACAAGTACACATTACAGTTCCTCAAGGTTTCAGAATTCTGATAAGCTTTGCAGCAAGTCTTCATCCCCCTGAACCCTTACTCAACAATGGATATGATCTAAGATCGTATATGAGCATCCTAAGGATACCCTGAGTCCTAAATATGTGACCTAACCACCCCTTAAACATAGAGCATATACCTGATTCACCAATGAATGTAGTATGCACCATTTTGGATCTCTGCATTGTTAGTCTAAAACCACATATAACCACTTATAAAAGGAACAAACCTGGTTTAAAGAGAAAACTCTCTTAGCAGGGGATTGAACCCCCAGCAGGGGGATCTTTGTTCAAAAGTAGTGGAATGAAAAATGATGGAAAATTGACTAACATTAATACAACAACAGCCATAAAGCAACCCTGGATATACAAGACATAATAGACATCAATTTTTAGGGAGAAACCATTCCAATACCTGCAACCAGGTACTGAAACCTCCCCACTTCAAAAGCTTTTGTTAAAAGATCAGAAACATTAAGTTCTGTATCAATTTTCTCAGGGACAGTTAGTCATTTTTCAAAACAATATCTGATAAAATGATGTCTTATTTCAATATGTTTAGTCTTGCTATGAAAAACAGGGTTCTTAATAATGCAAATGGTGTTGTTGTTGTCAATAAATATCTTGGTTTTTAAGAAAGTTATACCCATAATCAAGCAGTTGATTCTGAACCCAAAGTACTTGACCACAGCATGCAGCAACTGCTACATAATCAGCTTCAGTTGTTGATGTGGCCATAATAGTCTGCTTCTTACATTGCCAAGATATAAGTCTGCTTCCCAAAAATTGGCATCCACCTGTTGTAGACTTCCTATCATTGTTGTCACCAACATAGTCACTATCTGAGTAGGAAATCAGCTCAAATAGCGACTCTTTAGGATACCAAAGTCCTAAGGTTGGATGGCACTTTAGATACCTAAAAATTCTCTTTACAGCAAATAGATGACACTCTGTTGGTGCCACCTGGTATCTTGCACATAAGCAGACTGCAAACATGATGCCAGGTCTTGAAGCTGTGAGATACATGAGAGACCCAATCATAGACCTATAATTCCTGACATCTATAAGCTTTCCAGGACCATCTTTGCCCCATGGATGATCCTTGTCCATTGGTGTGGACACCTTCTTTCCCTCAGACATGCCAAACTTCTTCACAATTTCAACCACATATTTGTCTTGTGAGATAAATATCCCATCTTTCCTCTACTGAACTTGTAACCCCATAAAGAAGTTTAGCTCTCCCATGGCATTCATTTAGAATTTGTCCTGCATCAACTTTGCAAACTCTTTGCTAAGCATAGATTTTGTGGACCCAAAGATGATATCATCAACGTAGACTTGTACTAGCAGAAGGTCACCCTTTTGTTTCTTAATGAACAGGGTCTGATCAATCTTCCCTCTGTTGAAGCCATTATCCAAGAGATATTTAGAAAGAGTTCCATACCAGGCCCTGGGAGCTTGGTGAAGTCCATATATAGACTTTTTCACCTTGTATACCTTGTCTGGATGCTCTGGGTCTTCAAACCCTAGAGGTTGCATAACATAGACCTCTTCATCAATGGTGCCATACAGAAGGCACTTTTTACATCTATTTGGAAAACAGTGAAGTCCATAAATGAAACATAGGCAAGAAATAATCTAATGGCTTCAATCCTGGCAACTGGAGCAAAGACTTCCTCATAGTCAATGCCTTCTTCCTGTGTATATCCTTGTGCCACCAGTCTTGCTTTGTTCCTGACAACTATACCCCTCTCATCCTTTTTGTTCCTGAGCACCCATTTTGTCCCAATGGGCCTTGCCCATTTTGGACAATCTACCAGAATCCAAACCTCTTGAATGTCAAACTATAAGAGCTCCTCTTGCATGGCTTCAACCTAACTTGGATCATTTAAAGCCTGAAAAATCATCTTTGGCTCTTCTTGTAACAAAAATGCATTAAACAGACAACACTGCATGTTGTCATGGTTAAACTAGTGATGTTAGCAATGAAGCTGTGCTCCTTTGCTGTATACCTTGTATGTCTAGGGGCTTCAGGATCACCAATGATTTGAGAGATAGGGTGATCTTTATTGATTATGTAGGTAGGCTGCATGATTACTTATGTTTCATTCTCTTCCAAATCAGAATTGATGGGGCTATCTTGATTGGGAAAGAACTCCTCAAAAGAGCTTCCAAAAGAAACAACATGATCTACAGATGGGTGCTGGTGAGCTGAATGTAGCTCTGAGTAACTTGGACCTCCACTCTTAATAATTCTGCTTCCACTGCTGGATATAAGAGGACCATCAGATATGGGTGTAGATGAGAAAATGAGTGGGGATTCTATTTCTTCATCATGGATGTCACTGACAGCTGGATCCTTTGTAGCAGGGGAAGCAATTGATCTAGCAGGGGAATCCTGGATTCCACTGCTTTCAGCCGTTCCACTGCTTTCAGAAAGTGACTTAGCAGAGGAAGAGATTGTCTGTACTTTTCCTTGAGGAATGTCATATTCTTCACTTGTGTTTGAAGCAGCTTCAATGGGAAATAGTGAGGGTAAATTCATGTACCTCAATGGTGGCTTCTCAACACCAGTTGGTTCTTGTTCACCTGGAATGTTAGTATTCTGCAATGCAACATGTACATAATTCATAGATTTTGAAAGAACCTCTATATCAAAGAACCAATCAGGACATGTTTGAACATTTTCAGGCTTGTCTTCAAGAAAATCCACATGAAGATTTTCTGTTATTTTGCTTGTCTTCTTGTTGAAGACCCTATATCCCTTGCTGTTTAATGAATAACCAACAAAATATCCATCATCCCCCTTTTCACTGAACTTGCCTAGATTGTCAATTGTGTTCAAGATGATCACATGACATCCAAATGGTCTAAATAAGTCAATTAAAGTAGGTCTTCCATTGAACAGCTGATAAGGGGTCTTGTTGTGTGCCTTAACCACCAAGGCCCTGTTTTGAACATAACATGCAGTGGATACAGCCTCAGCCCAAAAGATAATTGGAAGTTTGGAATCAGACAGCATAGTTCTTGCTGCTTCAATGAGTGTCCTATTCCTTCTTTCTGCATCTCCATTTCGTTGAGGTGTTCTTGCAATGCTGAATTCCCTCTTGATTCCTTTGTTTATGCAAAAAGAGTCCAGTTTCTGATTTCTGAACTCACCACCATTATCTGATCTCATGGTCACTACCTTCATGCTTTTTGATAGTTCAATATGATTGATTAACCCAATGAGTACATCAGTTGTGTCACTCTTTTCAAACAGAAAGAATGTCCATGTGAACCTTGAAAAATCATCAGTAATCACTAGGCAGTACCATTTCTTCTTTATGCTTGCCATATAAGTAGGATAAAAAAGATCCATATGCAGTAGTTCCAATGGCTTGGTAGTGGACATACTTGTTTTTGATTTGCAAGATGCTTTATGTTGCTTCCGTTTCAGACAAGCAGCACAAGTATGATCATTGACAAAGGACTTGGAAAGAAGACCATGAACCAGATTATATTTCACCAGTTTGTTCATGTTCTTGAAATTAAGATGACCAGGTCTTCTATGCCATTTCTTACACTCATCAACTGAGGCTTTGGCAATGAAACAGGTTTCATTGTCTTGAAGAGAGATGTCTTTGAGATCAATTGTGTACATGTTCTTTTGTCTTGGTGTTCTGAGTACAATAGGAGTGTCTGGTGGTAAGACAAACTCCTTTCCTAACACCAGGCATTCAGTGTCAGTAAACAAGACAAAATTCTTGTTATCAGTCATCTGTGACACACTGAATAGATTGTACTTGAGTTCTTTCACCAAGTAGACATTATCAAAGGTCATCCCATTGGTGACAATAGTTCCTTTTCCTGTTATTGTTCCATGCCCATCTCCAAAAGAAACACCATCATTGTCATGCAGGGGCACAAAGTTAGACAGATAAGATTTTTGTCCAGTCATGCTCCTTGAGCATCCACTATCCCAATATGCTCTATCATCCCTTGTCTTCTTTGTCACCTACAAAAAGAAAAACAAATTAGTTTTTCTTGGGGACCCAAGCCATTATAGACTTGGATCTACCTCGTGTATCAATGTAGGATAGCTTATCAAAAACTAGAGATACACTATTAGACTGAGTACCCCTTATGGGTACCCAAAGCAAACGAGCTGAGGCTTTCACAGCTTTCCCCCATCTGCCCATGTTCCTAGAAGGCAAAACTTTGCTAGCAGGGGATACCCCAGGTTTAGCAGGGGAATCCCTATGTTTAGAAGAGGGAACCCATCTTTTGTTTTGGCCTCTATTTATGTGTTGGTAAGGTCTAAGGCCAGATCTATATGCACTCTGAGTTGTTGGGTTGGTCATGTACGTGCTTGTCTTGAGATGAACGTCATTTACCTTTTGTTAGAGCAGGAACAACATATTTGTCAGTAACCCTGTTTCTCAAGGCAGGGGCAACATACTTGGCAGGGGAAAAGGATTTTTCCCCTGCATTTAGAAGAATGGGTTTAGGTTGCATATCCTTTAAAGGATTTGCAGCCACAACTTCCATTGGTGCCTGACATTCTTGATAAGTGTGATCAAAACTACCACATGTGAAACAGGGCTTTATATTTATCACAAAGTCTTCTCCTAATTGGTGAGACTTTTGGTCATTCCAATTTCTTTGATTACCTCTGACAGACCTATACATACCAGCATATTTAATGGTGGACTTAGGGGACTGTAATCTAGTTTAGATTTGGGTGAACTACTCTTAGAACTAGAATCACTACCAAAAAGCCCTTCTCTTGAAAATAGAACAGGGTTATCAATTTTCCATTGTTTTAAAGCAATCTGTTCCTTTTCAAAGTCCTTAACAATACTAGTTTTCACTAGTGGCTCTTCTGTTTCAAGACTATTAGGTATGTAAGCACTCAAGTCAAATTCAATATCTTCTTGTTTTTGGAAACAAGGGAGACCAGTCCAAGACAATTCTTTTCTAGGAAAAAGGTGCATGAATATTGGCAGGAGGTAGTGGTATGGTAGCATGCTCATTTTTAATCCCAAAACCTGTTTTGTCCCTAGGAGATTGACCAATTTCAACAGCTTTAGTTAAATCTTTTGAAGCTTTTCCAAAATTTTCAATAGTTTCATCATCTATCTTTTTATTAGATTTAAAAACTTCAAATTCAGCAGTCAACTCCTTAATGGAGTTATTATTTTCCTTAGCATCTCTCTCTAGAATCACAAAGTGATCTCTATAATCACTTTCTCTTTGTTTAAACTCTCTTATGATGGACTCTAACTGTTCTAAAGCACGTCTGTAATTATCAAGGTCATTGTCACAATTGATATAATCAGCTTTTATCTTTCTTATTTGATCATTTAATGACTCAGTATTTTTCCTACAAGCTTTAGTGCAATATGAATCATCGTATACCTCACTATCTGAGCTGGAACTTGACATGGCCATAAGAGCGAAATCTTCCTCTTTTTCCTCAGCAACCAATGCTTGCTTTCTTTCCACATTCTCTGTCATGGCACTCCAATCCCATCCACCTGCTTCATCTATCCCTTGCATGGCTACCATGGATTTAGCACCAGAATCATCATCTTTGGTCTCCTTCGTATAGCTGTTTCCAGTCTTAGGTCCTCTGGATTCCCTAGCAAAATGACCCTTCTTGCCACAGTTGTAGCATTCAACCTTTGTTTTGTCAAACCCAGCCACATCAGAGGGATTGATTGAGATATTCTTCCCATACTTCTTGTAAAACCTGTTAGCTCTCATACTAAGCAGAGCCATGTTCCACTTGATATCCATCTCCTCTAGTCCTTGCTTACTGATTTGACTTAGATCTTCGTGTAACACAGTAGATCCTTGTGGCCCTTGGGATGCTATAAAAGCACAAGCAGTGTCAAGACTGAAGGTTGCAGGCCTTTCTTCATCATAAGATGATCCAGACCTGGTAGCAAGGGAATAAGTAGCAGGGCCTACTTCGATTCCACTGCCTTTGGAGATTCCACTGCTTTGAGATATGAACGCCATGTTAGTAGGGGAATCAGTAGATCCACTTGAGTTGGTGGGAATAGTTCCTTTTGAATTCATCTCATTGACAACTGATTCAAAAACTTTCAGGTTATTGTATATGTCATCAATGTTCTTGTTATCCAAGTCATCTTTATTCTGCCAAATTGTCTTGTAGACAAACCATTCCTTTTGGAGGCTATTAAAGAACCTGGTATTCACCTGCTCTCTTGTCACTTCAATATCAAAGAAATCCAACTAAGCCACCATATCTTGAAGCCTATTGTAAATATCGCCAATTTATTCATCACCAATTGCTTTGAAAGAAGCAAAATCATCAAGCATTTGATTCTTCTTCTTCTTCTTTATGGGTTCATTCCCTCCAAAAGTTGTGCCTATGGCTTCCCATAGTTCCTTAGCTGTTTTGTACTTTCTGAATTTTAGTTGATGTCTATCAGGTAGAGCCAACAGCAGTGAACTGTGAGCTCTGACATCATGCCTTCTGGCCAGTATTTCCTTATCACAAAGAGCAGCAGATTTCTTCTTGTCCTTACCTTTGGAACTTTCACCTTTCTCTTCTTCCTTGCCCTCTTCAACCGCCACCATTTTGTTGAATTGATCACCAAACTCTATGATCTCCCAGAGAACATAGTGTTCCATTTTGAGGTATTGTTGGATTCTAAATTTCCATAGTTCAAAGTTTTCAGGATCTAACATGGGTAATTTGAGGTTATTGTGGTTGTTGCTGTTTGAGGAAGAGTCTGAAGACATGGTTGGAATGAGGGTTTTGTTCTTGGTTTAGACAAAGTTTCTCAACAAGCTCTAATACCACTTGTTGATCCCAAACTCAGATCTTAAACCTTAATAGCTTGTTAAGGGTTGTGATAGAAAGAATAAATTCAATCTAACACTAGAGAAACTTTGTAAGGCAAAGTGACTAAACAAGATGTGGAATATAGTGTTTAGCACAAGAACAAAATGATTAAAGAAAACGTTGAACTTTAATATCTCAAAAGATATACGAATACCCTATAATGGTATTAGGGTTACAAAAACCTTAAAGTATGAAAATGGAAGACAATAGAGAAAGACACACACTGCATGATAACCTAGTGAGTCCTTTTATATGCATAAGGACTCACGTACAAGATCACTACTAACAAACTTGGAAAGTTTTAGGGAGTAGTAACAAAAACGCGTAAAAATCTATTCCAAGTTTATCTCTATCAGCAGGGCCTTTGACTTCAGTAGGGGAACCAATCCCCTTGCCTTTGTTATTTGGCAGGGGTAACTTACTATAACAGGGGGACGAATGACCAACCAGCAGGGGTAACAAGTATACATAGATTTATTCCCAACGCTTGAAGATTCGCCCATATATCGCACAATCTCATCAGAAGAAGTTGGAAAGAGAGGTGTAAAAACATAAGTGCTACGGATGTTGGTGTCGTCCGCTTTGTTCTCCTTTGAAACGGGTTTCTTAACATCCGAAGGAGGGTAGAGACCATAATCAAAGTCCAAAGGGGGAGAATCATGCTCATTAGGAAAGTATGTAGTGAGAAAGGTGGCGAAATCTTCCTCAAATGAGTAATCCTCTAAAGTAGCATCAAGCGTCGTTGGTGGAGGATCCTCATCAAAAATAGGAGCAAAATCGTCCTTAGAAGACACAACACTTGAAGAATCACTCGAAACAGTGTCAACATCATCAAAGTCATCATAAGTTAGCATGTCTTCGTACTCAGAAGAAAAATCATCATATTCATCCAAAATTGGTGGATCACTCAAATCGGAAATAGAATCATCATTATATTCATCATAGATTGGTGGAGTTTCTGAATCGGGAAGAGAATCATTAGGATCGTCCACCTGGTCTTGAAAAAGTGGATTATCATGTAAAGTCTCGAAAAGAGGATTGTTGTGTAGTACAAAAGCATCAAGCTTTGTACTTTCCAATAGAGTTGTAACAAGCTCATCTTGAAGCATATCAATCATTTTTGCCGATTCTTTTCCATTTGATTTGCTTGTAATCAGTGACACCCCGGGTAGGGTCAAAATATGCGGAATTATCAACGGAGATGTCACAAGGGTGGATCGATAGCACATAGTTCATAGAGCATAAGATAAGAAATTATTCAAATCAGATTACATGATTGCTATACAAATTTATAAGAATTCTCTTTAACATGACATAAGTAGGTTGTTTATCTTTCCCAAATAGAACCCCTGACGAGTCCTACAATGCAGATTACAATGATGCTTGAGTCCATGCACATATCACGTACTAACTTCATTTCCCTTAGAAAAACATGCTTAGAGG
Organism: Glebionis coronaria; assembly: GCA_025667525.1. Taxonomy (NCBI): domain Eukaryota; kingdom Viridiplantae; phylum Streptophyta; class Magnoliopsida; order Asterales; family Asteraceae; genus Glebionis; species Glebionis coronaria. The sequence goes on from CM046878.1 coordinate 136,827,342, forward strand.
GTCAACATAAAGTTGGTGAATTTACAGGTTTAACAATAATTAGTTTGGACATACATTAATCATAGAAGTAACAATGCACAAAGAATTTTTACTAAAAAGTAGATTACATTTGCTATTACTCGATACTGAAGCTTAACCTTCCATAGTCCTCAACAGATGAGGATGTAGTGTCTTACAAAAAGACACCCAAACCCAGTTCCAACATGGTATACATCTGTTGTCCCGGCCAAGGCACAGTGAGCATGACTCGCCCAGATGGGGATGGTCAATCCCTAATAGATCTATTTATAACATTCGGGCGATCTACAACAATTTAACAGTTTCTATAATAGTCAACCATAGTCAAGTTTATACAATTCCGTTATGTCCATTTAAAATAGTTGCATGTTTTCTCCCCCACAGAGGAAAAGTTTATGAATAGTTTATATGGGGCTGTAAACTCACCTGGGAGTTGGCAATAGCTGTATAACACAAATATCCAAATAATGCTCACGCCAAAAGTTATGCCTAATCAAATAGTACAGTCTTAATAGATAGTACAAAGAACATATGTGCATGCTTATATAGATTTTTAGTCAGTTATTAATGCTAAGGTATTTATTTAAATAACCATAGTAAAAGTATTAACAATATCCATTAAAACTTATCTATATAAGTTTCATATTTAAGTAAACATAAAATGTCTTACTTATAATATTAGTTTACGTTCGTAGTACACGTATTAATAATAACCATTCAAATTTACAATTAAGTTTCCTATTTAAGTAGACATAAATTGTCTTACTTATAATATTAGTTTACGTTCGAAATTCATGTGTTATGAACATCCATTTAAACTTACCATTAAGCTTCATATTTAAGTAAACATAAAAATGTTCAACTTAAAATATTAGTTTACGTATTAATATTCTGTTTATTTAACGTTCATATAATTTTATTACCTAAATGTATATGAGTACATGTATTAATAATACATATCCATAATGTTTATACAATTCATTTCATAAAGCAAAATAGAAATATTTTATTTTTGAAAAGTAAAAATATAATATTTTATTTAACTTTAAAATTCCCATAAATTATTTAACATTTATAAAATAATTTATAAATTACAAGTTTAAGAATTTATATTATAAATTCTTATAGTTTAGGGTTTGTCTAAGTTTTACTAAGTTTAAAAATAGAATTAAGGTTAGGGCTTGTTAAAGTTTCGAAACATGGCAAAACTAGTCCCTCCACATTTTAAAGAAGTAAAATTTTTGGATTTTTCACAATTAGTACCTAGGGCTTGTTAAACTTTCAGGTTATGGCCGTTTTAGTCCTCCTAGTTAGAACTAGGTTTTATAACTTTCATAGAATGACATAAACAGTCCCTAGGGCTTCTTTAAGTTTCAAATTATTACAAAAGTGGTCCTTAGGGTTATGAAATGACAAAACAATTTTTAGAAATTTTCCAAAATGGTCCCTAGCATTTAATATGCCACGGGTGGTATTTATTAAACCCTAGACTTTCAGATAATTACATTTTCAGTCCTTGTGTTTACTAATTTATCCAAACAAGTTTCATAAGTCACGGTTTTAGTCCTTAAGTTTCATAAATTGTCATTTAGTCCAAAAGTTTTTATAAGTTATATTTTATTATAAAACTTTTATATAATTTTTCTTAAACATTAAATCGGCTCATTAAATGGGCTAAAATATCTAATGGGCCATCTAGTGGGCCTAAATACATGTTAAGTTACTAACTTGTTAAATGGGCTTTTAAAACATTTATTGGGCTTAAATACATTTTTAAGTCCATTAATTATTTAAATGGGCCTAAGCATATTCTTAAGTACATTAAGACACTAAGATTTTTTAAATGGGCTTATTGAGTCCATTAAGTCTTGGACTAATGTTGCATGGGCGTAATTAGTCCATCAATACTACTTTTCATTTCATGCAAGTAATAATCTAGGATTTTCTTATAAGCTTATCATTAGCTTATCCATATTTATTTATAAACCTTAATAAAAGAATATAACTCATAGTTTGTTTTATTTGATGTACCAAATGAGATTTAGATGTGTTACAAGGTTGCATGCAAGTCATAAGCTCTAATATGAGCTTATGGCTCACGGCTATATTTAATTATAGCTTAATAAGATGAGTCAAAATTTGTTTTAAGGTTGCATGTACTTATAAGTGTCCCCAAAATAAGATCTAGCTATGTACAAACTATGAAACCAAATCATAAGTTCATATATACATACATATAGCCCACGACTATAATTTTAATCTTAGTGTTTTCAAGATGACATTTTTAGCTAGTTTTATGTCTTGTAAATATTCATAACAATACAATATAATTATCTAGGCTTCTTGCATGTTTCCAAGGTTACCACAAATCCAAGAAAACAATAAATAGCCCACAGCTACATTGTTTTTCCCCAAATATTCCTATAGATCTTTATGCTTGTTTTATATTTATCATGTTAAGTTAAACTTTTAACACTAGATCTAGGATTTATATAAGCATGCATGTACATTTAAAATCCATTCACGGTCATATGTAAACCACGGCTATATTAGTACACATAATTCATTTTAGTGATTTTTAGTAGTCCATTTTACATGTAATAATACATATTCCATCATTTTAAACTTAGTACATAAATCATAGATACATCATTCATTTATGCCTTCACCTTTAAGGTCATGTTTTTTCATGCTTTTTGAGTTACACAAGTTCACTTATGAGATCTATGATTATTAGTTAACCAAAACCTCAAAGAGTGATATTTGTAACCCATGATTTCATTTAAATTCATAAAATGATTCTTAAATTTTTAATTCAGTTAAAACATAGAATACTAGTCATAGGTTTCTTTATTAAAAAGTTTTTAACCATGACTAATGGTATTCAAATATATGCCGTGACCTAGATGGTCAAGGTTTTATCAAATCTTGATTTTAACAAGTTTGTTACATGTGTTTATAGGTGAATGTTGATGCATGCAAGTAAAAATGAAGAATCATAATGAATAATACCTTTCTTGCTAAAAGTTACCAAGGAAGATCTAGATGACAAAGGATATTAGAGTTCTAATCTTGATGATAAAAACCCTAACAACAAAACAAGGCGTGACCCTTAAGGTTTCAGCTAGGGCTTGATATAGTAGTTCCAATGGTGATGATGCTACTAAATGATTAGTAGTTAAGATGGGACAAAGATATAGTGGATTTAATGTATAAATCTTGGATGTTGGTGGCTTATAGCCGAATGATTTGAGAGAGAAAGGTGAAGAGAGAAGTGAGATTGGATTGCATGAGAGAATGAAGAATGTGTGTGTGTGTGTGTTTCGGCTTAAAGGAGAAAGAGAAGGCAAGGCAAAAGGTATGATTGCCTTGGTAAGAGAACACATGCCAAGTGTCACACTCTTCATTTCCTATGCAACCCTTCTTCTTCCACATATGCATGTGTGTGCCGTGTAGGGCTAACCAAAGGGAAGGGTGGGCTTGTACTTGGGCTTATGTTGGGCTAGCACACAAGGAATACATGATCTTGGGCTAGTCCAAGAAAGATTAAGCATGCCTATAGTGTACATACCTACATACATGTCTACATATACAAATGTGTAGCATATTTTTCCAAATTTTTGTTAAGTGTTGTATACTCAAACATTGGTTATACATTTTATTACTTGTTCTCCTAGTTTTAAGTACATGGTTTAAGTTATGTAGTTATTTACAACAAGGATGAATGTAAAAGTAAAAGTACATAATGGACAAGTTCACACACATCTTAAAGAAATAAAACACATGAGTGAATGTTCTTAAGATCATTGGATGAAACATTATTACATTAAATCATGGTAAAATCATGGATTTTACAGCACCACCCCGTTATTTTATCTTTGTCCTCAAAGCTACTAAAAACGTAGTTATCTTTTAAGTTAAAGATGTTTTAAGTATATGGTTCATATCGAACACTCTCTTAGGACATAATGGTGACATCAATGCGAAGTGGTCTACACCTAGGTTACCTTTATACGTCCGATTGAGCAGTAATTGAGGTTGCTGCTACTACGGGTGGACAGAAAGCGATGCAAAGAGATCTTTATCTGGGTCGCACTATACATCCGATTGAACAGTAACGAAGACTGCTGCTACTATGGATGGATAGAAAGCAATGCAAAGAGATCTTTATCCGGGTCGCACTATTCATCCGATTGAGAAGTAGCGGAGACTGCTGCTAATATGGATGGATAGAAAGCAATACTAAGAGATCTTTATCCGGGTCGCACTATTCATCCGATTGAGCAATAGCGGAGACTGCTGCTACTATGGATGGATAAAAAGCAATGCAAAGAGATCTTTATCCGGATCTTACTATTCATCCGATTGAGCAGTAGCGGAGACTGCTGCTACTATAGATGGATATAAAGCAATGCAAATAGATCTTTTTCTGGATCGCACTATTCATCCGATTGAGCAGTAGCGGAGACTGCTGCTACTATTGATGGATAGAAAGCAATGCAAAGAGATCTTTATCCGGGTCGCACTATTCATCCGATTGAGCAGTAGCGGAGACTGCTACTACTATGGATGGATAGAAAGAAATGCAAAGAGATCTTTATTCGGATCGCACTATTCATCCGATTGAGCAGTAGCGGAGACTGCTGCTACTATGGATGGATAGAAAGCAGTACAAAGAGATCTTTATTTGGGTCGCACTATTCATCAGATTGAGCAGTAGCGAAGACTGCTGCTACTATGGATGAATAGAAAGCTATGCAAAGAGATCTTTATCCGGGTCGCACTATTCATCCGATTGAGCAGTAGCGGAGACTGCTGCTACTATGGATGGATAGCTACGGGTTTCTCAACGGAGGTTGCGGTTACATCCTTCCAAGAGACGGGAGAGGACCCATGACGTCGTGGATTTGGTTAGGAGGGCAAATCTACTACAAATGGTTTCTGGTATGAGGAGGCCACGCCACCATGTTTTATATGCTGGGAAAGCTGGGGATGCATTACTTTTGCATCTTTTTCACTGGTGAGATATATGTTATATCTCCACACCCGATGGTGAAAAATTGGGGGTTGAAGGTAAAATAAAATAAAAGAGCATTTTAACTAGAACCCCTCATGTGTCAATAACTATACGCGGAAGACTTGCTGCTATACCTCAAGCTTGTGGGATACATACATTAGTTGATAGCACCAAAACTTCTACCCAGCAGAGAGGTTAAGATTATTGTTGATGGCGATTGGGTAGGAAGTTGCAAAGAATCTGCTTCATTCGCAGCGGGGCTGGGCGAAAAGGGGCATAGAAAAGAAATACCTCAAATGGTGGAAATAAAAGAAGATACCAAAAATAAAGAAGTGCGCGTCTTGCGGGGTGCTGCAAAAAGGGTCATGCATCCACTATCAATGGTTCAAAATTTGAACAAATTTTGACTTCTAAAGAGAGGAAGTTATGCCCCCAGGGTTTGGTTGATGATGGTATTGTCGAACTAATTAGACCCGAAGAAGGAAAAAGGTATGTCTAAAAGCATGGGGCATTCAACATCTCTTTACGAGAGATGTCGAACACAGCCCTACAAAATACACCCATTATGACTTGGACATGTCTTCTAGGTTTAGAGTCACCTACCTCGTCACGTAGGGAGAAATAGGTTAGGAAGATGGGGCATCCCTTGACCAAGTATTTCTGGACTTTGGTGCCAGAAATGACACTAAGTCTAGTGTTGATTATATCAGGGTTACCATCCCCTCGTATAATCAAGGTTTCATCTCCCCAAGGTATACGAACCCGTTTTTGATCACATATGATAATTGCATGATACTTTGCTAGCAAATCCATGCCAATGATGACATCAAAGTTACCAAGACATACTGGAATCAGATCGATGTTAAACGGGTGATTGGAAAGGTTTAAGGTACAACCTCGAATGATGGTGTCAACCGTCACAACTTTTCCGTCGGCTAGTTCTACAGTATAGTAGGGGTCTAAAACTGATGGAGTGATTTCCAATACTTTACTAAATTTAGTAGATATAAAGCTTCGATCTGCCCCGATGTCAAACAAGACAGATGCATATCGTTGGTTTAGTAAAAACGTACCGGTGACGATGTTGGCATCAGGATTGGCTTGGGCATTGCCAACCATGTACACTTGTGAGGAAGTTCCCTTGTTGTCCTTCTTCTGGTTGGCCAACTTGGGACAGTCGGATCTCACGTTTCCAGGGGTTCCACATTCGTAACATACTACAACTCTCTTTGGTCCACTGTTGCTTCCACCTGTGGGGTTTCGGTTTCCCTGTTTCCCACTTTCGCTCCCACGAGCATTAGACTTGCCTTTGTTTCTTTTTCCGGGGTTGTTATTGGGTCGAACCGAGGTAACAAAATTTGCTTGACATTCACGCACAAAATGGCCTTGTTGGCCGCACTTGTAGCATCCCTGACATGGTCCTCCAGCAACATGATGATAGTTGCACTTTGGACACTTAGGCTTGGATCCTGAGTAGTTCTTGGTGCGGGTTGTGGGAGTAGTGTCATCAGCTTGCCCAACGTTTTGCCTTTTGGAAGGCTGCTGGTGCTGGCTACAAGAACTTTCATCCGACTTTCTCTTGTTGTCCATTTGCTTTTCAGACAAATTGCGGGCTCGCTTGTTGATCAGATCAGTCGCGGATTCCATAGCACTCTCAACGGTAGTGGGTCATGATGCTAGCAGACTGTCATGGATGTTGTCAGGGAGTCCGCTGACATACTTCTCAATCTTGTCACTCCTTTGAGGGAACATTCTGGTGCACATCAAGCTTAACTCTTGAAATCTTTGGTTGTTCCAAAGGATGTCATTGTTCTTGCATTTTAGATCCCACAATTCGACTTCCAACTTCTTCATTTCTCCTCTAGGACAATACTTTTCAGTCATCCTCTCTTTGAGGTTGGCCCAAGTGAGAGTATAAGCAGTGTCATGTCCAAGGGTAGCGACCACAGAGTTCCACCAGGTAAGGGCGCTCTCGAGTAGTGTGCATGTTGCAAACTTAACTATGTTCTCGTCAGCACAACAGCTGATGCAGAAAACTGTCTCTAGTCTTTCAAACCATTGCATCAATTCAACAACTCCTTCTTTTCCTCGGTAGTATGAGGGTTTGAACTTCAAGAAGTCGGGGTAAGAACAACCCCTATTGGTGCTATTTCTACGCATATTGAGGTTTGGATCATTGTTCACATTTGGATTAGCTCCTCTGGCTACCATAGCCGCTGTAATGCCTTCACTTATCAATTCCCTGAGTTGCGCGGCGGTGACATTTTGAGTAGCTTCAGGAAGTTCGGTATCAGCGGCTTTTGAAGTGGTTGCATTATTGGGATTTGATCGCGTAATCACCATTTGTCTATAATCATACACAAATTGAGATTATTAGTTCAAATGTTAGTACAGTTTTTATATTATTTGCACGGGGAAAATTCATGCATTGATTTCATAACAAATTGGATAACCTGTCAAGATTTCATAATATAATACATTGCACCACAAATATAATAAAGAAAGTGATTACATGCTATTTCTATAAGAAATTTAACATACATCTAGCATAACAAAATCCAAGTCATAGGCCTGTCAGGCCTTGTCCAGGGTAGTGATACACACAGTCTTTAATACATTACATCCCAAAAACACATCTCCAAAAAGAAAAGATACAGTACAGGATTACATCAGCAAAAGCTGAAAAGCAATAAAAGTACAAAAGTCCTATACCATGATAGCTAGAGTACAACCCATAAGCTGATCATGATGTACAAGAAATCTAGTACATCTACTCTACTCCTACCTAGATGGTCTGCTAGATGAGGCTGGGGCTGGTGGGGCTGATGAAGCTGCAGATGCTCTCCTGGTATTCCATAAAGTCCAAACTATCGCTCGGGCCTCCTTGAGCATGCGAAATGCTGTTAGCAGCTGGGTCCTAAGTCTGTCGACGGCCCCGTAAAGATAAGTCATCTCTGCAGAACCTCATCGTGTCAAACGGTGGCAAGGTCGAAGAAAATGGACAGGGACTGCTCCTGAGCGGATAGAGCAACATGGGTCTGATGTTGGAGACTCTCCATGGTCTGGATACGCTGGTGGAGACGATACTTCTCCTCCCATAGCCACTGCAATGCCTTGTCAGTCTTAGCCTGAACACCTCTGGCTGCTTGTGCCTCTCCCCTCATAGTATGAGTGAGAGAGTTGATACGCTCATGGATGGAAGTGTAGCCCAGTTGACCAGCTATCAACAGGTTGCGAAGGTCTGATATCTCCCGCTCCTGGCGTGCGGCCAGTGCGACGATCTGGGCCTGGACCGAACAAGCATGTCCCGCCCTGGAGCCCTCCCCGATCTCGAAAGTGGAGTCGGGTATAGACTCGGGAAAATAGCCCGATGGTAAAGATGAAGGTACAGAAGATGGTAGGTCTAGAGATACCCGGTCCTCCTCCATAGAGGTGGGCAGAGACGGAGCCAGGAATCCGTGTTAAGGGGGGCCCAAATTACTTTTCTATAGCAGTATATAGGTTTTTGTTTTGAAAAAAAAATCTAAATCAAAATTTTAACTTACAATGATAAATTCTTAAAGTAGAGGGGTTTATTTAATTTTCAAGTCATCTTATTCACTTATCCCAAACCTCCATTAAAACTATTCAAACAAAAGCAAATTTCTTACTAAATTGATTTTTTGCTTGTTGTTTCTCACCTTGTCATAGGTAAATCCGCCATTGTTGGGGGTGGCACAACACCCTCTGCCCCCTGGCTCCGTCAGTGGAGGTGGGGACCAGTATGGCTGATGCTGGAGCAGAGAAAGGGTCCTCAGGAAGTACAGCCTCGATTATATAGAAGATTGATAACATTTTTTGTTATAATCTTTTTTCATTTTCGAGTAAAAAAACAAAAATGAAATCACAAACAATACCTACCCGAGATCATTTAATTGATCTGGAAGACGAATACATTATTGGCTCGTGTCTCCATCTATGGATCGATAAAAGCTAAACAATTAAGACGGGTTTAGGTTTGAGTTTGCTGTTCGAATTACATCAATGGTCAATTATCAAAGAGATGGATCAACACGAGATTGGTTATGTAGTTTTGTGAGATTTTTGGTAACTAAGATGTATGGGGGAAAGAAGTAGACGGAGTGTAAGATTAGATGCAAATTATTTGTGGTTTGATATGGAGATAAGATGTGACAGATTTTTCTATGTGGGAGAGAAGTTTGGTGAAGAAAGAGGCGGAGTGATTTGTGAGATTAGGTTAACTATGAGTGAGGTTAGGGTTTGATGTCTAATATATCCCTAATTTATCTCCTACCCGAGTACATGGACTAACATAAGCCGACTTATTTTTGGTTATGGACTGGATGGAGTGTTTTAACTACTTTAATGGCACATTACATGGCATATTAATGCATGTGACGCAAGGACTAGACCATTTTTTGTCACAATATGCGTTTGGTTTTTCTTGGCAAACGTGGAAGTGCTTTCATTCATGTTATAAATGGCATGCACATATACAAAGATTAATTTTGCTACTCTTGGAAACAAAATTAAATTTTGCTTATTTCAAATTGTGTGATGCTCATATTTTTTAAAAAAGACATTTGATGTTGATGACTATGATGGAAAAATGTTTCGGATTGAGCCCGGTATTGATAAATGACGAAACGAAGTGACAAAAAGACGAGACAAAGTGGCAAAATTTTATTTGGCAAGACCGAGAAAATGGCAAAATTTGATTTTTTAGTGGCTACGGACTTGTTTGATCGGGTATTAATTATGTGAAGTTGAAGACGGATTTTTCGAAGGCGTGTATTTATTTTATCTTTGAAAGATAACTTTCTCGTGCTTAATCTTAGAATGAAGACTTGTTTATCTGGTTTCCGGGTGGTTGGTTGATGACTCGGATAACTATCACTTAAAGGGGTTACATTGTTGTACTCAGTGTCACACGCTTAGTCGACGTGGATAATTTCAAGAGGTGTTGTACTTATAGACTTCTTCAGTGATGCATTGGGTACTTAGAGATTTCTCCACCGTTCCTCATTCAACAATAGTGCAAGCTTAAGTCACAAGATCGAAGGATTCTTATTCAGTTTCAAGTTTGATGTATCCGGTTCATTCTATCAGTGGTCACTTCAAATTGCCTACAAGGGGGTTGGTAAAGATGTCCATGGAGAGTTTATGAGTAGAGATTTTTGATCAGCAGCTGATCCTCACAAAATATATAATTCATCTTATTTATTATTCTCACGAGATTTCAGGTATATGTGCGTACGATTTATTGCTGGTTCCGAGTTTCGAAACCATCAAGGGGGAAGAATAAGACACATTAAACGCACAACCAGTACACGTGATGAACTTCATACCTTCTTTTGATTTGAAGATATTCCGGGATTACATTTGTCATAGCCGCAGAGAAAATCAGTGTTTTAACTCGTGGCGTTATCAATCTCTAAACGGTACACTACTAGTTTGATGTTTAATTGTTTTGATGTTGCAATTATTCATCATCATTATCCTATATGGAGAGATATGCACTTCCAGGACTTAATTGATTCTGGTGAATCTCCGGAAGAAGATATGTGCATTTCTGGGATTTAATTGACTCTGTTGTTACGATGTCAACTTCATGAATGGGATAAAGTGTCTACTTCAGTATTTGAGCTTCATACTTAGGATTGTTTTATTTTCTTTAATTATGTGGGGGAAGAAATGTCTTGATTCTTTCTAGTATGCATAACTTGAACTCTCAGGGGGAAGAAAAATTCAGAAGAATTATTCAAGCGTGAGAAGAGACGTTGTTGATCTACTTGGTGTGCCCCTTACTTTCAATCCCTCATAGCAACATTATCATGTTATATGATGGGGTTTGCTTTTTAAATTCCGCTATGCGCTTAATCATTCTAAGCTTTATTGAAAGCTTTGAAGTTGCTTATGAGGATTGTCGGTTTAGGGGGAAGCTATTTAAAAGCTTCTACATCAAGTTTATGTGGCATGAATTAGGGGGAAGTTAATTCAGAAGCTTCTCCTTAACCAGAAGTATATGGATTACTTAGCTCGTGCCGTTACAGTATTTCTACTACAAGTTACTTTAAAGATGAGTCGTTTTGAAGTCAAAGGCCTCAAAAGACATCATCGGCATTGGACGCTTCATGGAAGCTTTTGTTCTTAATCATTATGTACTTGTTAGGAAAAATATTGTAAGGAATTCTACACGTCGCCCCATGGGGGAAGATTGTTGGAAATTCACTTTATGTGACAACATTTAAGAATTCTCATTAGTTATCATAGTCACACACGCATAGACTAGACTAGGAAACGTTGTATAGTTTAAGTGTCGTGTGTGACTATATATACCCCTCCAAGGCTTCCAAGGAGGGGTGTTGCTTGTGTTTCTTTTCACTTTTAAAATATTTTCTATTTTCACACACACAACCTCTCTCTCTCTCTCAACTCATCCATGGCTTCCACCTTCCACCACCCACCTAGACCACCGGATTACAAAAAAGCAAATCCACAATGGTCATCCTCTGAGTCAGTGGCTGATAACCATCCACACGGTACTGATCGTGGAGATGAACGGGTAGCTGGAGCAGGTGCTACCACTGGTAGAAGATTCGAAGGTGCAGTAGGCTGAGTCATGATGATCTGAAAATAATATTATTTTAAATTTGTAGTAAGTATAAGCTTACAAACAAAGGAAAAATATTATTATTGGTTACAAGTTTTATGAAGGATACCCCGTTTAAACAATCATCGCAATGTTTTAAGGTTATATAATATATATATATATATATATATATATATATATATATATATATATATATATATATATATATATATATATATATATATATATATATATATATATATATATATATATATATATATTAATACTTATATGTATAAAATCATTTAACCAGTTTATTTAACATTTAGTACATACTTAATTCACATAGCACATAAGCCCTACGATCTACATGCTTAACTAATACGGTCCCAAAAAAAATCCCAAAATATTTCTATAAAGTTATAGTCCAATTTTAAATAAAAGAAAAATTACTATATTTTTATTTTATTTAAAAATTTATCTGGTTCTCTATAACTAATGCTCTGATACCATTCTCTGTGACACCCCGGGTAGGGTCAAAATATGCAGAATTATCAACGGAGATGTCACAAGGGTGGATCGATAGCACATAGTTCATAGAGCATAAGATAAGAAATTATTCAAATCAGATTACATGATTGTTATACAAATTTATAAAAATTGTCTTTAACATGACATAAGTAGATTGTTTATGTTTCCCAAATAGAACCCCTGATGAGTTCTACAATGCAGATTACAATGATGCTTGAGTCTATGCACATATCACGTACTAACTTCATTTACCCGAGAAAACATGCTTAGAGGGTCAACATAAAGTTGGTGAATTTACAGGTTTAACAATAATTAGTTTGGACATACATTAATCACAGAAGTAAAAATGCACAAAGCATTTTTACTAAAAAGTAGATTACATTTGCTATTACTCGAAACTGAAGCTTAACCTTCCATAGTCCACTACAGATGAGGACGTAGTGTCTTACAAAAAGACACCCAAACCCAGTTCCAACATGGTATACATCTGTTGTCCCGGCCAAGGCACAGTGAGTATGACTCACCCAAATGGGGATGGTCAATCCCTAATAGATCTATTTATAACATTCGGGCGATTTACAACAATTTAACAATTTCTACAATAGTCAATCATAGTCAAGTTTATACAATTCCGTTATGTCCATTTAAAATAGTTTCATGTTTTCTCCCCCGTAGAGGAAAAGTTTATCAATAGTTTATATGGGGCTGTAAACTCACCTAGGAGTTGGCAATAGCTGTATAACACAAATATCTAAATAATGCTCAAGCCAAAAGTTATGCATAATCTAATAGTACAGTCTTAATAGATAGTACAAAGAACATATGTGCATGCTTATACAGATTTTTAGTCAGTTATTAATGCTACGGTATTTATTTAAATAACCATAGTACATGTATTAACAATATCCATTTAAACTTATCTCTATAAGTTTCATATTTAAGTAAACATAAAATGTCTTACTTATAATATTAGTTTACGTTCGTAGTACACGTATTAATAATAACCATTCAAACTTACAATTAAGTTTCCTATTTAAGTAGACATAAATTGTCTTACTTATAGTATTAGTTTAGTTCGCATTTCATGTGTTATTAACATCCATTTAAACTTACCATTAAGCTTCATATTTAAGTAAACATAAAAATGTTCTACTTAAAATATTAGTTTACGTATTAATATTCAATTTATTTAACGTTCATATAATTTTATTACCTAAATGTATATGAGTACATGTATTAATAATACATATCCATATTGTTTATACAATTCATTTCATAAAGAAAAATATAAATGTTTTATTTTTGAAAAGTAAAAATATAATATTTTATTTAACTTTTAAGATTCCCATAATTTATTTTAACATTTATAAAATAATTTAAAAATTACAAGTTTAAGAATTTATATTATAAATTCTTATAGTTTAGGGTTTGTCTAAGTTTTACTAAGTTTAAAAATAGAATTAAGGTTAGGGCTTGTTAAAGTTTCGAAACATGGCAATACTAGTCCCTCCACATTTTAAACAAAGTAAAACTTTCGGATTTTTCACAATTAGTACCTTGGGCTTGTTAAACTTTCGGGTTTCAGCAGTTTTAATCCTCCTAGTTTAACTTTCATAAAATGACATAAACAGTCCCTAGGGCTTCTTTAAGTTTCCGATTATTACAAAAGTGGTCCTTAGGGTTATGAAATGACAAAACAATTTTTAGAAACTTTCCAAAATGGTCCCTAGGATTTAATATGCCACGGATGGTATTTATTAAACTCTAGACTTTCAGATAATTACATTTTCAGTCCTTGTGTTTACTTATTTATCAAAACAAGTTTCATAAGTCACGGTTTTAGTCCTTAAGTTTCATAAATTGTCATTTTAGTCTAAAAATTTTTATAAGTTATATTTTATTATAAAAATAATTTTTCCAAAACATTAAATGGGCTCATTAAATGGGCTAAAATATCTAATGGGCCATCTAGTGGGCCTAAATACATTTTAAGTTCACTAACTTGTTAAATGCGCCTTTAAACATTTATTGGGCTTAAATACATTTTTAAGTCCATTAATTATTTAAATGGGCCTAAGCATATTCTTAAGTCCATTAAGACACTAATATTTGTTAAATGGGCTTATTGGGTCCATTAAGTCTTGGAATAATATTGCATGGGCTTGATAAGTCCATAAATACTACTTTTCATTTCATGTAAGTATTAGGATTTTCTTATAAGCTTATCATTAGCTTATCCATATTTATTTATAAACCTTAATAAAAGAATAAAACTCATAGTTTGTTTTATTTGATGTACCAAATGAGATCTAGATATGTTACAAGGTTGCATGCAAGTCATAAGCTCTAATATGAGCTTATGGCTCACGACTATATTTAATTATAGCTTGAGATGAGTTAAAACTTGTTTTAAGGTTGCATGTACTTATAAGTGTCCCCAAAATAAGATCTAGCTATGTACAAACTATGAAACCAAATCATAAGTTCATATATACATACATATAGCCCACGGCTATAATTTTAATCTTGGTGTTTCCAAGATGAGCTTTTTAGCAAGTTTTATTTCTTGTAAATATTCATAACAATACAATATAATTATCTAGGCTTCTTGCATGTTTCCAAGGTTACCACAAATCCAAGAAATTAATATATAGCCCACGGCTATATTGTTTTTCCCCAAATGTTCCCATAGATCTTTATGCTTGTTTTATGTTTATCATGTTAAGTTAAACTTTTAACACTAGATCTAGGGTTTATATAAGCATGCATGTACATTTAAAATCCATTCAAGGTCATATGTAACCCACGGCTATATTAGTACACATAATTCATTTAGTGATTTTTAGTAGTCCATTTTACATGTAATAATACATATTCCATCATTTAAAACTTAGTACATAAATCATAGATACATCATTCATTTATGCCGTGACCTTTAAAGTCATGATTTTTCATGGTTTTTGAGTTACACAAGTTCACTTTGAGATCTATGATTATTAGTTAACAAATACCTCAAAGAGTGATATTTGTGACCGACGGTTTCATTTAAATTCATAAAATGATTCTTAAATTTTTAATCAAGTTAGAACATAGAATACTAGTCATAGGTTTCTTTATTAAAATTTTTTTAACCATGACTAATGGTATTTGATGCGTTCTTTCTGAGTGTACACAAGTTTTAATTTATAACACGGATTTCCAAATAAGCTAATAACACACGGGCAAGTATGACCCTTTCGTTTGTAGCTAGCTTGTTGTGGTAAGCCGAGGTCGTTCACTAGGATTTGGGTGTTTTCGGTTGTAAGGAATCTAAGTAACAATGTAACGTTATTGGTAAAGATGGTTGTCACTCCCAAAATTACCATACAAGTAACAATTAAGCAAATAAATAACAAGTAATACTAAGATGATGATTAAGCTAATAAGATGAGATAACAAATAATAATAAAGATACTTGCTTGGAACTAGTATTCATTTTAATGGAGTGAATAGATTATCGGGTACATATTTAAGAAATAGCACATAAATTATAAGTATATAATTCCAAGTCAATGGGTAATATCATGTAATTGCACATGACACGGTTTAGAATAAAGAACCCTTTCGACCTATGATCAATATTACAAACCGGTAATTAAAGCCATTTGTGAGAAGTATGATTTTAGCCTACTTGTTCATTAGAGCCCTTTCTACCTATACTCTAGATTAAATATTTATAAATCCATTTAACTTGTTTACTCATGGTTGTCAATCATGATACACCAAACATATATGCGCATTAACATTTGGAACAAAACATAACTAGGAATCCTTTCGACCTTTAGACCGAGTTATGGGTTACCAACAAGCTATCAAAACTCATATTGATTTAAACAAACTCATAAATAAAATCATAATTCAATATTGCAAAATAATAAACACTCCATATACATGTTTATATTATTCCAAACAAGTATAAGAAAACTACTCCATAATTATTTCAACAAAATTCATACGAACAATATTCATAACATTCATAATAATTCTTGAAATATAAAAAGAGTTTACCCAATTGCTATTACAATAAGTAAATGAAGGAATTAGAGCAATCCTTAGGCCTCCAATTGACTACAAGTTTTGTGGTCTTTCGGGTTATGCAAATGAATTTCGTATTTGATATTTGAGGCTGGTTTTGGAGAGGTTTGGTGAAGATTGGTGTTGATTTAGGTATCAAGAAACACTAGCAATGATAAGGGTAATGATCCCTTAGAGTTTGGCAAGGTTACTTTGATGATTGGAGCTCCAAAATATCACTTTTTGGCACACCAATATTAAATCCGGGAATTGAGGTCTTCACCAAGGTTGGGAGAATTCCCTTGATGAATAATGGAGTTGGTTATGAAAGAGATGAGTTTGATATGTTAAAATGACCCCAAGGGTCTTATTTATAGTTATATTAAGGCCTTTGTCATCAATGTTTGGCTTGGAGCCAAAGAAATATTCTTGGAGCCAAAGTTGTTCTAGAATGCTCCAAAGAAGATTGCATGAATGTGGACACAATTTTGTCTAGACAAATGTTGGTGGCAACTTCACTCATGATGGAGGCAACTTGAACTATGTTGGAGGCAACATGAGCTATGATGGAAGCAAATCAACTCCCATGTGATGGTGGCAACTTCACTCTTGCCAGTGGCAAGTTGGATGTGTTTTGATGGTGGCCACTTGTATTCCGCCAGTGGCAACTTCCATGCTGAGTGACTTGTACACTTCTTGAAAACACTTGTTCTTGCACCCGAAATTGATCTTCAAAGGCTTGTAGCTAGTCGGGATTCCTTCGTATATGCATGAATCGTCAGTTATTCTTTCTTTTCTTCACTTTTCTTGTTCTTGGCTAACTAACAACACAAAACACAACTTCACACATATTTGAGCTAAATAGCCCGTTAGTATAACCAAAAACCATGCAAAATATACGGATAATGCTCAAGAAAACATGTTGGATTTGAGCGTTATCAAATCCCCTCACACTTAAGTTTTGCTCGTCCTCGAGCAAGGAAAAGAAAAACTTTGCTTGCCCTCAAGCAAATAAAAATAAAGTTAGAAACTACCTAGGTTCTAAAAGAAAAGAAAATTTTTAAAATTTTTATGAAAAATTGGAAAATCTATGAAAATTGAAAATATTTTTGGTTTTTATAAGAAATGGATAAAGGTGAAAACCCCCTCACACTTAAGAGGTTGCTTGTCCTCAAGCAAATAAAGAAAAATATCCCACATGGTACATGAAAATGGTTTAGAAAAAATAAGAATCTACCAAGTACAAACAATACTAAACGAAATGGCGTGAACACCAAGTGTACACATCTAAAGAGGACTTTTATTCGGGTTATAAGGTTAGGGCTTCGGGTTAATGAGTATGGATAAGACATGGGAATTTTTTGAGATTTGTATCACGAATATACAAGTTAGAAGTCTAAGTCCTATGTTGCTAGTTACCGAACAAATTACAAGACCAAAAAATGATCATATCTACGAGCTTTATTCAACACATAACACACACATATCACGTCTTAGCACATTGGCTAATCGATATCTAAACATACTTCTTCTTCCTTCATCTTCATAATATAGCTCATTGGCTATTTTTTCATCATTTTTTTTTACCTTTTTTTCGATGACTTTTTTTTTTTTTTTTCTTTTTTCTCTTTTCTCATCCTCCTCTTTTTTTTTCATTTTTTTTCAACATCCATTACATGCTCCCCTCACACTTCGCTTAAACACACACCATAGAAATACAAATAGAAGCGTGCACTCTCCATCTTTGTTGGAATGGCACACACACATGGCGAAGTGTGACATAAATAATAATAATCATAAAAAACGATCCACCATACTAAGCAACTAGCAACCCACCATTTAGACTTCGATAAGGGTTAGGCTAAGGTGTAAGGTTAAATACATATATTTTTTTTCTTTTTTTTGTTAGTGGATTTAAAAAAAACGAAAAGAATGGCTCAATGGGTGTTCTAAGGGTATCAAGCACTTGAAGAAAGTGCTAACAAAAGGGTTAATATGAGAGGTTAGCTAATCAATGAAACTAGCTAAAGAGAAAATTTGAAAAGGCTATTTGGGTTTTATTCCTAAGGTTACCTCTTTGTCACGCATATACACTTATATCACACAAGTGTGATCTCACTAAAACTTTTTTATTTTATTTATTTTTATTTATTTTATAATTTTTTTTGTTATAAATTTTTTTTACCATGTGGACGATTATTGAAATATATTTACATACAAACGTGTGAGAAAAAAAAATTAATTCCTAAGGGCAAACAAGTGTACAACTCTCCTTTATTTTTTATATAACAAAAATTGGTTTTGTTTTCCGTTTTATTCCCCCTCACACTTATGTTTTGGATTGGACTCAATGTTAAAAATAAACTTCAAAGCATGAAAAGTGAGGAAATAAATAAATAGTCAAAGAGAAACGAAACTTCCCAGGTTTAGGAATTGCAATTGATCTCCATGTGATGCAATGCTACACTATAAGCTTGTGAGAGCAATCGGTTCTTGATACTTCATTCCTTCTCCATGTATGCATCCTCCTCCCTTACCTATTGCTGCATTTATTCAAACAAAACACACAAAAAAACAAACAAACAAACAAACACGCAAGCACACATAGATATATAAAAACACTACTAGCAAAGTACACCCGCTCACAATTAAGATTTTCCAAGTTAGAAAAATACTTTTGGGGTGTACATATTTATTCTAAAACACGCAAAATTAAACACACAAACAGTTAAAGCACGGGTTGCCTCCCGAGAAGCGCTTAATTTATTATCGAGTCGTTAGCTAGACTCTTCCCCTCGATGTTAGGATTCTTTGATGATACGGTTAAGATGGGGAACTTTGGTTGGGTGCCATTGATTTTGATAATTATCATCATTGAACGGAAGCAATTCGTCATTCATATTCCAAACTTTGAAAGGCTTCTTTGGCACATCATTGTCGTCCCTCTTTATCATCCTTCTACTTCCAACGCCATTCATTGATTTCAACTCCGCGTCATGAATTGACATTACATCATGTTCATACGTCTTCTCCTTTTTGTTTAGGATATGCACGGTGCAATCCTTGGGAAAAGTTGAGTTAGAAATGATAGGTTTTGGTTTTGGCACGGTTGGAATAGGTTCGCCTTCTTCCTCAATAAAAGCAACATCACCCTTATCACCCTCATTTCGGATAAAGGGTAGATCGTATCTTGATTTGGTGTTGGTGATTTGAGGAAGGGACTTGGTACGCTGGATTAACTTTTCGAGACGATCGAATATTCTCTCCAAGTCATCGATCATGGCTGTATGGTTTCGGAACCCTAGATTGATTTGAAACTCCAAGTCAACCAAATTGTTCTTAACACGTTCGTTTTCTTCCGTTTGCCAAGCCAAAATTTATTTCATCATCTCCTCCATAAAGGCTTCGGGTTTTTGGTGATATTGTGATGAGTATGGCATCACATCTCGCGGTCAAGATTGAGGAGTGGGACGGTTGGGGTTTAGGGTAAGATAGGAATGTGAATTCCTCGAATTTTGGTCGTGATATCCTTCGTGATATTCTTGGACATAATTCACTTCATGAGGTTCACACATCGGCGTGTCATCCTTCATGGTGGTTTGGGAATCGTGGTCGTTTCTACGATCTTCTCGCATATCTTTTAGTTCATTCCTTATGATTAGGAATTGAGAATCGATAAATCGAGCGAGAGCTTCAAATTTCTCCATCAACACGGTGTGATCGGAGATGATGTTATTTCCACCGGTGGAAACAACGGTTTTTGGGTTTGGTTCGACATAAGAATCCTTCGAATAATCGAGCTTGAGAAAGACCTTGTCCTCAAGGATTTGGAAAGCTTCGTTTGGAGTATTATAGAGGAATATTCTTCCGGCGTCGAGAGATACTTGAGTTGGATCATCTAAGCCATGATAAAATGTTTCAATTATCGTTCTCGTGGTTAGATCATGTCCATAACACGCACGAAGCATATGTTTCATTCAGAGCCAAGCTTCAACGAGAGATTCATCATCGAGTTGGTGAAAGTTAAGGATATCGTTTAGGAGACGCTTAAACTTTGCGGATGAAAAGAATCGGCTTATAAAAGCTTCTCTTAATTCGTTCCACGAAGTAATTGTTCCTTCCTTTAGTTCATTCGACCAAATCTTAGCTTCTCCGGTTAATGATAATGGGAATATCCTCATCGCTTCCTCTTGATTTTCACCATATTGGAAAAGGGTACTAATCTCAAGAAAATCAAATACATGTTGGTGAGGATCGGATAGGGATTCTCCATCAAATTGTTTTTCCCGAATCATTTGGATCTGGTTAGTTTTGATAGTGAAATTGTTCAAAATAGGGATTTGAACAATAGAGGAACTAGGTGTTGGAGCAACGATCCTAGTGTTTAACCACATCGGTTGATCATCGAGATCAATGGTAACAATAGTTGAGGAATCAGATTCGGTTTCATAGGATGAAATTCCTTCAATATGGAATGGGTTTTCGAATTTCGACTCATGTATGTCGATTATGACAACACGTTCCTCGGTGAACGGTTCGGGTGAATTGATATCAAATATGGTTTTATCGGGTTCACGAGTCTTCTTCTTGAACTTACGTTTAAGCTCATAGAGTTTATTAACGAGGCATTTACCTCTAATACGTTAGTTTATGAAAAATATAAATACTTCGAAAAATTTATTAATAACTAAAAATAAAAATGAAAAGATAAATAAAATATAAACAAACTCAAATAAAAAATATTTTTGCATTTTTATATATATATAT
Source organism: Glebionis coronaria (assembly GCA_025667525.1). Taxonomy (NCBI): domain Eukaryota; kingdom Viridiplantae; phylum Streptophyta; class Magnoliopsida; order Asterales; family Asteraceae; genus Glebionis; species Glebionis coronaria. Next base: position 136,848,320 of record CM046878.1, read on the forward strand.
TTTAACTAAAGAAAACAAATAAAGAAACAATAGAAAATAAAAATGAAAACACGAACGATTATTGTATCAAATCAATCAAACCGGGCGGCTCGAATGACTTCGGGTTCTATCCACGGGGTTTGGGAATAAACCGGAGCGAATAGAAATACAAACGAGGCACAAGATTATTATAACAGGGTGGTTGGGCGGGTTAAGAGTAAACAAAGATAATTGGTTATTAACTCGAATAACGGATATTAAACAAGTTAAAACACAATTAGGAACGGGTTTTGGGTAAGGCTCGGTTAAAATAAAAAAAGAATAAAAAGAAAAAGTTTTTTTTTTAGGTTTTTTGATTTGCCGGCGGCAAAAGTGGTATGTCGGGCGGCAATTCACCTTTTGTTGAATGTTGCCGGCGGCAGGAGTACCTTGCCGGGCGGCAAAGGTGCTTTTGAGGTGGTGTTGCCGACAGCAATATGGGTCTGCCGGCGGCAACTTGGATGAAAATTTGAATTTTTTTTGTTTTATTTTTTATTTTTTTTGTAGATTTTTGCAACTAAAAACTAAGACACTTAAAAAAACTTTTGTGGGGTTGGTGAAATAAGGACTAAAAAGCTTAATGTAAACACACTTCAATTTTCTTAAACATAATAAGCACAAAACAAATAAGCACAAAGGAGGTTAAACAATACACGATATACAACAAAGATTCAAAACATGAAAAGCACAAAACACAAATCCCCGGCAACGGCGCCAAAAACTTGATGTGTTCTTTGTGAGTGTACACAAGTTTTAAATTTATAACACGGATTTCCAAATAAGCTAAGAACACACAGGCAAGTATGACCCTTTCGTTTGTAGCTAGCTTGTTGTTGTAAGCCGAGGTCGTTCACTAGGATTTGGGTGTTTTCGGTTGTAAGGAATCTAAGTAACAATGTAACGTTATTGGTAAAGATGGTTGTCACTCCAAAAATTACCATACAAGTAACAATTAAGCAAATAAATAACAAGTAATATTAAGATGATGATTAAGCTAATAAGATGAGATAACAAATAATAATAAAGATACTTGCTTGGAACTAGTATTCATTTAAATGGAGTGAACAGATTATCGGGTAGATATTTAAGCAATAGAACACAAATTATAAGTATATAAATCCAAGTCAATGGGTAATATCATGGAACTGCACATGACACGGTTTAGAATAAAGAACCCTTTCGACCTATGATCAATATTACAAATCGGTAATTAAAGCCATTTGTGAGTATGATTTTAGCCAACTTGTTCATTAGAGCCCTTTCGACCTATACTCTATATTAAATCTTTATAAATCCATTTAACTTGGTTACTCATGGTTGTCAATCATGATACACCAAACATATATGCGCATTAACATTTGGAACAAAACATAACTAGGAATCCTTTCGACCTTTAGACCGAGTTATGGGTTACCAACAAGTTATCAAAACTCATATTGATTTAAACAAACTCATAAATAAAATCATAATTCAATATTGCAAAATAATAAACACTCCATATCCATGTTTACATTATTCCAAACAAGTATAAGAAAACTACTCCATAATTATTTCAACAAAATTCATACGAACAATATTCATAACATTCATAATCATTCTTGAAATACAGAAAGAGTTTACCAAAGTGATATTACAATAAGTAAATGAAGGAATTAGAGCAATCCTTAGGCCTCCAATTGACTACAAGTTTTGTGGTCTTTCGGGTTATGCAAATGAAATTCGTATTTGATATTTGAGGCTGGTTTTGGAGAGGTTTGGTGAAGATTGGTGGTGATTTAGGTATCAAGAAACACTACCAATGATAAGGGTAATGATCCCTTAGAGTTTGACAAGGTTACTTTGATGATTGGAGCTCCAAAAATGTCACTTTTTGGCACACCAATATTAAATCCGGGAATTAGGGTCTTCACCAAGGTTGGGAGAATTCCCTTGATGAATAATGGAGTTGATTATGAAAGAGACGAGTTTGATATGTTACAATGACCCCAAGGGTCTTATTTATAGTGAAATTAAGGCCTTTGTCATCAATGTTTGGCTTGATGCCAAAGAAATATTCTTGGAGCCAAAGTTGTTCTAGAATGCTCCAAAGAAGATTATATGAATGTGAACACAATTTTGTCTAGAGAAATGTTGGTGTCAACTTCACTCATGATAGAGGCAACTTGAACTATGTTGGAGGCAACATGAGCTATGATGGAGGCAAATCAACTCCATGTGATGGTGGCAACTTCACTCTTGCCAGTGGCAAGTTGGATGTGTTTTGATGGTGGCAACTTGTATTCCGCCAGTGGCAACTTCTATGCGGAGTGACTTGTACACTTCTTGAAAACACTTGTTCTTGCACCCGAAATTGATCTTCAAAGGCTTGTAGCTAGTCGGGATTCCTTCGTATATGCATGAATCGTCAATTATTCTTTCTTTTCTTCACATTTCTTGTTCTTGGCTAACTAACAACACAAAACACAACTTCACACATATTTGAGCTAAATAGCCTGTTAGAATAACCAAAAACCATGCAAAATATACGGATAATGCTCAAGAAAACATGTTAGATTCGAGCGTTATCAGTATTCAAATATATGTCGTGACCTAGATGGTAAAGGTTTATCAAATCTTGATTTTAACAAGTTTGTTACATGTGTTTATAGGTGAATGTTGATGCATGCAAGTAAAAATGAAGAATCATAATGAATAATACATTTCTTGCTAAAAGTTACCAAGGAAGATCTAGATAACAAAGTAGATTAGAGATCTAATCTTGATGATAAAAACCCTAATTAAAAACCAAGCCGTGACCCTTAAGGTTTCGGCTAGGGCTTGATATAGTAGTTCCAACGGTGATGATGCTACTAAATGATTAGTAGTTAATATGGGACAAAGATCTAGTGGATTTAATGTATAAATCTTGGATGTTTGTGGCTTATAGCCGAATGATTTGAGAGAGAAAGGTGAAGAGAAGTGATATTGGATTGCATGAGAGAATGAATAATGTGTGTGTATGTGTTTTGGCTTAAAGGAGAAAGATAAATCCAAGGCAAAAGGTATGATTGCCTTGGTAAGAGAACACATGCCAAGTGTCACACTCTTCATTTCCTAGGAAACCCTTCTTCTTCCACATATGCATGTGTGTGCCGTGTAAGGCTAACCAAAGGTAATGGTGGGCTTGGACTTGGGCTTATGTTGAGCTAGCACAAAAGGAATACATGATATTGGGCTAGTCCAAGAAAGATTAAGCATGCCTATAGTTTGCATACCTACATACATGTCTACATATACAATGTGTAGCATTTTTTTCCAAATTTTTGTTAAGTGTTGTATACTCAAACATTGATTATACATTTTATTACTTGTTCTCCTTGTTTTAAGTACATGGTTTAAGTTATGTAGTTATTTACAACATGGATGAATGTAAAAGTATAAGTACACAATGGACAAGTTCACACACATCTTAAAGAAACAAAACACATGAGTGAATGTTCTTAAGATCATTGGATGAAAATTTATTACATTAAATCATGGTAAAATCATGGATTTTATATAATCATCCCCATCTTAAAAACTTGTTGATCATTCCCGACCCTTAGAATTAGTTCACCTTCGACAACATCGACTAAAGCTTTTCTGGTTCTCAAGAATGGTCGTCCAAGTATTAACAAAATACGAGGATCCATCTCATAATCAACAACAAAAAGGTCAACCGGAAAAGTGAAGGTACCAACTTTAACAAAAACATCTTCGGCAATACCAACGGGGTAAGCGAGAGTTTGATTTGCTAGCTCAATGGTCATCCGGGTTGGTATAAGACCGGGTAATCATAACGTTTTCCAAACACTTAATGGCATTAAGGTGATATTTTCCCTGAGATCGGCTAAGGCAGGACATTCCTTGATTTGAGTGAATGAACAAGGTAGCACAAAATGACCAGGATCTCCATGTTTTTCCGGAAGTTCTGTAAGAAGAAATGGAGAACAATTTTCATTTAAGCGGGTGTTGACAAATTCAGCCATCTTCTCTTTCTTACTAAGCAACTACTTGAACGCTTTAACAAATTTTGGCATTTGGAAAAGTGCTTCAACAAGGCTAATGTTAAAGTTCATTTGGGAGATCATCTTCAAATAAGAAGTAACTTGAGAATCCTCCTTAGTGAGCAATTTTCACTTGTCTAACCGAGAAGGATAAGGGATATTAAGTTTAGGAGGTGTAGGTATAGAAGGTGAAGGTTGAGATGTTGAAGGTTGAGATGTTGAAGGTTGAGAGGGTAAAGGTGGGGATGGTGAAGGGTTTTTCTTTGGTAGTTCTTCAGTAAGAGGTGGAGACGGTAATGGAGAACTAGTACTATGTGTGGTAGTAGTAGGGATAAATGGGGATGGAGGAGGTGTAGATGGAGTAACTGGGGAAGGGATAGAAGGTCCTACTATATTTGCTCCACTGCTCTAACACCCCCAATTTACATTGCGCAGCGAAAATACACAATTGGGTGCTAGACACAAGCATCATCACACAAGGTATATTGAACGACTCAAAAGTGAGATGTTACACATAAATATAAACAAGATTTTCATAATAGGTCTAAAACATAAATTTCATCCCATGATTGTACTTAAAACGACACCAGAGTAAAGCGTTTAGTCCCCATGGATCTCGACCAACAACCAACAAGTTTAGTACAGTACATCAACATAAAGTAAATTGTTCAACAGTAATGGATAGAAATAGTTTTTAGACCAACATTCTTCCAAAAGCCAAGCCACAACCTCCACAGCAAAGCTCCATGCTCCATCACTTTCTATCACCTGAAATACATGCTAAAACGAGTCAACAATAATGTTGAGCGAGTCTATAGGTTTATCAAATCACATTTGAACACAAGAAGAAAATCAATCATAATCATTTATAGAATTGTCGTACACACAATCTATATTCAAGGCAATAATAATAATAATAATAATAATAAACGTTGTATTTAAGCTCATGACACCGACCCCTTAACCAAATAGTCACCCACGCCAAATTCCTGCATGACTAGAATAAAACCATTGCCCCTCTAGGGTATCAGTTGCTAGAATACCACATTCTTATTCACGTAAAATTATCCTTCCCAGCGGGTTACTCAACGTAATGACCTGGTCTCAGATAGGGTGGTCAAACCAATAGTACTATCATTAGAATAAGCGGCTATTTCCCGACTCACAACATCAAGTCAGAAGATAGTTAACGGCTCATGAATTTAGGGTCTTTAGCAACAAGTTACTCAATACAATGAATTCAACTTTAGGCAACATTCAGGTCCAACAATTACTCATGACTTGTGTTCATTTATTTTCAAATAGCATGTATCCCCCTCGCGGGTATAAAACATTTAGTAGCTAACATAAAAAGCGAGGCTACAGACTCACCTTAGTATAAGAGATCTAGCGAGATGATCGTCGATGATAATGGATGCTTTTCAAACACGAGAACCGCTACCTATGAAATAAGGCGCGTTCATTAATAATGACTCGAGAAATAAATCATATATAACAACATCAAACTCAAACTCATAAAGTCACGATAAACTCGAGAGAAAACGATATAAATAACTTCATTATACTTTACTACACATTTACTTTACCATTTTACACTTTTAACAAAGTCCGCCGCCACATACTACATGTACTAGCTTATTTACCCCTTTTAAACTCGTCAAACGTTTATGAAACGAGTCGATAAACTAACTTACTATATATAGAAAGTCCTCCTACAAGTTTATCAAATGAAATTACTTTTATAGTCCTTTACCCGACTCATTTTCAAACTACAAAATCCGGACAGATTTACGTTAATTTTTCATACAACCGTTTTAACTTATTTAAACGATTCCGTTTACAAAATCGACACTCGGGTTTTAAAGTAAACTCAACCTCTAAGGTAAACACCTCATTATCAGTAGGTTAAATATTTCAAAACTTCCATTTAGAGTCCCCGAGATTCGATCCAAATATCGACAACAACTATATGTAGTGTCGATACTCGTCTCCCGGTACACGATCAATCAAAACATCATAACTTCGCGCTCGTTTGGAGCTAGAAGCTCTACCTTATATCAAATCGAAGCTAATAAAATTATCTACAACCCTAGGCTATAAGTTAAGCCATTTTCAAAACATAAAAATTCGGATTTTACAGTTTACTTACTGTTTCAAAATGGCCATTAAAATCTTGTACAAAATCACCTTTTTGATCAAAACCAATCATAGAAATGTTCATTCTATACCCTAACATCAACATATATGAACCATAACATCTAAATCATCATAAAAATCAAAACCTTTGAATCAAAATGAATTTTTTAACAAGATTCTTGCAACAATCACCATTGATCATGACAAGAACACCATGCATGATCATGACTTCTACATACCAACATCAAAAAAATAAAAATGCCTTGCATGTAAGATTTTCTTATACCAAAATGATCCTTGATCAATTCTAAGAGTGGGTCTTGCTTTTGTTTTGCTCAAATCATTGTCAAATTCAAGTTAAAATTGAAAATGTGTGGTGTTTTGGTGTGGTGGTGGTGTTTCGGCAAATGAGAGAGAGAAAAAAGAGATGGTGGAAATTTTTGAGTGGAATTTGTGTGTGTGTGTGTATTTGTTTAGGCTTTTTATATAGTGCTTGAGGGACCTTGGTTGCAATTTGGCAATAGTTGTGGCTCAAAATGAAAATAGTTAGCTAAAAATGTGGGAAATAACTATTAGTCAATTTTGAAAATATTTACGGGGCTCGGGTTTCATAAAGATACTTTTAAAATTTTAAAACGTAACTCAAATATAATAATATCGATTCTCGACTCGACCTAACGCGTCATTTAAAATAAGACATCAAAATGACAAAAATCGAATAACCGACAATAAAACGTAAAATATTTGGCATCCATCGACATCACGCTTGCTAATACTCCTTATACTTAGTAAATATTAAATATAGACCTTCCAACATCGGTTTAAACATAAACCTCCAAGAATAAATATCATTCAAACTCATCCAAAATTTTCAAAAATAATCGTAATATAAGATTAAGTAATGACCTCGGTTTTGGGTTGTCACATCCCCCCCTTCTTAAAAGAAGCGACGTCCGTGGCGCTTAATCCTTCCTAAACAAATGAGGATACTTGTCCTTAAAGAAATCCTCACGTTCCCACGTAAACTCTGGCCCACGTCTAGAGTTCCATCTCACTTTCACAATCGGAATTCTACTATGCTTCAACTTCTTAACTTCCCTATCCATTATATCTACAGTTTCCTCTATAAAATGCAACTTATCATCAAGTTGAATTTCCTCCAATGGAATCATCACATCCCTTTCAGCTAAACACTTCTTCAAATTAGACACATGAAAAGTATTATGAATAGCCTTAAGCTCATCAGGCAACTCTAACTTATAAGCCACCAATCCAATCCTTTGGATAATCTTAAATGGTCCAATATATCTCGGGCTCAACTTTCCTCTCTTTCCAAAGCGAATTACTCTTTTCCATGGAGATACCTTCAGCATAACCATGTCTCCCACTTCAGACTCCAACGGTTTCCTTCTGTTATCAGCATAACTCTTTTGTCTACTTCTGGCAGATAACAAACGCGTCTTAATTTGTACAATCTTTTTAGTCGTCTCAAATATCATTTCAGGCCCAGTCAATTGACTTTCTCCTACCTCACTCCAACACACTGGAGATCTACACTTACGTCCATACAAAGCTTCAAATGGAGCGGCTTTAATACTAGCATGATGTAACACCCCCAAATTTATACAACATAATACAGCGGAAGACTAGTTGGTGTTACGGGATAGCACATTACTCACATCATAGACAACGCATTAAAATCGCGTCGTTTAATATTAAATCATTTCCATTCATAAACAACAAAGTTACATCGGTCCCAAGTCATTACATTGCATACAAAAGTTTTACAAAGTGTTTGAATGGAAAAATATTGTTTAAGTGCGGGCCATGAATTCTTGTCGTCTTCCCGAGAATTACCTTCAAGTACCTGAGATAAAACATGTTAAAAGAAAAGGTCAGCGATAACGCCGAGTGAATTCATAGAGTTTAATAAATTCCATCAATATAACTTTGGTATAAAATTAGTACCAAAAATCAATTCGTACAAATCGTTGTAATAGGCCGTAAAATAGCCAAAATCATTTTATACAAATCTTTGTAATAGGCCATAAAATAGCCAAAGTCATTTTATATAAATCCTTATCGAAAATCATAATATAGGCATTTGCCTTAAAAATTATTATACGAGCCAATGTCGTAAAAACATCATACAATACGTCTTATGACGTTGTATGAAAATAAAAACCGTTATATGAATATGGTTAAAAAAACCAAAACACAAACATAATATCAATAGTATGACCCAGTATTGCTAGTCAGGCAATACATCGTAATTCGAAGCGTCTAATAATATTTCGTTAGTTTTTGGATTATTATAAGCCGCGTGACATTGTTACCTTACTAAACCAACAACAGGTAGCTAACCCGATACCAAGTTTGCCCATCTAAAGTAGCATGTCGTCACAAAGGTCACGCTAAAGAATCTTCTCATACATAAATTCGCTTACCAATCAATGTGGCACGACGGGGATCAACCGTCAAGGCACGAACTGGGGTGTTCGTCCCCAAATAGTACTATTAAATGCATAAGCGTCTACCAAATCCTGGTAGTTCACAATTCATGCTAATGGGACTTTTAGTGACATAACCTAACTTTAATAATCCATTTTTATTTCATCTATCGGGTCCTTTAACCATTTATCGGGTCATACAATCGGGTCATTCAATCATTCGGGTCCAAAATCAATAAACAAACAATCGGGACAAATGGTGTCCTATTTAATAAAAACTAACATGTTATCTCCCTCGCGGGTTTATAAAACATTTATAAAAACATTTAAAATAGTGTGAGGCTATGAACTTACGTTGATGTGGGAAGGCGGTTATTGGCGATTTGGATGTACGGTACGTGCTTCAATCACAGAAACCTAGACAAATAATACTCGTCTTAGACTCTTGTCCAATGACTTTATAAAAATAAAAATTATGTATACATATGATGATTATATATATGATGATCAAGTGGGTTTACATATTCTCGTTTACTCATTTTAGTGTTATATGTCGATAGCTTTTATACTAGTTTACTAGTTTTACCCATTTATGTGTCTTAAGTCCAATAAGCTTATTATAAGTTATTTACCTTATTTTAATCCATTTTGTACTTATATTATCAGTATTTAAGCTTTCCATGTTGGGCCCAAATGGGTTAAGCCCAATAAGTTCTTTTTAGGAGTGTTTATCTCATTTAGTCCAATTATTAGCTTAAGTATTAGTCCACTATGTTTACTTAGCTCGTTAATGTCCGTATGCCCTATAGTTCGGGTTTTATCGGTTTTTACTTGTTATACATGTTTATATATCAGTATATAAGTTTTATAAAGTTTACATTAGACGGGTTTGGTCGTCTAAGTTTTATTTGGCGAAAAACGTTAATTTTACGGCGATAGCCGAAAAAGTCGTAAAAATCAAGTTTATAGTTTTTATTACTTATAAAACATAACAAGTTACCATTTTTATAAAATGTCCACTTATTTATCATTTTACATATTTATATAAATAAAATTCATGAGTTAGTGGGTTTTAACTTTACATTTTATACAATATAATTTTGAGTGCTTATATAATAGTATTATACTTTATTTTTCAAAAATCTGATTTTTATCTTCACTTTCACCAAAACTGCCATATCTTGAGTTCTACATGGAGATAGAAGCTCAAATGTTTATCACATAAACTACATGATATGTGCTACATTTAACTCTTCTTTATATACTGTTGAATCATCCTTTAAGTATTTTCTAAAAATCGTCCAAAACAGTAACCTCAGATTTATACCCTAAACGGGTTTTGATCATATCTCACTCATTATTTTGATTCCATTGCATGGCCAACTCTCACATGTGTACAAGACCCATAGCTTACTGTAAATCCATTCTACTTCATCATTTTATCAGTCTAACATGTGGTTCTTTACTGTTTTTATACAGCCTATCATTTAAACAAGATTTACCCATTTTTACTTATAGTTTTTCATCTTTTTATCCATTATTATCAACACCAAATCCCCACACAATATTTTTATCATCATATAATCATCATATACATATACAAGAGGAAATAAAATACATGTTCACATAATCAAAATAACAAGAAGATGAGGAAGACAATCTTTATACCACCATGATGATGTAGGTTGTGATCAAAACATGGATTTTGATGGAGAAACTTGTGCATAGCCAACACCATCTTCAAGAACACCATTCTTCATGAATACCTTATGGAAAATCAGCCTTAATACTCCATGGAAACTCCTCCTTGGATGTTATAACTTGCACCAATCTTCATCATTTTGAATGGAGATTAACATATGTTAATTATAACATATGTTTGTGGTTAAAATTTGTGTGGATGGGGTGTTTGAGGTGTAAAATGGGACGGCATCACCAAGAAAGAAAGAGAGGATATTGTGTGGTTTGCATGGTAGAAATGAGAGCAAGTTGTTTAGTGGAGTGGTTTTGTGTTGCTAGTTGGAAGTAGCTTCACTTGTAAGCTTAGCTTACAAGTGTAAGCTTTATGTTTAAAATTGGACACCTATTTGGTGTGTTGTAGCTTAACTTGCCGTCCATATTGAGTGGGGTGGGGCAAGATTTATCTTGTCTCATCCCACTAATTTACGGGTATTCCTCGATTCTAGTTTCCTCGATTTGCGTGCCCTCGGGTCGTTTTACGAAAAACATTTTTATAAATTATGAATCAACGTCACAAAACGAATCCAATAAAAATTGTTTCATCAAAAACAGAGTTCGAAAACGTAAATACGTAATCCTAAGGTTTCCGGTTTAGTCGTAAAGGACGTTAAAATAAAATCGTAAGTCCTAATCTCTTCTCGTAAATTTGTGAGTTTATGAACCAACACAAATTTAAAACTCCAAAATAATATTCACGGACAAATTTATTTTCTGAAATGTCAGACTGTCACCAAAGACGGTGTATGTAAACGTAAGCACGAAACGTTGAATCCTCCGGTTTAGACGTAGTTGACGCTACTTCAAGACGTAAATCCAAATTTCTTGCCAAAAGTATGTGAGTTCATATTGTAACATTAAAATAATGTTTTCAAATAAATATTTGAGAATAAAATATCAATCATAAATTGACGGATTGTCACAGCATTTACCCCTAAACAGGATCTTTGTCCTCAAAGATCATCTTACCTTACTACTCGCTTCTTATAGAGTTAAAGCCATGTGGGTATTTCCTCTACATTCGGTCTTTTCTCACAAGTGCAATTCATTATAATACGCGAGTTTCATCAAACATAACTACGGGAATAAGATCAGGCTACATGTTGACTTACTTTCTCTATCCATGATGTCCACGGGTTTCTGATGAATGCAACTTCTCGCCGATCTAAGCTCTACTAAGAATAATCAGATTCTCACTTGATAGATATTCCATCAAGTGCGATATACGAAACATAATTTACGCAGTCTTTGAAGTCCTAGGGTAGATCCAGCTTATATGCCTTTCAAACCAATCTTTTATATCATCTCAATGGTCCCATACAACGGGGACTTATATCCCATGATTTGTCAGATCATGAATTCATTTTTCCAAGATTAAAATTTTTGGCATAACTTCGCTACCCATTTGGCACTTCAAGATCTATATTTCACATTCACATAACCTCTTGCCACTACCGGCTGTCAATAATCAGATCCTAATTTCAACAATCATTTCAGATCTCACGGGTTGGGTATTTTTGCAAGGATAGGTTCGCCATCGTAGGAAACCTTAAACCTAAAAGACATGTCCAACTCACAGTGGGTGTATGTCGGATGTCTTCATTTCAACTCTTGCTTACAGATGCTCTAATATTTGGATCCTAATAAGATTCGATCTCAATCCTAATACGATGATTATCAAGGATAATCTCTCCAAAGGAAAACGATTATATGGTTCATTACCAAAGGTCAATCATTTAAACATAAAACAGTGCTTATAGTACTTTGTATCGTTACTTTACCTCGTCCCTTCGATTGGGGTGGTACATAGTACTCTCATCAAGGTTCGTTCTCAATGATTTCTGAGCAAATCTCTAGAAATTCGATGCGAAGCGAGGATCTTGATATATAGATGATCGATACAGGCACACTATGTTTACATAACTATTTTAAATAAAAAGAGTCTATTTCTTCATCAAGATTCTATCATTAACGAGAATGATATTAGCAGATTTGGTCAGTCTGTCGACGATGACCCAAATCGAATCAAATTCAGATGATGACCTTTGCAATAGCTAGATGTTAACTAATGTATGAGGCGATGTCTGCCTTCATAATTACCATTAGTACAACTTCTTTAGACAAAGATACTTTTAGTCATAAATGACATAAATAGAATACTTATACTTACAAATTCCAACATAACTATATCTCAAAATTTTCCATATTTAGGCAACCATAAACGGCCTTTTAAAATACTTAACGCTATCGGCTTCTCAATTATGATGGTTCACATTAGCCGCGAACCCCTTTTATTATCTATATTATTCCTTTTTACAAACATTGTTTATTTTTATATCGTTCGGCAATTTATTGTGCACCTTCATTATTAAGGAACACGTCCTAATGGATTCTTTATCTTTTATACATAATGCGTCAGTAATTACGTTCACCTTCCTGATGAAATAAATATCACAAACAGTATTTATTCAAAATTATTTCTTCATATCTTCTATGTTTTTGTTTCATCTCATCTATCATTTTTATCCGTTTTACTCAATCCGTCGTCTAAAGCGTCGATAATTATTATGATTAATTAAATAATTATTAGTTAATTTTTATGAAGCGTAAACGTTTTAAATTTCTTAGTTCAACCAATTATATAAAATGTTCAAAATAAATTTGAATTTAATTAACAAGATTTTTGCTGATTTATCGAAAATAATTAATAAGATTCGTAAATATTTGAAAAATCTTTAGTTATACTTTTGGTCAAAATTTTCTTAGTTGAAAAGCAAAAATTATCGTTTCAAATTTCAGGTTATGGTATAAATGGTTTTACTCAGTCCTTCTTAAGTTATCTTGAGGTATACACAAACATTTACCCCTAAACAGAAGTTTAGTTAAATGGTTTGTGTATAAGGGAATAATCCCTTAAAATCCTTTGTTAAAACATTCGTCAAAACATATTTCTATTTTCTTTTTAGTAATACTCAAAGTTTTTAAAAGGGCTCTTAATTTTTGAAGAGTCTATATGCATACATCTTACCATTATTAATCCAACGGTCATTTTATGTAAAGGATTAAGTCCTTAATCACATGTTAAATATTCAAGGTACATGTTTTCATTGTTTAGCCAATTCAGGGCAATTTATAACTAATTATTAACTCATTATTATTCTTATATACAAACAATTGGTCCTTAATGATCTCAAGCATGAATTTATCAATTTACAGCCTACACACGTGATTCACCAAATTTATGAATGCTACATGTGTGTTAGTCAATCCAAACGACATCACGTGAAACTCATAATATTCATTACAAGTACCGGATGTAGTGATTGGAATAAATAATCTTTTCCGCAGATGCGAAGTTGATGATAACCATGCTGTGGATCAAATCTTATAAACAAACGCTAGAACCTTGTAAATGATCGAACAAATCTTCCATTTCGAGTTATGGATATCATTTTCGATTGTCAATTTTACTCAGTTCACAGTAATCTATAAATATAAGGAATGATGACACCATAGCTCTTCAGGATGACAGGCTTGGTATAATAAAATCTTTCTCCGACAACTTTCTCAGTTGTACGGTAATTCCTTAAATTCAGATGGTGCTGACGTACAGTGCACAAGCCACAAGTGCAGCACCGGGAATATAATCAATACCAATTTCAATTTGCCTTAATGGCAAAAGTTTAGGTAATTCACCAACAAATACCTCCTAAGGTTTTAGATAACATAAACATCTTTTAATAAGTTCATATTAGGTTCTTCTAGATTATAATATCTATGACTAATTCACAACCATTCGCGGTAATATTTCAAGTCTTAATACAGGATATGGTCATCCATCAAGAATTATTTAGATCACTTTTGATAATCAACATCTTATCATTTAGGGGGAATTCTATTCGAGTTCCCATCAATTAAGACAATGTCGTCATGTCATAATCATTCAGTCCATTCTACGGGCACTATCAACTTTCTAGTTGCATTGCCATCGATAAGATGTGAACTTCTCAAAAGTCTAATAACTCATAATCCTTCACAAATTCAAGGATATATGGAGATACAACTACCATTAAAAGAGTAAGGTCAACGCATAATCTGTGCGAGATAATTTCAAATCAGATACAGACGAAAACACTTAAGGAATATGAATATATCCCATGATTTCATAATTTGAGTACGCATTCGAAAGCTCCTCGGATCGTTACCCAGGTCATTCAAATGAAATCAAATCATAAGAAATGATAAGAACGTCAATACATCCAGTCGGGTATCAACACTCAGAAATCAAATGCTTTTCCTAAGAATCTCACTACGGGAGAATTGGACAAGAAAGAATTGTCAATTGTCAAATAAGACAATTTCCACAGATGAGTAAATTCGGCTCAGAAGAATAGATGCTACAGGCACATATGTAGGTGTCCCTAACATTATGTCCTTATTTTTCACTTCTTGCAGATCTCATTAAAATTTAATCTTTCACAATCCTCAAAGAAAATGTAGTGTTTATTCATTAGTTTTATGGTGACTACTAATCAGTCTTGCATGGTCCATTCAAAATTGTATGTAGGCGCGCAACTATATACAATTTCAAGATTAACGATGCAATACTCAGTTCGTCAAAATTTTATCATCATATTTATAAAAACATTTTCATGCTTAATTCTTAAATAAGAATCAAAAATAAATTTACAATGATTTTCTTTGTTATGGAAACAGTTAAATTTTCCAAAGCGTCTCGTAAACAACTTCATTTTGATATCAATTACTTATAAATCTCACTTTGAATAATCCTTATAGTGATGAAAATTCAATTTTTCTCAAGGGATACGGTTTTGTCTTATAAAAACAATGAGTGATCTGCAAAAGAGTGATGAAAAGTTGTTCACCAAGAACTAACTACGATATGATAGGAAATGATCTTAGCCAAATAATCATGAGGTTCGTGACCTCGATGGCACTCAGGAATACAAAGAGAATAATCCGCAACGTAACTCAATTCAAGATGAGTACTTGTTCACTAGTTGCATCACTAATGCGAACATTAGGATGAAGTAATAAGGATAGATAACATCGATACATGTAGAATTTAGCAATCAAAGGTAGTCTTTTCATAAATCACAAACAAGTCAAATTGTACCGTAACACATTAGGTGTCACTATGTCATACAATTCTCAGAACTCATCCTACCAACTGATGTCTCAGTTAAGTTAGGGATTATTTTTAAAAGATACCACAATGAATACTAATCTACAAGGGTCATTAGATGTTCCACATGTCCCAGAAGATCCATCGGTCTCAATTCAGAAGAAGATTTCTTCAATTTATTTATTGGACACTGGGCATCCTCGTTAGTGGACAATGGCCTATGAACAACACTTAACACGAATCAATAATTAATTAAAGCCTTATAATTCAATCACAAAACTTAACGATTTCCTCTTAATAATCTCATATTTCATATAGGTTAGATTTTACTTTATTCAAGTTCCAACCAATTTTATACTCAATTCGATATCCTACCTCCTTTTCCAATAGTTTCATCTTCATTCTTAGGCCTTAAAAGGGCGATAAAAGCTCGATATAATCAACACTTAACTTCCAATCCTATAGCTCTTACAACAACAATTATCAAATGAGTCACTAGCATGAAATGACTCACACATTCAATTATACTTCTCGGAAAGGTATTAGTGGCATGAGGCTTTTGGGTCATGGTTCCAATTACAGCCTCAAATGCAACATTCACCCTTTCGATTTCAATTTAAGAATTGAATGACAACGAATCAGATGACATCTTTCTAGGTGGTAACGTTTTGTCAAACTCCACTCTATAAGAAAAGATCGTCATGACATCGATATCAGATTAAATCTCGCAAATCCTTTTTCAATTTCACAATCATCTAATATCTACATTTCTACGAATATCAACCATTTGTTGGGATCATAAATATCCACAACTTGGTTTAGATCTAGGATAGCTAGAATTCCTACGAGAATAGCTTCGATTAATTTACTAGGGGATTTAGGGTTTCTTGTGACAATCTACGTCATATAAATACCTCGTATAAATATCAAAATAATCATCAAACAATCATGTAATCAAATTACATCATATATATATATATTGATTCAAGTTATATATATATTAAAATAACACTTCTCAGTCTGGCCTTGTCGGTAACTTGAGAATTCTTCGGCACCGTTATAGTCAAAATATTTTTAGACATTTTAAGAAAAATGTTTATAGTTAAAAGATTTTGAAATGTTTTATTCAAAACCTTGGTTTTAAAAATCTTTCGTTCTCTATAATGAGAGCTCTGATACCAAACTGTAACACCCCCAAATTTATACAAGATAGTACAGCGGAAGACTAGTTGGTGTTACGGGATAGCACATTACTCACATCATAGACAACGCATAAAAATCGCGTCGTTTAATATTAAATCATTTCCATTCATAAACAACAAAGTTACATCGGTCCCAAGTCATTACATTGCATACAAAAGTTTTACAAAGTGTTTGAATGGAAAAATATTGTTTAAGTGCGGGCCATGAATTCTTGTCGTCTTCCCAAGAATTACCTTCAAGTACCTGAGATAAAACATGTTAAAAGAAAAGGTCAGCGATAACGCCGAGTGAATTCATAGAGTTTAATAAATTCCATCAATATAACTTTGGTATAAAATTAGTACCAAAAATCAATTCGTACAAATCGTTGTAATAGGCCGTAAAATAGCCAAAATCATTTTATACAAATCTTTGTAATAGGCCATAAAATAGCCAAAGTCATTTTATATAAATCCTTATCGAAAATCATAATATAGGCATTTGCCTTAAAAATTATTATACGAGCCAATGTCGTAAAAACATCATACAATATGTCTTATGACGTTGTATGAAAATAAAAACCGTTATATGAATATGGTTACGAAAACCAAAACACAAACATAATATCAATTGTATGACCCAGTATTGCTAGTCAGGCAATACATCATAATTCGAAGCGTCTAATAGTATTTCGTTAGTTTTTGGATTATTATAAGCCGCATGACATTGTTACCTTACTAAACCAACAACGGGTAGCTAACTCGATACCAAGTTTGCCCATCTAAAGTAGCGTGTCGTCACAAAGGTCACGCTATGGAATCTTCTCATACATAAATTCGCTTACCAATCAATGTGGCACGACGGGGATCAACCGTCAAGGCGCGAACTGGGGTGTTCGTCCCTAAATAGTACTATTAAATGCATAAGCGTCTACCAAATCCCGGTAGTTCACAATTCATGCTAATGGGACTTTTAGTGACATAACCTAACTTTAATAATCCATTTTTATTTCATCTATCGGGTCCTTTAATCATTTATCAGGTCATACAATCGGGTCATTCAACCATTCGGGTCCAAAATCAATAAACAAACAATCAGGACAAATGGTGTCCTATTTAATAAAAACTAACATGTTATCTCCCTCGCGGGTTTATAAAACATTTATAAAAACATTTAAAAGAGTGCGAGGCTATGAACTCACGTTGATGTGGGAAGGCGGTTATTGGCGATTTGGATGTACGGTACGTGCTTCAATCACGGAAACCTAGACAAATAATACTCGTCTTAGACTCTTGTCCAATGACTTTATAAAAATAACAATTATGTATACATATGATGATTATATATATGATGATCAAGTGGGTTTACATATTCTCGTTTACTCATTTTAGTGTTATATGTCGATAGCTTTTATACTAGTTTACTAGTTTTACCCATTTACGTGTCTTAAGTCCAATAAGCTTATTATAAGTTATTTACCTTATTTTAATCCATTTTGTACTTATATTATCAGTATTTAAGCTTTCCATGTTGGGCCCAAATGGGTGAAGCCCAATAAGTTCTTTTTAGGAGTGTTTATCTCATTTAGTCCAATTATTAGCTTAAGTATTAGTCCACTATGTTTACTTAGCTCGTTAATGTCCGTATGGCCTATAGTTCGGGTTTTATTGGTTTTTACTTGTTATACATGTTTATATATCAGTATATAAGTTTTATAAAGTTTACATTAGACGGGTTTGGTCGTCTAAGTTTTATTTGGCGAAAAACGTTAATTTTACGGTGATAGCCGAAAAAGTCGTAAAAATCAAGTTTATAGTTTTTATTACTTATAAAACATAACAAGTTACCATTTTTATAAAATGTCCACTTATTTATCATTGTACATATTTATATAAATAAAATTCATGAGTTAGTGGGTTTTAACTTTACATTTTATACAATATAATTTTGAGTGCTTATATAATAGTATTATACTTTATTTTTCAAAAATCTGATTTTTATCTTCACTTTCACCAAAAGTGCCATATCTTGAGTTCTACATGGATATAGAAGCTCAAATTTTTATCACATAAACTACATGATATGTGCTACATTTAACTCTTCTATAGCTACTGTTGAATCATCCTTTAAGCATTTTCTAAAAATCGTCCAAAACAGTAACCTCAGATTTATACCCTAAACTGGTTTTGATCATATCTCACTCATTATTTTGATTCCATTGCATGGCCAACTCTCACATGTGTACAAGACCCATAGCTTACTGTAAATCCATTCTACTTCATCATTTTATCAGTCTAACATGTGGTTCTTTACTGTTTTTATACAGCCTATCATTTAAACAAGATTTACCCATTTTTACTTATAGTTTTTCATCTTTTTATCCATGATTATCAACACCAAATCCCCACACAATATTTTTATCATCATATAATCATAATATACATATACAATAGGAAATAAAATACATGTTCACATAATCAAAATAACAAGAAGATGAGGAAGACAATCTTTATACCACCATGATGATGTAGGTTGTGATCAAAATATGGATTTTGATGGAGAAACTTGTGCATAGCCAACACCATCTTCAAGAACACCATTCTTCATGAATACCTTATGGAAAATCAGCCTTAATACTCCATGGAAACTCCTCCTTGGATGTTATAACTTGCACCAATCTTCATCATTTTGAATGGAGATTAACATATGTTAATTATAACATATGTTTGTGGTTAAAATTTGTGTGGATGGGGTGTTTGAGGTGTAAAATGGGACGGCATCACCAAGAGAGAAAGAGAGGATATTGTGTGGTTTGCATGGTAGAAATGAGAGCAAGTTGTTTAGTGGAGTGGTTTTGTGTTGCTAGTTGGAAGTAGCTTCACTTGTAAGCTTAGCTTACAAGTGTAAGCTTTATGTTTAAAATTGGACACCTATTTGGTGTGTTGTAGCTTAACTTGCCGTCCATATTGAGTGGGGTGGGGCAAGATTTATCTTGTCTCATCCCACTAATTTACGGGTATTCCTCGATTCTAGTTTCCTCGATTTGCGTGCCCTCGGGTCGTTTTACGAAAAACGTTTTTATAAATTATGAATCAACGTCACAAAACGAATCCAATAAAAATTGTTTCATCAAAAACGGAGTTCGAAAACATAAATACGTAATCCTAAGGTTTCCGGTTTAGTCGTAAAGGAGGTTAAAATAAAATCGTAAGTCCTAATCTCTTCTCGTAAATTTGTGAGTTTATGAACCAACACAAATTTAAAACTCCAAAATAATATTCACGGACAAATTTATTTTCTGAAATGTCGGACTGTCACCAAAGACGGGGTATGTGAACGTAAGCACGAAACGTTGGATCCTCTGGTTTAGACGTAGTTGACGCTACTTCAAGACGTAAATCCAAATTTCTTCCCAAAAGTATGTGAGTTCATATTGTAACATTAAAATAATGTTTTCAAATAAATATTTGAGAATAAAATATCAATCGTAAATTGACGGATTGTCACACATGATAACTATTATTGTACGAAAATTCAGCCAATGGCAAATGCTTATCCCAACGATTTCCAAAGTCAATCACAAATGCACGAAGCATATCCTCTAACGTTTGAATCGTTCTTTCACTTTTTCCATCAGTTTCCGGATGATATGCTGTACTCAAACATAACTCTGTTCCCATCGCTTTCTGCAAAGACTTCCAAAATTCTGAAGTAAATCTACTATCACGATCAGAAATATCGACAAAGGCACACCATGTCGACAAAAAATCTCCTTTACATACACTGTTGTTAACCTCTCCATACTATCTGTCTTCTTCATTGGTAAAAAGTGAGCAGACTTAGTCAATCTATCTACAATCACCCATATCATATCACAACCATTTGCAGTCCTTGGCAAACCTGTCACAAAATCCATCGTAATCTTCTCCCATTTCCACTCAGGAACCTCAGGTTGCACTAATAATCCAAACGGTTTCTTATGTTCAGCCTTCACCTTCGCACAAGTTAAAAACTTATTAACATACTGTGCTATATCTGCCTTCATATTCGGCCACCAATAAACTTTCTTAAGATCTTGATACATCTTGTCCGATCCAGGATGTATTGAATACTTCAACTTATGAGATTCATTCATCACCAAATCTCGCACTCCTAAAGAATCTTTCTCAAACGGACACAACGGTAACCAAATCCTATTCTCAAAATACCTCAATCCATTCGACCTTACTTAAAACAATGGTTTCAACATTCTACCCAAATTTTCTGCCTCAACGTTCTGTTCCTTCAAACCATTAGTTTGGGCTTTCAATATCGCTTCTGTCAAATCAACACTTTCCATCATTTTCAAAGCTCTAACTCTTATAGACTTATCTCTTTTCTTTCTACTAAGTGCATCAGCTACCACATTCGCTTTACCAGGATGGTAACGAATCTCGCAGTCATAATCACTCAGCAACTCAACCCATCTCCTTTGCCTCATATTCAATTCCTTTTGATCCAAAATATACTACAAACTCTTATGATCAGTAAAAACTACACACTTGGTTCCATACAAGTAGTGTCTCCACAACTTCAAAGCAAACATCACAGCCTCAATTTCTAAATCATGCGTAGTGTAATCTCTTCATGCTTCCTCAATTGTCTCGATGCATACGCTATTACTTTCTCCCTTTGCATCAATACAGCTCCAAATCCTTTATGAGACGCGTCACAGTACACTACAAAATCCTCATATCCTTCTGGCAAAGACAATATCAGCGCAGAACACAACTTATCCTTCAACATACTAAATGCAGAATCCTCTTCCAATCCCCATTCAAACACTGGATTCTTTTCTGTAAGCTTAGTCAACGGCTTAGCAATTAACGAAAACTTCTCAATAAACCTTCTATAATACCCAGCCAAACAAAGAAATTGGCGAACTTCAGTCGGCGTCTTCGGCAATGACCAATCCTTAATTGCCTCAATCTTAGCAGGATCCACATCAACACCTTCACTATCAATCACGTGCCCCAAAAATTGCACTGATTTCAACCAAAATTTACACGTAGAAAATTTCACATACAACTTTTCTTTCTTCAACAATTCCGAAATTGTTCTCAAATGCTTCTCATGTTCCTTTTCACTCTTGGAGTAAACGAGAATATCATCAATGAATACGATAACAAACTCATCCTAATACGGCTTGCATACGCGATTCATCAAATCCATGAATATAGCATGCGCATTTGTTAACCCAAAAGGCATCACTTGAAATTTGAAATGTCCATATCGAGTACGGAAAGCTGTTATAGGAATATCTTCTTCCCTAACTCTCTGTTGATGATACCCAGACCTCAAATCGATCTTCGAGTATACACATGACCCTTGCAACTGATCAAACAAATCATCAATCCTCGGCAGTGGATAACGATTCTTGACAGTCAATTTGTTAAGCTAACTATAATCAATACACATTCTAAAAGAATCATCTTTCTTCCTAACAAACAAAACAGGCGCACCCCACGGCGATGAACTCGGTCTAATAAATCCCTTATCCATCAATTCCTTTAATTGATCATATAATTTTTTCATCTCAGATGGAGCTAAACGATATGGTGCACGAGCAACAGGCACAACACCCAGCACTAAATGAATATGAAACTCCACTTCATGATACGGCGATAATCCTGGCAATTCCTCATGGAAAACCTCATGATACTCTCTAATCACAGGCACATCCTCCAATTTCCTTTCATTCACACCATCATTACTTATCTGTGCAAGAAACACATCACAACCTACTTCTATATACCTCATCATCTTCAAACAAGAAACAACTCTCAAACGAGAAGTACATTCATCTCCTTTCACAGCCAATACCCTGTTCCTTAGCGGTATCTGAACTAATCTTTCTCCGCAAACAATTACTGCACCATTACCAACTAACCAGTCTATTCCAATAATCACGTCAAAAGATCCTAATTCTATGGGCATCAAATCAATACTAAACACATAATTACCTAACTTCAAGGAACAACCTTTCAGTATAGAACTAGTGCTTACAACCTTACCATCAGCTAACTCCACATTATAACTAGTTGTCAATCTCACTGGTTCTCTATCCAATAGCTGACTGAATCTAACATCTACAAAACTTCTGTCAGATCCAGAATCAAATAACACACTAGCATAACAATCATCAAGTAAAAACGTACCAGTCACCACATTCGGACCTTGAGGTTTGTCAGCATCTCCCACGACATAGGCTGGAGCAGCAATCCCAGCAGCAACATCAGCAACCTTGCCTCCTTGTCGTATGCCAACCCTCGGACAGTTCCCTTGCTTATGTCCACGGCCTCCACATCTAGAACAGTAAACTACCTTGACAGCATTGGCTCCAGTGGCCACACCCTTGTTTCTACAATCTGCCATCTTATGTTCGACCTTCCCACACTTGTTGCAAGCAGGTGTATAATTTCCAACATAATGCAGATGACACCGACCACTCTTCGGATTCACTTTGTTACCTTGATTTCCTGTGGTAGCACGAACACCATCATTCCTTCTCAAATTATATTGCTGATTCCTATTTGGTCCTTGGTTTTTGTTATTACGATAACCACCACGATTCTTCCCTTGGTTTGAGTGTGCAGCTTCCCACTTTCTCTTATTCCCTTCAGCAATACTATCCTTTCGATCCTGCAGCTTTACATCTATTAAAGCATGAGCCATTTAAACAGCTTCATCAAATGGCTTGGGTTTCGACGAAGTAGTCTCTCCCTTGATATTACTAGATAAACCTCTAATATACTGCTTCATCTTCTTACGGTCATCAGCAAAAGCATCAGGACATAACAAACATAAATTAGAAAATCTCCTTGTATAAGCTACAATATCATTGTTCCTTAGCATCAAATGCCTCAATTCATCTTCCAACTGACCTAACTCTTCCTCAGGAAAAAACTTAGCAGTCAATAGTCCCTTGGTCACAGTCTATGTTCTAGCATTAGCTTCAACCAACCCCACAGTAGCTACTTGACTATTCCACCAACTCAATGCATCATCCTGAAAAGTAGCTGCAGCAAATTTTACTTTACTAGCTTCTGAACATCCACTGATTTCAAAAGTACTTTCAATCTTTTCAATCCACCTCCTTAATTCCAATGCACCACTAGTACCACGAAATTGGGTAGGTCCACATTTCATGAAACTAGCATAAGAACATTCCTTCTGAACCTGCTGAACAACAACATTACCTCCAACTTGTCCCGCAACATTTCCTTCCGCTTGTTCATCAGATTACCTCCAACTTGATTTTCAACATTCCCTCCAACCTGACCAGCAGCATTCCTATTCTCAGCCTCATGGTTCCTCG
This sequence comes from Glebionis coronaria, assembly GCA_025667525.1. NCBI lineage: Eukaryota > Viridiplantae > Streptophyta > Magnoliopsida > Asterales > Asteraceae > Glebionis > Glebionis coronaria. The sequence continues at coordinate 136,872,371 of CM046878.1, forward strand.
CAGCACGTTTAGCTTCCAAAGCTCTAGCAATAGCTTGCTCAATCATGTGTGGAAACCTTGGTTTCCTCGATCTTTTAGCTACTAGGAATGCATCATGTTCATATGATTAGACAATCAAAGCAGAATTAGAACACAACACATTAACAAGGCGTTTAGGCACAAAGAACATGAATTAAAACAATTGGATTGCTAATTATATAAATAATCAACAACCATTAGACGTGTATACATTGAATCCCACGTCTAGTCGACACACGCTTTAGGTTTACATTGTATATCAAAGTTATGAATAAACCTAATACCCATGGTTCCTTTTATAGTGTAAGGTATAGGGTTTACAAGAGATAATATCAAATAAACATGTAAATCTTCTATTTAAATAAACTGATACAGAATATATTCTGCATACTTATCTAAATAGAAGCTTCCAAAGGCTTCTTGTCTACGTTTCCGTCAATGCTTGAATTGCATGTGACAATGCTTGGATTGCACTTGAAAATGCTTGCTTCTGTCAACGCCTGATTTGTTCTTGAAAACGCCTGGAATACACTTGTCAACGCTTAGACAAATACCTTCATGTTTTCTTCGTTTTTGAGTTTTTGCCACATCAACTTTTTGACCCAACAATCTTCCCCTAGTTGATGTCGGCAAAACTCTTTGTGTATCTCTTGTAAGTTGTACATCATCTTCAAATTGCTTCCCCTCAAGTGTAGCATGTATGTCTTCCCCCTTTTTGTCACATCAATAGGGAAGGAAATAATGTATGCAATCGAAGATTCTCCAAATGTAGCTCTATGTAATGATCTTGAAGAAAAATAATTGTAATATTTTTGATGTAGAAGTAGAATAACCCAACCTTGTGTTCCATGTCTTGTACTATCAATGTGATGAAGAACTTATACCAAATAGAGAAAATATAACTAGACATCGATCCCTTGTCAATATTCTCATCCGTTGTAACTCCTTCAAGTGTTATGACAAGTCTTCGTCACCAAAAATTTAAAGCACGAACAAGTTATCTTAAAGATCAAACACTGTAAGTGCACGTCTTTAAGATATGATAGAACACAAACTCGCGAAATCTTCTTCAATCATCAAACTTACCATAAGAATTCTTCCCCTTAATCATATACTTCTTTATGAAAAATATCCGAGCCATAAATATCAAAACGATATTCTAAATTAAAACGAAGATCCCATGTACCTTCGTGTGTAAAAACCTCTTTTTGTGTGCTAAAAATGTATCAATTTTCTCAAACAGCAACTATTCCTTTTGTTGTCCAATATCCTTCACTGTCCAAGATTTCAACACTGTGTGTTGTCCAATATCAGACAACACTTGTCAGCGTTTGAAAATGTATATATCGGACAACAAGTGTCAACGCCTCCTGTCAGCGTCAACTTTATTCCTGTCAGCACCAACTTTAAACCTGTCAGCGCCTGGCCATCAGCGTCTCATCCATGCCTTGTCAGCGTCACACCAACATCTATCAGTGTCACATCAACATCTATCAGCGTCTAAATAACACTCATCAGCGGCTAATTGATCTAGGGTTTTATAAACTATAAATCATGATTTTATGTGAACAACCATAAACTGCATTGAACTTCGACATCGAATAACTGTCACAACCGTGAATTTAGGATCTATTTAATTTATGTGAAACGCGTTAATTCGGGTTAGACTTGCGTGTCTATTGATGTCCCGATTGGTTACGCGAAATTTTGTACGGATTTGAATTTTTATAGATGACAATCATAACTTTTAAGTGAATATCTATTATTTATGTCGCTCCTTGCTAGGATCTTTATTTAAGAAATGACATTTAATTCCTTTAACGTAATCAAATTTAAGAGTCGCGACACAAAACAAATAATCGTTTTGTTACGTTTATATTACGACACACTTAAGAAATTTTACATTTAGCAAAATTTATTTTATTTCCACTACTCCTACAAATTATCTACTACTTGCAATTAAGCAAAATATACAAAAAAACAAAAAAAACCAAAAGTCTTCTCTTATTACTTGCAAAGAAATCAGATCTCCCCACTTGTGTTATTCACCCACGTTTTTCTTTCTCTTTTGCATCACTTCACAATTCAAATTCTTCCTTGTACCTCACCTCCCATTAAATGTGAAGTACTTTGGTCCCCTCACTTGCCCTCACTACCCACCGATACCAACTTATGGTCAAAAGGAAGTACCCTCGATTCTCCCTTCTCTACCAATATCGCAACCCCAAGTTTTCACCATTTCCCAACTTTGAACTAAACCTCAAAAACTTAGTTACTACCTAACTAAGCCTTAACTAAGTCCTAACCAAGTTGCCTTAACCCTAATACCCCCACTCTTTGCCTATAAATAGAAGTCATTTCTCCCTTAAACTCTCACACAAAAACTAAAACTCATTAGTAAAAACTTCCCATTTCTATGAGGCTTGCTCACGACAGAATGTAAAGAACACCATTAGAGTTGATATTTAAAATCAAGCTAATAACACTAAAGATAGTTAAGACATGAGCACATGTTGATAGTTGATCTCTAGTTCTTGTCATCCCTTCACCAAATTACTTAGGACCTCTTGTAAGTCATCTCTAACCACTGTTGAACAATTTTGGTTGATATAATACTTGCTATAAAAACTTTTGCAAACTAAAATGTACGAAAACAATGGTCACGGGTAGGGTTTGGGTGGGTGTTTACCTGACGAACTAAATGATGAAACAAACTACTCACGGGTTGGGATTGGACGATAAACCAAGCTACGTTTGAACTAAACGTATGATATCAAGAAGCCAATGTTTGAGAAATTTCTTAAACCGTTGAACAAACCAAACTAGATTACGTAAGAAACAAACGTCACGGGTAGGGTTAAGTTCAAGATAAAAACTAAGTGGCAAAGCTATGATTTTATGTGAACTTGTTTAGTTATGATTGTATGGTCACTTATATGTATGTGCGTATGAACTAACCCTACCATTATGACTTAAAAGGTATGATGCATGCTAAACCTATTTAATCTGTGACTCTTATACTTGTATATGTAGTGCACATGATCTCAAGGTCGTGTGTATTCAAAACGTGTAAAGACCATGAACCTTAGTTGTATATATGCTCGTCATGTACATGGGTGTGTATGAGTGGAATATGAATGTTTGCGTGCTTGTGTGATACCATGAGTTGAAAATAATTACGTGCCTTATGCAAGATTTGTTTAACATGAATGTATACATAAGCGATGGCCATATAATTAGCAAGAGTGGAAAACAGAAACTAAGTAACATAGTAGCATGTAAGCGAAAAAATAGTCACTTGTAGGTGAAAGCGCTATGTGAACCATGCAAGTAAAAACTCAAGCAAGTGAATCAAATATGTGCTGCATGTATGTGTGTTAGTCTGATGCATGAATTGCTTGTATGAAATATGTGCATGCTTCCTGCGTGAAAACAGTGGCTCAGACAAGCAGTGAATACAAGAAATGAACATGACTTGAAACTCTCCAAAAATAATTTGTGTGTGTGCGTGTAAGCAGAAAGAGTGTACAGGAGACCTTAAGTTGATAAAGCTATGCGTTGTATGTAAAGCAACCAAGAACAAGAAATTCTAAAAATATATATTCCAATGTTAAACAATAAGGGTAGGACTAGTACAAGTCACTATGTATGCAGTGTGTGTGCGTGATCATTTTGGTATGCTTTGTGAACAGCAAACCACAACAAAAAGCCTTGCCAATTTAACTTATGATTTTATGTGTATGTTCACATGTATGCATATGCTTAGAAAATACTTGTCCCTTTCCTTGATGCCACCTTCCTAAACAAGAAAGCCAAAACAACAAGTGAATAAGTGCCTATGCCATTCTTCTTTTGGACCTGCTGTATGAATGATAAATGCATGTTAGTGAATGAGTATACATGTTTGTGACAGCCATGGTTTTTATGATTCTTATTTGGCATGGTGTGTGCATGTGTGTCTCGTGTGTGTGTGTACTCAGACAGAGAGAAAAACCCAAAACTACATAAGTACCCCCCATTCTTGTGAGTTGTGAATGGTTTATGCTCAAACTTATGGTTTTTAGAAATATTGCTAGTCTATTGATGTGTGTTGTACGTATGGCATGTGTGATGAAAGCAAGTACTCCCTACTTCCTGATTAGAAGCCTGCGTTAACAGTAGCCCAAACAGTAGGATCATTGTTTTCCTTGAATTACTAATATGAGCAATGTATAAAATTGCTATCTAGGTAGGGACACATTTGGGTGTTCCCATTCCGTGTACACTGAGCCAACGAGGAACCACAAAAAACAAAACCAGTAGTATTTACAATTGGATAAATTGATAGAAGCGTGTATGTTTGTATGATTGGGAATGTGAGTGGGTACAAGTAATAGCAACATTTAGTTTAAACACATACCAAACCTTATAAATAAATTGCAAGGTGGTCCGATCACCCTACATCACGTCTATTTTTAACTGATCAACTGACTTTCGCCCAAAGATCCAAAAATACCTTGTAAAACTCGACACGATCTAGTTTCCAAAACAACTTTCGGTTTGTCATGAAGTCGAGTAACGAGTGCACAATAAATTTCCAAAGTTGGTCGATTTCCACTTGTATAAAATTGAACTTTACTTGTTATGATTTATGTGTGAGTGCTCCACTTTGCATAATTATTTGCTAGACTTAAGGACTTTATAAAAATGTGATATTTATCAAATATCGACAACCTCGTGGCCTAACTTTTATAATGAGAGTCCGTTTATTTTTCGGACTATTATTCAATAAGTTATCGAGACCCGAACTTGACCCCGTGACTAAATTTGTTGAACAAGAAAAATGTATGAAAAACATTTTTATTAAACAAGAGCAAGTATAAATCATCAACCAAGTGCTTCGTACGTTATTTCTATTTGTATTTAGCCTAAGTACGGATATTTTGCTTAGGTTACGAGTAGATTGTTTGCGCATTGGTTTGCATGCCTTGATTTACCGAGCTATATTTCTTGATCATATTTACTACTTCATCAAGGTGAGTTTCATAGCCCCCACTTTTAAATTGTTTAACTATTTTGGGGTGAGAACATTGCTTGTTTTTAACGGATGAACATAAGTGCCTTAAAAACTCATACGTTTTCCTACATGATGTTTAAGTCCCGCCATCCCATGTTGCCTTTTAGCCCACTATCATGAACCGTTAATTACTTTATGTAAGCGCGAATGTTATGGATAGATCTATCGGGATTAACCTCCCTATCTAATTTGGTTGTGTGACCAAAGTTAGGTACACTTACATTTGAGGTGTTACAAATGCTTATGGATGGGCATTTGCTCGAGCTCTTGTTATATCTTGTCGGTTTAGGTTAACGGTTCGGTGTCATGAGCTTAGGCGTAGGTTATGAAAACGTATACTTTTGATTATAATCTTGTATTTGTTATAAGATTATATGCTGGTTTCCTTGAAAATCTTCTGGTTCATCACACTATTTAATCTTAAACCTATGAACCCACCGTCCTTTGTGTTGACGTTTTAGCAATGTTTTTCTCAGGTATCAAGACGGAGTAGTGACGTGGTTATGCTTGGGAGATTTAAATAAAATGGTCGTGACTTGTATTTTGGATGTCCAAAACAATGTTGAAGTCTTTGAAAACTATGCTTTATGTGATTTTGTGAAAACTAACTCAAAAATCTCCAAGGACCACTTCATTCCGCGTCTTCGATACAAGTAAGTTGCAAGTTAGTTTAATCTATTTGCTATGCTATTTGATACGAATTATTTGTGATCTATTTAATTTTGCACGTCGATATACAAAAATTTGATATCCTTTAGGGATATGCGCTAGAACGACAACTAATACGATGTATGTACGTAACATCCAAAATTGGAGTGCTAATAACTTATTGCAATGGAAAACTAATATTGAAACACGACATGATTATTTGAAAATTTTATACGAGAGAGTTTTGGGATATATTTATTTTTACAAGTATTTACGAATTTAAAAGCTATTATTTTCGATCTAATACTAATACATGCCTTGTTTTGGCAGTGCTATGGCGACAACTAGTGACGAAACGATTTACATGGTGGAATCGCCCAACGGACTAAGGCCAATGAGGATTGGAGAATCGCCGGAAAATTCACCCTCAAGAAAGCCACTCCCACTCCCAAAGCCGATCATTTGCTACCAAAGACGAGGAAAGGCTAAGAAGACTGCTTCCCCTTGCTCATCATCTCTTGCACCCAAGGGGCCTCCTATGCGACGCACAGCTCGAATGTTAGTGAGGCACACCTATGCGGGGAAAAAGCTTGCTTCTAGAGACAAGGATTCAGCACCGGTTTGCTCCACCTATCTCTCCTTAGGACCTACTTCGCCAGTGGATGATGACTTGGCCATGCCCAAGATGACTGCTATCCCTCCATTCCATGGAGAGGATATCCCTGAGAGCTCTACGGCTCCTAGGTACCGTAGGACCTCTCTACACTCCTTTGCTCGACTTTACGCTATACGAGAGGATATGACCTATATCCTTCGTAACTTGGGAAGGGTCCCTCCTTTCTTGATGAGTCGGCTTGAGGAGTGCAATAGGGACATCATCACTGCTTTAGGGATTGTTGACCCACCTGAGCCGAACCGTATGGCCATCATTTCTCGAAGGTTTGATGAGCAACACTTTAGGATGGGGGATATGCATAGCCACATCATTAGGGAGTTGACTAGGTTGTCCAAAAGGGTGGATCGTCTCGAGGGTTTCTCCGACTAGATGTCTACTAGTCTTGTTGTGTTGTATTTTAATTTCCTTTCTTTTATGTAATCTTTTGTAAACAATTCCCAAAACACTATGCTCTCTTTTTGTAAAACTTAATTCACGACGATGAATCGAATGTTTGGGTTATGTTTATCATCTGTGAAACTTATGATATTTGTTGTGATATCATGAACTATATATGCCATGCGAAGGCGTGATCTTATGAATTGTTATTTCTAACGCTTAATGTAATCTTTATTAATTTAGATCAATGGCACCCGTTAGACGTAGAACAAGAGCAAATTCAAATGCAAACGCAAACCCCGCCGCTCCAATTGCTATCGACCCGGCCGTTCTTAATCAAATGATAGCGGACGGTGTGGCCGCCGCTCTCGCCGCCGCCGAAAGTACTCAAGAAGGGAACAATACCACTAACACCACGGCAACAACTACTCGTACGTGCACATACAAGGAGTTTAAGTCTTGCTTCACCGGTTCTTTCAATAGAACCGAAGGGGCCGTAGCTCTTGTTAGGTGGATCGAACGATTGGAAGCTCAATTTAGTGTGAGCAATGTAGCGGAAGGCGACAAAGTGAAGTACGGATCTAGTACTTTGATTGATGGCGCGTTAACATGGTGGAATATCCATGTTTGTGCCGTTAGCTTGGAAGCCACTAATGCAACACCTTGGGCTCATTTCAAGAACATGCTCTACAAAAAGTATTATCCAAGGAACGAGATGCAAAGGTTGGAAACGGAATTGTGGAACCTTCGTGTGAATGGTACGAACTTGATGCCATATACTCAAAGGTTCCAAGAGCTTAGGTTGATGTGTCCTGAGATGCTTCCCACGGAGACTCGTGCCGTGGAAAGATATATGGTGGGATTGCCTTCGTCAATCCGTGGTGATGTCATCTCTTCAAAGCCAACCGATCTCAATGAAGCCATTGAAATGGCGAATGGTTTAATGGAAGCTATTATCTTGGACTCGAGTGATCACAAGAGAAAGTGGGAAGGAAACCATGGCCCTAATCATGGCAACTACCCCAACAAGCGCCAAGATAATGTGGCCAAGGCTTTCAATCTCAATGGTGGCTCAAATTACCAAGGAAAGCAACCGTATTGTGCAAAGTGTGGTAAACACCATCCAGGAGCTTGTGGTAAAACTTGCCACAATCTTGGTAAAGCCGGCCATTTTTCCAAAGATTGCCGTAGTGCGCCAAGAACGTTGAACCAAAGAGCCCCAACGGCTCCGAATGAGCGTTATGCGGATGTTACTTGTTATGGTTGTGGGGAAAAGGGCCACTTTAAAAATAAGTGTCCTAAGGCTATCACCGTGGGTCGCGGAGATCAAATCCGTGGCAACAACAACAACCAAGCTCGTAAGAATCTGAAACAAAACCAAGGAGCTTCGAGTAGTAGAACAAGGGGAAATGGGAATCAAGCGGGAGAGATTGGTCGCGTATATGCTTTGGGAGCCGAGGCGGCTATCCAAGACAACAACGTCGTCACCGGTACGTTCCTCCTCAATAATCTTTATGCTTCCGTATTATTTGATTCCTGTGCGGATAGGAGCTTTGTATCTACTACCTTTAGCGAACTACTTAATGTGAATCCCGTAGCCTTAGAAGTAAGATATGATGTGGAGTTAGCCGATGGCAAGTCCATCTCCACTAATACCGTCCTTAAAGATTGCATTTTGAATTTGCAAAATATCCCGTTTCTTATCGACCTCTTACCAATTGAACTTGGAAGCTTCGACGTTATTGTTGGTATGGATTGGTTGTCTAAATACCATGCGGAGTTGCTTTGTCACGAAAAACAAGTTCGCGTTCCATATGGAAGGCAAATTCTAACTATCTTTGGAGAAAGAAATGACGCGAAAAGCCAAACTCAATTAGATGTCATCTCATGTACTAAAACCAAAAAGTACATCGAGGAAGGTCGTCCGATTTTTCTCATTCAAGTTACTAACAAGAAAGAAGCCGAGCCGAAAGAGAAGAAGATTGAAGATGTTCCGATTGTTAAAGACTTTCCCGATGTTTTCCCCAAAGATTTACCCGGATTGCCACCACTCCGTCAAGTAGAATTCCATATCGAGTTAACACCCGAAGACGCACCCGTCGCAAGAGCACCTTACCGTTTAGCACCCGCTGAAATGAAGGAATTAGCCAACCAATTGAAGGAGCTTACCGACAAAGGATTTATTAGGCCGAGTTCCTCGCCTTGGGGAGCTCCGGTTCTATTTGTAAAGAAGAAAGACGGAACTTTTCGAATGTGCATCGATTATCGCGAATTGAACAAGCTTACCATCAAAAATAGTTATCCTCTCCCAAGGATCGACGATTTATTTGATCAACTTCAAGGTTCGAGCATTTATTTAAAAATTGAATTAAGATCGGGTTATCATCAACTTAGAGTTCGAGAAGAAGATATTTCCAAGACGGCATTCCGAACCCGATACGGTCATTTTGAATTCCAAGTCATGCGTTTCGGTTTGACTAATGCACCCGCGGTTTTCATGGACCTCATAAACCGTGTGTGTAAACCTTACTTGGACAAGTTTGTTATCGTGTTCATCGACGATATCCTTATTTACTCTCGTAATAAGGAAGAATACGAGGAACACTTGAAAAAGATATTGGAATTATTGAGACAAGAGCATTTGTATGCTAAGTTCTCAAAGTGTGAATTTTGGATTCACACGGTCCTATTTCTTGGTCACGTGATTGATAGTAGTGGATTTCACGTTGATCCCGCCAAAATTGAAGCGGTCAAGGATTGGGCGACTCCTACTACTCCCACAGAGATTCGACAATTCCTTGGACTCGCCGGTTATTATAGAAGATTTATCGAAGGATTTTTGAAGATCGCAAAATCTATGACAACTTTGACTCAAAAGAACAAAAGGTTTGAATGGGGAGACGATCAAGAATTGTCTTTCCAAACCCTCAAACAAAAGCTTTGTGATGCACCTATTCTCGCACTACCCGAGGGTAGTGAAGACTTTGAAGTCTATTGTGACGCGTCAATTAAAGGCTTAGGCGCGGTTCTTATGCAAAGAAAGAAAGTTATCGCTTATGCCTCTCGACAATTGAAGCCAAACGAAGAAAACTATACCACTCACGATTTGGAATTAGGCGCGGTCGTTTTTGCTCTCAAGATTTGGAGACATTACCTTTACGGTACCAAATGTGTTGTGTTCACCGACCACAAAAGTTTACAACACATCTTGAATCAAAAAGAACTTAACATGAGACAAAGACGATGGTTGGAATTGCTTGGTGATTACGATTGTGAAATTCGTTATACACCGGGAAAAGGCAATGTTGTAGCCGACGCTTTAAGTAGGAAACCTCGTGATAAACCTCTTAGAGTTCGAGCTTTAGTGATGACTATTGGCTTGAACATACCCAAAAAGATCTTAGAAGCTCAACGTGAAGCCATTAAGGCGGATAACATTCATAAGGAAGATGCCGGAGGTATGATCACGAAGAAACTCGTTGTACGTACCGATGGAACGTTGTGTCTTGAAGGTAGAAGTTGGCTACCACGATATGGAAACATGAGAAACATAATTATGCACGAGTCACATAAATCTAAATATTCGGTTCACCCCGGATCGAATAAATTGTACCATGACATGAAGATGTTTTATTGGTGGCCGAACATGAAAGCCGATATAGCTACTTATGTTGGAAAATGCTTAACTTGCGCGAAAGTTAAGGTCGAGCATCAAAAGCCGTCTGGATTACTAGTCCAACCTAGAATCCCGGAGTGGAAATGAGAGAGAATTACTATGGACTTTATCACTAAGTTACCCAAGACATCCGCGGGATATGACACAATTTGGGTCATTGTGGATCGTCTTACAAAGTCCGCACATTTTCTTCCTATGAAAGAAAAAGACCAAATGGATCATTTAGCACGATTATATGTGAAAGAAATCGTTACTAAGCATGGAGTGCCGATATCCATAATTTCGGATCGAGGCGGTCGATATTGCTCAAGATTTTGGCAATCACTTCAAGAAGCTCTAGGAACACAACTAGATATGAGCACGGCTTACCATCCTCAAACGGATGGCCAAAGCGAAAGAACCATCCAAACTTTAGAAGACATTCTCCGAGCATGTGTGATAGATTTTGGAAACGGATGGGATCGTCATTTACCGCTCGTGGATATTTCATACAACAATAGTTACCATACGAGTATTAAAGCAGCACCGTTTGAAGCACTATATGGTCGAAAGTGTCGTTCACCCGTTTGTTGGGTGGAAGTTGGCGATGCACAACTTACCGGCCGGAGATAATTCATGAAACGACGGAGAAAATTGTTCAAATCAAGAGCCGTATGAAAGCGGCCCGCGATCGTCAAAAGTGTTACGCCGAGAAAAGACGTAAGCCACTGGAATTTCAAGTTGGAGACCTCGTCATGCTAAAAGTCGTACCGTGGAAAGGTGTCATTCGTTTTGGAAAACGAGGAAAGTTAAACCCACGATATATTGGACCGTTCAAGATCACTCAACGAATTGGTGAAGTCGCTTACCGCTTGGATTTACCCCAAGAACTTAGTCGCGTGCATAATGTATTCCACATTTGCAATTTGAAGAAATGTCTATCCGATGAGACGCTTGTTATACCATTAGAAGAAATTCAAACTTGACGACAAGCTCGTATTTGTTGAAGAACCCGTTGAGATTGTGGACCGTGAAATTAAACGACTTATACAAAGCCGTATACCGATTGTGAAAGTGCGTTGGAATGCACAACGAGGACCCGAGTTTACTTGGGAACGTGAAGATCAATTTAAGCTTAAGTATCCTCAACTATTTAATTAGATATGTTTCGTCGAAACATGAGCTTCGGGTCGAAGCTCAAACTTAAGGGTTGTCGGATGTCACAACCGTGAATTTAGGATCTATTTAATTTATGTGAAATGCGTTAATTCGGGTTAGACTTGCGTGTCTATTGGTGTCCCGATTGGTTACGCGAAATTTTGTACGGATTTGAATTATTATAGATGAAAATCATAACTTTTAAGTGAATATCTATTATTTATGTCGCTCCTTGCTAGGATCTTTATTTAAGAAAATGACATTTAATTCCTTTAACGTAATCAAATTTAAGAGTCGCGACACAAAACAAATAATCGTTTTGTTACGTTTATATTACGACACACTTAAGAAATTTTACATTTAGCAAAATTTCTTTTATTTCCACTACTCCTACAAATTATCTACTACTTGCAATTAAGCAAAATATACAAAAAAAACAAATAAAAAACAAAAGTCTTCTCTTATTACTTGCAAAGAAATCGGATCTCCCCACTTGTGTTATTCACCCACGTTTTTCTTTCTCTTTTGCATCACTTCACAATTCAAATTCTTCCTTGTACCTCACCTCCCATTAAATGGGAAGTACTTTGGTCCCCTCACTTGCCCTCACTACCCACCGATACCAACTTATGGTCAAAAGGAAGTACCCTCGATTCTCCCTTCTCTGCCAATATCTCAACCCCAAGATTTCACCATTTCCCAACTTTGAACTAAACCTCAAAAACTTAGTTACTACCTAACTAAGCCTTAACTAAGTCCTAACCAAGTTGCCTTAACCCTAATACCCCCACTCTTTGCCTATAAATAGAACTCATTTCTCCCTTAAACTCTCACACAAAAACTAAAACTCATTAGTAAAAACTTCCCACTTCTTTAAGGCTTGCTCAAGGCAGAAAGTAAAGAACACCATTAGAGTTGATATTTAAAAGCAAGCTAATAACACTAAAGATGGTTAAGACATGAGCACATGTTGATAGTTGATATCTAGTTCTTGTCATCCCTTCACCAAATTACTTAGGACCTCTTGTAAGTCATCTCTAACCACTGTTGACCAATTTTGGTTGATATAATACTTGCTATAAAAACTTTTGCAAACTAAAATGTACGAAAACAATGGTCACGGGTAGGGTTTGGGTGGGTGTTTACCTGACGAACTAAATGATGAAACAAACTACTCACGGGTTGGGATTGGACGATAAACCAAGCTACGTTTGAACTAAACGTATGATATCAAGAAGCCAATGTTTGAGAAATTTCTTAAACCGTTGAACAAACCAAACTAGATTACGTAAGAAACAAACGCCACGGCTAGGGTTAAGTTCAAGATAAAAACTAAGTGGCAAAGCTATAATTTTATGTGAACTTGTTTAGTTATGATTGTATGGTCACTTATATGTATGTGCGTATGAACTAACCCTACCATTATGACTTAAAAGGTATGATGCATGCTAAACCTATTTAATCTGTGACTCTTATACTTGTATATGTTGTTCACATGATCTCAAGGTCGTGTGTATTCAAAACGTGTAAAGACCATGAACCTTAGTTGTATATATGCTCGTCATGTACATGGGTATGTATGAGTGGAATATGAATGTTTGCGTGCTTGTGTGATACCATGAGTTGAAAATAATTACGTGCCTTATGCAAGATTTGTTTAACATGAATGTATACATAAGCGATGGCCATATAATTAGCAGGAGTGGAAAACAGAAACTAAGTAACATAGTAGCATGTAAGCGAAAAAATAGTCACTTGTAGGTGAAAGCGCTATGTGAACCATGCAAGTAAAAACTCAAGCAAGTGAATCAAATATGTGCTGCATGTATGTGTGTTAGTCTGATGCATGAATTGCTTGTATGAAATATGTGCATGCTTCCTGCGTGAAAACAGTGGCTCAGACAAGCAGTGAATACAAGAAATGAACATGACTTGAAACTCTCCAAAAATAATTTGTGTGTGTACGTGTAAGAAGAAAGAGTGTACAAGAGACCTTAAGTTGATAAAGCTATGCGTTGTATGTAAAGCAACCAAGAACAAGAAATTCTAAAATATATTTTCCAATGTTAAACAATAAGGGTAGGACTAGTACAAGTCACTGTGTATGCAGTGTGTGTGCGTGATCATTTTGGTATGCTTTGTGAACAGCAAACCACAACAAAAAGCCTTGCCAATTTAACTTATGACTTTTGTGTATGTTCACATGTATGCATATGCTTAGAAAATACTTGTCCCTTTCCTTGATGCCACCTGTGTAAACAAGAAAGCCAAAACAACATGTTAGTGAATGAGTATACATGTTTGTGACAACCATGGTTTTTATGATTCTTATTTGGCATGGTGTGTGCATGTGTGTCTCGTGTGTGTGTACTCAGACAGAGAGAAAAACCCAAAACTGCATAAGTACCCCCCATTCTTGTGAGTTGCGAATGGTTTATGCTCAAACTTATGGTTTTTAGAAATATTGCTAGTCTATTGATGTGTGTTGTACGTATGGCAAGTGTGATGAAAGCAAGTACTCCCTACTTCCTGATTAGAAGCCTGCGTGAACAGTAGCCCAAACAGTAGGATCATTGTTTTCCTTGAATTACTAATATGATCAATGTATAAAATTGCTATCTAGGTAGGGACACATTTGGGTGTTCCCATTCCGTGTACACTGAGCCAACGAGGGACCACAAAAACAAAACCAGTAGTATTTACAATTGGATAAATTGATAGAAGCGTGTATGTTTGTATGATTGGGAAGGTGAGTGGGTACAAGTAATAGCAACATTTAGTTTAAACACATACCAAACCTTATAAATAAATTGCAAGGTGGTCCGATCACCCTACATCACGTCTATTTTTAACTGATCAAATGACTTTCGCCCAAAGATCTAAAAATACCTTGCAAAACTCGACACGGTCTAGTTTCCAAAACAACTTTCGGTTTGTCATGAAGTCGAGTAACGAGTCCACAATAAATTTCCAAAGTTGGTCGATTTCCACATATATAAAATTGAACTTTACTTGTTATGATTTATGTGTGAGTGCTCCACTTTGCATAATTATTTTCTAGACTTAAGGACTTTATAAAAATGTGATATTTATCAAATATCGACAACCTCGTGGCCTAATTCTTATAATGAGAGTCCGTTTATTTTTTGGACTATTATTCAATAAGTTATCGAGACCCGAACTTGACCCCGTGACTAAATTTGTTGAACAAGAAAAATGTATGAAAAACATTTTTATTAAACAAGAGCAAGTATAAATCATCAACCAAGTGCTTCGTACGTTATTTCTATTTGTATTTAGCCTAAGTACGGATATTTTGCTTAGGTTACGAGTAGATTTTTTGCGCATTGGTTTGCGTGCCTTGATTTACCGAGCTATCTTTCTTGATCATATTTACTACTTCATCAAGGTGAGTTTCATAGCCCCCACTTTTAAATTGTTTAACTCTTTTAGGGTGAGAACATTGCTTGTTTTTAACAGATGAACATAAGTGCCTTAAAAACTCATACGTTTGCCTACATGATGTCTAAGTCCCGCCATCCCATGTTGCCTTTTAGCCCACTATCATGAACCGTTAATTACTTTGTGTAATCGCGAATGTTATGGATAGATCTATCGGGATTAACCTCCCTATCTAATTTGGTTGTGTGACCAAAGTTAGGTACACTTACATTTGAGGTGTTACAAATGCTTAGGGATGGGCATTTGCTCGGGTTCTTGTTATATCTTGTCGGTTTAGGTTAACGCTTCGGTGTCATGAGCTTAGGCGTAAGTTATGAAAACGTATACTTTTGATTATAATCTTGTATTTGTTATAAGATTATATACCGGTTGCCTTGAAAATCTTATGGTTCATCACACTATTTAATCTTAAACCTATGAACTCACCGACCTTTGTGTTGACGTTTTAGCAATGTTTTTCTCAGGTATCAAGACGGAGGAGTGACGTGGTTATGCTTGGGAGATTTAAATAAAATGGTCGTGACTTGTATTTTGGATGTCCAAAACAATGTTGAAGTCTTTGAAAACTATGCTTTATGTGATTCTGTGTAATACGCTTCCGAACAAGTTATGTTTTAATTAAATGAAAACGACTTTTAAATAGTCGTTCTTTGTATCTACATCTTGTGATAGTCATGACCGTCGCACCCCATTGCGTTATCTTACTCTGATAAATTGGGGATGTGACAATAACTTCTTCATGAGAGCTCAGATCGAAGATCCCTTCTGTGAGATCCTAGACACAAGTGTCAAGAACCTACAACGCGAATTTCACGACGATCCAACGATTAACGAAGGAGAAATCGCGTTTTTACTATTACTGTTCACAGAAAACAACATATGACCCCTGCTGACTTTGACGCTTAATAACTTTTTCTTGGGGATAGATCTCGACAATGCCCCCGGTGGAATCTAGATATATGTGTGTAGAACATACACAAAAAATTTCGTGGCGATCCAACGATTCAATAAAAAGTTATGGCTTTCTGAATACTGCTGCGCACACAAAAACGCCCATAAAAACCTAGATGGGTTTTTCTATTCTTCTCGATACACGAATACCTTGTTGGTCCTAGCATCACGAGCCACGAGGCTCTGATACCAATTGTGGAAACCTTGGTTTCCTCGATCTTTTAGCTACTAGGAAATGCATCATGTTCATATGATTAGATAATCAAAGCGGAATTAGAACACAACACATTAACAATGTGTTTAGGCACAAAGAACATGAATTAAAACAAATGGATTGCTAATTATATTACTAATCAACAACCACTAGAAGTGTATACATTGAATCCCACGTCTAGTCAACACACGCTTTAGGTTTACATTGTATATCAAAGTTATGAATAAACCTAATACCCTTGGTTCCTTTCATAGTGTAAGGATTAGGGTTTACAAGAGATAATATCAACTAAACATGTAAATCTTCTATTTAAATAAACTAATACATAATATATTCTGCATACTTATCTAAATAGAAGCTTCCAAAGGCTTCTTGTCTACGTTTCTGTCAATGCTTGAATTGCATGTGACAATGCTTGGATTGCACTTGACAATGCTTGCTTCTGTCAACGCCTGATTTGTTCTTGACAACGCCTAGAATACACTTGTCAACGCTTAGACAAATACCTTCATGTATTCTTCATTTTTGAGTTTCTGCCACATCAACTTTTTGACCCAACAATCTTCCCCTAGTTGATGTCGGCAAAACTCTTTGTGTATCTCTTGTAAGTTGTACATCATCTTCAAATTGTTTCCCCTCAAGTGTAGCATGTATGTCTTCCCCTTTTTGTAACATCAATAGGGAAGGAAATAATGTATGCAATCAAAGATTCTCCAAATGTAGCTCTATGTAATGATCTTAAAGAAAAATAACTATAATATTTTTTATGTAGAAGTAGAATAACCCAACCTTGTGTTCCATGTCTTGTACTATCCATGTGATGAAGAACTTATACCAAATAGAGAAAATATAAGTAGACCTCGATCCCTTGTCAATATTCTCATCCTTTGTGAGATACTGAGCACGATAATGTAACTCCTTCAAGTGTTATGACAAGTCTTCGTCACCAAACATTTGAAGCACGAACAAGTTATCTTAAAGATCAAACACTGTAAGTGCACGTCTTTAAGATATGATAGAACACAAACTCGCGAAAATCTTCTTCAATCATCAAACTTACCATAAGAATTCTTCCCCTTAATCATATACTTATTTATGAAAAATATCCGAGCCATAAATATCAAAACGATATTCTAAATTAAAACGGAGATCCCATGTACCTTCGTGTGTAAAAACCTCTTTTTGTGTGCTAAAAATGTATCAATTTTCTCAAACAGCAACTATTACTTTTGTTGTCCAATATCCTTCACTGTCCAAGATTTCAACACTGTGTGTTGTCCAATATCAGACAACACTTGTCAGCATTTGAAAATGTATATATCAGACAAGAAGTGTCAACGCCTCCTGTCAGCGTCAACTTTATTCATGTCAGCGCCAACTTTAAACCTGTCAGCGCCTGGCCATCAGCGTCTCATCCATGCCTTGTCAGCGTCACACCAACATCTATCAGCGTCACACCAACATCTATCAACGTCTAAATAACACTCATCAGCGGCTAATTGATCTAGGGTTTTATAAACTCTAAATCATGATTTTATGTGAAAAACCATAAACTGCAGTGAACTTCGACATCGAATAACTTCTTCATGAGAGCTCAGATCAAAGATCCCTTCGGTGAGATCCTAGATACAATTGTCAAGAACTACAACGCGAATTTCACGACGATCCAACGGTTAACGAAGGAGAAATCTCGTTTTTACTATTACTGTTCACAGAAAACAGCATATGACCCCTGCTGACTTTGACGCTTAATAACTTCTTCTTGGGGATAGATCTCGACAATGCCTCCGGTCGATATCTAGATATATGTGTGTAGAACACACACAAAATAATTCGTGGCGATCCAACGGTTCAATAAAAAGTTATGGCCTTCTGAATACTGCTGCGCACACAAAAACGCCCAGAAAAACCTAGATGGATTTTTCTATTCTTCTCGATACACGAATACCTTGTTGGTCCTAGCATCACGAGCCACGAGGCTCTGATACCAATTTTGGAAACCTTGGTTTCCTCGATCTTTTAGCTACTAGGAATGTGTAGAAACTAGAAGGGGGGGGGGGTTGAATAGTTTCTTATATTTACTTGTTAAAATGTGGTTTCCAAAAATCCTTTTTTAAAAACTTAGGCTTGAGGAAATATGTGAAATCTTCTTATGCACAATATGAACAATGATAGTGTAACTAAACTAATACTAACAAAAATATATCCACAAAGAATAAAGAATTATAGTGTAACTAATCTAATACTAACACATGTATATGCATAAAGAATAAAGAATGTAAAGAGTTAAGGGTAAAGAAAGATCAAACCGAACACCAAGGATTTATAGTGGTTCCGCAACGAAGCTCACTCCTCGTTCCTACTCCACTCCTCGAGTACTCCTTACTCGAGAGTTCACTACACAACAAGCTCCTTATGGTGGAGAAAACCGTACACGTCGCTTAACCAATTTCCGACTCTAAGCTAAAAGTCGAGCCTAATCGTAGCTAGGACCAATCTACACAACTATACTTAGTACATACACAACTTCCAAATAGACACAACTACTTGGATCTTCACAACTATGACACAACTACAAATGTATAAATTTAGATCTTCAATGGATCTTTGGTGGTGGACTCAACACTTCACAAGGATAGTGTTCTTCTCTTTGCACTTGGAGAGGAAGGGATGGAAGAACAAGATTCACTTCTTAAACAAGTAATAATCAAACAAATGATCAAAGATTTGTGTGATTAAAGAAGGGGTTTGAATCTGGAAATAAATGTGCAAAAGAGGTGAGTTGAAAAGCTGAGAATGGTCCACTATTTATAGGACAAAGGAGCCAACGGCTATTTCTGCCCGCGGTACCTTATCTTAGCCCGCGGTACCTTATCGATAAGGTACCGCCTAGGTGATAAGGTACCGCCGGACTAGACTCCGCTCCTTTTCTTTCCTTTAGTGGTGGAGGCCTTATATGGATATAAAAAAAATCCTGAAAGGATATTCTTAGCCAAATAAGAATATGCCATTTTCAAATTTCAAATAAATAATTTAATAAAACATTTTCTTAAAAAGAAAGTTTAATAAAAAAACTTGTCACACTTAAATAAAAGGTGAGTTTTAAGAAAGATTAAATCATTTGATCACTTGATTAAGGTTAGTACTTGTTTATCCATACCTTAAGTGAAAATGGGTAAAATGAAAAATACTTGAACTCAAGAATTCGTTTTTCGTCGTTTTCGTAAATGATTGTTTATACATATTGTCGTAATCAAAACTAAGCGAGACCGAAAAATGCAAGTAACGTTTTTAGTCATTATTGCATTAACAATCTCCCCCTTTTTGATTCTGACAATACATAAACTCAATCACACAAAAACAAGATTTTCGAAGACGAGTTTATTCATTTCTCCCCCTTTGTCGAAGTAAAAAGGTTGCGTAAGCCGGTGTTGAAGAAACGGACTTTGCAAAGACTCCCCCTTGGTACTTACTCCCCCTAGCTTGGGGCACCGAGGAATCGAGATAAGGTGACAAGCTACATAGAAGGGTTAGTTGAACAAAAGAAACAACCAACAATATATAGCAATAGGTCACATAAAAAAATAAAAGAGAAGAAAACACAAAGACAAAGATCCAAGATAGGTTACTAAAAGAACATCATACAAAGAAGTATGGAAAAAGAAACAAGCCAAAAGCATAAATCTAATCCTAGTTATTCTAGAATTCTAAGATTTGCTTGAATTTGGTGTCTTGTGGATAAGCAACCAATGCTTATATGAAAGACAAGGTAATGGCGGAGGGTGGTGGTGGTGACTTGTTGGAGATCTCATAATCAAAGTGAAGAGGAGGCTTGATTAAGAGACTCTTGATGTAGCTCAACTCCTCATAGATGTGTGCCATAGCAAGGTGTTGATATTGACAACATTGACAATATGTTCCATGATGCATGACATTATCATGAGAAGGAGGAAGAACACTAAAGGGTGGTGGTGGAAGAAAAGATGTTCCACAATCAACATTCTTGGTAGGAGACATGTGATTAAGAGTGTTCTTGGGTGGGTTTGGATTGTAATGGTTTTTGGGTGAGTTGGGATTGAAAGAAATTGGAGAAAATGGAGGAGATTCAAGGCTTTCATTGGGAGAATAAGACATTTTGAATGTGAAGTAATGCAAAATGCTTATGGTTTAAATAGGGAAGGATTAGGGTATTTTTGGGGTGGTCAAAGGGTTTGAAACAAAGATTCTCAAAAATGTTGGAGCAAATCTGGAGTTTCAGACAAAAACCCGAAAAAGGAAGGCACTGTAGGCGGTTCCTTATCTAGAGTGGCGGTACCTTATCAATAAGGTACCGCGGTTCACATATGGAACCGCCTACAGAGGCAGGGTTTGGTGTTTGGAGGAAGATTTTTCAGCAAATCTTATTTTTCTAGTCTAACTTATCATAGGGATATGCTTAAAAGCAAAGATAGACAAAGAAAACATATGCAAACTTACCAAATAGAGATTTGACCAAAATACATAGATTAAAAAATCGATGTAGGAGGTGTGTAAGACAAGACCTTAAGTCATGACACAATGATCCTCCATGATTCTATCTTGTTCTTGCTATGTTTGAGAGAATCATACATATGAATTATGTAAGCTCTAGATTAATAGTGAGAATCTATGAAAAATTGTTTTTAGATTGAATTAACAATGTCAAACGAATTTCTCAACCATTTTCGAAAGAGACTTTGAGAATTTTGAAAAGGATAGGAGAAGATTTTTCAAAAGGAGTTTAAAAGACTCAAAGACTCAAAGTGATAAACTATAAAAAGAAGGAAATCAAGGAAGATGTTCCATTAATCCTAGACCTAGACGTAGGTAACTAAAAGGTTCCCTCTTAAGTGGCTTAGTGAAGATGTCGGCTAAGTTGTCCTCGGAGGGAACCTTCTCAATAGAAATGTTCCCCTTTTGAACATTATCCCTAAGGAAATGGTGTCTAATTTCTATGTGTTTGGTTCGCGAATGTTGCACGGGATTCTTGCTTAGGTCTATAGCGCCTTTATTATCGCACATGATGGGAACATCATCAAGAGAAATCCCGTAATCAACAAGCGCTTGCTTCATCCATAGAGCTTGTTGGCATGCTTTTCCGGCACTCACATACTCGGCTTTCGTGGTGGATATTGCAAGAGCGGTTTGTTTCTTGGAGAACCAAGAAGTTAAACAACAACCCATGAAGGTACAAACTCCACTAGTGCTTTTCCGGTCCACATAGTCTCCCGCATGATCCGAGTCCGCGTAGACAATGGTCTCTACGCCGGTATAGTTCCTTTAATGTATCGGAAGATACGCTTAACCGCTTCAAGGTGAGAGGTTTTGGGAGCCTCTTGGAAGCGAGCACAAAGGCAAACACTAAACATGATATCCGGTCGACTTGCCGTTAGGTACAACGAACTACCAATCATACCTCTATATTTGGTGTTGTCTACCGACTCACAATCATCATCTACGGTGAGTTTAGTATCCGAGGCCATAGGGGTCTTCATTGGTCTAGATTCTTCTAATCCAAATTTCTTTAGCATTTCTTTAGCGGACTTAGATTGACTAAAGAAAATACCATCGTCCATTTGTTTAATTTGGAGTCCTAAAAAGAAGTTAAGTTCTCCCATCATACTCATTTCAAACTCATCATGCATGATTTTGGTAAAGTCATCACACAATTCTTGACAAGTTGAGCCAAATATAATGTCATCAACATATATTTGTACGATTATGAGGTGAGGACCTTTCTTCTTTGTAAAGAGTGTATTGTCTACCATTCCCATGGTATACTCATGTTTAACAAGAAACGCTTTAAGTCTATCATACCAAGCTTTGGGTGCTTGTTTGAGTCCATAAAGTGCTTTCTTAAGCTTGTAAACATGGTCCGGTTTCTCAAAATCAATGAAGCCGGGAGGTTGAGCCACATATACCTCCTCATTGATCAAACCGTTAAGAAATGCACTCTTTACATCCATTTGTTGAAGCTTAAAATCTAAGGCACAAGCGTAGGCTAAAAGGATTCTAATTGATTCTAATCTAGCTACCGGTGCATATGTCTCGTCATAATCAATCCCTTCATGTTGATTATAGCCTTGTGCTACAAGTCTAGCTTTGTTACAAGACACAACACTATTTTCATCTAACTTATTCCTATATACCCATTTGGTTATTATAATGGTAGAACTTCTAGGTGGAGGAACAAGTTCCCAAACATCATTGGCAACGAATTGGTTCAATTCTTCTTGCATCGCAATGACCCAACTCTCGTCCGACAAAGCTTCTTTAACATTCTTTGGTTCAATCAAGGTGACGAAACAAAAGAAGTTGCTTTGGTTTTGAACTTGAGATCTTAGGGTCCTTTGATTTAAGTCACCAATGACATTATTGAGAGTATGATCTCTAGACTCCTTAATGTTTACTTCCTTTTCAACACTAAGGTCTTCAACTCCTATTTTTCTAACCTCTTTGGCTTTAACTACTTCTAATTCATCCAAGTCATCATCAACCAATGGTGGTGTCTTGGTCGAAGGAGGGGTTTCATCAAAGGTTACGTTGAGTGATTCTTCAATAACCCCCGTGGTTCTATTTAGGACTATGTAGGCTTTACTAGTTTGGGAATAACCTAAAAGGATACCTTCGTAAGACTTTGGGTCAAACTTGGTAAGGTAGTCTTTGGTGTTGAGGATAAAGCACTTTCTTCCAAACACCCTAAAGTATTCTAATGAGGGTTTCTTACCTTTAAGAATCTCATAGGGGGTCTTTCCTAGGAAAGGTCGAATAAGAATTCGGTTGAGAATATAAGTCGATGTGTCCACGGCATTGCACCAAATCTTTTGAGGCAAAAATTGCTCGTTTAACATCGTCCAACTCATCTCTTGGAGAGTGCTATTCTTCCTTTCAACTACCCCATTTGATTGTGGAGTGCGAGGAGCCGAGAAGTTATGGGTAATACCATGAGCTTCACAAAAGGCACCAAATTGCACTTCATTATCAAATTCCCTACCATGATCCGTCCTAATAGAAACAATTGAACATCCTAGTTGATTTTGAATTCTTTGACTAAAGGTTTCGAAGTGATCGAAAGCTTCATTCTTAGATGCCAAAAATCTAGTCCAAGTGAATCTAGAATAGTCATCAACTATAACTAGGGTATAAAGGTTACCTCCATAACTCCGTATGGCGGAAGGTCCAAAAAGATCCATATGTAGGAGCTCTAAGCACCGAGAGGTCGAAACCAAATTCTTGGCTTAGTGACTTGAGTGAAATTCCTTTCCAACTTTGCAAGCATCACAAAAGTGACTATCAAACTTAATCTTGGGGAGGTGTCTTACCAACTCCTTAGAGACTAAAGATTGAATTAAACGCATATTAGCGTGACCTAATCTCCTATGCCAAAGAGTAGAACTATCATCTATAGTCGCAAGACATATGTTGTCTTTTGACTTCTTATTAACCTTCATGACATAAAGCCCATGCTTTCTAACACCTTTTCCAATGACTTTTCCATCTTTTACGATTTCACTGTCATGTTCCGAAAAGATGACCTTACACTTATTATCACAAATTTGACCTATACTTAAAAGGTTAAATCCTAAGTTCTCTACGTGCTCAACATTTTCAATGGTCATGGAGTCAAGAGAAACCGTACCTTTGCCAATGATATTACCACGTAGAATACTAGCAAATGTGACGTTACCTCCATCATATGCTTTGTAATGCGAGAACAAACTTCGATTACCCGTCATGTGTTTAGAACATCCACTATCCTTAATCCACTCATCGGGCTCCAAATCAATTCCCAAGCATATCTAGGTAATAACACACAAGATCAAACATTTGGTCCCCAATATCTCATGGGTCCAAAATTGTTAGTTCCAAACATCCCTTGCATTTGGTTGGGATGCATGAATGAAGAAGGGGTTCCCCATGGAGAACAAAATGGAGGAGGGTAGTAATTCATGTAACCATTTTGTTGTTCATTATTTCTCCTAGGTGTATTTGATCTAGGTTTAGAGTTATGATTATTCCTTCTAGGTGTTGGAGTTTTACTTCTAGATCGTGAATTGTTTTGATTATCTCTTCTAGACGTTGTCGTTCTACTTCTAGGCTTAGACTCATTCCGTATAGGTGGAGTAGAGGATAGTCTAGATAAACTTCTGTTTCCCATGAGAGGTTTACTTAATGGCTTGTAGAACTTACCAATAGCATTGTCGTCAAGTATGGGTAATTTTACCTTATTAACAGTAAGATGCTTTAGTTTTTCATCTAACTTAGACTTTTCAGAAAGTTCAAGATTTTCACCAAAATCATCTTCTACCCGCGGTACCTTATCTATGGCGGCGGTTCCATAGTGATAAGGAACCGCGCCATACAATTTGGAACCGCGTACAGTGGGCATTTTTTGTGAAAACCTGACTTGTTTTGGTTCACTAGTTGAGGCTTCATTTGAGTTAAAACCTACACCAAGTCTTTCCTTTGAATGAACTTGTTTGTTTAACATGTCGTCAAGAGCACTAGTACCTTTCATGAACTTTTCCAATTTAATGGAGGTGCTCTTGAGATCTTCATTTTCTAATCTAAGTTTCTCGTAACTTAAGCAACTTAAATCAACCTCTTTGTTTTTCTCAAGTTTAGCCAATTTCTCCCTAAGTTCATTGATCTCATTTTCAAGCTTAGTTTTGGTTGATTTTAAGATTTTGTTCTTTTCTATGAATTTGAGGCTACGTTTGTGTAAACTATCATATTTGCCTTCAAATTCAATATCATCTAAGGTGGAGCAATCATTACTATAATATTCGGTTTCGGAATGTACCAGTTTAGAAGTGTGAGCCATAAGACATTTCTCCTCCTTGGGGTTGTCATCATTTTCTTCACCGCTATCGCTCCAAGCACCACTAACAAACGCCGTGTGGTTCTTATCACGAGCGGGCCTTGGAAAATCACCAATGAAGTGATTTGGATCACCACATATAAAGCAACTCCTATCACCTTTTTCGTTCTTGGCAAACCGATTCTTTGAGAATGGTTTCTTGTCATTATTGGGTTGCCTAACGTGTTGACCTCGTCTCTTGAAGAACTTCTTGAAATCTCTCACCGCCAATGCATACTCCTCGTCATCGCTTTCTGAGGAACTATCATGGTCACTTTGTGCCTTCTTGGCTTTAAGTGCAAGAGATTTCCTTTCACTCTTGGTTTTCACTAATTCCGAGTCCTTCAAAATTATCATCTCATGAACCTTCAAGTTACCTATGAGTTCATCGAGTGACAAAGTTGAGAGATCTTTCGATTCTTCAATCGCCGTGATTTTTGCTCTCCACTTTGGATGTAAAGCCCTTAGAAACTTCCTAACATTGTTCTTGCTAGAAAAACCTTCATCAAGTGCTTTTAGACTAGTAATAATGGTGTTAAACCTAGCAAATGCACTATCAATAGTTTCATCTTCTAAGATGACAAATTGTTCATATTGTTGGACAAGAAGATCGATTTTGCTTTCTTTGACTTGGCTATTACCTTGGTGGGTTACTAAAAGAGTGTTCCAAATATCTTTAGCGGTTTCACACATAAAAATCCTTTCATACTCTTTCTTAGGCAAAGCATTATAAATCACCATTTTAGCCTCTTTATTTTTTGAAAGTTTCCTTTTTGTATCATCATTAGCATTGTCAAAAGTGACCAGTTCTTTTGTTTTAGAAACTTCATTAAATTGATAAGGTAAAAAATCACCATTGGTAATAACATGCCAAAGATCTAAATCTTTTGATTTCACATAAGTTTCAAATCTATTTTTCCAATAAATAAAACTATCGATTTCAAAAAGTGGTGGTCTTTGCATAGATTGCCCTTCTAGGTACTTGTTGGAATCCATAGATCGATTCAAGTATTAAAATACAATATACTTTAAAAATTCTTAAGCAACCACGCTCTGATACCAATTGTAGAAACTAGAAGGGGGGGGGGGTTGAATAGTTTCTTATATTTACTTGTTAAAATGTGGTTTCTGGTTGTAGTGTTTTACTACTCTTTAGGAAAAGAGCGTAAATAGGGAAAAGTATTGAACAAATGACTTTAGGAAAAATCAAGTGTTAATGACCCTTAATGAAATGAAAGTTCGTTTCCCAAGGAGGTATATGTGTGTGATAAATTTGTTAAATGTTTGTGATTAATGATTGGTTTAAAAGGGGATGAGAAAAGAAGATGACGAAGACGTAAAAATAAAAATAAACACTACTAGAAAGTTAAGACGTAGAACCTTAAAAACCACAAAAATAAAAATAAATTCTAAAAATTTCCAAAAATTCACCAAAAATCAAAAATAATAAACTAAGAGTTTACCAATGATCAAAACTTTTTCAAACCTTATAAATAATTAAATATTCAATTTTTAAATGCTAATTAAAGCCCTAAAAATCAAATAAATTATCAAAAAGCCCAAATAAAGATTTTTCAATTGGTAAACCTCTAAAATGACCTAAAAAGATTAAAAACTATTTTTAGAAAATTTTAAACTAACAAAAACTATTTAAAATGATTTAAAAACTATTAAAACTTAAAATAATTATAAAAATTAATCTAAAAGTGATAAAATTATTCTAAAAGTTGCTAAATTCCTATTTTAATGTATTAAACCTAAGAAAAATGTAAAAAGTTGGAAATGTGAAATTTAAAAAATAATAATAAAATAATATTAAAAATCCAAAAATTATAAAAAATTATAAAAACTTGCAAACTAGTTTATTTTAACCTAAATAATCAGAAAATCAAAGTGAAATTAGCAAAATACCCCTATTGGGCCCTCAAATGGGCCAAAACCAAAAACAGTCAACCAAATTGGGCTTTTGGGCCCAAAAAGTCAAACTTGGCCCAATTGACTTGAAAAAGCCCTATCTGACTTAAAATTCAATTCTAAGAACAAAACTCTAAAGGCCCAAAAGCTGAAAATGAGCTTATCACAGCTTATTGAACACTCAGCTTATTCTTATTGGGCTTTTCAGCCCATTAAGCCATAAGCTAATGTCATAAGCTCTAATTTGACACACAACCTTCTTTTGGGATGATTATGAGATCTGTAAAAAGAATTTTTAAAAAAGCTCACTCAATAAGCCAGAAATAAGCAAAGAAAAATTTCACTAAAAGACAAAATAGTCGTTTTAGAGATTTAGGGAACCTCAGGACTTGATTCAACTTGCAAAAGCTTTCAAATGGACTCAATAAGAAAAATCAATCAACAAAAATCCAATAAGCACAACCAATAAGCCAGAATAAGCACAAATGAACTTATGTAAAAGTCAAAGGAGTTGGTTTTCTAGTCAAACCTAAAAGTCAACCACCCAAATGCTCCAGTATGAACAAATGGGTCAAAATATGAGCACCTATTACAAAAATAAAGTTGTTGCAGGTTGGAATAAGCTATTATAGCTTATTGATAAGCTGACACCAGTTTTACACTATCAGTGGTAACCAGCAGGGGAAAGGAGTTCCCACTGCTTTGACTATTTGACCAAGCTTATTTGAGAGTTCTGGTTTGATTCAATTAGAAACAAAGGCACCCTTGTGATCAGTGAATCACAAGGAGTCAATAGCAACAATAAAATCACAAATTGGTTCACACAATAAGCCACAATAAGCCAAGCAGTCACCAGATATGCACCAGATATGGAAATAAGCAGTTAAGCACTTAATAAGCAGATTTAGCCACAATAAGCCAACCAAAATTAACAGGATGCATACACAAGCTATATAAACTAAGAACAAACACAAAGCAATAAGAATCAAACACTGAATCAAAGTAAATAACAAGATCAAAGCACTAGAAGTTACTGATGAACAATGAACATATGTAGAAGCAAGTTTGCTGATATACTTGACACTTGATCCAATTTCAAGCCTCAAATCCTTCTTCCCTGATGTGATTAACTATGATTTAGCACTTGTTAGCCCTAGCCTAAGCTTAGATCTAGGTGTCCTCAAAATCCTAGCCAATTTTACCAAGTTTTGAAGATTTTATAGCCAAATCAAGAATCTATGTGTTCAAACCCTCAAACCTGCAAACAGATGAACATATGCACCTAACAAACAGATACCAACACTTGCAATCACAATACAAGCACTTAGCAAACCACAAATCCAACTCAAGCAGTAGATCCAAACACCCCTTAATCTACCACTTAACAAAGAAACTTGTGATTTCTTCTAATAACCTACTGATTTTAATGATCAAAAACACTTAAACAATAGCAACTAACACAATCAAACACAAAAATCACCAGCACAAACACCAATACTCAAAATCAAAGCACCAAATTTAAAACAGCCATAAACATGAAGTTTTTAGGGGAATCTTAACCAAGAGATTATACCTGCCTTCCACAACATCCTAGGAAGGCCAGCTATGCTCCTTGGACCTTGTTAAACAACTAGAACAAGACCAAGGTACTTCAACAAAGATGATCAAAGCCTGCTGGTGTTCAAAGCAGAACAAGGCTTTGATTATGATATGTCTTCAACACAAGCAACAAACAAACTCAACCAAAGGCTTAGAATCCTTCTCAGGCTTGGTGTCAACAAGCTTGAAAGAACTCAAGGCTTAAGGCTAAGGGTTAGTACACAAATATAAGCCACATTCAGAAACAAGGACTTCAAGGCTTTTGAACCTTGAAAACCTTTCAAACCTAGACGTGCCTTAACCACAAGGTTAAGGAAGGTCTAATCAAACAAATTGAACTCAGAATTAGGCTACTCAAACACCAAACTTTTAATTAAATCAAAAAGAGATTTCAAAATTTCAGAAATTCAAATTTTATTTAAGCTTAAAAAGGAATTACAAAGATAATAACCTATAACTGGAACAAAGGGACTCTCACATGTTGAGGTCTCCTTTTATAGGCAAATGCCTGGCTAAACACTATTTACAAACCCTAGCAACTGAAATTCCTATTCTATCCTTGCAGAACCTTCTAGGTGTGTTGCCAGCTGTTTTGGGAGAATCCTGGACGTTTGTTGAGTGCTTAGGGACCAAGTATTGATTTGCAGCCCTTGATTTTGCCAAGTAAGGATCAAATACCAGGTGTCGTATTGTGAGTGGGGATGGGGGAATCATTCTGGTAGTGGGATTTGAGGTTTAAGGTGTGGGATGTGATTGAGGTGATGTGAATCACACGTGGGATGAGTCAATTTTGATTTCCCCTTTGTTTTGCTCCCTTTTGATCCTGGGTAAAAACTTGTTCATCCCTGGTAAAAATCCAAACAGTAAGTGTTTGGCACATTTTTGGGAATTTGAAGTTTGGATTTGGCTGTTTAGGTCCTTGAGTTTTGGAAAAGAGTGAATAGCAAGTTTATTTTGCAAACAAAACGTGTTCCTTTGTTATACAACTTTCACCACTTGGCAGTTTTGGCACAAACTTTCCAAAAAGGTTATCAAGGGTTATTTTTGACACTTTTGCATATTTCAAGGACTGATCTTGGACAATGTTGATCTTCAAAGGTCTTCAATGTATCTTTAACTTCATGAGGGACCATTGTTGGCAATTTGGATTTGTTGAGGGACTAATCTTGCCATTTCTTCAAAGTTGAAGGACCTTTTGTGTAATTTTGACAAACTTAAGGGACCAAACTTGTAATTATTAATATACAAGGGTTTTAAGTGTCATTTCTTCAATAAATGAGGATCAATCTTGTTTGTCTTCAAGTCTTCAAGGGTATTTGTTGAGAATTCCATGATTAGGTCCCGGTTCTTTGTACGACTTCGTTTCTCGTGTCCGTTTTTCCTTGTATCTTGTGATCTTTTGTCTTTTTCACGATATCCATACCTAAAATACACAAGTAAACAAACACAAGCATATATATGGTATTTTTATGACATTTATATGTATTTAAAGCCCGAAAAGAACGATGAGATCATGTATAAATGCCATCTCATCACTCCCCCATACTAAGCCATTGCCGTGCCCTCACGCAATGCTAGAATAAAGTATCTAAGCATCACCAAAGTTCAATTTTATTAACCTTTATTGAAGAGTAAAAGACTTGCAACATACTACGAAGATGTGTAAAGACATAATGTATGATTTTCATCACAAAAAGTGACTTTTAGGGTCAAAGAATAGAAACAAGTAAATTTTCCTTAGAGTAAACTTCGTCATCCTTGATTGTCATACATTCCATGCTAAGTGCAAAAACAAGATCATTGTTGGTACAAGTCACAATGCTAACACTACTCATACGTCCAAATTGTGTAATACTTTTTCTCCCCGCAATCCTAGTTATTATAAAAGGAAATGGGTTACTAGCATTTTTTATCTATTTTTCATGGATCACAAGTGATTCATATTGACTTATTTGAGTAGTTATTAGTCCGAAAGCAAAGTAGCACGATTTGATCAATAGTTAGCCGAAGGACAAAATCTTTTAAAACGGCTTCTCGTGTATCTCCTTAAGTTCATATCTTGGCATAACTCGTTTCACGATTTGAGACCTTTCTCAGACCGATATTTGGCATGTACTTCATACTTCAAATCTTGGGAAGACGTTCTTGAAATTATGGTCTTCTCTTCATATATTTGGAATTTCTTCACTTGACGTTTTTGAGAGATTCTTCATATTGGACCACGACTTCATCATTTTTCTTCAATCTTTACTTTGGATTTTGATATACAACGATCCGCCTCCTTTTCGGACTTGGATATATTTATCCTCATACCTTGCTAGGTTCTTTTTGGATAGACTTTCTCCATGATCTTTAGGGGAGTAATTGCTTTTCGTCGTGTGTCTCGATCCTTCATATTGATTTAGGAACAATGATACTTCACATCATCTTTGGATCTTTAGCAAAAATAGAGCTCCTCATGCCTTGTTAGGGCCTTTTTGGATAATCGCCAATCTTCGCGTCCCGCTTCAATAAGTTATGCCTTGGCTATGAACTCTATTCAACCCCGAGCAACTTTTAAACGATCTTGTGCTAGAGGCTAAGTAACCTTTCAAATCGTACGACCTTACTTATTGCAATTATGATTTATTCCTAATGCATTGATCTTATGGGAAGAAAAAGCCACAATTAAAAACATATGAGTTTTTGAAAGAACATTTTCATGTTCTACGTTTAGCATGATCACTTGTCTAACTCTATCATTTCTCGTTCTTCACTATATAAAGACCTCTAATTAAAGAGACTCGTGAATACTTAGCCATGCAAGTCAAAATTAAGCCAAATTTGGATTAGCTTTCATTAAGACTATATCAAATCAAAGTTTTGGGTTTTCAAGCCACCTATAGGATCTTGCACTTTCTTGGACTTTTTCAAGTTTAGAGAATGCGTTTTAAAGTTCCCTTGATAAGTGACTTTCTAGAATCAATTATAGGAACTTGCGAAAAGTTCTTGTTCTTAACCCGAATGAATTAAGACTTTCGCGTTTTAAAGCTCCCTATATAAAAGTCTAGCAAAACTTGAATTGAGCGGGTTAAGGAATGTAAATGGCTCCAAATGCCCATCAAGTCAAAAATTAACTCTTATTCTACCCAACGGAAAATATACATTCGTGTCTTAAAAACACTTATGAAAACTAAGAAATCTTTTAAAATTTGGCCATTTTTAGCCTTATTAGCAACAAAACATTGAAAGTTGGAAAGCGTGAGGGCGTAGCAAAGCAAGTACCTATTCACCCCCCCATACTAAAAGTAAACATTGTCCTCAATGTTTCGAGTCTAATGGTGGAGCACCCCCATACTAGAGACGAAGAGTCGAATGCTTAGGATCTAGCATGGAAAGGGTGATCAACAATATATCTAAAGCCGTTTATTAAGTATGCTAAAAGATAATTGTTAGAACAATAAAGGATATGTCATGGGTTCGTGAAAAACTTCTTCAAACGAACGATGGAGGCTCACGAACACGAGAGTCTTCAATCGTAGATGATGATGATGATCTAGATAACACAATCACAAACAACCACGAGACAACGAGTTGAAAGAGTACAAGTCCCCTTATTAGTGAATAGTAAGCCTAAAAGATAAGCATGGGATCTCCCCCACGAGGCACCTCGTTTTTGATTACCGAGTCATGAGCTCGACTCGATCCCCTTAAAATGTGAACATTTAGGGAACATCATGGTATGGTCAATGGGGCTTACATGATAAACAAGGCCCAAAAAGCAACCGGTATTAAGGACTAAGTCCTTTGATGGTGCAAAATACCGGGATCGAAGATTACGTTCTCGTTTATATTGGAAAAACAATTCAACACCACTTCAATATGTGCCATAAACTCAAAGAGTTTGAAGAGAAGAGATGAGAAGTAGAAGGGTGGGACAATTGGTATGACAAACTTTTGAGCTACTCGAGGTAGACTCGCACCAAGCAAATAGAAAGATTTTCCATTTATTGCATCGGTGGAAGACCGAGATTTCCCTTTACATGAAATTCCGGGATCGAATATCTCGTCCTCGGTGGACAAGGATGAGGGAACATAAGGGGCTTCCCCTATACTAGAACCACACAAAGCATCGTCAAAAGGAGTAGACGAGCTTGTAGCACTCAAAACACGTAGTGATGACGGATTTAGATTTGTAGAAAAATCAATTAAATCATATTTAAAATCTTTTCCTTTTTTATCGTTTAAACTCTCTTCATGAAAACCCTTTTTGATTATGTCGAAAATATTTGGTGTTTCTAAGATGATGTTAGTTACACTAAAAATTCTCACATTTGTAAACCGTTTTGGTTTTGGTGGTGGTAAGTTCTCAAAACGTTTATCGACGAAGAAAACCTCCCCATCGGGATCTACATATTCATCATCCGAAAGATCTTCCGTAGAAACCGGCAATTTATCAACACTTTTCAAGAATGAATGTTCTAGGTGAGGTGAAGGATTTTTTGATTCAAGTATTGACGGTTTCTTCTTTGTAGGCTTTACACTCTTAACCTCCACCGGCGGAGGTAAATTGTTTTTGGCGACATTTCCTAAAACTCTTGGTGAAGATTCTTTGCAAACGACATTGGTTGAATCACCGTGGTTTAAAGTTGCAATAGAATAGACATGAGAAAGATTGGAGTTTTGTGTTGCATTGATGACAAGTTCTTCTTCATTGAAACGAAGGGTGATTTTTCGAGCATGAACATCGATAAGTGCTCTTGATGTATCCAAAAATGAACGACCTAAAATGAGAGGAACTTTTCGATCGATAGGAATGTCTACAACGATAAAGTCAACGGGATAGTAAAACTTTCCGACTTTAACAAAAACGTCCTCGGCTACTCCACATGCTAAAATCGTAGAATGATCGGCCATCTCGATAGACATGTTCGAAGGAGTAAGAGCCGGAAGCGAAAGCGATTTGAAGATCTCAAGAGGCATTAAATTAATACTAGCACCAAGATCGGCCAAGGCGCAGCATTCCTCTATATCTTGAATTGCACACAGAATCAAAAATTTACCGGGATCACCGACTTTTTGTGGTATGCGGCTAAGAAAAACCGATGAACAACTAGACGATTGTTGTAACTTCTCTTTGTTGTTTAGCATACTCCTGAAGTTTGTGGCAAATCGAGGCATCATGATAAGAGCGTCGGCAAAACTTATGTTAAAATGCATATCACGAAACATTTTCATAAATAGCTCAAATTGATTAATGTTCCGTTCTTGTGCTTTCTCTTTGTTACGTCTTGAAGGGTAGGGTAAAGGTGGTGTGGGTTGGTCATTAGGCAACGGCCTTGGAAACTCGGGTTCCACAATTGGTATCGGTTCAATCGTAGGTGTGGTATGAGCGGTACTTCGTGGGATTGTAATGTGCTCCTTTTCGACCATCACCTCGGGTTCTTTCTCGATTTCCTTCTCCGTAGAAGTACTTGGACGAGAGATTGGTTCCTTGAAAGTTTTACCACTTCGTGTAGTAATAACCTTCATTTCTCCCTTCGGGTTTGCAATGGTATCACTAGGAAGACCACCCGAGGAAGAGGGTTTACACATGATTGCTTCAAACATCTTAGCCATTCGGTCATCAAATTTTGATTGCCTAGCATCCGCTTTTAATAACTCTTGCTTAATCTCATGTTGTCCTAATTCCATCTTTTGTTGATTTTGTTGAAGACGTTGGACATTTCCTTCCATTTTGTTTGCATGAGTTTTAAGTTCATTAGCAAGTTCATTTTTTAGCTCGTTTTTCAACTCGGATCTTAAGCTAATCATCTCACGTTGCATGTTATCAAATTTAGCATCATTTGCTTTAGCATAATCCAAAAATTCTCCTTGCAAATTTTTAGTGTGAGCATTTTGAAAACCTTGTGTAGTGTTTTGAAAATCACGGTTTTGGTTTTGATTAGAAATTTGTCCATTCCCATTTTGATAATTCCCCTTGTTGTAGTTACGTGTGTTGCCTTGGTAATTACCTTGGTTGTTGTTTCGATAATTATTAACATTTTGGTTTGGTGGAGCTTGATTTTGGCGGGAACCTTGACCGTTTTGGTTGTAAGTTCCCGTTGCTACATAAGCACTCGAAGTGTTACCATCCGCGGTAATGCACTCGGAAAGATCATGAGCTCCACCACAAGACAAACAACTCTTAGCAACCGCTTTAACCGAAGCGGAATTGGAAGCTTCTTGAGCCTTCCAATGGGACATAAGATTAGCAAATCTATCAAAAAACCGATTTTCCTCATTAGCTTCATCATGTAAGGCATTAATGCTACAAGACGATTGTGACGATGATGACGAACCCAAATTGGCAACACTCGGTGTGTTACGAGGGCTATAAACCTTAGATCTATTCTCGATGATTTGTAAAGCCTCATTTGTCGTCTTGCACAAAAAATTACCACCCGCGGCGGCATTCAAATAATCTCGTTCATGATCATTAAGCCCATTATAAAAAGTATCAATTTGATGCAATTCCGAAAAATCATGGTGTGGACATTCATGTAATATTTCTTTAAAGCGTTCCCATGCCATTGAAAAACTTTCATTATTTCTTTGCACAAATCGTGAAATCTCATTTTTCAAGTGTGTTGTTTTAGATGGTGGAAAAAACTTGTTCACAAACTTAGAAACGGGATCGGCCCATGTCAAAATCGAATTTGGCGGTTCTTTCTCAAGCCAAATTTTAGCGGGTCCATCCAACGAGTATGGAAACAACATCATCTTAATGGCGTCAGGTGGAACATCCTTAAACTTGCTAGTGGCGGTGAGACGGTTAAAATTCCTAATGTGGTAGTGCGGGTTGTCTTTCTCATGACCTCTAAACTTATTTGCTTGCAACATCGACATTAAACCCGTCTTAATCTCGAAATTCTCCGCAAGGATGGCGGGAATCACAATAGCCTCTCCAAAACCCTCGGTGGGTGCTTGTAGCAACTCCATCATAGTACGATTAGCCATGACGACTTCTTGTTCTACAATAGGTTCAACAATTAGAGGTTGTCCTTCAATCAACGTCTCTTGATTGGCTTGCTTTTGAAGTCGTTTACGAGCTCGTTTTGCTTGATTACGAGTGATCATAAACTTCACGAAGAATGGGAGGTGAGCAAAGAAGATTCTTTTTTGGGTGTTTTGTGAATTTTCAACTTTTTTTGTGTTTTTGATGATATTTAATTTTTTTGGATTTTGGTGTATCTTCGTAGACAATAATCTCAAAATCTCTCCTCGAATCAAACTCTTGATTAAAGAAGCCTCAAAGGAATGAAAACGATCACGTGGAGTGAACGCCTTCGAATGACTTTAGAACTTTGGTGAAAACCAAATTGTTCAAGAGGGTTTAATCACAAAGA
Source organism: Glebionis coronaria (assembly GCA_025667525.1). Lineage (NCBI taxonomy): Eukaryota > Viridiplantae > Streptophyta > Magnoliopsida > Asterales > Asteraceae > Glebionis > Glebionis coronaria. The sequence continues at coordinate 136,908,345 of CM046878.1, forward strand.
AACCAAGCAAATATATTATACGTAATAATACTTTGGACGGCAAAACCCTCGATTGGCCTTCAATCTCAAAATACTCACAAGAGCCTTTTTCCTTAGGGTATATTTTATAATACCCGCCTTATACCCACCTTATAGTTTGTATTTTTCAAAATCGAGCTTCACGAAAGTATTTATCTATTTTTGCCTTTTTCTTTTTGTTTGAGATTCGAATACAATAATTGAGTGATGAAATCCCAATTAAGGTTGTGTTTTCACACTTTTGGAGATATTGTATATTGATTGTGATACTTAATACAATATAGTAATAATATTTGTACAAGAAAAACCAAGAAAACCGATAATACGTATTAGTAGAGTTCTACTAATACAAATACTATATTGGTTAATATTAAAAACAACAATGCAAATTAATCACGACACACCTCCCCGGCAGCGGCGCCAAAATGGTTGTAGTGTTTTACTACTCTTTAGGAAAAGAGCGTAAATAGGGAAAAGTATTGAACAAATGACTTTAGGAAAAATCAAGTGTTAATGACCCTTAATGAAATGAAAGTTCGTATCCCAAGGAGGTATATGTGTGTGATAAATTTGTTAAATGTTTGTGATTAATGATTGGTTTAAAAGGGGATGAGAAAAGAAGATGACGAAAACGTAAAAATAAAAATAAACACTACTAGAAAGTTAAGACGTAGAACCTTAAAAACCACAAAAATAAAAATAAATTCTAAAAATTACCAAAAATTCACCAAAAATCAAAAATAATAAACTAAGAGTTTACCAATGATCAAAACTTTTTTAAACCTTATAAATAATTAAATATTCAATTTTTAAATGCTAATTAAAGCCCTAAAAATCAAATAAATTATCAAAAAGCCCAAATAAAGATTTTTCAATTGGTAAACCTCTAAAATGACCTAAAAAGATTAAAAACTATTTTAGAAAATTTTAAACTAACAAAAACTATTTAAAATGATTTAAAAACTATTAAAACTTAAAATAATTATAAAAATTAATCTAAAAGTGATAAAATTATTCTAAAAGTTGCTAAATTCTTATTTTAATGTATTAAACCTAAGAAAAATGTAAAAAGTTGGAAAATGTGAAATTTAAAAAATAATAATAAAATAATATTAAAAATCCAAAAATTATAAAAAATCTAAAAACTTGCAAACTAGTTTATTTTAACCTAAATAATCAGCAAAATCAAAGTGAAATTACCAAAATACCCCTATTGGGCCCTCAAATGGGTCAAAACAAAAAACAGTCAACCAAATTGGGCTTTTGGGCCCAAAAAGTCAAACTTGGCCCAATTGACTTGGAAAAGCCCTATCTTTCTTAAAATTCAATTCTAAGAACAAAACTCTAAAGGCCCAAAAGCTGAAAATGAGCTTATCACAGCTTATTGAACACTCAGCTTATTCTTATTGGGCTTTTCAGCCCATTAAGCCATAAGCTAATACCATAAGCTCTAATTTGACACACAACCTTCTTTTGGGATGCTTATGAGATTTGTAAAAAGAATTTTTGAAAAAGCTCACTCAATAAGCCAGAAATAAGCAAAGAAAAATTTCACTAAAAGACAAAATAGTCGTTTTAGAGATTTAGGGCACCTCAGGACTTGATTCAACTTGCAAAAGCTTTCAAATGGACTCAATAAGCAAAATCAATCAACAAAAATCCAATAAGCACAACCAATAAGCCAGAATAAGCACAAATAAACTTATGTAAAAGTCAAAGGAGTTGGTTTTCTAGTCAAACCTAAAAGTCAACCACCCAAATGCTCCAGTATGAACAAATGGGTCAATATATGAGCACCTATTACAAAAACAAAGTTGTTGCAGGTTGGAATAAGCTATTATAGCTTATTGATAAGCTGACACCAGTTTTACACTATCAGTGGTAACCAACAGGGGAAAGGAGTTCCCACTGCTTTGACTATTTGACCAAGCTTATTTGAGAGTTCTGGTTTGATTCAATTGGAAACAAAGGCACCCTTGTGATCAGTGAATCACAAGGAGTCAATAGCAACAATAAAATCACAAATTGGTTCACACAATAAGCCACAATAAGCCAAACAGTCACCAGATATGCACTAGATATGGAAATAAGCAGTTAAGCACTTAATAAGCAGATTTAGCCACAATAAGCCAACCAAAATTAACAGGATGCGTACACAAGCTATATAAACTAAGAACAAACACAAAGCAACAAGAATCAAACACTGAATCAAAGTAAATAACAAGATCAAAGCACTAGAAGTTACTGATGAACAATGAACATATGTAGAAACAAGTTTGCTGATATACTTGACACTTGATCCAATTTCAAGCCTCAAATCCTTCTTCCCTGATGTGATTAACTATGATTTAGCACTTGTTAGCCCTAGCCTAAGCTTAGATCTAGGTGTCCTCAAAATACTAGCCAATTTTACCAAGTTTTGAAGATTTTATAGCCAAATCAAGAATCTATGTGTTCAAACCCTCAAACCTGCAAACAGATGAACATATGCACCTAACAAACAGATACCAACACTTGCAATCACAATACAAGCACTTAGCAAACCACAAATCCAACTCAAGCAGTAGATCCAAACACCCCTTAACCTACCACTTAACAAAGAAACTTGTGATTTCTTCTAATAACCTACTGATTTTAATGATCAAAAACACTTAAACAATAGCAACTAACACAATCAAACACAAAAATCACCAGCACAAACACCAATACTCAAAATCAAAGCACCAAATTTAAAACAGCCATAAACATGAAATTTTTAGGGGAATCTTAACCAAGAGATTATACCTGCCTTCAACAACATCCTAGGAAGGCCAGCTATGCTCCTTGGACCTTGTTCAACAACTAGAACAAGACCAAGGTACTTCAACAAAGATGATCAAAGCCTGCTGGTGTTCAAAGCAGAACAAGGCTTTGATTATGATATGTCTTCAACACAAGCAACAAACAAACTCAACCAAAGGCTTAGAATCCTTCTCAGGTTTGGTGTCAACAAGCTTGAAAGAACTCAAGGCTTAAGGCTAAGGGTTAGTACACAAATATAAGCCAAATTCAGAAACAAGGACTTCAAGGCTTTTGAACCTTAAAAACCTTTCAAACCTAGACGTGCCTTAACCACAAGGTTAAGGAAGGTCTAAATAAACAAATGGAACTCAGAATTAGGCTACTCAAACACCAAACTTTTAATTAAATCAAAAAGAGATTTCAAAATTTCAGAAATTCAAATTTTATTTAAGCTTAAAAATGAATTACAAAGATAATAGCCTAAAACTGGAACAAAGGGACTCTCACATGTTGAGGTCTCCTTTTATAGGCAAATGCCTGGCTAAACACTATTCACAAACCCTAGCAACTGAAATTCCTATTCTATCCTTGCAGAACCTTCTAGGTGTGTTGCCAGCTGTTTTGGGAGAATCCTGGACGTTTGTTGAGTGCTTAGGGACCAAGTATTGATTTGCAGCCCTTGATTTTGCCAAGTAAGGATCAAATGCCAGGTGTCGTATTGTGAGTGGGGATGGGGGAATCATTCTGGTAGTGGGATTTGAGGTTTAAGGTGTGGGATGTGATTGAGGTGATGTGAATCACACGTGGGATGAGTCAATTTTGATTTCCCCTTTGTTTTGCTCCCTTTTGATCCTGGGTAAAAACTTGTTCATCCCTGGTAAAAATCCAAACAGTAAGTGTTTGGCGCATTTTTAGGAATTTGAAGTTTGGATTTGGCAGTTTAGGTCCTTGAGTTTTGGAAAAGAGTGAATAGCAAGTTTATTTTGCAAACAAAACATGTTCCTTTGTTATACAACTTTCACCACTTGGCAGTTTTGGCACAAACTTTCCAAAAAGGTTATCAAGGGTTATTTTTGACACTTTTGCATATTTCAAGGACTGATCTTGGACAATGTTGATCTTCAAAGGTCTTAAATGTATCTTTAACTTCATGAGGGACCATTGTTGGCAATTTGGATTTGTTGAGGGACTAATCTTGCCATTTCTTCAAAGTTGAAGGACCTTTTGTGTAATTTTGACAAACTTAAGGGACCAAACTTGTAATTATTAATATACAAGGGTTTTAAGTGTCATTTCTTCAATAAATGAGGATCAATCTTGTTTGTCTTCAAGTCTTCAAGGGTATTTGTTGAGAATTCCATGATTAGGTCCCGGTTCTTTGTACGGCTTCGTTTCTCGTGTCCGTTTTTCCTTGTATCTTGTGATCTTTTGTCTTTTTCACGATATCCATACCTAAAATACACAAGTAAACAAACACAAGCATATATATGGTATTTTTATGACATTTATATGTATTTAAAGCCCGAAAAGAACGATGAGATCATGTATAAATGGCATCTCATCAGTTTCCAAAAATCCTTTTTCAAAAACTTAGGCTTGAGGAAATATGTGAAATCTTCTTATGCACAATATGAACAATGATAGTGTAACTAAACTAATACTAACAAAAATATATCCACAAAGAATAAAGAATGATAGTGTAACTAATCTAATACTAACACATGTATATGCATAAAGAATAAAGAATGTAAAGAGTTAAGGGTAAAGAAAGATCAAACCGAACACCAAGGATTTATAGTGGTTCGGCAACGAAGCTCACTCCTCGTTCCTACTCCACTCCTCGAGTACTCCTTACTCGAGAGTTTACTACACAACAAGCTCCTTATGGTGGAGAAAACTGTAACACCCCCAAATTTATACAACTCAATACAGCGGAAGACTCGTTGGTGTTACGGGATAGCACATTACTCACATCATAGACAACGCATAAAAATCGCGTCGTTTTATTAATAAAGCATTTCCATTCATTAATATCAAAGTTACATAGGTCCCAAGTCATATTATTTCATACAAAGTTTTACAAAGCATTTGAATGGAAATTATTGTTTAAGTGCGGGCCATGAAATCTTGTTGTCTTCCCGAGAATTACCTTCAAGTACCTGAGATAAAACATGTTAAAAGAAAAGGGTCAGCGATAACGCCGAGTGAATTCATAGAGTTTAATAAATTCCATCAATATAACTTTGGTATAAAATTATTACCAAAAATCATTTCGTACAAATCATTGTAATAGGCCATAAAATAGCCAAAGTCATTTTTATAAAAATCCTTATTGAAAATCATAATATAGGCATTTGCCTTAAAAATCATTATACGAGCCAATGTCGTAAGAACATCATACAATACGTCTTATGACGTTGTATAAAGTTAAATAAAAACCGTTATATGAATATGGTTATGAAAAACCAAAACACGAACATAATATCAATAGTATGACCCCGTATTGCTAGTCAGGCAATAGATCGTAATTCGGAGCGTATAGCAGTATTTCGTTAATTGGATTATTATAAGCCGCATGACATTGTTACCTTACTAAACCAAACAACGGGTAGCTAGCCCGATACTCAATTTGCCCATCTAAATTAGCGTGTCGTCACAAAGGTCACGCTATGGAAATCTTCTCATACATAAATTCGCTTACCAATCAATGTGGTACGACGGGGATCAACCGTCAAGGCGCAAACTGGGGTGATCGTCCCCAAATAGTACTATTATATGCATAAGCGTCTACCAAATCCCGGTAGTTCACAATCCATGCTAATGGGACTTTTAGTGACATAACCTAACTTTAATAATCCATTTTATTTCATCTATCGGGTCATTTAATCATTCATCGGTTCATATAATCATTCTTCAAGTCATATAATCATTCGGGTCCAAATCAATAAACAAGCAATCGGGACAAAAGGTGTCCTATTTTATAAAAACTAACATGTTATCTCCCTCGCGGGTTTATAAAAAAATTATAAAAACATTTAAAAGATTGCGGGGCTATGAACTCACGTTGATGTGGGAAGGCGGTTATCGGCGATTCAGATGTACGGTACGTGCTTCAATCACGGAAACCTAGACAAATAATACTCGTCTTAGACTCATGTCCAATGACTTTATAAAAATAACAATTATGTATACATATGATGATTTTATATATATATGATGATCAAGTGGGTTTACATACTCTCTTTTACTCATTTTGGTTTTTACGTATTGGTAACTTCTTACTAGTTTACTAGTTTTACCTATTTACGTGTTTTAGGTCCAATAAGCCTATTATAAGTTCATTAACTTGTATTAATCCATTTCATACTTGTATTATCAGTATTTATGCTTTACATGTTGGTCCCAAATGGGTTAAGCCCAATAAATAAGTTTATAAGTGTTTTAGCCCATTTTGTTGTATTATTAGTCTAATAACGTTAACTTAGCCCGTTAATGTCCGTATGTTTTATAGTTCGGGTTTTTATCGGTTTTTACTTGTTATACATGTCTATATATCAGTATATGAGTTTTGATTTTATAAAAGTTTTCATTAGACGGGTCCAACCGTCTAAGTTTTATTTGACAAAAACGTTAATTTTTACGGTAATAGCCGAAAAGTCGTAAAAGTCATGTTTATAGTTTTATAACTTATAAAACTTAACAAGTTACCATTTTTATAAAATGTCTACTTATTTAACATTGAACATATTTATATAAATGTATTATATGAGTTAGTGGGTTTTTATTCACATTTTATACTATATAATTTTGAGTTCTTATATAATAGTATTATACTTTAATTTCCAAAATCTGATTTTTATTTTCATCTTCACCAAAACTGCCATATCTAGAGTTCTATATGGAGACAGAAGCTCAAATTTTTATCACATAAACTACATGATATTTTCCCCATTTAACTCTACTATAGCTACTGTTGAATCATCCTCTAAGTATTTTCTAAAAATCGTCCAAAACAGTGAACTCAGATTTGTATCTTAAACTTGTTTTGATCATATCTCACTCATTACAATGATTCTATTGCATGGCCAACTCTCACATGTGTACAAGACCCATATCTTACTGTAAATCCATTAATCTATGCTATTTTATCAGTTCATGACATGTTTCTTTACTGTTTTATACTGCCATCATTTTTAAGCAAGATTTTAGCCTTGTTTCTTATAGTTTTCACCTTTTTAATCATATTTATCAACACCAAATCCCCACATAACATTTTTATCATCATATAATCATCATATACATATACAATAGGAAATAAAATACATGATTACATAATCAAAATAACAAGAAGATGGGGAGAACAATCTTTATACCACCATGATGATGTAGGTTGTGATCAAAACATGGATTTTGATGGAGAAACTTGTGAATCACCAAGACCATCTTCAAGACCACCAATATTCATAAACTCCTTGTGGAAAATCAGCCCTAATACTCCATGGAAACTCCTCCTTGGATGTTAAAACTTGCACCAATCTTCCTCTTTTTGAATGGAGATTAACATATGTAAGTTATAACATATGTTTGTGGTTAAATTTGGATCAAATGGGTATTTTGGGGTTGTTTTTGGACGGCACAATAGAGAGGAGAAGAGAGAAAATGGTTGTTTTGCATGGATGGAAATGAGGGTGTGTGTGTAGCTAGTTGTTTTGACTAGTGGAAGCTTAACTTGTAAGCTAAAGTGACAAGTGGTTGCTACTTGTTTAAGGCTTGACACCTAAGGGTGTTGAGTCCATGGTTTGGCCGTCCCATGTTAGTGGGGTGGGGCAAGTGTAAACTTGTCTCATCCCACTAATTTACGGGTATTCCTCGATTCTAGTTTCCTCGATTTGCGTGCCCTCGGGTCGTTTTACGAAAAACGTTTTTATAAATTATGAATCAATGGCACAAAACGAATCTAATAAAAATTGTCTCATCAAAAACGGAGTTCGAAAACGTAAATACGTAATCCTAGGGTTTCCGGTTTAGTCGTAAAGGACGTTAAAATAAAATCGTAAGTCCTAATCTCTTCTCGTAAATTTGTGAGTTTATGAACCAACTCAAATTTAAAACTTCAAAATAATATTCATGGACAAATTTATTTTCTCAAATGTCGGACTGTCACCAAAGTCGCTGTATGTAAACGTAAGCACGTAACGTAGAATCCTCCGGTTTAGACGTAGTCGATGCTACTTCAAGACGTAAATCCAAATTTCTTCCCAAAAATAAGTGAGTTCATAAAATAATATTTTCAAATAAATATTGAGAATAAAATATTGACCATAAATTGACGGATTGTCACAGCATTTACCCCTAAACAGGATCTTTTTCCTCAAAGATCATCTTACTACTCGCTTCTTATAGAGTTAAAGCCATGTGGGTATTTCCTCCACATTCGGTCTTTTCTCACAAGTGTAATTCATTACAATACGCGAGTCCTATCAAACGTAACTACGGGAATAAGATCAGGCTTAATGTTGACTTACTTTCTCTATCCATGATGTTCACGGGTTTTTGATGAATGCAACTTTTCGCCGATCTAAACTCTACTAAGAAATAATCAGATTCTCACTTGATAGATATTCCATCAAGTTCGATATACGAAACATATTTCACGCAGCTCTTGAAGTCCTAGGGTAGATCCAGCTGATATGCCTTTCAGTCCCAACTTTTACATCATCTCAATGGTCCCATACAACGGGGACTTATATCCCATGATCTTCCAGATCATCAACTCATTTTCCATGGTTAAATTTTTTTTTTGGCATAACTTCGCTACCCATCTGGCACTTCAAGATCTACATTTCATATTCACATAACCTCCTACCCACTACCGGCAGTCAATAATCAGATCCTAATTTCAACAATCATTTCAGGTCTCGCGGGTCGAGTATTTTGTAAGGTTAGGTTCGCCATCATAGGAAACCTTAAACCTAAAACACATGTCCAACTCACAATGGGTGTATGTCGGGTGTCTTCATCCCAACTCCGGCTTACAAATGCTCTAATATTTAGATCCTAACAAGATTCGATCTCAATCCTAATACGATGATTATCAACGATAATCTCTCCAAAGGAAAACGATTATACGGTTCATTACCAAAGGTCAATCATTCAAACATAAAACAACACTTACAGTATTTTGTATCGTTACTTTACCTCATCCCTTCGATTTGGGGTGGTAAAGAGTACTCTCATCAAGGTTCGTTCCAATGACTTCTGAGCAAATCTCTAGAAATTCGATGCGAAGCGAGGATCTTGATAGAGATGATCGATACAGGCACACCATGTTTACACAACTCCTTTAAATACAAAAGAGTCAATTTCTACATCAAGAATCTATCATTAACAGGAATGATATTAGCAGATTTGGTCAGTCTGTCGACGATGACTCAAATCGATTCAAATTCAGATGATGACCTTTGCAATAGTTAGACGTTTACTAAGGTATGAGGCGATGTATGCCTTCATAGTTTGCCATCAGTACAACTTCTTCTGATAATGATACATTAAATCAGAAATGACAGGAATAGAATACTTATACTTACAAGATTCCAATATAACTATATCTCACAATCCTCCATATTTAGATAATCACAAGTGGCCTTTTATACATTTAACGCTATTGGCTTCTCAATTCTAATGGTTCACATTATCCGCGAACCCCTTTTTATTATCTATATTATCCTTTTTACAATCATTGTTTATTTTTATATCGTTCGGCAATTTATTTTACACCGTCATCAGTAAGGAACACATCCTAATTGGTTCTTTAAATTTTCTACATAATGTGTCAGTAATTACGTTCACTTTCCTAGATGGAATAATTATCATGATTGTATTAATTCAAAATTTCTTTCTTCATATTTTCTAAGTTTCAGTTTCGTCTCAACTATTATTTTTATCTGTTTTACTCAATCCGACGTCTAAAGCGTCGATAATTATTACAAGTAATTAAATAATAATTAGTTAATTTTTATGAAGCGTAAACGTAAAAATTTTAAATTTCTTAGTTCGACCAATATATAAAATGTTCAAAAGAATAAATTTGAATTTAATTATCACGGTTTTTATTGATTTATTGAAAATAATTAGTGAGATTCGCAAATGTTCGAAAAATCTTTATTTATACTTTGGTCACAATTTTCTTAGTTGAAAAGTAAAAAGTGTCGTTTCAAATTTCAAGTCATAAATTATATAGTTTCCTCAATTCTTCTTAAGATGTCTAGAAGTATACACAAACATTTACCCCTAAACAGGAGTTTAGTTAAATGATTTGTGTATAAGGGAATAATCCCTTAAAAATCCTTTGTTAAAATATTTGTCAAAACACATTTGCACTTTCTTTTTGGTAAAACCCAAAGTCTTAAAAGGGCTCTTAATTTTTAAAGAGTCAATATATTCCATTTTCTATTAATCACACGGTCAATTAATATAAAGGATTAAGTCTTAAATCACATATTAATTATTCAAGGTACAAGTTTTCATTGTTCGGCCAATTCAGGGCAATCTATAAATAATTATTAACTCGTTCTTATTCTTATAAACAAACAAATAGTCCTTAATGATCACAAGCATGAATTTATCAAATTACAGCCTACACACGTGATTCACCAAATTTATGGATGCTACATGTGCATTAGTCAATCCAAACGACATAACATGATACTCATAATATTCATTACAAATACCGGATGTAGTGATTGGAATAGATAATCTTCTTCGCGGACGCGAAGTTGATGATAACCATGCCATGGATCAAATCTTTAAAACATACGCTAGAACCTTGTAAATGATCGAACAAATCTTCCATTTCGAGTCATGGATATCGTTTTCGATTGTCAATTTACTCAGTTCACAGTAATCTATAAATATAAGAAATAATAACACCATAGCTCTTCATGATGACGAGCTTGGTAGAATAAAATCTTTCTCCGACAACTCTCTTAGTTGTACGGTAATACTTTTAATCCAGATGGTGCTGACGTACAGTGCACAAGCCACAGGTGCAGCGCCGGGAATATAATCAATACCAATTTCAACTTGCCTTAATGGCAAAAGTCTAGTTAATTCACCAACAAATACCTCCTAAAGTTTCAGATAACATAAACATCTTTTAATACATTTATTTTTAAGTTCTTTCTAGATTATAATATCTATGACTAATTCACAACCATTCACGGTATAATTTCAAGTCTAAATGCAGGATATGGTCATCCATCAAGAATTATTTAGATCGCCTTTGATAATCAACATCTTATCATTTAGGGGAATTCTACTTGAGTTCCCATCAATTAAGACAATGTCGTCATGTCATAATCAATCAATCCATTCTACTGGCATTACCAACTTTTCAGTTTCATCACCGTTGATAAGACGTGAACTTCTCAAAAGACTAATAATAATTCATAATCCTTCATAGATTCAAGGATATATGGAGACATAACTAACCTTAAAAGAGTAAGGTCAACGCATAATCTATGCGGGAGAATTTCAAATTAGATACAGACGAAAACATTTAACGAATATGAATATATCCCATGTTTTCATGATTCGAGTACGCATTCGAAAGCTCCTCAGATCGTTACCCAGGTCATTCAAATGAAATCTAATCAAAAGAAATGATAAGAACGTCAATACATCCATTCGGGTATCAACACTCGGTAATCAGATACTTTTCCTAAGAATCTCACTACGGGAGAATTGGATAAGAAAGAATTGTCAATTGTCAAATAAGACAATTTCCACAGATGAGTAAATTCGACTCAGAAGAATAGATGCTACAGGCACATATGTAGGTGTCCCTATCAATATGTCCCTATTTTTCACTTCTTGCAGATCTCATAAAATTTAATCTTTCACAATCTTCAAAGAAAATTTAGTGTTTATTAATAATTTCATGGTGACTACTAATCAGCCTTGCATGGTCCATTCCAAATTGTATGTAGGCGCGCAACTATATAAAATTTCAAGATTAACGATGCAATACTCAGTTCGTCAAAATCTTATCATCATGTTTATAATAAAAACATTTTCATGCTTAACTCTTAAATAAGAATCAAAAATAAATTTACAAGGATTTTCTTCGTTATGAAAACAATTAAGTTTTCCAAGGTGTTTTATAAACAACTTCATTTGATAACGATTACTTATAAATCTCATTTTGAATAATCCTTTTAGTGATGAGAATTCAATTTTTCTCAAGGAATACTGTTTTAAATTATAAAAATAATGAGTGATCTGCAAAAGAGTGATGAAAAGTTGTTCACCAAGAACTAACTACAATATGCTAGGAAATGAGCTTTAGCCATATAATCATGAGGTTCATGATCTCGATGGCACTCAAAAGAATAATCCACAACGTAACTCAATTCAAGATGAGTACTTGTTCAATGGTTGCATCACTAATGCGAACATTAGGATGAAGCAATAAAAGATAGATAACATTGATACATGTAGGATTTAGCAATCAAAGGTATTCTTTTTCATTAATCACAAACAAGTCAAAATTGTACCGTAACACATTATGTCACTATGTCATACAATTCTCAGAACTCGTCCTACCAACTGATGTCTCAGTTAAGTTAGGGATTTTTAAAAGATACCACAATGAATACTAATCTACAAGAGTTATTAGGTGTTCCACATGTCCCGGAAGATCCATCGGTCCCAATTAAAAAGAAGATTTCTTCAATTTATTTCTTGGACACTGGGCATCCTCGTCATTGGACAATGGCCTAGGAACAACCCTTAACATGAATCTACAATTAATTAAAACCTTATAATTCAATCACATAACTTAATGACTTCCTCTTAACAATTTGTTATTCTATACAAGTTAAATTTTACTTTATTCAAGTTTCAACCAATTTTATACTCAAGGCGATATCCTACCTCATTCTCCAATACTTTCAACCTTATTCTTAGACCTTCAAAGTGAAATAAAAGTTCGATATGAACAACACTTAATTTCCAATCCTATATCTCTTTCATCAATAGTTATCAAATGAGTCACTAGTATAAATGACTCGATCATTCAATTAGACTTCTCGGAAAGGTACTAGTGTCATGAGGCTTTTGGGTAATGGTTCCAATGAAAGCCTCAAGTGCAACATTCACCCTTTCGAATTCAATTTAAGAATTGGATGACAACGAATCATATGACATCTTTCTAGGTGGTAATGTTTTGTCAAACTCCACTCTATAAGGAAAGATCGTCATGATATCGATATCAGTTTTAATCTCGCCAATTCTTTTTCAATATCACAATCAACTAATGTCTACATTTCTACGAATATCAACCATTTGTTGGGATCATAAATATCCACAACTTAGTTTAGATCTAGGATAGCTAGAATTCCTACGAGAATAGCTTTGATTAATTTACTAGGGGATTTAGGGTTCCTTGTGACAATCTACGTCGTATAAATACCTCGTATGAATATCAAAATAATCATCAAACAATCATGTAATAAAATTACATCATATATATATAATCCAAGTTATATATATATTAAAATAACACTTGTCAGTCTGGCCTTGTAGGTAACTCGGGAATTCTTCGGCACCGTTATAGTCAAAAGATTTTTAGACATTTTGTGAAAAATGTTTATAGTTAAAAGATTTTGAAATGTTTTATTCAAAACCTTGGTTTTAAAAATCTTTCGTTCTCTATAACGAGAGCTCTGGTACCAAACTGTAACACCCCCAAATTTATACAACTCAATACAGCGGAAGACTCGTTGGTGTTACGGGATAGCACATTACTCACATCATAGACAACGCATAAAAATCGCGTCGTTTTATTAATAAAGCATTTCCATTCATAAATATCAAAGTTACATAGGTCCCAAGTCATATTATTTCATACAAAGTTTTACAAAGCATTTGAATGGAAATTATTGTTTAAGTGCGGGCCATGAAATCTTATTGTCTTCCCGAGAATTACCTTTAAGTACATGAGATAAAACATGTTAAAAGAAAAGGGTCAGCGATAACGCCGAGTGAATTCATAGAGTTTAATAAATTCCATCAATATAACTTTGGTATAAAACTATTACCAAAAATCATTTCGTACAAATCATTGTAATAGGCCATAAAATAGCCAAAGTCATTTTTATACAAATCCTTATTGAAAATCATAATATAGGCATTTGCCTTAAAAATCATTATACGAGCCAATGTCGTAAGAACATCATACAATACCTCTTATGACGTTGTATAAAGTTAAATAAAAACCGTTATACGAATATGGTTATGAAAAACCAAAACAAGAACATAATATCAATAGTATGACCCCGTATTGCTAGTCAGGCAATACATCGTAATTCGAAGCGTATAGCAGTATTTCGTTAATTGGATTATTATAAGCCGCATGACATTGTTACCTTACTAAACCAAACCACGGGTAGCTAGCCCGATACTCAATTTTCCCATCTAAATTAGCGTGTCGTCACAAAGGTCACGCTATGGAAATCTTCTCATACATAAATTCGCTTACCAATCAATGTGGCACGACGGGGATCAACCGTCAAGACGCGAACTGGGGTGATCGTCCCCAAATAGTACTATTATATGCATAAGCGTCTATCAAATCCCGGTAGTTCACAATTCATGCTAATGGGACTTTTAGTGACATAACCTAACTTTAATAATCCATTTTATTTCATCTATCGGGTCATTGAATCATTCATCGGGTCATATAATCATTCATCGGGTCATATAATCATTCGGGTCCAAATCAATAAACAAGCAATCGGGACAAAAGGTGTCCTATTTTATAGAAACTAACATGTTATCTCCCTCGCGGGTTTATAAAACATTTATAAAAACATTTAAAAGAGTGTGAGGCTATGAACTCACGTTGATGTGGGAAGGCGGTTATCGACGATTCGGATGTACGGTACGTGCTTCAATCACGGAAACCTAGACAAATAATACTCGTCTTAGACTCATGTCCAATGACTTTATAAAAATAACAATTATGTATACATATGATGATTTTATATATATATGATGATCAAGTGGGTTTACATACTCTCTTTTACTCATTTTAGTGTTTACGTATTGGTAACTTCTTACTAGTTTACTAGTTTTACCTATTTACGTGTTTTAGGTCCAATAAGCCTATTATAAGTTCAATAACTTGTATTAATCCATTTCATACTTGTATTATCAGTATTTATACTTTACATGTTGGGCCCAAATGGGTTAAGCCCAATAAATAAGTTTATAAGTGTTTTAGCCCATTTTGTTGTATTATTAGTCTAATAACGTTAACTTAGCCCGTTAATGTCCGTATGTTTTATAATTCGGGTTTTTATCGGTTTTTACTTGTTATACATGTCTATATATCAGTATATTAGTTTATAAAAGTTTTCATTAGACGGGTCCAACCGTCTAAGTTTTATTTGACAAAAACGTTAATTTTTACGGTAATAGCCGAAAAAGTCGTAAAAGTCATGTTTATAGTTTTATAACTTATAAAACTTAACAAGTTACCATTTTTATAAAATGTCCACTTATTTACCATTGTACATATTTATATAATGTATTATATGAGTTAGTGGGTTTTTATTCACATTTTATACTATATAATTTTGAGTGCTTATATAATAGTATTATACTTTAATTTCCAAAATCTGATTTTTATTTTCATCTTCACCAAAACTGCCATATCTAGAGTTCTATATGGAGATAGAAGCTCAAATTTTTATCACATAAACTACATGATATTTCCCATTTAACTCTCCTATAGCTACTGTTGAATCATCCTCTAAGTATTTTCTAAAAATCGTCCAAAACAGTGAACTCAGATTTGTATCTTAAACTTGTTTTGATCATATCTCACTCATTACAATGATTCTATTGCATGGCCAACTCTCACATGTGTACAAGACCCATAGCTTACTATAAATCCATTAATCTATGCTATTTTATCAGTTCATGACATGTTTCTTTACTGTTTTATACAGCCATCATTTTTAAGCAAGATTTTAGCCTTGTTTCTTATAGTTTTTCACCTTTTTAATCATATTTATCAACACCAAATCCCCACATAACATTTTTATCATCATATAATCATCATATACATATACAATAGGAAATAAAATACATAATTACATAATCAAAATAACAAGAAGATGGGAAGAATAATCTTTATACCACCATGATGATGTAGGTTGTGATCAAAACATGGATTTTGATGGAGAAACTTGTGAATCACCAAGACCATCTTCAAGACCACCAATCTTCATAAACTCCTTGTGGAAAATCAGCCCTAATACTCCATGGAAACTCCTCCTTGGATGTTAAAACTTGCACCAATCTTCCTCTTTTTGAATGGAGATTAACATATGTAAGTTATAACATATGTTTGTGGTTAAATTTGGATCAAATGGGTATTTTGGGGTTGTTTTTGGACGGCACAATAGAGAGGAGAAGAGATAAAATGGTTGTTTTGCATGGATGGAAATGAGGGTGTGTGTGTAGCTAGTTGTTTTGACTAGTGGAAGCTTAACTTGTAAGCTAAAGTGACAAGTGGTTGCTACTTGTTTAAGGCTTGACACCTAAGGGTGTTGAGTCCATGGTTTGGCCGTCCCATGTTAGTGGGGTGGGGCAAGTGTGAACTTGTCTCATCCCACTAATTTACGGGTATTCCTCGATTCTAGTTTCCTCGATTTGCGTGCCCTCGGGTCGTTTTACGAAAAACGTTTTTATAAATTATGAATCAACGGCACAAAACGAATCTAATAGAAATTGTCTTATCAAAAACGGAGTTCGAAAACGTAAATACGTAATCCTAGGGTTTTCGGTTTAGTCGTAAAGGACGTTAAAATAAAATCGTAAGTCCTAATCTCTTCTCGTAAATTTGTGAGTTTATGAACCAACTCAAATTTAAAACTCCAAAATAATATTCATGGACAAATTTATTTTCTTAAATGTCGGACTTTCACCAAAGACGGTGTATGTAAATGTAAGCACGTAACGTAGAATCCTCCGGTTTAGACGTAGTCAATGCTACTTCAAGACGTAAATCCAAATTTCTTCCCAAAAATAAGTGAGTTCATAAATAATATTTTCAAATAAATATTGAGAATAAAATATTGACCATAAATTGATGGATTGTCACAAAAACCGTACACGTCGCTTAACCAATTTCCGACTCTAAGCTAAAAGTCGAGCCCTAATCGTAGCTAGGACCAATCTACACAACTATACTTAGTACATACACAACTTCCAAATAGACACAACTACTTGGATCTTCACAACTATGACACAACTACAAATGTATAAATTTAGATCTTCAATGGATCTTTGGTGGTGGACTCAACACTTTACAAGGATAGTGTTCTTCTCTTTGCACTTGGAGAGGAAGGGATGGAAGAACAAGATTCACTTCTTAAACAAGTAATAATCAAACAAATGATCAAAGATTTGAGTGATTAAAGAAGGGGTTTGAATCTGGAAATAAATGTGCAAAAGAGGTGAGTTGAAAAGCTGAGAATGGTCCACTATTTATAGGACAAAGGAGCCAACGGCTATTTCTACCCGCGGTACCTTATCTTAGCCCGCGGTACCTTATCGATAAGGTACCGCCTAGGTGCTAAGGTACCGCCGGACTAGACTCCGCTCCTTTTTGTCCTTTAGTGGTGGAGGTCTTATCTGGATATAAAAAATATTCTGAAAGGATATTCTTAGCCAAATAAGAATATGCCATTTTCAAATTTCAAATAAATAATTAAATAAAACATTTTCTTAAAAAGAAAGTTTAATAAAAAAAACTTGTCACACTTAAATAAAAGGTGAGTTTTAAGAAAGATTAAATCATTTGATCACTTGATTAAGGTTAGTACTTGTTTATCCATACCTTAAGTGAAAATGGGTAAAATGAAAAATACTTGAACTCAAGAATTCGTTTTTCGTCGTTTTCGTAAATGCTTGTTTTTACATATTGTCGTAATTAAAACTAAGCGAGACTGAAAAATGCAAGTAACGATTTTAGTCATTATTGCATTAACAGAATGCATCATGTTCATATGATTAGATAATCAAAGCGGAATTAGAACACAACACATTAACAAGGTGTTTAGGCACAAAGAACATGAATTAAAACAAATAGATTGCTAATTATATTAATAATCAACAACCACTAGACGTGTATACATTGAATCGCACGTCTAGTCGACACAGGCTTTAGGTTTACATTGTATATCAAAGTTATGAATAAACCTAATACCCTTGGTTCCTTTATAGTGTAAGGATTAGGATTTACAAGAGATAATATCAAATAAACATGTAAATCTTCTATTTAAATAAACTAATACAGAATATATTCTACATACTTATCTAAATAGAAGCTTCAAAAGGCTTCTTGTCTACGTTTCTGTCAATGCTTGAATTGCATGTGACAATGCTTGGATTGCACTTGACAATGCTTGCTTCTGTCAACGGCTGATTTATTCTTGACAACGCCTGGAATACACTTGTCAACGCTTAAACAAATACCTTCATGTTTTCTTCGTTTTTGAGTTTCTGCCACATTAACTTTTTGACCCAACATCATGGTATTAACAGTAGCAGTCGTCAATTTAGGCGGCATGTTTACAAGAAACTAACCAAACAATAATTTATTAAAGTCAGAAAAATGCCTCCCAACTCCTTCCTGTATAACCATAACAGAAAAAGAACAAGTAAGTATTCATATCAAGATAAGAAGAAGGATTTCTCTATCAAGATGTAACATGGATACTACATGCACCAACAACAACATTCACAATGAATCATTAACCAATTCACACAAGAACTAATAAGACAAATCATAAGTCCTGAAGGTAATTTGGATTGCGTTGGAAAATTTCCACAAAATGCTGACAAGTAATGTCACTACAATCCTTCATCACAGCAAACTTAAAAGTCATTAAGTTTCATCACAAACTATAGTACGAGTCTACATAAGTTCTATTACAACAAGGATAAATAAAAACAACATAAAGGACTAAACATCATATCCCCGCAGCTTCTTGTACATCGGCTCATCATCACTGCTGCTATCATCATCCTCAGAATCTTCCTCTACTTTTTCCTTTCCCTTACGACTACTTCCTTCACTTGGCTTCGCCAACACTTGAGCTTCAACCTGATTCGGCACGTCACGAATCAAAACACCTCGACTAGGAAAAGATCTCATCGGCAAACCCCACGCATCCAACCTTGCATTCCTTTCTTGCTCCCTACGTAACCTTTCAACCTTCCCACTTAAATTCAACACCATAGATCTTAATCTAACAACTTCATCCATTTCCCTTGCCCTAACAAACTCTGATCTCCTCACACTACCAACAAACCTGTCAAACTTTTTCTCATTCTGCTCAAACCTCCTAATCAAACGAGTCTCAACCAAATACCTTTCAAACAAAGACCTATCAAACTTCTTAAGAAACTAGAAAATATCATCATAAGACCTAGGTCCTGGACAATAAACCTTAGGAATACCATCATGAATAGATCGAGCACTAGCAACACTACTTGACTCAACAAGAACATCACCCCTAGCAAATGCAATCCTAGGAAAACTGCTAATATAAGCATCACAAGTAGGCGTTGAAGAACGAACAACAGGTCGCTGACAATCTGGAACAGTCTGTGGCACAACATTAACCCGTGGAACATAACTACCTTGTATCAACTCAGGCTCTGTCTAACCAACTTCAGTAAGTGGAATCCCATCATCTAAAAACTTAAAAGGCTCCTCATCTTCACTAGCACAAAAGTTATCCACTTCCTCACCATCCACTATATTAGTCATATCAATCCATCCATCCTCACGAGGTAAACCAGCCATTTTCTACAATTATAAGGGTTCAAGGATACTTAAGGTCATCGTTAATAAAATAATAATTAGTATGCCATGCTTATGCAAATGTTATACATAATCCATGCTATGCAACACAATGCAAATGATGTTTATGCAATGCTCGCAAAAAATAAATATGATACTGACAAGCACTCAGCGTACTTTCAGTAATTCCAATAAAATATCGTAGTATTTACTTAATAAATACTCTGGAAATCATTTCAGTTATGAGGGATACATCTACAATGCAAAATAAAACTAAAGTGATCTTACCGGAGCGTTGTAGAGGAGTTGTGTGCTTTTGAAGAATAAATACTTTCGTCACCAAATTTATAGTTTAGGACAATTTTTCAAAATCGACCCATTTCTTTATAACTTGCAGCTCTGATTACCGATCTCTAACACCCCCAATTTACATTGCGCAGGGGAAATACACAACTGGGTGCTAGACACAAGCATCATCACACAAGGTATATTGAACGACTCAAAAGTGAGACGTTACACATAAATATAAACAAGATTTTCATAATAGGTCTAAAACATAAATTTCATCCCATGATTGTACTTAAAACGACACCAGAGTAAAGCGTTTAGTCCCCATGGATCTCGACCAACAACCAACAAGTTTAGTACAGTACATCAACATAAGGTAAATTGTTCAACAGTAATGGATAGAAATAGTTTTTAGACCAACATTCTTCGAAAAGCCAAGCCACAACCTCCACAGCAAAGCTCCATGCTCCATCACTTCCTATTACCTGAAATACATGCTAAAACGAGTCAACAATAATGTTGAGCGAGTCTATAGGTTTATCAAATCACATTTGAACACAAGAAGAAAATCAATCATAATCATTTATAGAATTGTCGTACACACAATCTATATTCAAGGCAATAATAATAATAATAATAATTATTATAATAAACATTGTATTTAAGCTCATGACTCCGACCCCTTAACCAAATAGTCACCCACGCCAAATGCCGGCATGACTAGAATAAAACCATTGCCCCTCTAGGGTATCAGTTGCTAGAATACCACATTCTTATTCACGTAAAATTATCCTTCCCAGCGGGTTACTCAACGTAATGCCCTGGTCTCAGATAGGATGGTCAACCAATAGTACTATCATTAGAATAAGCGGCTATTCCCGACTCACAACATCAAGTCAGAAGATAGTTAACGGCTCAGGAATTTAGGGTCTTTAGCAACAAGTTACTCAATACAATGAATTCAACTTTAGGCAACATTCCGGTCCAATAATTACTCATGACTTGTGTTCATTTATTTTCAAATAGCATGTATCCCCCTCGCGGGTATAAAAAATTTAGTAGCTAGCATAAAAAGCGAGGCTAAAGACTCACCTTAGTATAAGAGATCTAGCGAGATGATCGTCGATGATAATGGATGCCTTTCAAACACGAGAACCGCTACCTATCAAATAAGGCGCGTTCATTAATAATGACTCGAGAAATAAATCATATATAACAACATCAAAATCAAAATCATAAAGTCACGATAAACTCGAGAGAACACGATATAAATAACTTCATTATACTTTACTACACATTTACTTTACCATTTTACACTTTTAACAAAGTCCGCCGGCACATACTACATGTACTAGCTTATTTACCCCTTTTAAACTCGTCAAACGTTTATGAAACGACTCGATAAACTAACTTACTATATATAGAAAGTCCTCCTACAAGTTTATCAAATGAAATTACTTTTAAAGTCCTTTACCCGACTCATTTTCAAACTACAAAATCCGGACAGATTTACGTTAATTTTTCATACAACCGTTTTAACTTATTTAAACGACTCCGTTTACAAAACCGACACTCGGGTTTTAAAGTAAACTCAACCTCTAAGGTAAACACCTCATTATCAGTAGGTTACATATTTCAAAACATCCATTTAGAGTCCCCGAGATTCGATCCAAATATCGACAACAACTATATGTAGTGTCGATACTCGTCTCCCGGTACACGATCAATCAAAACATCATAACTTCGCGCTCGTTTGGAGCTAGAAGCTCTACCTTATATCAAGTCGAAGCTAATAAAATTATCTACAACCCTAGGCTATAAGTTAAGCCAATTTCAAAACATAAAAATTCGGATTTTACAGTTTACTTACTGTTATAAATGGCCATTAAAATCTTGTACAAAATCACCTTTTTGATAAAAACCAACCATAGAAATGTTCATTCCTATACCCTAACATCAACATATATGAACCATAACATCTAAATCATCATCAAAATCAAAACCTTTGAATCAAAATGAAGTTTTTAACAAGATTCTTGCAACAATCACCATTGATCATGACAAGAACACCATGCATGATCATGGCTTCTACCTACCAACATCAAAAAAATAAAAATGCCTTGCATGTAAGATTCTCTTATACCAAAATGATCCTTGATCAATTCTAAGAGTGGTTCTTGCTTTTGTTTTGCTCAAATCATTGTCAAATTCAAGTTAAAATTGAAAATGTGTAGTGTTTTGGGGTGGTGGTGGTGTTTCGGCAAATGAGAGAGAGAAAGAAGAGATGTTGGAAATTTTTGAGTGGAATTTGTGTGTGTGTGTGTGTGTGTTTGTTTAGGCTTTTTATATAGCGCTTGAGGGACCTTGGTTGCAATTTGGCAATAGTTGTGGCTCAAAATGAAAATAGTTAGCTAAAAATGTGGGAAATAACTATTAGTCAATTTTGAAAATATTTACGGGGCTCGGGTTTCATAGAGATACTTTTACAATTTTAAAACGTACCTCAAATATAATAATATCGACTCTCGACTCGACCTAACACGTCATTTAAAATAAGACATCAAAATGACAAAAATCGAACAACCGACAATAAAACGTAAAATATTTGGCATCCATCGACATCACGCTTGCTAATACTCCTTATACTTAGTAAATATTAAATATATACCTTCCAACATCGGTTTAAACATAAACCTCCAAAAATAAATATCATTCAAACTCATCCAAAAATTTCAAAAATAATCGTAAAATAAGATTAAGCAATGACCTCGGTTTTGGGTTGTCACAACTGCGTGTAGTAATAGCACTCACATTAGCTCTAGGGTTGGTTTTATTTGTAGAAGGAAGGGCACCTTGGGGACGAAGGGCTTGAAACATTTGAACGAATTTCCTATTCATGGACTCTTGCATTTCTTTCATGGTTCGCTCATGATCGGTTACTTTTTGTAGAACCATTTCCATTGGCGGAAGAGGTAAATTAAACCCTTGTTGTTGAAAACCTTGGTTTGGGTAGTGGTTGTATGGTGGAAAAACTTGAGGATTAAAACCTTGGTTTGGAAAGCCTTGATTTTGCATTTGATAATTTCCTTGATAAGCATTGTAGCCCCTCACATTTGCATTTTGTTGAAAATTAGCTCGTGGTGGCCCTTGGTTGTTTTGGGTGGGTGGGTGAGGTCTTTGTTGAAAACCGGGTGGAGCCAAGTAATTAGTCGAATTGTATGACAAATGATTTACATCGACATTCAGCTTGAAATAAACCCTCTCGGTGTTGTTGTAAGCATACACTTCCCCGTGAGATTGATCATAAGCCTTATCACAATTAGCATAAGAGTGTGGCCCACCACAAGTTTCACAAGTTATATTAAGAGCATGGACATGTGTAGTGGGAGGGTTATCTCTTAAAGCAAGTTGTTTTACAATTGAAGTAAGCTTCTTAATTTGATTAGTCACCTCACTATCACTAGCACTAGCCATTGTAGCCCTTATACTCTTGGTTTGGACTTTGCCTTTGTTCTCAATGATTGCCCAAGCCTAATTCATTGATTTAACAAGAATATCACCCCTCGAAGCACTATTTAGTGAATCTTGGTCATTCAAACTTAATCCATTATAAAAAGTATTAATTTGATGCACCTTAGTAAAACCGTGTTGTGGACACTTTCTCAAAAGTTCTTTAAAACGATCCCAAGATTCACTAAATGTCTCACCGTACTTTTATTCAAAATTAATGATGTCATTCCGCGAAGCGTTAGTACGTGAGGGTGGGAAGAAGTAATTGATAAATTTGGTCTCTAGGTCCGCCCATGTTGTAATACTTTGGGGTGGTTCCTTATCAAGCTAAGTCTGGGCTTGTCCCTCGAGAGAGAAAGGAAAGAGGAGCAAACGAATTGCCTCGTGTGAGACCCATTGTATTTCACGGTATTGGTTAAGTGGACAAACCTTTTGATGTGATCGTGAGGATCATCATGAGTGTGGCCCAAGAAAGGTGTTGCGGAAACCATTTGTATAAAAATGGTTTTGAGCTCGAATTTATTTGCATCAATAGCCGGCACCACAATCGCATCTTCATTGCCTTCAACGTGTGATTGCAAGAGCTCGATCATTGGACGGTTATCCATTGTGTTAACAACAAGAGGCTCGATGATAACGGTCTGAATGGATATCCTCTTTCGTGAACGGGTACGCATACACCTACAAAAGAAAATATAGCAAAGAAATAGAAGAAATAAAGTTAACGTAAAAAGAAATTATTTTTGATGCAAAACTTTTGAAAAAGAAATGCTTTTTAGGATTTTTTAAATGTTTTTGGATATTTGAAATTTATAATTTTTTAGGATTTTTGAAAATTTTTTAGAAAATTTTTGGAATATTTGCAAGAAAAATAACGTTCAAAAGCGAACGGATCCCAAAATCCAACGCGTCTCTCACAAAAAACCGTTAATCTTTACGAAAAGAGCCGACAGCGGTGCCATTTTAATAACTGATTTTATTTAGTTCTTTTTTGAATTGTTCTTGATTGGTCTAATCGAATTGATCTGGTCTTAAGGGTGACTCAGTTGTTCTTGGTGGATAAAAGAAAAATGTCGTTTATTAACTATTTTAAACTAAAATTGGAAACTTTAAAAATATAAACTCAAAACAAAAGAAATTAAACAAATTTAAAACTTAGTTAAAAGTAAAATTGAAATTAAAACTAAATAAAACAATTAAAAATAAAGCTTGGTAAAAATGGCGGGAAAAATAAAATTCAAAAACAATTCGGAATAAAACTAAAGATGTAATTCAGAATACACAACTACTACTTAATTCGGAATCTATGATGTTCATTCAATTCGGAATAAATATTTGACATATAATTCGGAAAGTAAACAAGTGAACATAATCCGGAATGTCTTCAAAATCTAATTCGGATTGCTATTGAATCCGAACTAAGTTCGGAATAATAAGAACAATGGCTAATCCGGAATAATGGATTTAAGTATAATTCGGAATCCTGTTTCTAACCTACAATCCGGAATCCATGATAACCACCTAACTCGGAAGATGTGAGTTTCATCTAATTCGAAATAAATTCTAGGCTAATCTGGAATATACAATAATCAACCTAATTCGGAATACCAGTTCTATATGCAATTCGGAATAATAGCAAATGTGTAATTCGGGAAAATCTAAGGTAATCTAATTCGGGATAAGGGTTTAGGGAATCCGGATAAGGAAAAATGAAAATAAGCAAAACCAAATAAGCACTTAACCAAAAATCAAACCAAATTAATTTTAAGAAAATCTAAATAAGCCACAAATCAAAAACTC
This sequence comes from Glebionis coronaria, assembly GCA_025667525.1. Classification (NCBI taxonomy): domain Eukaryota; kingdom Viridiplantae; phylum Streptophyta; class Magnoliopsida; order Asterales; family Asteraceae; genus Glebionis; species Glebionis coronaria. The sequence continues at coordinate 136,933,621 of CM046878.1, forward strand.
TAAAAACACCAATTAACAAAATATTAAAATTCAACTTTTAAAAGATTAAACTATTAAAACCTCTTAATTAAAAATAAGACAAACACAAATCAATTAATAAGCACAATAAGCAATAACAATCAAACACATGAAAAACAATAAGAACAATGGAATAAGCACTCAAATAGCAAGTAGCAAGATTAAACAAACTACATGATTAATCAAACCAAACAATAGATTTTAAAAACAAGAAAGGAAGAATGAGAATGATTATAAAAAGCTTGAAATTAAGATGAAGATTAAGATCCAAAAGATTACAAGATTAAGATGAAAAGCTTGAAAACATTAAAGAAAAGCTAGAGAGAGAAAGTAATTAATCTACTCCTAATTACCTTACAAAAATTAAACTAAAATCTACTTCTACAAAATGATGGAAAAATAGTCTATTTATAGTGGAAGCCTAGAAGGAGAGTTGGTGTTGTTGCTTTCTCTTTAACTTTGTCTTCTCGTCTTTTTAATTAAGTCGTATTTCTTGAATTTGTCTCGGGATTTGTCGAATGATAAAATGAACTCGTCTTCTAATTTTCTTCTTTAATTAGACTTGGTTCTTCGACTTCGTTAAACTTCCGTCATTAATCTTTTTCTTCTATAAATCTTCAGAATAAGCCTTTGACTTCCGTTATTTTTTACTCTTGATATTTTGACTTCGTCCTTTGTCTTTTTCTTCAATAAAATCCCGTGAAAGCCCGTGTTTTCTTCCTTTTTCATATTTTGGTCCTAAAACACAACAAAAACACAAACCACACATAATTCCGACTTTTACGACATTAAATACACGTTTGGTCTCGTTATTATTATAATTAAGTGGTAAAAGGATAAGTGTTTTCACACTTATTAATCAGCCAAGGCGTAGCATTCTTCCATGTCTTGAATACCAACCAGAATTAAAAAATTTACTAGGATCACCGACGTTTTGAGGTATGCGGTTAAGAAAAACTGATGAACAACTAGACAATTTTTTGCAATTTCTCCTTGTCGTTCAACATACTCTTAAAGTTGGCGGAAAATCGAGGCATCATGATTAATGCGTCGGCAAAACTTATGTTGAAATGCAAATCACGAAACATCATAATAAAGAGATCAAATTGATATTTATCACGTTCTTGTAATCTTTCCTTATGACGTCTCGATGGGTAAGGCAAGGGTGGTGTTGGGTGGGGCATAGGCATAGCCTTTGGAATCTCGGGTTCCAAACTGGGTAAAGGGTCGGTTGTAGGTGTGGTTTAAGCGGTACTTTGTGGGATTGTAATGTGCTCCTTTTCGACCACCACCTCAGGTTCTTCCTTAATTTCCTCCACAGGCGGAGTGATTGGTTGAGGAGTCGGTTCCTTAAAGGTCTTACCACTTCGTGTGGTAATCACTTTCATATCTCCCTTCGGGTTTGACACGGTGTTACTAGGAAGACCACTCGAAGTAGAGGCTCTAATCATCATGATAGCATCTAAAAGATTATTTTCCGACTTTTGACGATCTTGCCTATCTGTTGGAAATACGTTTTACGTATATAGAAAGTCTCGGTCACTCCAACAATATAGTTATAGGCTCGTAGTAGTGTTTAAGTTACTTTCATTAAATAGCCTGACCCATGAGCATGTTCATGGGCCGGAGGCCCAAGTCCATTAAGGACTTGGGTATATAAGCCTCTTTCCACCATGGAAAGAGGTGTTTGTTGTTTCATTTCTCACTTTAATATCACATAGTTTCTTTCACTTCTCTCTCTATGTTTCTCTCTCTAGAAAACAACAACCCTCTTGATTCATAAAGATTATCATTGTTCTACAATTGGTATCAAGAGCATGGGATGAAATATAGGTTGGTTTTTGTGTTGTGTATGCTTTCTTAAGCATTTCGTAGCTTTTGAGTTCTTTTTGCCGAAAACATCAATTTTTTTTTGTGTTTGTTTGTAATTTCTAGTCGTTTAACTTATTTAATCGTGTTGTAGTGTTTTTGGTATCTTGGTTTTGGTTAAAACACAACATTTCTTGGATCAAACATTCAAAACTATCTTGTTGTTCTTCATTCTGAAATTCCAACAAAGATCACCATCGGAAAGTACAAGTGAGAGTGAGTTGATCGCAATAACCAACCGGTTCTACTTTGCGATCATAGTATTACGATTCCGATCTGGACATTCTGATCGTTCTTTGCGATCTGGGATTCCGACGGTTTTAAGGAATATTGAGTCGTTACTCTGCCAAATTTGTTTCAGCCATATTCCGATCTGAACTTTCCGACATTACATTGCGATCTAAGCATTCCGACAGGTTTACATTGCGATCTAAGCATTCAGATAGTGTGACATTCCGATCTAGACATTCCGATACCAACAACATTCCGACAGGTTTACATTATGATCTAAGCATTCAGACTGTGTGACATTCCGATCTAGACATTCCGATCTAGGTATTCCGACAGAAAGAAACATTCCGATAGATCTTGTTTTTGGATACTTAGTGGATTTTTTCTATCTTGCATTAAATTTGGTAATTTGGTAAATTTCAAAAGAAAACACAACAAAAAAGATAACAACATCTTTCATTTAACAACACAAAAACACATAACCTTATTTCATTGTTCGATCATTTTTGATAATCTTTTTTTCAAGGGATCATAAAATGAATTCACATTCATATATGCCAACAATGACTTCGCTTACCGATATCTCAATCATTTCGGGTACCGATACTCGCCCACCTTTGCTCATCAAAGATTTACAAGGGACATCTCTAACTAAGAAAGAACGAGAGTGTCAATTGTATGACTTGTTTGATAGGTTTGCATACCTTCCAGGGGAGACTCTTCACGATTACTACTGCCGTTTCACCACTTTGATGAATGACATGAACGTGTATAATCTAAGGATTGAACAGTTTCAACTAAACACAAAGTTCTTGAACACGTTACCCCAAGAATGGAGTCAATATTTCAGCGATGTTAAGATGATTCGCGATTTGCACAAGTCCAATTTAGATCAACTCTATGCTTTCTTACAACAACACGAGAAGCATGTGATCCAAAAACGACTCTCTCAGGGATCTTATCATGAACCATTGGCATTAATGGAAAACCATCCTACACTGTCATACCACAAATCTCAGCTTGCTTTGGGACACTAATCTTCATATCAAACTTTGTATCAAACACCAAGCTTCCCACAGTACTCGATCTTGCCACAACCACCTACATCTTATTACCAATAACTCAAGCAACCAGCAACATCATCACCAGGAGATTCACATCCGTTACCTTATTCTTCACACCAGTACTCACCGTATCAACCTCCAACAAACCCTGCTTTTACCTATCCACAACTTGAGGCTCCTGAACCCCATTACTCACAACAAGTCAGTGCTCCATCAAATCAAATTGTAGCTCAATCTGCACCAGCATTCTACTGTGATGATGAGATCCCTGTCCCTGAGTTTAGACAAGGGGATAGTCCTACTGATATACTTGCTCAAATGCCTGCTTATCTTACTCAAACATAGAACAAACGAGGTTACAAAGGTCCAGCAATAACTAACAATCAGTTAAGGAACTCTTCTAACTCTCAACAACAGGCTACTATTCAGGATGGTAGAGTTATGGTGCAACAACTTCTAGGGAGACCCAATTCATTTACTGTTGGTGCACGTTCATCTAACACTGCTGCTACAAGAGGTAATAGCACTGGTAAAATGAAGGTGATTATATGCTACAACTGCAAAGGGGAAGGGCACATGGCCCGAGAGTGCAAGCAGTCTAAGAGGAAAAGGGACGGAACATGGTTTCAGGAGAAGATCTACTTGGTAAATGCTCAAGCCCAAGGACGTGAGCTCGATGAAGAAGAGTTGGCATTTCTCACAGATCCGGGAGTAGCGGACACCGACGGTCTCATAACAGCCATCACAAACAATGCCGCATATCAATGTGATGATTTGGATGCATACGAATCTGACTGTGATGATCTCAACACCGCCAAAGCAGCTCTCATGTAAAATCGTTCACTTTATGGAGCTGATACAATTTCTGAGGTACCAAATACTGCTACAGATACTAGTATTCTACCTTATCAAGTTGAGCAACTGTCTGAGTATTCGGGACAGCCTCTGGTGGTTAGTAACTCAATTGAGGAGACAAACAATGATAGCAATATCAATGAAAGTCTCCATACTTTGAGTGAACCACAACCGAGAGCTATTACGACTACAAATTCGTCTGCTCAACCTGATTTGGTGGTCTCGGCATCTTTGCTTAGCCAAATGAATAATGCGGTCCTTGAAACCCTTAATGTTGATCAGACTCTATCTGCCGAGCTTGCTTTGCATAAGGAAAAGGTTAAAACCTTGGAATTGACTCCAGTGTCCACTACCTTAACCAATCCTGAATTTGATAGGTTTAGGAGAGTTCAAATGGACAATCTGCTAGAAATTGAGAGTTTAAGAGCAAATCTTTCGAATGAACTTAAAGAAAAAGATTCAGTCGTTAATAATTTTCTACAGCTTCAAACGGATTTCGAAATTCTTGAGTCCAAACGGATTGAAATGGAAATTAAGACGTCTGAAAGAATAAAAGAAACAGAAATTAAGCTTTTAAAACAATAAGCTGCTTCACATCTAGTACACTTGTTTCATGCATCATTTAAAGAGTTCAGTCTATCGCGTCTAATAGACCTACCACCTACCCCGGGGTATGCAAAGCAAGCACTTCACCATAACCCACGACTTTATGATGCAACCAAGTTAGGATTGGTATTAGATCCGATTGTGTTCTTGAATGATTCTGAGAGTATGACACCATATGAAGAGAAGCGGTTAAAATTACTTCCTACATATCTTGAATATGATTATGCTCAAATGAATGCAAAAAGTGCTACAATAGATCTTAGAACTCGATTTAATATGCAAAAGAGAACTATCCAAACATCCACTTTCATGCCTACTAGAGAATGCCTTAGTAACTCGTACCAACCGAAGGAAATTCCTAAGAATCTTCCACCGGTTAGTACGGTAAAGCTCAGCTTGGAAGAGATTGAGCGATACCTTACCGAGTTTGACAAGGTCATCCTAGAATGTACGACTTTAACGGCTCTAACCGCTGGAGAATGGGCGTTCGAACACATGAAAACGGTGTTTGAGAAAGAGATGGTTCCGTTTGTGAACCATATTAAAAATGGTGTCTATGATCTAGTGGGTAATCTATGTTTTGAAATTGGTGAAGTTCAAAAAGTTTTCTATGAAATGGATGATGCTTATGAACAACATTTAATTGAAAAAGAAAAGATTTTATCTGAATATGACCGATTCTTAGAACATATGGTGTCTCTCGAAGTGATGCAAGTTGTTACTTTTAAATATACTCATGAGATTTCATCTACTGTGAATATTTGTGATGATGTGCATGAATCTGTGAATATTGTTGAACATATGAATACTGTAGATAATCATACTTGTCATGAAACCAACGCTGAATTTTTAAAGCTTCAAGATTCGTATAAGACACTCTCAAAAAGTTTTAATGAGCTTCAACAACATTCTATATCTCTAGAAATTGAAAATCAATCTAAAAATGAAACTCTTTCAAAACTAAATGATTGTGGAAACTCCGTTGAGACAAGTGACAAGATGATTCAGATGGTTCAGGATTTAGAGGAAGAGATGATGAGAATTAAGAGAGAATTACTAGAAACAAAAACAGAACTAGAGGCTGCAGAGACTAAGAATCATGTCCTAGAAAATAGAATTAATTCTATACTAGGAGAGCGTGAACAGGTAAGGCAGGGTGACTCACAAAATTCTGGTTCAATAGAAGAACGCCTCGCTTTTAATGCGACAGAGCAAAAGTCATTAATTGACCAACTAAACAAGAAATGTGAGGAAACCTCTGACCTAAAAATTCAGCTCATAGACAAAAACATGGTTATAGCAGAATTAAAGGAGACATTTCAACTCAAAGGACAAGAAAGTGTTGATAATCCAGCTAATGTCTCTGCCTCGACCTCTAGTGCTCCCAAAACCAACCCACGTGTGCTATATCGGGATCTGAAATTTAAGAAGAGTCCCACTAAGTTTGCCACATATATGAAAAATTCCTTAGAACATGCTGATCTTGCAAGAGAGATCGTTGATGACATGCGTAAACTAGATCCCACAAGTCATCTTATATATGAGCTTTTACTATATGTGGATCGCGTTCAAGATTGTTTAGCAAACTTAGAGTACATTGGGAAACCGATATCTGTACCCCCGAAACAGCAAACCCCCACCATTGCCATTACTCCATTCAATAAGAATCCAGGATCTAAACCTATTTTAAACACACCCATCAAGGCTACATCAAAACCTGTCACTAATGTTCCCATGGCTTTTACAGGAGTAATTATGTCTACCAAGGCTAAAGGATCTCAAGACAAGGAAGATAAGATCAAGCCTTCCACTAGTAGGACTGCCAAGAAGAAAGTAGAAGTTCACCCAAGGAATGTTATTTCAGTTTTAAATAAAAAGAATCATGTAGCTAAGACAAAAGGTTCTCCCTCTGAATGGAAACCTAAGCAAAATGTGAATTCTAATTTGAAATGTTGGAATTGTAATGAATGCATGTTTTCTCATCGTCATGATTTATGCCTTGTTGATCATGTGAATGAAATGTATGCCATTAAGAACAATCTTGAATGGATTCCAACGGGGAAGAAATTCACCCAAGTTGGTTGGCAATGGAAACCAACTGGTAGGACATTCACTGCTAATGGAACTACGTGCCCTTTAACTATGATCACATCCATGGATGTTAGGTCTAAGCGTCCTTTAAATAGGAACACTAGCACTAAGAAATGGACAAAGCGCCCTTTAACTAGGTCTGCCCCCACTATTGTGCCTACCAGTGGTAATGTCCCCAGTCAAAAAGTACCTCAGAATACTAGACAACTAGAATCTAAGCCAACAACTAGTAAGAAAATCTGGAAGCCTAAAATTTCATCTGATAGCAAATCTAAGATAATTACATATGTATCTGCTAACTCAGAGGAACACTTAGATTCCGATACATTGTCTTTGTTTGGTAATATTTTCAGGTCGTCCAAATTATTCTTTGGTATTTGGACTCGGGGTGCTCCAAACATATGACTAGAGACCGCTCGATGCTCAGAAATTTCGTCAGCAAGTTTCTAGGAACGGTTAAATTCGGCAATGACCATATTGCGAAGATTATGGGTTATGGTGAATACCAAAGTGGTAATGTTACGATTTCAAGGGTTTATTACGTGGAGGGACTTGGTCACAACCTATTTTCAGTGGGACAATTTTGCGATTCAAACCTTGAAGTAGCCTTTCGACAACATACTTGCTTTATTCGCGATCTTGTAGGAAATGATTTGTTAAAGGGTTCTCGAGGGGATAATCTCTACACACTGTCGATTCAAAACATGATGGCCGCCTCTCCTGTTTGCCTGCTCTCCAAAGCATCTAAGACCAAGTCATGGTTGTGGCATCGCCGGTTATCTCACCTTAACTTTGATGCTATTAACCATTTGGCTAAAAATGAACTTGTTCGTGGTCTTCCAAAACTTAAGTTCGACAAGGATCATTTATGTTCTGTGTGTTCTTTGGGGAAAAGCACCAAGAAATCTTACAAACCTACAGCAGAAGACACCAACCAAGAACCACTGTATCTTTTGCACATGGATCTTTGCGGGCCAATGCGTCCGGCTAGTGTGAGTGGTAAAAAATACATCCTCGTCATGGTGGATGATTTCTCAAGGTTTACATGGGTAAAGCTTTTAACATCCAAGGATCAAGCACCAGAATATATTATTACTTTCTTAAAAATGATCCAAGTACGTCTTAATGCTACTGTACGCCGCATTCGAACTGATAACGGTACTGAGTTCGTTAATCAGATTCTTCGAAATTATTATGAAAAGGTTGGTATTTCTCATGAAACATCCGTGGCTCGCACTCCACAACAAAATGGTGTCGTTGAAAGATGCAACCGTACACTTATGGAAGCTGCTAGAACTATGTTGATTTATGAGAATGCTCCTTTATTTTTATGGGCCGAAGCAGTGGCAACCACATGCTATACCCAAAACCGCTCCATCATCCGTAAACGCCATGGTAAAACTCCATATGAGCTACTTCATGGACACAAACCTGATATTTCATTTCTTCATGTGTTTGGTGCACTGTGTTATCCAATTACAAATAGTGAGAATTTGGGCAAACTTCAACCGAAGTCTGATATTGGAATTTTCATTGGTTACTCGCCTGCAAAGAAAGCTTACCGAATTTATAACCATCGTCTTGGCAAGATTGTAGAAACTTTGGATGCCGATTTTGATGAGCTGACAGCGATGGCTTTTGAGCAACACAGCTCTGAACCCGCATTACATGAGATGGGAACCGGTACAATCAGTTCCGGATTAACTCTCAACAATCCTACTTCTCCATCATTGATACCACCTACAAGGTCCGAGTGGGATGAGTTATTTCAACCTATGTTTGATGAATTCTTTGATCCATCGAGTACTGATTCTCCAGCACCTGTAGTAGTAGCTCCGATTCCCGAAGTTGTTGCTCAAGATAATGGAAATTAGTCCGAGACATCTACTGTTACTCTTGAACCAGATGTCCCATCCCCCACCAATTCACAAACTACACCTGAATCATCACCCCTACTCGTTCTTATTGATGTTGAAGAGGATCCCTATGATCACGACTTGGAATATGCTCACTTACAAGAGCTTCCGTTCTTTGGTTCACAAATACCCGAAAACCCTAACGGTGCGTCTACCTCAGAGGAAGCTCCTGCCATCGTTCACTCTCGACCACCACGGATTGAAACTCACAACATAAAATGGATAAAGGATCACCCAATCCGAAATATTATTGGTGACATGGATCGACCAGTCTTAACACGCCACCGACTCCAAGAACATGCATTATATTGCTATTTTGATGCATTTCTTTCCGATACTGAACCTAAAAACTGGCAACAAGCCATGACCAAATCATCTTGGATTGAAGCCATGCAAGAGGAACTTAATGAATTTCAACGTCTTGAAGTGTGGGAATTAGTTCCTTTACCCAGCAACGTTGAAATCCTTACATTGTTGTGGGTATATAAGGTTAAAATCGATGAGTTAAGTGGAGTGCTAAAGAACAAAGCTAGATTGGTTGCTAGAGGTTACAAACAAGCTTTGGGTATTGACTTTGAAGAATCCTTTGCTCCTGTTGCACGATTGGAGGCAATTAGACTATTCCTTTCTTATGCTGCTTGTTAATGCAATAAATGCCTAAAAACGTTACTTGCATTTTTCGGTCTCGCCTTGTTTTGATTACGACAATATGTAAAAACAAGCATTTACGAAAACAACGAAAAACGAATTCTTGAGTTCAAGTATTTTTCATTTTACCCATTTTCACTTAAGGTATGGATAAACAAGTACTAACCTTAATCAAGTGATCAAGTGATTTAATCTTTTCTTAAAACTCACTTTTTATTAAGTGTGACAAGTTTTTATTAAACTTTCTTTTTAAGAAAATGTTTTATTAAATTAATTATTTTAAATTTGAAAATGGCATATTCTTATTTGGTTAAGAATATCCTTTCAGGATATCTTTTATATCCAGATAAGACCTCCACCACTAAAGGACAAAAAGGAGCGGAGTCTAGTCCGGCGGTACCTTATGTCACACCCCACCATGGCAGAACATGGGGCGCGACGTATGGATATCATCACAACATGGCGTGTTTATAGAGATAACTATATGAAATAAGAAATGTCATAAAATGGTGACACAAAAGTCATGACAATATCTCATCAAATGCAGGAGTCTAGGTAAGTAGGTAACAGTCCTACCTCTTACCCAAGATAAACAAGTAACATAATCAAAACAAACATATGTGTGCCACAGTACCACTTATTAAATGAACAAATAAAACTAAGAAGGAAACGGGGATTCTCCTTCTATATGCATTCCTAAGCTTTTCCAATCCTAGCCACTTATGTTCTCATGCTTAACCATAGTATCACCTGAAAGAGACACTAAAACACGTCAACATAAAGTTGGTGAGAGTCATAGGTTTAGACTCCAACACAAGACAAGTCATAAGCTGTGAATACCATAAACCAATAAACATATGGACAATGCGCTACAATCATGTACTAACAACTAGCATTCAAGTTCAATCAATCATTACAATTCCAAGACATCACGCCTTATTAACAATCACAATTTCCAAGGCATCACGCCTTACCAACAATCCCAATTTCCAAGGCATCACGCCTTACCAACAATCACAATTTCCAAGGCATCACGCCTTACCAACAATCACAATTTCCAAGGCATCACGCCTTACCAACAATCACAATTTCCAAGGCATCACGCCTTACCAACAATCACAATTTCCAAGGCATCACGCCTTATCATTAACTATAGGTCCCATAGGCGCTCATACACCTATGTACCTTTCCAATCCAGATCACACACAAACAAGAATCACATAGCAGTTAATCACATAAATGTACACACAAGTCCATCTCAAACCTTAAAACATTCACAGCATTAATTTAGAAAATAATTCAACACAGTATCTCTTTCATCCCATCTGGAATTCAAAAACAATAGTAAACATGGGACTATGAAACTCACCTGATAGCTTCTTCACAAGTCCTTGCACTAGCAACAAGCTAACAAACCAAAAACACGCAATTAATACACGAACCAATCACTAATATGGCTCATTAACCTATGATGTACATCTAGCCTATTCCCACATATTTACCTCATTTACAAGCTCTAATCACCCCATTACCCTTCCTTAACAAGTCCTTAAGTTGGTTAAGTTTAATAACTATCCCGTTCATATTTTACCCAAAACAGTCCCAGTTTTTAGGTCTCAAAACATTAAGTCAAACGTCCACTTAAACATACCCATGGTTTCTGTAAAAGAAATATTCATACCCTTACGTATGTTGGCTAACACCTCCTACTTGACCTAACCTTAAAGCTACAGTTAAAGCCCCGATATAAATATATCTACTTTTGTCATTCCAGATTTCATAATTTTAAATGTACTAAAAGTTTGTTACCATTAAGGGGTCTTACCCTAAACCACAACCTTAGCCCAAGTGCAGATACTTACTACAATATATAAAACATCTCTCATGTTCGTGAGAAGATCCCAATGCAATTCTAAGTACCCCAAACAACCCAAAACTTAAAAAGAAAACAGGCTGAATTCAAAACTGTTTTGACCTCTGACTGTTGTAACCTATTTTTGACCCACTTCTCAACCTCCAATTTAGTTCTCGTTTCTTGCATTGGAAATCCAATTCAAATACCTTTCCAAGGGTACTTGGATCGTAAAATAAGAGTTTATAGAACTCCCGTTATGATCAAAACAATTGACTCAAAAATCTGCCCAATTTTTAAAAATGGGTTTAACAAAATCAACCTCATTAATTAACCCTAATCCCTCTAATTACAAGCCCTAATTTATGTAATCATCATATTATGATTAATACAACATTAATTTACTGTTTTTATATTAAACCCTAACCTAAATCCATCATAATATTATTAAAGAAAACATAAAAAACAATTTAATTAAAAAGGGATTTGAAGATTTACCTTGGATTTATGAAAACCCCCCAAATCCTAGTCCAACCCAAAGCCCACTTTCCTTTTTTTTTCTCTTTTTCCTTTTTCCCTTTCTTTTCTTGCGTCTACCAAACCGACCCTACCCCTTAATTTTCGTTTTTTTTCTTTTTATTGTTTAATAATATATTACTAATATTACCTTAATTTGTCTTAATTTATTTCAGCTCCTAAAGCTTCCAAAACCTCAAAACCGTAAAACTAGTCAAATTTACGCGTTTTACCGTAGAAGACGTAAAATATACACTTTTATAAAAAATCTCAACTTTTGAAATAAACTTTATAACTAAGTCCTAAATGACTTAAAACCATACCGAAAAATATTCATATGGATAATTACCTCACCCGAGACCTCTAAATGCTAAACCGTAAATCCAAAAAGAAGACTATTACTATAATACTTATACGTATACGTAAACACCACAATATCACCATTTTCATTTCATAGTCACCACTTGTGAGCTCATGAACATGAAATAACCGTTCCTCGATTTACTTATGAGTACTCTATACTCATAAACGATAACCACACCAACCTCGTTCACACAAAATAAACACGTAAACACACAATTCAAGTAAGCACACATAAAATAACCTAAAAGTAAGACCAAGTGACAAACCCAAAACCACGGTTGTCACATCACTCCCTCCTAATAGAAATCTCGTCCCGAGATTTACTCCCAAACTCAAACTTACTCTCAGCAACCAAACGAGGATACATATCCCTGATAAAACCCTACATTCAAACGTGAACCCAGTTTAAACTAAAATAATTTCAACCAACAACACATGAGCCTTAACCGTCTGTGAGGAAACTTATTAAAACCATAAAGTTATGTAACCAACCTAACTAAATCTCGCAACTCATCAAACAAGAACTGTCTTGAAACCAAGTTAGGAGCCGTCACATAACTCAACGGGTTTAAAACTGTCACCCTGATTTCAGTCTTACTCATAAATACCATAAATCAAAACTCATCAAAATATAACCATGTATAATAAGGTCTAAAGAACTGTCAAATTCCTTCCCAACTCATCTCTATGTTAATCCTCCAAGTGTTCATTACCGCAAAATACCCAAAACACGAGTTTAAACCATGTTGTCCGAAAATTAACCTTGAACTCAACACTTGTACAATTAATTCGACCAAGCTACTGACTTCCAATTACGAAACTTTCTGAATATTTGAAAAGTATGTTCCGAGTACATAATTTTAGGCTTTTGAATCACCCAAAAACCTTTAAAAACGAATAAGTTATGACCAAAACGATTTTTCTCAAAATCTGCCTAGGCATTAGCGACAGTTTCTGACAGTTAGCGACATATTTTGACAGTTTAGCGACAGTTTCTGCCTACTCCGATTTATACCAAAAAAAACGATTTTTAAACCCTAAAACCCCCCATTAATTACCAAAACTAGAACCTAATTTATTTTAAATCTAGAAAATTAAAACTCTATTAATTACATGATTTTAACATATTTCACTAAATAAGAACAAAATTTTTAACTTAAGAACAATAACTTTAGATGATCAAAACCAAAATATTTTAAAATAACCGAGTCATGCTTATATGTTAAAGAATTTATATTCCACCTTATTTGAAACATGATCCCGACACTTCCTTATTTCATCGACTACCAACAACTATTTTTTTTTCAATTTGCAAGTTCTATTTTTTTACCATGTATAACTCGAAACAAAAGACATCGTTACCCCAAAAAGAAATCTCCACCATCTCAAAATCCTTCACGCCAAAAGTACCGTACAAACAAACACGTGAAATGAGGACCCGAGAAATGCGCTACTACAGAAGTTGAACATCTCAAAGAGAAACGAGCTAGCAACCATCCCAAGAATACAACCGGTAAGTAGAAAATAATTTTACATACATACGCATAAGCGTACATACACTCAAATCCATCCAACATATACTATACAAGCATGTATTAACTCTCTTTCATGCAATCATACTTGAAAGTCCAGTGGTGTTGTGGCACATATATAATTATATAGGCCTCCATAATTATAGATGTTCCCTTTCACCAATGTAGTCCCTCCTATGATGACACTTATAAGAAATTAATACTACACATAACACATAATCCGACACCTCACAAGCACATAACCACACAAGATAAGATCCAAAACCCCATGTATTAAAATAACATAGTCAATGCACGAAACACATAAACTCGTAGTCCAGCTGAACCAGCGTAGACAAAATTCAAAATGTATAAAGAACATGAAAACATAATAAAGCGAAATCCAACAATGACTAGCGTATACGACCATGGTTCCACCCGCACTAATCAAAACTCGTAAAGAAAATAACATGTAGTTAAGTATGAACCATATTAGTTCATAACCTAACAAATACTGCGAAAATAATATTCAAACACATCAACTACTATAAAATGCACACATACTCATATGACGCCTATATACAGGAACCCTTAAGCTATAGACTAGGCTACACGACTAGGCAACCTAATTCTCTATAACCATTGTCTCTGATACCATTCTGTCACACCCCACCATGGCGGAACATGGGGCGCGACGTATGGATATCATCACAACATGGTGTGTCTATAGAGATAACTATATGAAATAAGAAATGTCATAAAATGGTGACACAAAAGTCATGACAATATCTCATCAAATGCAGGAGTCTAGGTAAGTAGGTAACCGTCCTACCTCTTACCCAAGACAAACAAGTAACATAATCAAAACAAACATATGTGTGCCACAGTACCACTTATTAAATGAACAAATAAAACTAAGAAGGAAATGGGGATTCTCCTTCTATATGCATTCCTAAGCTTCTCCAATCCTAACCACTTATGTTCTCATGCTTAACTATAGTATCACCTGAAAGAGACACTAAAACACGTCAACATAAAGTTGGTGAGAGTCATAGGTTTAGACTCTAACACAAGACAAGTCATAAGCTGTGAATACCATAAACCAATGAACATATGGACAATGCGCTACAATCATGTACTAACAACTAGAATTCAAGTTCAATCAATTATTACAATTCCAAGGCATCACGCCTTATCAACAATCACAATTTCCAAGGCATCACGCCTTACCAACAATCAAAATTTCGAAGGCATCACGCCTTACCAACAATCACAATTTCCAAGGCATCACGCCTTACCAACAATCACAAGTTCCAAGGCATGACGCCTTACCAACAATCACAATTTCCAAGGCATCACGCCTTATCATTGACCATAGGTCCCATAGGCGCCCATACACCTATGTACCTTTCCAATCCAGATCACACACAAACAAGAATCACATAGCAGTTAAACACATAAATGTACACACAAGTCCATCTCAAACCTTAAAACATTCACATCATTAATTTAGAAAATAATTCAACACTGTTTCTCTTCCATCCCATCTGGAAGTCAAAAACAATAGTAAACATGGGACTATAAAACTCACCTGATAGCTTCTTCATAACTCCTTACACTAGCAACAAGCTAACAAACCAAAAACACGCAATTAATACACGAACCAATCACTAAGATGACTCATTAACCTATGACGTACATCTAGCCTATTCCCACATATTTACCTCATTGACAAGCTCTAATCACCCCATTACCCTTCCTTAACAAGTCCTTAACTTGGTTAAGTTTAATAACTATCCCGTTCATATTTTACCCAAAAACAGTCCCAGTTTTTAGGTCTCAAAACTTTAAGTCAAACGTCCACTTAAACATACCCATGGTTTCTTTAAAAGGAATATTCATACCCTTACGTATGTTGGCTAACACCTCCCACTTAACCTAACCTTAAAGCTACTGTTAAGGCCCCGATATATATATATTTACTTTTGTAATTCCATATTTCCTGATTTTAAACGTACTAAAAGTTTGTTACCATTAAGGGGTCTTACCCTAAACCACAACCTTAGCCCAAGTGCAGATACTTACTACAATATATAAAACATCTCTCATGTTCGTGAGAAGATCCCAGTGCAATCCTAAGTACCCCAAACAACCCAAAACTTAAAAAGAAAACAGGTGAATTCAAAACTGTTTTGACCTCCGACTGTTGTAACTTGTTTTTGACCCACTTCCCGACCTCCAATTTTGTTCCCGTATCTTGCATTGGAAAGCCACTTCAAATACCTTTCCAGGGGTACTTGGATCGTAAAAGAAGAGTTTATAGAACTCCCGATATGATCAAAACAATTGACTCAAAAATCTGCCCAGTTTTTAAAAACGGGTTTAACAAAATCAACCTCATTAATTAACCATAATCCCTCTAATTACAAGCCCTAATTTATGTAATCATCATATTATGATTAATACAACATTAATTTACTGTTTTTATATTAAACCTTAACCTAAATCCGTCATAAGATTATTAAAGAAAACATAAAAACAATTTAATTAAAAAGGGATTTGAAGATTTACCTTGGATTTATGAAAACCCCCAAATTTTATGAAGAACCCAAATTTTTTATAAGACTCACGAATTTACTTCATCTCTAGGAGAAAAATAATGAATTTGGTTTAGTATATACATTATATAGGGTATGGGTGAATCCTAGTCCAACCCAAAGCCCACTTTCCTTTTTTTTCCTTTTTTTCCTTTTTCCCTTTCTTTTCTTGCGTCTACCAAACCGACCCTACCCCTTAATTTTCGTTTATTTATTGTTTAATAATATATTACTAATATTACCTTAATTTGTATTAATTTATTTCAGCTCCTAAAGCTTCCAAAACCTCAAAACCGTAAAACTAGTCAAATTTACGCGTTTTACCGTAAAAGACGTAAAATATACACTTTTATAAAAAATCTCAAATTTTGACATAAACTTTATAACTAAGTCCTAAATGACTTAATACCATCCCGAAAAATATTCATATGGATAATTACCTCACCCGAGACCTCTAAATGCTAAACCGTAAATCCTAAAAAAAATACTATTACTATAATACTTATACGTATACGTAAACACCATAATATCACCATTTTCATTTCATAGTCACCACTTGTGAGCTCATGAACATGAAATAACCGTTCCTCGATTTACTTATGAGTACTCTATACTCATAAACGATAACCACACCAACCTCGTTCACACAAAATAAACACGTAAACACGCAATTCAAGTAAGCACACATAAAATAACCTAAAAGAAAGACCAAGTGACAAACCCAAAAACCACGGTTGTCACACCTTAGCACCTAGGAGGTACCTTATAGATAAGGTACCGCGGGCTAAGATAAGGTACCGCGGGTAGAACTAGCGGTTGGTTCCTTTGTCCTATAAATAGTTGACCATTCTCAGCTTTTCATCTCACCTCTTTTGCACATTTATTTCCAGATTCAAACCCCTTCTTTAATCACTCAAATCTTTGATCATTTGTTTGATTATTACTTATTTAAGAAGTGAATCTTGTTCTTCCATCCCTTCCTCTCCAAGTGCAAAGAGAAGAACACTATCCTTGTGAAGTGTTGAGTCCACCACCAAAGATCCATTGAAGATCTAATTTTATACATTTGTAGTTGTGTCATAGTTGTGAAGATCCAAGTAGTTGTGTCTATTTGGAAGTTGTGTATGTACTAAGTATAGTTGTCTAGATTGGTCCTAGCTACGATTAGGGCTCGACTTTTATCTTAGAGTCGGAAATTGGTTAGGTGACGTGTACGGTTTTATCCACCATAAGGAGCTTGTTGTGTAGTGAACTCTCGAGTAAGGAGTACTCGAGGAGTGGAGTATGAACGAGGAGCGAGCTTCTTTGCCGAACCACTATAAATCCTTGGTGTACGGTTTGATCTTTCTTTACCCTTAACTCTTTACATTCTTTATTCTTTATGCATATACATGTGTTAGTATTAGATTAGTTACACTATCATTATTTATTCTTTGTGGATATATTTTTGTTAGTATTAGTTTAGTTACACTATCATTGTTCATATTGTGCATAAGAAGATTTCACATATTTCCTCAAGCCTAAGTTTTTGAAAAAGGATTTTTGGAAACCACATTTTAACAAGTAAATATAAGAAACTATTCAACCCCCCCCCCCCTTCTAGTTTCTACAATTGGTATCAGAGCGGGTTGCTCAAGAATTTTTAAAGTATATTGTATTTTAAAACTTGAATCGATCTATGGATTCCAACAAATACCTAGAAGGGCAATCTATGCAAAGACCACCACTTTTTGAAACCGATAGTTTTATTTATTGGAAAAATAGATTTGAAACTTATGTGAAATCAAAATATTTATATCTTTGGCATGTTATTACCAATGGTGATTTTTACCCTTTCAATTTAATGAAGTTTCTAAAACAAAAGAATTGGTCACTTTTGACAAAGCTAATGACGATACTAAAAAGAAACTTTCAAAAAATAATGAGGCTAAAATGGTGATTTATAATTCTTTGCCTAAGAAAGAGTATAAAAGAATTTTTATGTGTGAAACCGTAAAGATATTTGGAACACTCTTTTATTAACCCACCAAGGTAATAGCCAAGTCAAAGAAAGCAAAATCGATCTTCTTGTCCAAAAATATGAACAATTTGTCATCTTAGAAGATGAAACTATTGATAGTGCATTTGCTAGGTTTAACACCATTATTACTAGTCTAAAAGCACTTGATGAATGTTTTTCTAGTAAGAACAATGTTAGGAAGTTTCTAAGGGCCTTACATCCAAAGTGGAGAGCAAAAGTCACAGCGATTGAAGAGTCGAAAGATCTCTCAACTTTATCACCCGATGAACTCATAGGAAACTTGAAGGTTCATGAGATGATAATTTTGAAGGACTCAGAATTAGTGAAAACCAAGAGTGAAAGGAAATCTCTTGCACTTAAAGCCAAGAAGGCACAAAGTGACCATGATAGTTCCTCGGAAAGCGATGACGAGGAGTATGCATTGGCGGTGAGAGATTTCAAGAAGTTCTTCAAGAGACGAGGTCAACACGTTAGGCAACCCAACTATGACAAGAAACCATTGTCAAAGAATCGGTTTGTCAAGAACGAAAAAGGTGATAGGAATTGCTTTAGATGTGGTGATCCAAATCACTTCATTGGTGATTGTCCAAAGCCCGCTCGTGATAAGAACCACACGGCGTTCGTTAGTGGCGCTTGGAGCGATAGCGGTGAAGATGATGATGACAACCCCAAAGATGAGAAATGTCTAATGGATCACACTTCTAAAGAGGTACATTCCGAAAGAGAATATTATAGCAATGATAGTTCCACTTGTGATGATATTGAATTTGAAGGCAAATATGATAGTTTACACAAACTTAGTCTTAAATTCATAGAAAAGAATAAAACCTTAAAAACAACTAAAACTAAGCTTGAAAATGAGATCAATGAACTTAGGGAGAAATTGGCTAAACTTGAGAAAAATAAAGAGGTTGATTTAAGTTGCTTAAGTTGTGAGAAACTTAGATTAGAGAATGAAGATCTCAAGAGCACCTCCATTAAAGTGGAAAAGTTCATGAAAGGAACTAGTGCTCTTGATGATATGTTAAACAAACAAGTTCATTCTAAGGAAAGACTTGGTCTAGGTTTTAACTCAAATGAAGCCTCAACTAGTGAACCAAAACAAGTCAGGTTTTCACAAAAAAACACCCACTGTACGCGGTTCCAAATTGTATGGCGCGGTTCCTTATCACTATGGAACCGCCGCCATAGATAAGGTACCGCGGGCAGAGGATGATTTTGGTGAAAATCCTGAACTTTCTGAAAAGTCTAAGTTAGATGAAAAACTAAAGCATCTTACTGTTAATAAGGTAAAATTACCCATACTTGACGACAATGCTATTGGTAAGTTCTACAAGCCATTAAGTAAACCTCTCATGGGAAATAGAAGTTTGTCTAGACTATCCTCTACTCCACCTAGAGTACGGAATGAGTCTAAGCCTAGAAGTAGAACGACAACGCCTAGAAGAGATAATCAAAACAATTCACGATCTAGAAGTAAAACTCCAACACCTAGAAGGAATAATCATAACTCTAAACCTAGATCAAATACACCTAGGAGAAATAATGAACAACAAAATGGTTACATGAATTACTACCCTCCTCCATTTTGTTCTCCATGGGGAACCCCTCCTTCATTCATGCATCCCAACCAAATGCAAGGGATGTTTGGAACTAACAATTTTGGACCCATGAGATATTGGGGACCAAATGTTTGATCTTGTATGTTGTTACCTAGATATGCTTGGGGAATTGATTTGCAGCCCGATGAGTGGATTAAGGATAGTGGATGTTCTAAACACATGACGGGTAATCGAAGTTTGTTCTCGCATTACAAAGCATATGATGGAGGTAACGTCACATTCGCTAATAGTCTACGTGGTAATATCATTGGCAAAGGTACGGTTTCTCTTGACTCCATGACCATTGAAAATGTTGAGCACGTAGATAACTTAGGATTTAACCTTTTAAGTATAGGTCAAATTTGTGATAATAAGTGTAAGGTCATCTTTTCGGAACATGATAGTGAAATCGTAAAAGATGGAAAAGTCATTGGAAAAGGTGTTAGAAAGCATGGGCTTTATGTCATGAAGGTTAATAAGATGTCAAAAGACAACATATGTCTTGCGACTATAGATGATAGTTCTACTCTTTGGCATAGGAGATTAGGTCACGCTAATATGCGTTTAATTCAATCTTTAGTCTCTAAGGAGTTGGTAAGACACCTCCCCAAGATTAAGTTTGATAGTCACTTTTGTGATGCTTGCAAAGTTGGAAAGGAAGTTCACTCAAGTCACAAAGCCAAGAATTTGGTTTCGACCTCTCGGTGCTTAGAGCTCCTACATATGGATCTTTTTGGACCTTCCGCCATACGGAGTTATGGAGGTAACCTTTATACCCTAGTTATAGTTGATGACTATTCTAGATTCACTTGGACTAGATTTTTGGCATCTAAGAATGAAGCTTTCGATCACTTCGAAATCTTTAGTCGAAGAATTCAAAATCAACTAGGATGTTTAATTGTTTCTATTAGGACGGATCATGGTAGGGAATTTGATAATGAAGTGCAATTTGGTGCCTTTTGTGAAGCTCATGGTATTACCAATAACTTCTCGGCTCCTCGCACTCCACAATCAAATGGGGTAGTTGAAAGGAAGAATAGCACTCTCTAAGAGATGAGTAGGACGATGTTAAACGAGCAATTTTTGCCTCAAAAGTTTTGGTGCAATGCTGTGGACACATCGAATTATATTCTCAACCGAATTCTTATTCGACCTTTCCTAGGAAAGACCCCTATGAGATTCTTAAAGGTAAGAAACCCTCATTAGAATACTTTAGGGTGTTTGGAAGCAAGTGCTTTATCCTCAACACCAAAGACTACCTTACCAAGTTTGACCCAAAGTCTTACGAAGGTATCCTTTTAGGTTATTCCCAAACTAGTAAAGCCTACATAGTCCTAAATAGAACCTCGGGGGTTATTGAAGAATCACTCAACGTAACCTTTGATGAAACCCCTCCTTCACCCAAGACACCTGTAACACCCCCACAATTGCTATGCGCAGCGGAACTACAACATTGGGTGCTACAAAGTATTCATTGCACACAAGATATGTCAAACGACGCTAAAAAGACGTCAACTTAAAACTTGAATTTAAAAATTGTTAGATGATACATGTCCACGGTTTTTCCAACCCCAATTTGGTACAACAGAGTTTAGCATTTTCGGTCCCCATGAATCTCAACCCAAGAATTTCAGTTTCACAACAACATTACATTAAAACTTAAAATTTTTTTAAGTAGAAAAGGGAGGAAAAATAAGCGGACTCCAAGCCATACACACAACATCCATCCCATGCATGCTCCATTCTACACTTCAGCGGTTACCTGAAACACATGCCAAAATTTGGTCAACGAAAACGTTGAGTGGAATTCATAGGTTTTACAATTCATTTGAACGTATATAAAATAAAAACCATTCGTGATCATTTATAGACTTGTCGATCAAACAATCTATAATCAGGATACTGACAATTGTGTTTAAGCTCATGACACTAATCCGTTAACTCAATCACCCGCGTAATAAATACCGGCGTGATTCAGATGAAACCAGTGCCCCTTCTAAAGGCATCAGTTGCAATTATACCTTATCTCTCATACAAGATAATCTACCGCAGAACTTACTCAACGTACAGCTTCTCGACTAGCATTGGGTCGTTAGCCCCGTAGTACTACAAATTGTATAAGCGGCTATTTCCCCCTACTCGAGGGCAGGACAATAGTTAATAGTTCATGAAATTAGGGTCTTTTGCAACTTTGGTACTCAACACAATTTCTAAGGCAACATTCGGGTCTAACAATCATTCATGATATACGTTCCTTTTAAAAACTAGCATGCATTTCCCTCGCGGGTAAAACAATTTGAAATAAATATAAGCGAGGCTATAAATTCACACCTTATATTTTAAGTAGTCGGTAGTTCGAGGGATGATCACTGACGACGAAACGGATGCCCGATAAATCAACACCTATCACAAATAACGCGTAATGAGTAATCTCATTTTAAATACCTCACGGTACTGTATAAAATACATATATACTAGTCACTTAGGACAATTATAACTCACGCCAAAAACAAAACAACAAGCATCACTCATTTTATACCATTCGTTCTCATTGTTTATGCTATCCATTTTTTACTCATTCTCGCCGGTACTTACCGAAAGTACGGGGTGTTTTACCATATTTAACCATACTTATAAAATTTGACAAAATTCTCAAAAATCCTATAAGACCTGTAGATAACATGTTTTTAAGCCCAATCAAAAGTTTTTACTTTTACGACTCGTTACTCGACGCTTTTCTAAAACTACATTTTACGGGCTGAAATTGTACTTCAACCAACTTTGACCTCTTTGACCTATATGAAGTGCACCTTTGACTTCTTTGACTCCTAAGTCAACTTATAGACTCATTTATACAGGTTTGTGACCAAAATTTGACCCTTTACCATTTACCAATCCATACTTATAGTCCTCGAGATTTGACTAAAACTATACATAAATTCGGATTATGAAAGTCCTCGTCTCCCGGTACTCGATCTTTAAAACCTCATAACTTTTAGCTCGTTTTGAGTCACGGGCTCTACCTTATACCAAATTAAAGACAAGAAGACCCTCTATAACTACATTTAGTTTTCAAGACCTGTAGGAAAAATCATTTTTATGAAATGACCTCAAAGTTTCTGCCTAAATTTGGCTATACCAAAACCATGTTTAAACTCGATTCCAAGCCTACTAATCACCACTAGGCATCATCCTAAGCTTCCCTAAACATATCCAAACACAAATTTTCAGTCCTACCCCTATTGATCAACCAACCTCATAATCCTAATCGTCTAAAAACGAACATGCAACCACTTAAACCTATCTAAAACATCACTAAACACTAAACCAAACACAAGATAATGCTCAAAATTCATCAACCACCATGGCTCCCCAAACACCCCTTGTGCCGTGGGGTTTGGGTGACCAAATCACCACAACCAAATGAATTTTTGGTGGGTTTTGTTGGTGATTATACTCACACTAGGCATGAATTTAACATGCATCACAACAATTAGCCTCAAAAACGGATTTGAATCATCTTGAAAATTTTTGGAAAATTTATTTGAATGCATGTGGGATTTAAGTACATAGAAAGGTGGGGAATGACAAGATTAGATGTGGTCTAACCTTATTTCAATGAAAATCAAGTGAAAAAATTTTTTGATGGTGTTCTTGGTGGGTTTGGGGGTGACCGTCGGCTAGAGGGCAAGAGAGGAGAGAGTTGGATTTTGTTTTTGTGAAATGTCACTATGTGTTTGTGTTTATGCATTTTTGTGGTATTGGGAGGGACCAATTTGGTAATTTTTGATTTCTTTTGGCCTTAAGTAAAAACGCCATTAAAACTTTGCGGTTTCGACTCACTAGTCAATTTTAAAAATTTTACGGGAGTCGGAAATCATCCCGAACACTCCAAAATATTTTTGGGATACTTTAAATGTACTCGGAAGGCTATAAAACTCACCCGACTCAACTTAACACGAATCGTAAGTAAAATTCTCGAAAAATTACATTATCGATAAATCGTCAATAATTATGTAAAATTGGGCATCCCTCGGGATCGTAATCGTCATCGTCCTTCTTGAATCGTCAAACGTAAAAATTATAACCTCGAACATCGGCTTTAACCAAAATACTTATATATATAGAAATTAAAATTTATTAAAAATTTCAAAAATTAGCGTAATTTAGGGTAACGTTAATGACCTCGGTTCTAGGGTGTCACATCCACCCCTCCTTAAAGAGAGCGACGTCCCGGCGCTCGCCTCTTCTTGTACTCACATTTCGTTCTACTGGAACAGATGAGGATACCTTTCCTTGAAAAAGTCCTCACGTTCCCAAGTGTATTCCGATCCACGCTTAGAATTCCATCGGACTTTCACAATAGGAATTCTACTACGCTTCAGCCTCTTGACCTCTCGGTCCATAATTTCCACAGGTTCTTCCACAAAGTGCATTTTGTCGTCCAGTCGAATCTCGTCCAAAGGAATCACCAATTCCTTATCCGCCAAACTCTTCTTCAGGTTCGATACGTGAAACGTGTCGTGAATAGCACTAAGTTCGCTCGGCAATTCTAACTTGTACGCTACTGGTCCAATTCGTTCAACGATCTTAAACGGTCCAATATACCTCGGACTCAACTTTCCTTTCTTCCCAAAACGAATTACACCCTTCCACGGCGATACCTTGAGCATAACCATATCTCCAACTTCAAACTCCAACGGTTTCCTTCTGTTATCGGCATAACTCTTCTGTCGGCTTCTCGCAGCAAGTAGTCGGTTCTTGATTTGCACAATCTTCTCTGTCGTTTCTAAAACCATTTCGGGTCCAGTCAATTGACTTTCTCCTACTTCACTCCAACACACAGGCGATCTACACTTCCTTCCATACAATGCTTCGAACGGTGCTTCCTTGATACTCGCATGATAACTATTATTGTACGAAAATTCCACCAGAGGCAAGTGGCGTTCCCAACTTCCTCCAAAATCGATCACGCATGCTCGGAGCATGTCCTCCATCGTCTGAATAGTTCGTTCGCTCTGGCCGTCAGTTTCCGGGTGATAAGCCGTGCTTAAACTCAATTTAGTGCCCATCGCACGTTGAAGCGATTTCCAAAATTCTGACGTAAATCTACTATCGCGATCCGAAATGATCGATAACGGCACTCCATGTCTACAGACGATCTCTTTCACGTACACGCTGGCGAGTTTTTCCATGCTGTCCGTCTTCTTCATAGGTAAGAAATGAGCAGATTTTGTTTACCTATCCACTATTACCCATATCATATCACATCCACTAGTAGTCCTAGGTAAACCCGTCACGAAATCCATAGCGATTTTCTCCCATTTCCATTCTGGGATCTCTGGTTGTACCAACAATCCAGATGGTTTCTTATGTTCTGCCTGAACCTTCGCGCAAGTCAAACACTTACTAACGTAACGAGCAATATCCGCCTTCATATTTGGCCACCAATAAACTTTCTTCAGGTCGTGATACATTTTGTCCGATCCAGGATGTATCGAATACTTCGACTTATGCGACTCGTTCATAACCAATTCTCGAACTCCAGGCTTTCCTTCCTCAGATGAACACAATGGTAACCAAATCCGATTCTCAAAATATCTCAGTCCGTCTGACCTAATCACGAAAAGAGGTTTCAACATTCGTCCCAAATTTTCGGCTTCAACATTCCCTTTCATTAGTCCTCTCTCTTGAGCCTTCAGTATAGTTTCGGTTAAGTCAACGCTCTCACTCATCACTAAAGCTCTGACCCTCAAAGGTTTCTCCCGTTCCTTCCTACTCAGTGCATCCGCTACAACATTCGCTTTGCCAGGGTGGTAGCGAATTTCGCAGTCATAATCACTCAGTAGTTCAACCCATCGTCTCTGTCGCATATTCAACTCCTTTTGATCTAAAATGTGCTGCAAACTCTTGTGGTCAGTGAAACAACACGCTTCGTCCCATACAAATAGTGTCTCCACAACTTCAACGCAAAAACTACAGCTCCTAATTCCAAATCGTGCGTCGTGTAGTTCTCCTCGTTCTTCCTTAGTTGCCTCGACGCGTAAGCTATCACCTTTTCACGTTGCATCAATACCTCTCCATAACCCTTACGAGACGCATCACAATATACTACAAAGTCTTCGGTTCCTTCAGGCAATGACAATATCGGTGCGGAACATAACTTATCCTTGAGCGTTTTGAAAGCAAGTTCTTCCTCAATTCCCCATTCATACACCCTATTCTTTTCGGTAAGCCTTGTCAATGGTTTTGCAATCAACGAAAATCCTTCAATGAACCTTCGATAATACCCAGCTAAACCAAGGAATTGTCGAACTTCAGTCGGCGTTGTCGGTGCCGACCATTCCCTGATCGCTTCGACCTTGGCAGGATCCACACGAACTCCCTTACTATCAATCACGTGACCTAGAAACTGCACTGATTCCAACCAAAATTCACACTTCGAGAATTTCGCATACAGCTTCTCCTTCTTTAACAACTCCAAAATCTTTCTTAGGTGCTTCTCGTGCTCCTCCTTACTTTTAGAGTAAATAAGTATATCGTCGATGAAAACAATAACAAACTTATCTAGATACGGCTTGCACACGCGATTAATAAGGTCCATGAATACAGCAGGCGCGTTCGTCAACCCAAACGGCATCACTCGAAATTCAAAGTGTCCATACCGCGTACGAAAGGCAGTTACAGGAATGTCCTCCTCTCTTACACGCAGTTGATGATACCCTGATCTTAAATCGATCTTTGAGTATACACTGGAACCTTGCAATTGATCGAACAAATCGTCAATCCTCGGCAATGTGTACCGATTCTTAACCGTCAGCTTATTGAGTTCCCTATAGTCAATACACATCCGAAACGAACCATCTTTCTTCTTTACAAACAACACTGGCGCTCCCCAAGGTGATGAGCTCGGCCTAATAAATCCTTTGTCCATCAATTCCTTCAGTTGATCCAATAACTCCTTTAACTCAGATGGTGCTAAGCGATAAGGTGCACGCGCAACCGGCGCAGCTCCTGGCACCAAATCAATTCGAAACTCGACCTCACGGGTAGGCGGTAAACCCGGCAACTCGTCTGGAAAAACTTCCGGATACTCGCAAATAACTGGTACCTCTTCAATCCTCGCCTCTAAATCACCATCACTCGAAACTTGTGCCAAAAACACATCGCATCCGCTCTCTACGTACTTCATCATTTTCAAACAGGAAATCACTTTCAAACGAGAAGTGCATTCGTCTCCCTTCACCGTCAAAACCTTATTCCGCAACGGAATCTGAACCAATCTCTCGCCACAGACGATCATAGCACTGTGCGCCATTAGCCAATCCATTCCCACAATCACGTCAAACGATCCTAGCTCTATAGGCATCAAGTCGATTTTAAAAGCGTAATTTCCTAACTTCAAGGTACACCCTTTCAGTATAGAATTTGTACTAACAATTTTTCCATTGGCTAACTCAACGTTATAACTAGTCGCTAACAACACCGGTTTTCTGTCGATATGACGACTAAATTTAACATCTACAAAACTCTTGTCGGAGCCAGAATCAAACAAAATACTAGCATAACAAGCGTCTAGCAAAAACGTACCGGTAACCACATTAGGACCCTGTGGTTTATCAGCCGTTCCCACTTGATACACAGCAGCCGCATTGTTGCCTCCCCGCTTGTTTCCTGCCTTCGGGCAATTCACTTGCACATGACCTCTCTCTCCACAACCATAACATCCCCTCATTCTGATAGCATTAGCCCCAGTGGCTACTCCTCCCGTTCGACAACCAGATGTCCTATGACCTGCTTTCCCACATTTGCCGCATGCAGGCGGGCAATTTCCAACATGATACAAATTGCACTTACCACAATGGGGATTTACTTTTACTCCTCTAGGGTTCGTCACTGCCCTCATCCCTTCATTCCTTCTCTGGTTAAACTGCTGATTTCAGTTCGGACCATGGTTGTTTCGATTCCCACCTCGGTTCTGGCCTTGGGATTGATTGCTTTGTGCCGCTTCCCATTTCCTCTTGTTGCCTTCAGCAATGGAGTTCTGCTTGTCCTGGAGCTTGACGTCCATCAATGCGTGAGACATCTGGACCGCTTCATCAAACGATCCAGGTTTCGACGAAGTTGTTTCACCTTTGATGTTGCTAGATAAACCCTTAATGTACTGCTTCATCTTCTTGGTATCATTGGCAAAAATATCTGGACACAAAAGGCTTAATTCATTGAACCTCCTGGTGTAAGCGGCGATATCGTTGTTCTTCAAGGTCAAGTGCCTCAACTCATCCTCCAATTGCCCCAATTCCTCTTCCGGGCAAAACTTCTTAGTCAACAGAGCTTTTGTCGCATTCCACGTCCTTGCATTCTCTACAGCCAATCCAACCGTAGCTACCTGGGTATTCCACCAACTTAACGCATCATCAAGAAACGTAGCAGCCGCAAACTTCACTTTGTCCGCTTCTGCACAACCGTTGATTTCGAACGTACTTTCAACCTTTTCCAACCATCGTCTAAGTTCTAAAGCTTCACCCGTTCCACGAAACTGCGTGGGACCGCATTTCATAAAACTAGAATAGGTACACACTCTCGGGGCTTGCTGTCTCCCCGCGTTCCTTCCCTGGTCCTGATTTCTCCCGGCTCGGTCCGCTTCCAGCGCATTTGCTATAGCTTCCTGAATCATGGTGTTAACACGATCGGCGGTCAACTTTGGAGGCATGGTGTTATCGAATATCTCTTTCTGCAAGACAGGGAAAATAGAAAAACAATGTAAGTATACACATCAAGTTTCCCAGACATAATATACCTACAACGACACATCACTATGGAGTTACTAATATTCATCAATTCACATCACAAAAGATCAAATTTAAGACACATCACAGATCATGAAAGGTAACATGGATTGTATTGATAATTAACCAAAATCGTGACAAGTATTGCCACTACAATCGTTCACCATAAAACTCAAGTACTTAAGTTTCTCGTCATAATACCATCATACAAAAGTCTAAAACAGTTCTATTACAATGATCAAAGAAAAATACAAAACAAGCAACTAGGCATGTGGTGATCCACACGGCCTCTTGGATGGCGGCTCATCATCATCTTCCTCGGGTTCCTCATCACTATCGTCCTCATCCACATCATCCATTTTTCTCTTTCCTTTGTCATCCGGCCCACATTCTGTCTCCTTTTTCATCCCTGATGTGGATCCACACTCAATCGCTACCTGACTTCCCACCGTAATACAAGCACCTCTAGTAGGCGGCTGAATCATGAAGTCGTTTGCCTCCATCTCCAAATCGTCCACGAATCTCCAATCCAGGGGCAATGATGCTCTAACTCGATGCTCCCAACTCTGCATCCTTGACAACCTCACTTGATCTTCCCTAACACGGTCAAGACTAGCGCTCAAATTTGCAACCATCGATCTTAGACTGTTGATGTCACTTTTGTTCACATTCCCATCATACTCAACTCTTGCAGTCCTTTCCAACAGTCTTTGGTGTTCCCTTTCATTCTTATCAAACCTCTTAATTACCCTAGTCTCAACTACAAACCGCTCATACATCAACCTCTCCATCCTCCTCAAACGACCTGCGGGATCCCAGTAGTGTCTCGGTCTCGGAAAGTAGACCCTTGCGATATTCTCATGAATCGATGGCGACTTGGATGATTTGCTGGACTCTCCACTGCTCCCATTACTTACTCGAACAAATCCTGGCACTGTTCTCAAATAGTCCTTACAATTGTCCATCGGGCGATTAAAAGGTTGCTGCTCATATCGACCGGTTAGTGGTACTTCATAACCCTTTGGCGAATTCGGAGATTGAAACAAATCTGGTTCGGTCTGGCCTACAGCATTCTCGGGAATGCCATCATCCATTAGCTCCTCGGGCTCTTCCTCAGAATCCTCACTCTCGTCACTACTGATGCTAAAATTGTCCACCTCGCTTTCGTCATTGTCGTTTTCCGGCCCTATTTCCTCTTCTGGAGCGATCCATCCATTATCATTGTCCGGCGGGTTCGGAGGAAACGGTCCCCCTTCGTGACCTACGACGTAATCGTTTCCATTATCATTAGGCGGTACCTCGGCCATTCCTGCAATAACAGCGAATTTCGGAGGGTACATAAGTAATTATACAATAGTTATAAATACATGCATGCAAATGCAATGCAAAGGTGGTACATATGCCCGAAATGTAATAATATGATGCTCATGCATGATTAATACAAAAATTACGATGTCGGATATTCCACGTATAATTCAACGTCTACATATAGTAATTCCATACTTACGTAATAATTACCCACATATATACTTCACTCAAAAGTATACGTCAAATGCCATGAATACAAAAATAAATCTTACCGGAGCCATGCAGGATAGTTGTGTGTGCTTGGACCATTTCTTACGACACCAAAAGTTATAGTTTAGGATTTTCAAAAACGACCTAGTTCTCTATAACTCATGGCTCTGATACCAATCTGTAACACCCCCACAATTGCTATGCGCAGCGGAACTACAACATTGGGTGCTACACAGTATTCATTGCACACAAGATATGTCAAACGACGCTAAAAAGACGTCAACTTAAAACTTGAATTTAAAAATTGTTAGATGATACATGTCCACGGTTTTTCCAACCCCAATTTGGTACAACAGAGTTTAGCGTTTTCGGTCCCCATGAATCTCAACCCAAGAATTTCAGTTTCACAACAACATTACATTAAAACTTAAAATTTTTTTAAGTAGAAAAGGGAGGAAAAACAAGCGGACTCCAAGCCATACACACAACATCCATCCCATGCATGCTCCATTCTACACTTCAGCGGTTACCTGAAACACATGCCAAAATTTGGTCAACGAAAACGTTGAGTGGAATTCATAGGTTTTACAATTCATTTGAACGTATATAAAATAAAAACCATTCGTGATCATTTATAGACTTGTCGATCAAACAATCTATAATCAGGATACTGACAATTGTGTTTAAGCTCATGACACTAATCCGTTAACTCAATCACCCGCGTAATAAATACCGGCGTGATTCAGATGAAACCAGTGCCCCTTCTAAAGGCATCAGTTGCAATTATACCTTATCTCTCATACAAGATAATCTACCGCAGAACTTACTCAACGTACAGCTTCTCGGCTAGCATTGGGTCGTTAGCCCCGTAGTACTACAAATTGTATAAGCGGCTATTTCCCCCTACTCGAGGGCAGGACAATAGTTAATAGTTCATGAAATTAGGGTCTTTTGCAACTTTGGTACTCAACACAATTTCTAAGGCAACATTCGGGTCTAACAATCATTCATGATATACGTTCCTTTTAAAAACTAGCATGCATTTCCCTCGCGGGTAAAACAATTTGAAATAAATATAAGCGAGGCTATAAATTCACACCTTATATTTTAAGTAGTCGGTAGTTCGAGGGATGATCACTGACGACGAAACGGATGCCCGGATAAATCAACACCTATCACAAATAACGCGTAATGAGTAATCTCATTTTAAATACCTCACGGTACTGTATAAAATACATATATACTAGTCACTTAGGACAATTATAACTCACGCCAAAAACAAAACAACAAGCATCACTCATTTTATACCATTCGTTGTCATTGTTTACGCTATCCATTTTTTACTCATTCTCGCCGGTACTTACCGAAAGTACGGGTTATTTTACCATATTTAACCATACTTATAAAATTTGACAAAATTCTCAAAAATCCTATAAGACCTGTAGATAACATGTTTTTAAGCCCAATCAAAAGTTTTTACTTTTACGACTCGTTACTCGACGCTTTTCCAAAACTACATTTTACGGGCTGAAATTGTACTTCAACCAACTTTGACCTCTTTGACCTATATGAAGTGCACCTTTGACTTCTTTGACTCCTAAGTCAACTTATAGACTCATTTATACAGGTTTGTGACCAAAATTTGACCCTTGACCATTTACCAATCCATACTTATAGTCCTCGGGATTTGACTAAAACTATACATAAATTCGGATTATGAAAGTCCTCGTCTCCCGGTACTCGATCTTTAAAACCTCATAACTTTTAGCTCGTTTTGAGTCACGGGCTCTACCTTATACCAAATTAAAGACAAGAAGACCCTCTATAACTACATTTAGTTTTCAAGACCTGTAGGAAAAATCATTTTTATGAAATGACCTCAAAGTTTCTGCCTAAATTTGGCTATACCAAAACCATGTTTAAACTCGATTCCAAGCCTACTAATCACCACTAGGCATCATCCTAAGCTTCCCTAAACATATCCAAACACAAATTTTCAGTCCTACCCCTATTGATCAACCAACCTCATAATCCTAATCGTCAAAAAACGAACATGCAACCACTTAAACCTATCTAAAACATCACTAAACACTAAACCAAACACAAGATAATGCTCAAAATTCATCAACCACCATGGCTCCCCAAACAACCCTTGTGCCGTGGGGTTTGGGTGACCAAATCACCACAACCAAATGAATTTTTGGTGGGTTTTGTTGGTGATTATACTCACACTAGGCATGAATTTAACATGCATCACAACAATTAGCCTCAAAAACGGATTTGAATCATCTTGAAAATTTTTGGAAAATTTATTTGAATGCATGTGGGATTTAAGTACATAGAAAGGTGGGGAATGACAAGATTAGATGTGGTCTAACCTTAATTTCAATGAAAATCAAGTGAAAAAAATTTTTGATGGTGTTCTTGGTGGGTTTGGGGGTGACCGTCGGCTAGAGGGCAAGAGAGGAGAGAGTTGGATTTTGTTTTTGTGAAATGTCACTATGTGTTTATGTTTATGCATTTTTGTGGTATTGGGAGGGACCAATTTGGTAATTTTTGATTTCTTTTGGCCTTAAGTAAAAACGCCATTAAAACTTTGCGGTTTCGACTCACTAGTCAATTTTGAAAATTTTACGGGAGTCGGAAATCATCCCGAACACTCCAAAATATTTTTGGGATACTTTAAATGTACTCGGAAGGCTATAAAACTCACCAGACTCAACTTAACACGAATCGTAATTAAAATTCTCGAAAAATTACATTATCGATAAATCGTCAATAATTATGTAAAATTGGGCATCCCTCGGGATCGTAATCGTCATCGTCCTTCTTGAATCGTCAAACGTAAAAATTATAACCTCGAACATCGGCTTTAACCAAAATACTTATATATATAGAAATTAAAATTTATTAAAAATTTCAAAAATTAGCGTAATTTAGGGTAACGTTAATGACCTCGGTTCTAGGGTGTCACAACACCACCATTGGTTGATGATGACTTGGATGAATTAGAAGTAGTTAAAGCCAAAGAGGTTAGAAAAATACGAATTGAAGACCTTAGTGTTGAAAAGGAAGTAAACATCAAGGAATCTAGGGATCATACTCTCAATAATGTCATTGATGACTTAAATCAAAGGACCCTAAGATCTCAAGGTCAAAACCAAAGCAACTTCTATTGTTTTGTCTCCTTGATTGAACCAAAGAATGTTAAAGAAGCTTTGACGGATGAGAGTTGGGTCATTGCGATGCAAGAAGAATTGAAACAATTCGTTGCCAATGATGTTTGGGAACTTGTTCCTCCACCTAGAAGTTCTACCATTATAGGAACCAAATGGGTATTTAGGAATAAGCTAGATGAGAATGGTGTTGTGTCTCGTAACAAGGCTAGACTTGTAGCTCAAGGCTATAATCAACAAGAAGGTATTGATTATGACGAGACATATACACCGGTAGCTAGATTAGAATCAATTAGAATCCTTTTAGCCTACGCTTGTGCCTTAGATTTTAAGCTTCAACAAATGGATGTAAAGAGTGCATTTCTTAACGGTTTGATCAATGAGGAGGTATATGTGGCTCAACCTCCCGGCTTCATTGATTTTGAGAAACCGGACCATGTTTACAAGCTTAAGAAAGCACTTTATGGACTCAAAGAAGCACCCAAAGCTTGGTATGATAGACTTAAAGCGTTTCTTGTTAAACATGAGTATACGATGGGAATGGTAGACAATACACTCTTTACAAAGAAGAATGGTCCTCACCTCATAATCGTATAAATATATGTTGATGACATTATATTTGGCTCAACTTGTTAAGAATTGTGTGATGACTTTGCCAAAATCATGCATGATCAGTTTGAAATGAGTATGATGGGAGAACTTAACTTCTTTTTAGGACTCCAAATTAAACAAATGGACGATGATATTTTCTTTAGTCAATCTAAGTACGCTAAAGAAATGCTAAAGAAATTTGGATTAGAAGAATCTAGACCAATGAAGACCCCTATGGCCTCGGATACTAAACTCACCGTAGATGATGATTGTGAGTCGGTAGACAACACCAAATATAGAGGTATGATTGGTAGTTTGTTGTACCTAACAGCAAGTCGACCGGATATCATGTTTAGTGTTTTCCTTTGTGCTCGCTTCCAAGAGGCTCCCAAAACCTCTCACCTTGAAGCGGTTAAGCGTATCTTCCGATACATTAAAGGCACTATACATTTAGGATTATGGTATCCTAAAGGGACCGACGTAGAAACCATTGTCTACGCGGACTCGGATCATGCGGGAGACTATGTGGACCGGAAAAGCACTAGTAGAGTTTGTACCTTCATGGGTTGTTGTTTAACTTCTTGGTTCTCCAAGAAACAAACCGCTCTTGCAATATCCACCACGGATGTAACACCCCCAAATTTACACAATTTAATACAGCGGAAGACTCATTGGTGTTACGGGATAGCACATTACTCACATCATAGACAACGCTTAATAATCGCGTCGTTTAATAATAAAGCATTTCCATTCATAAATATCAAGTTTACATAGGTCCCAAGTCATTGTATTTTATACAGGTTTTACAAAGCATTTGAATGGAAATTAATATTTAAGTGCGGGCCATGAATTCTTGTTGTCTTCCTGTGAATTACTTTCAAGTACCTGAGATAAAATATGTTAAAAGAAAAGGTCAGCGATAACGCCGAGTGAATTCATAGAGTTTAATAAATTCCATCAATATAACTTTGGTATAAAATTATTACCAAAAATCATTTCGTACAAATCATTGTAATAGGCCATAAAATAGCCAAAGTCATTTTTATACAAATCCTTATCGAAAATCATAATATAGGCATTTGCCTTAAAAATCATTATACGAGCCAATGTCGTAAAAATATCATACAATACGTTTTATAACGTTGTATAGATTAAATAAAAACCGTTATATGAATATGGTCATGAAAACCAAAACACAAACAAAATATCAATAATATGACCCCGTATTGCTAGTCAGGCAATATATTGTAATTCGATGCGTATAGCAGTATTTCGTTAATTGGATTATTATAAGACGCATGACATTGTTACCTTACTAAACTAAACAACGGGTAGCTAGCCTGAAACTCAATTTGCCCATCTAAATTAGAGTGTCTTCACAAAGGTCACGCTATGGAAATCTTCTCACACATAAATTCGCTTACCAATCAATGTGGCACGACGGGGATCAACCGTCAAGGCGCGAACTGGGGTGATCGTCCCCAAATAGTACTATTATATGCATAATCGTCTACCAAATCCCGGTAGTTCACAATTCATGCTAATGGGACTTTTAGTGACATAACCTAACTTTAATAATCCATTTTATTTCATCTATCGGGTCATTTAATCATTCATAGGGTCATACAATCATCCGGGTCCAAATCAATAAACAAACAATCGGGACAAATGTGTCCTATTTTATAAAAACTAACATGTTATCTCCCTCGCGGGTTTATAAAATATTTCATAAAAACATTTAAAAGAGTGCGAGGCTATGAACTCACGTGGATGTGGGAAAGCGGGTTATCGGCAATTCGGATGTACGGTACGTGCTTCAATCACGGAAACCTAGACAAATAATACTCGTCTTAGACTCTTGTCCATTGACTTTATAAAAATAACAATTATGTATACATATGATGATTTTATATATATGATGATGATCAAGTGGGTTTATACATTTTACTCATTCATTATAGTGTTATGTATTGGTAACTTTTGTACTAGTTTACTAGTTTTACTTATTTGCATGTTTTAGGCCCAATAAGCCTATTATAAGCCTAATACTATTCATTAGTCCAATTATAATTTTATTATCAGTATTTATACTTTACATGTTGGGCCCAAATGGGTTAAGCCCAATAAATAAGTTTATAAGTGTTTTAGCCCATTTTGTTGTATTATTAGTCCAATAACGTTAACTTAGCCCATTAATGTCCGTATGTTTTATAGTTCGGGTTTTATCGGTTTTTACTTGTTATATATGTTTATATATCAGTATATGAGTTTATAAAAGTTTACATTAGACGGGTCCAACCGTCTAAGTTTTATTTAACAATTACGTTAATTTTACGATAATAGCCGAAAAAGTCGTAAAAATCATGTTTATAGTTTTATAACTTATAAAACTTATCAAACTACCATTTTTATAAAATGTTAATTTATTTATCCTTATACATATTTATATAAATGTATTATATAAGTTAGTGGGTTTTAATTCACATTTTATACTATTTTTAGTTGAGTGCTTATATAATACTATTAAACATTAATTCTTTAAAATCTGATTTTTAGTTTTATTTTCACCAAAACAGCCATATCTAGAGTTCTGTATGGAGATAGAAGCTCAAATGTTTATGACATAAACTACATGATATTTTCTACATTTAACTCTCCTATAGCTACTGTTGAATCAGCCTTTAAGTATTTTCTAAAAATCGTCCAAAACAGTGAACTCAGATTTGTATTCTAAACTTGTTTTGATCATATCTCACTCATTTTGATGATTCCATTGCATGGCCAACTCTCACATGTGTATGACATCTAATAATTACTGTAAATTGCTTCCACCATGCCATTTTATCAGTTTAACATTTGGTTACTTACTGTTTTTATATAGCCATCATATTTAGCAAGATTTTAACCTTGTTACCTATGGTTTTTCATCTCTTTAATCATATTTATCAACACCTGATCCCCACACAACATTTTTATCATCATATACATATACAATAAGAAAGAAAATACATGATTACATAATCAAAATAACAAGAGGATGGGGAGAACAATCTTTATACCACCAAAGTGATGAAATGATGAGCTTTTGGATGAACAAGACATGGTTTTGGGTAACCAATCTTATGAGATATCAACAGCACTTCTAGGATCACCAAGTATTTGTAGATTCCTCCAAAAATCATCCCTTGTTCTTCATGAAAACTCCTTGAGAAATCAGCCCCAAACTCCCTTGAAAACTCCTTTTTACATGTTAAGATCACCTCCAATCTTCATAACTTCAATGGGTTTTCATCATATGTAAATTATACATATGATTTATGGTTGAATCAAGATCAAATGGGGGTTGTTTTGGATGAGTTTGGGACGAATTTTAGAGAGAGGGAGGAGAGTGTTTAGTGGTTTGCATGTGTTGAAATGAATGAAAATGGTTTGAGGTGGTGGTTTTGATGTTGGTTGCTAGTTTACAAGTAAACTAAGACATGTGTCTTAGCTTATCTTGTAAGCTTGACACCACATGGTGTTGTTAGCTTTGTTTAGCCATGTGTGGGGGTGGGACAAGTATGTACTTGTTCCATCCCCATTAGTTTACGGGTATTCCTCGATTCTAGTTTCCTCGATTTGCGTGCCCTCGGGTCGTTTTACGAAAAACGTTTTTATAAATTATGAATCAACGACACCAAACGAATCTAATAAAAATTGTCTCATCAAAAACGGAGTTCGAAAACGTAAATACGTAATCCTAAGGTTTCCGGTTTAGTCGTAAAGGACGTTAAATTAAAATCGTAAGTCCTAATCTCTTCTCGTAAATTTGTGAGTTTGTGAACCAACACAAATTTAAAATCTCAAAATAATATTCACGGATAAATTTATTTTCTGAAAAGTCGGACTGTCACCAAAATGGTGTATGTAAACGTAACCACGTAACGTTGAATCCTCCGGTTTAGACGTAGTCGATGCTACTTCAAGACGTAAATCCAAATATCTTCCCAAAAATAAGTGAGTTCATATTATAACATTAAAATAATGTTTTCAATTAAATACTGAGAATAAAATATAAACCATAAATTGACGGATTGTCACAGCATTTACCCCTAAACATGATCTTTGTCCTCAAAGATCATCTTATCTTACTACTCGCTTCTTATAAAGTTAAAGCCATATGGGTATTTCCTCCACATTCGGTCTTTTCTCACAAGTGTAATTCATTACAATATGCGAGTTTCATCAAACATAACTACGGGAATAAGATCAGGCTTAATATTGACTTACTTTCTCTATCCATGATGTTCACGAGTTTTTGATGAATGCAACTTTTCGCCGATCTAAACTTTATCAAGAAGTGATCAGATTCTCACTTGATAGACATTTTATCAAGTTCGATATACGAAACATAATTTACGCAGCTCTTGAAGTCCTAGGGTAGATCCAGCTTATATGTCGTTCAACCCAACTTTTACATCATCTCAATGGTCCCATACAACGGGGACTTATATCCCATGATATTTCAGATCATCAATTCATTTTTCCATAGTTAAAATTTTTGGCATAAGTTCGCTACCCATCTGGCACTTCAAGATCTACATTTCATATTCACATAACCTCCTGCCCACTACCGGCAGTCAATAATCAGATCCTAATTTCAACAATCATTTCAGGTCTCGCGGGTCGGGTATTTTGTAAGGTTAGGTTTGTCATCATAGGAAACCTTAAACCTAAAAGACATGGACAACTCACAATGGGTGTATGTCGGGTGTCTTTATCCCAACTCCTGCTTACAGATGCTCTAATATATATCCTCACAAGATTCGATCTCGATCCTAACACAATAATTATCAATGATAATCTTTCCAAAGGAAAGCGATTATATAGTTTATTACCAAAGGTCAATCATTCAAACATAGAACAGCACTTATAGTATTTTGTATCGTTACTTTACCTCGTCCCTTCGATTGGGGTGGTACACAGTACTCTCATCAAGATTTGTTATCAATGACTTCTGAGCAAATCTCTAGAAATTCGATGCGAAGCGAGGATCTTGATAGATATGATCGATACAGGCACACCATGTTTACACAACTCCTTTAAATACAAAAGGGTCAATTTCTTCATCAAGAATCTATCATTAACAGGAATGATATTAGCAGATTTGGTCAGTCTGTCGACGATTACCCAAATCGAATCAAATTCAGATGATGACCTTTGCAATAGTTAGACGTTTACTAATGTACGAGGCGATGTCTGCCTTCATAATTTTCCATTAGTACAACTTCTTCAGATAAAAATACATTAAATCATAAATGTCATGAATAAAATACTTATACTTACAAGACTCCAACATAACTATATCTCACAATCCTCCATATTTAGACAATCACAAGTGGCCTTTTAATCATTTAGCGCCATCGGCTTCTCAGTTCTAATGGTTCACATTAGCCGCAAACCCCCTTTTATTATTTATATTATCCTTCTTACAATCATTGTTTATTTTTAGATTGTTCGGTAATTTATTTTGCACCTTCATTATTAAGGAACATGTTCTATTTGATCTTTATCCTTTCTATATTATGTGTCAGTATCTACATTCATCTTCCTTGATACAATAAATATCATGGTCAATATTACTCAGAAATTCTTTCCTCATATTTTCTAAGTTTTAGTTTCGTCTTAGTTATTATTTTTATCAGTTTCGCTCAGTCCGGCGTCTAAAGCGTCGATAATTATTACAAGTAATTAAATAATAAAAAGTAAATTTTTATGAAGTGTAAACGTAAAATTTTAAATTTCTTAGTTCGACCAATTATATAAAAATGTTCAAAATAAATTTGAATTTAATTAACACAATTTTTATTGATTTATCGGAAATAATTAGTAAGATCCGTAAACGTTTGAAAAACCTTCGTTTATTCTTTGGTAAAAATTTTCTTAGTTGAAAAGCAAGAATTGTGGTTTCAAATTTTAAGTCATGGTTTAACGGTTTCCTCAATCCCTCTTAGGTTGTCTTGAGGTATGCACAAATATTTACCCCTAAACAGGAGTTTAGTTAAATGATTTGTGTATAAGGAAATAATCCCTTAAAAATTTCTTTGATAAATTATTTGTCAAAACATATTTCCACTTTCTTTTTGGTAAAACCCAAAATCTTAAATGGCTCAAATTATTGAAAGAGTCAATATATTCCATTTTCCATTAATCACACGATCAAATAATGTAAAGGATTAAGCCTTAAATTACATGTTAAATATTCGAGGTACAGGTTTTCATTGTTCGGCCAATTTAGGGCAGTCTATAAATAATTATTAACTCATTCTTATTCTTATAAACAAACAGATGTTCCTTAATGATCACAAGCATGAATTTATCAAATTACAACCTACACACGTGATTCACCAAATTTATGGATGCTACATGTGCATTGGTCAGTCCAAACGACATAACATGAAACTCATAATGTTCATTACAAGTTCTGGATGTAGTGATTGGAATAGATAATCTTTTTCGCAGATGCGAAGTTGATGATAACCATGCCGAGGATCAAATTTTTAAAACATACGCTAGAACCTTGTAAATGATCGAACAAATCTTCCATTTCGAGTCATGGATATCGTTTTCGATTGTCAATTTACTCAGTTCACAGTAATCTAAAAATATAAGAAATAATAACACCATAGCTCTTCATGATGACGAGCTTGGTAGAATAAAATCTTTCTCCGACAACTCTCTGATGAACAGCAATACTTTTAATCCAGATGGTGCTAAAGTACAGTGCGCAAGCCACAGGTGCAGCACAGGGAATATAATCAATACCAATTTCAACTTGCCTTAATGGCTAAAGTCTAGGTAATTTACCAGCAAATACCTCCTAAAGTTTCAGATAACAGAAACCTCTTATAATACATTCATATTAGGTTCTTCTAGATTACAATATCTATAACTAGTTCACAACCATTCATGGTATAATTTTAAGTCTAAATGCAGGATATGGTCATCCATCAAGAATTATTTAGATCTCTTTTGATAATCAACATCTAATCTTTTAGGGGATTTCTACTCGAGTTCCCACCAATTAAGACAATGTCGTCATGTCATAATCAATCAATCCATTCTACTGGCATTACCAACTTTTCAGTTTTATTGCCGTCGATAAGATGTGAACTTCTCAAAAGACTAATAATAACACATAATCCTTCACAAATTCAAGGATATATGGAGATACAACTACCATTAAGAGAGTAAGGTCAACGCATAATCTACGCGAGAAAATTTCAAATCAAATACAGACGAAAACATTTAATGAATATGAATATATCCCATGTTTTCATGAATTTAGTACGCATTCGAAAGCTCCTCGGATCGTTACCCAGGTCATTCAAATATGAAATCTAATCAAAAGAAATGATAAGAACGTCGATACATCCGGTCGGGTATCAACACTCAGCAATCAGATACTTTTCCTAAGAATATCACTACGAGAGAATTGGACAAGAAGGGAATATCAATTGTCAAATAAGACAAATTCCACAGATGAGTAAATTCGACTCAGAAGAATAAATAGTACGGGCACATATGTAGGTGTCCCTATCAATATGTCCCTATTTTTCACTTCTTGCAGATCTCATAAAATTTAATCTTTCACAATCTTCAAAGAAAATTTAGTGTTTATTTATATTTTCATGGTGACTACTAATCAGTCTTGCATGGTCACTTCCAAATTGTATGTAGGCGCACAACTATATACAATTTCAATATTAACGATGCAATACTCAGTTCGTCAAAATTTTATCATCATGTTTATAATAAAAACATTTACAAAGATTTTATTTGTTATGAAAAAAATTAAGTTTTCCAAGGTATTTCATAATCAACTTTATTTCAATAATGATTATTTATAAGTCTCACTTTAAATAATCCATATAGTGATGAAAATTCAATTTTTCTCAAGGGATATTGTTTTATCTTTTAAAAACAATGAGTGATCTGCAAAAGAGTGATGAAAATCCGTTCACCAAGAACTAACTACAATATGATAGGAAATGAGCTTAGCCAATTAATCATGAGGTTCATGATCTCGATGGCACTCAAAAAGAATAATGCACAACGTAACTCAAATCGAGATGAGTACTTGTTCAATGGTTTCATCACTAATGCGAACATTAGGAAGAAGCAAGAACAGATAGATAACATCGATACATGTAGGATTTAGCAATCAAAGGTAGTCTTTTCATTAATCACAAACAAGTCAAAATTGTACCGTAACACATTACGTGTCACTATGTCATACAATTCCAAGAACTCATCCTACCAACTGATATCTTAGTTAAGTTAGCGATTTTAAAAGATACCACAATGAATACTAATCTACAAGAGTCATTAGGTGTTCCACCAGTCCCAGAAGATCCATCGGTCTCAATTCAAAAGAAGATTTCTTCAATTTATTTCTTGGACACTGGGCATCCTCGTCATTGGACAATGGCCTAGGAACAACACTTAACACGAATCAACAATCAATTAAAACCTTATAATTCAATCATAGGGCTCAACAACTTCCTTTTAACAATTTCTTATATTCCATACAAGTTAAATTTTACTTCATTCAAGTTTCAACCAAATCATACTTAATGCGATATCCTACCTCATTCTCCAATACTTTCAACCTTATTCTTAAACCTTAAAAGGGCAATAAAAGCTTGATATGATCAACACTTAATTTCCAATCCTATAGCTCTTACAACAACAATTATCAAATGAGTCATTAATATGAAATGACCCACATATTCAAATAGACTTCTCGGAAAGGTACTAGTGGCATGAGGCTTTTGGGTAATGGTTCCAATGACAGCATCAAGTGCAACATTCACCCTTCCGATTTCAAATTTAAGAATTGGGTGACAACGAATCAGATGACACCTTTCCAGGTGGTAACGTTTTGTCAAACTCCACTCTATAAGGAAAGATCGTCATGACATCGATATCAGTTTTAATCTCGCCAATTCTTCTTCAATATCACAATCAACTACTATCTATATTTCTACGAATATCAACCATTTTGTTGGGATCATAATTATCCACAACTTGGTTTATATCTAGGATAGCTAGAATTCCTACGGGAATAGCTTCGATTAATTTGCTAGGGAAGTTAGGGTTTCTTGTGACAATCTACGTCGTATAAATATAGAAATAATCATCAAACAATCATGTAATCAAATTACATCATATATATATAATCAAATTTATATATATATTAAAATAACACTTCTCAGTCTGGCCTTGTCGGTAACTCGGGAATTCTTCGGCACCGTTATAGTCAAAAGATTTTTAGACATTTTTAGAAAAATGTTTATAGTTAAAAGATTTTGAAATGTTTTATTCAAAACCTTAGTTTTAAAAATCTTTCGTTCTCTATAACGAGAGCTCTGGTACCAAACTGTAACACCCCCAAATTTACACAATTTAATACAGCGGAAGACTCATTGGTGTTACGGGATAGCACATTACTCACATCATAGACAACGCTTAATAATCGCGTCGTTTAATAATAAAGCATTTCCATTCATAAATATCAAGTTTACATAGGTCCCAAGTCATTGTATTTTATACAGGTTTTACAAAGCATTTGAATGGAAATTAATATTTAAGTGCGGGCCATGAATTCTTGTTGTCTTCCCGAGAATTACTTTCAAGTACCTGAGATAAAACATGTTAAAAGAAAAGGTCAGCGATAACGCCGAGTGAATTCATAGAGTTTAATAAATTCCATCAATATAACTTTGGTATAAAATTATTACCAAAAATCATTTCGTACAAATCATTGTAATAGGCCATAAAATAGCCAAAGTCCTTTTTATACAAATCCTTATCGAAAATCATAATATAGGCATTTGCCTTAAAAATCATTATACGAGCCAATGTCGTAAAAATATCATACAATACGTTTTATAACGTTGTATAGATTAAATAAAAACCGTTATATGAATATGGTCATGAAAACCAAAACACAAACAAAATATCAATAATATGACCCTGTATTGCTAGTCAGGCAATATATTGTAATTCGGTGCGTATAGCAGTATTTCGTTAATTGGATTATTATAAGCCGCATGACATTGTTACCTTACTAAACTAAACAACGGGTAGCTAGCCTGAAACTCAATTTTCCCATCTAAATTAGCGTGTCGTCACAAAGGTCACGCTATGGAAATCTTCTCATACGTAAATTCGCTTACCAATCAATGTGGCACGACGGGGATCAACCGTCAAGGCGCGAACTGGGGTGATCGTCCCCAAATAGTACTATTATATGCATAAGCGTCTACCAAATCCCGGTAGTTCACAATTCATGCTAATGGGACTTTTAGTGACATAACCTAACTTTAATAATCCATTTTATTTCATCTATCGGGTCATGTAATCATTCATAGGGTCATACAATCATCCGGGTCCAAATCAATAAACAAACAATCGGGACAAATGTGTCCTATTTTATAAAAACTAACATGTTATCTCCCTCGCGGGTTTATAAAATATTTCATAAAAACATTTAAAAGAGTGCGAGGCTATGAACTCACGTGGATGTGGGAAAGCGGGTTATCGGCAATTCGGATGTACGGTACGTGCTTCAATCACGGAAACCTAGACAAATAATACTCGTCTTAG
This sequence comes from Glebionis coronaria, assembly GCA_025667525.1. Classification (NCBI taxonomy): domain Eukaryota; kingdom Viridiplantae; phylum Streptophyta; class Magnoliopsida; order Asterales; family Asteraceae; genus Glebionis; species Glebionis coronaria. The sequence goes on from CM046878.1 coordinate 136,978,103, forward strand.
ACTCTTGTCCAATGACTTTATAAAAATAACAATTATGTATACATATGATGATTTTATATATATGATGATGATCAAGTGGGTTTATACATTTTACTCATTCATTATAGTGTTATGTATTGGTAACTTTTGTACTAGTTTACTAGTTTTACTTATTTACATGTTTTAGGCCCAATAAGCCTATTATAAGCCTAATACTATTCATTAGTCCAATTATAATTTTATTATCAGTATTTATACTTTACATGTTGGGCCCAAATGGGTTAAGCCCAATAAATAAGTTTATAAGTGTTTTAGCCCATTTTGTTGTATTATTAGTCCAATAACGTTAACTTAGCCCGTTAATGTCCGTATGTTTTATAGTTCGGGTTTTATCGGTTTTTACTTGTTATATATGTTTATATATAAGTATATGAGTTTATAAAAGTTTACATTAGACGGGTCCAACCGTCTAAGTTTTAATTAACAAAGACGTAATTTTACGGTAATAGCCGAAAAAGTCGTAAAAATCATGTTTATAGTTTTATAACTTATAAAACTTATCAAACTACCATTTTTATAAAATGTTCATTTATTTATCCTTATACATATTTATATAAATGTATTATATAAGTTAGTGGGTTTTAATTCACATTTTATACTATTTTTAGTTGAGTGCTTATATAATACTATTAAACATTAATTCTTTAAAATCTGATTTTTAGTTTCATGTTCACCAAAACAGCCATATCTAGAGTTTTGTATGGAGATAGAAGCTCAAATTTTTATGACATAAACTACATGATATTTGCTACATTTATCTCTCCTATAGCTACTGTTGAATCAGCTTTTAAGTATTTTCTAAAAATCGTCCAAAACAGTGAACTCAGATTTGTATTCTAAACTTGTTTTGATCATATCTAACTCATTTTGATGATTCCATTGCATGGCCAACTCTCACATGTGTATGAAATCTAATAATTACTGTAAATTGATTCCACCATGCCATTTTATCAGTTTAACATTTGGTTACTTACTGTTTTTATACAGCCATCATATTTAGCAAGATTTTAACCTTGTTACATATGGTTTTTCATCTCTTTAATCATATTTATCAACACTTGATCCCCACACAACATTTTTATCATCATATATTCATCATATACATATACAATAAAAAAGAAAATACATGATTACATAATCAAAATAACAAGAGGATGGGGAGAACAATCTTTATACCACCAAAGTGATGAAATGATGAGCTTTTGGATGAACAAGACATGGTTTTGGGTAACCAATCTTATGAGATATCAACACCACTTCTAGGATCACCAAGTATTTATAGATTCCTCCAAAAATCAGCCCTTGTTCTTCATGAAAACTCCTTGAGAAATCAGACCCAAACTCCCTTGAAAACTCCTTTTTACATGTTAAGATCACCTCCAATCTTCATAACTTCAATGGGTTTTCATCATATGTAAATTATACATATGATTTATGGTTGAATCAAGATCAAATGGGGGTTGTTTTGGATGAGTTTGGGACGAATTTTAGAGAGAGGGAGGAGAGTGTTTAGTGGTTTGCATGTGTTGAAATGAATGAAAATGGTTTGAGGTGGTGGTTTTGATGTTGGTTGCTAGTTTACAAGTAAACTAAGAAATGTGTCTTAGCTTATCTTGTAAGCTTGACACCACATGGTATTGTTAGCTTTGTTTAGCCATGTGTGGGGGTGGGACAAGTATGTACTTGTTCCATCTCCATTAGTTTACGGGTATTCCTCGATTCTAGTTTCCTCGATTTGCGTGCCCTCGGGTCGTTTTACGAAAAACGTTTTTATAAATTATGAATCAACGACATCAAACGAATCTAATAAAAATTGTCTCATAAAAAACGGAGTTCGAAAACATAAATACGTAATCTTAAGGTTTCCGGTTTAGTCGTAAAGGACGTTAAATTAAAATCCTAAGTCCTAATCTCTTCTCGTAAATTTGTGAGTTTGTGAACCAACACAAATTTAAAATCTTAAAATAATATTCACGGATAAATTTATTTTCTGAAAAGTCGGACTGTCACCAAAACGGTGTATGTAAACGTAAGCACGTAACGTTGAATCCTCCGGTTTAGACGTAGTCGATGCTACTTCAAGACGTAAATCCAAATTTCTTCCCAAAAATAAGTGAGTTCATATTATAACATTAAAATAATGTTTTCAATTTAATACTGAGAATAAAATATAAACCATAAATTGACGGATTGTCACAACATTTACCCCTAAACAGGATCTTTGTCCTCAAAGATCATCTTATCTTACTACTCGCTTCTTATAAAGTTAAAGCCATATGGGTATTTCCTCCACATTCGGTCTTTTCTCACAAGTGTAATTCATTACAATATGTGAGTTTCATCAAACATAACTACGGGAATAAGATCAGGCTTAATATTGACTTACTTTCTCTATCCATGATGTTCACGAGTTTTTGATGAATGCAACTTTTCGCCGATCTAAACTTTATCAAGAAGTGATCAGATTCTCACTTGATAGACATTTTTTCAAGTTCGATATACGAAACATAATTCACGCAGCTCTTGAAGTCCTAGGGTAGATCCAGCTTATATGTCGTTCAACCCAACTTTTACATCATCTCAATGGTCCCATACAACGGGGACTTATATCCCATGATATTTCAGATCATCAATTCATTTTTCCATAGTTAAAATTTTTGGCATAACTTCGCTACCCATCTGGCACTTCAAGATCTACATTTCATATTCACATAACCTCCTGCCCACTACCGGCAGTCAATAATCAGATCCTAATTTCAACAATCATTTCAGGTCTCGCGGGTCGGGTATTTTGTAAGGTTAGGTTTGTCATCATAGGAAACCTTAAACCTAAAAGACATGGCCAACTCACAATGGGTGTATGTCGGGTGTCTTTATCCCAACTCCTGCTTACAGATGCTCTAATATATATCCTCACAAGATTCGATCTCGATCCTAACACAATAATTATCAATGATAATCTTTCCAAAGGAAAGCGATTATATAGTTTATTACCAAAGGTCAATCATTCAAACATAGAACAGCACTTATAGTATTTTGTATCGTTACTTTACCTCGTCCCTTCGATTGGGGTGGTACACAGTACTCTCATCAAGATTTGTTATCAATGACTTCTGAGCAAATCTCTAGAAATTCGATGCGAAGCGAGGATCTTGATAGATATGATCGATACAGGCACACCATGTTTACACAACTCCTTTAAATACAAAAGGGTCAATTTCTTCATCAAGAATCTATCATTAACAGGAATGATATTAGCAGATTTGGTCAGTCTGTCGACGATTACCCAAATCGAATCAAATTCAGATGATGACCTTTGTAATAGTTAGACGTTTACTAATGTATGAGGCGATGTTTGCCTTCATAATTTTCCATTAGTACAACTTCTTCAGATAAAAATACATTAAATCATAAATGTCATGAATAAAATACTTATACTTACAAGATTCCAACATAACTATATCTCACAATCCTCCATATTTAGACAATCACAAGTGGCCTTTTAATCATTTAGCGCCATCGGCTTCTCAGTTCTAATGGTTCACATTAGCCGCAAACCCCCTTTTATTATTTATATTATCCTTCTTACAATCATTGTTTATTTTTAGATTGTTCGGTAATTTATTTTGCACCTTCATTATTAAGGAACATGTCCTATTTGATCTTTATCCTTTCTATATTATGTGTCAGTATCTACATTCATCTTCCTTGATACAATAAATATCATGGTCAATATTACTCAGAAATTCTTTCCTCATATTTTCTAAGTTTTAGTTTCGTCTTAGTTATTATTTTTATCAGTTTCGCTCAGTCCGGCGTCTAAAGCGTCGATAATTATTACAAGTAATTAAATAATAAAAAGTAAATTTTTATGAAGTGTAAACGTAAAATTTTCAATTTCTTAGTTCGACCAATTATATAAAAATGTTCAAAATAAATTTGAATTTAATTAACACAATTTTTATTGATTTATCGGAAATAATTAGTAAGATCCGTAAACGTTCGAAAAACCTTCGTTTATTCTTTGGTAAAAATTTTCTTAGTTGAAAAGCAAGAATTGTCGTTTCAAATTTTAAGTCATGGTTTAACGGTTTCCTCAATCCCTCTTAGGTTGTCTTGAGGTATGCACAAATATTTACCCCTAAACAGGAGTTTAGTTAAATGATTTGTGTATAAGGAAATAATCCCTTAAAAATTTCTTTGATAAGTTATTTTTCAAAACATATTTCCACTTTCTTTTTGGTAAAACCCAAAATCTTTGTCTATCTTTGCTTTTAAGCATATCCCTATGATAAGTTAGACTAGAAAAATAAGATTTCCTGAAAAATCTTCCTCCAAACACCAAACCCTGCCTCTGCAGGCGGTTCCATATGTGAACCGCGGTACCTTATTGATAAGGTACCGCCACCCTAGATAAGGAACCGCCTATAGTGCCTTCCTTTTTCGGGTTTTTGTCTGAAACTCCCGATTTGCTCCAACATTTTTGAGAATCTTTGTTTCAAACCCTTTGACCACCCCAAAAATACCCTAAGCCTTCCCTATTTAAACCATAAGCATTTTTCATTACTTCATATTCAAAATATCTTATTCTCCCAATGAAAGCCTTGAATCTCCTCCATTTTCTCCAATTGCTTTCAATCCCAACTCACCGAAAAACCATTACAATCCAAACCCACCCAAGAACACTCTTAATCACATGTCTCCTACCAAGAATGTTGATTGTAGAACATCTTTTCTTCCACCACCACCCTTTAGTGTTCTTCCTCCTTCTCATGATAATGTCATGCATCATGGAACATATTGTCAATGTTGTCAATATCAACACCTTGCTATGGCACACATCTATGAGGAGTTGAGCTACATCAAGAGTCTCTTAATCAAGCCTCCTCTTCACTTTGATTATGAGATCTCCAACAAGCCACCACCACCACCCTCCGCCATTACCTTGTCTTTCATATAAGCATTGGTTGCTTATCCACAAGACACCAAATTCAAGCAAATCTTAGAATTCTAGAATAACTAGGATTAGATTTATGCTTTTGGCTTGTTTCTTTTTCCATACTTCTTTGTATGATGTTCTTTTAGTAACCTATCTTGGATCTTTGTCTTTGTGTTTTCTTCTATTTTATTTTTTTATGTGACCTATTGCTATATATTGTTGGTTGTTTCTTTTGTTCAACTAACCCTTCTATGTAGCTTATCACCATATCTCGATTCCTCGGTGCCCCAAGATAGGGGGAGTAAGCACCAAGGGGGAGTCTTTGCGAAGTCCGTTTCTTCAAACACCGACTTGTGCAACCTTTTTGCTTCGACAAAGGGGGATAAATGAATAAACTCGTCTTCGAAAATCTTGTTTTTGTGTGATTGAGTTTATGCATTGTCGGAATCAAAAAGGAGGAGATTGTTAATGCAATAAATGCCTAAAAACGTTACTTGCATTTTTCGGTCTCGCCTTGTTTTGAATACGACAATATGTAAAAACAAGCATTTACGAAAACAACGAAAAACGAATTCTTGAGTTCAAGTATTTTTCATTTTACCCATTTTAACTTAAGGTATGGATAAACAAGTACTAACCTTAATCAAGTGATCAAGTGATTTAATCTTTTCTTAAAAATCACTTTTTATTAAGTGTGACAAGTTTTTATTAAACTTTCTTTTTAAGAAAATGTTTTATTAAATTAATTATTTGAAATTTGAAAATGGCATATTCTTATTTGGTTAAGAATATCCTTTCAGGATATTTTTTATATCCAGATAAGACCTCCACCACTAAAGGACAAAGGAGCGGAGTCTAGTCCGGCGGTACCTTAGCACCTAGGCGGTAACTTATCGATAAGGTACCGCGGGCTAAGATAAGGTACCGCGGGCAGAACTAGCTGTTGGCTCCTTTGTCCTATAAATAGTGGACCATTCTCAGCTTTTCATCTCACCTCTTTTGCACATTTATTTCCATATTCAAACCCCTTCTTTAATCACTTAAATCTTTGATCATTTGTTTGATTATTACTTGTTTAAGAAGTGAATCTTGTTCTTCCATCCCTTCCTCTCCAAGTGCAAAGAGAAGAACACTATCCTTGTGAAGTGTTAAGTCCACCACCAAAGATCCATTGAAGATCTAATTTTATACATTTGTAGTTGTGTCATAGTTGCGAAGATCCAAGTAGTTGTGTCTATTTGGAAGTTATGTATGTACTAAGTATAGTTGTGTAGATTGGTCCTAGCTACGATTAGGGCTCGACTTTTAGCTTAGAGTCGGAAAATGGTTAAGCGACGTGTACGGTTTTCTCCACCATAAGGAGCTTGTTGTGTAGTGAACTCTCGAGTAAGGAGTACTCGAGGAGTGGAGTAGGAACGAGGAGTGAGCTTTGTTGCTGAACCACTATAAATCCTTGGTGTTCGGTTTGATCTTCTTTACCCTTAACTCTTTACATTCTTTATTCTTTATGCATATACATGTCTTAGTATTAGATTAGTTACACTATCATTCTTTATTCTTTGTGGATATATTTTTGTTAGTATTAGTTTAGTTACACTATCATTGTTCATATTGTGCATAAGAAGATTTCACATATTTCCTCAAGCCTAAGTTTTTGAAAAAGGATTTTTGGAAACCACATTTTAACAAGTAAATATAAGAAACTATTCAGCCCCCCCCCCCCTTCTAGTTTCTACACTGCTCACATGAACATGATCGTCTACCAAATGGATGTTAAGACGACATTTCTTAATGGTGAATTAAGGGAAGATGTCTACGTAAGCCAGCCGAATGGATTCGTCAACTCGGAGTATCCTAATCACGTGTACAAGCTCAAGAAGGCTCTTTACGGATTGAAACAAGCTCCAAGCGCATGGTACGATCTCTTATTGTCGTATCTCATCTCGAAAGGCTTCTCCAAAGGCAAAGTGGACCCAACATTATTCATTCTCAAGGAGGACAACGACATGATACTGGTACAAATTTATGTTGATGATATAATATTTGCTGCTACTAATCAACGATTGTCTGAACACTTTGAGAAAATTATGTCCACACGTTTTAAGATGTCGATGATGGGAAAATTTTCATTTTTCTTAGGGTTGCAAATTTCTCAGAATCCCAGAGGCATCTTCATTAATCAATCCAAATTTGCTCTTGAATCATTAAAGAAGTATCATTTTGAAAACTGTGACCCCGTGGGTACTCCAATGGTGGAGAGATACAAGTTAGATGAAGATAAGGAAGGGATAGCTGTCGATCCTAAACTTTACCGTGGAATGATCAGCACCCTTCTCTAACTGACTGATAGCAGGCCTGATTTGCAATTTGCTATATGCATGTGTGCCCGGTATCAGGCTCGGCCTACCGAAAAGCACTTACATGTTGTGAAAAGGATCTTTCGGTATCTTAAAGGAACACTTAATCGTGGTCTGTGGTATCCGAAGGATTCTTCTATTGCACTAATTTCATATGCAGATGCGGATTATGCTGGGTGTCAAGATACTAGACGTAGCACTTCTGGCAGTGTGCAACTTCTTGGAGATAAACTTGTTAGTTGGGCATCAAAAAGACAGAAAAGCGTTGTGATATCAAGTACAAAGGCTGAATACATTGCTATGTACGGTTGTTGTGCTCAAGTTCTTTGGATGCAATCACAATGAACTGACTACGGTCTTGGATTCAACAAAATCCCGATGTGCTGTGATAACAAAAGTGCAATTGCTCTGTGCTGCAACTACATTCAACATTCCAGGGCAAAGCACATTGACATACGCTACCACTTCATCATAGAGAAAGTGGAAAATGGAGTGATCGAACTGTACTTCGTCAACATTGAGTATCAGCTGGCAGATATTTTCACGAAGGCATTAGATCGAGGACGTATCGAGTTTTTGATCGAAAAGCTAGGCATGAAATCATTCTCACCAGCGACACTTAAGGAGTTGGCAGAAGAATATGAAGAATAGTAGTGGTAAACTATTCTCGAGTATCCTTTGATCGTGATCTTGTATATTATCGTATATATTTAAACCACCAAAAGAAAAATACAAAAATATAAAACATAGAAAAACCATAAAAAATATAAAACATTCAAAATCCATAAAAAATAAAAAATCAAGAAAATGACAAAAATATTTTTCATTTTCAAAACGGGCATGTCTTTTAGTACGGTAATATTTACGGCCTTAGAAATGTCGATTAAAATTGACACGGCGCCATAAATAGAGTCCGTATAAAAGTTGTATATGTTTTAAAACATTCCCATTATGGCTTGTAGTTATTTCAGACTGCAACCCGCTTTTCACATTAAAGTCACGTATTTCTTACGAAAACGTTGGCTCACAACGGGAATTAATTTTTTCGGGCAAGGTTTACTTTAAAACCTTGTAAGGGACTAAGTTTACTTTATAACTTGGTCTAACACAAATTAGTGTACGTATCAGTGCACTTATTTTGTAAAAATAAGAGAAATCTTATTGCCACCAGAATCGTTCCAACCAATCACTTAACCAGATTATGTCTTCATGAATATTTGCGTCCTTAAAATCATTGACTACAGCTCTTTTAATAGAAAACGGGTTCGTTTTTAAGGGGGAGCAAATATTAAATCTTCTTGGAATTAGAATTGGTCTTCAAAAAGGATTCATCTTCATCATGTTATGATAAGTGTGCCTTGAAATAGAGATTCATGTATAGGTTATTTGAATTTTGGCGTTAAGTATTTGTGTTTGTGTTTGTGAGCGGGTTCGTATTTCGTTAAGTCGATTTGGTTAAATATAATCACTTTAAAACAAATACTATTAACAAGGGCGACCATTCTTGCAAATATTGCAAAATGAGGGTTTCATGTGAAAACTTGAAAAAATTTTGACCAAGTCAAAACACTACACCCCCCCTTTTCCCGTTCTTTCTTCACAATCGAAAACACACACAAACACTTGCTAAATCTGCCATTGTTGGACTTTGCATCAACCTTCGATTCTTGGATTTTTGATCTTTGTTATCTGTTCATCATCTAGGTATTGTTTCGTGTTGTCAATATGATTTTATTTATTATCTTTATTTTCACTTAAACAAACCGAGATCAAATTTAATCCAAAATTAGGGTTTCTAAGTTTTTGCGATGAAAATGAAAATTAAGTTGTGGGATTTGTTTTGAATGACTAGATGCACAATGGTTTTGCCCATAATTGTTTAAAACATTGCCTAACTCCTGGAATTGAGAAGTCAAAGTTTAGATCGGATCCCTGTCACGGATTCTGATGATCATTGCGACATCTACATTGCGATGCCTTGTCATTGCGATGAGTCATTTTGATGACTCATTACGATGGGCTATTGCGATGAGTCATTTCGATGGCTCATTGCGATGGCTCATTGCGATGGCTCATTGCGATGTGTCATTGTGATGGCTCATTGTGATGGGCTTTTACGATGGGTCATCCTGATGGCTCATTGCGATGGCTCATTGCGATGGGTCATTCCGATGACGCATTGCGATGGCACATTGCGATGATGCATTCTGATGCGTTATTGCGATGGCATTGTAATGATATTGCGATGAGGACACATTGCGATGGATTCACAAACATTCCGATGGAATTGTACTTATTACGATGGACTTAGATATTGCGATAGAACATGATTTCGATAGGATTGCGATGGCTATGATAGGATTCCGATGGATTGATAGATTGCGATGAAATTAGGACTCTTAGTATTCTGATGCCTTGTAAGTTTGCTATGGACTTTTAGAATTATGCACATGCCTTAGACTATCTAATAAGTTCGGCCTAGACTGCATTCTTTCCTTATTAGGCTTTAAGTAAATAAGGGCCACTAACACGAAACAAAGTTTTATTGAAATTAATTAATTTTATCTCATAAAAATACTTGAAAGGTTTCTTATTACAGAAGTTCATCTTATATAATAAGTTGACGCCTTTGTAAACAAAAGAGATACAAATTACTTATTCAATGTCTTGTGTTTTGTTTCCAGGCCATGGAAGACGAAGTTTCATCATTGTCTTGCCCCTTGTTCAAGCCTACTATAATTTGGGTTGAGGATAATCCTACAATTCCTGACGTAGTGGTTGAAACTAAACCAAAGCCCACTGAAGTTTTGGTTTAAATTAAACCAAGACCTACTGAGGTGTTAGTAGAAGTTAAACCTAGACCTACTGAGGTTCTGGTTATGACAACCAAGAAATCCACATATTCTAAGAACTAATGCTAGGTCGTTATCTCTTTAGAGTAAAATGTCTTTGGCATATCTGTCTTTATTCTAAGTGTGCTGTTGTTTGTAAGGACTTAGTCCATTTGAACCATGTATGTATGTTGTTTCTCAATAATATGTTGTAATAACTGTTATGATTTTTTTTCCCCATTCTTCAACTTGGCATAGACTTAAGATATATATATTTTGTGTATATCATTTGTGCTTATGTCATCAAAGCAGAAAAATGTCAATCACATAAGAACAACAACGACTTCGTGATCTCGAACTTGTTTCGCTCAGCTACAGGCTTCCATATGCCGAGAACAACTCTCGATTACAAGAGGATTTTGATCCATCTTTACAAGCATTCAAAATCACCACGGATATCCTAGACATCTCACCCATCAGAGATACACTCAGATGTACTGCCTCTATTCCCGAAGTCTACATGCACGAGTTCTGGAACACTGCATCTTTCTCCAAACAGACTATCTCTTTCCAACTGAACAAAACACCAAGGGTACTTAACTTGAGCATCTTTCAGAAATTGTTTAAACTTCCTAGGTTGGCACAAGGAGAACAATTTGTGGCTAACCCAAAGAACGATGAAGTGCTTCGAATCATTCGTGACATGAATTATGAAGGTGAAATCCACAACCTATCCCAGTTCAACACATCACACATAGGGCAACCCTGGAAAGCACTTATCACCATCATTGTCAAGTGTCTTACTAGAAAGACTAGGGGCACCGATGCAATGAGACCACCTCAGGCTCACTTATTTTGGGGATTGTACACTGCATCTAAAGTAGACTATGCACTTCTTCTCTGGCAAGAATTTTGTTATCAGTTTACTGGAACGAAGAAGAAATCCGTGCATCTTCCATTCCCAAGATTCACCAAGCTCATTATCAACCACTTTATGAAGAATGACCCAACCATTGACACTCGCGGGAATTTCTTCTACCACACCAAAGATGATGACTATGTGATTCTCACAATGAATGCAGACACTAATTCCACAAAGTATGCATTACGTCCTGCCCTAGTACCTGACACAATGGTAAATGACGGAATCAAGGAAAGTGATAAATATCAAGAGATGCTTAATGATATTGACGCACAGTTTCAACGTGCAAATTCACTTCCCTCAGAGAAGCAAAAAGGTAAACGCCAGAAAAGAGTTTCAAAGCGCCAATCAACTGCTTCTTCTAAAGATAAAGGCCCAGGGAAAATGCAAATAATTGATGAAGATGATAATGAAGATGAGACGATCAATACTGAGGAAGAACAGGAAGAAGTACCACTCTGAAGGCCTAAGAAAGCAAAGCAGATTAAAGGTAAAGAAGCAAGTGTTGCTTCAGATGAACCTGCTCAACAACAAATTTCTGAAGCCAAACGACTGTGTATCGTTCTTCAACAAAGCAGACATGAAGCTTTTGCAGGATCAGGCTCAAGAATGTTTGAAGACTTAGCAGATTTTGGTAATCCTGATGCCGACATGGCATTTTATGAAGATCCTACTGATGAAGATGCTTATGAAGATGCTGATAACTTCCATTTTGAAAGTCGTGAGCGGAGTGAAGAGGGTGGTAGCAGTGCAAACACAGATACAAGTTTGATGTATAGAGACGCCAATATCACCACATCCCTACTAGAACCAACTCACACAGTGGTACATGATGATGCTCATGTAACTTTCATACCAGAAACGCAACTTCAAAGTAAGTCTACTTCCAACTCTGACGATGTTATGAAATATCTTAATTTGGAAGGGGAGGGTGTCGAGGTCACAAATACTGACCCATCGACAAATGAAGACATGGTGGATGTTCCAGTAACTACTGTTACATCAACCACCACTCCACCATTATCCACCCCAATCATCAGTGAAGTCATAACACCAGTTATCACACCAGAACTTGTTGAACAACCGGTATCAACCACCATCCTAACCACTGAATCTACACTGTCATCAACAGCTGAACAACCTGTATCAACCACCACCCCAATCACTGACTCTACACCAATACATATCCTTCAACACCCAGTATCATCCACCACCAAATTAACAGTTATGGTTACACCTCCACCAGTAGAATAATAAGTATCATCCACATCCAATCCTTTCCTCATAGTCAGTGATCCACTGATCCAGTCTCTTCAATCACAACTGGAGGCTCAAGCAAAACAAATAGCTTCACTGACTGAAAGGATCACCACTCCTCTCAAGAAACCGCAAACTGATGAGCCCACACTTCAGAAAATATCCGCCAGAGTTTCCAAACTTAAAGAACAACACAAATCATTTCTTGGATAGAAGAAAACTCGTGACAAAGAGAATGCTGCTTTTCTTGGGTCAATTGATGAGAAGATGACCAAGATCATTCGACGAGAAGTCAAGTCATATGTTGATCAGTAGCTACCAACGTTTGTCGGTAATGGTTTATCTACCCTTCAATTAATGACATTGTTACAGACACGTCTACTGAATATGGGGGCTCACAAATCGAAAAATAAACGAAAAGTTCTGCAATATCTCAACAAAACAATTATTGACGATACACCAGCAGACACTATCGACTCTGAGTCTGACAATGAAGACGAACTAGAGGAGGAAGATAATGAAGGTAAGTGTGATGAGGATGATGGTGAAAATGATCAAAATGAGGAAGAGGATAAGGAAGGAGATGAGGAGGAAGAAGAGGATGAGGAAGAAAAGGATAAGGATGAAGATGTAGATGAGGACGAGGATACAGATGACGATCAGGATGACGATGATTATAACGACGATGGTAATGGAATCAACAAGGGTGATAAGAATGACGAAACGGGTACTAATGCCGAAGAGTCAAACAAGGATTACGGTGATAAGGCAACCGAGAAAGGTATTGAGGAAGCTGCAGAAAGCATTGCTGAAACCGCTGAAAAGACAGTGGAGTCTACTCTACCAGAAACTCAGCAAATTGACACAGGTATATCTACTGCACCAGTTTTTACTACTGATTCTCACAATGAATCTGTAAAATATATGCAAGAAGAAGAACCAACAGGGTCAATGCTAGAAGAAGAACCTCGCGATGATATACCGGTGATGCAAGATCAACCTTCAACACCATCTAAAGATCAGCACAAGATTGATATGGAAGTTGAAGATTTAAATGTTCCAGAACCAACGTTTGCTGAATCTCTTATCATCGATGACACTATACAAGAGCAACTTTGGCTAACAAATTCAGCACCACAACATCCTTTTGACACTGCAACTGAAATGGAGCTGACTCAATTCCTCAACAACCCTATCGATTTTTCGGCCTTTCTAAGGTATTCTCATGGGAAACCGACAATGACTTCGGATCTGATCAAAATGACAGCTGCAAATGTGGACTTCTTTGATACTTTGAAGATCAACCATAATGAAGCAGAATATCACTTGAATGAGCTTACCAAGGCAATGAGAGCGACGACTACATGAATTCAGACTCCTGTGTTATGACCTCTTACACCAACGGTCATCGCCGGTTCTGCAACGATCCCTATAGAGCACTTTGTTTCTCACAATCTTGAATACCTTGAAAATGGAGCAAATAAATATGCCACGTCACTCACTATGGTCAAGGCTGTTAATTTGGAGAATGTTCCATGGATAGAAGATAAATTACCTGATGCAATATGGAGAAAGAAACTGCTCAAGTTTTATGATACCTTTGCTTCACTTGGCATCTCTCACTGGACTGCAAAGAAAAGGTTAGCTTACAATCATTTTCATCGTCCTAAGAGAGGTTCTTCTATTGTCTCAACTCACCGAATCAAAAGCATCCAATGAGCAACCACTCAGACTATCTTGGGTTATGATTACTTGAATGTAATCGTGTTCAAACGTACCGATAAGAAAGAATACCGAATAGACGAAAGTGATCTCCAGTACCTTCAACTTGAAGACATCGAAGATCTTTTGTTACTATTGGCTCAAGAAAAAGTTGACCATCTACCACCTGAGATTGTCATAGCAATGAGCTCTAACTTTCGCCAATATGCAAGGAAAATCGTCATTTAAAACTGGGTGGAAGACTTTAAACATGGAGTAGAAAGCTATCAGAAGAAGCTAAACCTGGAACGTCCCCATACGACTCCACTCAGTAATTTCCATAAGAACAAGAAGGTTTATATGGGGACCACAACGCCAGAAGCAGGGATCTTTTATCCAAATGAGACTGGCGTCATGCAATATATGCGATTCTCCGAACTGCACAAATTCAGCGATGGAACGCTCAAGCATGTTCGAGATGATATGAAGGTTCTCAATGCCAATCTACCGCTTCCAGCAGTCAAGTACACCTGGATAGCCCAGTGCAAAAAGGGAGCAACGTACGCGATCATGAAGATTGAGGAACTTCTAAGGAAGCGCCGGTTGCTAAGAAGTTTGGAACGATTCGTCGGTGGACGACCATATGAAGCTCACCATAGGTTCACGGAACGAGCCATTTAATTATGGTTTGTCTTATAACAGGTCAACTCCATATGTCTATAATTGTGAATATGTTAATTTTTGCATAATCAGCTTTTGTGGCTTGTTGTAGTGTAAAAGTATGATATTTTTCAAGAATTTCTCTCGAGATTCTAAATCTTTCAAACAAATCATACTCAAGCACTAAAACTTACCCTCATTAATTTGAGGGGGAGCGTTAATATGTTCTTTGGCCAACATCTAATTTCATTTTATTAATCAAAGACCGGTTAATCCATTAATATCCAAAATATTGATGGTTAACATTCTGGAAAGGGGAGAAAATGGGATTAAGGAGACTTAATGATACTTGGCTAAACAATGAAAAAGACTTAAAAGATAAACCAACTTAACATGTATAATGCACAAGTTAAGGGGGAGCGTTTTTGGTGATCAAAACACTTAAGGCACAAAAACTTTGATTATAATATCATAAGTGCTTTAAGTGATTTTTCATGGATTTTTCATGGTGACAATACTTACCCAAAACACACTTAATTCACGACGGATGTGGTGACAAAAGGGTGGTAGGTATATGTATTAGTCCAATGATTCATCAGAACCGATGGAATCTTCCCAAGGACAATTCCCTAGATAGAATTAGAAGTCCTAGGAAAGATGGAGAATGTTTGTGAACGTAGCTGAATGCCGACCAAGTACTTAAGCTAGCACTGGAACAATCACAACAAGGTGCTAGTGATGACGTATTGGTAAGCATTGAAGGGGTTGAAGAATGAAAAAGAATTGTAAAGATAAAGGGTATAAAGAAAGAAGCCCTCCTTACAACTTTAGGCAGAAACCGGGTTAATACATATGCTATTGAGATAAAAAATTTTAATGATTCTCGATATTGAAGAAAGACTTCATAGACCCAGTGATGCAATGCACAACCCTCCCCAGCTAACTCAAATATCTCTCAAAAGGTATTTGTTTTAATCACACGGAGATCAACACGTTATCTATTGGTTTATTCACTCCGAATAGACTTATAATGAATAGGTGGCACTCCTCTCCAGCCATCGCTCACTAAATCAAAACGCACTATCGAGTCTAGAGCCACGAGATCATCAAAAGTCTCATTAGGACACTTTCCATTTATTCCTTGCTTCTTCACACACTGTGAAAAGTAAGGGATCTTTATGAGTCCTACGCAATATTCTTGTAATATTGCCAGCACATCCGAGTGATACGCAAGTATTACAATGAAGATGGAAATCCTGCTTGAGCCAACATCAAACAAGCTCATGGTAGGTGACACGTGCGGTTCTTTAAGAACTAATCTTGTGACAACGGGAAAGAAACAGTAGTTTAATTCTTAATTGAACTTAAACTCGTTCCAGGCCTCTACGCATTATCGTATGATCTTGCCAGAACACTCAGAGTGACACTCTTTAGTGTTCACAGTGACGAGTGGAAATCCTTCTAGTGTTAACATCAAACAGCACTTGGTAGGTGACAAGCAAAATTCTATTTGAATTAAGTTTGTGACAACTGGAAAGCAACGATGGTGAATATCTTAATTGAAATTCACTTGTTCCAGGTTTCATGAACTGACGGCTTCAATCATAAGAATGTTTAATCCAAATGATTCACTCTTTATGTTCGCAGTCAGCTTTGGATGGTCGAATAAAGAGAACGGGTTTACCCGCGAGATCCTATCAGGAAGTTACTTAATTGAAACTATCCGTCACGGGTACGATATCTAATATCGTCCAACGGTCTTCACCGACCAGAGGTAAAATGCTACCGAATTAGAATAAAATGTCAAAGCCATTTTATTCGTGTCTTATTATGTTGCTGCATTCAAAGACGGTGGCGTTGCGGTGTACCTGTTGAAGACGTCCTCACATGCTTATTCCTTCTGCATCAAATACTTCTGCAAATTCAAGAAAGTATGACCTAAAAGTCTTCCACTGTATCGACTCTGAAACCTTTAAGAATTAAACAAAGGATAAGTGTGTGGGACATGAAGTCACAAAGAGGCGAACATCACAAGAACATAAAGACTGCACGTGAAAGGCCAAAAGAACATGTTCCAAGCAAAAGGCTGATATTATTCAACACATATTCACAAAAGGATGAAAAAGAAAGAAAGAAAAGATAAAGTGGACTACGAGCTCAAGAACAAGATCTAACATGCTAGATTAGGACTTTGTAAATTTGGAGTGACCTCACTTTGGGGGAGATTGTTGGAAATACGTTTTACGTATATAGAAAGTCTCGGTCACTCCAACAGTATAGTTATAGGCTCGTAGTAGTGTTTAAGTTACTTTTATTAAATAGCCCGACCCATGAGCATGTTCATGGGCCGAAGGCCCAAGTCCATTAAGGACTTGGGTTTATAAGCCTCTTTCCACCATGGAAAGAGGTGTTGGTTGTTTCATTTCTCACTTTAATATCACATAGTTTCTTTCACTTCTCTCTCTAAGTTTCTCTCTCTAGAAAACATCAACCCTCTTGATTCATAAAGATTATCATTGTTCTACACTATCTTGCTCTTTTTCGGCCTTTTGATTTTGCTCCCACCTAAGCAAAGTTTGTTCAATCTTATGTTGATCTTGTTCTATTTTTTGTTGGTTTTGTTGGAGCCTAACCACATTTCCTTCCATCTTGTTACTATGAGTTTCAAACATAGTCCTTAGGTTAATCACATCATTTGCCATGTTTGTGTACCTATCGTCATTAGCCTTTAAATAGTTCAAAATATCACTTGGAATGTCTTTTGTAAATGCATTTGAAAGCCCTTGATTGACATGTTGGACATCACGATTTTGGTTTTTATTTTGCAATTGACCACTAGTCCCTTGATTCTCATTGTTGTAATTGTTACCCTTTTAATTGTTGATTTCCTTGGTAACCACCTTGATTGTTGCGATAATTGTTAGCATTTTGATTTGGTGGAAAACCCGGTAGAGTCATTTGATTAGTGCGGGTAACTTGGCCATTTTGGTTGTAAGTTCCCGTGGCTGCGTAGGCACTCGAAGTGTTACCACCGGCGGTAATGCAGTCGGAAAAATCATGACCTCCACCACAATAAACACAAGAAACCTCAACCGCTTTAGCCGTAGCGGGAGTGGGTTGTTCACCAACTTTAAACTCAATCAATAGTCCCTTAAGCTTATCAAAAATCTTGTTTTCAATATTAGCCTCTATTTGGCAAGCATCGATGGTTTGTCACAATGAAGGCGAAGACAAAGCCTTGTTAACACTCGGTGTGCTACGAGGGCTATAAACCTTGGACCTATTCTTAATGATCAATAATGCTTCCTCGACCGTTTTACACAAAAATTTACCACCCGCGGCGGCATTGAGATAATCTCGTTCATGATCGTTCAAGCCATTGTAAAACGTGTCGATTTGATGTAAGTCAGAAAAACAACGATGAGGACATACATGCAACATTTCCTTAAACCTATTCCAAGCCGTTGAAAAACTCTCATTATACTCTTGTGAAAACTTTGAAATCTCGTTTTTGAAGTGCGTAGTCTTAGAGGGCGGGAAAAATTGGTTCACGAACTTTGAAACGAGATCCTTCCACGTCAATATAGAATTGGGTGGCTCTTTCTCTAACCAATTTTGTGCGGGCCCCGCTAATGAATACGGAAAAAGCATCATCTTAATCACGTCATTCGAGACGTCCTTAAGTTTGCAAGTCAACGTAAGACGATTGAAATGGCGAATGTGGTTATGAGGGTTGTCCTTTTCGTCACCACGAAATTTGTTGTTTTGAATCATGGACAACAAATCCGTATTAACCTCAAAATTCTCCGCAAGGATAGCGGGAATCACAATCGCTTCTCCATAACCCTCGGTGGGTGCTTGAAGCAACTCCATCATAGTACGATTAGACATGGTGACTTCTTGTTCTACAATGGGTTCGTCAATAGGAGATCCTTCACTAGAAGGGGTTGGTGTTCCTTCCTTTCGGTTTCGACGTTTACGTGCACATTTTGCTTGGTTACGAGTTTGTATAAACGTCACGTACAACGTGGGGATGAGCAAAGAAGATTCTTTTTGGTGTTTTTACTTTTTCCAATTTTTTTGTGCTTTTGATTGTATTTATTTTTTTAGATTTTTCTCGTGAATTACGTAGACACAAATCTACAAATCTCCCCTCGAATCGATTTCTCGATTAAAGGAGCCTCAAGGAATGAAAACGATCACGTTGAGTGAACGCCTTCGATGACTTTATAACATTGGTGGAACACCAAAACGTTCAAGAAGGTTAAATCTTTGAAACCAAGTAAATATATATGATACGTACATAATACTTTGGTCGGAAAACCCTCGATTAGCCCTTTTTCTCTTAACACGCACAAGCAAGCGGGGGAAACGAGGCGGCGTGAAGCACTTAAGATCCTTTTTCCCTTAGGTCGTGAAATACAACCGCCTTATACCCACCTTATAGTTTGTGTTAATTAAAATCAAGCTTCTCGAAATTAATTATCTATTTTTCCTTTTTCTTTTGCTTTAGATTCGAATACAATAATTGAGTGATGAAATCCCAATTAAGGTTGCATTTTCACGCTTTTGGAGTATTGTGAATTTATTGTGATACGTAATACAATATAGACATATTTTGTCACAAAAAAACGAAAACCGATAATGCGTATGATTAGAGTGCTAATCACACAAATACTTATTATGGATAATATCAAAAACAAAAATTGTTCAAACTTAACTGTTGGGACTTAGAGATCTTGAGTTGATATGACAAAACAAGATGAAGGACCTAGTAGTAATATATTAGCTTAGATAGTAAGCTAGGGTTGTGATGTAACCCTAGTCCCTCTATTATATAAAGAGGGTAGCACCTTGGTTGTTATTCACTCATTGACAAACAATGTAAACCATAGGTGTGTGTGTGTTCCTCCTACCGTCAAGCCTATAAGGCGCCAGGACTAGTAGCTTATTGTTTAGCAGCTTATTAGTAAGCACTATTAATAGTAATCTTTATTAGTGAAAACCTTGTTCTTGGTTATGATTGTTCTTATTATTATTCCGTTGTGCTAGTTACAATCATGATCATGATATCCTAGATGAGTCTAGATCCTAAGACTCAACAAGTGGTATCAGAGCTTGTTGGCTCTCGATCTGGTTGATCTACAAGGTTTTCATTGTTATGTTATTCTCTGTTTTTGAATAAATAATGATGTTCCTGCTGATCTGGGGTTTTTCCCAACAAACCTTAGATGATTGTTGTTGTTCATATGATATTACTGTGATGTTGCTGCTAGTACTGTGATGTTGATTATACTAGCTTTGGTGAGTTGATTTTCAAATCAATGATGAACCCTAGTATGATTGATGTGTGTGGCTGCTGAGGTTTTATTGCAAAGAATTTCCGTTTTAGGGTTTTCTTATGAAACCCTAGATCCGTGTATTGTTTCTGCAGTCATGATTCACAAGCATGTTGTTGAGCATTGGACGATTAAAAGGACAAGGACAACATGATCAAGCAAGGATGAGAGAGATGGTATATGAGGAGGTGGTCACGTACAAAGGATACAGTTACTGCTGGGCTCGTGTGATGTGTTTTGTACAAAATACTACTTCACATGATACTGGTATTGTAGTACATTTATGGTCCGAGATTTGATTAAAGGACAAAGGGGAAGTACTATTTGCTAAAGTGATTATGTACGAATGGTTTCAAGAAAGCTGGATGGCTCCATTCACGTGCATATCAAAGGAGTGATATGTGGGTACTTGTTGTGAACCAACAGGTACTTTTTGCTTGGTATTTTGTTTTGTTATCATGTTTGCCTCCAAAAAAGATGCGTGGTTATCCACAGGTTCTATTTTTGGTACATGTTTTGTGGACATGATGGATGGAACAAAACGTGTGACTCCAACAACCACCTATGAGAAATATTTTTGGCAATGAGAAACTGTGATTAAATGTAAATCTCATCATTTATAGGATTACATAATATTTATGGATTGGGTTTGGAAAGTATTGTTTCCTAATTGTTAGGAGTATATATTTATCTCCTTTCTATTTGGTCATACACACGTAGGGATAAGATTTGGTTTTAAAAAGGCCACATTCGTGTGAATTCTGTAGGACACGGTTTATCTTCCTGATTTATGGGCAACTTATGAGAAAAGATCTCTTGGTCACGTCTTGCGTGATTTAAGGGGAAATATGGGATGTGAGATTTTTGGCACGTTCACAATTTTGGTATCTCTTGATTGCTATAGTACAGAGATACATCGTGTGTACTAACTATGCACGTTTTGATTGAGTTTGGGCTGGATATTATAATGTTTGGGATGATACGATGTCATACATACTATATACTCTCTTGGTACCATGTTCTCTTTTTACAGCAACGGCGACAGCTTTGGCGACAGTGGTGACAGCATGGGAAAAAAAATGAAAAAAAATTGAGAGAAGGGTTTTGAGAGGCTACGGGTAGGTTATGTTGTTCCTACTGGTGCGTTATGGTTCCCACTGGTCTCATGTTGGTTGTGTTCTTCGTTCCTCCTTGTAATATTAGTCGGTTCCTACTGGTCCGTATCACTGGGTTATATTCTTGCTTGACTTCAGAAGGAGTTGGTTCCTGCTGGCTTGTTGTATATTAACTTTTCTTTGGCCGGTTTTGGTTCCTACTAGTCAAGTAAGATTGCTACTACTCTGATTTAGTGACTAGTTTGATGTTACTACTGTTACTGGAGGAGGAGTTCTCAGCCATCATCATTTAAGTTATGGAGATTCATTGAAGAAGACGCTTGATTATTACTTATTTGATGTTGTAGTTGCTTTTCACAGGTTTTGTGTTCTTATCATATCTTAAAAGGCATGGTGAACCTTTTAAGATAACTTGCTTGGTTTGTATGGTGACGAAGACTTGACATATCTAGCGAAGGGGTACGATCTATTCATATCTTAAAAGGAGTAGGAGCCTTTTTAAGATAACTTGCTCTATGAGTACATTTGCTGTCACTTGAAAGAGTTACGTAATTGTGCTCAGTGTCTCATTTATTTGAGGAATTTGTTCGAGCTCGACGTCACGTGGTTAGTGCAAGACATAAGACACACGTTTGGGAGATTCCACTTCTTCATCAAATTCGTTATACTTGATTTTCTTCATCAGTGATCTCTCCAAGGCACCTACTGGATTCGCCATGCACTTCTTTAGGGGAAGACGATCCCTTTTGAGTTGATGTGACAAAAAGGGGAAGAATGCGTGGATCAAGGGGAAGCTTATTCTTCATCTATATTAGCTTCAAGTGAAGCTTGTGCTTACTGGTTTTGTCAAATCAACTAGGGGAAGATTGTTGGGACTTAGAGATCTTGAGTTGATATGACAAAACAAGATGAAGGACCTAGTAGTAATATATTAGCTTAGATAGTAAGCTAGGGTTGTGATGTAACCCTAGTCCCTCTATTATATAAAGAGGGTAGCACCTTGGTTGTTATTCAATCATTGACAAACAATGTAAACCATAGGTGTGTGTGTGTGTGTGTTCCTCCTGGTGTCAAGCCTATAAGGCGCCAGGACTAGTAACTTATTGTTTAGAAGCTTATTAGTAAGCATTATTAATAGTAATCTTTGTTAGTGAAAACCTTGTTCTTGGTTATGATTGTTCTTATTGTTATTCCGTTGTGCTAGTTACAATCATGATCATGATATCCCAGATGAGTTTAGATCCTAAGACTCAACATTAACACAACACGCCTCCCCGACAACGGCGCCAAAATGATAGTAGTATAAATACGTGTTTTAGGAAAAAGAGCGTATAAAGCGGTAAGTATTAAACAAATGATTTAGGAAAATCAAGTGCTTATGACCCTTTTGTGAGTTCGTTCTCGAGGAGGCTTAAAGTGTGTGTTAAAATTGATGGTATTTGAGATTAATATTAATGGGAAGAAAGAAAAGAGTAAATGATGACGGTTACGATTAAAATTAAACTACGACGAAAGCTAAACAGTAAAACGTAAAAACGTGATGAAATTTAAAAAATACTCTAAAAATTCCTAGAAAATCACAATAAATTCCTAAAAATGCAATTAGAGTATACAAATAATCAAAACTTTTTCAAACCTTTTATTTAATTAATAAATAATATTTTAATACTAATTAAAGCCCTAAAAATAAATTTAATTAATAAAAAGCCCAAAATAAGATTTTTCAATTTGCAAACCTCTAAAATAACTTAATTAAACTAAATTTTTTTTTCAAAATTAAAAACTAATTAAAATGATTAACAATTAAAAATAATATTAAAATAATATTAAAAATTCAAAACTTATAAAAAATTCTAATAAACATGCAAACTAATTTATTTTAGCTTAATAAAACTAGAAATGAAAGTGAAATGACCTAAACACCCCTATTGGGCCTCCAAATGGACCAAAATACAAAACAATCCACTAAATTGGGCTTTTTGGCCCAATAAGCAAAAAGTTCATTAAATAAGCCCAAAACTTCCAGATAAGCTTAAAATTGGATTTTAAACAAAAAACTCTAAACGCCCAAAAGCTGAAAGAGTGCTTATCACAGCTTAATAGTAAACAACTTATTCTTAATGGGCTTTTTGGCCCATTAAGCCATAATCTAATGCCATAAGCTAAAAATTGACACACATCCTTCTCTTGAGTTTATAAAGAATCTTGTAAAAAGAAACTTTAAAAAAGCTCAGGAAATAAGCCTGAAATAAGCAAAAGTTTTCTACACAAGACAACAAAATAGTCGTTTTCGAGTTCTAGAATGTTTCAAGAGCTGATTCAAGTTGCAAAAGGTTTTAAATGACAAAATTAAGCCAAAAAAACAAAAAGTTTTTCAATAAGCACTTACAATAAGCTAAAATGTTGAATAAGCTATTTTGAAAAATAAAAGTCAATTCGTTTTCTATTCAAACCTTGAAACCAAAAGCTATAAGCTACCAGATAAGCTAATAAGATGAAAATAATAAGATCTATCACAAAAGAAAAGTTGTTGCACAATGAAATAAGCTATAATAGCTTATTGATAAGTTGTTAACCAATTAACACTAACAGTGGCAAGCAGTAGTGGGAAAGGAGTTCCCACTGCTTGTGAACCGATTTTCCTTTGAGAGAGTTTTACTTGGTTTCTTTGGACAAGCAAGGCACCCCTACAACCAGTGAGTTGTAGGGAGTCAAGAACAAGCAAGAAAATACAAATTCACTTAGCCAATTGATACAGTTCAAGAAATTATTACACAGACATGGAAATAAGCTTAAAACTGATGAATAAGCAGAGTTTAAGCAAGTATAAGCCTACCAAACTTTACTCAAAGCATACAACAGCAATAATAAACTTAATCTAGCATATTTAAACTGATTTCATGCAATGGTTGAAAGTTTAGATCTAATATCAAGCCTATGTTACTTAACTGATATTACTGATGAATACAAAGAACCTTTTGCTGATGTATTTGACCAAATAATGAGATTCAAAGCCACAAATTAAATATTCAGGTTGCATAGACTTTGGTTAATCACTTTTTAGCCCTAGTTTAGCATTAGATCTAGGTAATGACAAATTTTCAACTCAAAAAGACCTAAAACAACTTGGGTTTTAGCAAAGATTCAGTTAAGTGTTTAAAAGCACCAAGTAAGCTGAATTTTACTATAAACCATCCTAATATCAGATTCAAACACAAAACCACCCTAAACACCTACTCAATTCAACCAAAGTTCAATAATACAGTAATCCCAAACACCACTTTAAAAACTAAAATCAGATTTTATCAAAGCAAAAACGTTTTTAGACCTTGAACAAAACTAAACATGCATCGGAACCACAATACCATGAACTTAGAATAGGATTTATGCATAAGAACACAATATACAGCAGTCTATGCTACTTTCACTTAGCACCAATTTTTGACAGATTGAAAAAGGAAAAGAGGAAAACCTTAGAGACATACATCCATGCCTCTGAATGTTTGAGCTTAAGTGATGGCTAAACAATCACTAGCTTCCAACAAAACACCCTACTAAGATCAACAAAGTGAGAGATAACAAACTATAAAGAAAATGAAAAATAAGCAGATTCTTTCCAAGGGTTTATCCCCACACCTTGAATATTTCCAAACCAAAGGTCTCACTTCACCTTGATAATCTATTATCAGGGTGATATGATCAACCTAGAGTCCAAAAACTTCAAGTGCTTGAACTAGAAACTTGGAAAAATCAGTGATTTTAAAAACCTTGAAACAAACTTGCATAAAACTTAAAACCAAACTTTTTGAAACCTCAAATGAACAAACTAGAAACATTAACTTAACAAACATGGAAGGTAAAATGGTGCTTGGAATTCGTCAACAAATTCAAACTTTTTTCATTCACTTGAAACAAAGATTTACAAACTTGTGACCAAGGAAAACCAAGAACGAGAGAAAAGAAAGGCATCATATGCCTTTATATAGGCGTACCAAATGAACTAGAAGCTGATAAAAAACTAGAAACCCTAATGTATGAAGTCCCAAAATTGCCCTTTGAAGTTTGAATATCTTGAACACATGTGATGGTTTCTTGGCTGTTTGTGGAGATGCGAGCATGGTAGGAGTGATCCTAGACGTCCAAATAAAGCTTAGAAATGAAGCATGAACTTGGCATGTCGATTCTCTGCATGGTTTTGTTTTCTTGCTAGTTCGTGGGTTAGGGGAGCCCTCATGTGACTAAATGTGTAACACCCCCAAATTTATACAACTCAGTTCAGCGGAAGACTAGTTGGTGTTACGGGATAGCACATTACTCACATCATAGACAACGCATAAAAATCGCGTCGTTTACTAATAAATCATTTCCATTCATAAACATCAAAGTTACATAGGTCCCAAGTCATTATATTTCATACAAAGTTTTACAAAGTATTTGAATGGAAAAATATTGTTTAAGTGCGGGCCATGAATTCTTGTAGTCTTCCCGAGAATTACCTTCAAGTACCTGAGATAAAACATGTTAAAAGAAAAGGTCAGCGATAACGCCGAGTGAATTCATAGAGTTTAATAAATTCCATCAATATAATATCAGTATGAAAGTATTACTGAAAATCATTTTGTATAAATCGTTTTGATAGGCCATGAAATAGCCGAAATCATTTTATACAAATCTTTATCGAAAATCATAATATAGGCATTTGCCTTAAAAATCATTATACGAGCCAATGTCGTAATAAAACATCATACAATACGTCTTATGACGTTGTATAAAAATCAAATAAAAATCGTTATATGAATATGGTTATGAAAACCAAAATACAAACATAATATCAATAGTATGACCCAGTATTGCTAGTCAGGCAATACATCGTAATTCGGAGCGTCCAGTAATATTTTGGCGATTGGATTATTATAAGCCGCATGACATTGTTACCTTACTAAACCAACAACGGGTAGCTAACCCGATACCAATTTTGCCCATCTAAAGTAGCGTGTCGTCACAAAGGTCACGCTATTGGAAATCTTCTCATACATTAATTCGCTTACCAATCAATGTGGCACGACGGGGATCAACCGTCAAGGCGCGAACTGGGGTGATCGTCCCCAAATAGTACTATTAAATGCATAAGCGTCTACCAACTCCCGGTAGTTCACAATTCATGCTAATGGGACTTTTAGTGACATAACCTAACTTTAATAATCCAGTTAATTTCATCTATCGGGTCCATTAATCATTTATCGGGTCATACAATCGGGTCATTCAATCATTCGGGTCCAAAATCAATAAACAAACAATCGGGACAAATGGTGTCCAAACTTTTATAAAAACTAACATGTTATCTCCCTCGCGGGTTTATAAAGCATTTATAAAACATTTAAAAGAGTGCGAGGCTATGAACTCACGTTGATGTGGGAAGGCGGGTTGTCGGCAATTCGGACGTACGGTGCGTGCTTCAATCACGGAAACCTAGACAAATAATATTCGTCTTAGACTTATGTCCAATGACTTTATAAAAATATCAATTATGTATACATATGATGATTATATATATATGATGATCAAGTGGGTTTACGTATTCTCGTTTACTCCTTTTAGTGTTATATATCGATAATTTTTATACTAGTTTACTGGTTTTTACCCGTTTACGTGTCTTAAGCCCAATAAGCTTATTATAAGTTATTTAACTTATTTTAATCCATTTTGTACCTATATTATCAGTATGTATACTTTCCAAGTTGGGCCTAAATGGGTTAAGCCCAAATAGATTCTTTTTACAAGTTTTTATCCTATTTAGTCCATTTATTAGTCCAATATGTTTACTTAGCTCGTTAATGTCCGTATGCCCTAAAGTTCGGGTTTTATCGGTTTTTACTTGTTATACATGTCTATATATCAGTATGTAAGTTTTATAAAGTTTTCATTAGACGGGTCCAACCATCTAAGTTTTATTTAACAAAAACGTTAATTTTACGGCAATAGCCGAAAAAGTCGTAAAAATCATGTTTATAGTTTTATAACTTATAAAACTTAACAAGTTTCCATTTTCATCATTTATACACTTATTACACCTTTTATATATTTATATAAATAAGTTTTATAAGTTAGTGGGTTTTTATTTACATTTTATATATTAAAATGTGAGTGCTTATATAATAGTATTATTCTTTAATTTCCAAAAATCTGATTTTTAACTTCATCTTCACCAAAAATGCCATATCTTGAGTTCTACATGGAGATAGAAGCTCAAATTTTTATCACATAAACTACATGATATTTTCTACATTTAACTCTTCTATAGCTACTGTTGAATCATCTTCTAAATATTTTCTAAAAATCGTCCAAAACAGTAACTTCAGATTTATACCCTAAACTTGTTTTGATCATATCTCACTCATTATTTTGATTCCATTGCATGGCCAACTCTCACATGTGTACAAGACCCATAGCTTACTGTAAATGGGTTCTACTTCATCATATTATCAGTTTACCACTTGGTTCTTTACTGTTTTATACAGCCATGCAAATTAATCAAGATTTTAACCTTGTTTCATATGGTTTTTCACCTTTTTATCCATGATTATCAACAACAAATCCCCACATAACATTTTTATCATCATATAATCATCATAAATATATACAATAGGAAATAAAATACATGTTTACATAATCAAAATAATAAGAAGGTGAGGAGGACAATCTTTATACCACCATCTTGATGTAAGTTATGATTTTGACATGGTTTTTGATGAAGAAACTTGTGCTTAGCCAACACCATCTTCAAGAACTCCAATCTTCATCAACTCCTTGTGGAAAATCAGCCTCATGACACCATGAAAACTCCTCCATGGATGTTATAAGTTGCACCAATCTTCATCTTTTTGAATGGGGATTAACATATGTTAATTATAACATATGTTTATGGTTAAATTTTGATCAATGATGGTGTTTAATGGAGATGAGGGACGGCATTATTGAGAGAGAGTGGGAGAGTTTAGTTGTTTTTGCATGTTACAAATGAGAGTAAGTGGTTTTTGGTAGCTTGTTTTGTGGTAAGCTAGCTTCATTGTGAAGCTAAGACATGTGTTGCCTTAGTTAACTAAAGAGTTGACACCTCATGGTGTAACTAACATAATGTGGCCGGTTTTGTGAGTGGGGTGGGACAAGTGTCCCACTTGTCTCATCCCATTTAGTTACGGGTACTCCTCGATTCTAGTTTCCTCGATTTGCGTGCCCTCGGGTCGTTTTACGAAAAACGTTTTTATAAATTATGAATCGACGTCACAAAACGAATCCAATAAAAATTGTTTCATCAAAAACGGAGTTCGAAAACGTAAATACGTAATCCTAAGGTTTCCGGTTTAGTCGTAAAGGACGTTAAAATAAAATCGTAAGTCCTAGTCTCTTCTCGTAAATTTGTGAGTTTATGAACCAACACAAATTTAAAACTCCAAAATAGTATTCACGGATAAATTTATTTTCTGAAATGTCGGACTGTCACCAAAGACGGTGTATGTAAACGTAAGCACGTAACGTTGAATCCTCCGGTTTAAACGTAGTCGATGCTACTTCAAGACGTAAATCCAAATTTCTTCCCAAAAATAAGTGAGTTCATATTGTAACATTAAAATAGTATTTTCAAATAATATTTGAGAATAAAATATCAATCGTAAATTGACGGATTGTCACAGCATTTACCCCTAAACAGGATCTTTGTCCTCAAAGATCATCTTACTACTCGCTTCTTATAGAGTTAAAGCCATGTGGGTATTTCCTCCACATTCGGTCTTTTCTCACAAGTGAAATTACAATACGCGAGTTTCATCAAACATAACTACGGGAATAAGATCAGGCTAAATGTTGACTTACTTTCTCTATTCATGATGTTCACGGGTTTCTGATGAATGCAACTTTTCGCCGATCTAAGCTTTACTAAGAACAATCAGATTTTCACTTGATAGATATTCCATCAAGTTCGATTTACGAAACATAATTCACGCAGTCTTTGAAGTCCTAGGGTAGATCCAGCTTGTATGCCTTTCAATCCCAACTTTTACATCATCTCAATGGTCCCAAACAACGGGGACTTATATCCCATGATTTGTCAGATCATGAATTCATTTTTCCAAGGTTAAAAATTGTGGCATAACTTCGCTACCCATTTGGCACTTCAAGATCTACTTTTCATATTCACATATCCTCTTGCCCACTATCGGCATTCAATAATCAGATCCTAATTTCAACAATCATTTCAGATCTCGCGGGTCGGGTATTTTGCAAGGATAGGTTCGCCATCATAGGAAACCTTAAACCTGAAAGACATGTCCAACTCACAATGGGTGTATGTCGGATGTCTTCATCTTAACTCATGCTTACAGATGCTCTAATATTTAGATTCTAACAAGATTTGATCTCGATCCTAATACGATGATTATCAATGATAATCTCTCCAAAGGAAAATGATTATACGGTCTATTACCAAAGGTCATTCATTCAAACATAAAATAGCACTTATATTGCTCTGTATCGTTACTTTACCTCGTCCCTTCGATTTGGGATGGTACATAGTACTCTCATCAAGGTTCGTTCTTATTGATTTCTGAGAAAATCTCTAGAAATTCGATGCGAAGCGAGGATCTTGATATAGATGATCGATACAGGCACGTTATGTTTACACAACTCTTTTGCATTTATCATTAACGAGAATGATATTAGCAGATTTGGTCAGTCTGTCGACGATGACCCAAATCGAATCAAATTCAGATGATGACCTTTGCAATAGCTAGACGTTTACCAATGTATGAGGCGATGTCTGCCTTCATAATTGCCATCAGTACAACTTCTTCAGACAAAGATACTTTTAGTCATAAAATGACATACATATAATACTTATACTTACAAATTCCAACATAGCTATATCTCACAATCCTTCATAGTTAGGCAACCATAAACGGCCTTTTATACGTTTAACGCTATCGGCTTCTCAATTTTTAATGATTCACATTATCCGTGAACCCCTTTTATTAACTATATTATCCCTTTTATAAGCATCGGTTCTGTTTTAAATTGTTCGGCAATTTATTTTGCACCTTCATTATTAAGGAACATGTCCTAATTGGTTCTTTATCTTTTCTACATAATGCATCGGTATTAATATTCACTTCTCATGATGATATAATTATCATGTCTACAATTCCCTCAGATATTCTTTCTATATTATGCGCTAGTATTTACGTTCAACTTTCTTCATATTTTCTAAGTTTTAGTTTCTTCTCATCTATCATTTTTATCCGTTTTACTCAATCCGATGTCTAAAGCGTTGATAATTATTATAATTAATTAAATAATTATTAGTTAATTTTTATGAAGCGTAAAAGTTTTTAAATTTCTTAGTTCGACCAATTATATAAATTGTTCAAAAATAAATTTGAATTTAATTAACAAGATTTTTGGTTGATTTATCGAAAATATTTAATAAGATTCGTAAATGTTTGAAAAATCTTTGTTTATACTTTGGTCGAAATTTCTTTAGTTTGAAAAGCGTAAATTATTGTTTCAAATTTCAAGTCATGTTTTATATAGTTTCCTTAATTCCTCTTAAGTTGTCTAGAAGTATACACAAACATTTACCCCTAAACAGAAGTTTAGTTAAATGGTTTGTGTATAAGGGAATAATCCCTTAAAATCCTTTGTTAAAATATTTGTCAAAATATATTTGCACTTTCTTTTTAGTAAAATCCAAAGTCTTAAAGGGCTCTTAATTTTTGAAGAGTCAATTTATATTCCATTATCTATTAATCACATGGTTAAATCATGTAAAGATTCAAGTCTTTAATCACGTGTTAGTTATTCAAGGTTCAGGTTTTCATTGTTCGGCCAATTTAAGGCAGTCTATAAATAATTATTAACTCATTATTATTCTTATATACAAACAAATAGTCCTAAATGATCACAAGCATGAATTTATCAAATTACAGCCTACACACGTGATTCACCAAATTTATGAATACTACATGTGCATCGGTCAATCCAAACGACACCACGTGGAACTCATAATGTTCATTACAAGCACCGGATGTAGTGATTGAAATAGATAATCTCTTTCGCAGATGCGAAGTTGATGATAACCATGCTATGGATCAAATTTGCTAGAACCTTGTAAATGATCGAACAATTCTTCCATTTCGAGTTATGGATATCGTTTTCGATTGTCAATTTACTCAGTCACAGTAATCTATACATGTAAGGAAAGATAACACCATAGCTCTTCAGGATGACAGGCTTGGTATAATAAAATCTTTCTCCGACAACTATCTCAGTTGTACGGTAATTCCTTTAATTTAGATGGTGCTGACGTACAGTGCACAAGCCCCAAGTGCAGCACCGGAAATATAATCAATACCAATTTCAACTTGCCTTAGTGGCGAAGGTCTAGGTAACTCATTAACAAATACTTACTAAAGTTTTAGATAACATTATCATCTTTTAATACATTCATATTAGGTTCTTCTAGATTATAATATCTATTACAAATTCACAATCATTCACGGTATAAGTTCAAGTCTTAATACAGGATAATCATCCATCAAGAATTATTCAGATCACTTTTGATAATCAACATCTTATCATTTAGGGAAATTCTACTCGAGTTCCCATCAATTAAGACAATGTCGTCATGTCATAATCAATCAATCCATTCTACCGGCATTATCAACTTTCCAGTTTCATTGCCGTCGATAAGATGTGAACTTCTCAAAAGACTACTAATAACTCATAATCCTTCACAAATTCAAGGATATCTGGAGACACAACTACCATCTAAAGAGTAAGGTCAACGCATAATCTACGCGAGAGAATTTCAAATCAGATTCAGACGAAAACATTTAATGAATATGAATATATCCCATGTTTTCATGATTCGAGTACGCATTCGAAAGCTCCTCGGATCGTTACCCAGGTCACTCAAATGAAATCAAATCAAGAGAAATGATAAGAACGTCAATACATCCAGTCGGGTATCAACACTCGGTAATCAAATACTTTTCCTAAGAATCTCACTACGGGAGAATTGGACAAGAAAGAATTGTCAATTGTCAAATAAGATAATTTCCACAGATGAGTAAATTCGACTCAGAAGAATAGGTGTTATAGGCACATATGTAGGTGTCCCTAACATTATGTCCTTATTTTTCACTTCTTGCAGATCTCATTAAAATTTAATCTTTCACAATCCTCAATGAAAATGTAGTGTTTATTCATTAGTTTTATGGTGACTACTAATCAGTCTTGCATAGTCCATTCCAAATTGTATGTAGGCGCGCAACTATATACAATTTCAAGATTAACGATGCAATACTCAGTTCGTCAAGATTTTATCATCATGTTTATAATGAAAATCATTTTCATGCTTAATTCTCAAATAAGAATCAAGAATATATTTACAAAGATTTCCTTTGTTATGGAAATAATTAAGTTTTCCAAAGTGTTTTATAAAAAAAAACTTCATTTCGATAACAATCACTTACAATTCTTACTTTGAGTAATCCTTTTAGTGATGAAAATTCAAATTTTCTCAAAGGATACCGTTTTATCTTTATAAAAACAATGAGCGATCTGCAAAGGAGTGATAAAAGCTTGTTCACCAAGAATTAACTACGATATGATAGGAAATGAGCTTAGCCAATTAATCATGAGGTTCATGACCTTGATGGCACTCAGAAAGAATAATTCACAACGTAACTCAAATCAAGATGAGTACTTGTTCAATGGTTGCATCACTAATGCGAGCATTAGAATGAAGCAATAAAAGATAGATAACATCGATACATGTAGGATTTAGCAATCAAAGGTAGTCTTTTCATTAATCACAAACAAGTCAAAATTGTACCGTAACACATTACGCGTCACTATGTCATACAATTCTCAGAACTCATCCTACCAACTGATATCTCAGTTAAGTTAGGGATTTTTAAAAGATACCACAATGAATACTAATCTACAAGAGTCATTAGGTGTCCTGCCTGTCCTAGAAGATCCATCGGTCCCAATTCAGAAGAAGATTTCTTCAATTTATTTATTGGACACTGGGCATCCTCATTAGTGGACAATGGCCTAGGAACAACACTTAACACAAACCTACAATCAATTAAAACCTTATAATTTATTCACAGGACTTAACGACTTATATTAACAATCTCATATTCCATATAGGTTAAGTTTCACTTTATTCAAGTTTTAACCAATTTTATACTCAATTCGATATCCTACTTCATTCTTCAATACTTTCAACCTTATTCTTAGGCCTTATAGGCAATAAAAGCTCGATATGATTCAACACTCAATTTCCAATCCTATTAGCTCTTACAACAACAATTATCAAATGAGTCACTAGCATGAAATGACTTGATCATTCAACTAGACTTCTCGGAAAGGTATTAGTGGCATGAGGCTTTTGGGTAATGGTTCCAATAACAGCCTCAAATGCAACATTCACCCTTTCGATTTCAAATTTAAGAATTGGATGACAACGAATTAGATGACATCTTTCCAGGTGATAACGTTTTGTCAAACTCCACTCTATAAGGAAAGATCGTCATGACATCGATATCATATTTAATCTCGCCAATTCTTCTTCAATATCACAATCAACTACTATCTACATTTCTACGAATATCAACCATTTGTTGGGATCATAAATATCCACAACCTGGTTTAGATCTAGGATAGCTAGAATTCCTACGAGAATAGCTTAGATTAATTTACTAGGGGAGTTAGGGTTTCTTGTGACAATCTACGTCGTATAAATACCTCGTATAAATATCAAAATAATCATTAAATAATCATGTAATAAAATTACATCATATATATATAATCCAAGTTATATATATATTAAAATAACACTTCTCAGTCTGGCCTTGTCGGTAACTCGGGAATTCTTCGGCACCGTTATAGTCAAAAGATTTTTAGACATTTTTAGAAAAATGTTTATAGTTAAAAGATTTTGAAATGTTTTATTCAAAACCTTGGTTTTAAAAATCTTTCGTTCTCTATAACGAGAGCTCTGGTACCAAACTGTAACACCCCCAAATTTATACAACTCAGTTCAGCGGAAGACTAGTTGGTGTTACGGGATAGCACATTACTCACATCATAGACAACGCATAAAAATCGCGTCGTTTACTAATAAATCATTTCCATTCATAAACATCAAAGTTACATAGGTCCCAAGTCATTATATTTCATACAAAGTTTTACAAAGTATTTGAATGGAAAAATATTGTTTAAGTGCGGGCCATGAATTCTTGTAGTCTTCCCGAGAATTACCTTCAAGTACCTGAGATAAAACATGTTAAAAGAAAAGGTCAGCGATAACGCCGAGTGAATTCATAGAGTTTAATAAATTCCATCAATATAATATCAGTATGAAAGTATTACTGAAAATCATTTTGTATAAATCGTTTTGATAGGCCATGAAATAGCCGAAATCATTTTATACAAATCTTTATCGAAAATCATAATATAGGCATTTGCCTTAAAAATCATTATACGAGCCAATGTCGTAATAAAACATCATACAATACGTCTTATGACGTTGTATAAAAATCAAATAAAAATCGTTATATGAATATGGTTATGAAAACCAAAATACAAACATAATATCAATAGTATGACCCAGTATTGCTAGTCAGGCAATACATCGTAATTCGGAGCGTCCAGTAATATTTTGGCGATTGGATTATTATAAGCCGCATGACATTGTTACCTTACTAAACCAACAACGGGTAGCTAACCCGATACCAATTTTGCCCATCTAAAGTAGCGTGTCGTCACAAAGGTCACGCTATTGGAAATCTTCTCATACATTAATTCGCTTACCAATCAATGTGGCACGACGGGGATCAACCGTCAAGGCGCGAACTGGGGTGATCGTCCCCAAATAGTACTATTAAATGCATAAGCGTCTACCAACTCCCGGTAGTTCACAATTCATGCTAATGGGACTTTTAGTGACATAACCTAACTTTAATAATCCAGTTAATTTCATCTATCGGGTCCATTAATCATTTATCGGGTCATACAATCGGGTCATTCAATCATTCGGGTCCAAAATCAATAAACAAACAATCGGGACAAATGGTGTCCAAACTTTTATAAAAACTAACATGTTATCTCCCTCGCGGGTTTATAAAGCATTTATAAAACATTTAAAAGAGTGCGAGGCTATGAACTCACGTTGATGTGGGAAGGCGGGTTGTCGGCAATTCGGACGTACGGTGCGTGCTTCAATCACGGAAACCTAGACAAATAATATTCGTCTTAGACTTATGTCCAATGACTTTATAAAAATATCAATTATGTATACATATGATGATTATATATATATGATGATCAAGTGGGTTTACGTATTCTCGTTTACTCCTTTTAGTGTTATATATCGATAATTTTTATACTAGTTTACTGGTTTTTACCCGTTTACGTGTCTTAAGCCCAATAAGCTTATTATAAGTTATTTAACTTATTTTAATCCATTTTGTACCTATATTATCAGTATGTATACTTTCCAAGTTGGGCCTAAATGGGTTAAGCCCAAATAGATTCTTTTTACAAGTTTTTATCCTATTTAGTCCATTTATTAGTCCAATATGTTTACTTAGCTCGTTAATGTCCGTATGCCCTAAAGTTCGGGTTTTATCGGTTTTTACTTGTTATACATGTCTATATATCAGTATGTAAGTTTTATAAAGTTTTCATTAGACGGGTCCAACCATCTAAGTTTTATTTAACAAAAACGTTAATTTTACGGCAATAGCCGAAAAAGTCGTAAAAATCATGTTTATAGTTTTATAACTTATAAAACTTAACAAGTTTCCATTTTCATCATTTATACACTTATTACACCTTTTATATATTTATATAAATAAGTTTTATAAGTTAGTGGGTTTTTATTTACATTTTATATATTAAAATGTGAGTGCTTATATAATAGTATTATTCTTTAATTTCCAAAAATCTGATTTTTAACTTCATCTTCACCAAAAATGCCATATCTTGAGTTCTACATGGAGATAGAAGCTCAAATTTTTATCACATAAACTACATGATATTTTCTACATTTAACTCTTCTATAGCTACTGTTGAATCATCTTCTAAATATTTTCTAAAAATCGTCCAAAACAGTAACTTCAGATTTATACCCTAAACTTGTTTTGATCATATCTCACTCATTATTTTGATTCCATTGCATGGCCAACTCTCACATGTGTACAAGACCCATAGCTTACTGTAAATGGGTTCTACTTCATCATATTATCAGTTTACCACTTGGTTCTTTACTGTTTTATACAGCCATGCAAATTAATCAAGATTTTAACCTTGTTTCATATGGTTTTTCACCTTTTTATCCATGATTATCAACAACAAATCCCCACATAACATTTTTATCATCATATAATCATCATAAATATATACAATAGGAAATAAAATACATGTTTACATAATCAAAATAATAAGAAGGTGAGGAGGACAATCTTTATACCACCATCTTGATGTAAGTTATGATTTTGACATGGTTTTTGATGAAGAAACTTGTGCTTAGCCAACACCATCTTCAAGAACTCCAATCTTCATCAACTCCTTGTGGAAAATCAGCCTCATGACACCATGAAAACTCCTCCATGGATGTTATAAGTTGCACCAATCTTCATCTTTTTGAATGGGGATTAACATATGTTAATTATAACATATGTTTATGGTTAAATTTTGATCAATGATGGTGTTTAATGGAGATGAGGGACGGCATTATTGAGAGAGAGTGGGAGAGTTTAGTTGTTTTTGCATGTTACAAATGAGAGTAAGTGGTTTTTGGTAGCTTGTTTTGTGGTAAGCTAGCTTCATTGTGAAGCTAAGACATGTGTTGCCTTAGTTAACTAAAGAGTTGACACCTCATGGTGTAACTAACATAATGTGGCCGGTTTTGTGAGTGGGGTGGGACAAGTGTCCCACTTGTCTCATCCCATTTAGTTACGGGTACTCCTCGATTC
Source organism: Glebionis coronaria (assembly GCA_025667525.1). Lineage (NCBI taxonomy): Eukaryota > Viridiplantae > Streptophyta > Magnoliopsida > Asterales > Asteraceae > Glebionis > Glebionis coronaria. The sequence continues at coordinate 137,015,303 of CM046878.1, forward strand.
TAGTTTCCTCGATTTGCGTGCCCTCGGGTCGTTTTACGAAAAACGTTTTTATAAATTATGAATCGACGTCACAAAACGAATCCAATAAAAATTGTTTCATCAAAAACGGAGTTCGAAAACGTAAATACGTAATCCTAAGGTTTCCGGTTTAGTCGTAAAGGACGTTAAAATAAAATCGTAAGTCCTAGTCTCTTCTCGTAAATTTGTGAGTTTATGAACCAACACAAATTTAAAACTCCAAAATAGTATTCACGGATAAATTTATTTTCTGAAATGTCGGACTGTCACCAAAGACGGTGTATGTAAACGTAAGCACGTAACGTTGAATCCTCCGGTTTAAACGTAGTCGATGCTACTTCAAGACGTAAATCCAAATTTCTTCCCAAAAATAAGTGAGTTCATATTGTAACATTAAAATAGTATTTTCAAATAATATTTGAGAATAAAATATCAATCGTAAATTGACGGATTGTCACAAAATGAGTGAGGTGGAAGCCAAGTAAGTTGTGGGGTTTTGTTTATTAAACCCTTAATCATAATTCTGGAGTAGATTAGGGTTTAATTCCAACGGATTAAGAAAAACCCAAATGTGTTCTTGGTGTGAATAGTGTGGGTTTTGATCAAGGTTTAGTTTTAAATATGTGTTAAGGCGCCAAGTTAATAAACTAATTAATAATTAGTTTAATAAACGGTTAGTGGTTTGTGATGTGGCAAAAGGGTGTGTTTTGATTGGATGAGAGAGATAGTGCGGTGAGGTGGCAGCCATTGATCGGTCTAGGTAAGAATTGTTGTCTTACATGTTTGGTCCCTCATTTCTCTTCTTTCTTTCATTTGTAGTTTTAACAGCCCAAACTCAATATCCTTTGTAAACAAAGTTTTTGTTTTTGCATTTTGACCACAAAAACTTTCCAATGGTGTTATAAAGGACTTGTTTTGTAATTTCATGATATTTGAAGAGCCATTCTTGACATGTATTCATTCTTTAAGGTCTTCACTTGTATTCTTGACTTTGTGGAGGAATAAAAGTGACAAGTCTTAAATTTGGAAGGACCAATCTTGCCAATTCTTAAAAGTTGAGGGTTCTTTTTGTAAATTTGACAAACTTTAGGGACCAAACTTGTAATTATGAATATACAAGGGTATAAAGTGTCAGTTATTCAATAATGAAGGACCCTTCTTGTACAATCTTCCATTCTTCAAGGACTTTTCTTAGAAAATCAACTCTAGGGTCCGGTTCATTGTGCGACTTCTTTTCCCGAGTTCATTTTTGATTGATTCTTGTGATCTTTTGTCATTTTCTCAATATTCATACCTAGAATACACATTGAGCAAACACAAGCATATACATGGCAATTTTTATGATATTTTTACCATTTTAAGCCTGTTTTGGACGATGAGACTATGTATAAAAGCAGTCTCATCACTCCCCTATACTAAACCATTGCCGTGCCTTCACACAATGCTAGAATAAAGTATATTAGCATCTCCAAAATTCATTTTTTATCAACTTTTATTGAAACATAAACTTACTACACTACTACTACTTGCTACTACTTGCGTTTTAGACATAATGTATGATTTTCATCGCAAAATGGGACGTTTAGGTTCATAGAATAAAAACACGTGAATGCTTTGTTAGAAATAATTTTGTCATCCTCGATTTTCACCCAATTCTATGCCAAGAATGTAACGAGATCATTGTCATTATAAGTTAGTAATGCTAACACTACCCATATGCCCTAATCACGTACTTAGACTCCCTTAATCCTAAGTGGTATCTCTTATATTTCATTTTTTATCTTGAATGATCATGATGATACATTATTGAATTATGCGATGATAGAGATTAAGGTCCAAAAATAGAGTCATAACGGTGTAACCAATACCATCGAATTAATAAACCCCCTAATAGATAACGATGTCAAAAAAATAAGTCAACAAGAAGGATCGATAAACATGATTTTATAACAGTTTTGAACATGAGACTTATTACCAAGACTTTTATACGCCCCCTAACGAATGGGCCTTATTATCATAGGTTTACCTCCATCTTTTATTCAACTCCGCCATGGAGCTTTTATTATGACTTCGGTCTTGCCTTGCCTTTTATTTAACCTCGCCATGAGGTGTTTATTATGGCCAAAGACATATATCCTCACGCTAAAGCGAATTTTGGATCTTTAAAGCTTCAAAGTTTAAGGCTTGTTAACTTTCAATTTTGCATAGATTTTTCGGCCTTGTGAGCTTGAAATTTTTGCTTGATTTAGGTGAGTGGGCACTTAAATTTATTATTGGGTGAAGTTTTCGATTATTCAGGGTAACAATACTTCAAAACCGTGACGCTGGCGATACCTTAATGTTTTCCCAATTTAATTACATGGAAGCTACTAGAAAAGATTAGAAACCAACAATCAAGACTAAACCGCTAAGCCAATACTTATTAGCAAAATATATATACAAGCGAAAGGAGAATAAGCAAACAATTAGAACACATGAGCTTTTGAAAGAATATGTGTACTCTACGTTTAGTATAGTAACTTATAATTAACTCTATCATTTCTCGTCCTCATTTAAGAGACATAGCCTAATATAAGTTAAGGAATCGAAGCTAAGTGCTCAACACGCACGGTCGAGTAAAAAATTACTCTTATTCTCGCCATCAAAAAATCTACATTCGTGTCTCCAAACACATATGAAAACATGAGAAAATTTTTAAAAGTTGGCCATTTTTAGCCTTCTTTGCAACAAAATGATAAACAAAACGATAAAATTTGGAAAGTGTGAAGGTTTAGCAAGGCAAGTATCTATTCACCCCCCATACTAAAGTTAAACATTGTCCTCAATGTTTCGAGTCTACGGGTAGGATACCCCCATACTAGAGACGAGGTCGAATGCTTAATCTACCATGGAAAGGGTGGAACCATTAAATCTATAGCCATTTATGAAGTGTGCTAATAAGACCTAAGGTTAGAACAATCAAGGATATATCATATGGATATCGAGAAATTCTTTAAAGAAAACGATCGAGTTCTTACGTAAAACGAACACGAGAGGCTCCAATCGTGAAGATGATCATCTAAAAACCACAATTCACAAACAACCACGAAACAAAGGTTGGAAGGGCACAAATCCCCTCACATTAGATACATTAGAAAGCGATAATATGTACATGGATAAGCATGGGAACTCCCCACGAGGCACCTCATTTTTGATTACCGAGTCATGAGCTCGACTCGATCTCCTCAATACTAATTATCATTGGGGAAGGTGGCTTGGTCGAGGTCGTCCAAAGAAGGGACTTCCCCACCAAAGTAGTGCTTCAACCTATGGCCATTCACCTTAAATTTAAGACCATCATTTTAAGCTAGCTCGATGGTCCCATAGAGAAACCCTTGGGTAATGGTGAATGGTCCGGACCAACGGGATTTCAACTTTCCAGAAAATATTTTCAATCTTGAGTTAAAAAGTAACACTTGATCTCCAATGTTAAAAACCCGGTTTTTAATTTTAGAATCATGAAAATTTTTAATTTTCTCTTTGTAAATCAAAGAATTTTCATAAGCAATGTCTCTCAATTCATCTAATTCATTCAATTTCATTTTCTGGTGTTTTCCCGCGGTCTCAATGTCATCATTACAATGCTTTAGGGCCCAATAAGCCTTGTGTTCGAGCTTAATTGGCAAGTGACAATTCTTCCCATGCACGAGCTTATAAGGAGTGCACCCAATGGGTGTCTTATGAGCGGTACGAAAGGCCCATAAAGCATCGTCTAACTTATCTGACCAAGATTGTCGGTTCTCTCCTATCGACCTCTCCAAAATTCTCTTCAAAGCTCGGTTTGAAACCTTTACTTGCCCACTCGTTTGTGGGTGATAAGCCATAGAAAGCCGATGTGTAACCCCATATTTCTTTAGAACCTTTTCAAATTGTTCGTTACAAAAATGGGTTCCACGATCGCTTATGATAGCACGGGGGGTTCCAAACCGAGAGAATAATTTCTTCAACAACTTGACTACCACACGAGCATCGTTCGTGGGAAAATCCTTAGCTTCCACCCACTTGGATAGGTAGACAACGGTGACAAGGGTGTACTTATTACCACGAGATGATGGGAACAACCCCATAAAATCAATGCCCCACAAATCAAAGATCTCACACACTTTGATGATGTTTTGTGGAATTTTATCATTTTGTGAGGCTTTTCCTTAACGTTGGCATGAGTCACACGACTTGACAAGTGCGTGCGTATATCGGTAAATAGTAGGCCAAAAGAAACCGGCATCAAAGACCTTCTTTGTCGTGAGATTAGCACCATGGTGACCACCCGTGGGTCCCTCGTGACAAGCTCTAAGGATATTAGAAGCTTCAGTGCCAAACACACAACGTCGAATAATTTGATCCGCACAAGTCCGAAATAGATAAGGGTCGTCCTAAAAGTAGAACTTGACGTCACGAAAGAATTTCCGTTTTTGTTGTGTCGTCATACCCTTAATGATGAAGTTCCCCGCATAGTCATTTGCGATGTTCGCAAACCATGGGGTTGAAGAATATTTCTTGGAATTCACTACACCAAGTTTCTCGAGAGGAAATGTTTCGGTGATTTCCTTGTTCTCGTACACACTTTGGTGAGGATCTTCCAAACGAGAGAGGTGATCGGCCGCAAAATTCTCGGCTCCTTTTTTGTCAAGTATTGTGACATCAAATTCTTGTAGGAGGAGAATCCAACGAAGCAGTCTCAGCTTAGCATCAAGCTTAGATAAGAGGTACTTGATAGCCTAATTATTCGTATACACTATGCTTTTGGTCTAGACTAGATAAGGTCGGAATTTCTCAAATGCATACACCACGGCAAGGAATTCCTTTTCCGTTGTGGTGTACTTAAGTTGAGCCTCGGTCATCGTCTTACTAGCATAGTGAATAGGCAAGAAAAGCTTATCATGACGTTGCCCTAAAACGACCCCAATAGCGTAATCACTTGCATCACACATGAGCTTAAAGGGGAGGTTCCAATTGGGAGCAACAATAATGGGAGCTTCGGTAAGTTTCCTTTTAAGGATCTAAAAGGCTCGAACACAATCTTCGTTAAAGACAAATGGAGCGTCTTTTTCGAGGAGGTGTGTAATGGGTCGAGATATCTTTGAAGAATCCTTGATGAATCGACGATAAAAGCCAGTGTGGCCTAGGAAACTCCTAACTCCCTTGACGGTTTTGGGATGAGGTAATTTGGCGATGACGTCTATCTTAACTTTGTCTACCTCAATCCCCGCTTTCGAGACCTTGTGCCCTAAGACGATTCCTTCCTTACACATAAAATGACATTTTTCCCAATTGAGCACAAGGTTGGTTTCCTGACAAGTTTCAACATTTGTTTCAAATTTCCTAAACACGAAGTGAACGAATCTCCAAACACGGAAAAGTCATCCATGAAGACTTCCATCGTCTTCTCGATCATGTCATGAAAAAAAGCCATCACGCACCTTTGAAAGGTTCCCGGTGCATTACAAAGTCTGAATGGCATTCTAGGATAGGCAAACGTTCCATATGGATACGTAAACGTAGTTTTTTCTTGATCCCGAGGATCGATGGGGATTTGAAAGTAACCAGAAAAACCATCTAAAAAGCAATAATAATCGTTTCCTGCAAGACGCTCCCACATTTGATCCATGAAGGGCAAGGGAAAATGGTCTTTACGAGTGGCGTCATTTAACTTACGATAGTCAATACACACCCTCCAACAGGTAACGAGTCGAGTTGGAATTAACACGTTGTTATCGTTTGGTACAACGTTCATTCCTCCCTTTTTAAGGACACATTGAATGGGGCTCACCCAAGGGCTATCGGGAATGGGGTAAATCATTCACGCGTCAAGGAGTTTAAGGACTTCCTTTTTTTATGACATCGTGAATTTTAGGGTTTACCCTTCTTTGACATTGAATTGCGGGCTTGTAGTCCTCCTCCATTAAAATTTTGTGTGTACAAAATTTTGGGTCGATACCCTTAATGTCGGATAATTACCATGCAATTTCACCTTTGTGAGCTTTCAAGACATCGATAAGTGCGGTTTTTCATCATCCGAAAGATCCTTCACAATAATAACCGGCAACTTATCGTCTCCTTCCAAGAATACGTATTCAAGACGAGGAGGAAGATCTTTCAACTCGAGGATTGGTGGCTCCTCGATTGAAGATTTGGGTTTGATACTCATAACCTCCACCGACGGAGGAAATGGGAAATCGTTTAGAAAATCCTTGATAATCAAAAAGTCCTCATCATCGTCGAGGTCTTCGGTAGAAGTTCGAGGTACATCAAACTCTTCCAAAGTAATACCACCTCCTTCAAATAGAGTGAAAGATGGTGTCGAATTATCAAGAATAGGATCCAGCATAGTGGGATTGCCATTATTTGATTCATCGACAAAACCTAAAATCTATTATGAAAATTCCTCGTAAAACACATCGATTAAATCAATATGGTTTAAAGTCGCGATAGAATAAACATGAGAGAGTTGAGAGTTTTGAGTTGCGTTTATAGCTGGTTCCTCGTTGTTGAAACGTAAGGTGATTTTCCTTGCATGCACATCAATAAGCGCTCTCGACGTATCTAAAAACGAATGATGAGATGGCATTTATACATGATCTCATCGTTCTTTTCGGGCTTTAAATGCACAAAAATGTCATAAAATACCATATATATGCTTGTGTTTGTTTACTTGTGTATTTTAGGTATGGATATCGTGAAAAAGACAAAAGATCACAAGATACAAGGAAAAACGGACACGAGAAACGAAGTCGTACAAAGAACCGGGCCCTAATTCATGGAAAACTCAACAAATACCCTTGAAGACTTGAAGACATACAAGATTGATCCTCATTTATTGAAGAAATGACACTTAAAACCCTTGTATATTAATAATTATAAGTTTGGTCCCTTAAGTTTGTCAAAATTACACAAAAGGTCCCTCAACTTTGAAGAAATGGCAAGATTAGTCCCTCAACAATTTCAAATTGTCAATTATGGTCCCTCATCAAGCCAAAGATACATTGAAGACCTTTGAAGATCAAGAATGTCCAAAATCAGTCCTTCAAATATGCAAAAGTGGCAAAAGTAACCCTTATAAACCCTTTTGGAAAGTTATGTGCCAAAACTGCCAAAGTGTGAAAGTTAAATACAAAGGAAATCAAGTTTCTATGGCTGAAAACACGTTTTACCAAAAATCCCAAAATACAAGGGCCATTTGTGTGCAGTGAAACATTCAAACTCCCAAATTGCGCCAAATAACTTCCATTCCCCCAATTTCGGATCAAACGTTTTACTATTCACTTTTACCAACCCAGAATTTACACCAACTTAAACAAAGGGTAAATCTAAATTAACCTTACCCACACTTGATTCGCATGTGCAGAAACAAATCCCACACACAAAATACTCACTCCCACTACTCCTTGGACCCCACACTCAACCTCCTTAACCAATGAAAATGCAACTTATCCTCCAAGTAAAATGACGTGGCCAAATCAACAACCTAGACTCTTTGCTTCATATCAAAGCTGAAATGAACATCCAAGATGCTTTTGAACAGCTCATTCCATCAAAACGTCTAGAAGGACCAAGGGCATTTTAAAGAATTTAGTGCTAGGGTTTGTGAGTAGTGTTTAGCCAGGCATTTGCCTACAAAAGGAGACCTCAACATGTGAGAGTCCCTTCGTTCCAGATTTTAGCTTTTAAATCTTTGTAATTCCTTTTTATGAAATAAAGTTTGAATTTTTGAAAATTTTGAATTCTAATCTGTTATTTATAAAAGTTTGGTGTTTGATAAGCTAAAATCTGAGTTCCATAATCTTGTTTGAAGGTTTTTGAGGCAAGGTTTTAAGTGATAAAGCTTTTGTATCAAAAATCAGAAAGTTGGTATTATTTTGATCTCACTTTGTGGTTTGTTCTTCTTAGCAGCTTGGAAGCTGGTACTTGTTCTGCTAGTACCTCAGCTCAAACAATCCAAGGCCTGGATGTAGGTCTTGGAGGTTTGCATCTTCTTCCCTTTTCATTTTCTCTTTAAGTTTCTGATTATTTGTGATTTTTGTAGATTTGTGCTTGAATCTGTGATATTATTGTTGAATCTGGTTTATTTGTGTTGTTTTGATGTTTATGAAGTGATATTGATCTGATTTGTAGGTAAAATCTGCATAAGCCTTTAAAAAATTGTGAAAACAAGTTTTAAAAGGGTGTTTGTGTTTACTGCATAAGTTGGGATTATGGCTTGTTAAGTTGTGGTTTGTTGTTTGCAAGTGTTAGTATCTGTTATTTGGGAGCATTTGTTCATCTTTTTGTAGGTTTGAAGGTTTGAAACACATTAGATTCATAAAATAGGGTATAAAATCTTGAATACTTGGTAAAATTGGCTAGGATTTTGAGGTCACCTAGATCTAAGCTTAGGCTAGGGCTAACAAGTGCTAAACCTTAGTTAATCACACCAGGGAAGAAGGATTTGAGGCCTGAAATTGGATCAAGTGTCAAATAGATCAGCAAACTTGTTTCTACATATGTTCATTGTTCATCAGTAACTGTTTGAGCCTAGATCTTGTTGTTTGTTTTGATTCAGTGTTTGATTCTTGTTGCTTTGTGTTTATTCTTAGTTTATATAGCTTGTGTATGCATCCTGTTAAGTTTGGTTGGCTTATTCTTGCTAAATCTGCTTATTAACTGCTTAACTGCTTATTTCCATATCTAGGCTATATCTGGTGACTGTTTGATTGATTGTGGCTTATTGTGTGAACCAAATTGTGATTTTCTTGTTGCTATTGACTCCTTGTGATTCACTGATCACAAGGGTGCCTTTGTTTCCAATTGAATCCAACCAGAACTCCCAAATAAGCTTGGTCAAATAGTCAAAGCAGTGGGAACTCCTTTCCCCTGCTGGTTGCCACTGCTAGTGTGAAACTGGTGTCAGCTTATCAATAAGCTATAATAGCTTATTCTAACCAGCAACAACTTTGATTTTGTAATAGGTTCTCATTATTTGACCCATTTGTTCATACTGGAGCATTTTAGGGTTTGACTAGAAAACCAACTTCATTGACTTTTTCATAAGTTCGTTTGTGCTTATTCTGGCTTATTGGTTGTGCTTTTTAGAATTTTGTTGATTGATTTGGCTTATTGAGTCCATTTGTGATCTTTTGCAAGTTGAATCAAGTCCTGAGGTGCCTTATTTCTCAAAAACGATTATTTTGTCTTTTAGTGAAATAATACTTTGCTTATTTCTGGCTTATTGAGTGTGCTTTTTCAAAATTTCTTTTTACAGATCTCATAAGCATCCCAAAAGAAGGTTGTGTGTCAAATTAGAGCTTATGGCATTGGCTTATTGCTTAATGGGCTGAAAAGCCCAATAAGAATAAGTTGTGTGCTTAATAAGCTGTGATAAGCTCATATTCAGCTTTTGGGCCTTTAGAGGTTTGTTCTTAGAATTGAATTTTGAGTCAGATTGGGCTTTTCCAAGTCAATTGGGCCAAGTTTGACTTTTTGGGCCCAAAAGCCCAATTGTGTTGACTGTTTTTGGTTTTGGCCCATTTGAGGGCCCAATAGGGGTATTCTGGTAATTTCACTTTGATTTTCTGATTATTTAGGTTAAAATAAACTAGTTTGCAAGTTTTTAGAATTTTTAATAATTTTTGGATTTTTAATATTATTTTATTATTATTTTATTAATATTTTTCAAATTTCACATTTTCCAACTTTTTACATTTTTTTAGGTTAAATACATTTAAATAGGAATTTAGCAACTTTTAGAATAATTTTATCACTTCTAGATTAATTTTTATAATTATTTTAAGTTTTAATAGTTTTTAAATCATTTTAAATAGTTTTTATTAGTTTAAAAATTTCTAAAAATATTTTTTAATCTTTTTAGGTCATTTTAGAGGTTTACCAATTGAAAAATCTTTATTTGGGCTTTTTGATAATTTATTTGATTTTTAGGGCTTTAATTAGCATTTAAAAATTGAATATTTAATTATTTAAAAGGTTTGAAAAAGTTTTGATCATTGGTAAACTCTTAGTTTATTTATTTTGATTTTTGGTGATATTTTGGTAATTTTTAGAATTAATTTTTATTTTCCTGGTTTTTAAGGGTTTACGTTTTAACTTTCTAGTAGTAATTTTTACGTCTTCGTCATTTTCTTTTCTCATCCCTTTCTAAACCAATCATTAATCACAAACATTTAACAAGTTTTTCACACACATATACCTCCTTGGGAAACGAACTTTGAATTCATAAGGGTCATTAACACTTGATTTTTCTTAAAGTCATTTGTTCAATACTTACCGCTTTTACGCTCCTTTTCCTAAAGGTCGTAATTTACCACAATCATTTTGGCGCCGCTGTCGGGGAGGTGTGTCGTGATTAATTTGTATTGTTGTTTTTAATATTAACAATAAATAGTATTTGTATTAGTAGAACTCTACTAATACGTATTATCGGTTTTCTTGGTTTTTCTTGTGAAAATATTATTACTATATTGTATTAAGTATCACAACAAATAAACAATATCTCCAAAAGTGTGAAAACACAACCTTAATTGGGATTTCATCACTCAATTATTGTATTCGAATCTCAAACAAAAAGAAAAAGGCAAAAATAGATAAATACTTTCGTGAAGCTCGATTTTGAAGAATACAAACTATAAGGTGGGTATAAGGCGGGTATTATAAAATATACCCTAAGGAAAAAGGCTCTTAAGTGCTTCGCGCCGCCTCATTTCCCCGCTTGCTTGTGAGTATTTTGAAATTGAAGGCTAATCGAGGGTTTTGCCGCCCAAAGTATTATTACGTATAATATATTTGCTTGGTTTCTTTGTGATTAAAACCTCTTGAACAATTTGGTTTTCACCAAAAGTTCTAAAGTCATTCGAAGGCGTTCACTCCACGTGATCATTTTCATTCCTTTGAGGCTTCTTTCATCAAGAGTTTGATTCGAGGAGAGATTTTGTAGATTGTTATCTACGAAGATACACCAAAATCAAAAAAAAAAACTAAATATCATCAAAAACACAAAAAAATTGAAAATTCACAAAACACCCAAAAAGAATCTTCTTGGCTCACCTCCCATTCTTCGTGAAGTTTATGATCACTCGTAATCAAGCAAAACGAGCTCGTAAACGTCTTCAAAAGCAAGCCAATCAAGAGACGTTGATTGAAGAACAACCTCCAATTGTTGAACCTATTGTAGAACAAGAAGTCGTCATGGCTAATCGTACTATGATGGAGTTGCTACAAGCACCCACCGAGGGTTTTGGAGAGGCCATTGTGATTCCCGCCATCCTTGCGGAGAATTTCGAGATTAAGACGGGTTTAATGTCGATGTTGCAAGCAAATAAGTTTAGAGGTCACGAGAAAGACAACCCGCACTATCACATTAGGAATTTTAACCGTCTCACCGCCACTAGCAAGTTTAAGGATGTTCCACATGACGCCATTAAGATGATGTTGTTTCTATACTCGTTAGATGGACCCGCAAAAATTTGGCTTGAGAAAGAACCGCCAAATTCGATTTTGACATGGGCCGATCTCGTTTCTAAGTTTGTGAACAAGTTTTTTCCACCATCTAAAACAACACATTTGAAAATGACATTTCACGATTTATGCAAAGAAATAATGAAAGTTTTTCAATGGCATGGGAACGATTTAAAGAAATGTTACATGAATGTCCACACCATTATTTTACGGAATTGCATCAAGTTGATACTTTTTATAATGGGCTTAATGATCATGAACGAGATTATTTGAATGCCGCCGCGGGTGGTAATTTTTTGTGCAAGACGACAAATGAGGCTTTACAAATCATCGAGAATAGATCTAAGGTTTATAGACCTCGTAACACACCGAGTGTTGCCAATTTGGGTTCGTCATCATCGTCACAATCGTCTCGTAGCATTAATGCCTTACATGATGAAGCTAATGAGGAAAATCGGTTTTTTGATAGATTTGCTAATCTTATGTCCCATTGGAAAGCTCAAGAAGCTTCAAATTCCGCTTTGGTTAAAGCGGTTGCTAAGAGTTGTTTGTCTTGTGGTAGAGCTCATGATCTTTCCGAGTGCATTACCGGGATGGTAACACTTCGAGTGCTTATGTAGCAACGGGAACTTACAACCAAAACGGTCAAGGTTCCCGCCAAAATCAAGCTCCACCAAATCAAAATGCTAATAATTATCGAAACAACAACCAAGGTGGTAATTATCAAGGCAATTCACGCAACTACAACAAGGGGAATTATCAAAATGGGAATGGAAAATTTCTAATCAAAATCAAAACCGTGATTTTCAAAACACCACACAAGGTTTTCAAAATGCTCACACTAAAAATTTGTAAGCAGAATTTTTGGATTATGCTAAAGCAAATGATGCTAAATTTGATAACATGCAACGTGAGATGATTAGCTTAAGATCCCAGTTGAAAAACGAGCTTAAAAATGAACTTGCTAATGAACTTAAAACTCATGCAAACAAAATGGAAGGAAATGTCCAACGTCTTCAACAAAACCAACAAAAGATGGAATTAGGACAACATGAGATTAAGCAAGAGTTATTAAAAGCGGATGCTAGGCAATCAAAATTTGAGGACCAAATGGCTAAGATGTTTGAAGCAATCATGTGTAAAACCTCTTCCTCGGGTGGTCTTCCTAGTGATACCATTGCAAACCCGAAGGGAGAAATGAAGGTTATTACTACACGAAGTGGTAAAACTTTCAAGGAACCAATCTCTCGTCCAAGTACTTCTAAGGAGAAGGAAATCGAGAAAGAACCCGAGGTGATGGTCGAAAAGGAGCACATTACATCCCACGAAGTACCGCTCAATCTGTTGATCCCAAACTTAGATCGATTAGCTTTGTGTATACGAGATTAGATCAAGTAATACACGTAGAGAAACCTTTGTATATGCTTTATGAATCTAAGTGTTATGCGGAATCTAACACTTAAACAAGAACACACAAGATGTAAACAAACTTTCACTTTGATTATCAATATCAAACTTGCTTACAATGAAAGATGTTTACGAACGAAAACTTATGTAAAACTTATATTAAACATTAACCTAAAGGCCTTCTTTTATAGACATAAGAAGCCTTGTACAATAATCTACGTATCAACTATTCTAGGTAAAGATAAATATAGAAAATACATTATTGTTCTTATCTTTACTAGAAGTAATCTAGAATATTATACACGCGTAGAATATATCTTCCATCAGTGCTTATCTTCAATGTTTCAACGCTTGACATTAACCTGTCAACGCTTGAGCTGTCAGCGCTTGTTTTGTTCTTATCAACGCTTGTTTTGTTCTTGTCAGCGCTCAAGTGATCTGGCCTTAATTTATTCCCAACAATCCTCCCCTAAACTTGATATCCACTCTTATGATCAAGGATCTGAATAAGCATTAAGGACTAGGAGGAATCTTACAAACCTTCTCATATTGATAGTGAATAAATCTGATCAAATCTTTTGCCACGTCACTTGAATAATCTATCTCCAGCTGAGTGTCCTTCATCTTTTCCAAAATAGCCTTGGATATGAAATACTGAGCATCCACAAGTAGATACTCAGCAAACTTTGTAGAACTCAAATGGTATACACCAGCAGCTGAATATAACCTCCATTGAAGACCACTGAGGTCATCTTCAAGATCCTTCCATATTGCAGGATTTTCATCTTTTGGTCCACACATTCTTTTGAATGTGGTCCAAAATTTTATTCCATTAGCTGAAGTTGGTGCTTCAGCCTCATACTTGGTCTCCAGCAACCTCCAAAGGTCCACCAAGTCTTCTTTATCACAACTTGCAAACAATGATATGAGAGTGGTAAAAGTGTGTACCTCCTTGCCAAATCTGCCAATCTTCCAGAACCCACATTCATCTTCTTCATAGCTCACAATTGGGTTCCTGGAATCTAATGGTAACACTTGCACCATATCTGAAGCTTCTAATGGGGAGAGCTTGAGACTCTTTCTTATAACTGCTTCACTTAGATATAGTGGATCCATATCTTTAAACTCAAATTTAATTCCCTTCTTCACTGGCTTGGGAACCATCATAGCTTTCTTGATTTCCATTTCTTGTGCAAGTTCCTCCTTTCTTTCATCTGAAAGAAGTCTGAGAGTGTTTGCTTCCTGCACTCTCACCCAAATGGGATAAACCCTGTTTTCCAACTCATCAAATGTCAAAGCCTTCAACTTCTGATATGTCCAACCAACTCCATGACATCTGACCAACATAAAGTAGAGCTCCCTTCTATCCCTTTTCAACTCTGAGAGAATATTGCTTGCCTTGTGTTTCAAAATTACCTGGCAATCCTTCTGAACTCTAAGAAGAAGCTCCAAACCCCATATTTGATCTGAAATGGTCAAGTATGGATTATCCATGCATCTGTCTTCCCAAGCATTGTACATTTGAACCACCTCTGGCATTTCAAAGTTAACCTGCATTTTCAATTCTCTCAACTTTTCCCTAGCAAACTCATCACCATACTCAAGCCTTTCTGGTTCTATTATCATCACACTTGAGTCTGAGCTAGCTCCATCACTTTCTTCTTCTGAAGTCACAACAAATGGTGACTTTTCCTGTTCATCTTGTTCCATAATTTGTGCAGCTAATCTTCTATCAAACTCAACTTGAGCTGCATCTTTTGGAACACTCTCTTCTACCAAAATACCCTTACCCTTATCTGATGGTGCAATGGTTGGTAAGGTAGATGGTAATATCTGAGTAGAAACCTCCTTGATGATAGATGATGACTGGGATACATCACCTTCATGTATAGGTCTGTTAACGCCCAAATTTGTTCTATCAGCGCCCAAAATATTTCTGTCAGCGTCTAAATTTTCCTTGTCAACGCCTAAATATCTTCCCTCAGCGCCTTGTGTAACCTCTCTCAACATAGCTGTAAATGATAAATTTAAGTTGGTAGGAGAGACTAAGGACGTATCAAAACCTGGTTGTTTCTTCAAAGTTGTAAGGGCTTCAGCAACATCTATTGATTGACCATCCTGGCTGCCCTTATCACTCAGATTTATTTGATCTTCCTCCCCTTTGGAAGATTCCTCCATACCCCTCCTAGTACGATCACTTTCCAAAACAACAATCCTCTCCCTCAATTGCTTGAGTTCAAGGCCTTGTGAGTTGCAATTTGTACTAAGTCTGCATTTTGCTTTTGCAAGCTTATGCAGACTGCCGTCAATTCCATAAGAGTCATTGGTTCCAGTCTGACCTCTTCTAAAATGGGGATTTTACCTCCCAAGTCAGATTCATTGGGCAAAGATGAGGACTTAATGATGGTGGGACTGCCTTGTCCAGCTTCTAAGCCAGAACCAATAGTCCCAGCCTCATCCAGGTCACCAGCCACACTTGTGGTCGTGGTTCTCTCTGCTACATGGCTAGGACCACTAGAGGAGAACACTACAGTAGTCCTTTGGCGTTTCATCAACCTATATTCAGGGGGTGTGGAAGATGGTGTGGAAGAATGGGTAGATGTGGGTTGGTTAAGGGGTGTTTGGGATTGTGAAGGTTGTGTGTCAGCGTTGGAAGTAGGCACATCAACGCCAACATTGAGTGTGTCAGCGTTGAAGGATTCTGAGTCAATTTGCATTTGTTCAGGTGAAGGTAAAGTTTCAGGAATTGGTTCAAATTGTGGTTGAGGGTCAATTTGAGGTTGGGGGACTGGTTGGGGTTGTGCTGCTGCAATAACAGCAAGCATGGCTTGGGTTAAAGGTAGGTCTCTATGGGGTGGTGAGTCCATCTTCATAAAAATAGCTTTCTTTTGCTCAGGGATCTTATAAAAATCATTGTGATCCCTTGAGCAGTAACCTTGATCATCAAAAACCATTTGCAGAAAACGGGGATAAGCTAAAGTCATTTTTGTCCCCTTGTTTTTACACATCCCCTCAAAAATCATTTTAGAATAGTTATATTTTTGCCCTGTTGCAATGCACATAATAGCACTGGCAATGGATCTATTGATCTCATTGTGTGCAGTACATTTGGGACTCAAACATTGAAGGAGGACATGTATGAGGTACTTCCAGGATGGGGGAAATTCCTGCTTATGATACTTATTGAGAGTACCTTCATCAGGAAAAGGATATCCCAAATCCCTAAGCCCTTGTTCTATTTCATTTATAGGAAGGGTGGCTATACCATCAGCATCATCAAGACGCAAGGCTTGGCGTACCAAGGCCTCAGTAACCACCCAAGATCTCCCATGAACAATAGAAGTCAATGTGGTCACTCCATTAACTGTTGAGGAACTAACAGTGTTCCAAAACTGCTTAATGTGTGTGACTGGAATGAGTGGTGCATGAGAAAGAGCATACCTTAATGGGGATGCGTTCAAATACGCCACCATTTGTGTGTATTGGGGAAACAGAGCATCATCAGCAGCAAGATAAGCAATCATGTTGTGTTGTGATCTGAACCCCAATTCCAATTCTGTTGGTTTAAACTTAGGTGCCATTGATGAAAGCTGATAATTTTAAGTAAAGAAGATGAAGTTGATAAGAGAAAATTGTTAGACAAGAATTATAGATACCCTGTTTAAAATAGGAGCCAAATTTATAGGAGAAAAAGAATGCATGTGATTGGCCCAAAAATAGGCAAAGATTTTCAAAAATCAATCATGAAAATATTGAAAAAGTTATAAGTTATCTCATGCATTAAATGAAAGTAACAACTCCTAAAATTACGGCTTGAAAATATGTCAAAAAATAACAACTGGGTAGGTCCCATTGAGTGTCAACGGTCAAAAATAACCTATCAACGCCCAACGGCTATAATCTTGTCAACGTTTGCCTATAACCATGTCAGCGTCCAATTTGGTCACAACAACGCTTGAAAAATTCTTGTCAGCGTCCAAAAATAAAAAGTGTTTTAAAAAATGAAAAATGACCTTAACAAGTAATTTATCCTAGAGAAGATAACCAAAAGCTGATAATTATTATAGGGCGGCATGCACTGTCCAGTTATGCACACTTGCATAAGCAAGATAGACATAACAGTCCTCTAGTGTCCCTTGCTAACCAAAACTCTTAACAACCAAGTTACCTTATAAAATCCTTGTTACTCCCAGGTAAATCCCATATCAAAATCATTCTCAAGACTCCCAACAGACCACAACCAATTCTAGGCCAAAAATGTCTTAGCAGCATGCACAGTATATCAACTTTGCATGCTACAGTGCCTCATGATTTAGTAAAACTAACTCATACTCACCTATGGACACAATCTAGAATTGTGATAAGAGTATCATATGGATACCCAAAAATCCTAAAGGTTCCTAAAACCTCCCCTTAAACTATGATACAAAAAGTTTGCTAAAATTATGCATGAACATAAAAAATTTATGTCAAGATAGGAATAAAACATTCCAACCATCATCCATAAATAAAAACTTGTCCAAATGCTTCTCCATTGATCCATAAGAAACTCTATATCCAATGGTATACTGCTAACACCATCTGCACATTTAGATTGAAAACCACCAAACTAACATTGTTGCTAACAACGCCCCGATAACACATGACAACGTTGAGGGAAGCTTTGTCAGTGTTAGACAATTATATTGCTGACAACGTTACAAAAACACTTATCAGTGTTCAAGCAACCTTTGTTAGTGTTAGAAAAATATAGTGGAAAATCTAAATCATCAATAAGACCAACAATAATAATGCATCATCCTGTACATACTTTTACAAAAAGACTCCAAAACACATATTATGTGAGATTGACCATTCCAATACTTGTTACCAAGTATTGAAATCTCCCAGCATCAAAAGGTTTAGTTAATAAATCTGTCACATTTTCCTCAGTGTCAACCCTATCTGGTTGTATTAAACCTTTCTCAAAGCAATCTCTTATAAAATGGTGTCTAATTTCTATGTGTTTAGTTTTAGAATGATGTACAGGATTCTTAATGATGCATAAAGTACTATTATTGTCAACAAATATCTTAGTATGCATGAAATTGTACCCATAGTCCAACAGCTGGTTCTGAATCCACAACACTTGGCCACAACAAGCAGCTGCAACCACATACTCAGCTTCAGTTGTAGAATTAGCCACCACTGTTTGTTTCTTGCATTGCCAAGATATTAACCTGCTCCCAAGAAACTGACATCCACCAGTTGTGGATTTCCTATCAAACTTATCACCTCCATAATCACTATCTGAATATGCAATCAGCTCCAATGGTGAATCCTTTGGGTACCACAAACCAAGACTAGGATATCATCTTAGGTACCTAAAGATCCTCTTCACAACATAAAGGTGACATTCTTTGGGAGTCACTTGATGGCGTGCACAAGCACACACAGCAAACATGATATCAGGTCTAGAGGCAGTAAGATACATCAAGGATCCAATCATGGATCTATAGTGCCTGACATCAACATCTTTCCCATCTCCAATATTTCCCCAAGGGTGTTCTCTATCCATAGGATTAGTAGCCCTCTTTTCATTTGGAGAAAAGCCAAACTTCTTCAAGATCTCAGCAACATATTTGTCCTGGGAGATGAAGATACCATCCTCTTTCTGCTGAACCTGTAAACCAAGAAAGAAGTTCATCTCCCCCATAGCACTCATCTTGAATTTGTCTGTCATAAGCTTGGAGAAATCCTCACTCATCTTTGGATCAGTAGACCCAAAAATGATGTCATCAACATAGACCTGCACAAGCAACACATCCTTGCCTTTCTTCTTTGTAAATAGTGTCTGATCTATGGTGCCCCTCTTGAATCCATTGTCTACCAAATAGGTAGAAAAAGTACCATACCATGCTCTAGGGGCTTGATGAAGGCCATACATAGCCTTTTTGACTCTATTCACTTTATCTGGATGCTCTGGATCCTCAAAACCAGGAGGTTGCATTACATATACTTCCTCAACAATGGTGCCATACAGAAAGGTACTCTTGACATCCATTTGATAGACTATGAAGCCCATGCAGGAGGCATAGGCTAGAAAATCCTAATAGCTTCAATCCTTGCAACTGGTGCAAAGACTTCCTCATAGTCTATCCCCTCCTCGTGTGTATAACCTTGAGCCACTAACCTTGCCTTGTTTCTGACCACAATGCCTCTTTCATCTCTTTTGTTCCTGAGAACCCATCTTGTCCCTATAGGTCTGACATATCTAGGACAATCAACCAGCTCCCAAACATCCTGAATTGCAAATTGGTGAAGCTCATCTTGCATTGCTTCCACCCAACTTGGTTCTTGAGAGCATCAAATATTTTCTTGGGTTCTTCTTGTGACAGAAAACATGCAAACAAACATGCTTGCACAAGAGGGGTATCAACCTTCTTGTGTATATTGGCAATAAACCCACCAAGACCTTGATGAGACCTTCTAGTCTGAACTGGAGTCATAATATCACCAATGATCTGGGAAGGGGGTGATTCTTCATTGTAGAAGTGAGAACTCCTCCTTCAAAAAGTCTGGTGTCCTCAACCTCATGCTCCATGTTGCCAATATCTTCTTTATCAGACTCTCTTATATCAACATAAGGATGACCTTCTTCATAAGAATTGGAAGGTTCACCTTGTTCAAAAGTGGAAGAGAAAAGATGTGCAAAGGTGTTGTCAACGTCGGAACCTTGTTTGTCAGCGCTTGGGCTAACAACGCTTGAACTGTTGTTGTCAACGTCTGAGCCATCAACGTCTGAATTGGTCTTATCAGCGCTAGATTTACCTTTGTCAGCGCCTGAAGGACCATGCATGTCCGTATCTGGTGGTACTTGGAAACCACCATTATCTTGTCCAGCAGCAGCAGCAGCAGCAAAAGCATCTGTCCAAATGGGAATTGTGACGTATTCTAATGTTGGAGATGCCTTTTCTGCTTGTGATCCAACCTTCTCATGAACCTGTGTACCTGAAACATTAACAACTTGTTCCTCCACAACATTTGAAGTTACCTTCACAATGTCTGGATTAGTGACAGGCATATAATTTAAAGTTCTAGATAAGGGTTCCAAATCAAACAACCAATTAGGACCACTTTCAGGATCACTAGGTTTATTCTCTAAGAACCTAACATGTACTCTTTCAACTATACGTTTGTCCTCTTTAAGATAAACCCTATAACCCTTGCTCTGGACTGAATACCCCATGAAGTAACCCTCATCACCTTTTGCACTAAATTTCCCTAAGGCATCACTAGTATCCAAGACTACTACATGACAACCAAAAGGTCTGAGAAAACCAATATTAGGTTTTCTTCCCCAAAGTAACTCATAAGTTGTTTTGTTCTGAATTTTGTTAACCAATGCTCTATTTTGCACATAGCATGCTGTATTAACAGCCTCAGCCCAAAAGGCTATTGGAAAGTCAGCATCAGCCAACATTGTTCTGGCTGATTCAATTAGGGTTTTAATTTTCCTCTCAGCAACCCCATTTTGTTGTGGGGTTCTAGCAATGCTAAATTGCCTAGTAATTCCTTTCCTGGCACATAAATCATCTAGCTTCTTGTTCCTAAATTCTCCACCATTATCACTCCTAAGCATTTTAACCTCATTGCCAGACCTTTTCTCAATCTGAGTGATAAAATCAATAAGAACATCAGTTGTGTCACTCTTCATAGCTAGAAAGAATGTCCAAGTAAACCTAGAAAAGTCATCTGTGATAACAAAGCAATATGACTTACCATTCAAACTTTCTATATTAGTTGGACCAAAGAGGTCCATGTGAAGCATATGAAGAGGTCTGGAACTAGTATGCACCTGTTTGGACTTGAATGAGACCTTGTGCTGCTTGCCTTTAAGACATGCAACACAAGAGTGGTCATTGTGGAAGGCCTTCTCAAGCAAACCATCAACTAAACCAAGCCTCACAAGTCTATTTATATTTTTAAAGTTTATGTGCCCTAGTCTCCTGTGCCACAAATTACTCTCATCTACTGAGGCCTTAGCATAAAAACAAGACATATTGGTATTCATTTTAATCCCATTTAAATTCACATTATATATGTCCTTATGCCTAGGTGTTCTATACTCAATATATTTCTCATCAGGGATCTTAAAATCCTTGCTTAACACCAAACACTCAGTATCAGTAAAAAGAACTTTATTTTTGTTATCACAAACCTGTGATACACTAAACAAGTTGTAATCAAGTTCTTTTACCAGGAAGACGTTCTCAAAACACAGATTATTGGTGAGAAGGGTTCCTTTGCCTGTGATGGTACCATATCCACCTCCAAAGTATACCTTATCACCATCTTTAATAGGGGTGAAATTCGTCAGATAGTCTTCCTTCCCTGTCATGTGCCTTGAGCATCCACTATCCCAATATCCATAATCATTGATCTGTCTTTGAATTCCCTGCACATAAAGAAAACAAATTAGTTTTCTTTGGGAACCCAAGTCTCAAAAGACTTGGATTCATCTAGTTGTTCAATAAGAACAGACTTAGTTCTCACAACAACCCATGCTCATCCTTTTTAGGATGAAATACCCAGTTAACCCCAATAGGTTTTGTAATGACCTTTGAAATGTAATTAAATCTATTGCAAGTCATTGAAATCCCATTCATTAGGGTTTTGATCTTTCTTGGGTCTCCATGTTAAGCTTGAAGAAGCTTTAGACCCCTTACCTTGTGGCTGCAAATATTTAGGTCTGGTCACGTTTCTGTCAGCGTTCGAATTTGTCCTGTCAACGCTGAAATTACCCTTGTCAGCGTTGAACCTAGGGTTTGCTACAGAAACCCATTGCCTATTTGACCAGGTGTTTGTCTTTTGAAATAGTATTTGTCCATGAGTGTTAGACCTTCTAGAAAAGAATCGGGCAAGTCTAATCACTTGTGGACTTTGCTGTACACAAGGTTTGGGTCTGACAACGTTTAACTTTCTAACAACGTTGACTTTGTTCCTGACAGCGCTGAAATTATTCATGTCGGTGCTGGCTTTAGGAGCGTTGACACACTTGTATGCCAAGTGTGAAAAGCTACCACAAGTGTAGCAAGCTTTTCTAGACACAACCTTAGGTCTAGAAGGAAAGAAGCCTGTTCCATGATTGCTAACTTGACTCTTGGGTGACCTAGTATTCCTATACATCTCTGCATATTTAATGCTAGGCCTTCTAACAGTGTTTGAGCCTAGGTCAACAACTTTACCAGTGATTGGGTTAGTAACCTTAATGGGTGTAGATTCATTTGGACTTTCACATAGCAAACCTCCCTTAACAAATAAAGTAGGGTTAGCTTTCTTCCACTCATTCAGGTCAGTCAATTTTTGTTGATACTCTTCTACTGGAGTGACAACTCTTGGTGGAGGAATGAATTCCTCCTCTTGGAGCTCTGGCAAACCAGTCCAAGATAAGTCCCTTTGTTGGACACCATAGAAGTCACCAGCTGGTGGTGGAACCAAAGAGTAATCATTCATCCCAATCCCAGTGATGTCCTTAGGATCCCTTTGTTTGGCTACACAGTCTCCTAGGGTTTGGGTGGCTCTATCAAATCTTTGAATTTTGAGGCCAACATTATCTTTATTCTTAATGGCCTCATCTAACTTAGCCTGTAATTCACCATTAACCCTTTCCATGATGTTTCTAATATCCATAATACCCTCTAACTCATGTTTTAAGATATTGATCTTATCTTTTAAGTCCAATTCCATTTTCTTGTATTCAGAAATGGTTTTCTCAGTTTCAATAAGAGCTAGTTGGTAATTATACAATTTACATCTTTCAGTACTCATATCATCTTTTAGTTTTAACACCTCTTTGTTAAGTCTTTCAGTATTTAACCTACAACCTTTGCTACAAAAAGCATCATCATATACCTCATTATCAGATGAAGAGGAGGAGTGTGCCATGAGAGCATATTCAACATGCTCTTCTTCTTCAATATCAGCAACCAAAGCTTTATCCTCTTCAACATTCTTAGCCAGATAGCTCCAATCCCATCCTGTACCATCAATTCCTTGAACTGCAACCATGGCTTTGGAATCCTGAGCTTTAACAACCTGACTTGAGGGTTTACCAGCATCAGATCTTCTAGGAGATCTGCATTCCCTCATGAAGTGCCCCATACGATGGCAGTTGTAGCATTCAACTTTGGATTTGTCAAATCCAGCTGTGTCTTTAGCATTGAAGATCATTTTCTTCTTAAACCTTCTGTTCCACCTATTTGCTCTTATGCTAGCAAGAGCCATGTTCCACTTGATGTCCATCTCTTCCAAGTGATCATCACTTATCTGCTCAAGGTCCTCATATGTAATCACTGAACCATTGGGCAAAGAAGTAATGTAGGCACAAACAATATCCAAATCCAAACCAGCAGGTTTAACTCTTGGGGAGTCATTCTTGAATGTGTCAGCGTCTGAAAAGGAGACATTGACAGGACTTGTTCCAGCGCTGACATATGATGATCCAGTAACTGGATACATATAAGAGTCCTTCTGATTGAATTGACCTTCACTATGAGAGAAGAAGGCCATGTTGCTGGTGGTGGATTTGCTTCCATGCTCTAAAAGAGTTTCATCTTCCAACAGTCTTAGTTTGTTGTAGATGTCATCAAACGAGGAGCTCTTGTAAGTATTGTTGGCAAGAATAGATCTTTCATCAATCTTCCATGCCTCACCAAGGCTTTTAAGAAAGGTAGCATTGATGTCAACATCACCAACTTGTGTCCCCATGAAGGACAACTTGCTAGTAATGTCAAGCAATCTACTTCTCACACTACTCAGTTTCTCATTGGGTTGAGCTTTGAAGACAGCATAATCATGCAGAAGTTGCTTTTTCTTTTCCTCCTTAGTGTCTGCATTGCCACCATATGCAACTTCAAGAGCTTCCCAAAGCTCCTTAGCAGATTCATAGCCTCTATATTTATGCTTGTTTTCTTGTCCCAAGGAGACTTTCAGAATATTTAGGGCTTTCATGTCAACCCTTTTCTTTGCAATGTCATCAGCAGCCACAACTCTACCATCTCCAGGTTTTTCTTTCTTATCTGCTTCAGAACATCCAACAACAACTGATCTTTGAGTAATGGCATCAAGAATCTTTTGAGCCTTATTGAATGTGTTTCCATATTCAATAATCTCCCAGAGTGTGTAGTCCTAGATCCCCAGATATTGTTCAAAGTTGAACTTCCATAAGTCAAAGTTGGTTGCATCAAGCATGGGATCTTGATATTTGGTAAGGCTGAGGAAGAGGAGGTTATTGCTTCAGACATGATGTTGTTAGGGTTTCTGAGAAAATTAGGGTTTTGGTGTTTTTAGGGTTCTGGTGTTCTTTAAGATCAAAAAGTTCCTCAACAAGCTCTGATACCACTTGTTGATCCCAAACTTAGATCGATTAGCTTTGTGTATACGAGATTAGATCAAGTAATACACGTAGAGAAACCTTTGTATATGCTTTATGAATCTAAGTGTTATGCGGAATCTAACACTTAAACAAGAACACACAAGATGTAAACAAACTTTCACTTTGATTATCAATATCAAACTTGCTTACAATGAAAGATGTTTACGAACCAAAACTTATGTAAAACTTATATTAAACATTAACCTAAAGGCCTTCTTTTATAGACATAAGAAGCCTTGTACAATAATCTACATATCAACTGTTCTAGGTAAAGATAAATATAGAAAATACATTATTGTTCTTATCTTTACTAGAAGTAATCTAGAATATAATACACGCGTAGAATATATCTTCCATCAGTGCTTATCTTCAATGTGTCAACGCTTGACTTTAACTTGTCAACGCTTGAGCTGTCAGCGCTTGTTTTGTTCTTATCAACGCTTGTTTTGTTCTTGTCAGCGCTCATGTGATCTGGCCTTAATTTATTCCCAACACAAACCACACCTACGGTTGAACCAATACCAATTGTGGAACCCGAGTTTCCAAGGCCGTTGCCTAATGACCAACCCACACCACCTTTACCCTACCCTTCGAGACGAAACAAAGAGAAATTCCAAGAACGTAACAAACAACAAATCGAGCTTTTTATAAAAATGTTTCAACAAGTGCATTTTGATGTGAGTTTAGCCGACGCGTTGTTGTATATGCCTCGTTTCGCTTCCACTTTTAAAAGTATGATGAGCGATAAGGAAAAGCTTTCAAAGCTTGCTAATTGTTCTTCGGTTTATCTTAACCGCATACCGGAAAAAGTTGGTGATCCCGGAAAGTTCCTCATTCCTTGTGACATACAAGATATGAAAGAATGCCTCGCCTTGGCCGATCTTGGTGCGAGCAATAATTTGATGCCATTTTCCATTTGGAAATCGCTTTCGCTTCCGGCTCTTATTCCTTCGAACATGTCTATCGAGATGGCCGATCATTCTACGATTATGGCATGTGGGGTAGCCGAATATGTTTTCGTGAAAGTGGGGAAGTTATACTATCCCGTTGATTTTATAGTAGTTGACATCCCCGCGGAACCTCAAGTTCCTCTAATTATAGGTCGTTCATTTTTAGACACTTCGAGATCGCTTATCGATGTTCATGCAAGAACTATCACTTTGAGATTCAACGAAGAGGAACTTGTTATAAACGCTACTCAAAACTCGAAACCTTCTCATGTTTATGCAATCGCTACCATCAATCACATTGACATCGTTGATGTGGTTTGCGATGAGTTTGCACAAGAAGTGTTAGGTTTTTCCGATAGCTCGTCAAGTGGCAATCCCACTATTTTGGATCCGATTCTTGCTAATTCTACACCAAATCTCACTCCATTCCAAGGAGGCGATCTCACTTCAAATGAAATCGACAATGAAGATGAGGTGTTGATTAGTGATGAAATTTCCATTCCACCATTTCTTCCGCCGATGGAAGTTATGAGTGTTGAACCAAAATCTTCAATCGAGGAACCACCTATCCTTGAATTGAAAGATCTTCCTTCTCACCTTGAATACGCATTCTTGGAAGGTGATGACAAGTTGCCGGTTATTATTGCAAAAGGTCTTGCTAATAATGAAAAAACCGAGCTCTTGAAAGTTCTTAAGTCTCATAAAGGGGCAATTGCGTGGAAAATATCCGACATTAAGGGTATTGACCCAAAATTTTGTACTCACAAGATTTTAATGGAGGAGGACTACAAACCCGCAATTCAAATTCAAAGAAGGGTGAATCCCAAAATTCACGATGTCATTAAAAAGGAGGTCCTTAAACTCCTTGAGGCGGGAATGATTTATCCTATATCCGATAGCCCATGGGTGAGCCCAATCCTTTGTGTCCCTAAAAAGGGAGGAATGACCGTTGTGCCTAATGAAAACAACGAGTTAATTCCCACTCGTGTTGTGACCGGTTGGAGGGTGTGTATTGACTACCGAAAGTTAAATGACGCCACTCGTAAAGACCACTTTCCTTTGCCCTTCATGGATCAAATGTTGGAGCGACTTGCGGGAAATGAATTCTATTGCTTTTTAGATGGTTTTTCCGGATACTTTCAAATCCCTATCGACCCTCGTGATCAAGAGAAGACTACGTTTACGTGTCCTTAAGAACGTTCGCTTATCGTAGGATGCCTTTCGGACTTTGTAATGCACCGGGTACGTTTCAACGGTGTATGATGGCAATTTTTCACGATATGATCGAGAAGTCGATGGAAGTGTTTATGGATGACTTCTCGGTGTTTGGCAATTCGTTCACATCATGTTTATCTAATCTCGAGCAAATGTTAAAACGTTGTGAAGAAACCAATCTTGTGCTTAATTGGGAAAAATGTCATTTTATGTGTAAACAAGGAATCGTCTTAGGACATAAAGTATCGAAGGCGGGGATTGAGGTCGATAAAGCTAAGGTAGACGTCATCGCCAAGTTACCTCATCCCAAAACCGTTAAGGGAGTTAGGAGTTTCCTAGGCCACGCCGGCTTTTATCATCGTTTCATCAAGGACTTTTCGAAAATCTCTCGACCTATGACACACCTTCTCGAGAAGGATGCTCCTTTTAACTTCAATGAGGATTGTGTTAGAGCTTTCGAAACTCTCAAAAGGAAACTTACCGAAGCTCCTATTCTTGTTGATCCTAATTGGGAATTACCCTTTGAAATCATGTGCGATGCAAGTGATTATGCTATAGGGGCCGTCTTAGGGCAACGTTATGACAAGCATTTCCGTCCTATCCATTATGCTAGTAAGACGATGACCGAGGCTCAATTAAAGTACACCACAACGGAAAAGGAATTCCTTGCCGTGGTCTATGATTTTGAGAAATTCCGACCTTATCTCGTCTTAACTAAAAGCATTGTGTATACCGACCATTCGGCTATCAAGTATCTCTTAGCTAAGCAAGATGATAAGCCGAGATTGCTTCGTTGGATGCTCCTCCTCTAAGAATTTGATGTCACCGTGCTTGACAAAAAAGGAGCCGATAATCTAGCGGCCGATCATCTCTCTCGTCTAGAAGATCCTCACAAAGATGTTTTCGAGAACAAGGAAATCACCGAAACATTTCCTCTCGAGACTCTCGGTGTAGTGAATTCTAAAGACACCACCCCATGGTTTGCCGACATTGCAAATTACCATGCGGGCAATTTCATAATCAAGGGTATGACGACACAACAAAAACGAAAATTCTTTCGTGACGTCAAGTTCTATTTTTGGGACGACCCTTATCTCTTTCGGGTTTGTGCGGATCAACTCGTTCGACGTTGTGTTTTTGGTGTCGAAGCTTCTAATATCCTTAGAGCTTGTCACGAGGGACCCACGGGTGGTCACCACGGTGCTAATCTCACGGCTAAGAAAGTGTTCGATGCCGGTTTCTTTTGGCCTTCTATCTATCGTGATGCACACGCACTTGTGAAGTCGTGTGATTCGTGCCAACGTCAAGGAAAATCGTCTCAACGTGATGAAATGCCTCAAAACATAATTCAAGTGTGTGAGATTTTTGACATATGGGGAATAGACTTTATGGGGCCGTTCCCATCGTCTCATGGCAACAAATATATCCTCGTCGCGGTGGACTACCTTTCTAAGTGGGTGGAAGCTAAGGCTTTGCCTACTAATGATGCTCGTGTGGTAGTGAAGTTTTTGAAGCAACTATTCTCTCGGTTCGGAACCGCTCGTGCTATTATAAGCGATCGTGGAACCCATTTTTGTAATGACCAATACGAAAAGGTTCTAAAGAAATATGGAGTTACTCATCGTCTTTCTACGGCTTATCACCCGCAAACGAGTGGGCAAGTCGAGGTTTCGAACCGAGCTTTGAAGAGGATTTTAGAGAGGTCAATTGGAGAAAACCGTGCTTCATGGTCCGACAAACTCGATGACGCTTTATGGGCCTTTAGGACCGCTTATAAGACACCTATCGGTTGCACGCCTTATAAGTTAGTCTATGGGAAGAATTGTCATTTGCCCATTGAGTTAGAGGACAAGGCATATTGGGCCCTTAAGCATGCAAACTTTGACTTGAAGACCGCGGGAGATCACCGGAAAAAATACAATTGAATGAATTGGATGAATTAAGAGATAATGCTTATGAAAACTCATTAATTTTTAAAGAAAAGACTAAAAAGTTTCATGATTTAAAGATTAAAAACCGGGTTTTTAACGTTGGAGATCAAGTGTTGCTTTTTAACTCTCGTCTTAAGATATTTTCCGGGAAATTGAAATCTCGTTGGTCGGGTCCGTTCACCATTACACAAGTATTTCCGTATGGGACCATTGAGCTAGCTCAAGATGATGGTCCTAATTTCAAGGTGAATGGACATAGGCTTAAGCACTACTTTGGTGGGGAAATTCCTTCAATGGTTGCCCTCGACCAAGTCACATTCTCCAATGATAATTAGCATTGAGGGGATCGAGTCGAGCTCATGACTCGGTAATCAAAAACGAGGTGCCTCGTGGGGGAGATCCCATGCTTAACCTTTATGCTTACTATTCACTAATAAGGGGACTTGTACCCTTTCAACTCGTTGTCTCGTGGTTGTTTGTGATTGTGTTATCTAGATCATCATCATCTACGATTGAAGACTCTCGTGTTCGTTTACCTGAGCCTCCATCGTTTGCTTGAAGAAGTTTTTCACGAATCCATGACATATCCTTTATTATTCTAACAATTATCTTTTAGCATACTTAATAAACGGCTTTAGATATATTGTTGATCACCCTTTCCATGCTAGATCCTAAGCATTCGACTCTTCGTCTCTAGTATGGGGGTGCTCCACCTTTAGACTCGAAACATTGAGGACAATGTTTACTTTTAGTATGGGGGGTGAATAGGTACTTGCTTTGCTACGCCCTCACGCTTTCCAATTTTCAATGTTTTATTGCTAATAAGGCTAAAAATGGCCAAATTTTAAAAATTTTCTTAGTTTTCATAAGTGTTTTTAAGACACGAATGTATATTTTCCGTTGGGTAGAATAAGAGTTAATTTTTGACTTGATGGGCATTTGGAGCCATTTACATTCCTTAACCCGCTCAATTCAAGTTTTGCTAGACTTTTATATAGGGAGCTTTAAAACGCGAAAGTCTTAATTCATACGGGTTAAGAACAAGAACTTTTCGCAAGTTCCTATAATTAATCCTAGAAAGTCACTTATCAAGGGAACTATAAAACGCATTCTCTAAACTTGAAAAAGTCCAAGAAAGTGCAAGATCCTATAGGTGGCTTGAAAACCCAAAACTTTGATTTGATATAGTCTTGATGAAAGCTAATCCAAATTTGGCTTAATTTTGACTTGCATGGCTAAGTATTCACGAGTCTCTTTAAGTAGAGGTCTTTATATAGTGAAGAACGAGAAATGATAGAGTTAGACAAGTGATCATGCTAAACCTAGAACATGAAAATGTTCTTTCAAAAACTCATATGTTTTTAATTGTGGCTTTTTCTTCCCATAAGATCAATGCATTAGGAATAAATCATAATTGCAATAAGTAAGGTCGTACGATTTGAAAGGTTACTTAGCCTCTAGCGCAAGATCGTTTAAAAGTTGCTCGGGGTTGAATAGAGTTCATAGCCAAGGCATAACTTATTGAAGCGGGACGCGAAGATTGGCGATCATCCAAAAAGGCCCTAACAAGGCATGAGGAGCTCTATTTTTGCTAAAGATCCAAAGATGATGTGAAGTATCATTATTCCTAAATTAATATGAAGGATCGAGACACACGACGAAAAGCAGTTACTCCCCTAAAGATCATGGAGAAAGTCTATCCAAAAAGACCCTAACAAGGTATGAGGATAAATATATCCAAGTCCAAAAAGGAGGCAGATCGTTTTATATCAAAATCCAAAGTAAAGATTGAAGAAAAATGATGAAGTCGTGGTCCAAATATGAAGAATCTCTCAAAAACGTCAAGTGAAGAAATTCCAAATATATGAAGAGAAGACCATAATTTCAAGAACGTCTTCCCAAGATTTGAAGTATGAAGTACATGCCAAATATCGGTCCGAGAAAGGTCTCAAATCGTGAAACGAGTTATGCCAAGATATGAACTTAAGGAAATACACGAGAAGTCGTTTTAAAAGATTTTGTCCTTCGGCTAACTATTGATCAAATCGTGCTACTTTGCTTTCGGACTAATAACTACTCAAATAAGTCAATATGAATCACTTGTGATCCATGACAAATAGATAAAAAATGCTAGTAACCCATTTTCTTTTATAATAGCTAGGATTGCAGGGAGAAAAAGTATTACACAATTTGGACGTATGAGTAGTGTTAGCATTGTGACTTGTACCAACAATGATCTCGTTTTTGCACTTAGCATGGAATGTATGACAATCAAGGATGACGAAGTTTACTCTAAGGGACATTTACTTGTTTCTATTTCTTGACCCTAAAAGTCACTTTTTGTGATGAAAATCATATGTTATGTCTTTACACATCTTCGTCGTAGTCTTTTACTTTTCAATAAAGGTTAATAAAATTGAACTTTGATGCTTAGATACTTTATTCTAGCATTGCGTGAGGGCACGACAATGGCTTAGTATGGGGGAGTGATGAGATGGCATTTATACATGATCTCATCGTACTTTTCGGGCTTTAAATGCACAAAAATGTCATAAAATACCATATATATGCTTGTGTTTGTTTACTTGAGTATTTTAGGTATGTATATCGTGAAAAAGACAAAAGATCACAAGATACATGGAAAACGGACACGAGAAACGAAGCCGTACAAAGAACCGGGCCCTAATTCATGGAAAACTCAACAAATACCCTTGAAGACTTGAAGACATACAAGATTGATCCTCATTTATTGAAGAAATGACACTTAAAACCCTTGTATATTAATAATTACAAGTTTGGTCCCTTAAGTTTGTCAAAATTACACAAAAGGTCCCTCAACTTTGAAGAAATGGCAAGATTAGTCCCTCAACAGTTTCAAATTGTCAATTATGGTCCCTCATCAAGCCAAAGATACATCGAAGACCTTTAAAGATCAAGAATGTCCAAAATCAGTCCTTCAAATATGCAAAAGTGGCAAAAATAACCCTTATAAACCCTTTTGGAAAGTTATGTGACAAAACTGCCAAAATGTGAAAGTTAAATACAAAGGAAATCAAGTTTCTATGGCTGAAAACACGTTTTACCAAAAATCCCAAAATACAAGGGCCATTTGTGTGCACTGAAACATTCAAACTCCCAAATTGCGCCAAACAACTTCCATTCCCCCAATTTCGGATCAAACGTGTTACTATTCACTTTTACCAACCCAGAATTTACACCAACTTAAACAAAGGGTAAATCTAAATTAACCTTACCCACACTTGATTCGCATGTGCAGAAACAAATCCCACACACAAAACCCTCACTCCCACTACTCCTTGGACCCCACACTCAACCTCCTTAACCAATGAAAATGCAACTTATCCTCCAAGTAAAATGACGTGGCCAAATCAACAGCCTAGACTCTTTGCTTCATATCAAAGCTGAAATGAACGTCCAAGATGCATTTGAACAACTCATTCCATCAAAACGACTAGAAGGACCAAGGGCATTTTAGAGAATTTAGTGCTAGGGTTTGTGAATAGTGTTTAGCCAGGCATTTGCCTATAAAAGGAGACCTCAACATGTGAGAGTCCCTTCGTTCCAGATTTTAGCTTTTAAATCTTTGTAATTCCTTTTTATGAAATAAAGTTTGAATTTCTGAAAAAAAAAATTAAAAAAAATTAAAAAGAATGGCCAAATTTTAAAATTTTCAATTTTCAATTTTTTATTGCTAACAAGGCTAAAAATGGCCAAATTTTAAATTTTTTCTTAGTTTTCATAAGTGTTTTTAAGACACGAATGTATATTTTCCGTTGGGTAGAATAAGAGTTAGTTTTTGACTTGATGGGTATTTGGAGCCATTTACATTCCTTAACCCGCTCAATTCAAGTTTTGCTAGACTTTTATATAGGGAGCTTTAAAACGCGAAAGTCTTAATTCATACGGGTTAAGAACAAGAACTTTTCGCAAGTTCCTATAATTGATCCTAGAAAGTCACTTATCAAGGGAACTATAAAACGCATTCTCTAAACTTGAAAAAGTCCAAGAAAGTGCAAGATCCTATAGGCGGCTTGAAAACCCAAAACTTTGATTTGATATAGTCTTGATGAAAGCTAATCCAAATTTGGCTTAATTTTGACTTGCATGGCTAAGTATTCACGAGTCTCTTTAAGTAGAGGTCTTTATATAGTGAAGAACGAGAAATGATAGAGTTAGACAAGTGATCATGCTAAACGTAGAACATGAAAATGTTCTTTCAAAAACTCATATGTTTTTAATTGTGGCTTTTTCTTCCCATAAGATCAACGCATTAGGAATAAATCATAATTGCAATAAGTAAGGTCGTACGATTTGAAAGGTTACTTAGCCTCTAACGCAAGATCGTTTAAAAGTTGCTCGGGGTTGAATAGAGTTCATAGCCAAGGCATAACGTATTGAAGCGGGACGCGAAGATTGGCGATCATCCAAAAAGGCCCTAACAAGGCATGAGGAGCTCTATTTTTGCTAAAGATCCAAGGATGATGTGAAGTATCATTATTCCTAAATCAATATGAAGGATCGAGACACACGACGAAAAGCAATTACTCCCCAAAAGATCATGGAGAAAGTCTTTCCAAAAAGACCCTAACAAGGTATGAGGATAAATATATCCAAGTCCGAAAAGGAGGCGGATCGTTGTATATCAAAATCCAAAGTAGTGATTGAAGAAAAATGATGAAGTCGTGGTCCAAATATGAAGAATCTCTAAAAAACGTCAAGTGAAGAAATTCCAAATATATGAAGATAAGACCATAATTTCAAGAACGTCTTCCCAAGATTTGAAGTATGAAGTACATGCCAAATATCGGTCCGAGAAAGGTCTCAAATCGTGAAACGAGTTATGCCAAGATATGAACTTAAGGAGATACACGAGAAGCCGTTTTAAAAGATTTTGTCCTTCGGCTAACTATTGATCAAATCGTGCTACTTTGCTTTCGGACTAATAACTACTCAAATAAGTCAATATGAATCACTTGTGATACATGACAAATAGATAAAAAATGCTAGTAACCCATTTTCTTTTATAATAACTAGGATTGCGGGGAGAAAAAGTATTACACAATTTGGACGTATGAGTAGTGTTAGCATTGTGACTTGTACCAACAATGATCTCGTTTTTGCACTTAGCATGGAATGTATGACAATCAAGGATGACGAAGTTTACTCTAAGGGACATTTACTTGTTTCTATTTCTTGACCCTAAAAGTCACTTTTTGTGATGAAAATCATATGTTATGTCTTTACACATCTTCGTAGTAGTCTTTTACTTTTCAATAAAGGTTAATAAAATTGAACTTTGATGCTTAGATACTTTATTCTAGCATTGCGTGAGGGCACGGCAATGGCTTAGTATGGGGGAGTGATGAGATGGCATTTATACATGATCTCATCGTTCTTTTCGGGCTTTAAATGCACAAAAATGTCATAAAATACCATATATATGCTTGTGTTTGTTTACTTGTGTATTTTAGGTATGGATATCGTGAAAAAGACAAAAGATCACAAGATACAAGGAAAAACGGACACGAGAAACGAAGTCGTACAAAGAACCGGGCCCTAATTCATGGAAAACTCAACAAATACCCTTGCAGACTTGAAGACATACAAGATTGATCCTCATTTATTGAAGAAATGACACTTAAAACCCTTGTATATTAATAATTACAAGTTTGGTCCCTTAAGTTTGTCAAAATTACACAAAAGGTCCCTCAACTTTGAAGAAATGGCAAGATTAGTCCCTCAACAATTTCAAATTGTCAATTATGGTCCCTCATCAAGCCAAAGATACATTGAAGACCTTTGAAGATCAAGAATGTCCAAAATCAGTCCTTCAAATATGCAAAAGTGGCAAAAATAACCCTTATAAACCCTTTTGGAAAGTTATGTGCCAAAACTGCCAAAGTGTGAAAGTTAAATACAAAGGAAATCAAGTTTCTATGGCTGAAAACACGTTTTTACCAAAAATCCCAAAATACAAGGGCCATTTGTGTGCACTGAAACATTCAAACTCCCAAATTGCGCCAAACAACTTCCATTCCCCCAATTTCGGATCAAACGTGTTACTATTCACTTTTACCAACCCAGAATTTACACCAACTTAAACAAAGGGTAAATCTAAATTAACCTTACTCACACTTGATTCGCATGTGCAGAAACAAATCCCACACACAAAACCCTCACTCCCACTACTCCTTGGACCCCACACTCAACCTCCTTAACCAATGAAAATGCAACTTATCCTCCAAGTAAAACGACGTGGCCAAATCAACAGCCTAGACTCTTTGCTTCATATCAAAACTGAAATGAACATCCAAGATGCATTTGAACAGCTCATTCCATCAAAACGTCTAGAAGGATCAAGGGCATTTTAGAGAATTTAGTGCTAGGGTTTGTGAATAGTGTTTAGCTAGGCATTTGCCTATAAAAGGAGACCTCAACATGTGAGAGTCCCTTCGTTCCAGATTTTAGCTTTTAAATCTTTGTAATTCCTTTTTATGAAATAAAGTTTTAATTTCTGAAAAAAAAAATAATAAAAAATAAATAAATAAAATAAAAATGGCAAAATTTTAAAATTTTCAATTTTCAATGTTTTATTGCTAATAAGGCTAAAAATGGCCAAATTTTCAAATTTTTCTTAGTTTTCATAAGTGTTTTTAAGACACGAATGTATATTTTCCGTTGGGTAGAATAAGAGTTAATTTTTGACTTGATGGGCATTTGGAGCCATTTACATTCCTTAACCCACTCAATTCAAGTTTTGCTAGACTTTTATATAGGGAGCTTTAAAACGCGAAAGTCTTAATTCATGCGGGTTAAGAACAAGAACTTTTCGCAAGTTCCTATAATTGATCCTAGAAAGTCACTTATCAAGGGAACTATAAAACGCATTCTCTAAACTTGAAAAAGTCCAAGAAAGTGCAAGATCCTATAGGTGGCTTGAAAACCCAAAACTTTGATTTGATATAGTCTTGATGAAAGCTAATCCAAATTTGGCTTAATTTTGACTTGCATGGCTAAGTATTCACGAGTCTCTTTAAGTAGAGGTCTTTATATAGTGAAGAACGAGAAATGATAGAGTTAGACAAGTGATCATGCTAAACGTAGAACATGAAAATGTTCTTTCAAAAACTCATATGTTTTTAATTGTGGCCTTTTCTTCCCATAAGATCAATGCATTAGTAATAAATCATAATTGCAATAAGTAAGGTCGTACGATTTGAAAGGTTACTTAGCCTCTAGCGCAAGATCGTTTAAAAGTTGCTCGGGGTTGAATAGAGTTCATAGCCAAGGCATAACTTATTGAAGCGGGACGCGAAGATTGGAGATCATCCAAAAAGGCCCTAACAAGGCATGAGGAGCTCTATTTTTGCTAAAGATCCAAAGATGATGTGAAGTATCATTATTCCTAAATCAATATGAAGGATCGAGACACACGACGAAAAGCAATTACTCCCCTAAAGATCATGGAGAAAGTCTATCCAAAAAGACCCTAACAAGGTATGAGGATAAATATATCCAAGTCCGAAAAGGAGGCGAATCGTTGTATATCAAAATCCAAAGTAAAGATTGAAGAAAAATGATGAAGTCGTTGTCCAAATATGAAGAATCTCTCAAAAACGTCAAGTGAAGAAATTCCAAATATATGAAGAGAAGACCATAATTTCAAGAACGTCTTCCCAAGATTTGAAGTATGAAGTACATGCCAAATATCGGTCCGAGAAAGGTCTCAAATCGTGAAACGAGTTATGCCAAGATATGAACTTAAGGAGATACACGAGAATCCGTTTTAAAAGATTTTGTCCTTCGGCTAACTATTGATCAAATCGTGCTACTTTGCTTTCGGACTAATAACTACTCAAATAAGTCAATATGAATCACTTGTGATCCATGACAAATAGATAAAAAATGCTAGTAACCCATTTTCTTTTATAATAACTAGGATTGCGGGGAGAAAAAGTATTACACAATTTGGACGTATGAGTAGTGTTAGCATTGTGACTTGTACCAACAATGATCTCGTTTTTTCACTTAGCATGGAATGTATGACAATCAAGGATGACGAAGTTTACTCTAAGGGACATTTACTTGTTTCTATTTCTTGACCCTAAAAGTCACTTTTTGTGATGAAAATCATATGTTATGTCTTTACACATCTTCGTAGTAGTCTTTTACTTTTCAATAAAGGTTAATAAAATTGAACTTTGATGCTTAGATACTTTATTCTAGCATTGCGTGAGGGCACGGCAATGGCTTAGTATGGGGGAGTGATGAGATGGCATTTATACATGATCTCATCGTTCTTTTCGGGCTTTAAATGCATAAAAATGTCATAAAATACCATATATATGCTTGTGTTGTTTACTTGTGTATTTTAGGTATGGATATCGTGAAAAAGACAAAAGATCACAAGATACAAGGAAAAACGGACACGAGAAACGAAGTCGTACAAAGAACCGGGCCCTAATTCATGGAAAACTCAACAAATACCCTTGAAGGCTTGAAGACATACAAGATTGATCCTCATTTATTGATGAAATGACACTTAAAACCCTTGTATATTAATAATTACAAGTTTGGTCCCTTAAATTTGTCAAAATTACACAAAAGGTCCCTCAACTTTGAAGAAATGGCAAGATTAGTCCCTCAACAATTTCAAATTGTCAATTATGGTCCCTCATCAAGCCAAAGATACATTGAAGACCTTTGAAGATCAATAATGTCCAAAATCAGTCCTTCAAATATGCAAAAGTGGCAAAAATAACCCTTATAAACCCTTTTGGAAAGTTATGTGCCAAAACTGCCAAAGTGTGAAAGTTAAATACAAAGGAAATCAAGTTTCTATGGCAGAAAACACGTTTTACCCAAAATCCCAAAATACAAGGGCCATTTGTGTGCACTGAAACATTCAAACTCCCAAATTGCGCCAAACAAATTCCATTCCCCGAATTTTGGATCAAACGTGTTACTATTCACTTTTACCAACCCAGAATTTACACCAACTTAAACAAAGGGTAAATCTAAATTAACCTTACCCACACTTGATTCGCATGTACAGAAACAAATCCCACACACAAAACCCTCACTCCCACTACTCCTTGGACCCCACACTCAACCTCCTTAACCAATGAAAATGCAACTTATCCTCCAAGTAAAATGACGTGGCCAAATCAACAGCCTAGACTCTTTGCTTCATATCAAAGCTGAAATGAACGTCCAAGATGCATTTGAACAGCTCATTCCATCAAAACGTCTAGAAGGACCAAGGGCATTTTAGAGAATTTAGTGCTAGGGTTTGTAAATAGTGTTTAGCCAGGCATTTGCCTATAAAAGGAGACCTCAACATGTGAGAGTCCATTCGTTCCAGATTTTAGCTTTTAAATCTTTGTAATTCTGTTTTATGAAATAAAGTTTGAATTTCTGAAAATTTTGAATTCTAATCTGTTATTTATAAAAGTTTGGTGTTTGATAAGCTAAAATCTGAGTTCCATAATCTTGTTTTAAGGTTTTTGAGGCAAGGTTTTAAGTGATAAAGGTTTTGCATCAAAAATCAGAAAGTTGGTATTATTTTGATCTCACTTTGTGGTTTGTTCTTCTTAGCAGCTTGGAAGCTGGTACTTGTTCTGCTAGTACCTCAGCTCAAACAATCCAAGGCCTGGATGTAGGTCTTGGAGGTTTGCATCTTCTTCCCTTTTCATTTTCTCTTTAAGTTTCTGATTATTTGTGATTTTTGTGGATTTGTGCTTGAATCTGTGATATTAGTGTTGAATCTGGTTTATTTGGGTTGTTTTGATGTTTATGAAGTGATATTGATCTGATTTGTGGGTAAAATCTGCATAAGCCTTTGAAAAATTGTGAAAACAAGTTTTAAAAGGGTGTTTGTGTTTACTGCATAAGTTGGGATTGTGGCTTGTTAAGTTGTGGTTTGTTTGTTTGCAAGTGTTAGTATCTGTTATTTGGGAGCATTTGTTCATCTGTTTGCAGGTTTGAAGGTTTGAAACACATTAGATTCATAAAATAGGGTATAAAATCTTGAATACTTGGTAAAATTGGCTAGGATTTTGAGGACACCTAGATCTAAGCTTATGCTAGGGCTAACAAGTGCTAAACCTTAGTTAATCACACCAGGGAAGAAGGATTTGAGGCCTGAAATTGTATCAAGTGTCAAATAGATCAGCAAACTTGTTTCTGCATATGTTCATTGTTCATCAGTAACTGTTTGAGCCTAGATCTTGTTGTTTGTTTTGATTCAGTGTTTGATTCTTGTTGCTTTGTCTTTATTCTTAGTTTATATAGCTTGTGTATGCATCCTATTAAGTTTGGTTGGCTTATTCTTGCTAAATCTGCTTATTAACTGCTTAACTGCTTATTTCCATATATGGGCTATATCTGGTGACTGTTTGATTGATTGTGGCTTATTGTGTGAACCAAATTGTGATTTTCTTGTTGCTATTGACTCCTTGTGATTCACTGATCACAAGGGTGCCTTTGTTTCCAATTGAATCCAACCAGAACTCCCAAATAAGCTTGGTCAAATAGTCAAAGCAGTGGGAACTCCTTTCCCCTGCTGGTTGCCACTGCTAGTGTAAAACTGGTGTCAGCTTATCAATAAGCTATAATATCTTATTCTAACCAGCAACAACTTTGATTTTGTAATAGGTTCTCATTATTTGACCCATTTGTTCATACTGGAGCATTTGGTGGGTTGACTTTAGGGTTTGACTAGAAAACCAACTTCATTGACTTTTTCATAAGTTCGTTTGTGCTTATTCTGGCTTATTGGTTGTGCTTATTGGAATTTTGTTGATTGATTTGGCTTATTGAGTCCATTTGTGATCTTTTGCAAGTTGAATCAAGTCCTGAGGTGCCTTATTTCTCAAAAACGACTATTTTGTCTTTTAGTGAAATAATACTTTGCTTATTTCTGGCTTATTGAGTGTGCTTTTTCAAAATTTCTTTTTACAGATCTCATAAGCATCCCAAAAGAAGGTTGTGTGTCAAATTAGAGCTTATGGCATTGGCTTATTGCTTAATGGGCTGAAAAGCCCAATAAGAATAAGCTGTGTGCTTAATAAGCTGTGATAAGCTCATATTCAGCTTTTGGGCCTTTAGAGTTTTGTTCTTAGAATTGAATTTTGAGTCAGATAGGGCTTTTCCAAGTCAATTGGGCCAAGTTTGACTTTTTGGGCCCAAAAGCCCAATTGTGTTGACTGTTTTTGGTTTTGGCCCATTTGAGGGCCCAATAGGTGTATTCTGGTAATTTCACTTTGATTTTCTGATTATTTAGGTTAAAATAAACTAGTTTGCAAGTTTTTAGAATTTTTAATAATTTTTGGATTTTTAATATTATTTTATTATTATTTTATTAATATTTTTCAAATTTCACATTTTCCAACTTTTTACATTTTTCTTAGGTTAAATACATTTAAATAGGAATTTAGCAACTTTTAGAATAATTTTATCACTTCTAGATTAATTTTCATAATTATTTTAAGTTTTAATAGTTTTTAAATCATTTTAAATAGTTTTTATTAGTTTAAAAATTTCTAAAAATAGTTTTTAATCTTTTTAGGTCATTTTAGAGGTTTACCAATTGAAAAATCTTTATTTGGGCTTTTTGATAATTTATTTGATTTTTAGGGCTTTAATTAGCATTTAAAAATTGAATATTTAATTATTTAAAAGGTTTGAAAAAGTTTTGATCATTGGTAAACTCTTAGTTTATTTATTTTGATTTTTGGTGAATTTTTGGTAATTTTTAGAATTAATTTTTATTTTCGTGGTTTTTAAGGTTTTACGTTTTAACTTTCTAGTAGTAATTTTTACGTCTTCGTCATTTTCTTTTCTCATACCTTTCTAAACCAATCATTAATCACAAACATTTAACAAGTTTTTCACACACATATACCTCCTTGGGAAACGAACTTTGAATTCATAAGGGTCATTAACACTTGATTTTTCCTAAAGTCATTTGTTCAATACTTACCGCTTTTACGCTCCTTTTCCTAAAGGTCGTAATTTACCACAATCAACGAACGACCTAAAATAAGAGGAACTTGAGGATCCGTGGGAATATCGACTACGATAAAGTCTACCGGATAATAGAACTTTCCCACTTTCACAAAAACGTCTTCGGCCAACCCACATGCGAGAATCGTAGAATGATCGGCCATCTCGATAGACATTCTTGAAGGAGTAAGATTAGGAAGATTGAGCGACTTGCATATGTCAAGAGGCATCAAATTGATACTAGCACCAAGATCGGTAATAACTGATAAATTGATTCTTTGAATTGGTTTAATCGAATTGACAACGGTTTAACGTGTGACTCAGTTGTTCTTGGTAGATAAAAGAAAAATGTCGTTGATTAACTATTTTAAACTAAAAATGGAAACTTTAAAAATATAAACTCAAAATAAAAGAATTTAAAAAAATTTAAAACTTAGTTAAAAGTAAATTTGAAATTAAAACTAATTAAAACAATTAAAAGTAAAGCTTGGTAAAAATGGCGGGAAAAATAAAATTCAAAAACAATTCGGAATAAAAACCAAAATGTAGTTCAGAATAAAACTAAAGATGTAATTTGGAAAACACAACCACTATTTAATTCGGAGTCTATGCTGTTCATTCAATTCGGAATAAAGATTTGACATGTAATTCGGAAAGTAAACAAGTGAACATAATCGGGAATGTCTACAAAATCTAATTCGGACTGTTATTGAATCTGAACTAAGTTTGGAATAATAAAAACAGTGGCTAATCCGGAATAATGGATTTAAGTATAATTCGGAATCTTGTTTCTAACCTACAATTCAGAATCCATGATAACCACCTAATTCGGAATATGTGAGTTTCATCTAATTCGGAATAAATTCTAGGCTAATCCGGAATACACAATAATCAACCTAATTCGGAATACCTGTTCTATATGCAATTCGAAATAATAGCAAATGTGTAATTCGGGAAAATCTCAGGTAATCTAATTCGGGATAAGGGTTTAGGGAATCCGGATAAGGAAAAATGAAAATAAGCAAAACCAAATAAGCACTTAACCAAAAATAAAACCAAATTAATTTTAAGAAAAGCTAAATAAGCCATAAATCAAAAACTCTAAAAACACCAAATTAACAAAATATTAAAAATCAACTTTTAAAAGATTAAACCATTAAAACCACTTAATTAAAAATAAGACAAACACAAATCAATTAATAATCACAATAAGCAATAACAATCAAACACATGAAAGACAATAAGAACAATGGAATAAGCACTCAAATAGCAAGTAACAAGATTAAACAAACTACATATAAAAACAAGATAGGAAGAATGAGAATGATTATAAAAAGCTTGAAATGAAGATGAAGATTAAGATCCAAAAGATTACAAGATTAAGATGAAAAGCTTGAAAACATTAAAGAAAAGCTAGAGAGAGAAATTAATTAATCTACTCCTAATTACCTTACAAAAATTAAACTAAAATCTACTTTTGCGAAATGATGGAAAAATAGTCTATTTATAGTGGAAGGAGAGTTGGTGTTGTTGCTTCCTCTTTCACTTTGTCTTCTCATCTTTTTAATTAAGTCGTCTTTCTCGACTTTGTCTCGGGATTTATCGAATGATAAAATGAACTCGTCTTCTAATTTTCTTCTTTAATTATACTTGGTTCTTCGACTTCGTTAAACTTCATTCTTTAATCGTTTTCTTCGATAAATCTTCAGAATAAGCCTTTGACTTCTGTTCTTTTTTCACTCTTGATCTTTTGACTTCGTCTTTTGTCTTTTTCTTCAATAAAAGCCCGCGAAAGCCCGTGTTTTCTTCCTTTTTCATCTTTTGGTCCTAAAACATAACAAAAACATAAACCACGCATAATTCCGACTTTTACGACATTAAATATACGTTTTGGTCTCGTTTTTATTATAATTAAGTGGTAAAAGGATAAGTGTTTTCACACTTATTAAATCCCCTACACTTGACCATTGCAATGACCTCATGCAATGCATTAATTTCAAAGCAAGATTTACATTCTCCATCATAATTAACCTACCTTGGCCTTTATTAAATACTAGACACTAAGGAAACTAAAAAGATAGAAAATTACAAAATGTTTGAAGGAAGAAACTTGTAAAGAAATCAAAGACTTACATTAGGGCTTTTGGTGTCATGAATATAAATCACCCTCAAGTTTCACGTTCCCCATACCAAGCTTAAAAACGAGATCATTGTCGTTATAAGTTAGTAAAGCTAACACTCACTCATGTGGCTCAATTATTCACTTAGACCCCTTTATTCCTAGGTGTATCTCTTATATTTTATTTTTGTCTTGAATGATCACGAGGATGCATTTTTGACTTATTTCGATAGTTATTTAGGCCAAAAATAAAGTAGAACGATTTAATCAATAGTTAGCTAAAGGATAAAATCTTTTAAAACTGCTTCTCGAAACCTCATAAAGCTCATATCTTGGCATAACTTGTTTCACGATTTGAGACCTTTCTCGGATCAATATTTGGCATTAACTTCATACTTCGAATCTTGAGAGACGTTCTTGAAATAATGGTCTTCTCTTCATAATAGGAATTTCTTCACTTGAAGTTTTTGAGAGATTTTTCAAACTTGGACCACGACTTCTTCATTTTCTCCAATATTTATTTGGAATTTTGGTATACAACGATCCGCCTCCTTTTCGGACTTGGATCTATTTATCCTTATACCTTGTTAGGGTCTTTTCGGATAGACTTCTCCATGATCTTTATGGGAGTAATTTCTTCTCGTCATGTGTCTCGATCCATCATATTGATTATTGATAAATGATTCTTCACATGACTTTGGTTTTTTAGCAACAAAATGTAGCCCTCATGC
Source organism: Glebionis coronaria (assembly GCA_025667525.1). NCBI lineage: Eukaryota > Viridiplantae > Streptophyta > Magnoliopsida > Asterales > Asteraceae > Glebionis > Glebionis coronaria. The sequence goes on from CM046878.1 coordinate 137,058,601, forward strand.
CTTGTTAGGGCCTTTTCGGACTCGCCAATCTTCGCATCCTGCTTCAATAAGTTATTCCTTGGCTATGAACTCTAATTAATCCCGAGCAACTTTTAAACGATCTTGGGCTAGAAGCTAAGTAACTTTTCAAATCGTACGACCTTACTTATTGCAATTATTTATTAACAAGCGATGGGAGAAAAATCACATAATTAACTCACATAAATTCATGAAAGAATACACACTTATAATTGACTCTATCAGCTCTCGTTCTCAACAATTTAAAATCTCAAAGAACGAGACTCGTGGATGCTTAGCCTAATAAACCAGTTAAGGTCCATATGGTTAAGGATATAGCTAGAGTAAACTTGGATAAGTAAACTCGGGTTGAGTCAAAAGATTCCTGACGGGCTAATATATCAAAGACATATAAACTTATTAAAACCATTTTATTAAGTAATTACGAAGAAAGAAAAGAACAATAACAAAGGAAAATACTACTAGGCCAAAATAGATCAAATATTTTGAAAAAAATATCGAAAAATTAATTTTCCGGTTAAAATGAGGACATATTCATGGAAAAGCCCACTTAACTTCGATAGAAGTCCCTTCTGCACTTAAGATAAACATTGTCCTCAATGTTTAAGCATGTTAAAGTAAACTCCCCTACACTTAGGACATAGTGCACGTTGTTTAATCTTGCTAAGGAAGAGACAACTAAAGTGATTCCTATTTCAACATAAATGATAAAATAGTGAATCAAAAGTTTAGGATAGAACCGGGAAGAAGGGAACACGAAATCATAGATCGTTAAAAGTCATCAAAAGTGGATCTTTGAAAGCTCTAATCTCTGCACATCATAAGAAAGAAAAACAACAAACGCATACTAGGGTCTCCCCCACACTTATTATAAAAAACGGATAAAAAGGATAGATCATCGGGTTGCCTCCCGAGAAGCACTTGTTTTTGTTAACCGAGTCATGAGCCTGACTCGACCTTGAGTAATATGGTAACAACCTTGAAGAACATATGTCGGGGTCAAATACATGGTTCTCATCCAACAAGTAGCATAAGCCTAAGGTGAATAGCACAAGCCAAAGAAGAGTAGGCGAGGTTCCCTTAAGCAAAAGTTGAGCACGGTGGTAGAAGGTATGATAAGATGAAAGCATAGCTCCATATTTTCCAAAAGTCTTTCCTTTTATTTCATCAGATGGATACTAAGATGGCTCAAAAAGTTTAATACCCGGATCAAACAACTTTTCTTTTAGGGGAAAATAAGAATGACACTCAGTAGATCTTGAAGATTCGCCCATATATCACACACTGTCATCAGAAGAAGGTGGAAAGAGAGGTGTCAAAACATAAGTGCTACGGATGTTGGTGTCGTCCGGTTTCTTCTCCTTTGAAACGGGTTCTTAACATCCGAAGGAGGGTAGAGACCATAATCAAAGTCCAAAGGGGGAGAATCATGCTCATTAGGAAAGTATGTATTGAGAAAGGTTGAGAAATCTTCCTCAACTGAGTAATCCTCTATAGTAGCATCAAGCGTCGTTGGTGGAGGATCCTCATAAAAAAATAGGAGCAAAATCGTCCTTAGAAGACACAACACTTGAAGAATCACTCGAAAGAGTGTCAACATCATCAAAGTCATCATAAGTTGGCATGTCTTCATACTCGGAAGAAAATCATCATATTCATCAAAAATTGGTGGATCACTCAAATCGGAAATAGAATCATCATCATATTCATCATAGATTGGTAGAGTTTCCAAATAGGGAAGAGAATATTAGGATCGTCCACTTGGTCTTGAAAAAGTGGATTATCATGTAAAGTATCGAAAAGAGGATTATTGTGTTGTAAAAAAGCATCAAGTTTTGTACTTTCCAATGGAGTTGTAACAAGCTCGTCTTGAAGCACATCAATTATTTTCGCCGATTCTCTTCCATTTGATTTGCTTGTAATCTTCCCCATCTTAAAAACTTGTTGATCATTCCCGACCCTTAGAATTAGTTCACGTTCGGCAACATCGACTAAAGCTTTTCTGGTTCTCAAGAATGGCCGTCCAAGTATTAATGGAATACGAGGATCCATCTCATAATCAACAACAACAAAGTCAACCAGTAAAAGTGAAGGTACCAACTTTAACAAAAACATCTTCGGCAATACCAACGGGGTAAGCGAGAGTTCGATTTGCTAGCTCAAGGTGTAACAACCCAAAACCGTGGTCATTAATTAATTATATTTTTACGTATATTTTTGAAATTTTTGACGAGGTTGATTATTATGACGAATGATAATTTAATTTGGATGATGTTCAAATTTTATTTTTACGTTTTGACGAGTTGCGAGGATTATTAGTGATGACGATATCGATTTGATGCCCGAGAAATTTTACATTTTATTTTAAACATGTCGATGTTTAATATTTTGACGTTTTTATTTTAATGTCATATTAAGTCGTGTCGGGACTATATAATATCATATTTTGTGTGCGTTTTATGTTTTGAGAAGCATTTTTTATGAAACCCGAGACCCATAAATATTTTCAAAAGTGACTAGTAATCATTTCCCGCTTTTTAACAAAGTATTTGCACTTTGGTCCAAAATAATCATAATTGGCAAAAACTACCCTAAACTTTTTCCATATAAAAGGAAAATAAATACACAAATAAACAAAAATTCCACTTCCACTCAAAAATTCTCTCTCTCCCCTCCCTTGTTCTTTCTTTCCCGTCCACCCCACACCATACAAACACCCCAAAAAAATTTATTTTTAGCTTGAATCTTTAAAAAGCAATCAAAGACCCATCTTAGTTATTTGATTCTCTACACATTGGTATAAAAATTTCCTACATGCATTGACATTTTTGAAAATCCCATTTTTGGATGAAAATCATATGTTTTGATCTTAAATTGTTGTTGTATGTAGGTGTTTATATGTTTATACATTAGTATTGATGATTGCATGTTGATATTTTTGAGTTGGGTTTTTATGATTTGATCATCTAGTATGATTTAGTGTGTTATGATTGAAAGTAGTAGTGTAAAAATGATTTTAGTGGTAAAAATGGGGTTAAAATATGGTGAAAAATTAAAGTTGAGTGATTTTTAAATATATATTTTATAACAGATTATTAAACTTAATTTTCTGAAAATATGAGTTTGAGTTTTGTAGGATATGTAAATCTTACTTATGTTTTAGAGAGAGAAAGAGACAGAGAGATGGTGGAACACACACAATTCTAGAGAGAGAAACTTATAAGAACTATGTGAAAAATGAATAACCACACACCCTCTCCATCTAAGGAGAGGGTTTATATACCCAAGCCCTTGTCATGGGCTTGGGCTTACATTTGGGCCAGCCTACACATGTTGTGAAAAATGAATAACCACACAACCTCTCCATCTAAGGAGAGGGTTTATATACCCAAGCCCTTGTCATGGGCTTGGGCTTATATTTGGGCCGGCCTACACATGTTGTAGGCTAGGCTTGGTCTTGTTAGTTAAATAAAGATAAATAACTAAACTACGAGCTATTACATGGACTATCGTTGGAGTGACCGATCCTTCTTAATACGTAAAACGTATTTCCAACAATCTCCCCCTAAGGGAGGTCACTCCAAACTAGGGCATTACCCAGGTTACAATAATAAGATAAACCTAGCATACTATGCTTGTCTTGAGCTCGTAGTCTTCGTCTTTCTTTTCTTTTTCTTTTCAGGTGAACATGTTGATGTGATCATTGATATCAATCTTGAGCATTAATCTCTTGCCTTGATCTTGTGCATCCATCACTTGTGATCTTTGCCTCTTCGTGACCTCACGTCCCACATACTTATACCTTTGTAATTCTTGAAAGCTTCAGAGTTCGATACAGCGGAAGACTTAACTTTTAAGCTTTCTTGAATTAGATGAGGTATTAAGTGCATAAAGTATAAGCATCCGGGGATGACTACTTCTTGGATCCCGCAACGCCACCGTCTTCAAATGCCGCAACATAAGTAGACACGAACGAAATGGCTTTGAACATTTCATTCTAATTCGGTAGCATTTTACTTCCGGTCGGTGAAGACCGTTGGACGATATAAAATATCGTACTTGTGGCAGGTAGATTTAATAAAAAATCTCCTTGACAAGATTTCGCGGGTAAACCCGTTCTCTTTACTCGACCGTCCAAAGCTGACTGCGAACGTAAAGAGTGAATCATTTGGATAAAATTATCCGCATGATTTAAGCCGTCAATTCTGATTCCTAGAACAAGTTTGATTCATTAAAGAATCGCACCATCGTTGCTTTCCAGTTGTCACGAGCTTGATTCATATTGAATCTTGCAAGTTACCTACCAAGTGCTGTTTGAGGTTAACACTAGAAGGATTTCCACTCATCACTATGAACACTAAGGTATCACTCTGAGTGTTCTGGCAAGATCACTAAGATATTGCGTAGAGGCCTGGAACGTGTTTAAATTTAGTTAAGAATTAAACCACTGTTGCTTTCCAGTTATCACAAGTTTGATTCATAAAGAATCGCACAAGTCACCTACCATGAGCTTTTTGATATTCGCTCAAGAAGGATTTCCATCTTCATTGTAAATACTTTCGTATTACTCGGATGTTCAGGCAAGATCATGAAGATTTTGCCTAGGACTCTTAAGATCTTTCTTACTTTTCACAGTGTGTGAAGAAGCAAGGAATTATGAAAGTGTGTCCTAAAGAGATATTTGATGATCTCAAATGGCTCTAGACTCGATCATGCACTTTGGATTTTAGTGATCGGAGGCTGGAGAGGAGTGCCACCTTTTCAATACCAATTTATTCAGAGTGAAAAAATCAATAGATAATGTGTTGTCTCCGTGTGATTAAAACAAATATCTTTTAAGAGATATCTAAGTTAGCTGGGATGGGTTGTGCATTGCATCACTGGGTCCATGATGTCTATCTTCAATATCAAGAATCATTAAAATGATCTCAATAGCATACGTATTGACTCGGTTTCTGCCTAAAGTTGTAAGGAGGGCTTCTTTCTTTACACCCTTTATCTTTACAATTCTTTTTCATTCTTCAACCCCTTCAATGCTTACCAACACGTCATAACTAGCACCTTGTTGTGATTGTTCCAGTGCTAACTTAAGTACTTGGTCGGCATTCAGCTACGTTCACAATCTTTTCTCCAACTTTCCTAAGGACTACTATTTCTAGCTATGGAATGTCCTTGGGAATATTCCTCCGGTTCTGGAAGAAACATAGGACTTAACCTATCCTACCATCCTTATGTCACCACAATCTTCATCGTCGTGAAATAAATGGGTTTTGGGTAAGTATAAATCACCATTAAATCCATTTTGATCTGCAAATTCGTTTTGTTCCCCCTTAACATATGACACGATATTCGAAAACATTTCGCATATGTCGGGATGAGCTATCACATTATGCCAAACCATTTGTGATAATATCCCATATTAAATCACATTTTCTCCCCCATATTAAAAATATTAACCCAATCGATGTTTTTAATATCAATTGATTTAATGAAGTTTTAACAAAGGTTTTGGGAAGAAAAATGCAAGTCCATTTTATCTTCATGATATCAAACGTATGAGATATGATACCGATTTGTAACATGATCACATATTCACCATCTTAGAAAAGAATTGACAATGTTGGACCTGATTGATGAGAACATCATATGATAAGATCAAATGGTTCTTGTCAGCATATGTTGGTCGCCTCGTCGCGTCTGAAGTCATCTCTTGACATCACGTGTACGATTGGTATTGTTGTCTTGACACCAACTTGTGAACTAGGCACGTTCGGCGTCAAAGATTCTGAATGCTTGACAATTGCTCCCCCTCAATTGTTGACCCGTGTTCTATTGAAAGAGTTGTAGTCGTCGGTTGAGTAGTCGCATCGTCGAGTATGTAGATACCAAATGTAGATAGCTATGGTTGTAGAGATGATAACTTCATAAAAATAAGACTTCTCTTGTTTTAACAAATAAATGCACTGAAACGTACATATATTTGTGTTAGACCAAGTTATAAGGTAAAATTGATCCCTTACAAGGTTTTAAAGTAAACCTTGCCCGAGAAAATTAATTCCTGTTGAGAGCCAAAGCTTTCATAAGAAATACTAGACTTTAAAACGTAAACCGGGTTGCAGTCAGAAATAATTACAAGCCATAAGGGCATGTTTTATGAAATATTTACACCTTCTGTACGAACTCTATTTATGGCGCCGTGTCAATATTAATCAACATTTCTAAGACCGTAAATATTATCGTACCAAAAGACATGCCTTTGAAAAATAAAGTAAAAATATTTTTGGATTTTTTCTAGATTTTTCAATTTTTATGGTTTTTATATGGTTTTATATTTTTGTATTTTGCTTTTGTGGATAAAAATATAAACAATATATACAGATGATCACCAAGGATACGGAGAATAGTTTTACCACCACTATTCTTTCGCTTGATCTCCTAGCTCCTTAAGAGTCTCGGGCGAGAAGGTTCTCATTCCTAGCTTGTCGGCCAAGAATTCAATTCGAGCGCGATCTAAAGCTTTCGTGAAAATATCCGCCAATTGATACTCAGATCGTACAAAGTAAAGCTCTATTACTCCATTTTCCACTTGCTCCTTGATGAAATGGTAGCGAATGTCAATATGCTTCGACCGGGAGAATTGAACATTGTTGCAGCATAAGGCAATTGCACTCTTGTTGTCACAGTACATCGGAATTTTGTTGAAACCTAGACCATAGTCGGTTAATTGCGATCTCATCCAAAGAATTTGAGCACAGCAACCGGACATAGCTATGTATTCTGCTTCCGTACTTGAAATTGCAGCGCTTTTCTGCCTTTTCGATGCCCAACTGATTAGTCGATCTCCTAGTAGTTGCAAAGTTCCACTCGTGCTACGCCTTGTATCTTGACAACCCGCGTGATCCGCATCTGCATATGCCATTAGTGCAATCGAAGAGTCCTTCGAATACCAAAGTCCCTGATTAATGGTTCCTTTATGATATCGAAAGATACGTTTCACAGTGGCCAAGTGTAACTCGGTAGGTCGAGTTTGATATCGAGCACACATACATATAGCAAACTGAAGATCAGGTCGACTAGCTGTGATATACAGAAGAGTACCGATCATTCCACGATAAAGTGTCGGATCAACGGCAACTCCATGTGTATCTGCATCAAGCTTAGTTCGGTCCACCATTGGAGTATCCACGGGGTCGCAAGATTCCATCTTATACTTCTTTAGCGATTCAAGGGCATACTTGGATTGATTGATAAAGATGCCTCTGGGACTCTGAGATATCTGAAGACCTAAGAAGAATGATACCTTGCCCATCATTGACATCTTAAACTTGGAAGACATGAGTTTCCCAAATTCGTTGGATAAAGTTTGGGTCGAGGCTGCAAATATAATATCATCAACATATATTTGTACCATAATCATATCTTTACCTCATTTCTGAATGAACAACGTGGGATCCACCTTGCCTTTAGCGAAGCCTTGCGTAATGAGGAATTGTGACAATAGATCATACCATGCGCGTGGAGCTTGCTTTAACCCATAGAGAGCCTTCTTAAGCTTGTACATATTATTAGGATAATTAGGATTCACAAAACCATCCGGCTGTTGTACATAGACCTCTTCCTTGATTTCGCCATTCAGAAATGCTGTCTTCACATCCATATGACAGACGATCATATTCATGTGGGTTGCATAAGCGAGGAATAGTCTAATAGCTTCCAAACGGGCAACAGGTGCAAAGGATTCCATAAAGTCGATGACTAATAATTGCTTGTATTCACGAGCTACTAGACGAGCTTTGTTCTTCAATATTCCGCCTAACTCATCGAGTTTCACCTTGTAAACCCATTTCAAAGTGAGTAACTGCACTTGATCCGGGCATTGGAAAAGTTCCCAAACTTCAAGACGTATGAATTCGTTAAGTTCTTCTTGCATAGCTTATATCCAACAAGATTGAGTAAAAGCTTGTTGCCATGTCTTAGGTTCAACTTCAGTGAGAAAAGCATCAAAATGACAAAACATTGCATTTTCTTGTAACTGACTTCGTGTGGATACAGGACGATTGGGGTCACCAATAATAGAATCTATAGGATGATCCTTTGTCCACTTGCTGTCATGTTCACGAATCCGTGGATTGGAGTAAACCGTTCTAGGAGCTTCCTCTGAGGTGGACGACCCGGCTTGATTAGGGTCAGGAATAGGTACACCAAAGAATGGAAGTTCACGCATTTGAGCGAATTCCAAATCGTGATCATCATCATCCTCTTCATCATCAATAGGCATGACATGGGTAGTTGAAATATGTGTTGGTTGAGAATTACTCGTTGAATGTATATCTTGACCAATTGTAGGTGCAGATGTGTCTGATTGTGCTTTGGTTGCTGGAGCGAAAACTTGGTTACCGGAGCTATTACCTTAGGTTCTGGAGCAACAATACTTGGAGGAGTGAAGAATTCATCAAAGAACGGTTGAAACAACGTATCCCATTCAGTCCTAGAAGGTGGTGCTAAACAATGATACAACAACACATAATTTATAAAGAACGACTCGAAAAGAGACGTTTTAGATTTATCGTTCCTAAAACATTTGTCAGAGTAGCGTAGTCCCAAGTAATCGTTACCAAAAGATAAGTTAAAAAAACATATTGGTTTGTTTTAAAAATGGAACGATAAATAAATCAAAGAGTTTGAACAACAAAAGCAGTGCACAACTTCATTCCTGTGACCTCCAAGCTTCCACTTCTTGATTACCTGAAATACATGTGAGTAAAACAATCAGCAAAAATACCGAGTGAATCTATAGGTTTATGTAATCAATTTGAACACAAGCAAATATTATAAGTTTGTGGCATGCTTATAAGCATCAAATAATAATTTGCGTCAACAATGATAATTGTATATAGCATAAATTGCAATAAGCTCATGGAACCGAGCCCTTAGACACTCCCATATCAGTCTAATAAGACGAGAGATTTATTAAGTGTCGGTTACCTCTAGATTTTTGGTACATTGCCGTATACCTGACTTCTTAATACAATATGTCCAAACAGTGCGGAGGTCGTGTGACAATCCGTCAGTTTACGATTGATATTTTATTCTCAATATTATTTGAAAACAATTTACAATATGAACTCACATATTTTTGGGAAGAAATTTGGATTTACGTCTTGAAGTAGCATCGACTACGTTTAAACCGGAGGATTCAACGTTACGTGCTTACGTTTACATACACCGTCTTTGGTGACAGTCCGACATTCCAGAAAATAAATTTATCTGAGAATATTATTTTGGAGTTTTAAATTTGTGTTAGTTCATAAACTCACAAATTTACGAGAAGAAACTAGGACTTACGATTTTATTTTAACGTCTTTTACGACTAAACCGGAAACCCTAGGATTACGTATTTACGTTTTCGAACTCCGTTTTTGATGAAACAATTTTTATTGGATTCGTTTTGTGACGTCGATTCATAATTTATAAAAACGTTTTTCGTAAAACGACCCGAGGGCACGCAAATCGAGGAAACTAGAATCGAGGAGTACCCGTAAATAAATGGGATGAGACAAGTGGGACACTTGTCCCACCCCACTCCCAAAACCGGCCATAACAAGCCAACACCATAAGGTGTCAAGTTTTCACTTAAACTAACCTTACACATGTCTCATTTAGCTTACAAGCTAAGCCTTCTTCCATCAAAACCATCAAACACTCTCATTCCTACCATTTCACCATGCAAACCACTCACACAATCCTCTCTCTAACTCCATTTTTGGCCGTCCCATATAGCCTCCAAAACACCACCTTCATATGATTTTTAACCACAAAATCCTATGTAATTTACACCTATGTTGAAGCCCTTTCAAAACCCTATTGATTGGTGGTACTTATAACATCCATGGAGGAGTTTTCATGGTGTCATGAGGCTGATTTTCCACAAGGAGTCCATGGAGCATGGTGGTCTTGAAGATAGTCATGGTTGTCTACAAGTTTCTTCATCAAAAACCATGTCAAAATCATAACCTACATCAAGTTGGTGGTATAAAGATTGTCCTCCTCAACTTCTTGTTATTTTTGTTTATGTAATCATGTATTTATTTCCTATTGTATATATTTATGATGATTATATGATGATAAAAATGTTATGTGGGGATTTGTTGTTGATAATCATGGATAAAAAGGTGAAAAACCATATGAAACAAGGTTAAAATCTTGATTAATTTGCATGGCTGTATAAAACAGTAAAGAACCAAGTGGTAAACTGATAATATGATGAAGTAGAACCCATTTACAGTAAGCTATGGGTCTTGTACACATGTGAGAGTTGGCCATGCAATGGAATCAAAATAATGAGTGAGATATGATCAAAACAAGTTTAGGGTATAAATCTGAAGTTACTGTTTTGGACGATTTTTAGAAAATATTTAGAAGATGATTCAACAGTAGCTATAGAAGAGTTAAATGTAGAAAATATCATGTAGTTTATGTGATAAAAATTTGAGCTTCTATCTCCATGTAGAACTCAAGATATGGCATTTTTGGTGAAGATGAAGTTAAAAATCAGATTTTTGGAAATTAAAGAATAATACTATTATATAAGCACTCACATTTTAATATATAAAATGTAAATAAAAACCCACTAACTTATAAAACTTATTTATATAAATATATAAAAGGTGTAATAAGTGTATAAATGATGAAAATGGAAACTTGTTAAGTTTTATAAGTTATAAAACTATAAACATGATTTTTACGACTTTTTCGGCTATTGCCGTAAAATTAACGTTTTTGTTAAATAAAACTTAGATGGTTGGACCCGTCTAATGAAAACTTTATAAAACTTACATACTGATATATAGACATGTATAACAAGTAAAAACCGATAAAACCCGAACTTTAGGGCATACGGACATTAACGAGCTAAGTAAACATATTGGACTAATAAATGGACTAAATAGGATAAAAACTTGTAAAAAGAATCTATTTGGGCTTAACCCATTTAGGCCCAACTTGGAAAGTATACATACTGATAATATAGGTACAAAATGGATTAAAATAAGTTAAATAACTTATAATAAGCTTATTGGGCTTAAGACACGTAAACGGGTAAAAACCAGTAAACTAGTATAAAAATTATCGATATATAACACTAAAAGGAGTAAACGAGAATACGTAAACCCACTTGATCATCATATATATATAATCATCATATGTATACATAATTTATATTTTTATAAAGTCATTGGACATAAGTCTAAGACGAATATTATTTGTCTAGGTTTCCGTGATTGAAGCACGCACCGTACGTCCGAATTGCCGACAACCCGCCTTCCCACATCAACGTGAGTTCATAGCCTCGCACTCTTTTAAATGTTTTATAAATGCTTTATAAACCCGCGAGGGAGATAACATGTTAGTTTTTATTAAAAGTTTGGACACCATTTGTCCCGATTGTTTGTTTATTGATTTTGGACCCGAATGATTGAATGACCCGATTGTATGACCCGATAAATGATTAATGGACCCGATAGATGCAATTAAATGGATTATTAAAGTTAGGTTATGTCACTAAAAGTCCCATTAGCATGAATTGTGAACTACCGGGAGTTGGTAGACGCTTATGCATTTAATAGTACTATTTGGGGACGATCACCCCAGTTCGCGCCTTGACGGTTGATCCCCGTCGTGCCACATTGATTGGTAAGCGAATTTATGTATGAGAAGATTTCCAATAGCGTGACCTTTGTGACGACACGCTACTTTAGATGGGCAAAATTTGTATCGGGTTAGCTACCCGTTGTTGGTTTAGTAAGGTAACAATGTCATGCGGCTTATAATAATCCAATCGCCAAAATATTACTGGACGCTTCGAATTACGATGTATTGCCTGACTAGCAATACTGGGTCATACTATTGATATTATGTTTATATTTTGGTTTTCATAACCATATTCATATAACGATTTTTATTTGATTTTATACAACGTCATAAGACGTATTGTATGATGTTTTATTACGACATTGGCTCGTATAATGATTTTTAAGGCAAATGCCTATATTATGATTTTCGATAAAGATTTGTATAAAATGATTTCGGCTATTTCATGGCCTATCAAAACGATTTGTACAAAATGATTTTCAGTAATACTTTCATACTGATATTATATTGATGGAATTTATTAAACTCTATGAATTCACTCGGCGTTATCGCTGACCTTTTCTTTTAAACATGTTTTATCTCAGGTACTTGAAGGTAATTCTCGGGAAGACGACAAGAATTCATGGCCCGCACTTAAACAATATTTTCCATTCAAATACTTTGTCAAACTTTGTATGAAATAAAATGACTTGGGACCGATGTAACTTTGATGTTTATGAATGGAAATACTTTTATTATTAAACGACGCGATTTTTATGCGTTGTCTATGATGTGAGTAATGTGCTATCCCGTAACACCAACTAGTCTTCCGCTGTATTGAGTTGTATAAATTTGGGGGTGTTACAGGTCGGGCCTAAGCTTCTATGACAAGTCCACACAAACTGAACCGGGGCGGCTTCCCCCATAGATCTATTAATTGTACTAGCGGCCCATCATAAGCTAGTTAACAGTCCATAATTGAGGCTTTAACAAAGGCAATCACTTAATGCAATTTAAAGGCAACCACGGGTCCATTCATAGAGGGACAAAGCATACCATAAAAATCTTGTGTTCTAAGTTTATAAAACATGTATTCCCCCTCGCGGGTTTAAAAATCATTTAATAACTAGTATAAAGCGAGGCTATAGACTCACCTTAAATGCAGACATCAGCAGAATATAAGTATCACACCACACAGCATCACATAATATATACGGCTTGATTCCAATAGTCGTAATACACCATAATAAATAATCATGTAGCGTCAACAAATATCTTTCTGCGGTTGTAAATAATTCCACAGCTATGCTCCAATCGTTTGGTGAGGTTTATGTTTTGGTGTTATCCCGATGGATGGTTACATCAACTCGACACAAAATAATTAATAAAATTTAACTCGTAAAACTTTGGTCGTTGGCCAAATAAAATAAAATGATAAAATAAATCATATAATATATTCGGTATATAATTTATATGTGAACATGACGCTCATAATTCATGTCGTAAGTTATTATAACAAACATTTAAAATTGTATTTGTTTAAATTATATACATAATTCTTCAGAAATAATAGTGTATACAAAATTATTTATATATAATTCGACACTTGTTCGAAAACCATTATATAACTCATTAAAATTTATTTATCATATATAACGTTAAATGTCATATTAACTAAAATAATACTTTTCAAAAATTATTTATAACGTAGTTATTCGTTAACTATTTCTTTTATAAAAGTATACATTTTTAGAAAATTTCGGCATGACCTTGCCGTTTTTATAACATTTTCCATGTATATAAAATACAAAATTTTTCCTACTTTGTCTCAATCAATACCCAACTAATATTTTTCTCAATCAGTATTCTAATTAAGGTATTCTTAATATTATAATTATTATATTAATTATATATTCCCACCATTAATATTTTAATTACTTTCCATTTCTCCTTAATTAATTACCTTCCATTTTTTTTAATCAATACCTTAATTAATATATTAATTATCCCCATCAATATTTTAACTACTTTCCATATATCATTAAATAATTTTATATTTTAATATACCATTTATTAACAATAATATTGATAACAACACTCTTTTAAATATGTATTTATTTATTATTTTCTTATAAGTCCTTAAATAATTATATATCTCATTTTATCAAATAATTATTATTATTATTATTATTATTATATTTTCAGAATCTTACATTCTATATTTTATTATACCCCAATTATTATTAATAATAATTATTATTATTGTATCCTAAAAATATGTATTTTCATACATCCCACTATTGTTATTTCCTTTATTTATTTATTTATTTCTTTTATATATCACTTTTAACCTAATTAAAAATAAAAATAAACTTATTATATAAATGGTTATAATTTTGTTAATTTTCTTATTCATTAAACTTTGTATTTATCATTTCATTATTAAATAAAAAAATAAAATAAAATAATAATAATAAAAATACAAATACAAGTATACATCTAGATCTTATACCCAAAATAACAAACCATCAACAAAACAAGTCCAGGAGCATCACCACCACAAGCCCGACACCACCATGGTGCGGCTGTGGCTGCTGTGAAGACGTCCGGCCGCCACCACGACGGTGGTTGGGCGGCGGACTGCCCTTTTTCCGATCAAAATTCGCGGCCAAAACAACCATAACATATAAAAATGATAAATAACCCATCTTGTCTAATCTTGATGTAACCATCTTGCATGCATAGATCGGGATAAGATCAAAAGGTTTTTGGGGTTTTTAAGGGTTTTTAGGGTAAACCTATGTGTTATAAAACATAGATCTATCACCCACACACCACCATAAGGTGGCGGCGGCCAGAAAATATGCGAGGGAGGAGTAGCCACGGCGGTTTGGGGATAAAAGGGAGGAGGAGAGGCGTTTTTAGGGGTTTTGGATCATATTTGGTCTCGCCGGAAAAAATGGTGTTCGCCGGAGAATATGGTCGGAAAACATTTCCGGTGGCGGCGCGGCTGGTGGCCGGCGGCAGCCATGGGAGAGTGGGAGAAAGCTTTTTGAGGTTTTGTGTGTGTTTTTGTTATGTTGTAAATGAGAAAATGAGGGAAATTGAATATATATAGCAAAACATTAAAATGTAAATAGAAATTAGATAATAGTTTAGGGTAAAATCTGTAATTACTTTATTTACTTTCGTACAATAAGTGTTCGACGCTCATTTGGACGACTTAACGGATGATTCAAGACACGAGACTTGCGCCATCGTTTTTAAAATCATTTTTCCGATAAATATGAGTCCTTACTATGTCGAGTTTCGAAAACATTTGCTATTATTTATTTAATTGCTCGTTTAATCATTTATAGATATTTCGGTTAGATTTTACCGTAAAAATAAAATGTAAATTTTATTACTCACGTTATTAGCAACGTTTTAGGATATAATAAAAATACTATTCCTTCATATTTTCAAGGTTTTCGTTTTGAATCGTTTCAACTATTATTTTTATTAATTTTGCTCAGTCCGTCGTTAAAACGTCGATAAATATTACAAGTAATTAAAATAAATATTTAATTTTGCGAAACGTAAACGTAAAAATTTTAAATTTCTCAGTTCATAAACTAAAAGAAAATATTCAAAATAAATTTGAATTTTAGCTAACACGATCTTCGTTAAATTATCGAAAATAAATAACAAGTTTCGTAAATGTTCGAAAAATCTTAATTTAAACTTTGGTCAAAATTTTCGGGTTGTTATATCTCCCGGTACACGAACTTTCAAAATATCATAACTTTTGACTCGTTTGGAGTCGTAAGCTCTACCTTATACCCAAACGAGGCTAAGACAAAGCTCTACAACTCTATCCTATGTTTATGACCTGCTTACCAAGTTAAACCCACGAAAACACCCTCTAGACCTGCTGTCCTAAAAACACCCCTTTCAAAACCTTAACAATCATCATTCCAACACTTCTCATCACTTCCTAGACCTATACCAACATCATTCAATCAATCTAACACAACCTAACTACCCTTAATCACTTGTATGATCATCAACTTCAAAAACCCATTCGATGAAAACAACATGCAATTAAATTAACCCATTTAAAAACATCATAAACATGACCCTAAACATAACCTACAACACATAAACATCAAAATCATCAAGCCACCACCAAACCCATTTGGCCGTGGGTTTGGTGTAGCCAAAACACCCAAGAAAACAGCCCCCCAACTCGTTTTATTGATGATTTAACCTTATAAACACATGAATTAAACTTGTGTACCATTTAATTAGATCAAAACCCATTTTTGAAAAAATCATAAATTTTTGGAAAGATTTCTTGATTGCATGTGTGTTTTTGTTTAATTAAAACATTTAATTAGTTAATTAGAAGATTGGACTTTGATTACTTTTTCTAAAAACCAAGAAAATTTATGGGTGGTGGTGGTATGGTGGTGGAAGCCGTTGGCTAGGAGAGAGGGGAGGAAGGAGAGAACAAAATTTTTGGAAGTGTTTTTGTGTGTGTGTTTTCATTTCCTTCCTTTTGTAAGGTTTGAGGGACTTGTTTGGTCATTTTGGTTTTCTTTTGGCCTCATTCATAAACGACACAATTTAGTAGCGGAAAATAACTTACTAGTTGATTTTGAAAATTTACGGGGCTCGGGGGTCGTCTCGAACACTCGAAATGCTTTTAAATGGTTCAAACGCACACAAAACGAATATACACATGGTTCCGACTCGACTTAACACGTAATAACAATAAAATATCGAAAAACTCAAACATCGATCAATCGATAACAAAAGATAAATTTTGGTCATCCGTCGGTATCGTAGTTGTCATCGGTTCTTCTTAAATCGTCAAACGTTAAAATTTACGCCTCGATCATTGGTTTCAAATTAAACCGTCAAATATAAAGCAAACGAAATTTCTTAAAAATTTCAAAAATATTCGTAAAATAGGATTAAATAAATGACGTTGGGCTCGGGATATCACATCCACAAGTGAGCCACAACTTAAGAGTGGTGCTCATACTGAACAGCTCTTGAGACAATAACTTAGCATCATATGGCACATTCACGGGTATTACATAAATAAAATGGACATTTTATAAAAATGGCAATTTGATAAGTTTATAAATTATAAAACTATATACATAAGTTTTACGTCTTTTCGGCTAAAACCGATAAATTAACGTTTTCGTCAATTAAAACTTAGATAGTCGGACCCGTCTAATGTAAACTTTATATATCTCATATACTGACGAATAAGTATATATTAAAAGTAATAACCGATAAAGCCCGAGCTTTATAACATATGGACATTAACGGGCCAAATTAGCCTTATTGGACTATTAACCCAACTAATTTGGCTAAACACTGATGGACTTACTCATTGGGCTTAACCCACTTGGGCCCAACATGTGAGTATAGGCCTGATAATAAAAGTATAAATGGACTAATATAAAGAGTTGAACTCTTAATGGGCTCTTAATGGGCTTATTGGGCCTTGATATGGAATTGGATTGAAACTAGTGTAAGTAGTCAAAAATTTGACTAACACATAACACTATAATGTTGAATGAAGAGATAAAATCCCACTTGATCATCATCATAGTTATAATATCATCATATATATACATAGCCATTGTTTTTATAAAGTCATTGGACAAGAGTCTAACACGAGTATTATTTATATAGGTTTCCGTGATTGAAGCCCGTACCGTACATCCAAATCGCCGATAACCGCCTTTCCCAATCAACGTGAGTTCATATCCTCGCACTCTTTTAAATGTTTTTATGTAATGTTTTATAAAACCGCGAGGGAGATAACATGTTAGTTTTAATAAACTAGGACACCAGTTGTTCCGATTGTTTGCTTATTGATTTGGACCCGAATGATTGTATGACCCGATGAATGATTATATGACCTGATGAATGAAATGAAATGGATTATTATTAGTTATGTTATGTCACTAAAAGTCACATTAGCATGAATTGTGAACTACCCGGATTTGGTAGACGCTTATGCATATAATAGTACTATTTGGGGAAGATCACCCCAGTTCGCGCCTTGTCGGTTGATCCCCGTCGTGCCACATTGATTGGTAAGCGAATTTATGTATGAGAAGACTTATATAAGCATGATTATTATGACAACACGCTGTTTTAGATGGTCAAATGAGTTTCGGGTTAGCTACCCGTTCTTTGTTATAGTAAGGTAGCAATGTTATGCGGCTTATAATAATCCAATATCGAAAATACTTATAGACGCATTGAATTACGATATATTGCCTGACTAGCAATACGGGGTCTTATTATTGATATTATGTTCGTGTTTTGGTTTTACATAACCCTTTTCTTATAACGGTTTTCATTAAACTCTATACAACGTTATAAAACGTATTGTATGATGTTTTTACGACAATGGTTCGTATAATGGATTTGAAGGCTGAAGCCTATATTATGATTTATGACTAAGAGTTGTATAAAATGTCTTTGGCCTATTTCATGGCCTACTACAAAGATTTGTACAAAATGATTTTCAGTAATAAATATATACCGATGATATACTAATGATTTTATTAAACTCTGAATTCACTCGGCGTTTTCGCTGACCTTTTCTTTTAACATGTTTTATCTCAGGTACTTGAAGGTAATTCTCGGAAAGACGACAAGAATTCATGGCCCGCACTTAAATAACAATTTCCATTCAAATGTTTTGTAAAATTGTATGAAATACTATGACTTGGGACCTATGTAAATTTGATATTTATGAATGGAAAATGCTTTATTATTAAACGACGCGATTTTTATGCGTCGTCTATGATTTGAGTAATGTGCTATCCCGTAACACCAACGACTCTTCCGCTGAACTAAAGTATGAATATTTGGGGTTGTTACAATTCACCATAGCATATGTGTTTCCATATGGTACCTTAGAGTTATCACACCCTAATGGACCCAATTTCAAAGTGAATGGCCATCGTGTGAAGCATTACTTTGGGGAGGAATTTCTAAGGAAATGGTCCATGAGATCCTCACATTTCCTAAGAACTAGTTCTTTTGGGATGAGTCGAGCTAGAGACTGTTAAATCAAGCTTGAATAACTAGGTTAAATCATCTGGAGTAGGCTTTGGTAGGTTAATAATAATAAGAGGGTGATATAGTTGAGATGAAGTGTAGGGGAGGAGTCTCGTTTGTCTTTTGGTGTTTGTTTCAGGGTTGCTCTCTCTCTCATTTCATTCATGGAGCTTATGGAGGAGGCCCTCGTACCTGGTTCACTTTGATACTTCTGTGATTCAAACTTGACTATTAATAATGTCTAAAATGAATTCAGTTTAGTTGTCTCTTCCTTAGCTCGAGTTAAACAAAGTAATCAATGTCATAAGTGTAGGGGAGTGTACAATCCAATACTCTTAAACATTGAGGAAATGCTTTATCATAAGTGTAGGGGAGACTTCTATTGAAGTGACATTGCCTAAACCTTTGCATTTTCCTTCATGATAATTTGGAAAATTAAAATTTTCAACATTTTTCAAATTTTTATCTACTTTTGCCACAAAAATATGCATTCATCATTTTTGCATCATTTTCATTTGCATACACCTTGGATTTTTCTTTTATTTATGCTTCTTCAAAAAAATATATATATATAAATGAAAAAAAAGTAAAAAAAATATAATAAAGGATTTGGTTTGACAAGTTTGGATGTCCGTGATATATTACGCCTATCATGAATATTTTTACTCAACCCGAGTTTGCTTATCCAAGCTTACTCTAGCTAGTATCCTTAACCATGTAAATCATTTACTTGATTTATTAGGCTAAGCATCCACGAGTCTCATTATTTGAGATTTTAAATTATGGAGAACGAGAGATGATAGAGTTTGAAGAAAGTATAAAGGGCTAGATAAACCTCATATTAATTACTTGTGGCTATTTTACCCCCTTTCGTAACCTTTACTTTCTTGTCAACGCATGTATATATTGTTAATAAATAATCAAGAACGGTGTTAATCGGTTTTTAGTCTCTTATGCATTTTTGATTAATCATTCGTGGTTGATATAAGCACGTCTTAAGATTCTAAGTTTGATTTCTTTATGTGTCCTAGACTTTTGTTATGCTTACTAAGTGCGGGTATTAATTTATTGTGAGGAATAAATAAAAATAAGAGCGGCTTGAAAAAATCAGTGGCTAGAAATAGAAAAAAGAAAAGAAAAAGAAAAGAAAAAAATAATTATTTAAAGACTCCCGAAAAGGGGGCAGTGATGTTTAAGGTGGCTATTGAGTTACAATATTACTCTCACAAGGGTTGCGGGAATTTGGTAGTTACTTTTGCGGTCCAATATTACTGTCACAAGGGTTGCGAGATCGAGAATCCAAGGTCTTATAAAGGCAGCGGATATAATTTATTGCGTGAGTTTTATTTTTTTTTTCTTAGCGAGTGAGTAGCCACTTATAATAAGCATCACATAAGTTTAGCACACACAAGGCTATCATCTTATTATTTTAATACGAATTTATATCAATTGTGGGCAGTTTTTCAAGTAATGTATGAGATGATTATCTATCATTAAAACCGAGCTTTCTTATTTTCATATATTACATTTCTTATATTTCACACCAAATAAAGGCAAATTTGCTTACAAGCAATTTGATCAATTAAAATTAGATAGAGGCAAAATAAGTGGGGTTATATAGTAACATAATTAATTTTTATGAATAAGTCGATGCACTTTTACTTATGAATGACAATGATCTCATTTTTAAGCTTGGTATAGGGAATGTGAAACTTGAGGGTGATAAATACTCATGGTACCAAAGTCCTAATCAAAGTCATTGATTTCTTTACAAGTTATTTCTATCAAACCATTTCAAGAAAATAAATAAATAGAGTTTATATCTTGCAGTGCATTCTTTAATATTAAAAATCATGCATCATATAGCATAGAATAGTGTAAAAGCATATCATAATGGCCAAAGTAGGTTAATTATGAGAAAAGTGTACTTTAGAGCACTAAAATACATCCTTTCATGAGGGCATGGAAATGATTAAGTGTAGAGGATTTGATATGGGTGAAAACACATATCAATAATGCCTAATTAAGCCCATAAAACACCAAAGAAATATACTTTTATATTTGTGAAAGAAGGAATTACGCGTTGTTTTGTATGTTTTGTGTTTTGTAGGCAAAAAGATATTTGACAAGACAAACACGGATTTCATGGGCATATTCTTGAAGAAAAAGACATAAGAGAGTGTTTAAGAGGACCAAAGTTTATAAAGTTAGGAAGTCAAGGGGATAAAGTTGTTGTTCTTCAAAGATCAAGGATTGTAAATGGCAAAAGACTAAAGCTTCAAAGTTAGATCTGTATTAAACATAAACTGCCAAAGTTTTTATATTCACGGGACTGAAGATGAAAATTATTAGAAGATGCAGTAGTGGACAATGTGGACCAGTCATGGGCTAGCTTTTACCATCACATGGATTAAACATATTTCTGCCAATCGAATTTCACTTTTGGGATCATGATCTGTGTGATCATTTACGGACAAATAACGACATGTCATGTCATAAAATTATTCAAGCTACGATTCAAGACACAAGAGTGGATTTCAGGAATTGGAATAAAAGCAATTATGATCACAGTCACCTTCTCTATATACCTGTACCATTTATTTGGATCAAAATTAACAAACAACAAAATCACCAAATCTGAGAAAGAGGGATGAACCATAAGTTCACGTATTATGATTTGATTAGAGGAACCACGTGTTTGATTACAACAAACTTTTCCCTACATTTACGTGTCATCAGATATCTCTATAAATACATTACCTCTTCTCATTTTTCACATAGTTAGACATTATATGGAAAATAGCTCATTTTTCCCAATTCTTGTTCCCTCATTCTTTAGTGTGTGTAATTCACACACAATTGTTATAGTTATTTAGTTAGTTCACCTTCAACAAACTTGTAACATATTCTCTCATTAATAAACATTAAAGTTCTTAAGCCTTCCTTATATTCTCGAATTAATTTTAATTCAACAAATTTCTGTTATTAATGATCAAGTGATGCTGTTAGTTGTTGATTTGATATTGGCGAAGCTTTCCAGTGGAGTTCTTTAGATCCCATGTTGATTATTCATAGAATGCAATTTTTGTTCAAGAATATGGATATTTCGAGTATTAGTATGTTTTTTTAGGTTTGTTGATTTAGAGATCAGATCGTAACTGGTTACCACCATTTGTTAGTAGATTTTGGTCACCAGTAGCTGCAAACTCAAGCAGTCCAATAGTAGCTTGTAGCAGAATTATCGAATTCGGTACCGAGAGTTTAAATGGAGGTTCAAGTATTTGTCACTACGATAACGGTTTATAAATAGGGATAGAGATAGTAGATGATGATTTTTGTTAAAGGATAACTGTGGAATCGAGTTTTACTAGTCATTTAAATAGAGGGTGTTGTTGTAACAAGTTCTGTTGGAAATTGTTTAAGATTTCAGCATTATAGATAAAGCTTTTTGAGAATTGATAGAGAAGATCGATTAAATGCAGTTTTCAGTCGTATTTCTTTTCATTAGAAATCGTCATCCAAGGACTGGCTTCGGAAGTAGAGGTTACATTCGTTTTTTTCTTTTTGCAAATTTTAGTTCATCCTTACTAGTAGTACTTGTAGTGTATTCTTATCTGCAATTTGCTTAGTTTGATTCTCTCTTTAATGATTTTTTGCTTTTCCCTATTCGAATTTCAATACTAGTTATTAGTTCTCTTTGGATTCTTAGTTTATGCATATGGAGTGTTTGGATAAACTTTGTTTGAGTGAGTTTTAGTTGAAATTTGATCGTTCCTGGTTGAGATCTCTTATATTACCTTATACAACATAGATAGACACCCACACAAGTGAGAAGTTAGCTATAAAGTCAAACTGGTATACTGTAACAAAAATAGAATGTGTTGGTTAATGGACAGTTTTTGAAGCAACAAATCTTCTTACACACTAATAATTAGAACAGTTGGCTTAGTGCTATTGAAACCTTAGACTAGTAGCTTTTATAGAAACCAAATGTCTTAATCTGAAAATTCATAAATAAGTTGTAATAAGTTGGTCAAATTAGCTTCTCATAATACATTTGGCTCAATTTTGAATTAGAGTCTCGATTCCTTTATAAAGTTTGGTAAAACTGCCACTTTTCGTCCCTGTCTATTAAGTTGGATTGGATCAGTTTTTTGGATATTGGGCTGCTAATTGGACACTCTGCCTATTGAATTAGTGTTAAAGTGTTGCATACGTTTAGTATAAGTAGATTGATAAAACAAATAAATTCAAACTTTGAAAAGTTTCTTTTAGTAGTTTTATGAAAATTGCAGATTTTATAAAAATTGTAGATTTATAAATTTACTTGAGCTTTTATAAAATTAGATTTTGTTAAAAAGTGTCATTTTACTTTTACAAAAAGTTGTTAGACAAACTTGTAGAACTTTATAAAAATTAGTTGGTTAAAAATTAGTTACAATTTTATAAAACAGTTAGTTACAAATTTGTTTAAATTTGTTAGGTTGTTATTTTCCAAGTTTGTCAAAGTTTGTTAATTTCCTTATTGAATAGTTAGTTACATTTTATTAGTTGCAATTGTATTTTGTGCATTAATTGTTGTATTTGAAATATGTTTTTATATTAGTATGTATACGTATTGTATACTTTATTTTTTACCTTTTTTACGTGCTTTGTGCAAGTAGACATAGATTTCAAATCAATTACTTTCAACCAAAAACAATTAAACTTTGACTGTAAACTTGATTTCAATTCGATAAGATACTGAGAAACAAACTGTACTAAAAAACAAATTATTACGGAGCATGCATGGAGGGAGTTGGTGCTTAATTGTCTAAATCTTGATGATTTTTCCATCCTTTTCAAATGAGCAATTTACTCTAAATCTTTTGTGAACATGTTTGTGTATGGTAACAGTTGCTTGGGACAAAACGCTACTCTGATGGTATCTTTTGGGATGGGAAGCTTTTAAACAATGTTTGTAAATATTTTACGTCTCTTTTTGAGTCGTTTTATATAATTTATGTTGATGATACTTGTGTTTAGCACCCAAATATTGATATCCGTTGGATGTTAGTTTGGGGGTGTTAAAGAAGAGCTCTTCTTTCAACTCTTCAAAAGATAATCCCACAAAATCACTTGTCCTGTAACCTTTGTGACCCTTTAGCATAGGTTTATAGTAGACCCTTCTTCCATCAATAGAAGACATATACTGTTCTTTCTTCTCGGGATTCTCTTTAAACCTAGTAATATCCTTCTAATGATTTAGAGTCATTGAGACTACTTCATACCTGAATTTAATAGGTTCATTGTATACTCACTTTTTGTAGTCTTCCAAAAATTTATTCACAAGAGGCATACCCCAGTCCAATTAACTGAGCATCCTTTGAATATATTTTTCTACAATTTTTAATTCACCTCATTATCATCATAAGCTACAGATGACATTGTATGTGCAAGTGTAATAGGCATGGTCACCTTGCCGAAGACTGTTATCCTAAAACATCAATTCCTTCCTACTCTTCACCTGTGCAGTCTTGTCCATCAATTTGATCACCCTTTCAACAAAATTAAATTGCTTCGTCCTCCTTTCAGCACAACAAAGTTGAACTAAGGCCAACAAAATACTTTGAAGCCAAATATAGAGAGATCAAGGCCAGACTTGCTCTTTTAAGCAATGAAGGTTCATCCTCTAAATTAGTTAAGAATGGAAATAACTAGGGGTTAGTTGTTGAAGCTTATGAATTGGATAAAGAAGAAATTCATTCATATGATGATAAACTGGTGAATGTCAAAGTGCTGATGGCTCTTGTTGAAGATGAAGAACCCACAAATTCCAATGTCTTGGCCAACGAGAGTACTCGTTATAGAATGGGTCAATATCACAATAAAAAGGTACAAACTCTTCTTTATCTAAAGATAAAGATGATATTAAACTTGTCTTTGCTTACGTGTGTATTGATCAATATTTTGTTGAAGAACCACGGCATAATCTTCTTGAGATATTTAGGAAATTGTTATAGATCTGAAAAATTATGAAGATAAGTTGATAAAGTTAAAAGAAGCTAAACTAGATCTACTTACTTTTCAGTAACTAAACACTAACATCATTGAAGAAAACAAATCTTTAAGAGTTGAACTAGAAGAAACTAAAGATATTGTTACATCTTGGTTAAGAAACTCTGATAAGGTTAATTACTATATTAATTAACAAATTCATGCTCAAAAGAGGAAAATCTTTGGTGTTAAAGGATCCTCCAACACCAAAGATCATGATATTGTCTTTGTCAAGGCCTCAAATAAGGTGAGTAGTACAATCCTTGACATTGAAAGATCAAGTGATGTAAATCTATCAAATCCGGACACTTGACGTATCCTCTTTCTCGAGTTTCAAGCAAGTGTTGATTCATCAGCACCTGTTGAGTCTTCAGTCACTAAAGATGACTCAGATGATGAGTAGTCCTTAGGAAAAATGGAAAAAGGTTATGTTGTAGCAAATTGATAACTAATTACTTAAGCTAGCACTGGAACAATCACATCAAGGTGTTAGTGATGACGTATTGGTAAGCATTGAAGGGGTTGAAGAATGAAAAAGAACTGTAAAGATAAAGTGTGAAAACAAAGCAACCCTCATTAAAACTTAGGCGAAACCGGGCTAACTCATATGCTATCGAGATCATTTTAATGAGGCTTGGTATTGAAGATAGACATCATGGACCAAGTGATGCAATGCACAACGCAGCACAGCTAACTCATATATCTCTCAAAATATATTTGTCTTAAATCACACGGAGATCAACACGTTATCTATCAGCTTACTTACTCTGAGTAAGCTGGTATTAAAAAATGTGGCACTCCTCTCAGACTCCGGTCACTAAAATCTAAAATGCATGATTAATTCTAGAACCATTTGAGATCACATCATTAATCTTATTAGGACACTATTCCATATTTCCTTTCCTGTTCACACAATGTATAAAGTAAGAAACACTAAGAGCCTAGGTAAAATCTTCATCATCTTGCCTCTAAGTGATACAAAAGTATTCACAATGAAGATGGAAATCCTACTTGAGTCAACATCAACAAACTCATAGTATGTCACTTGTGTGATTCTTATTAATCAAACTTATGATAACTGGAAAGAAACGATAGTTTAATTCTTATTTGGACTTAATCTTGTTCCAGGCCTCTACGCAATATCCTTGCCATCTTGCTAGAACATTCAAAGTAACGCTCTTTAGTGTTCACAAGGATGAATGGAAATCGTTCCAGTGTTAACATCAAACAACACTACGGTAGGTAATGTTGGAAATGCGTTTTACGTATTAGAAAGGATCGGTCACTCCAACAATAGTCTAAGTAATAGCTCGTAGTTTAGTTTTACTAATATTAAGTAAACATGGCTAAGCCAAGCCTACAACTTGTGTAGGCCGGCCCAACTTGTAAGCCCAAGCCCATCTTATGGGCTTGGGTATATAAACCCTCTCCTTAGATGGAGAGGGTGTGGATTCATTTTAATTTACTTACAGTTCTTTCATTTCTCTCTAGAAGTGTGTGAAATCATCTATCTTTCAATCTCTTTCTCTCTCTAAAACATAAGCAAGATTTACAATATCCTACAAATGGTATCAAGATCCATGGGATGATTGGTTGGTTTATGTGTTTATGTTCTTGATTCATACGCCTTTGTTTGATCCAAATTCATACGTACCAAATTTTTTTTGTGTTTTTATGGTTTAATCTTTATATACATCATCTACTTACTGGTAGTAGTGATTTGGTATTGTTACTTTGGTTAAAAACACAAAACTTTTTGGGTGTTTGATTCATTTTTAGGCTTAGAATCTCGAACTTGCTGTGTTCTAGTCCTATCCGAGAAAAGTGGTAATTTTAATTCCATAGTATGATCTGTGTATTGCGATCGCATAAACCTGAGGTTTCTACTTGCGATCCGATATCACGATCCCCACTGCGATCCAAGGTCACGATAACGTGTTGCGATCACAGGCTACGATCACGTGTTGCGATCACTGACCACGATCACATGTTACGATCACTGACCACGATCACGTGTTGCGATCACAGGCTACGATCACGTGTTGCGATCACTAACCACGATCACGTGTTGCGATCACTGACCACGATCACGTGTTGCGATCACTCACTACGATCACAGGTTGCGATCCCCATTGCGATCAAAGGCTGCGATCTTCCATTGCGACCAGAGGCTACGATCTCCCATTGCGATCAAAGGCTACGATCTCCACTGCGATTCAAGAGTTGTGTAGAATATTGATAATCAATGAATCTATGAAGGGGTTTGTTGATTTCTAGAGAGAGAAAGTTAGAGAGAGAAAGTGAGAGAAACTATGTGTATTTTATTAATATGGAATCTAGCAAATGACAACAACCAACCCCTTTCCTTAGTGGAAAGGGGTATTTATATTCCAAGCCTAACATTGGGCTTGGGCCGGTCCATGACAAGCCCATGGACCGGTTCTTACTTAAGTTAATAAGCAACTAATAACTAATTACTAACTACGAGCTATTACAACATAAATCATATTGTGGAGTGACCGATACTTCTAATATACGTTAAAACGTATTTCTAACAATCTCCCCCTAAGGGAGGTCACTCCACGTTACAAAGTTCTAAACCTAGCATACTATACTAAGTCTTCGTTCTTTAGCTCGTAGTCCTTTCTTCTTTTCTTTCTTTTGTTGTGAATATGTTGGTTTGATCTTTTTGACTTTGACTTGAGAGCATTGTTCTTTGGCCTTTCACGTGCGATCTTTGCCTTTCTTGTGAACTTTGCCTCCTCGTGACTTCATGTTCCACACACTTACGTCTTTTTGTTGAATTCTCGAAAGCTTCAGAGTTTGGTATAGCGGAAGACTTCATCTTGTACTTTCTTGAATTTTTTGCTGAACTTTGTTGCAAAAGACATAAGCATGTGGGAACGAATTTTACAGGTACACCGCAACACCACCGTCTTCACTGGTACACAGCAACGCCACCGTCTTCAACAGGTACACAGCAACGCCACCGTCTTCAACAGGTACACAGCAACGACACGAATAAAATGGCTTTGAACATTTTATTCTAATTCGGTAGCATTTTACCTCCGGTCGGTGAAGACCGTTGGACGATATTAGATATCGTACCCGTGACGGATAGTTTCAATTAAGTAACTTCCTGACAGGATTTCGCGGGTAAACCCGTTCTCTTTATTCGACCGTCCAAAGCTGACTGCGAACATAAAGAGTGAATCACTTGGATAAATTATCCTTGTGATTAAAAGCCGTCAATTCATGAAACCTGGAACAAGTGAATTTCAATTAAGATTTTCACCATCGTTGCTTTCCAGTTGTCACGAGCTCAATTCATAAAGAATCTTGCACGTTACCTACCAAGTGCTGTTTGATGTTGACACTAGAAGGATTTCCACTCGTCACTGTGGTCAATAAAGAGTCACTCTGAGTGTTCTGGCAAGATCATATGATAATGCGAAGAGGCCTGGTACGAGTTTAAGTTCAATTAAGAATTAAACCACTGTTACCTTCCAGTTTTTCACAAGATTGGTTCTAAAAGAACCGCACGTGTAACCTACCATGAGCTTGTTTGATGTTGGCTCAAGCAGGATTTCCATCTTCATTGTAATACTTGCGTATTACTCGGATGTTCTGGCAATATTACAGGAATATTGCGTAGGACTCATGAAAATCTCTTACTTTTCACAGTGTGTGAGAAAGCAAGGAATAAATGGAAAGTGTCCTAATGAGACTTTTGATGATCTCTTGGCTCTAGACTCGATTGTGCGTTTTGATTTAGTGAGCGATGGCTAGAGAGGAGTGCCACCTTTTCAATACCAGTTTATTCGGAGTGAATAAACCAATAGATAACGTGTTGATCTCCGTGTGATTAAAACAAATACCTTTTGAGAGATATTTGAGTTAGCTGGGAAGGGTTGTGCATTGCATCACTGGGTCCATGATGTCTTTCTTCAATACCGAGAATCATTAGCAAAAATAATCTCAATAGCATATGTATTGACCCGGTTTCTGCCTAAAGTTGTAAGGAGGGCTTCTTTCTTTACACCCTTTATCTTTACATTTCTTTTTCATTCTTCAACCCCTTCAATGCTTACCAATACGTCATCACTAGCACCTTGTTGTGATTGTTCCAGTGCTAGCTTAAGTACTTGGTCGGCATTCAGCTACGTTCACATTCTTTCTCCATCTTTCCTAGGACTTCTAATTCTATCTAGGGAATTGTCCTTAGGAAGATTCCATCGGCTCTGATGAATCATTGGACTAAACCTATTCCTACCACCCTTTTGTCACCACCTTCGTCGTGAATTAAGCGTGTTTTGGGAAGGAATTGCCACCATGAAAAATCATTGAAAATCACCTAAGGTACTTGTGATATTAAAATCAAAAGTTTTGTACCTTAGGTGTTTTGTTCATCAAAAACGCTCCCCCTTAACACATGCTTAACACATATTAAGTTGGATTATCGTTAAGTCTTTTTCATCTTTTAGCCAAGTATCACTTACGTATCCTTAATCCCATTTTCTCCCCTTATCCAAAATGTTAACCATTAATATTTGGGATATTGAATGGATTAACCGGTCTTTGGGTAAAAATGAAATCGATGTTTGGCCATAGAACAAGTTATTGCTCCCCCTTAAGTTAATAAGGGATAGTTGTAGTGCTTTGGTATGACTTATTTTGAAAGATTTAGAATCTCGTGAGAAATTCTTGAAAAATTATCATACCTTAACACTACATCAAGCCATTAAAGTACATTATTCACAAATATACATATTCACAATTGAAAAACCAATATAAAGTGACCTGAAATGTACGACCCATTAGATGGATCGTTGCAGTAGCTTGTGGTGCACTAGATATGGTCTTCCACCCACGAATCTTTCCAAGCTCCTCATCAATCTACGTTCACGGAGCATTTGATCAATCTTCTTGATCACGTACTTCGCCATCTGCCGGTAACCCGGATGCCAATCCTCCGTCATCTCTGGCAAAGTCCCACCCGAGTTCAGATGCTCCAACTTTCCTCTGACTTGTATAAGAGTTCCATCACTATACTTGTGGAGCTCCCCCACCCTCATAAACTTCATCAAACCTCGACTGTTCAAGTAGAAAATGCCGTAATTCGGGACAGAAATGCCGGTATAGGGACATCTTTCTACATGTTGAGGTAGCACTTGATTCACAGGACGGGTTAAGTTGAGCTTCCTTTGATAGCTTTCGACTCCCAACTGAAGATCTTCAACTCGTGACTTGATGACAACGCTTCGTGTGAACATACGAAGTGCTGTATTCAAAGCAATCAGGTCTTCACGAGGAATGTGTGTAAGTTGATCTCGGGTCATCAGAAGCAGCATATCTTCGATATCCTCAAGGCGAATGATGGAAAGATCTCCTTGCTGGATTTTGTATTCCCTGTCATCCTCCCTTTTCAAGCGAATCTCCGTCACATGATAATAGCCGTTCTTGGCTTCAGTTTTAATTCCTAAGATGCTGGAGATGCGGATGTCGGATCTAACATTGCTTCCAGAATTGACCAAGCAGCAACCCCTGTACGCCCTTCGGACTCGTTCGTCCCAATGAGATGCACCTATGACAGCATACATATCATAATTACGATTTATCTTAGGGACCCAGAGTCTGTTTACCTTTTCCTCGATAAAGGGTATTGTCCCCCAGTTGGCAGCTTTCAGCAAGGTCAGGGAGGTTGCGTACTTTGATGACCCCTTCAGTAGATACACAAGATCGTTGGTGACGAAGAAGTCAAGAGCAATCTGATTATCTTGAGCAGGATCCATTGGAGGTGGAGCTCTTTCTGATTCATGAAGACCTGGCCGTTGAACGGTTTTCAGAGCCTTCAGGATCTCATCGGCATAGTACTCGAACTCCATTCGAGTTAATCGGGTTTTGGCACGCAGTCTCTTATCTTTCAGCGCTTTCTTGACCAAGGATGGAGTAACCGAAGTCTTATACTCATGAGCAAAAAATGCGCATAAGTCAATCGGACTTCGGATACGGAGATACAACACATCTTTGTCAGCGTCTGTGATCGGATCATATTGTGCTGCTGCCGTGATCCAAGCCTGTGGTGGTGCAGACTCGTCTATCTCCAACGTGTCTTCCCAATTTCGTGTGCTTGGTTCAGGAACCGTAGATTGTTGTGCTTGTTGTTGAGGAGTAGAAGTGCGAACATCTACTGGTTCAGTTTCAGGCATTTCGGCAGTGTCGTGAACTGGGGAGTGTTGTGCAGCTTCGGGTTCCGTCACTGATTCTGCAATCACAGGAGCAACAACAACAGAACTAATGGGGTTAGTGGTAATAGGTAAAGATACAGCGATAGAGGTACCGGGAACCGATGACGCTGTAGTGGCATTCACATCGTGGCGCCACTTAGTTCGTCTTGATTCCGATGATGTAGATTTGTCCTTCTGCGCTGCATCTTTCTTGGACTTGGTTCCAGTCTGAGCAGTTTTCTTTGAGCTGGTAACCTTGTCTCCCTCTTTCGGCTGTTCACCCCCATCATCATCCTGATTGTCATCCCCGTTACTACCCCTAGCACTCTCCTGATTCTCATCACCACCATCATCGCCATCATCATCATCCTCATCCTCGTCATCATCCTCATCATCCTCATCATCATCACCACCCTCGTCATCGTGTTTATCCTTTTCTCCTTCTTCTTCTTCGTCTTCCTCTTCTTCACCCGTACCCTCTTCTTCACTCTCTTCCCTTTCTTCCTCAGGTAAGATGTGATATGGTACCACACTTCCAAACGTTTTGAATAACCTATCATCCTCCATGATAGCATCATTCAGGGATTTATATAGAGCCCGTTGAATCCTAGACTTATCAAACGACCTAAGTTCCACCATACGAGCCTTAAGGATCTTCTTCAATTCAAAATCCGTCAGGTCATAAGCAATCTTGTAGGCGGCTTCTGAAGGATTGGATGATTTGACCATCAAGTTGTCAGCAGCAAGTGTCTTCAACTCATCACGAAGTTTAGGCATTAAGGATTCAACAGATTCTTGCACTCTTTCTTTCACAGATGCTTCAAGTGCTTCTTTTTGTTCCTTATATTTATCCCTCATCGCTTGAAGTCTGGTAATACGTGCAGCATGCTTATCAGCCTCAGCCTGCTTAACCCGAGCAAGTTCTTCTGCATGTGCTTTTCGAGTCAACTCCATATCTGAAGCGAACCTAGCAATCATCTCCTCTTGGGCTTTCCTAGATGCTTCTTCCCTTTGAGCTCGTCTTTGCAACTCTTGGCGAAGTTCATCCATTTCGCGTTTGTGAGTATCCACATGTTTGTCAAACATTTCAGCCATCACTAATGCAGCCATTGCAGATGTTGCAGAGCTGCTCTGGGTTGACTGAAGAGGCTCGGTTGTTACTGCGGTGCTAAGGATGGGAATTATAGGTGGTGGAAGAAATGGTGTTGAAGCCGGTCGGGTTGGTAAGGGTTGTATGATTGGAGGTTGAGTTGCTAAGGGTTGAGTTGACACCATGATCGTGGGAGCAACAGGTTCCTTTTCCACACTTGCTGAAATAGGGATTGATGGCTCCTTCGAAGTGGAATAGTGTTCAGATGACCCAAATTCATCAACGTCATCTGGTTCCACGTACTCATCCTCAATATCTACCCTTGCACCTGAACCACTACCGCCAGTATCTTTCCTACTCCTTTTAATAGCAATCTTCATCATTTGTTGCTCGGTTTTATCAAGAGCAGGATCAACAATATCTTCTTCATCACGTAAAGCCATCTCATCAGCCTTACCCTTTCCCTTCTTACCCTCTGTCTTCTTCTTCTTGGGTTCGGGTTCAGGTAACGCAGCTGGTTGTTTGCGTTTACCTTTACTCTTAACCGTTGTGGACGAGTCTTCTCCAGTCTGAAGGTTTACTTTCAGCCTCTTGATTTCTATCTGCAGTAGCTTGTAATCAGCAAAACCTTTGATTTTCTCAGACAGAAGGTAATCAGGAATAGGACCCGGAATCACACCAATAGACGGTCCTTCATGCCTCAGATCCACAGTATCATCAGCTTCTTCAGTGTGATAGCGACTTCCTGCACGCCTATCAATAGTAGTATCATTCTTCATAAAGTAATTAATGATAAGCTTGATGAACCTTGGATAAGGAAAGAAATTTGTCTTCAGCTTCTTGTTCTGGAAGAGTTGAAAGGTGAATTCTTCCCATATCAACAAAGCATAATCTGAATTTGCAGCTTTGTACATGCCATAGAAGAGATTTATTATCGGACTGCGCAAAGCATCATGGCCACTCGTTTTTGGTGTAAGACATTTACTGAGAATACCCATCAATGCTCTCCAAGGTTGTCCCACCTTAGCAGTGGTAAACTCAGACGCAACTCGTATTTCCGGACATCCAAGTGCGTCAAATAACTCCACGAGTTCATCTTTAGTAGGATCCCTCGAGAATGACATGCCTTTGGGTGTATCCCGTATACCAAGAATCTTACGGAAGTCTGAAACTGTGAGTGTCTGCTGCTTGTTGTCGATGGTGAAGGTGATCTTGTTCGAAGTGATTTCCTTGGTAGCCCAAAATTCAAACATATACTCATAAGGCACCGAGGCTGTACTCCTAAGGGCGTTCTTGAAATGAGAGTTATCGAGAATGGCTATGGCGACCTTAAAACCATGGTGAGTGGATTTAGAGACTTGCTTCAGCCGGTAGTTGTTGGGTATAAACTTAAGGGTTCGTGCTTTAGCAATATCGGCTTCTCTAGATTCTTGGATTGCTTGTACTGTTGGATTAGTCATTGTATCTGCTTAAGATAAGACATGAAAGGTTGATGCACAAAAACATATAGATATATATCATTCTTACTTCTAAGCATAACAGATTTCATAAGATAAAACAACAAGTACATATATAGCATGCCAACAATAATAATCAAGCTCTTCATCCGGAACTTTTCCTCATTCGGAACATCTTCATCCGGAACATTTCCTCATTCGGAACTTCTCCTCATTCGGAACTTCTTCATCCGGAAGTTATTCATTCGGACCTTCCTTCATCCGGAAGTTCTTCATTCGGAACTTCCTTCATCCGGAAGTTCTTCATTCGGAACTTCCTTCATCCGGAAGTTCTTCATTCGGAACTTCCTTCATCCGGAAGTTCTTCATTCGGAACTTCCTTCATCCGGAAGTTCTTCATTCGGAACTTCCTTCATCCGGAAGTTCTTCATTCGGAACTTCCTTCATCCGGAAGTTCTTCATTCGGAACTTCCTTCATCCGGAAGTTCTTCATTCGGAACTTCCTTCATTCGGAAGTTCTTCATTCGGAACTTCCTTCATTCGGAAGTTCTTCATTCGGAACTTCCTTCATTCGGAAGTTCTTCATTCGGAACTTCCTTCATTCGGAAGTCCTTCAATCGGAACTTCCTTCATTCGGAAGTCCTTCATTCGGAACTTCCTTCATTCGGAAGTCCTTCATTCGGAACTTCCTTCATTCGGAAGTCCTTCATTCGGAACTTCCTCATTCGGAAGTTTTGTTCAAAAAATTCCTTCATTCGGAAGTTGGTATCCAGTGTTCATTCGGAACTTTTCAAACGAAGCTTATGATGAATAATCTAAGTGCGTTTGTAAGTTTCTAAGGCAATCTATGGTAACCAAACATAATCTAATGCTTTTCCGCGCAAAACCCATCAAAAATCCCTAATCAATTTAGCCTAATTGGGGCGAACGAACCCTAACTGGATTTAAGTTGATTATTTGATTTAATCAATTGGATTTACATGATTTATACACATTAGAAATTGAGTAGTTGATGTTATTTACCTTATAAAGTCGAAAGAACAGGATCTAGATGGATGAAACGAGAGATTTGATTTGTTAGAGCGTGTGTGTGTTTATTCAACAATGGCGGCAAATGAGTGATAAGCAGTGAAAGGAATAGTAGTGAGGGGCGGGTGGATTTGTTTTTGACTTAGGTCAAAAATTTTGACTAGTTTCATTATATATCACCTTTAGTCCCTACATTTTCACTCCTTTTTCTTTTTGTTTCTTACTTTTTCAGTTCACTTATCCCTTGTTTAACTTACACACAATTTAGCAAACGCATCTATTAGCATATCTCCAATATCTAAAAGCAATGCCTATCACTTAGAACGAACACAAGTCGTTTTCTAAAGCAAAACCACTCAATTACCATGTAGCCCTTAATTTTCACAATCACTTTTGAAAATCAATTTTAATGACGAAGATGATTTTACTATTTTCCCCCCCTTAAACGATGACCCGTTTTCTATTTAAAGAGCTGTAGTCATTGTTTAAAAAGTCAAATAGTGATGAAAGCATTTCCAATTTATATCTTGAAAAATCTTGATTCGTGGTGTCAATAAGATTTCTCTTATTTTAACAAATTAATGCACTGAGACGTACACAAATTCGTGTCAGACCAAGTTATAAAGTAAACTTGATCCCTTTGCATGATTTGGCTTGTAAATCACGCCCGAGAAAATTAATTCCCGTTCTGAGCCAAGGTTTTCCAAGGAAATACGTGACTTTAATATGAAAACCGGGTTGCAGTCTGAAATAACTACAAGCCATAATGGGCATGTTTTAAAAATGTACAACTTTTATAAGGACTCTATTTATGGCACCGTGTCAATATTGATCGACATTTCTAAGGCCGTAAATATTACCGTACTAAAAGACATGCCCGATTTAAAACGAAAAATATTTTTGGTTTTTCTTGATTTTATATTTTTTATGGTTTTTATAGGTTTTATATTTTTTATGGTTTTTGTTGGTTTTATATTTTTGTATTTTCTTTTTGTGGTTTATATATTTACGATAATATACATGATCACAACCAAAGGATACTCTGAATAGTTTACCACGACTATTCAGCTGATTCTTCTGCCAACTCTTTGAGAGTCGCTGGAGTGAATGATTTCATGCCAAGCTTGTCGATCAAAAACTCGATTCGTCCTCGATCTAAGGCTTTGGTGAACATATCCGCCAGCTGGTACTCAGTAGTGACAAAATACAGCTCGATCACTCCGTTCTCCACCTGCTCCTTAATGAAATGGTAGCGAATGTCTATGTGCTTGGCCCGGGAGTGTTGAACATAGTTGCAGCAAAGGGCAATGGCGCTCTTGTTGTCACAATACATCGGGATTTTGTTAAATCCAAGACCGTAGTCAGTTAATTGTGATCTCATCCAAAGGACTTGAGCACAACAACCGGACATGGCGATGTATTCAACCTCCGTGCTAGAAATTGCAGCGCTTTTCTGCCTTTTTGAAGACCAACTGATCAATCTATCTCCTAGGAGTTGCACAGATCCAGAAGTGCTACGCCTCGTGTCTTGACATCCAGCATGATCGGCATCTGCGTATGATATTAAAGCAATCGAGGAATCTTTCGGATACCATAGACCACGATGAAGTGTTCCTTTTAGATACCGAAAGATCCTTTTCACAACATGTAGGTGCTTTTCGGTAGGCCGAGCCTGATACCGGGCACACATGCATACAGCAAATTGCAAATCAGGCCTGCTAGCAGTCAGATATAGAAGGGTGCCGATCATCCCACGGTAAAGTTTTGGATCGACAATAGTCCCATTCCTATCTTCATCTAACTTGGATTTCTCCACCATTGGAGTGTCTACGGGGTCACAATTTTCAAAATTATATTTCTTAAGAGATTCTAGAGCATATTTGGATTGATTTATAAAGATGCCTCTGGGATTCTGAGAAATCTGTAATCCTAAGAAAAATGAAATTTTTCCCATCATCGACATCTGAAAGCGTGTGGACATTATCTTCTCAAATTGTTTAGACAATTCTATGTTAGTGGCAGCAAATATTATATCATCAACATAAATTTGTACCAGAAGCATGTCGTTGCCGTCCTTGAGAGTGAATAGAGTGGGGTCCACTTTGCCTTTGGAGAAGCCTTCCGACATGAGATATGTTGACAGGAGATCATATCACGCGCGTGGAGCTTGTTTCAACCCATAGAGAGCCTTCTTAAGCTTGTACACATGATTAGGAGACTTCGTACTGACGAACCCATCCGGTTGACTAACATAAACCTCTTCCCTTAGTTCACCGTTCAAAAATGTCGTCTTTACATCCATTTGATAGACGATCATGTTCATATGAGCAGCAAACGCAAGGAATAGTCTAATCGCCTCCAATCTAGCCACAGGAGCAAAAGATTCCTCAAAGTCTATACCTAAGGCTTGTTTATATCCTCTAGCGACCAATCTAGCTTTATTCTTCAATACCGCACCCATCTCATCAAGTTTAACCTTATAAACCCATAACAATGTAAGGATGTTAACCTTGTCAGGGCGAGGAACCAATTCCCATACTTCAAGTCGTTGGAATTCGTTTAGTTCCTCCTGCATAGCTTCAATCCAAGATGATTGGGTCATAGCCTGCTGCCAATTTTTGGGTTCAACTTCAGAGAGAAATGCATCAAAGTAACAATATAGTGCACTCTCTTGTAATTGATGGCGTGTAGAGACGGGTCGATCTAGATCTCCAATAACATTCCTAATTGGGTGATCTTTTGTCCATTTAGTGCTATGGTTTTCAATCCTAGGTGGTCTGGAGTGAACAATAGAAGGAGCTTCTTCTGAGGTAGACGCGGCTGAAGGGTTTTCAGGTATCGCTACACCAAAGAAAGGAAGCTCTTGCAAGTGAGCATATTCCAAGTCGTGATCAGTAGAATCCTCTTCTACATCATTAGGCACAAGTAGGGGTGATGATTCAGGTGTAGTTTGAGAATCACTTGGTGAAGGTGCATCCGGTTCAATGTGAATTGTAGATGCATTAGATAAAGGTTCATTAGCTTGAGCAACCACTTCAGGTATTGGAGCAATTACTACAGGTGCTGGAACTTCATCAGTCGGGGGATCGAAGAATTCATCAAACAACGGTTGAAATAGTTTATCCCACTCGGGCCTTGATGGTGGTAAAAATGATGTAGAAGTAGGATTATTGGGAACTAATCCGGAACTAATAGCACCGGTTCCCATCTCATGAAGCGCGGGTTCAGAGTTGTGTTGCTCAGAAGCCATCGCTGTCAGCTCGTCGAAATCTGCGTCCATAGTTTCTACAATCTTGCCAAGACGACGGTTATAGATTCGGTATGCTCTTTTGGACGGTGAGTAACCAATGAAAATACCTATATCGGCTTTTGGTTGAAGCTTACCCAAGTTCTCACTATTGATGTTTGGATAACACAGAGCACCAAACACATGGAAAAATGAAACATCGGGTTTGCGGTCATGTAGAAGCTCATAAGGTGTTTTTCCATGGCGTTTCCGAATGATAGAACGGTTTTGGGTGAAACATGCAGTAGAAATAGCCTCTGCCCACAAGAACAATGGAGCGTTCGCATAAATAAGCATGGTCCTAGCAGCTTCCATAAGTGTACGATTCCGTCTTTCAACGACACCATTTTTTTGTGGAGTGCGTGCAGCGGATGTTTCATGTGATATACCAACTCCTTCATAATAATCACGAAGAGTCTGGTTGACGAACTCTGTACCATTGTCTGTACGAATACGGCGGATAGTGGTATTCAAACGTACCTGGATGAACTTCAGAAAAGTAATGATAGCCTTCGGTGCTTCATCCTTTGTACGTAGAAATCTAACCCATGTAAACCTGGAGAAATCATCCACAATTACCAGAATGAATTTCTTACCGCTCACACTTTCAGTTCTCATCGGCCCACAAAGATCCATATGCAAAAGATGAAGTTTTTCTTGATTGGTGTCTTCAGCTTTGGGCTTGTAAGATTTCTTGGTGCTTTTCCCCCTTGAACACGCGGAACATAAATGGTCCTTGTGAAATTTAAGCTTTGGAAGACCACGAACTAATTCGTTTTTAGCCAGATGCTTAATAGCATCAAAATTAAGATGAGATAATCTGCGATGCCATAACCATGACTTGGTCTTAGAAGCTTTAGAGAGAAGACATACTGGAGAAGCGGCCATCATGTCTTGTAAGGACAAAGTATAAAGATTTGCACCACGAGATCCCTTCAACAAATCTTTTCCTTCCAAGTTGCGGATGAAACAAGTGTGTTGTCGAAAAGCAACCTCAAGGTTGGAATCACAAAACTGTCCTACTGAGAATAAGTTATGACCAAGACCTTCTACATAGTATACCCTAGAAATCGTCACGTTTCCAATCTGATATTCACCGTATCCCATAATCTTTGCTATATGATCATTCCCGAATTTAACCGTACCAAGAAACTTGCTGACGAAATTTCGGAGCATCGAGCGATTTCCGGTCATATGTTTTGAACAACCGGAGTCCAAATACCACAGGATGATTTGGACCACCTGAAAATATCACCACACAAAGACAATGTAGAGGTATCGGAATCTGAGTGTTCCTTGTTATTAGCAGGTACAGATTTAATAATCTTAGATTTGCTAACTCTAGGTTTCTTAGATTTCCTAGCCTTCTTCTTCTTAATTGGTGGTGTAGATTCTAGTTGGCTTAAATCCTGAGGTATTTCTTCACTGATAGGCACTATAGTGGGGGCTGACCTAATTAAAGGGCGCTGTTTCCATACTTGAGTGCGAGTGTTCCTAACTAAAGGACGCTCAGACCTAACCTCGATAGATGCATTCCTAGTTAAAGGGCACATTTTTCCATCTAATGTAAAGGTCCTACCAGTGGGACACCATTGCCAGCCAACTTGGGCACGAGTTCTACCCGTTGGCTTCCATTCAAGACCATTCTTAATAGCATTCATTTCATTAACATGATCAATCAGACACAAATCATGACGCTGGGAAAACATACATTCATTACAATTCCAACAATTTAAATCAGAATTCACGAATGGTTTAGGCTGCTGCACAGGCGCAGAGCTTTTAGTCTTAACATGATTCGTTTTATTTAAAACTGAACTAGCATTCCTATTGTGGACTTCTACTTTCTTCTTTGTGGCACTACTAGTGGAGGGCTTGATCTTAGCTTTCTTGAGTGGCGATCCTTTAGCCTTAGTAGTCGCTTTTAATCCTGTAGAAGGCAAAGTGGGAATATTAGCAACAGATTTTAAAGGTGTCTTACTTGATTGTGCCAATGACGGTTTCGCTCCTGGAGTCTTATTAAATGGAGTGACAGCAATGGGCCTATTATTAAGTAGTGCAGAACCTGGTGTACCTATGTATTGCAAATATGCTAGGCAATATTGAACTCGCTTAACATATTCATGAGCCGAATAATAGTCGCTACTTGAGGGATCTAAGGCATAAAGATCGTCTACAATATCCCTAAGAAGATCGACATGCTTAATGGCATTCCTCATATAATCATCGTAGGTAACCGGGTTTCTCTTATGAAGCGGATTCTTATAAAGCACTACTGACTTGGTTGTTGGAGCACTAGTGGACGGTGCAGAGTCGGTAGCTAAGTTATCAACAACTTCTTGTCGGGTGAGAAGAAGTGTCTCCTTTAACTCAGCCAAAACCATATTTTTGTCTATGAGCAGGATGTTCAGGTCAGAGATTTCCTCGCACTTTTGGTTCAGTTGTTCAACATAATATTGTTGCTGTGCCGCATTAAAAGCGAAGCGTTCTTCTAGTGAACCATAAAGAGCGGATAGTCCCTGCCTTGTCCGATCCATCTCCCCTAGAACAGTTGATAGTCTAATTTCTAAGACCTGATTTTTAGACTCTGCAGCCTCTAGTTCCATTTTTAATGTTTCTTTTGATGATACCTCTCTCGTCAATGTCATGATTTCTTCCTCTAATGTCTTAACAATTGCAATCATCTTGTCACTAGTCTCAACACCGTTTTCACAACCATTTGATATCAAAAGATCCTCATTTTGAGTTTGTTGTTTTAATTCTAAAGATATACAGTGTTGTTCTAGTTGATTAAAGCGTTCTGAAAGTAAATTGTAAGAATCTTGTAGCTTTAAAAACTCAGCGTGAGATTCGTGACAAGAATGATTATCTACCTCATTTACAGTTTCAGCAACATTTACAGAAAGATCACAAACATCATCACAAATATGCACAGCATCACAGTTCATCATAGCGGATGTAAGCTCATTCGAATAATTAACATTTACAGTAGTAAGCACATCACACGAGATTACTTCGGACAAGAATCGGTCATATTCGGTTAAAATCTTTTCTTTTTCAATTAGTTGCAGTTCGTAAGCGGTGTCCATTTCATAAAATACTTTTTGAACTTCCCCAATTTCAAACTGAAGATTTTCCTTAAGAGATGCAAAACTTCCTTTTAGACTTTCGACAAACGGATTGATCTTAGTTTTAAACACCTCGTTCATGTGTTCGAAAGCCCATTCTCCGGCGTTTAAGCCATTTGAAGTCGTACATTCCAAAATGACCTTGTCAAAGTTAGTAAAGTATCGGTTAATCTCTTGCAAGTTTAACCATACAGTGCTAACAGGTGGAAGATTCTTTGGAATTTCCTTAGGACCTTCCATGTTGACAAGTGTAGGAAATGTACTAGGGCTTTCTTCCTCTATCATGTGGGTTGGTGCTGTGATGAGATCTTTATCCATATGGAAGCGAACTCTAAAATCAGTTTTTGCAAGCTCCTTATTCATTTTAAAATAATCACAATCGGGATATTTTGCTGAATTGTATGACCGATCCTCAACAACTAGATCCTTATTTGTTCGATCATCGGGAAAAACAATCGGGTCTAAGGCCAATCCTAATTGAGTTGCATTATACAATCTTGGACTATGTCTAAAAGCTTGTTTTGCATACTTTGGGTTAGGGGGAAGGCCTTTTTGACGTGATAAGTTAAACTCTCTAAACGAAGCATCAAATAAGTGCACTAGTTGAGAAGCAGCGTATTGTCTTAAAAGCAAGTAGTCTAGACTTCTAATCTTATTAGCAGCATTAATCTCCATTTCATTCTTCTTAAATTCGAGTAATTCAAAATCAGTTTGAAGTTTTTGAAAATTAGTGACCACTAACTCCTTTTCTTTAAGTTCATTAGACAGATTTGCTCTTAAGTTTTCGATCTCTTGCAAGTGACCCATTTGTTTGTTTCTAAAATGATCATATTCTAGATTTGTGAGAACACTTGACGAAGGCACTAATTCCAAAGTTTGTACTTTCTCATTGCTTAAGGCAAGCTCATCAGACAAATTCTTATTCTTAGCTAAGGTTTCTAAGAGTGCAGCATTCATTTGGCTAAGTAATGTAGCAGGAACCATTACCAAATCTTGTTGAGCAGGAGTAGGCGTATGCGAACTGGGTCCCGGTTGTGATTCACTCAAAGTCTGGGGACTCACATTGATATTGCTATCATTGTTTGTCTCCTCGTTTGAAGGACTCACTACCGAAGATTCGTTCGAGTCAGCACTCTCTTGCACAACTTGATGTGGTTGAATACTAGCATCAGTGGTATTATCGGTGGTATTAATAAGTACCTCAGATCTCTTTTCTGGCCCTAAGCTGGAGATAGTTGCCATGAGAGCAGCCTTTGCAGATTGAAAGTCATCACAGTCGGAGTCATACGCATCAAGATCATCGGCTTGGTAGGCAGCATTTTGCGTAGTGACAACGTCTTGTTCAGCAATCCCTGGGTCAGCAAGAAATGCAAGCTCCTCTTCATCAAGTTCCCTTCCTTGCGCCTGAGCACTTACCAGATAGATCTTTTCTGCAAACCACTGTCCATCCCTTCTCCTCTTGGGTTTCTTACAATCCCTGGACATATGACCCTCTTCCTTGCAGTTGTAGCATATAATCATTCTCAACTTGCCTGTATTAGCTCGTGGAGGATTGTTGACCATTGGAGCAGGAGCAGGATTGATCGTGCGAGCATTGGTTGATGTGGAAGGTCTCCCCTGATATGGTTGAATTGGCTGAACCATTACCCTGCCATTCTCAATTGTAGCTTGTTGGCGAGAATTGGATGAATTCCTCAACTGATTGTTGGTAGGAGCTGATCCTCTGTATCCTCGTTTGCTTAAAGTTCGTGTGAGATAAGCAGACATAGTAGTTAGCACTTCAACTGGGTCAGCTCCTTGTTGGAAAACAGGAACGGGGACTTCTTCATCATCACAATACAGTGCTTGATCTGGATGAGCTGCATAATCAGTAGAAGGAATACTCATTTGATCAGGATAGCTTGTTGGATATGCTGCATTCTCTTGATAAGAAGAATATGAAGGCTGAGCATAAGGTGCAACATTTGCTGGATGAAGTTGTGAAGCATACTGTGGTGAAGGTGCATTGAACCGATATTGTTGCTGATGTGAGGTGGGTGGTTGTGGTAGAATCGAGTATTGGGGAAAGGCTGGTGTCATGTAAGGTGATTGATGATAGGCTTGATGTCCCAAGATATAAGGTGTGTTGTTGTGAGACAAGCTTGGTTGATTCGCCATCAAAGCTAAGGAATCTGGGTACATACCGCGAGGAGAACGGTGCATAATTACATGCTTCTCATGCTGCTGAAGGAAGGCATATATTTGATCCAAATTGCACTTATGCAGATCCCTGGTTAACTTGACATCGGTAATGTACTCACCCCATTCAGCTTGAGGTAGAGTATTCAAGAATTTGGTGTTAACCTGGAATGGTGCAATCACAAGATTGTATACATTCAGATCATTCATGAGTGTGGTGAATCTGAAGTAATAATCGTGAAGCGTTTCCCCTGGGTTGTACGTGAATCTATCAAACAGGTCATACAACTGACATTCACTTTCCTGTTTGGTGAGAGACGTTCCTTGTAGCAACACCTTAAGACGTTCCCATAGATCCTTTGCCACCGTATACTGACTCACCATCCTATAGATGTCATGGGGAAGAGCTTGGAGAATTGTTTGAAGAGCTTT
Organism: Glebionis coronaria; assembly: GCA_025667525.1. Lineage (NCBI taxonomy): Eukaryota > Viridiplantae > Streptophyta > Magnoliopsida > Asterales > Asteraceae > Glebionis > Glebionis coronaria. The sequence continues at coordinate 137,102,187 of CM046878.1, forward strand.
TTCATCTGCATCTGCAACAAGTTGTTGAGCTGGAGTGAGTTCTTCAAATTCTCATGGTCTAGTCACGTTGTCAACCACAATGGTACCATAGTCGAGTGGACCATTCAAAATCGATTTGACCATAAGCCTTCCGTATGTCGGTTTCCCCTTTAGATATTGCATCATTTGACCTTGCCATGCCTCAAACACCTCTTTAATAAGCATCGGTGGACGGCTATCAGTTCCCGTTATGATTGATATATCCGTAAGAGATGTCATCTGAGGCATTACTGAATTTGGATTCATTTTGTTTTCTTCAAAGAAACAGAGATTATCGGTTGATCGAGCAGTGAAGTAAAGCTTGTGAATTGTGTTGTGTTTTTGTTGTAAGAAACCAAGATTAAATCCTCTAAAAAATCGTCGAAAAAACAAGCAAAATAACCCTTGATTCGGAACTTTTTGTTGATTCGGAAGTTTGATTCGGAAGATTACCTTGATTCGGAACTTTTTGTTGATTCGGAAGATTACCTTGATTCGGAACTTTTTGGCTTGATCCGGAACTTCTTGACTCGGAAGTTCTTGGTTCGGAACTTTTGGGCTTGATCCGGAACTTCTTGATTCGGAAGTTCTTGATCCGGAACTTCTGGCTTGATCCGGAACTTCTTGACCCGGAACTTCTTGATTCGGAAGTTTCCTTGGTTCGGAACTTTCTTGATCCGGAACTTCTTGACCCGGAACTTCTTGATTCGGAAGTTTCCTTGGTTCGGTACTTGTTGATCCGGAACTCCTTGATCCGGAACTTCTTGATTCGAAAGTTTCCTTGGTTCGGAACTTGTTGATCCGGAACTCCTTGATCCGGAACTTCTTGATCCTGAACTTCTTGATCCGGAAGTTTTGCTGGGTTAATCAGAAACTTCTCACGATGAACAGTCGACCTTAAAACAAGAGATTAAACCCAGATTTTGACGAAATAACCCAAAAAGTTTTGTGCTTTCGACTAAAATAAGTAACAACTAATACTTATCCACTAATCCCAATCACAAAAACACCAAAAACACCAAGAATCAAGATGATTTTTCTTAAAGAACACTAATACAATCAAAAACTAAAAAACCACACAAATCACTACCTTAAATCACCCCATAGCTCTTGATACCAAATGTAGAATATTGATAATCAATGAATCTATGAAGGGGTTTGTTGATTTCTAGAGAGAGAAAGTTAGAGAGAGAAAGTGAGAGAAACTATGTGTATTTTATTAATATGGAATCTAGCAAATGACAACAACCAACCCCTTTCCTTAGTGGAAAGGGGTATTTATATTCCAAGCCTAACATTAGGCTTGGGCCGGTCCATGACAAGCCCATGGACCGGTTCTTACTTAAGTTAATAAGCAACTAATAACTAATTACTAACTACGAGCTATTACAACATAAATCATATTGTGGAGTGACCGATACTTCTAATATACGTTAAAACGTATTTCTAACAAGTTGCGATCCAACATTTTTTCAAAAACGTGTTTAGGGGATTTTGACTTGGAATTTTTGGTTTATCGAGAACATAATTTAGGGGATTTCAACATTATTTCTCGGTATCAACACACAACAAAAAATAAATTTACTTTCTCTCATTGTTCGATCAACATTTGTAAATCTTAACTTATTGAAATGGAGTACAAATCTCTTACGGATAAGTCCATCCTTTCGGGTACGGATAATTGTCCACCAATGTTGGTGAAGACTATGTACGAGGATTGGGCTTCCCGAATTGAACTTTATATGTTGAACAAAGAGAATGGACATCTCATTTGGGCATCGGTACTCAATGGACCATTGGTATATGGTACAGTAACAGAAGGTTCTATTACTCGTCCTCGCACAACATGTGAACTAACTGGAGATGCTAAGATTCAAGACAAGTGTGATAAACAAGCTACAAACATCATTCTCCAAGCCCTTCCTCCATATGTCTACAAACTCGTCAGCAAACATAAAGTTTCCAAAGAGTTATGGGATAGAATTCGTGTTCTAATGCAAGGCACCTCATTAACTAAACAAGAATGAGAGTGTAAGCTTTATGATACATTTGATAAGTTTGCCTATGTCCCCGAGGAGACTCTCAATGATTACTATTTGAGATTTACCCTATTGTTGAATTAGCTCAATATCTATGGCATGGAAATTCCTACGTTTCAATTGAACACCAAGTATTTGAACACTCTTCCTTCGGAATGGAGCAAGTACGTGACAGTTGTTAAATTGGATAAGGATTTGCATCAAACCAATGTGAATAAACTTCAAGCTTTTCTTCAACAACACGAAAGCCATGTGATCGAGGCTCGGTTATCTACACCTCAAGTTCATGATCTACTTGCCATGTATGCTTCTCAACAAATGATTCCCCAACAAAACATGACTTTCACTTATCAACAACCATCATACTTGAAGTAGCCACCACCACACACCTATCAGCAACCACAACAACCACCTTATCAACCACTAATGATGCCACAACAATCATTTCAACAAAGTGTTCATCAACAGTCTTTTCTATAGCAACCAACACATCAGGTATCACCCTCACAAGCCATCACTTCTCCAATGGGCTACACTCCTTAGCAAGGATATTTTCCAATTGAAGCACAACCAGCACAATCCTTCTACTCCAATGAACTTCCACCAATTGAAGCACCGGTCTTTACTCCAAATGATACGCCAACTGATGTTATAAACCATCTCACGGCCTACTTGTCAAAACTTTTTGCAACCAGAGGATTTCCACCAACAAACAACCAGCTCCGCACCTCTTCAAATCCTCGACAACAATCTACTATTCAAGATGGTCAAGTAACAGTGCAATCCATTCAGGGTAGGCAAAATTCATATGGACCTCCTACAAGGACCGTGAACACTCAAGCCGTGACTACTCATGCTATTGGAAACGGAAACTCTATTGGTCCTCAAAAGGTTGTGACTTGCTACAATTGCCGAGGACAAGGTCATATGGCGAGGGAATGCACTCAGCCAAAAAGGAGAAGGGATACAACATGGTTTCGTAAGAAGATGTATTTGGTCGATGCTTAGTCTAAGGGGAAGATTTTGGATTCAGAGGAATTAGCATTTCTTACAGACCCAGGGGCGGCAGATAATGAAGGCATTGTAGTCGTCTCTACTTCTAATGCAGCATATCAAGCAGATGATCTTGATGCATATGACTCGGATTGTGATGACATTCACTCAGCCCAAGCTGCACTCGTTGTTAATCTCTCTCACTACGGTTCTGATGTCATCAGTGAGGTACCAACCATATCTAATAATGTTCATGATAATGCACATCATGTTGATCATGAAAATGACAACCTCGAACAGCATTCGGGAACTAGTAACTCAAATGATGCGGTATCCAATCCAACACATTTGAGTGAACCTCAACCAAATGCTACGACGGGTATAGAATTTTATGATCAACGTGATTTGGTAATGGTGCCTAAACATATTATTGATAACATGAATATGGTTGTTCGACAAACCATAGATATGAATACCAACCTAACCGCTGAGCTTGCGCTGTATAAGGAAAAGGTCAAAACTATAGAAATGGTCCCTCAAGTAGAGAAAATAACTTATTCTGAATTTGACCAATTTCCTTTTGAAAATATTGAACACTTAAATGAAATAGAATCATTAAAAGCTACTCTTTCCAATGAATTAAAATAAAAAAATTCGGTTGTAAATGATTTTCAGAAACTTAAAATGGATTTAGAAACTCTCGAGTCTAAAAAGTTTGCATCATAAAATAATGCTACCAAACTTCTTAAATTCAAGGAACAACAACTTTTATAACAATACGCCTCCACAGAAAAGGTTTATCTTTTAACTAAATCGTTCAAAGAACTCGAACTTAAGCGTCTTCAAGATTAACCACCTAATCCCGGTTATGCAAAACAAGCTCAAGAATATATTCCTTGTCTATATATGTGATTATAATTGGCAAATCGAAAGAAGCACCGTATGTTCGTAGTACTGAGGAGACACAGACACTTGCGGAAGAAACTCATTCTAAAATGCTTTCAAAATTCCATATGCTTGATTATGTTCAACACAACAAAGATCAATTTTCTAAAAAGACTCGTATTTGTTTACAAAAGGAATTAACTCAATTAACAGTTTTTGTGCCTCAAAGTTTGTCAACGGAAACCTTCCTAGTACGTCTCCTACACTTGTCAAAAAGGTTTTAACTAAGTTAATTCCACCGGTAAGTAAGGTGTCAGATAGCTTAAATGCAGTGCACCAACACTTTCCTGATTTTGACAAGGTCATTACGGAACGTACGACGGCTACGGCCATAACGGAAGGTGATCTGAATTTTAGAGCTGCGTTCCGAGACGAAATTGTTCCATTTGTAAACAATGTTAAATCTTGTCTTAGTAATATTGATCAAGATTTGCTTTTGTAAATAGAAGAAGTTAGACGTGTTTTCAATAAAATGGATGATGCTTATGAAAACAGTTTACTTGAAATAGAATGAGTTTCACGCCAAAATGATCAGCTTCTAAAGCAAGTGATGTCTCATGATATTGTTTCCGTCTGTGTGAATAAAAGTGTTGATAATGATTCTATTGTGCATAATGTTGAATCTGTGGATAATGTGGTAGATAGTACTTGTCACAAATCTGACGCTGAATTTTTAAAGCTTCAAGATTCGTATTCTTCGCTTTCAAAATGTCTTAATGAGATTCAAACACATTGTATTTCAATTGAATGCAAACAACAATTTATTCAAGAAATCTTTGAAACGTCATTCGAAGGTGTTAATATCGATGATGTAAATTTTCAAGATAATTTTCGATTGAATTTACAATCAAAACAGCGTCAGCCAAGTGACAAGGCTGCTAAATCATTGCCGATAGACATAGATAAATCTAAGGAGCTTAACTGTGTGAACGTACTTGAGGCTGCTGAGAATATTATACTTGATCTAGATAATCGAGTTTCCAAGATTTTGTCAAAAGTTGATAACTTAAAACAGAAAAATATACAACTCTTCGATTCAGTAAAGCCCGCATGTGCTAATACCACTGCACAGAATCAATCATTGGTTGAGCGATTGAATCGAAAGTCGGTGGAAATATCAGATTTGAGGGAACAAATATGTGATAAAAATCTGGCTTTGGCTGAGTTAAAGGAAACACTTCGTACTCTAAAAGGTAAGAATGTTGTGGATAACGCAGCCACTGTCTCAGCATCGTCCTCTAGCGCAATCAAAAGGAACCTTATCGCCGTCACACCACTTAACAAGGGCCCTAGGACTAAACCATCTCAAACATTGGTCACTAAAGATAAGGCAAAATCAAAACCAGCTTCTAATATTCCCGTGTTGCCTTCTATAGGAGTAATCACCACTACTAAGGCTTAAAGATCTAAGCTTAAAAGAAACAAGAAGAATGATAGGATCCTGCCCCCATCTAGTAGTCAAAGAAGAAGAAAGTAGAAGCCCACCCTAGGAATGTTATTTTTGTTTTGAATAAAAAGAATCATGTATCTAAACCTAAAGGCTCTGTGGTTGTGCAGCGTTCTAAGCTACTGTGAATTCTAATTTGAAATGTTGGAATTGCAATGAATGTATGTTTTCTAGTCGTCATGATTCTTGCCTTATTGACCATGTGAATGAGATGAATGCCCGGAAAAATGGTTTAGAATGGAAACCAACTGGGAAAGTGTTAACCCAAGTTGGTTGGATGTGGCGCCTCACTGGTAGAACTTTCACTATAGTAGGAAATGCGTGCCCTTTAACTAGGATCACTCCCACTAAAGCGAAGAAAGCCTGCCCTTTAACTAGGAGTTCCAAGGCTACCAAAACACAAGCGTGTCCTTTAACTAGGATCACTCCCACTAAAGCGAAGAAAGCGTGCCTTTTAACTAGGAGTACCAAGGCTACCAAAACACAAGCGTGTCCGTTAATTAGAAACACCAACACAACCATAGGAACCAAGTGCCCTTTAAATATGTCTACTCCTACTGTAGTGCCCGCTAATACTCCTAAACCTTAGAAAATTGGAACAATAAAACTTGTTTGTGATAAAACTCACATTAGAAAACACAGGAAATCTAAGGGTCACACAAATGTTAGCAATTCTGATAATATTATATCTGTATCTGCTAATACTATAGAACCAATAGTTTCCCATGTATTGTCTACTATTGTTGTTGAAAACAGGTGGTCCAAATTGTTCTCTGGTATTTGGACTCTGGTTGCTCTAAACATAAGACCGGAGATCGCTCTCAGCTCAGAAATTTCGTCAACAAGTTTCTTGGTACGTTTCGATTTGGAAATGATCATATTGCAAAGATAATGGGTTACGGTGAATATCATATTGGGAATTTTATAATTTCAAGAGTGTATTATGTGGGAGGTCTCGGTCACACCTTATTTTCTGTGGGACAATTTTGTGATGCAAACCTAGAAGTTGCTTTTTGAGAGCATACCTGCTTCATTCGTAATTTGGAAGGGGTTGATTTATTGAAAGGTACTCGAGGGAATAATTTGTACACTTTGTCTCTACAAGACATGATGGCCGCTTCTCCCGTATGTCTTCTTTCCAAAGCATCAAAGACTAAGTCATGGTTATGGCATCGACGGTTATCTCATCTTAACTTTGACGCTATTAATCATTTGGCGAAAAACGAACTTGTTCGTGGTCTTCCTAAAATTTCATTTCACAAGGATCATTTGTGTTCTGCGTGTACAATGGGGAAAAGCACTAAGAAATCATACAAACCCAAGACTGAAGACACCATCCAAGAGAAACTTTATCTGTTGCATATGGATCTTTGTGGGCCAATGTGTGTTGAAAGTCTTAGTGGTAAAAGGTACATCCTCGTCATTGTTGATTACTCTCGATTTACATGGGTGAAATTTCTTACAACAAAAAATGAGGCACCTAAATTCATCATCGGATTTCTCAAGATGATTCAAGTGCATCTCAACAATACTGTCCAACGCATTCGTACAGATAATGGAACCGAATTTGTGAATCAAATTTTGCGTGATTATTATGAAGAAGTTGGAATTACTCATGAAACATCCGTTGCTCGCACACCACAACAAAACGGTGTCGTTGAAAGGCAAAATCGCACACTTATGGAAGCAGCTCGAACGATGTTAATTTACGCAAAGGCTCCATTATTTTTATGGGAAGAAGCAGTATCAACAGCAGTTTTCACCCAAACCCGGTCACTAAGTCGAAAAAACCATGGCAAAACACCTTATGAGCTTCTCCATGGAAAAGTACCAGATTTATCATATCTTCATGTATTTGGTTCTCTTTGCTATCCAAATAATGATGGTGACAATTTGGGAAAACTTCAACCCAAGGCTGATATTGGTATATTCATTGGTTATGCACCCACAAAGAAGGCATACGGAATCTACAACCGTAATTCTCGTAAGATCCTAGAAACTATGAATGTTGATTTTGATGAGCTGACAGCAATGGCTTCTGAGCAAAGCAGCTCTGAACCCGCACTTCATGAAATGGGACCCAGTAACATTAGCTCTGGTCTTGTCCCAAATAACCCTACTTCATCATCATTTACACCACCTTCTAAGAATGAATGGGATATGTTGTTTCAACCGTTCTTTGATAAATTCTTAACTCCTCCAAGTATTATTGCTCTAGAACCTGAGGTAATAGCTCTGGTCACCGAAGTTGTCCCTCCAACAACCGAAGCACAATCAGATACGTCTGCACCTACAATTGGTCAAGATATACCTTCAATAAGTAATTCTCAACCAACACCCGAACTAACTACCCATGTCATGCCTATTGATGATGAAGGGGATGATGATGATCACGATTTGGAATTCGCTCAAATACGTGAACTTCCATTCTTTAGTGTAGCAATTCCCGACCATAATCAAGCCAGGACGTCCACCTCAGAGGCAGCTCCTACTATGGTCTACTCCAATCCACGGACTCGTGAACATGACAGCAAGTGGACAAGGGATCATCCTATAAATTCTATTATTGGTGACCCTAATCGTCCGGTATCCACACGAAGTCAGTTACAAAAAAATGTAATGTTTTGTCATTTTGATGCTTTTCTCACTGAAGTTGAACCTAATACATGGCAAGAAGTTTTTACTCAATCATGTTGGATAGAAGCTATGCAAGAAGAACTTAATGAATTTATACATCTTGAAGTATGGGAACTTGTCCCATGCCCGAATCAAGTGTAGTTACTCACTTTGAAATGGGTTTACAAGGTGAAACTCGATGAGTTAGGCAGAATATTGAAGAACAAAGCTCGACTAGTAGCTCGTGGATACAAGCAATTATTGGGCATCGACTTTATGGAATCCTTTGCACATGTTGCCCGTTTGGAAGCTATTAGACTATTCCTTGCTTATGCGGCCCATATGAATGTGATCGTCTATCAGATGGATGTGAAGACGACATTTCTTAATGGTGAAATCAAGGAAGATGTCTATGTTCAACAGTCGGATAGTTTTGTGAATCCTAATTATCCTAATCATGTGTACAAGCTTAAGAAGACTCTCTATGGGTTTAAACAAGCTCCACGCGCATGGTATGATCTTTTGTCACAATTCCTCATTACGCAAGGCTTCGCTAAAGGCAAGGTGGATCCCACGCTGTGTAACACCTGGTAATTTTCCCTACTTTGTAAAATGACTATTTTACCCTTTGACTTTTTATTTAGTCAACTATGTGATTTAACTGTGTTGGAACCGGGAGGTTATCCCGCGTTTTCTGAAAAACTGTTTGCTGACGAGTAATGGCCTGACACTGTGCTCAGTCATTATTCTGAACATTTTCTATGAACCTGACCAAAGTGCTGATACGGTCAATGAATTGACGATAATCCATGAGATTATTCGTTATCTGTGAATTATGTGCTTAACTGTTTAGTTTTTAACAGCGTGATCGTATTTTCATGAGCAGCGTATTTAAATATTTCTGTATATGTTTATATATGCTTGTATTTTAGTATTTTTGCTATTTATAGTAATAAATCATATTTACGGTGAACATTTAATTAACGTATCGCATTTTCGTATTTTACGTTGTTTTTACGTTTAACCGTCATTAGTGTGCATAAAATACTTTACCAATCATAAAATGTCAGTTTTCGTCGAAAAATCGTAAATTTAATATATTTCGTCAAATTTTTAAGTTTTACGTAACTTTTAACTTAACTATATACTTTTTGATATTTACCTAAAACTAACTAACCTTTTTACCTTAAACCTTTTAACTAATTACCATAGTAAAATTTTTGAATAATTTACCCCCATATGGGACCCCCATAACCGGCCAAAACCAAGCACCATGTGCATAATGCACCAACACTCCACTCTTTACCATATTAAGCTTACACTTACTTACACATCTTACACTCTTTAATTTATTAACCAAAATCACCTCAAATAATTCACTTATTCACTTCATTTCACTTAAAAAAACACACATACCTCTCTTTCTCTCTCAAAACACACGGCACAAACACATACATATTTTCCACCATTGTTGATTTCTTAAAGCTTCATTTTAACAAGAATTAACACAAAACAAAATCACCCTAGAGTTTGTACAAGCATAAAGAAGAATGGTTATTCTTGGTTTGTTGATTTGAGTAGTTTTTGGGTTGAAGTTGTAGAGTAGAGTTCTTGTTGATTATAGTGGGTTAGAGCGTAGATCGGGTCGTTGTGATTACGTAGAGTCGTTACTCAAGGTTACTTCTTAAACCTTTTTCATCTTTTCATTTTCCATGCATAATCTTTGTAGATCTATGCATGCATGTTACTCATCAATTATTTTCTTGAAATAAAATGATAAAAACTATTTTGGTCATGAAATATTTTAAGATCTATGGAAATTATGTGTGGATCTATTAGATCCATACATGAAAATGGTTTAATTGAAAGACTTGTGAAAAATATAAGTATGTATATTTTGGATTTGTGAACTTGGAGAAAAATCATTGATTTTGTTGGTGTTTATGAATAATTGGAGGGAACTAGTAGTGTTACTACTAGTGGTTACGCTTGAAAATGGTCGAAAATGAGTTTTTACAAAAAACATACAATCTGTCCAATTTTTATAAGAGGCGTAGAGGGTCGTAAAAATTGTTTTGACACTAGTTTACTACGATATTATAAAAATATAAGTTAATACCTTCGTTTCGATATATTATGGGCTAAAAACGGAGCTAAAATGAGTAAAATATGGTCGTTTAAATTTCGTTGTCGGAAAACTTAATTTTTGTGAAAAACACTATAAGTGGTTGCTGTCCAGATTTTTAAAGTGGTCGAAACGACATTTTCGAGTCAAACGGAGTTGTTTTAAGTGTCGAAATGGTTACTAAATGGTATGTATGAATGTTGGACTTGTTTTGTAAAAGCGTATTAGCGCGAAATGTGAGTACTTGGTGTAACGTTAAAAGTTTGAACGTTGGAAGTGGAAATTGATACTATTGCGGAAAATGACTTGTTGAAATATTGGCGATTGAGAAATTGTTGAAAATAGGGGTTTTAGGACGAGATTTGAGTACTTACTAAAAATGGCAAATTTTTATGTGACGCCGAAAGGCTGCCGAATATTCGTTAGAAATCGTGTAGGAAAATTTGTTAAGATAAATTTTGGTAAATTAAAATTTACTCCGAAAGGCTGTCGAAATTTTGTCGAGTAAAAAATAAATATTTTTGCCTAAGTATATATATACTATAATGTTTATAACGATATAACATTTACAAGTCACGATTTTAACAACAAAATATATACTTGATTGATGAGTAACGTACGTGATGAACTATTGTGACTTATTTGCTAGCGCCTAAACTATAGTATTATATTTAGGTTGTTGCTAGAGTTGCTCGCTACTGTTTGATCTTACTTGTGCGGTTTGAATCGTTGCTTGAGGTGAGTTTATAGATCCCTATTAAACTGCTTTCTATGTTTAATGTTTTGGGATGTGATAAATGCTTTGATGCTTGCTCCTGGACGCAAGTAAAACTTGATTTATGTGAACGTTTTGTGAACACTGTTTATGAGATAGCTTAAGTTGCTTTAGCCATAGTCCCCACTATCATGAATCGTTAGTTACTCTGCTGGAGTAAGCTCTTATGTTACGGATAGATCTATTGAGGGTTGACAACCTCCACTCGGGCATTCTGACGCCGGACGAGTGTGTACCATTTGTATGAACGGAGTTATCTTGGCTAGGTACTCCATTGGGGCAAAATTTATGTATGCAATCTATTGTATGCATTGGATCACTAGTTTCGATGTCACGAGCTTAGCTATCATAAATATTGTGAACACCCAATTTATCCTACACTTGGCACTATACCTCCTATAGTTGCATGTGTACATGAAATGAAATCTGAAATTGAATTACTATGAGTTTTTACTTGAAACCTATATTCTCACCAACTTTATGTTGACCCAATTTAGCATTTATCTCAGGTAATTGATGATGTGTTATACCTGCTATGTGAAGTACTTGGAGTCCGCATGCATTTCTTGGCTATCTTCGGACATTTATTTACTTATACTTTTGAACTATTATCTCGTTGATGTTTAAAACTTTTACATTCCGCTGCACTATCTTTTGAAACTGAGACCTTTTGTAATGTGATGCTTTTTCTTTAAATTCAACGAGGTATTTTTATAAAACGTCTCATTTAGAGTCATTCTCTTTTACCTTGAACTATGATACTATGACGTAACAGCCCCCGAGCTTCACCGCTTCCGCATATCATATTTTGGGGTGTTACAGAATCGGTAATCAGAGCCTTGGTTATAGAGAACTAGGTTTGTATCTTAGGCCTAGACTATAACCAATGTGGCTACTTGTTACTCTGTATATGTATGTGTACTACGTAATGTATTACGTAGGATAACACTATAAGTAATATGTAATATATATTATGTAATACGTAATATGTACTATATACATATGCATTTCGCTGATTTGCATACTTTAATTTCTATACATGATTATTTCATGCATACCCTACAACTATTCACGCGGATACCTAACATTTGGTTGTTGCATGTCATCGCATACTATCACGTATTATTTCGATTACATATATAGTTTGATTCTAATCCAATCACCATTTTCGGTGTTATTTTTGGTTTTGTTTTGATCTTTGGTATTTAATCGAAACTCTTATTTTATGACTATGTACTTGATATTTTGATTATGAATGGGAATTTAACTTTATGACCTTGACCAGTGACTGTCTTTTTTTGTGTTGTTGTACTGTTAAATTCTGCATTCTATTTTAGCATATGAAATATATAACGTGTATATTCGTGCTTGAACATTATTCGCATTGTTGTCTTAACGCAGAGAAACAATGGTGAACACACGTAACGGAATGAATGACGCACAATTGGAAGCACTGATTACGCAACGAGTGACTGCTGCACTGGCAAACGTTCAAGCTAACAACAACGTGAACGACCGCCGAACAATGTTGACAATCGACCGCCTAAGCCGTGTACTTACAAGGACTTTAGGAGTTGTGACCCTTTGAATTTTAATGGTACTGAAGGAGCTGTCGGATTAGCTCGTTAGGTCGAAAAGATGGAAGCTGTGTTCCGTGTTAGTGGATGTGCTGTTGAAAACCAAGTGACTTATTCTACTTATACTTTAGCTACTGGAGCGTTGACATGGTGGAACACCCATGTGCAAACGGCTGGAGCCGAGGAGGCGTATGGAATGAGTTGGGAGGAACTTAAGAAGTTGTTGACTAAGGAGTACTATCCTCGTAATGAGATTCAGAAAATGGAAATTGAACTGTGGAACCTGACTGTGAAGAACAATGACATTGGTACGTACACTATGAGGTTCCAAGAGTTGTGTTTGCTATGTCCTGGAATGGTTCCGGATGAAGAGAAGAAGGTTGAGCGCTATATTTGGTGTTTACCGGGTAGAGTTCAAGGGAATGTGACATCGTCTAGACCGACAAAAGTTAGTGATGCTATAAGGATGTCTCACAGTCTGATGGACCAAGTTGTTCGAGCAAATGCTGGGAATGTCGCGAACAACAAGAGAAAATGGGGGAATAACCAAAGGAACAATCATGGGAACTATCCGAATAAGAGGCAAGACACCGTGAAAGCGTACACTGCTGGTACTGGGGAAAAGGGAGTGTACAATGGGACGCTACCTCTGTACAATCGATGCAAGCGTCACCATAATGGACAATGCAATGTACAATGTCACAACTGCAAGAAAACTGGACACATTGCTAGAGATTGTAAGTCACCACCCAACACGAAAGCCAACGTCACTTGCTTTGAATGTCAACAAAAGGGACACTACATCAATGAGTGCCCAAAGAAAAAGAACAAGGACCAAGGAAAGATTGCTAAAGCTGGGGAAGCTCGTGGAAGGGTCTATGTGATCAAGGAGGAGAAGCGCAACAAAATCCTGACGTCGTGACGGGTACGTTTCTTCTCAATGGTCGTTATGCTTCTATTTTATTTGATACTGGAGCCGATAGGAGTTTTGTGTCGACTGCTTTTAGTGTTTTACTTGATGTGACCCCTTCGCCCTTAGACACTAAGTACACTATTGAGTTAGCTAATGGGAAGTTGATAGAAGCCGACACTATACTTCGTGGATGCACTTTAAATCTTCTAGGTCATCCTTTCGTCATAGACCTTATGCCTATTGAGTTAGGGAGTTTTGACGTGATTGTCGGAATGGATTGGTTGTCGAGATATCGTTCTACGATGGTATGTGACGAGAAGATCGTTCGTTTACCATTTGGTGATTAAGTTTTGGAGGTACAAGGGGATACAAGTAACGGAAAAGGGAAGTCACGACTGAACATTATCTCGCGTGTCAAGGCTCAGAAGTTGTTGTCGGAAGGTTGCCACGTATTTTTAGCCTGTATTACTGAAAAGCAGACGGAAGAAAAACGGTTGGAAGATGTACCTATCGTACGGGAATTTCCGGAAGTCTTTCCTGAAGATTTGCCTGGATTACCGCCGGCTAGACAAGTTGAATTCCAGATCGATTTATTACCGGGAGCTGCACCTGTTGCTCGAGCGCCTTATCGTTTAGCACCGTCAGAATTGCAAGAACTAGCGACACAACTACAAGAGTTGAATGATAAAGGATTCATAAGACCGAGTTCTTCACCCTGGGGAGCTCAAGTCTAATTTGTAAAGAAGAAGGATGGGAGTTTTCGGATGTGTATCGACTAGCGTGAGTTGAACAAACTTACCATCAAGAACCGTTACCCGTTACCTAGGATCGATGATCTGTTTGATCAGTTGCAAGGATCGAGCGTTTACTCGAAGATTGACCTTAGGTCTGGTTATCACCAATTAAGAGTCCGTGAGGAAAATGTTGCAAAGACTGCTTTTAGGACTAGGTATGGACACTATGAGTTCCAAGTGATGCCGTTCGGTTTGACAAACGCACCTGCTGTGTTTATGGACCTCATGAACCGGGTCTGTAAACCGTATATGGACAAGTTTGTCATTGTGTTCATCGATGACATACTGATTTACTCAAGGAATGAGAAATAACATAAGGAACATCTTAAGATATTACTGGAATTGCTTAAGAAGGAGGAATTGTACGCTAAGTTCTCGAAGTGTGATTTTTGTTTGCCAAGAGTACAATTTCTAGGACACGTTATAGATATCAAAGGGATTCATGTTGACCCTGCCAAGATCGAATCGATTAGGGAGTGGACTGCTCCTACGACACCGACTAAAATTCGCCAATTCTTAGGACTCGTCGGATATTACCGAAGATTCATCGAGGGATTCTCGAAGATCGCGAAACCATTGACGAAGTTGACTCAAAAGAAGGTGAAATACGAATGGGGAGATAAGGAGGAATTAGCATTCCAAAAGTTGAAACAAATGTTGTGTAGTGCGCCTATTCTATCGTTACCAGAAGGATCGGAAGACTTTGTGGTCTACTGTGATGCATCATCAAAAGGATTGGGAGCTGTGTTGATGCAGAGGAAGAAAGTTATCGCCTACGCGTCACGACAACTGAAAACACATGAGAAAAACTACACTACGCACGACTTGGAGCTAGGAGCGGTAGTATTTGCCTTGAAATTATGGAGACACTACTTGTATGGAACCAAGTGTGTCGTCTATACCGATCACAAGAGTTTACAACATATTCTTGATCAGAAGGAACTGAACATGAGACAACGTCAATGGATCGAGTTGCTCAGCAATTATGACTGTGAAATCCGTTACCACCCTGGGAAGGCCAATGTAGTGGCGGATGCGCTAAGTAGAAAGGAACAACTGATGACACGTAGAGTTAGATCGTTAGCTATGGTTATCAATCCGAACTTACCTGTGCAAATTCGTGAAGCACAAACCGAAGCTCTTAAGCCTGAACATGTTGAAGCTGAGAAATTAGGGGGAATGGTTACAAAGAAATTGGAGACTAGCACTAATGGAACGCTATGTCTGAATGGTAGAAGTTGGTTACCACGGTTTGGAGGACTAAGGGACGTGATTGTGCACGAGTTGCATAAATCTAATTATTTGATTCACCTAGGATCTGACAAAATGTATCAGGATATGAAGAAGCTATATTGGTGGCCAAATATGAAAGCTGAAATCGCTACATATGTAGGGAAGTGCCTGACTTGTGCTAGAGTGAAAACAGAACACCAAAAACCATCTGGATTGTTGGTTCAACCTGTAATTCCTATGTGGAAATGGGAAAATATAACCATGGACTTCATAACTAAGCTACCTAAAACGACAAACGGATACGACATAATTTGGGTAATTGTGGATCGACTTACGAAATCTGCACACTTCTTGGCTATGAAGAAAGATGATTCAATGGATAAGCTTACGAGACTTTATCTGAAGGAAGTAGTCCCAAAATATGGGATACCGTAGATTTACTTCGGAATTCTAGAAATCACTTCAGAAAGCGTTGGGTACGCAATTGGACATGAGTACTGCTTATCACCCGCAGACTGACGGACAGAGTGAGAGAACTATTCAAACGCTGGAGGACATGTTGCGTGCTTGTGTGCTTGACTTCGGGAAGCAATGGGACAGACATTTGCCTCTAGTGGAATTCTCTTACAATAATAGTTATCATACCAGTATTAAGGCTGCACCGTTTGAAGCGTTGTATGGTCGTAAATGTCGCTCGCCTGTGTGTTGGAGTGAGGTTGGGGATAGTAAACTCACTGGCCCTGAACTCATCCGTGAAACGACCGAGAAGATTGTTCAAATCAAGAGCCGAATTCAAGCAGCCCGTGATCGTCAAAAGAGTTACGCCGACGTTCGACGTAAGCCTCTCGAATTTCAAGTGGGAGACAAAGTGATGCTAAAAGTATCGCCTTGGAAAGGTGTGGTACGTTTTGGCAAGCGAGGAAAGCTGAACCCCCGTTATATTGGACCTTTCAAAATTCTGGCAAAGGTTGGAACTATAGCCTATCGTCTCGAATTACCGCAAGCGTTGAGCCGCGTGCACAGCACTTTTCATGTGTCGAACTTGAAGAAGTGCCTATCTGATGAGACACTCGTTATACCATTGGAGGAACTCCAAATCGACGACAAGATGCAATTTGTCGAAGAATCTGTTGAAATCAAGGACCGTGAGGTCAAACGATTGAAACAGAGTCGTATTCCAATCATCAAGGTGAGGTGGAATTCTAAACGTGGACCTGAATTCACTTGGGAGCGTGAGGATCAATTTCGCAAGAAATATCCGCAACTCTTTGACAACTCTAGAAACCCTGACACTCCTAAGCTTTGAGGACAAAGCTTCTCTATCAAAGGGATGATGTAACACCAGGTAATTTTCCCTACTTTGTAAAATGACTATTTTACCCTTTGACTTTTTATTTAGTCAACCATGTGATTTAACTGTGTTGGAACCGGGAGGTTATCACGCGTTTTCTGAAAAACTGTTTGCTGACGAGTAATGGACTGACACTGTGCTCAGTCATTATTCTGAACATTTTCTGTGAACCTGACCAAAGTGCTGAGACGGTCAATGAATTGACGATAATCCATGAGATTATTCGTTATCTGTGAATTATGTGCTTAACTGTTTAGTTTTTAACAGCGTGATCGTATTTTCATGAGCAGCGTATTTAAATATTTCTGTATATGTTTATATATGCCAGTATTTTAGTATTTTTGCTATTTATAGTAATAAATCGTATTTACTGTGAATATTTAATTAACGTATCGCGTTTTCGTATTTTACGTTGTTTTTACGTTTAACCGTCGTTAGCGTGCATAAAATACTTTACCAATCATAAAATGTCAGTTTTCGTCGAAAAATCGTAAATTTAATATATTTCGTCAAATTTTTAAGTTTTACGTAACTTTTAACTTAACTATATACTTTTTGATATTTACCTAAAACTAACTAACCTTTTTACCTTAAACCTTTTAACTAATTACCATAGTAAAAATTTTGAATAATTTACCCCCATATGGGACCCCCATAACCGGCCAAAACCAAGCACCATGTGTATAATGCACCAACACTCCACTCTTTACCATATTAAGCTTACACTTACTTACACATCTTACACTCTTTAACTTATTAACCAAAATCACCTCAAATAATTCACTTATTCACTTCATTTCACTTCAAAAAAAAACACACATACCTCTCTTTCTATCTCAAAACACACGGCACAAACACATACATATTTTCCACCATTGTTGATTTCTTAAAGCTTCATTTTAACAAGAATTAACACAAAACAAAATCACCCTAGAGTTTGTACAAGCATAAAGAAGAATGGTTATTCTTGGTTTGTTGATTTGAGTAGTTTTTGGGTTGAAGTTGTAGAGTAGAGTTCTTGTTGATTATTAGTGGGTTAGAGCGTAGATCGGGTCGTTGTGATTACGTAGAGTCGTTACTCAAGGTTACTTCTTAAACCTTTTTCATCTTTTCATTTTTCATGCATAATCTTTGTAGATCTATGCATGCATGTTACTCATCAAGTATTTTTTTGAAATAAAATGATAAAAACTATTTTGGTCATGAAATATTTTAAGATCTATGGAAATTATGTGTGGATCTATTAGATCCATACATGAAAATGGTTTAATTGAAAGACTTGTGAAAAATATAAGTATGTATATTTTGGATTTGTGAACTTGGAGAAAAATCTTTGATTTTGTTGGTGTTTATGAATAATTGGAGGGAACTAGTAGTGTTACTACTAGTGGTTACGCTTGAAAATTATCGAAAATGAGTTTCTACGGAAAAACATACAATCTGTCCGATTTTTATAAGAGGCGTAGAGGGTCGTAAAAATTGTTTTGACACTAGTTTACTTCGATATTATGAAAATATAAGTTAATACCTTCGTTTCGATATATTATGGGCTAAAAACGGAGCTAAAATGAGTAAGATATGGTCGTTTTAATTTCGTTGTCGGAAAACTTAATTTTTGTGAAAAACACTATAAGTGGTTGCTGTCCAGATTTTTAAAGTGGTCGAAACGACATTTTCGAGTCAAACGGAGTTGTTTTAAGTGTCGAAATGGTTACTAAATTGTATGTATGAATGTTGGACTTGTTTTGTAAAAGCGTATTAGCGCGAAATGTGAGTACTTGGTGTAACGTTAAAAGTTTGAACGTTGGAAGTGGAAATTGATACTATTGCGGAAAATGACTTGTTGAAATATTGGCGATTGAGAAATTGTTGAAAATAGGGGTTTAAGGACGAGATTTGAGTACTTACTAAAAATGGCAAATTTTTATGTGACGCCGAAAGGCTGCCGAATTTTCGTTAGAAATCGTGTAGGAAAATTTGTTAAGATAAATTTTGGTAAATTAAAATTTACGCCGAAAGGCTGTCGAAATTCCGTCGAGTCAAAAATAAATATTTTTGCCTAAGTATATATATACTATAATGTTTATAACGATATAACATTTACAAATCACGATTTTAACAACAAAATATATACTTGATTGATGAGTAACGTACGTGATGAACTATTGTGACTTATTTGCTAGCGCCTAAACTATAGTATTGTATTTAGATTGTTGCTAGAGTTGCTCGCTACTATTTGATCTTACTTGTGCGGTTTGAATCGTTGCTTGAGGTGAGTTTATAGATCCCTATTAAACTGTTTTCTATGTTTAATGTTTTGGGATGTGATAAATGCTTTGATTCTTGCTTCTGGACGCAAGTAAAACTTGATTTCTGTGAACTTTTTGTGAACACTGTTTATGAGATAGCTTAAGTTGCTTTAGCCATAGTCCCCACTACCGTGAATCGTTAGTTACTCTGATGGAGTAAGCTCTTATGTTACGGATAGATCTATTGAGGGTTGACAACCTCCACGCGGGCATTCTGACGCCGGACGAGTGTGTACCATTTGTATGAACGGAGTTATCTTGGCTAGGTACTCCATTAGGGCAAAATTTATGTATGCAATCTATTGTATGCACTGGATCACTAGTTTCGATGTCACGAGCTTAGCTATCATAAATATTGTGAACACCCAATTTATCCTACACTTGGCACTATACCTCCTATAGTTGCATGTGTACATGAAATGAAATCTGAAATTGAATTACTATGAATTTTTACTTGAAACCTATATTCTCACCAACTTTATTTTGACCCAATTTAGCATTTATCTCAGGTAACTGATGATGTGTTGTACCTGCTATGTGAAGTACTTGGAGTCCGCATGCATTTCTTGGCTATCTTTGGACATTTATTTACTTATGCTTTTGAACTATTATCTCGTTGATGTTTAAAACTTTTACATTCCGCTGCACTATCTTTTGAAACTGAGACCTTTTGTAATGTGATGCTTTAACTTTAAATTCAACGAGGTATTTTTATAAAACATCTCATTTAGAGTCGTTCTCTTGTACCTTGAACTATGATACTATGACGTAACAGCCCCCGAGCTTCACCGCTTCCGCATATCACATTTTGGGGTGTTACACGCTGTTCATTCAGAAACGAGGTAAAGATATGATTATGGTACAAATATATGTTGATGATATTATATTTGTTGCCTCGACCCAAACCTTATCTTATGAGTTTGTGACACTCATGTCTTCCAAGTTTAAGATGTCAATGATGGGCAAGGTATCATTCTTCTTATGTCTTCAGATATCTCAGAGTCCCAAAGGAATCTTTATCAATCAATCCAAGTATGCCCTTGAATCGCTTAAGAAATATAAGATGGAATCTTGTGACCCCGTGGATACTCCAATGGTGGAACGAACTAAGCTTGATGCAGATCCACATGGAGTTGCTGTGGAGTCGACACTTTATCGTAGAATGATCGGTACTCTTCTGTATATCACAGCTAGTCGACCTGATCTTCAATTTGCTATATGTATGTGTGCTCGGTATCAAACTAGGCCTACTGAGTTACACTTAGAAACTGTTAAACGAATCTTTCGGTACCTTAAAGGAACCATTAATCGGGGTCTTTGGTATTCAAAGGACTCTTCGATTGCACTAATGGCATACGCAGATGCGGATCACGCGGGTTGTCAAGATACAAGGCGTAGCACGAGTGGAACTTTGCAACTACTAGGAGATAGAATAATCAGTTGGGCATCGAAAAGGCAGAAAAGCGCTGCAATTTCAAGTACGAAAGCAGAATACATAGCTATGTCCAGTTGCTGTGCTCAAATTCTTTGGATGAGATCGCAATTAACCGACTATGGTCTAGGTTTCAAAAAAAATTCCGATGTACTGCGACAACAAGAGTGCAATTGCCTTATGCTGCAACAATGTTCAATTCTCCCGGTCGAAGCATATTGACATTCGCTACTACTTTATCAAGGAGCAAGTGGAAAATGAAGTGATCTAGCTTTACTTTTTCCGATCTGAGAATCAATTGGCGGATATTTTCACGAAGGATTTAGATCGCGCTCGAATGGAATTTTTGGCCGACAAGCTAGGATTGAGAACTTTCTCGCCCGCGACTCTAGACGAATTGGCAGATGAAGCGAAAGAATAGTGGTGGTAAACTATTCTCCGTATCCTTGGTGATCATCTGTATATATTGTTTATATTTTTATCCACAAAAGAAAAATACAAAAATATAAAACCATATAAAAACCATAAAAATTGAAAAATTCATAAAAATCCAAAAATATTTTTACTTTATTTTTCAAAGGCATGTCTTTTGGTACGATAATATTTACGGCCTTAGAAATGTTGATTAATAATGACACGTCGCCATATATAGAGTTCGTACAAAATTTGTAAATATTTCATAAAACATGCCTATATGGCTTGTAGTTATTTCTGACTGCAACCAGGTTTTTATATTAATGTCAAGTATTTCTTATGAAAGCTTTGGCTCACAACAAGAATTATTTTTCTCGGGCATGGTTTACTTTATAACCATGTAAGGGATTGTGTTTATGTTATAACACAATCTAACACGGTTATATGTACGCTTCAGTGCATTTATTTGTTAAAACAAGAGAAGTCTTGTTTTCATGAAGTTATCATCTCTACAACCATAGCTATCTACATTTGGTATCTACATACTAGACGATGCGACTACTCAAATGACGACTACAACTCTTTCAATAGAACACGGGTCAACAATTGAGGGGGAGCAATTGTCATGCATTTAGAATCTTTGATACCGAATGTGCCAAGCTCACAAGTTGGTGTCAAGACTACAATACCAATCGTACATGTGGTGTCAAGAGATGACTTCAGACGTGACGAGGCGACCAACATTTGCCGACAAGAACCATTTGATCTTATCATATGATGTTCTCATCAATCAGGTCCAACCTTGTCAATTCATTCTTATATGGTGAATATGTGATCATATTACAAATCGGTATCATATCTCACAAATTGGTATCATGAAGATTAAGCGGACTTACGTGTTTCTTCCCAAAACCTTTGTTCAAACTTTATTAAATCAATTGATACTAAAAACATCGATTGGGTTAATATTTTTAATATGGGGGAGAAAATGTGATTTAATATGGGAAATTATCACAAATGGTTTGACTTAACGTGATGGCTCATCCCGACATGTGCGAAATATTTTCGAATATCGTGGCATATGTTAAGGGGGAGCAAAATGGATTTGCTATATTAAAATGGATTTCATGGTACCCATTTATTTCACGACGATGAAGATTGTGGTGTCATAAGGATGGTAGGATAGGTCAAGTCCAATGATTCTTCCAAAACCGGAGGAATCTTCCCAAGGACATTCCATAGCTAGAAATAGTAGTCCTTAGGAAAGATGGAGAAAGTTTGTGAACGTAGCTGAATGCCGACCAAGTACTTAAGTTAGCACTGGAACAATCACAACAAGGTGCTAATTATGACGTATTGGTAAGCATTGAAGGGGTTGAAGTGTAACACCCCCAAATTTACACAATTCAATACAGCGGAAGACTCGTGGGTGTTACGGGATAGCACATTACTCACATCATAGACAACACTTAAAAATCGCGTCGTTTAATAATAAAGCATTTCCATTCATAAATATAAAAATTACATAGGTCCCAAGTCATTGTATAGCATACAGGTTTTACAAAGCATTTGAATGGAAATTGTTATTTAAGTGCGGGCCATGAATTCTTGTTGTCTTACCGAGAATACCTTCAAGTACCTGAGATAAAACATGTTAAAAGAAAAGGTCAGCGATAACGCCGAGTGAATTCATAGAGTTTAATAATTTCCATCAATATAACATCGGTATAAAATTATGAACGAAAATTATTTTGTACAAATCATTGTAATAGGCCATAAAATAGCCAAAGTCATTTTATACAAATCCTTATCAAAATCATAATATAGGCTTTCGCCTTCAAAATCATTATACGAACCATTGTCGTTAAAAACATTATGCAATACGTTTTATAACGTTGTATAAAGTTAAATAAAAACCGTTATATGTATATGGTTATGTAAAACCAAAACACGAACATAAAATCAATAATAAGACCCCGTATTGCTAGTCAGTCAATATATCGTAATTCAATGCATAAAGCAGTATTTCGTTAATTGGATTATTACAAGCCGCATGACATTGTTACCTTACTAAACCAAACAACGGGTAGCTAGCCTGAAACTCATTTTCCCATCTAAATTAGTGTGTCGTCACAATAATCACGCTTGTGTAAATCTTCTCATACATAAATTCGCTTACCAATCAATGTGGCACGACGAGGATCAACCGTCAAGGCGCGAACTGGGGTGATCGTCCCCAAATAGTACTATTATATGCATAAGCGTCTTCCAAATACCGGTAGTTCACAATTCATGCTAATGGTACTTTTAGTGACATAACCTAACTTTAATAATCCATTTCATTTCATCTATCGGGTCATTTAATCATTCATCAGGTCATACAATCATTCGGGTCCAAATCAATAAACAGACAATCGGGACAAATGGTGTCCTATTTTATCAAAACTAACATGTTATCTCCCTCGCGGGTTTATAAAACATTTCATAAAAACATTTAAAAGAGTGCGAGGCTATGAACTCACGTTGATGTGGGAAGGCGGGTTATCGGTAATTCGGATGTACGGTACGTGCTTCAATCACGAAAACCTAGACAAATAATACTCGTCTTAAACTTTTGTCCAATAACTTAATCAAAATAACAATTATGTATATATATGATGACTTTATACATATGATGATGATCAAGTGGGTTTATATATATTCTCATTCATTATAGTGTTTATGTGTTGGTAATTTTCAAGACTAGTTACACTAGTTCAACTTGTTTACATTTTAAAGCCCAATGGGCCTATTACAAGCCCAATACTATTCATTAGCCCAATTATACTTTTATTATCAGTATTATACTTTATATATTGGGCCCAAATGGGTTAAGCTCAATAAATAAGTTTATAAGTGTTTTACCAAATTAGTCGGGTTTATTGTCCATTAAGGCTACTTTGGCCCGTTAATGTCTATATGTTGTAAAGCTCGGGTTTTATCGGTTTTTACTTGTTATATATGTTTATATATCAGTATATGACTTTTAAAAACTTTACATTAGACGGGTTTGATCGTCTAAGTTTTAATTGGCGAAAAACGTTAATTTTACGGTAATAGCCGAAAAAGTCGTAAAAATCATGTTTATAGTTTTTATACTTATAAATCTTATTCAACTACCATTTTTATAAAGTGTCCATTTATTTAACCTTATACATATTTATATAAATTAAATTTATAAGTTAGTGGGTTTTAATTCACATTTTATACTATATTAGTTTGAGTGCGTATATAATACTATTAAACATTAATTCTTCAAAATCTGATTTTTAGTTTCATGTTCACCAAAACAGCCATATCTAGAGTTTATATGGAGATAGAAGCCCAAATTTTTATGGCATAAACTACATGATATGTGCTTCATTTTATTTCCTTATAGCTATTGATGAATCAACCTCTAAGTATTTTTTAAATTCGTCCAAAACAGTGTACTCAGATTTGCACTCTAAACTTGTTTTGATCATATCTCACTCATTTTTATGATTCCATTGCATGGCCAACTCTCACATATGTAAAAGTCTCAATACTCACTGTATATCAATTCACCTATACCATTTTATCAGTTCATCATATGGTTATTTACTGTTTTTATACAGCCTACTAAATTAAGCAAGATTAACCATTTTTACATATAGTTTTTCATCTTTTTACCCATGTTTATAAACACCAAATCCCCACACAATACTTTTATCATCATATATTCATCATATACATATACATTAGGAAAGAAAATACATGATTACATAATCAAAATAAAAAGAAGGATGGGAAGAATGATCCTTATACCACCATAGTGATGAAAATGTGAGGTTGATGAACAAGGCTTGGATTTTGATTGCAAAACTTGTGATATACCATTATCAACTTCAAGATCACCTATCTTCATGAATCATCTTGTGGAAAATCAGCCCTTGACTCCTTTTAAAACTTCTTTCTAGATGTTAAAATCACCACCAATCTATAGAGCTTTAAAAGGGCTTCATCATATGTGTAAATAACACATGATTTCATGGTTAAAATTGATCAAATGAGGGTGTTTATTGATGAATATGGGACAAATTTTGGGGAGGAAAGAGAGAAAGTTGTGGTGGTTTGCATGGATGGAAATGGAGAAATGGTTTAGTGAAGTGGTTTTGTGGTTTGGTGGTATGTGTAGCTTACTTGTTAAGCTTTAGCTAACAAGTGTTAGCTTGTTAGCTACAAGTTTGCCACATCTTATGATGTGGTGTCTTTGTAGCCTTCCCACATAGTAGGGTGGGACAAGTGTATACTTGTCTCATCCCACTAATTTACGGGTATTCCTCGATTCTAGTTTCCTCGATTTGCGTGCCCTCGGATCGTTTTACGAAAAATGTTTTTATAAATTATGAATCAACGGCACAAAACGAATCTAATAAAAATTGTCTCATCAAAAACGGAGTTCAAAAACGTAAATACGTAAACCTAGGGTTTCCGGTTTAGTCGTAAAGGACGTTAAATTAAAATCATAAGTCCTAATCTCTTCTCGTAAATTTGTGAGTTTATGAACCAACACAAATTTAAAATTCCAAAATAATATTCACGGATAAATTTATTTCCTGAAATGTCGGACTGTCACCAAAACGGTGTATGTAAACGTAAGCACGTAACGTAGAATCCTCCGGTTTAGACGTAGTCGATGCTACTTCAAGACGTAAATCCAAATTTCTTCCCAAAAATAAGTGAGTTCATATTATAACATTAAAATAATGTTTTTAAATAAATATTGAGAATAAAATATCAACCATAAATTGACGGATTGTCACAGCATTTACCCCTAAACAGGATCTTTGTCCTCAAAGATCATCTTATCTTACTACTCGCTTCTTATAGAGTTAAAGCCATGTGGGTATTTCCTCCACATTCGGTATTTTCTCACAAGTGTAATTCATTACAATACGCGAGTTTCATCAAACATAACTACGGGAATAAGATCAGGCTTAATGTTGACTTACTTTCTCTATCCATGATGTTCACGGGTTTCTGATGAATGCGACTTTTCGCCGATCTAAACTTTACTAAGAAACAATCAGATTTTCACTTGATAGACATTTTATCAAGTTCGATATACGAAACATAATTCACGCAGCTCTTGAAGTCCTAGGGTAGATCCAGCTTATATGCCTTTCAAACCAATCTTTTACATCATCTCAATGGTCCCATACTACGGGGACTTATATCCCATGATCTTTCAGATCATCTATTCATTTTTCCAAGGTGAAAATTTTTGGCATAACTTCGCTACCCATCTGGCCCTTCAAGATCTACATTTCATATTCACATAACCTCCTGCCCACTACCGGCAGTCAATAATCAGATCCTAGTTTCAACAATCATTTCAGTTCTCGCGGGTCGAGTATTTTGTAAGGTTAGGTTCGCCATCATAGGAAACCTCAAACCTAAAAGACATGTCCAACTCACAATGGGTGTATGTCGGGTGTCTTTATCCCAACTCCTGCTTACAGATGCTCTAATGTATATCCTCACAAGACCCGATCTTGATCCTAATACGATAATTATCAATGATAATCTCTCCAAAGGAAAACGATTATACGGTTCATTACCAAGGTCAATCATTCAAACATGAAACAAGACTTCTAGTGTTTTGTATCGTCACTTTAACTCGTCCCTTCGATTGGGATGGTAAACAGTACTATCATCAAGGTTCGTTCCCAATGACTTCTAAGCAAATCTCTAGAAATTCGATGCGAAGCGAGGATCTTGATAGATGTGACAGTCCGTCGATTTACGATTGATATTTTATTCTCGAATATTATTTAAAAACATTATTTTAATGTTACAATATGAACTCACTTATTTTTGGGAAGAAATTTGGATTTACGTCTTGAAGTAGCATCGACTACGTCTAAACCGGAGGATTCAACATTACGTGCTTACGTTTACATACACCGTCTTTGGTGACAGTCTGACATTTCAGAAAATAAATTTATCCGTGAATATTATTTTGGAGTTTTAAATTTGTGTTGGTTCATAAACTCACAAATTTGTGTTGGTTCATAAACTCACAAATTTACAAAAGGATGAAGATTGGTGCAAGTTATAACATCCAAGGAGGAGTTTTCATGGAGTAGTAGGGCTGATTTTCCACAAGGTATTCATGAAGATTGATGATCATGAAGATGGTCTTGGTGCATCACATGTTTCTCCATCAAAATCCATGTTTTGATCACAACCTAAATCATCATGGTGGTATAAAGATTGTCCTCCTCATCTTCTTGTTATTTTGATTATGTAAACATGTATTTTATTTCCTATTGTATATGTATATGATGATTATATGATGATAAAAATGTTATGTGGGGATTTGTTGTTGATAAACATGATTAAAAAGGTAAAAAACTATAAAGAACAAGGTTAAAATCTTGGTTAAATTTGATGGCTGTATAAAACAGTAAAGAACCATATGGTAAACTGATAAAATGATGAAGTAGAATGGATTTACAGTAAGCAATGGGTATTGTACACATGTGAGAGTTGGCCATGCAATGGAATCAAAATAATGAGTGAGATATGATCAAAACAAGTTTAGGGTATAAATCTGAGGTTACTGTTTTGGACGATTTTTAGAAAATATTTAAAAGATGATTCAACAGTAGCTAAAGGAGAGTTAAATGTAGCACATATCATGTAGTTTATGTGATAAAAATTTGAGCTTCTATCTCCATATATAACTCAAGATATGGCAGTTTTGGTGAAAGTGAAGATAAAAATCAGATTTTTGGAAATTAAAGAATAATACTATTATATAAGCACTCAAAATTTAATAGTATAAAATATAAATGAAAACCCACTAACTTATGGATTTTATTTATATAAGTATGTAAAAGATTAAATAAGTGGACATTTTATAAAAATGGTAACTTGTTAAGTTTTATAAGTTATAAAACTATAAACATGATTTTTACGACTTTTTCGGCTATTGACGTAAAATTAACGTTTTTGTTAAATAAAACTTAGATGGTTGGACCCGTCTAATGAAAACTATATAAAACTTATATACTGATATATAAACATGTATAACAAGTAAAAACCGATAAAACCCGAACTATAGGACATACGGACGTTAACGGACTAAATTAACGTTATTGGACTAATAATACAACAAAAATGGACTAAAACACTTATAAACTTATCATTGGGCTTAACCCATTTAGGCCCAACTTGTAAAGAGTAGACACTGATAATATAAGTATAAAATGGATTAAAACAAGCTAAATAACTTATAATAAGCCTATTGGACTTAAAACGTGTAAATGGGTAAAACTAGTAAACTAGTATAAAAGTTATCGACATATAACACTAAAATGAGTAAACGAGAATATGTAAACCCACTTGATCATCATATATATATAATCATCATATGTATACATAATTGTTATTTTTATAAAGTCATTGGACATGAGTCTAAGACGAGTATTATTTGTCTAGGTTTCCGTGATTGAAGCACGTACCGTACGTCCGAATTGCCGACAACCCGCCTTCCCACATCAACGTGAGTTCATAGCCTCGCACTCTTTTAAATGTTTTTATAAATGTTTTATAAACCCGTGAGGGAGATAACATGTTAGTTTTTACAAAATAGGACACCATTTTTCCCATTGTTTGTTTATTTATTTTGGACCCGAATGATTGAATGACCCGATTGTATGACCCGATAAATGATTAAAGGACCCGATAGATGAAATTAAATGGATTATTAAAGTTAGGTTATGTCACTAAAAGTCCCATTAGCATGAATTGTGAACTACCGGGATTTGGTAGACGCTTATGCATTTAATAGTACTATTTGGGGACGATCACCCCAGTTCGCGCCTTGACGGTTGATCCCCGTCGTGCCACATTGATTGGTAAGCGAATTTATGTATGAGAATATTTCCATAGCGTGAACTTTGTGACGACACGCTACTTTAGATGGGCAAAATTGGTATCGGGTTAGCTACCCGTTGTTGGTTTAGTAAGGTAACAATGTCATGCGGCTTATAATAATCCAAAACTAACGAAATACTATTAGACGCTTCGAATTTCGATGTATTGCCTGACTAGCAATACAGGGTCATACTATTGATATTATGTTCGTGTTTGTTTTTTTCATAACCATATTCATATAACGGTTTTTATTTTCATACAACGTCGTAAGACGTATTGTATGATGCTTTTACGACATTGGCTCGTATAATGATTTTTAAGGCTTTTTATAACCATATTCATATAACGGTTTTATTTAATCTATACAACGTTGCAAAACGTATTGTATGGTGTTTTTAACGACAATGATTCGTATAATGATTTTTAAGGCAAATGCCTATATTATGATTTTCGATAAAGATTTGTATAAAATGACTTTGGCTATTTTATGGCCTATTAAAATGATTACAAAATGATTTTTGGTAATAATTTTATACCAAAATTATATTGATGGAATTTATTAAACTCTATGAATTCACTCGGCGTTATCGCTGACCTTTTCTTTTAACATGTTTTATCTCTGGTACTTGAAGGTAATTCTCGGGAAGACAACAAGAATTCATGGCCCGCACTTAAACAATATTTTCCATTCAAATACTTTGTAAAACTTTGTATGAAATATAATGACTTGGGACCGATGTAACTTTGATATTTATGAATGGAAATGATTTATTATTAAACGACGCGATTTTTATGCGTTGTTTATGATGTGAGTAATGTGCTATCCCGTAACACCGACTAGTCTTCCGCTGTACTAAGTTGTATAAATTTGGGGGTGTTACAGTTTGGTACCAGAGCTCTCGTTATAGAGAACGAAAGATTTTTTTTTAAACCAAGGTTTTGAATAAAACATTTCAAAATCTTTTAACTAAAAACATTTTTCTAAAAATGTCTAAAAATCTTTTGACTATAACGGTGCCGAAGAATTCCCGAGTTACCGACAAGGCCAGACTGAGAAGTGTTATTTTAATATATATATATAACTTGGATTATATATATATATGATGTAATTTTATTACATGATTGTTTGATGATTACTTTGATATTTATACGAGGTATTTATACGACGTCGATTGTCACAAGAAACCCTAAATCCCCTAGTAAATTAATCGAAGCTATTCTCGTAGGAATTCTAGCTATCCTAGATCTAAACCAAGTTGTGGATATTTATGATCCCAACAAATGGTTGATATTCATAGAAATGTAGATATTAGTTGATCGTGATATTGAAAAAGAATTGGCGAGATTAAATCTGATATCGATGTCATGACGATCTTTTCTTATAGAGTGGAGTTTGACAAAACGTTACCACCTAGAAAGATGTCATCTGAGTCGTTGTCACCCAATTCTTAGAATTGAAATCGAAAGGGTGAACGTTCCACTTGAGGCTGTCATTGGAACCATTACCCAAAAGCCTCATGCCACTAATACCTTTCCGAGAAGTCTAATTGACTGATCGAGTCATTTCATATTAGTGACTCATTTGATAATTGTTGTTGTAAGAACTAATAGGATTGGAATTAAGTGTTGATCATAACGAGCTTTTATTGCCCTTTTAAGGTTTATAAATAAGACTGAAAGTTTTGTAATGACCTTTGAAATGTAATTAAACCTATTGCAAGTCATTGAAATTCCATTATTTTTAGGGTTTTGATCTTTCTTGGGTCTCCATGTTAAGCTTGAAGAAGCTTTTGACCCCTTACCTTGTGGCTGCAAATATTTAGATCTGGTCACGTTTCTGTCAGCGTTGGATTTTGTCCTGTCAACGCTGAAATTACCCTTGTCAGCGTTGAACCTAGGGTTTGCTACAGGAACCCATTGCCTATTTGACCAGGTGTTTGTCTTTTGAAAAGGTCTTTGTCCATGAGTGTTAGACCTTCTAGAGAAGAATGGGGCAGGTCTAATCACTTGTGGACTTTGCTGCACACAAGGTCTGGGTCTGACAACGTTTGACTTCCTAACAACGTTGACTTTCTTCCTATCAGCGCTGAAATTGTTCCTGTCAGCGCTGGCTTTGGGAGCGTTGACACACTTGTATGCAAAATGTGAAAAGCTACCACAAGTATAACAGGCTTTCTTAGACACACTCTTAGGTCTAGAAGCAAAGAAACCTGTTCCATGATTGTTAACTTGACTCTTGGGTGACCTACTATTTCTATACATCTCTGCATATTTAATGGTAGGTCTCTTAACAGTGTTTGAGCCTAGGTCAACAGCTTTACCAGTAACTGGGTGAGTAACCTTAATGGGTGGTGATTCATTGGGACTTTCACATAGCAAACCTCCCTTAACAAATAAGGTAGGGTTAGCTTTCTTCCACTCATTTAGGTCAGTCAGTTTTTGTTGATACTCTTCCACTGGAGTGACAACTCTTGGTGGAGGAATGAATTCCTCTTCTTGGCATTCTGGTATACCAGTCCAAGATAAATCCTTTCTAAGGACACCATAGAAGTCACCAGCTGGGGGTGGAACCAAAGAGTAATCATTCATCCCAATCCCAGTCATGTCCTTAGGATCCCTTTGTTTAGCTACACAGTCTCCTAGGGCTTGGGTGGCTTTATCAAATCTTTGAATCTTGAGGTCAACATTATCTTTGTTCTTAATGGCCTCATCTAACTTAGCCTGAAGGTCTCTATTGACCTTTGTCATGATATTTCTAATATCCATACTACTCTCTAGCTCATGTTTTAAGATATTTATCTTATCTTTTAAATCAAGTTCCATCTTCTTGTATTCAGAAACGGTTTTCTCAGTTTCAGTAAGAGCTAGTTGGTAATTTGACAATTTACACCTTTCAGTGCTCATATCATCTTTTAGTTTTAACACCTCTTTGTTAAGTCTATCAGTGTTTAGCCTACAACCTTTGCTACAAAAAGCATCATCATATACCTCATTATCAGATGAAGAGGAGGAGTGTGCCATGAGAGCATATTCAACATGCTCTTCTTCTTCAATATCAGCAATCAAAGCTTTGTCCTCTTCAGCATCCTTAGCCAGATAGCTCCAATCCCATCCAGTACCATCAATTCCTTGAACTGCAACCATGGCTTTGGAGTCTTGAGCTTTAACAACCTGACTTGAGGGTTTACCAGCATCAGATCTTCTAGGAGATCTGCATTCCCTCATGAAGTGTCCCATGCGATGACAGTTATAGCACTCAACTTTGGATTTATCAAATCCAGCAGTGTCTTTAGCATTGAAGGTCATCTTCTTCTTGAACCTTCTATTCCACCTATTTGCTCTTATACTAGCAAGAGCCATGTTCCACTTGATGTCCATCTCTTCCAAGTGTTCATCACTTATCTGCTCAAGGTCCTCATATGTAATCACTGAACCATTGGGCAAAGAAGCAATGTAAGCACACACAGTATCCAAATCCAAACCAGCAGGTTTAACTCTTGGGGAGTCATTCATGAATGTGTCAGCGTCTGAGAAGGAGACGTTGACAGGACTTGTTCCAGCGCTGACAAATGATGATCCAGTAACTGGATGCATAAAAGAGTCCTTCTGATTGAATTGACCTTCACTATGAGAGAAGAAGGCCATGTTGTTGGTGCTAGCTTTGCTTCCATGTGCTGAAAGAGTTTCATCTTCCAACAGTCTTAGTTTGTTGTAGATGTCATCAAACGAGGAGCTCTTGTAAGTATTATTGGCAAGAATAGATCTTGCCTCAATCTTCCATGCCTCACCAAGACTTTTCAGAAAGGTAGCATTGGTGTCAACATCACCAACTTGTGTCCCCATGAAGGACAACTTGCTTGTGATGTCTAGCAATCTACTTCTCACACTACTCAGTTTCTCATTGGGCTGAGCTTTGAAGACAGCATAATCATGCAGAAGTTGCTTTTTCTTTTCTTCCTTAGTGTCTGCATTACCACCATATGCAACTTCAATTGCTTCCCAAAGATCCTTAGCAGATTCATAGCCTCTATATTTGTGCTGATTTTCTTGTCTCAAAGAGACTTTCAGAATATTTAGGGCTTTCATGTCAACCCTTTTCTTTGCAATATCTTCAGCACCTACAGCTCTACCATCTCCAGGTTTTTCTTTCTTATCTTCATCAGGACATCCTTCAACAGCTGATCTTGCAGTAATGGCATCCTGAATCTTTTGAGCCTTATTGAATGAGTGTCCATATTCAATAATCTCCCAGAGTGTATAATCAAAGATCCCCAGATATTATTCAAAGTTGAACTTCCATAAGTCAAAGTTGGTTGCATCAAGCATGGGAATCTTGATGTTTGGTAATGGTGAGGAGGAGGAGGTTATTGCTTCAGACATGATGTTTTTAGGGTTTTGAGAAAATTAGGTTTTTGGTGTTCGTGTATCGTTCTGGTGTTCTTCAAAGATCAAAAGTTCCTCAACAAGCTCTGATACCACTTGTTGATCCCAAACTTAGATCGATTAGCTTTGTGTATACGAGATTAGATCAAGTATAACACGTAGAGAAATTCCTTTATTAAGTATGCTTTATATGTTGCTAAAGATATGGACATCTGATATAGAAGACGTGTGGGAATTTTGTGGTCACATACGCAGCTAATATTTGTTCTTAATGTTCTGTTCACACGATGCAAGCTAATGTTACTTCTGTTCACACGATGCAAGTTATCTCATTGGTGAAGGATACTTGTGTTCACACGGCCAAAGGAGTAATGTTTATATATTTTGCATTCACATGATCAGTTTGTGTTCACACAGTGAAGAAGTGTTGATTGGTCTAAATCATATGTGTTTACACGAATGGAAAAGTTGTGATTGGAGAATAGAAGCAGATTCACGTGATGTTCTTTTGGATGCAAAAAGCAATTTACCAAATTGCATGTTTGAAGTATTACGTGGATATTTATACAAGTTTATTTAAGAGCTACTGTTTGCTAAGTAAAAGGATTGTTGTTTGACGCTGATAAGAATGGACGCTGACAAGATTTATGGTTGGCGCTGACGTTTGTAATTCAGACGCTGACAGGAAGAATTTTGACGCTGACAGAATAAGTCAACGTTGATGGAGTTGACAGTGTCGTCCGATATATGAACTTCAACGCTGATAGGTATTGTCTGATATCGGACAATACAACTGCCAAAGATGTTGGATAAAAGGTGATATTGGTCAACACAAGGTTTGCTGCTGTTTGAGAAAATTGATACGTTTTGAGCACACAAAAAGGTAGATTATACACACAAAGGTACATGGAATCTCCGTTATAATTTAGAATATCATGTTGATATTTATGGCTCGGATATTTTTGAAAGGGATTAATGATCTTAAAGCGAGTTAGCAACTATTCGTGAGGATTTGATGGATATTTTAAACTATGTAATCGGGATAGCCTTGTGAAAGAGTTATCCATCACAAGACTTTTACATATGGTATGAAGATGTGATTCCATTAAAATCGTCATGAAGAGGTGTTAGCTTAATGGGAAGAGTTTTTATGGTAAGTTTGATGATTGAAGAAGATTTTCGCGAGTTTGTGTTCTATCATATCTTAAAGTCATGCACTTGTGACTTTAAAGATAACTTGCTTGTTCGTTTAAATGTTTGGTGACGAAGACTTGTCAAATCTAGCAACTAGATACCTTGCTATCACTTGAAGGAGTTACATTATCGTGCTCAGTGTCTCACAAAGGATGAGGATTTTGACAAAGAGATCGAGGTCTGCTTATACTTTCAGTGTCAGTATAAGTTCGACGTCACATGGATAGTGCAAGATATAAGGTACAAGCTTGGGAGATTCCACTTCTTCAACAAATAGGTTATATTTGTCTTTCTTCATTCGTCATCTACAATTAGAGTCTACATGGTTCGTGATTCATTTACATGCACCACTCAAGGGGAAGCGTTTATTAGTTGTTTATCTTTAGAAGACCCCTATTGGATGAGACAAAAAGGGGAAGAAGATTCAAAGATCAAGGTATGCAACTTAATTTTATGTGGTGATATGTTTTACAAGAAATCTTACTTTAAGGGAAAGCTTGTTTCATTCGTGAAAGATCAAGATTTGAAGATTGATTTTGTCATCATCAAATAGGGGAAGATTGTTGGGAATTAATTTGATGAGAAAAAACAAGTATAATGAAACAAGAAGGGCTTATATGCAAATATCAAGCTTTACAAGAATATGGAGCCCTTTCATACAACAAGAAGGACTTATTAGCAAAAGATGGAGGGACTTCTAATGTAATTAAAGTTTTCTTGTAAGAAAAGTCTTGTATTCTAGTATATATAGAATACAATGACCGTAGGTTTTATTCATCCCATCATTCACAATGTAGTCATAAAGCGTGTGTCGTGTGTTCTAGGCGTCTAGTGTTTGTAAGACGTCTAGGGTTATTTGTTTTAATCATTTAATACAAGTAATCGTTGGAAAAGAAACACCTTGTTCATAATCAATGTTCTAATTCCGCTATGTATGGTTTCCACACAACTAAGAAAATTTTGACCAAAATATAAACAAAGGTTTTTCGAACATTTGCGGATTTTATTAAATATTTTCGATAAATCAACAAAAATTTTGTTAATTAAATTCAAATTTATTTTTGAACATTTTATATAATTGGTCGAACTAAGAAATTTAAAAAAATTACATTTACGTTTCATAAAAATTAACTGATTATTATTTAATTAATTATAATGATTATCGATGCTTTAAAACGTCGGATTGAGAAAAACTGATAAAAATGATAGATGAGACGAAACTAAAACAGAGAAAATGTGAAGAAAGAATTTTGAATAAATACGGTTGTGATATTTATTTCATCAGGAAGGTGAACGTAATTACCGACGCATAATATAGAAAGAATATCTGAGTGAATTGTGGACATGATAATTATATCATCATGAGAAGTGAATATAAATACTCACGCATTATATAAAAAGGATAAAGAAACAATTAGGACATGATCTTTAATAATGAAGGTGCAAATTAAATTTCCGAACAATTTAAAATAAACAATGTTTGTAAAAAAGGATAATGTAGATTATAAAAGAGGTTCGCGGCTAATGTGAACCATTAAAAATTGAGAAGCCGATAGCATTAAATGTTTTAAAGGGACGTTTATTATTGCCTAAATATGGAAAATTGTGAGATATAGTTATGTTGGAATTTGTAAGTATAAGTATTCTATTTATGTCATTTATGACTAAAAGTATCTTTGTCTGAAGAAGTTGTACTGATGACAATTATGAAGGCGGACATCGCCTCATACATTAGTAAACGTATAGCTATTGCAAAGGTCATCATCTGAATTTGATTCGATTTGGGTCATCGTCGATAGACTGACCAAATCTGCTAATATCATTCCCGTTAATGATAAATGCAAAAGAGTTATGTAAACATAGTGTGCCTGTATCGATCATCTATATATCAAGATCCTCGCTTCGCATCGAATTTCTAGAGATTTGCTCAGAAGTCATTGAGAACGAACCTTGATGAGAGTACTATGTACCACCCCAATCGAAGGGACGAGGTAAAGTAACGATACAAAGTACTATAAGTGTTGTTTTATGTTTGAATGATTGACCTTTGGTAATAGACCATATAATCGTTTTCCTTTGGAAGGATTATCATTGATAACTATCGTATTAGGATCGAGATCGAATCTTGTTAAGCTTTACAAATTAGAGCATCTGTAAGCAGGAGTTGAGATAAAGATACCCGACATACACCCACTGTGAGTTGGACATGTCTTTTAGGCTTAAGGTTTCCTATGATGGCGAACCTATCCTTGCAAAATACCCGACCCGCGAGATCTGAAATTTTTATTGAAATTAGGATTTGATTATTGACTGCCGGTAGTGGGTAAGAGGTTATGTGAATGTGAAATGTAGATCTTGAAGTGCCAAATGGGTAGCGAAGTTATGCCACAATTTTTAACCTTGGAAAAATGAATTCATGATCTGACAAATCATGAGATATAAGTCCCCGTTGTTTGGGACCATTGAGATGATGTGAAAGATTGGTTTGAAAGGCATATAAGCTGGATCTACCCTAGGACTTCAAAGACTGCGTGAATTATGTTTTGAAAATCGAACTTGATGGAATATCTATCAAGTAAAAATCTGAATTCTTCTTAATAAAGCTTAGATCGGCAAAAAGTTGCATTCATCAGAAACCCGTGAACATCATGGATAGAGAAAGTAAGTCAACATTAAGCCTGATCTTATTCCCGTAGTTATGTTTGATGAAACTCGCGTATTGTAATTGCACTTGTGAGAAAAGACCGAATGTGGAGGAAATACCCACATGGCTTTAACTCTATAAGAAGCGAGTAGTAAGATGATCTTTGAGGACAAAGATCCTGTTTAGGGGTAAATGCTGTGACAGTCCGTCGATTTACGATTGATATTTTATTCTCGAATATTATTTAACAACATTATTTTAATGTTACAATATGAACTCACTTATTTTTGGGAAGAAATTTGGATTTACGTCTTGAAGTAGCATCGACTACGTCTAAACCGGAGGATTCAACGTTACGTGCTTACGTTTACATACACCGTCTTTGGTGACAGTCCGACATTTCAGAAAATAAATTTATCCGTGAATATTATTTTGGAGTTTTAAATTTGTGTTGGTTCATAAACTCATAAATTTACGAGAAGAGATTAGGACTTACGATTTTATTTTAACGTCCTTTACGACTAAACCGGAAACCCTAGGATTACGTATTTACGTTTTCGAACTCCGTTTTTGATGAGACAATTTTTATTGGATTCGTTTTGTGACGTTGATTCATAATTTATAAAAACGTTTTTCGTAAAACGACCCGAGGGCACGCAAATCGAGAAAACTAAAATCGAGGAGTACCCGTAAATAAATGGGGATGAGACAAGTGGGACACTTGTCCCACCCCCACTCAAACCGGCCATAACAAGCCACTAACACATGAGGTGTCAAAACCTCATAAAACAAGTATTACAATTGTTATGTTTAGCTTAACTAGTAAGCTTATCAAACACAAAACCATCAACCATTACCATTTCACTCATTCCACCATGCAAACAAGCTACAAACTCTCTCTCCCTCTTCACCTATGCCGTCCCATTTCTCCACAAAACACCACCATTCATACAAAATTTAACCATAAACATATGTTATAATTAACATATGTTAATCTCCATTCAAAAAGATGAAGATTGGTGCAAGTTATAACATCCAAGGAGGAGTTTTCATGGAGTAGTAGGGCTGATTTTCCACAAGGTATTCATGAAGATTGATGATCATGAAGATGGTCTTGGTGCATCACATGTTTCTCCATCAAAATCCATGTTTTGATCACAACCTACATCATCATGGTGGTATAAAGATTGTCCTCCTCATCTTCTTGTTATTTTAATTATGTAAACATGTATTTTATTTCCTATTGTATATGTATATGATGATTATATGATGATAAAAATGTTATGTGGGGATTTGTTGTTGATAAACATGATTAAAAAGGTGAAAAACTATAAAGAACAAGGTTAAAATCTTGGTTAAATTTGATGGCTGTATAAAACAGTAAAGAACCATATGGTAAACTGATAAAATGATGAAGTAGAATGGATTTACAG
This sequence comes from Glebionis coronaria, assembly GCA_025667525.1. Classification (NCBI taxonomy): domain Eukaryota; kingdom Viridiplantae; phylum Streptophyta; class Magnoliopsida; order Asterales; family Asteraceae; genus Glebionis; species Glebionis coronaria. Next base: position 137,140,766 of record CM046878.1, read on the forward strand.
TAAGCTATGGGTCTTGTACACATGTGAGAGTTCTCCATGCAATGGAATCAAAATAATGAGTGAGATATGATCAAAACAAGTTTAGGGTATAAATCTGAGGTTACTGTTTTGGACGATTTTTAGAAAGTATTTATAAGATGATTCAACAGTAGCTATAGGAGAGTTAAATGTAGCACATATCATTTAGTTTATGTGATAAAAATTTGAGCTTCTATCTCCATATAGAACTCAAGATATGGCAGTTTTTGTGAAAGTGAAGATAAAAATCAGATTTTTGGAAATTAAAGAATAATACTATTATATAAGCACTCAAAATTTAATAGTATAAAATATAAATGAAAACCCACTAACTTATGGATTTTATTTATATAATTATGTAAAAGATTAAATAAGTGGACATTTTATAAAAATGGTAACTTGTTAAGTTTTATAAGTTATAAAACTATAAACATGATTTTTACGACTTTTTCGGCTATTGCCGTAAAATTAACGTTTTTGTTAAATAAAACTTAGATGGTTGGACCCGTCTAATGAAAACTTTATAAAACTTATATACTGATATATAGACATGTATAACAAGTAAAAACCGATAAAACCCGAACTATAGGACATACGGACGTTAACGGACTAAATTAACATTATTGGACTAATAATACAACAAAAATGGACTAAAACACTTATAAACTTATCATTGGGCTTAACCCATTTAGGCCCAACTTGTAAAGAGTAGACACTGATAATATAAGTATAAAATGGATTAAAACAAGCTAAATAACTTATAATAAGCCTATTGGACTTAAAACGTGTAAATGGGTAAAATTAGTAAACTAGTATAAAAGTTATCGACATATAACACTAAAATGAGTAAACGAGAATATGTAAACCCACTTGATCATCATATATATATAATCATCATATGTATACATAATTGTTATTTTTATAAAGTCATTGGACATGAGTCTAAGACGAGTATTATTTGTCTAGGTTTCCGTGATTGAAGCACTTACCGTACGTCCGAATTGCCGACAACCCGCCTTCCCACATCAACGTGAGTTCATAGCCTCGCACTCTTTTAAATGTTTTTATAAATGTTTTATAAAACCGCGAGGGAGATAACATGTTAGTTTTTACAAAATAGGACACCATTTGTCCCGATTGTTTGTTTATTGATTTTGGACCCGAATGATTGAATGACCCGATTGTATGACCTGATAAATGATTAAAGGACCCGATAGATGAAATTAAATGGATTATTAAAGTTAGGTTATGTCACTAAAAGTCCCATTAGCATGAATTGTGAACTACCGGGATTTGGTAGACGCTTATGCATTTAATAGTACTATTTGGGGACGATCACCCCAGTTCGCGCCTTGACGGTTGATCCCCGTCGTGCCACATTGATTGGTAAGCGAATTTATGTGTGAGAAGATTTCCATAGCGTGACCTTTGTGACGACAAGCTACTTTAGATGGGCAAAATTGGTATCGGGTTAGCTACCCGTTGTTGGTTTAGTAAGGTAACAATGTCATGCGGCTTATAATAATCCAAAACTAACGAAATACTATTAGACGCTTCGAATTTCGATGTATTGCCTGACTAGCAATACAGGGTCATACTATTGATATTATGTTCGTGTTTGGTTTTCATAACCATATTCATATAACGGTTTTTATTTTCATACAACGTCGTAAGACGTATTGTATGATGCTTTTACGACATTTGCTCGTATAATGATTTTTAAGGCTTTTTATAACCATATTCATATAACGGTTTTATTTAATCTATACAACGTTGCAAAACGTATTGTATGGTGTTTTTAACGACAATGATTCGTATAATGATTTTTAAGGCAAATGCCTATATTATGATTTTCGATAAAGATTTGTATAAAATGACTTTGGCTATTTTATGGCCTATTAAAATGATTTGTACAAAATGATTTTTGGTAATAATTTTATACCAAAGTTATATTGATGGAATTTATTAAACTCTATGAATTCACTCAGCATTATCGCTGACCTTTTCTTTTAACATGTTTTATCTCAGGTACTTGAAGGTAATTCTCGGGAAGACAACAAGAATTCATGGCCCGCACTTAAACAATATTTTCCATTCAAATACTTTGTAAAACTTTGTATGAAATATAAAGACTTGGGACCGATGTAACTTTGATATTTATGAATGGAAATGATTTATTATTAAACGACGCGATTTTTATGCGTTGTCTATGATGTGAGTAATGTGCTATCCCGTAACACCAACTAGTCTTCCGCTGTACTAAGTTGTATAAATTTGGGGGTGTTACAATAGAGATGATCCATACGGGCACACTATGTTTACACAACTCCTTTAAATACAAAAGAGTCATTTTCTTCATCAAGATTCCATCATTAACAGGAATGATATTAGCAGATTTGGTCAGTCTGTCGACGATGACCCAAATCGAATCAAATTCAGATGATGACCTTTGCAATAGTTAGACGTTTACTAATGTATGAGGCGATGTCTGCGTTCATAATAAGCCATCAGCACAACTTCTTCAGATGAGGTACACTTAATCAGAAATAACATGAATAGAATACTTATACTTACAAGATTCCAACATGACTACATCTCAAAATCCTCTATATTCAGGCAACCACAAGCGGCCTTTTATACATTTAACGCCATCGGCTTCTCAATTCTAATGGTTCACATAAGCCGTGAACCCGTTTTTATTATCTATATTATCCTTTTTACAAACATCGTTTATTTTTAAATTGTTCGGCAATTTATTTGCACAGTCATTACTAAGGAACACATTGTAATTGATTCTTTATCCTTTTTACATAATGCGTCAGTATTTACATTCATCTTTCCTGATGAAATAATTATCATGTTCACAATTTACTGAGAAATTATTTCTTCATATTTTCTAAGTTTTAGTTTCGTCTCAACTATCGTTTTTATCAGTTTTGCTCAATCCGACGTTTAAAGCGTTGATAAATAATCCAAGTAATTAAATAATAAATATTCAATTTTTATGAAACGTAAACGTAAAAATTTTAAATTTCTTAGTTCGACCAATTATATGAAAATGTTCAAAAATAAATTTGAATTTAATTAACACGATTTTTGTTGATTTATCAAAAATAATTATTAAGATTCGTAAATGTTTGAAAAATCTTTGGCTACACTTTGCTCAAAATTTTCTTAGTTGAAAAGCAAAAATTTCCATTTCAAATTTCAAGTCATGGTTTAAATGGTTTCCTTAATCCCTCTTAGGTTGTCTTGAGGTATACACAAACATTTACCCCTAAACAGGAGTTTAGTTAAATATTTTGGGTATAAGGGAATAATCCCTTAAAAATTCTTTGTTAAATCATTTGTCAAAACATATTTGCACCTCCTTTTTGGTAAAGCCAAAAGTCTTAAATGACTTCTAATTTTTGAAGAGTCAATATAGATTCCATTATCTATTAATCACACGGTCAATTAATATAAAGGATTAAGTCTTAAATCACATGTTAATTATTCAAGGTACAAGTTTTCATTACTCGGCCAACTCAGGGCAGTCTATAAATAATTATTAACTCATTCTTATTCTTATAAACAAACATATGGTTCTTAATGATCACAAGCATGAATTTATCAAATTACAGCCTACACACGTGATTCACCAAATTTATGAATGCTACATGTGTATTAGTCAATCCAAACGACATAACATGAAACTCATAATCTTCGTTACGAGTTCTGAATGTAGTGATTGGAATAGATAATCTTTTTCGCTGACGCGAAATTTATGATATACATGCCGAGGATAAAAATTTTAAAACATACACTAGAACCTTGTAATTGATCGAACAATCTATCATCTTGGGTAGTGGATATAGATTTTAATTGTCAATTTACTTAGTTCACGGTAATCAATAAACATAAGGAATGATAACACCATAGCTCTTCATAATGACGAGCTCGGTAGAATAAAAACTTTCGCCGACAACTCTCTCAGTTGTACGGTAATTCTTTTAATTCAGATGATGCTGACGTACAGTGCACATGCCACGGGTGCAGCACCGGGAATATAATCAATACCAATTTCAACTTTCCTTACTGGTGAAAGTCTAGGTAATTAACCAACAAATACCTCCTAAAGTTTCAGATAACGGAAACATATTTTAATAAATTCATATTAGGTTCTTTCTAGATTACAAGGTCTATGACTAGTTCACAACCATTCACGGTACAATTTCAAGTCTAAATGCAGGATATGGTCATCCATCAAGAATTATTTAGATCACTTTTGATAATCAACATCTTATAATTTAGGGGAATTCTACTCGAGTTCCCATCAATTAAGACAATGTCGTCATGTCATAATCAATCAATCTATTATGTTGGCACTATCAACTTCCCAGTTTCATTATCATTGATAAGATGTGAACTTCTTAAAAGACTAATAATAACTCATAATCCTTCACAATTTCAAGGATATATGGAGACACAACTACCCTTAAAAGAATAAGGTCAACGCATAATTTACGCGATAGAATTTCAATTCAGATAAAGACGAAAACATTTAACGAATATGAATATATCCCATGTTTTCATAATTTGAGTACGCATTCGAAAGCTCCTCGGATCATTACCCAGGTCATTCAAATGAAATCAAATCAAAATAAATGATAGGAACTTCGATACATCCAGTCGGGTATCAACACTCGGTAATCAGATACTTTTCCAAAGAATCTCACCACGGGAGAATTGGACAAGAAAGAATTGTCAATTGTCAAATAAGACAATTTCCACAGATGATTAAATTCGACTCAGAAGAATAAATAGTACGGGCACATATGTAGGTGTCCCTATCAATGGGTCCCTATTTTTCACTTCTTGCAGATCTCATAAAATTTAATCTTTCACAATCTTCAAAGAAAATTTAGTGTTTATTAATAATTTCATGGTGACTACTAATCAGTCTTGCATGGTCACTTCCAAATTGTATGTAGGCGCACAACTATATACAATTTCAAGATTAACGATGCAATACTCAGTTCGTCAAAATTTTATCATCATGTTTGTAATAAAAACATTTTCATGCTTAATTCTTAAATAAGAATCAAAAATAAATTTACAAAGATTTTCTTTGTTATGAAAACAATTAAGTTTTCCAAGGTGTTTTATAAATAACTTCATTTCGATAACGATTATCTATAAATCTCACTTTAAATAATCCTTATGGTGATGAAAATTCAATTTTTCTCAAGGGATACTATTGTATCTTATAAAACAATGAGTAATCTGCAAAAGAGTGATGAAGAGTTGTTCACCAAGAACTAACTACATTATGATAGAAAATGAGCTTAGCCAAATAATCATGAGGTTCATGACCTCGATGGCACTCAAAAAGAATAATCCACAACGTAACTCAAATCGAGATGAATACTTGTTCAATGGTTGCATCACTAATGCGAACATTAGGATGAAGCAATAAAAGATAGATAACTTCGATACATGTAGAATTTAGCAATCAAAGGTAGTCTTTTCATTAATCACAAACAAGTCAAAATTGTACCGTAACACATTACGTGTCACTATGTCATACAATTCCAAGAACTCATCCTACCAACTGATGTCTTAGTTAAGTTACGGATTATTTTTAAAAGATACCACAATGAATACTAATCTACAAGAGTCATTAGGTGTTCCACATGTCCCGAAAGATCCATCGGTCCCAATTTTAGAAGAGGATTTCTTCAATTTATTTCTTGGACACTGAGCATCCTCGTTAGTGGACAATGGCCTAGGAACAACCCTTAACACGAACTAACAATCATTTAAAACCTTACAATTCAATCACATAACTTAACGACTTCCTCTTATCAATCTCATATTCCATACGGGTTAAATTTTACTTTATTCAAGTTTCAGCCAAATCATACTCAATGCGATATCCTACTTCATTCTCCAATACTTTCAATCTTTATTCTTAGACCTTAATAGGGCAATAAAAGTTCGATGTGAACAACACTTAATTTCCAATCATATAGCTCCTACAACAATAGTTATCAAATGAGTCACTAGTCTAAAATGACTCGATCATTCAATTAGACTTCTCGGAAAGGTACTAGTGGCATGAGGCTTTTGGGTAATGGTTCCAATGACAGCCTCAAGTGCAACATTCACCCTTTCGATTTCAATTTAAGAATTAGATGACAACGAATCAGATGACATCTTTCTAGGTGGTAACGTTTTGTCAAACTCCACTCTATAAGGAAAGATCGTCATGACCTCGATATCAGTTTTAATCTCGCCAATTCTTCTTCAATATCACAATCAACTAATATCTACATTTCTACGAATATCAACCATTTTGTTGGGATCATAATATCCACAACTTGGTTTAAATATAGGATAGCTAGAATTCCTACGAGAATAGCTTCGATTAATTTACTAGGGGATTTAGGGTTCCTTGTGACAATCTACGTCGTATAAATACCTCGTATAAATATTAAAATAATCATCAAACAATCATGTAATCAAATTACATCATATATATATATATATATATATATATATATATATATTAATATAACACTTCTCAGTCTGGCCTTGTCGGTAACTCGGGAATTCTTTGGCACCGTTATAGTCAAAACATTTTTAGACATTTTTAGAAAAATGTTTATAGTTAAAGATTTTGAAATGTTTTATTCAAAACCTTAGTTTTAAAAATCTTTCGTTCTCTATAACGAGAGCTCTGGTACCAAACTGTAACACCCCCAAATTTACACAATTCAATACATCGGAAGAGTCGTGGGTGTTACGGGATAGCACATTACTCACATCATAGACGACGCTTAAAAATCGCGTCGTTTAATAATAAAGCATTTCCATTCATAAATATAAAAATTACATAGGTCCCAAGTCATTGTATAGCATACAGGTTTTACAAAGCATTTGAATGGAAATTGTTATTTAAGTGCGGGCCATGAATTCTTGTTGTCTTCCCGAGAATTACCTTCAAGTACCTGAGATAAAACATGTTAAAAGAAAAGGTCAGCGATAACGCCGAGTGAATTCATAGAGTTTAATAATTTCCATCAATATAACATCGGTATAAGATTATTACCGAAAATTATTTTGTACAAATCATTGTAATAGGCCATAAAATAGCCAAAGTCATTTTATACAAATCCTTATCAAAATCATAATATAGGCTTTCGCCTTCAAAATCATTATACGAACCATTGTCGTTAAAAACATTATACAATACGTTTTATAACGTTGTATAAAGTTAAATAAAAACCGTTATATGTATATGGTTATGTAAAACCAAAACACGAACATAAAATCAATAATAAGACCCCGTATTGCTAGTCAGACAATATATCGTAATTCAATGCATAAAGCAGTATTTCGTTAATTGGATTATTACAAGCCGCATGACATTGTTACCTTACTAAACCAAACAACGGGTAGCTAGCCCGAAACTCATTTGCCAATCTAAATTAGCGTGTCGTCACAATAATCACGCTTGTGTAAATCTTCTCATACATAAATTCGCTTACCAATCAATGTGGCACGACGGGGATCAACCGTCAAGGCGCGAACTGGGGTGATCGTCCCCAAATAGTACTATTATATGCATAAGCGTCTACCAAATCCCGGTAGTTCACAATTCAGGCTAATGGTACTTTTAGTGACATAACCTAACTTTGATAATCCATTTCATTTCATCTATCGGGTCATTTAATCATTCATCGGGTCATACAATCATTCGGGTCCAAATCAATAAACAGACAATCGGGACAAATGGTGTCCTATTTTATCAAAACTAACATGTTATCTCCCTCTCGGGTTTATAAAACATTTCATAAAAACATTTAAAAGAAGGTGAGGCTATGAACTCACGTTGATGTGGGAAGGCGGGTTATCGGCAATTCGGATGTACGCTACGTGCTTCAATCACGGAAACCTAGACAAATAATACTCGTCTTAGACTTTTGTCCAATAACTTTATCAAAATACCAATTATGTATATATATGATGACTTTATACATATGATGATGATCAAGTGGGTTTATATATATTCTCATTCATTATAGTGTTTATGTGTTGGTAATTTTCAAGACTAGTTACACTAGTTCAACTTGTTTACATTTTAAAGCCCAATGGGCCTATTACAAGCCCAATACTATTCATTAGCCCAATTATACTTTTATTATCAGTATTATACTTTATATATTGGGTCCAAATGGGTTAAGCTCAATAAATAAGTTTATAAGTGTTTTACCAAATTAGTCGGGTTTATTGTCCATTAAGGCTACTTTGGCCCGTTAATGTCTATATGTTGTAAAGCTCGGGTTTTATCGGTTTTTACTTGTTATATATGTTTATATATCAGTATATGACTTTTAAAAACTTTACATTAGACGGGTTTTATCGTCTAAGTTTTAATTGGCGAAAAATGTTAATTTTACGGTAATAGCCGAAAAAGTCGTAAAAATCATGTTTATAGTTTTTATACTTATAAATCTTATTCAACTACCATTTTTATAAAGTGTCCATTTATTTAACCTTATACATATTTATATAAATTAAATTTATAAGTTAGTGGATTTTAATTCACATTTTATACTATATTAGTTTGAGTGCTTATATAATACTATTAAACATTAATTCTTCAAAATCTGATTTTTAGTTTCATGTTCACCAAAACAGCCATATCTAGAGTTCTATATGGAGATAGAAGCCCAAATTTTTATGGCATAAACTACATGATATGTGCTTCATTTTATTTCCTTATAACTACTGATGAATCAACTTCTAAGTATTTTTTAAATTCGTCCAAAACAGTGTACTCAGATTTGCACTCTAAACTTGTTTTAATCATATCTCACTCATTTTTATGATTCCATTGCATGGCCAACTCTCACATATGTACAAGTCTCAATACTCACTGTATATCAATTCACCTATACCATTTTTTTAGTTCATCATATGGTTATTTACTGTTTTTATACAGCCTACTAAATTAAGCAAGATTAACCATTTTTACATATAGTTTTTCATCTTTTTACCCATGTTTATAAACACCAAATCCCCACACAATACTTTTATCATCATATATTCATCATATACATATACATTAGGAAATAAAATACATGATTACATAATAAAAATAAAAAGAAGGATGGGAAGAATGATCCTTATACCACCATAGTGATGAAAATGTGAGGTTGATGAACAAGGCTTGGATTTTGATGGCAAAACTTGTGATATAATATTATCAACTTCAAGATCACCTATCTTCATGAATCATCTTATGGAAAATCAGCCCTTGACTCCTTTGAAAACTTCTTTCTAGATGTTAAAATCACCACCAATCTATAGAGCTTTAAAAGGGCTTCATCATATGTGTGAATAACACATGATTTCATGGTTAAAATTGTTCAAATGAGGGTGTTTATTGATGAATATGGGACGAATTATGGGGAGGAAAGAGAGAAAGTTGTGGTGGTTTGCATGGATGGAAATGGAGAAATGGTTTAGTGAAGTGGTTTTGTGGTTTGGTGGTATGTGTAGCTTACTTGTTAAGCTTTAGCTAACAAGTGTTAGCTTGTTAGCTACAAGTTTGCCACATCTTATGATGTGGTGTCTTTGTAGCCTTCCCATATAGTGGGGTGGGACAAGTGTATACTTGTCTCATCCCACTAATTTACGGGTATTCCTCGATTTGCGTGCCCTCGGGTCATTTTACGAAAAACGTTTTTATAAATTATGAATCAACGGCACAAAATGAATCTAATAAAAATTGTCTCATCAAAAACGGAGTTCAAAAACGTAAATACGTAAACCTAGGGTTTCTGGTTTAGTCGTAAAGGACGTTAAATTAAAATCGTAAGTCCTAATCTCTTCTCGTAAATTTGTGAGTTTATGAACCAACACAAATTTAAAATTCCAAAATAATATTCACGGATAAATTTATTTCCTGAAATGTCGGACTGTCACCAAAACGATGTATGTAAACGTAAGCATGTAACATAGAATCCTCCGGTTTAGACGTAGTCGATGCTACTTCAAGACGTAAATCCAAATTTCTTCCCAAAAATAAGTGAGTTCATATTATAACATTAAAATAATGTTTTTAAATAAATATTGAGAATAAATATCAACCATAAATTCACGAATTGTCACATGAAGAATGAAAAAGAACTGTAAAGATAAAGGGTGTAAAGAAAGAAGCCCTCCTTACAATCTTAGGCAGAAACCGGGTCAACACATATGCTATTAAGATCATTTTAATGATGCTCGATATTGAAGATAGACGTCATGGACCCAGTTATGCAATGCACAACCCATCCCAGCTAACTCATGTATCTCTCAAAAGGTATTTGTTTTATTCACACGGAGACAACGCATTATCTGTCGATTTATTCACTCCGAATATATTGATATTTAAAAGGTGGCACTCCTCTCCAGTCTCCGATCACTAAAATACAATATGAACGATCGAGTCTAGAGCCATTTGAGATCATCAAATATCTCATTAGGACACACTTCCATAATTCCTTGCTTCTTCACACTCTGTGAAAAGTAAGAAAGATATTAAGAGTCCTACGGAAAATCTTCATGATCCTGCCTGAACATCCAAGTAATACGAAAGTATTTACAATGAAGATGGATATCATTCTTGAGCGAACATTCAAAAGCTCATGGTAGGTGACTTGTGCGATTCTTTATGAATCAAACTTGTGATAACTAAAAAGCAACAGTTGTTTAATTCTTAATTGAATATAAACACGTTCCAGGCCTCTACGTAATATCTTAGTGATCTTGCCAGAACACTCAGAGTGATACCTTAGTGTTCACATTGATGAGTGGAAATCCTTCTAGTGTTAACCTCAAATAGCACTTGGTAGGTAACATGCAAGATTCTATATGAACTAAGCTCGTGACAACTGGAAAGCAACGATGGTGCGATTCTTTAAAGAATTAAACTTGTTCCAGGAATCGGAATTGACGGCTTTAATCATGCGGATAATTTTGTTGATCCCAAACTTAGATCGATTTAGCTTGTGTAAACGAGATTAAATCAAGTTAAACACGTAGAGAAACTTTGTTGTGCATAAAACAATTTAAGTATTATGCGGAATTAATACTCAAACAAGAACACACAAACAATTGTAAAACAAACTTTCACTTGATTGATTATAACAAACTTGCATATATTGAAAGTGTTAAACGTATGAAAACTTATTTGAAACAAAACCTAAAGGTCTTCTTTTATAGACATAAGAAGCCTTGTACAAGGGTCTAGGTATCAGCTATTCTTGGTAAAGATAAATATAGAAAATACATTGTTGATCATATCTTTACTAGAAACAAACTAGACACATAATACGCGTAGACCATATCTTTCTATCAGTGTTTGACTTCATCCTATCAACGCTTGACATCTTCTTGTCAACGCTTGATCTGTCAACGCTTGTTTTCTTCTTATCAATACTTGTTTTCTTCTTGCCAGCGTTCAAGTGTACTAGCTACATTTTATTCCCAACAATCCTCCCCTAAACTTGATATCTACTCTAGTAATCAAGTTTCTGAATAAAAATTAAGAACTAGGAGGAATCTTACAAATATTATCATATTGGTAATAAACATGCCTAATCAAATCTTTGGCCACGTCACTTGAATAGTAAATCTCCAGCTGTGTTGTCTTCATCTTTTCCAAAACTTCTTTGGACATGGGATACTAAGCATCTACAAGAAGATACTCAGCAAACTTTGTAGAACTCAAATAATACACAACAGCATCTGAATACAAAAGCCATTGAAGTCCATTGATATCATCCACAAGATCCTTCCAAACAGGATCTTCTTCTTCTGGTGCACACAATGTTGACCAAAGCTTTATTCCATTGACTGAAGTAGGTGCTTCAGTCTCATACTTGGCCATCAAAAACCTCCAAAGGTCTGCCAATTCTTCCCTATCCATACTTGCAAAGAGAGACATAAGAGTAATAAATGTGTGTACCTCTTTCCCATATCTGCCGATCATCCAAAACCCACTTGCATCTTCTTCATAGCTAATGATAGGGTTTCTGGCATCAAGAGGTAACACTTGTACCATATCTGAAGCTTCCATGGGTGAGAGATTAATACTCCTTCTAAGAACAGCTTCACTGGGAACCAGTTTATTTAAATCTTTAGGAAACTCAAGTGGAACTCCCTTCTTCAAAGGCCTTGGTACAATCATATACTTCTGAATCTCCATCTCTTCTGCAAGTTCTTCTTTCCTTTCATCTGAAAGAAGTCTGATAGTATTCATCTCTTGCACTCTTGCCCAAATGGGATAAGACTTATACTCCAATTCTTCAAAGGATAATCCCTGCAATTTCTTGAAGGTCCATCTAGTTCCATGACATCTGAGTAACATGTAGTAAAGCTCCCTTCTATCCCTCTTCAGCAGTGAGAAAACATTGCTAGCTTTATGCTTTAGAATTACCTTGCAGTCTCTTTGAACTCTTAGAAGAATCTCCAATTCCCAAATTTGGTCTGAAATTGTCAAATCTGGATTCTCCATAATCCTATTCTCCCAGGCATGGTACATCTGAGCAACTTCTGGCATATCATAATCTACTTGCAATTTTAACTCTCTAAGCTTCTTCCTTGCCAACTCATCACTATATTCAAGTCTTTCTGGTTGTTCAATTATCATCACACTTGAATCTGAACTCCCTTCATCACTTCCTTCTTGTTCCTCAGAAGTAACAACAAATGGTGATTCACCAACCTTCTTCATTTCTGGTACCACAAGTTGTTCAGACAACCTTAAATCAAACTCTACTTGTGCTGCATCCTTTGGAACTTCTACTTCTACCATAATTCCTTTACCCTTATCTAACGGATCAATGATGGGTAAAGATGATGATGATACCTGTGAAGACACTTCTTTGATGATAGCTGATTACTGGAATACATCAACCATATCTGCAGGTCTGTCAACGCTCAAATTATGTGTGTCAGCGCCGAACTTACTCTTGTCAGCACTTGGTGTGTCAGCGTCTAAAGTTTGCTTGTCAACGCTCACCTTACTTGTCTCAACGCCTCTTGTGAACTGCTCCATCATTGCTGTAAAAGACAAGTTCAAGTTTGTAGGAGTAACCAATGATGTATCAAAACTTGGTTGCTTCTCCAATTCAGTGAGGGCTTCAGCAACACCCAAAGATTCTCCATCATGTGAGCCTTTGTCACTCACATGGATCTGCTCATCCTCCCCTTTGGAAGATTCCTCCATACCACGCCTAGTGTTAGCATCCTCCAAAATAACAATCCTCTCCCTCAATTGCTTGAGTTCAAGGCCTTGTGTACTGACTGTGTGTACCAGGTCTGCATTTTGCTTTTGCAAGCTAATGCAGACAGCCGTTAATTCCATCATTGTGTATGGTTCCACAATGCCCTCCTCTAGAATGGGTATTTGACCTCCCAAAGTAGAGTCATGGGGCATGGATGAGGTCTTAAAGATGTTAGGACTGGCTTGGCCTGCATCTAAGCGAGTACCAATAGTCCCAGCCTCATCTATAGCACCAACCACACTTGTGGTGGTGGTTCTCTCTGAAACATGGCTAGGACCACTAGAGGAGAACACTCCAGTAGTCCTTGGACGTTTAATCAACCTATATTCAGAGGGTGTAGAAGATGATGTTGATTGGGTGGTACTTTGAAGGTTAAGGGGTGTTTGGGTTTGTGAAGGAAAGGTGTCAACGTTTAGATTACTGGTGTCAATGCCAACATTTAATGTGTCAGTGTTGAAGGATTCTTGGTCAGTTTCCATGTGTTGAGGTCAAGGTAAAGAGTCTGGTATTGGGTCATGTTGTAGTTGTGGGTCTGGTTGAGGTTGTGTTGCTGCAATAACAGCAAGCATAGCTTGGGTGAGGGGTAAGTCACGGTGAGGGGGTGAGTTCATCTTACTAAAAACAGCTTTCTTTTGCACAGGGATCTCATAAAAATCATCATGATCCCTTATGCAGTACCCTTGTTCATCAAAGACAATTTGTAAAAATCTGGGATAAGCCAAAGTCATCTTACTTCCCTTGTTTTTACACATGCCATCAAAAATGAGTTTTGAAAAATTATAATTTTGCCCATTTGTATTGCACATAATTGCACTAGCAATAGATTTGTTAATTTCATTACGTGCAGTACATTTAGGACTGAAACATTGAAGGATGACATGTATGAGGTACTTCCAGGCTGGGGGAAATTCTTGTTTATGGTATTTATTTAAAGTACCCTCTTCAGGGAAAGGATACCCCAAAGCCCGAAGTCCTTGTTCTATCTCATTAATGGGGAGAGTGGTTATACCATCTGCATCATTAAGATGCAAAGCCTAGCGAACCAAGGCTTCAGTAACCACCCAAGTACGCCCATGAACAATAGTTGTTAATGTAGTCACATTATTAAGCGTTGAGGAACTAACAGTGTTCCAAAACTTTTTAACATGAGTGACAGGGATGAGAGGAGCATGAGAAAGTGCATACCTAATTGGATATGCATTCAAATACGCCACCATCTGGGTGTATTGTGGAAACAAAGTATCATCAGCCTCCAAATAAGCAATCATGTTGTGCTGACTCCTGAATCCCAATACCAAGTCACTTGGTTTAAACTTTGGTGCCATTGTTGAAGAAAGTTGTTTGTAAAAGATTGATGAAAGATGAATAATAGGAGAAAAAGTTTTAGACAAGAATATGATAGTACCCTGTTTAAAAATAGGAGCCAAATATATAGGAGAGATAGGCACATGTGATTGGTCAAAAATAAGGCAAGTATTTACAAAATATAATGATGAAAATATTGAAAAGAAAATAAGTTATCTTGTGTATTAATTAAAAGTTATTTACTCCCAAAATTACGGCCCCAAAATCGTCAAAAATAACAACTGGGTAGGTCCCAATGAGTGTCAACGGTCAAAAATAACGCATCAACGCCCAACGGCTATATTCTTGTCAACGTTTGCAAAAGCCATGTCAACGTCTAAATTGGTCACAACAACGCTTGGAAAAATATTTGTCAGCGTCCAAAAATAAAAGTAATAAAAATGAAAAAGGACCTTAACAAAGTAATTTATCCTAGTGAAGATAACCTATAAACTGAAAATTATTATAGGGCGGCAAGCACTGTCCAGTTATGCACACTTGCTTATGCAAGATAGACATAACAGTCCTCTAGTGTCCCTTGCTAACCAAATTTCTTAACAATTAAGTTATCTCATAAAATTCCTTGTAACTCCCAGTTAAACCCATTATAAATCATTCCCAAGTCTCCCAACAGACCACATCCAATTCTAGGCCAAAAAGGTCTTGGCAACATGCATAGTATATCAACTTTGCATGATACGGTGCCTCATGAGATAGAAAACTAACTCATACTCACCTGTGGACACAATCTAGAATGATGATAAGAGCATTATATGAATACCCAAAAAAGTCTTAAAGGTTCCTAAAACATCCCCTTAAAATATAATACATAAGTTGCCAAATAATATGCATGTAAATAAAAATTTATGTCAAGATAGGAATATAAGTATTCCAACCATCATCAATAAATTAAAACATGCTCCAATGATTCTCCAAGGATCCATAAGAAAATCTGTATCCAATGGTACAATGCTCACAACACCTTCACACTTAGATCAAAAACCACAAAACTAACATGTTGCTGACAACGTCACGATAACACTTATCAGCGTTAAGATAACCTTTGTCGGCGTTAGACAAATATAGTGCAAAATCTAACTTCTCAAAAAGACCAATAACAATGCATATCCTGTACATACTTTGACAATAAGACCCCAAAACACATATTAAGTGAGATTGATCATTCCAATACTTGTTACCAAGTATTGAAACCTTCCAGTATCAAAAGGTTTAGTTAATAAATCATACACATTTTCTTCTGTGTCAACCCTATCTAGTTATATTGAACCCTTTTTAAAACAATCTCTTATAAAATGATGTCTAATTTCTATGTGTCTTATTTTAGAGTGATGTATAGGATTTTTAATAATGCATAAAGTACTGTTATTGTCTACAAAAATCTTGGTATGCATGAAATTATAGCCGTAATCCAACAGCTGGTTCTGAATCCATAAGACTTGTCCATAATAAGCAGTTGCTGCAACATACTCTGCTTCAGTTGTAGAATTGGCCACCACTGTTTGTTTCTTGCATTGCCAAGATACCAACCTACTCCCAAGAAACTAATATCCACCAGTTGTGGATTTTCTCTCAAATTTGTCACCACCATAGTCACTGTCTGAATAAGCAATAAGCTCCAATGGTGAATCTTTTGGATACCATAATCCCAGGTCTGGATAACATCTAAGGTACCTAAAGATTCTCTTGACAGCATGAAGATGACACTCTTTCGGAGTCACTTGATGGCGTTCAAATGCACACACAGCAAACATAATGTCAGGTCTGGAAGCTGTGAGATAAATCAATGAACCAATCATTGATCTGTAGTGCATGACATCCACATCTTTTCCATCTCCAACTTTTCCCCAAGGGTGTTCTCTATCCATAGGAGTACTGGCCCTTTTCTCATGTGGAGAAAATCCAAACTTCTTCAAGATTTCTGCTACATATTTATCTTGAGAGATGAAGATACCATCCTCTTTTTACTGAACTTGTAACCCTAGAAAGAAGTTCATCTCCCCCATTGCACTCATCTTGAATTTGTCTGTCATGAGCTTGGAAAAGTCTTCACGTATCTTTGGGCTTGATGAGACAAAGATGATATCATCTACATAAACCTGGACAAGTAAGAAATCCTTACCATTCTTCTTTGTAAATAAGGAATGGTCTATGGTGCCCCTTTTGAATCCATTTTCCACCAGATAAGTGTACATTGTGCCATACCATGCTCTTGGGGCTTGATCAAGTCTATGCATAGCTTTCTTGACTCTATATACCTTGTCTGGATGCTCTGAATCTTCAAAAACAGGAGGCTGCATGACATAAACCTCCTCTACAATGGTGCCATGAAGAAAAGCACTCTTCACATCCATTTGATAGACAGTAAAGCCCATGTAGGAAGCATAGGCTAGAAATATTCTTATAGCCTCAATCCTTGCAACTGGTGCAAAGACCTCCTCATAGTCTATCCCTTCCTCTTGTGTATATCCTTGAGCCACTAAACGTGCCTTGTTTCTGACCACAATGCCTCTTTCATCTTTCTTGTTTCTAAGAACCCATCTTATCCTTATAGGTCTGACATGTCTGGGATAATCAACTAACTCCCAAACATCCTGTATAGCAAATTGGTGAAGCTCATCTTGCATTGCTTCCACCCAACTTGGTTCTTTGAGAGCATCAAAAATTTTCTTGGGTTCTTGTTGTGACAGAAAACAAGCAAACAAACATGCTTGAACAAGAGGGGTATCAACCTTCTTGTGAATATTGGCAATAAATCCTCCAAGATTCTGATGAGATCTTCTAGTTTGAACAGGAGACATCACATCACCAATAATTAGAGAAGAGGGGTGATCCTTCAATGTAGAAGTAAGAACTCCTCCCTCAAAAAGTGTGTTGTCTTCAATCTCATCTTCCATGTTGCCAATATCTTCTTTAGACTCTCTTCCCTCAACATCTGTATGAACCTCACCATTTCTGCTTGAAGGTTCACCTTGTTCAAAATTGGAAGAGAAAATATGGTCAAAAGAGTTGTCAACGCCTGAACCAAGGTTGTCAGCGTTTAAGCCATCAACGCCTGAATTAGAGTTCTCAACGTTTGAGCCATCAACGCCTGAATTTGTCTTGTCAGCGCCAGATTTTCCTTTGTCAGCGCCTGAAAGATCATGCATGTTGTCAACTGGTGATACTTGGGGACCACCATTTACCTTTCCAGCAGCAGCAGCAGCAGCAAATGCATCTGTCCATATGGGAATAGTGACATACTCAAGTATGGGTGATGATTTGTCTGCTTGTGATCCAACCTCTTCATTAACCTGTGTACCTAAAACATCAACAACTGGTTCTTCCACAACACTTGAAGTTACCTTCACAATGTTTGGATTAGTAACAGACATATAAATCAAAGTCCTAGATAGGGGTTCCAAGTCAAATAACCAATTTGGACCACTTTTAGGATCACTGGGTTTACTTTCTAAAAACCTAACATGTACTTTTCCAAGTATACGTTTTTCCTTCTTAATGTAAACCCTATATCCTTTACTCTGCACTGAATAACCCATGAAGTAGCCTTCATCACCTTTAGCACTAAATTTACCTAAGGCATCACTAGTGTCCAACACAACTACATGACAACCAAAGGGTTTAAGAAACCAATATTAGGTTTCCTTCCCCAAAGTAACTCATAAGGTGTTTTGTTATGAATCTGGGATATATAACAATGATTGTAATGCACAGAGGAACATAATAACAAACACAATCAAAGTTATGAACAAGGCTTTCTTATTCATAAACTGCTTACTAATAAGCTACTAACTACTACTCTTGGTTCCTAATAGGCTTGACACCAGGAGGAACACGTACACACCTTTAATTTACATTGTATAAGAATGAATGAATAACCATGTGTGCCTAATCCTCTTTATATAATAGAGGTACCAGGGTTACATCACAACCCTAGCTTACTTACAAAGCTACCTATTTGTTATTAAGTCCTTCATCTTCTTTTGTCATATCAACTCAAGATATACAAGTCCCAACAATCTTCCCCTAGTTGATTTGACAAAACCAGTAAGCACAAGCTTCCCCTAAAGCTAATATAGATGAAGGCTAAGCTTACCCTCGATCCATGTATTCTTCCCGTTTTTTGTCACATCAACTCAAAAGGGATCGTCTTCCCCTTAAGAAGTACATGTCGAATCCAGTAGGCTTCCTTGGAGTGATCACTGATGAAGAAAATCAAGTATAACGAATTTTATGAAGAAGTGAAATATCCCAAAATTGTGTCTTATATCATCTCAGTTTTTATTACATGGGACTAGGAACCCCCACAACTATAAGCCAGCTGTTAGCTATAACAATATATTTAATCCAACGATAAGGTGTATTTCTCATCTATCAGTTTTTGTTACATACGGTACTGGTAACCTCCACAACTATGAGCCAACTGTTAGCTATAACAATATATTTAGTCAAAATGACAAGGTGTATTGCTCACCAACAGTTTTTGGTACATGGGAACTGATAACCTTCACAACTATGAGCCAGTTGTAAGCTGTAACAATATATTTAGTCCAATGACAAGGTGTATTTCTCACCTAATTGAGATATAAGAAGAAAACAAATTTGTGAAAATCAACTCTAACAGCAAATAAGCAATTATCAATTGTCTTCGTCAAGGAACCATAACTCACCAGTAGGGACCATAGGCTAACCATCTCTTTAATCTTGAACTCAGTAGTATAGATCATCCACTCCTTCAGTGTGAAAAAGACATGCTTATTACAGTTTTTGGCTACATTAGAGAGAAATTTGTGCCAGTGGTCATTGTGGAAAGCCTTTTCAGGCAAACCATCAACCAATCCATGTTTCACAAGTTTGTTTATATTTTTAAAGTTAATGTGCCCTAGTCTCCTGTGCCATAGATTACTCTCATCAACTGAAGCCTTAGCATAAAGATATGACAAGTTATTATTCATCCTAATCTCATTAAGATTCACATTATAAATGTCCTTATGCCTAGGTGTTCTATAATCAATGAATTTCTCATCAGGTATTTTAAAATCCTTGCTCAACACCAAGCATTCAGTATCAGTGAAAAGAACCTTATTTTTGTTATCACAAACTTATGATACACTAAACAGATTATAGTCAAGTTTTTTTACCAGAAACACGTTTTCAAAACGCAAATTGTTGGTGAGAAAAGTTCCTTTGCCTGTGATAGTTCCATATCCGCCTCCAAAGTAAACTTTGTCACCATCCTTAATGGGAGTAAAGTTTGTGAGATAATCTTCCTTCCTAGTCATGTTCCTAGAGCATCCACTATCCAAATAGCCATAATCATTAACCTGCTTTTGAATGCCCTGCACATAAAGAAAACAAATTAGTTTTCTTTGGGAACCCAAGCCTGAGCAGACTTGGATTCATTTGGTTGTTCAACAAGAACAGACTTAGTCCTCATAACAACCCCTTGTTCATCCCTTTTTGGATTAAACACCCAGTTAACCCCAATTGGTTTTGTGATGACCTTTGAAATATAATTAAATCTTTTACAGGTCATAGAAATCCCAATTGAATTAGGGTTTTGATCTTGTTTAGGTCTCCATGTCAAGCTAGAGGAAGCTTTAGACCTTTTTCCCTTTGGTTGCAAATATTTACCATTATTTATTCTGGCAACGTTTATGTCAGCGTTTGATTTGGTCCTGTCAACGCTGAAATTACCCTTGTCAGCGTTGAACCTAGGGTTTG
The DNA here is from genome assembly GCA_025667525.1 of Glebionis coronaria. Lineage (NCBI taxonomy): Eukaryota > Viridiplantae > Streptophyta > Magnoliopsida > Asterales > Asteraceae > Glebionis > Glebionis coronaria. The sequence goes on from CM046878.1 coordinate 137,161,192, forward strand.
CTATAGGAACCCATTGTATATTATACCATGTATTGGTCTTCTGAAAAGGTCTTTGTCCATAAGTATTAGACCCTTTAGTAAAGAATGGGGTTGGTCTAACAACTTGTGGACTTTGCTGAACAAAAGTTTTGGGTTTGACAGTGTTTGACTTTTTGTCAGCGTTGACCTTTGAAGCGTTGACACACTTATAGGCTAAATGTGAAAAGCTACCACAAGTATAACAGGTTTTTCTAGACATAACTCTAGGTCTAGAAGAAAAGAAACCTGTTCCATTATCACTAATTTAGCTTTTTGGTGACCTAGTTTGTCTATACATTTCTGCATATTTAATACTAGGTTTTCTAACAACGTTTGAGCCAAGGTCAACAGTCTTGCCAGTGATTGGGTTTGTTACTTTGATAGGTGTAGACTCATTTGGGCTTTCACTAAGCATGCCACCCTTAACAAACAAGGTAGGGTTGGCTTTCTTCCATTGGTCTAAATCAGTCAACTTCTGCCTATATTCTTCTACTGGGGTAAGGACTCTTGGTGGAGGAATAATTTCCTCTTCTTGGAGTTCTGGTAAACCAGTCTAAGATAAGTACTTTCTTTGGACACCATAGAAGTCCCCAGCTGGTGGTGGAACACCAGCATACTCTTTCATCGCAATCCTAGTCATATCCCTAGAATCCCTTAGTTTACTAACACATTCTCCTAGGGTTTGTGAGGCTTTATCAAATCTCTGAATTTTAATACCTATATTATCCTTATTCTTGATAGCCTCATCTAACTTATCTTGTAATTCAGCATTGACCCTCTCCATGATGTTTCTAATATCAGTACTAGCATTTAAATCATGTTTTAAGATATTGATTTTATCTTTTAGGTCAAGCTCCATTTTCTTATACTCAGCTACAGTCTTTTCAGTTTGAGTAAGAGCAAGTTGATAGTTAGACAACTTGCATCTTTCATTACCCACATTTGTTGACAATCTTAAGACTTCTTTGTTAAGTATTTCAGTATTTAGACGACAACCCTTACTACAAAAAGCATCATCATATACCTCATTGTCTGATGAAGATGAGGAGTGTGACATGAGAGCATAGTGAACATGCTCTCCTTCTTCCATCTCAGCAACCAAAGCTTTATTCTCTTCCTCGTCCTTAGCCAAATAGCTCCAATCCCATCCAACACCATCAATTTCTTGCATTGCAACCATGGCCTTGGGATCCTGAGCCTTAACAATTTGGCTTGAGGGTTTTCCAGCATCAGATCTTCTTGGAGATCTGCATTCTCTCATAAAGTGTCCCATACAATGACAATTATAACACTCAACCTTGGATTTATCAAATCCAGCAGTGTCCTTAGCATTAAAAGACATCTTCTTCTTGAATCTTCTATTCCATCTATTTGCTCTTATACTTGCAAGAGCCATATTCCACTTTATGTCCATCTCCTCCAAATGCTCATCGCTAATTTGCTCAAGGTCCTCATATGTAATCACTGAACCATTGGGCAATGAAGCAATGTATGCACACACAGTATCCAGATCAATACCAGCAGGCTTAACTCTTGGTGAGTCAATTTGTATGTGTCAGCGTCTGAATGTGAGGCGTTGACAGGATATGATCCAGCGTTGACACAGGCTGATCCAGTAACTGGATGCATGTATGACTCCTTCTGATCAAATTGACCTTCACTATGTGAGAAGAAGGCCATGTTTCCATTGGTAGGCTTGCTTCCATGATCCAAAAGAGTTTCATTCTCTATCAGCCTCAGTTTATTGTACACATCATCAAAAGTAGAACTTTTGTGAGTGTTATTAGCAATTATAGACCTTGCTTTAATCTTCCATGCATACCAAGGCTTTTAAGGAAAGTGGAGATAATATCAACATCACCAAGCACTGTTCACATGAAGGATAGCTTGCTTGTGATGTCCAAAAGTATGCTTCTCACACTATTTAGCTTCTCATTAGGTTGAGTTTTACAAACAGCATACTCATGCAAGAGTTGTTTCTTTTTCTCTTGTACAATATCAGCATTACCACCATAAGCAACTTCAAGGGCTGCCCAAAGATCTTTTGCAGACTCGTAGCTTCTGTATTTGTGCTGATTTTTTTGTCCCAAAGAGAGTTCATAATGCTTAGGGTTTTAATATCAACCCTTCTCTTTGCTATATCCTCAGTTGAGACATCTCTACCATCTTCAGGTTTTTCTCTTCGTTCCTCTTCAGTAGAACCTTGAATAGCTGTTCTTGCAGCAATGGCAACTGCAATCTTTTGAGCCTTATTGAATGTGTTTCCATATTAAATAATTTCCCGTAGAGTGTAGTCATGGATTTGTAGATATTGCTCAAAGTTAAACTTCCACAGCTCAAAATTGCCTGGGTCTAGCATGGGAATCTTGATGTTGTGGTTTGAAGGGGAGGAGGAGTTTACTTCTGGGGTAGACATGATCTTTTTAGGGTTTTGTGAAAATTAGGGTTTTTGGTAATTTAGGGTTCTTGTGTTCTTTAGATTAAAGTTTCTCAACAAGAAAGATGAAAGAGGAATTGTGGTTAGAAACAAGGCACGTTTAGTGGCTCAAGGATATACACAAGAGGAAGGAATAGACTATGAGGAGGTCTTTGCACCAGTTGCAAGGATTGAGGATATAAGGATATTTCTAGCCTATGCTTCCTGCATAGGCTTTACTCTCTATCAAATGGTTGTGAAGAGTGCTTTTCTTTATGGCACCATTTTAGAGGAGGTTTATGTCATGCAGCTCCTAGTTTTGAAGATTCAAAGCATCCAGACAAGGTATATAGAGTCAAGAAAGCTATGTATGGACTTCATCAAGCCCCAAGAGCATGGTATGGCACATTGTCCACTTATCTGGTGGAAAATGGATTCAAAAGGGCCACCATAGACCAGACCTTATTTACAAAGAAGAATGGTAAGAATTTCTTACTTGTCCAGGTTTATGTAGATGATATCATCTTTGGCTCATCAAGCCCAAAGATGAGTGAAGACTTTTCCAAGCTCATGACAGACAAATTCAAGATGAGTGCAATGGAGGAGATGAACTTCTTTCTAGGGTTACAAGTTCAGTAGAAAGAGGATGGTATCTTCATCTCTTAAGATAAATATGTAGCATAAATCTTGAAGAAATTTGGCTTTTCTCTACATGAGAAAAGGGCCAGTACTCCTATGGATAGAGAACACCCTTGGGGAAAAGTTGGAGATGGAAAAGATGTGGATGTCAGGCACTATAGATTAATGATTGGTTCATTGATGTATCTCACAGCTTCCAGACCTGACATTATGTTTACTGTGTGTGCATGTGCACGCCATCAAGTGACTCCCAAAGAGTGTCATCTTCTTGCTGTCAAGAGAATCTTTAGGTACCTTAGATGTTATCCAGACCTGGGATTATGGTATCCAAAAGATTCACCATTGGAGCTTATTGCTTATTCAGAAAGTGACTATGGTGGTGACAAATTTGATAGAAAATCCACAATTGGTGGATGTCAGTTTCTTGGGAGTAGGTTGATATCTTGGCAATGCAAGAAACAAACAATGGTGGCCAATTCTACAACTGAAGCAGAGTATGTTGCAGCAGCTGCTTGTTGTGGACAAGTCTTATGGATTCAGAACCAGTTTTTGGATTATGGGTATAATTTCATGCATACCAAGATTTTTGTAGATAATAACAGTACTTTATGCATTATTAAAAATCTTGTACATCACTCTAAAACAAAACACATAGAAATTAGACATCATTTTATAAGAGATTGTTTTGAAAAGGGTTTAATACAACCAGATAGGGTTGACACAGAAGAAAATGTGTCTGATTTATTAACTAAACCTTTTGATACTGGAAGGTGTCAATACTTGGTAACAAGTATTGGAATGATCAGTCTCACTTAATATGTGCTTTGGGGTCTTATTGTCAAAGTATGTACAGGATATGCATTGTTATTGGTCTTTTTGAGAAGTTATATTTTCCACTATATTTGTCTAACGCTGACAAAGGTTATCTTAACGCTGATAAGTGTTATCGTGACGTTGTCAGCAACATGTTAGTTTTGTGGTTTTTGATCTAAGTGTGAAGGTGTTGTTAGCATTGTACCATTGGATACAGAGTTGCTTATGGATCCTTGGAGAATCATTGGAGCATGTTTTAATTTATGGATGATGGTTGGAATATTTATATTCCTATCTTGAAATAAATTTTTATTTACATGCATATTATTTGGCAACTTATTTATCACAGTTTAAAGGGAGGTTTTAGGAACCTTTAGGACTTTTTTGGGTATTCATATAATGCTCTTATCACAATTCTAGATTGTGTCCACAGGTGAGTATGAGTTAGTTTTCTATCTCATGAGGCACTGTAGCATGCAAAGTTGATATACTATGCATGCTGCCAAGACCTTTTTGGCCTAGAATTGGATGTGGTCTGTTGGGAGACTTGGGAATGATTTTAATGGGTTTACTTGGGAGTTACAAGGAATTTTATGAGATAACTTAATTGTTAAGAATTTTGGTTAGCAAGGGACACTAGAAGATTGTTATGTCTATCTTGCATAAGCAAGTGTGCATAACTGGACAGTGCTTGCCGCCCTATAATAATTTTCAGTTTATAGGTTATCTTCACTAGGATAAATTACTTTGTTAAGGTCCTTTTTCATTTTTATTACTTTTATTTTTGGACGCTGACAAATATTTTTCCAAGCGTTGCTGTGACCAATTTAGATGTTGACATGGCTTTTACAAACGTTGACAAGAATATAGTCGTTGGGCGTTGATGGGTTATTTTTGACCGTTGACACTCATTGGGTCCTACCCAGTTGTTATTTTTGACAAATTTTGGGACCGTAATTTTGGGAGTAGATAACTTTTAATTAATGCACAATATAACTTATTTTCTTTTCAATATTTTCATCATTATATTTTGAAAATACTTGCCTTATTTTGACCAATCACATGTGCCTATCTCTCCTATATATTTGGCTCCTATTTTTAAACAGGGTACTATCATATTCTTTTCTAACACTTTTTCTCCTATTATTCATCTTTCATCAATCTTTTACAAACAGCTTTCTTCAACAATGACACCGAAGTTTAAACCAAGTGACTTGGTATTGGGATTCAGGAGTCAGCACAATATGATTGCTTATTTGGAGGCTGATGATACTTTGTTTCCACAATACACCCAGATGGTGGAGTATTTGAATGCATCTCCAATTAGGTATGCACTTTCTCATGCTCCTCTCATCCCTGTCACTCATATTAAACAGTTTTGGAACACTGTTAGTTCCTCAACGCTTAATAATGTGACTACATTAACAGCTATTGTTCATGGGCGTACTTGGGTGGTTACTGAAGCCTTGGTTCGCCAGGCTTTGCATCTTAATGATGCAGATGGTATAACCACTCTCCCCATTAATGAGATAGAACAAGGACTTCGGGATTTGGGGTATCCTTTCAATAAAGACGGTACTTTAAATAAATACCATAAACAAGAATTTCCCCCAGCCTGGAAGTACCTCATACATGTCATCCTTCAATGTTTGAGTCCCAAATGTACTACACATAATGAAATTAACAGATCTATTGCTAGTGCAATTGTGTGCATTACAAATGGGCAAAAGTATAATTTTTCAAAACTCATTTTTGATGACATGTGTAAAAACAAGGGAAGTAAGATGACTTTGGCTTATCCCAGATTTTTACAAATGGTTTTTGATGAGCAAGGGTACTGCATAAGGGATCATGATGATTTTTATGAGATCCATGTGCAAAAGAAAGCTATTTTTAGTAAGATGAACTCACCCCCTCACCGTGACTTACCCCTCACCCAAGCTATTCTTGCTGTTATTGCAGCAGCACAACCTCAACCAGACCCACAACCACAACTTGACCCAATACCAGACTCTTTACCTTCACCTCAACACATGGAAATTGACCAAGAATCCTTCAACGCTGACACATTAAATGTTGGCGTTGACACCAGTAATCCAAACGTTGACACCTTTCCTTCACAAACCAAACACCCCTTAACCTTCAAACTACCACCCAATCAACATCATCTTCTACACCCCCTGAATATAGGTTGATTAAACGTCCAAGGACTACTGGAGTGTTCTCCTCTAGTGGTCCTAGCCATGTTGTAGAGAGAACCACCACCACAAGTGTGGTTGGTGCTATGGATGAGGCTGGGACTATTGGTACTCGCTTAGATGCAGGCCAACCAAGTTCTAACATCTTTAAGACCTTATCCATGCCCTATGAATCTACTTTGGGAGGTAAAATACCCATTATAGAGGAGGGCAGATTGGAACCATACATAATGATGGAATTGACGGCTGTCTGCATTAGCTTGCAAAAGCAAAATGCAGACCTGGTACACACAATCAGTACACAAGGCCTTGAACTCAAGCAACTGAGGGAGAGGATTGTTATATTGGAGGATGCTAACACTAAGCATGGTATGGAGGAATCTTCCAAGGGGGGGATGAGCAGATCCATGTGAGTGACAAAGGCTCACATGATGGAGAATCTTTGGGTGTTGCTGAAGCCCTCACTGAATTGAAAAAGCAACCAGGTTTGGATACATCTTTGGTTACTCCTACAAACTTGAACTTGTCTTTTACAGCAATGATAGAGCAGTTCACAAGAGGCGCTGAGACAAGTAAGGTGAGAGTTGACAAGCAAACTTTGGACACTAACACACCAAGCGCTGACAAGAGTGAGTCGGGCGCTGACACACAGAATTTGAGCGTTGACAGGCCTGCAGATATGGTTGATGTATTCCAGTCATCAGCTATCATCAAAGAAGTGTCTTCACAGGTATCATCATCATCTTTACCCATCATTGATCCATTAGATAAGGGTAAAGGATTTATGGTAGAAGTAGAAGTTCGAAAGGATGCAGCACAAGTAGAGTTTGATTCAAGGTTGGCTGCACAACTTGTGGAACAAGAAATGAAGAAGGTTGGTGAATCACCATTTTTTGTTACTTCTGAGGAACAAGAAGGAAGTGATGAAGGGAGTTCAGATTCAAGTGTGATGATAATTGAACAACCAGAAAGACTTAAATATGGTGATGAGTTGGGAAGGGAGAAGCTTAGAGAGTTAAAATTGCAAGTAGATTATGATATGCCAGAAGTTGCTGAGATGTACCATGCTTGGGAGAATAGGATTATGGAGAATCCAGATTTGACAATTTCAGACCAAATTTAGGGATTGGAGATTCTTCTAAGAGTTCAAAGATACTGCAAGGTAATTCTGAAGCATAAAGCTAGCAATGTTTTCTCACTGCTGAAGAGGGATAGAATGGAGCTTTACTACATGTTACTCAGATGTCATGGAACTGGATGGACCTTCAAGAAATTGCAGGGATTATCCTTTGAAGAATTGGAGTATAAGGCTTATCCAATTTGGGCAAGAGTACAAGAGATGAATACTATCAGACTTCTTTCAGATGAAAGGAAAGAAGAACTTGTAGAAGAGATGGAGATTTAGAAGGCTATGATTGTACCAAGGCATTTGAAGAAGGGAGTTCCACTTGAGTTTCCTAAAGATTTAAATAAAGTGGTTCCCAGTGAAGCTGTTCTTAGAAGGAGTATTAAGCTCTCACCCATGGAAGCTTCAAATATGGTACAAGTGTTACCTCTTGATGCCAGAAACCCTATCATTAGCTATGAAGAAGATGCAAGTGGGTTTTAGATGATTGGTAGATATGGGGAAGAGGTACACATTTACTACTCTTATGTCTCTCTTTGCAAGTATGGATAGGGAAGACTTGGCAGACCTTTGGAGGTTGTTGATGGCCAAGTATGAGACTGAAGCACCTACTTCAATCAATGGAATAAAGCTTTGGTCAACATTCAAAAGAATGTGTGCACTAGAACAAGAAGATCCTGTTTGGCAGGATCTTAAGGATGATATCAGTGGACTTCAATGGCGTTTGTATTCAGCTGCTGGTGTGTATTATTTGAGTTCTACAAAGTTTGTTGAGTATCTTCTTGTAGATGCTGAGTATCCCATGTCCAAAGAAGTTTTGGAAAAGATGAATACAACACAGCTGGATATTGACTATTCAAGTGACGTGGCCAAAGATTTGATTAGGCATGTTTATTACCAATATGATAAGATTTGTAAGATTCCTCCTAGTTCTTAATTTTTATTCAGAAACTTGATTACTAGAGTAGATATCAAGTTTAGGGGAGGATTGTTGGGAATAAAATATAGCCAGTACACTTGAACGCTGACAAGAAGAAAACAAGCGTTGATAAGAAGAAAACAAGCGTTGACAGATCAAGCGTTGACAGGAAGATGTCAAGCGTTGATAGGGAAAAGTCAAGCACTGATAGAAAGATATGGTCTACGCGTATTATGTTTCTAGTTTGTTTCTAGCAAAGATAGGATCAACAATGTATTTTCTATATTTATCTTTACCTAGAATAGCTGATACGTAGACTCTTGTACAAGTCTTCTTATGTCTGGTTTTGTTTCAAATAAGTTTTCATACGTTTAACACTTTCAATATATGCAAGTTTGTTATAATCAATCAAGTGAAAGTTTGTTTTACAATTGTTTGTGTGTTCTTGTTTGAGTATTAATTTCGCATAATACTTAAATTGTTTTATACACAACAAAGTTTCTCTACGTGTTTAACTTGATTTAATCTCGTTTACACAAGCTAAATCAATCTAAGTTTGGGATCAACAAGTGGTATCAGAGCTTGTTGAGAAACTTTGATCTAAAGAACACAAGAATCCTAAATTACCAAAAACCCTAATTTTCACAAAGCCCTAAAAACATCATGTCTACCCCAGAAGTAAACTCCTCCTCCTCCTCAAACCACAACATCAAGATTCCCATGCTAGACCCGGAAAATTTGAGCTGTGAAAGTTTAACTTTGAGCAATATCTACAAATCCATGACTACACTCTATGGGAAATTATTGAATATGGAAACACATTCAATAAGGCTCAAACGATTGCAGTTGCCATTGCTGCAAGAACAGCTATTCAAGGTTCTACTGAAGAGGAACGAAGAGAAAAACCTGAAGATGGTAGAGCTGTCTCAACTGAGGATATAGCAAAGAGAAGGGTTGATATTAAAACCCTAAGCATTCTGAGCTCTCTTTGGGACAAGAAAATCAGCACAAATACAGAAGCTATGAGTCTGCAAAAGATCTTTGGGCAGCCCTTGAAGTTGCTTACGATGGTAATGTTGATACTGTGCAAGAGAAAAAGAAACAACTCTTGCATGAGTATGCTGTTTTTAAAGCTCAACCTAATGAGAAGCTAAGTAGTGCGAGAAGCATACTTCTGGACATCACAAGCAAGCTATCCTTCATGTGAACAGTGCTTGGTGATGTTGATATTATCTCCACTTTCCTTAAAAGCCTTGGTGATGCATGGAAGATTAAAGCAAGGTCTATAATTGCTAATAACACTGACAAAAGTTCTACTTTTGATGATGTGTATAATAAACTGAGGCTGATAGAGAATGAAACTCTTTTGGATCATGGAAGCAAGCCTACCAATAGAAACATGGCCTTCTTCTCACATAGTGAAGGTCAATTTGATCAGAAGGAGTCATACATGCATCCAGTTACTGGATCAACCTTCGTCAACGTTGGATCATATCCTGTCAACGCCTCACATTCAGACGATGACATATACAAAATTGACTCACCAAGAGTTAAGCCTGCTGGTATTGATCTAGATACTCTGTGTGCATACATTGCTTGATTGCCCAATGGTTCAGTGATTACATATGAGGATCTTGAGCAAACTAGGGATGAGCATTTGGAGGATATGGACATTAAGTGGAATATAGCTCTTGCAAGTATAAGAGCAAACAGATGGAATAGAAGATTCAAGAAGAATATGACTTTTAATGCTAAGGACACTGCTGGATTTGATAAATCCAAGGTTGAGTGTTATAATTGTCATCGTATGGGACACTTTATGAGAGAATGCACATCTCCAAGAAGATCTGATGCTGGAAAACCCTCAAGCCAAATTGTTAAGGCTCAGGATCCCAAGGCCATGGTTGCAATGCAAGAAATTGATGGTGTTGGATGGGATTGGAGCTATTTGGCTAAGTATAAGGAAGAGAATAAAGCTTTGGTTGCTGAGATGGAAGAAGAGCATGTTCACTATGCTCTCATGGTACACTCCTCCTCTTCATCAGACAATGAGGTATATGATGATGCTTTTTGTAGTAAGGGTTGTCGTCTAAATACTGAAAGACTTAACAAAGAAGTCTTAAGATTGTCAACAGATGTGGGTAATGAAAGATTCAAGTTGTGTAACTATCAACTTGCTCTTACTCAAACTGAAAAGACGGTAGCTGAGTATAAGAAAATGGAGCTTGACCTAAAAGATAAAATCAATATCTTAAAACATGATTTAAATGTTAGTACTGATATTAGAAACATCATGGAGAGGGTCAATGCTGAATTACATGCTAAGTTAGATGAGGCTATCAAGAATAAGGATAATATAGATCTTAAAATTCAGAGATTTAATAAAGCCTCACAAACCCTAGGAGAATGTGTTAGTAAACAAAGGGATTCTAGGGATATGACTGGGATTGGGATGAAAGAGTATGCTGGTGTTCCACCACCAGCTGGGGACTTCTATGGTGTCCAAAGAAAGGACTTATCTTGGACTGGTTTACCAGAACTCCAAGAAGAGGAATTTATTCCTCCACCAAGAGTCCTTACCCAGTAGAAGAATATAGACAGAAGTTGACTGATTTAGACCAATGGAAGAAAGCCAACCCTACCTTGTTTTTTAAGGGTGGCATGCTTAGTGAAAGCCCAAATGAGTTTACACCTATCAAAGTAACAAACCCAATCACTGGCAAGACTATTGACCTTGTCTCAAACGTTGTTAGAAAACCTAGTATTAAATATGCAAAAATGTATAGACAAACTAGGTCACCAAAAAGCCAAATTAGTGATAATGGAACAGGTTCTTTTCTTCTAGACCTAGAGTTATATCTAGAAAAACCTGGTATACTTGTGGTAGCTTTTCACATTTAGCCTATAAGTGTGTCAATGCTTCAAAGGTCAACGCTGAAAAAAAGTAAAACACTGTCAAACCCAAAACTTTTGTTCAGCAAAGTCCACAAGTTGTTAGACCAGCCCCATTCTTTACTAAAGGGTCTAATACTTATGGACAAAGACCTTTTCAGAAGACCAATACATGGTCTAATAGACAATAGGTTCCTGTAGCAAACCCTAGGTTCAACGCTGACAAGGGTAATTTCAGCGTTGACAGGACCAAATCAAACGCTGACAGAAACGTTGCCAGACCAAATAATGGTAAATATTTGCAACCAAAGGGAAAAGGGTCTAAAGTTTCCTCTAGCTTGACATAGAGACCTAAACAAGATCAAAACCCTAATTCAAATAGGATTTCTATGACCTGTAACAGATTTAATTATGTTTCAAAGGTTATCACAAAACCAATTAGGGTTAACTGGGTGTTTAATCCAAAAAGGGATGAACAAGGGGTTGTTATGAGGACTAAGTCTGTTCTTGTTGAACAACCAAATGAATCCAAGTCTGCTCAGGCTTGGGTTCCCAAAGAAAACTAATTTGTTTTCTTTATGTGCAGGGCATTCAAAAGCAGGTTAATGATTATGGCTATTGGGATAGTGGATGCTCTAGGCACATGACTAGGAAGGAAGATTATCTCACAAACTTCACTCCCATTAAGGATGGTGACAAAGTTTACTTTGGAGGCGGATATGGAACTATCACAGGCAAAGGAACTCTTATCACCAACAATTTGCGTTTTGAAAACGTGTTTCCGGTAAAAGAACTTGACTATAATCTGTTTAGTGTATCACAAGTTTGTGATAACAAAAATAAGGTTCTTTTCACTGATACTGAATGCTTGGTGTTGAGCAAGGATTTTAAAATACCTGACGAGAAATTCATTGATTATAGAACACCTAGGCATAAGGACATTTATAATGTGAATCTTAATGGGATTAGGATGAATAATAACTTGTCATGTCTTTATGCTAAGGCTTTAGTTGATGAGAGTAATCTATGGCACAGGAGACTAGGGCACATTAACTTTAAAAATATAAACAGACTTGTGAGACATGGCTTGGTTGATGGTTTACCTGAAAAGGCTTTCCATAATGACCACTCTTGTGTTGCATACCTTAAAGGCAAACAGCACAAGGTCTCATTTAAGTCTAAACAGGTGCACTGTAGTTCTAACCCACTTTACTTACTGCATATGGACCTGTTTGGTCCAACTAATATAGAAAGCTTGAATGGTAAATCTTACTGCTTTGTCATTACTGATGATTTTTTCTAGGTTTACTTGGACTTTCTTTTTAGCTTTGAAAAGTGACACTGCTGATACTTTAATTAACTTTATTAACCAAATTGAGAAGAAGACTGGTAATGAAGTTAAGATGCTTAGAAGTGATAATGGTGGTGAGTTTAGAAATAAGCTGTTGGATGATTTTTGTGCCAAGAAAGGGATTACTAGACAGTTTAGTGTAGCCAGAACCCCAAAGAAAAATGGGGTTGCTGAGAGAAAGAATAGAACCCTCATTGAAGCAGCCAGGACTATGTTGGCTGATGCTCACTTTCGTATTGCTTTTTGGGATGAGGCTGTGAATACATCTTGTTATGTTCAGAATAGAGCATTAGTCAACAAAGTCCTGACTGCTTCAATGAGGGTTCTATTCTTTTTCTCAGCAACCCCATTTTGATGTGGGGTTCTGGCTACACTAAACTGTCTAGTAATCGCTTTCTTGGCACAAAAATCATCCAACAGCTTATTTCTAAACTCACCACCATTATCACTTCTAAGCATCTTAACTTCATTACCAGTCTTCTTCTCAATTTGGTTAATAAAGTTAATTAAAGTATCAGCAGTGTCACTTTTCAAAGCTAAAAAGAAAGTCAGAGTAAACCTAGAAAAAATCATCAGTAATGACAAAGCAGTAAGATTTACCATTCAAGCTTTCTATATTAGTTGGACCAAACAGGTCCATATGCAGTAAGTGAAGTGGTTTAGAACTAGAGTGCGCCTGTTTAGACTTAAACGAGACCTTGTGTTGTTTGCCTTTAAGGAATGGAACACAAGAGTGGTCATTATGGAAAGCCTTTTCGGGCAAACCATCAACCAAGCCATGTCTTACAAGTCTGTTTATATTTTTAAAGTTAATGTGCCCTAGTCTCTTGTGCCATAGATTACTCTCATCAACTAAAGCCTTAGCCTAAAGACATGACAAGTTATTATTCATCCTAATCCCATTAAGATTCACATTATAAATGTCCTTATGCCTAGGTGATCTATAATCAATGAATTTCTCATTAGGTATTTTAAAATCCTTGCTCAACACCAAGCATTCAATATCAGTGAAAAGAACCTTATTCTTGTTGATCCTAAACTTAGATCGATTAGCTTGTGTAAACGAGATTAAATCAAGTTAAACACGTAGAGAAACTTTGTTGTGTATAAAACAATTTAAGTATTATGCGGAATTAATACTCAAACAAGAACACACAAACAATTGTAAAACAAACTTCACTTGATTTATTATAACAAACTTGCATATATAGAAAGTGTTAAACATATGAAAACTTATTTGAAACAAAACCTAAAGGTCTTCATTTATAGACATAAGAAGTCTTGTACAAGAGTCTACGTATCAGCTATTCTAGGTAAAGATAAATATAGAAAATACATTGTTTATCCTATCTTTACTGGAAACAAACTAGAGACATAATACGCGTAGACCATATCTTTCTATCAGTGCTTGACTTCATCCTATCAACGCTTGACATCTTCCTATCAACGCTTGATCTGTCAACGCTTGTTTTCTTCTTATCAACGCTTGTTTTCTTCTTGTCAGCGTTCAAGTGTACTTGCTACATTTTATTCCCAACAAATTTTATCCAAATGATTCACTTTTTACGTTCGCAGTCAGCTTTTGACGGTCGAGTAAAGAGAACAGGTCTACCCGCGAAATCTTGTCAAGGAGATTTTTAATTAAATCTACCTGCCACAAGTACGATGTTTTATGCCGTCCAACGGTCTTCACCGACCGAAGGTAAAATGCTACCGAATTATAATGAAATGTTCAAAGCCATTTCGTTCGAGACTACTTATGTTGCGGCATTTGAAGACGGTGGCGTTGCGGAATCTGAGAAGAAGTCGTACCTGCATGCTTATACTTTATACACATAATACTTCATCCAATTCTAGAAAGCCTAAAAGTCAAGTCTTCTACTGTATCGAACTCTGAAGCTTTCAATAATTACGAAGGTATAAGTATGTGGGACATGCGGTCACGAGGAGGCCAAAATCACAAGTGATGGATGCACAAGATCAAGGCAAGAGATTAATGCTAAAGATTAATATCAAAGATCACATCAAGATGTTCACCAGAAAAGAAAAAGAAAAGAAAAGAAAGACGAATACTACGAGCTCAAGACAAGCATAGTATGCTAAGTTTATTTTATTATTGTAACTTGGGTAACGCCCTTGTTTGGTGTGACCTCCCTTAGGGGGAGATTGTTGGAAATACGTTTTACGTATTAGAAAGGATCGGTCACTCCAACAATAGTCTAAGTAATAGCTCGTAGTTTAGTTTTACTAATATTAAGTAAACATGGCTAAGACAAGCCTACAACTTGTGTAGGCCGGCCCAACTTGTAAGCCCAAACCCATCTTATGGGCTTGGGTATATGAACCCTCTCCTTAGATGGAGAGGGTGTGGATTCATTTCAATTTACACACAGTTCTTTCATTTCTCTCTCTAGAAGTGTGTGAAATCATCTATCTTTCTATCTTTTTATCTCTCTAAAACATAAGAAAGATTTAAAATATCCTACAGGTAACTTTTAAGATTCTACATGAATCAAGCTCGTAACAAATGGAAAGCAACGATGGTGCGATTCTTAATGTATCAAACTTGTTCTAGGAATCTGAATTGACAGCTTCAATCATGCAGATAACCTTATCCAAATGATTCACTCTTACAACGTTGTCTGCTTTAAGACGATTGGGTAACGAGAACAGGCTAGTACAACCGTGAAACCCTATTAATAAGTGTGAAAACACTTATCCTTTTACCACTTATTTCCAATAAAAACAAGACCAAAACGTGTATTTTATGTCGTAAAAGTCAGAATTATGCGTGGTTTGTGTTTTATTGTGTTTCAGGATAAAAATATGAAAAAGGAAGAAAACACGGGCTATCACGGGCTTTTATCGAAGAAAAAGACAAAAGACAAAGTCAAAAGGTCAAAAGTGCAAGAAGAACGGAAGTCAAAGGCCTATTCTGAAGATTTATCGAAGAAAAAGTCTAAAGACAGAAGTTTAATAAAGTCGAAGAACCAAGTCTACTTAAAGAAGAAAATTAGAAGACGAGTTCATGTTATCATTCGACTAATCCCAACACAAAGTTGAGAAAAACGAGTTAATTAAAAGTTGAGAATACAAGAAAAAGAGAGAAGATACAAGACCCTCCCCTTCTCCTATATATACCCTCCTAATCCTTCATTAGGAGGGTGTTAGTCATTTAGTTAATTTTAGTCTTTAATTTTTAGTTTTATTTTTAAGTGTGTTTTATTTTTCTTCTCTCTAGTTTTCTTTCAAGCTTATCAAACCTTCATCTTAATCTTGAAATCTTTGATCTTAATCTTCAATTTAATCAAGTTTATTTCATATATCTCATTCTACCTTTTTTTATAATCTATTATTTTGCTTAATTAATCGTGTAGTTGGTTTAATTTGGTTGATGATGTGATTGTTTTGCTTATTTGATTGTGCTTATTGAGTTGGTGTGTTTAGAGTTTGTAGATTATTGTGCTTATTGCTTAATTTTTATGTTTTGCTAGTTTTTATATAAGTTGATTTTGGTAGTTTAATATTTTTATAAAAAGTTGATTTTAAATTTTTGCTTATTAAGTGTTATTAAAAGTTTTTAAATTTTGTCTTATTAGCTTTTCTTAAAATTAGATTTGGTAAAAGTTTTTGTAAGTGCTTATTGTGATTTTGCTTATTTTTATTAGGGAATTGATTGGCACACTCATGAAATTGATTGGGACACTCAACAGTATGCATTACAGAGTTGTACTGTGTTTTATAGTATGATTTATTTGCTTGTACTGTGAGTGTCCCAATCAATTTTATGAGTGTGCAAATCATCTCCCTTTTTATTAAGTCGGATTTGTAAAAACCCTTTTTCCCGAACTACCAATACCCCAATTTCCCGAGTTACTTGCAAAGTGCTTTCCCGAATTACATGTGTGATGTTAATTCCGAATTAGGTCTTGATGTTCATCATTCCGAACTGTGTGCAACTCGGCATCCCGAATTACTTGTTAAATGCCCTTTCCCGAATTGAGTGTTAAACTTCATTCCGAATTAGGTCATAAGTGGGTATTTCGAATTATGTTGAAGATGAAGATTCCAAACTAAGTTCATCACGGTTAATTCCGAATTAACTTCATAATAGTGTATTCCGAATTACATTCGGGATTGTGTTTACCGAATTAGGTTAGAGATAGGGATTCCGAATTACTTGCAAGTTTCATTATTCCGAATTACTTATAGGATTGTGATTCCGGATTGGGTGCAACATTCTCTATTCCGAACTATGTTGAGGAGTGGGCATTCCGAACTATATCAGGAAGTGAGATTCCGAATAAGGTCAAGTATAGGCAGATTCCGAACTACATTCAAGTTTTACACATTCCGAATTGCATTGAAGACTGGTATCCCGAATTACACTAGGAACACGGATTCCAAATGAATCCCAGATTTTCATATTCCGACTTATGTTCAGTATTGGTTTTTCCGAATTAATTTTCAAACTTTAATTTTTCCCGCCAATTTTACTTAGTTCATTTTTAAAAGTATTTTGTCTAGTTTAATTTTTTATAAAGTTTACATTTTTACAAAGTTTAAGTTTTAAATTTACTTGTAAAGGTTTTAATTTTTCATCATTTATTTTTAAGCCTTTATTTTTAGTTTAACCTTTAAAGCTTTCATTTTTACTAAACGATGTTTACATTTTCAATTTTTACTTTTAATTTAAAATAGATAATCACATTTCTTTATTTTCCAGCAAGAATGACTAAGTCACACTTTCAACTGGTAATCAATTCGAATTGAATCAAGACGAACAAATTTTTATATAAGAAAATCTCTTGTATTAAAATGGCGTCGCTGCCAGCTCTTTTCGTGAAGATTAGCGGTTTTCTGTGAGAGACGCGTTGGATTTTGAGATCCGTTCACTCGTGAATGTTATTTTTTGTGTCAAAAATTTTCAAAAATCCGAAAAATAGAAAAACATAAAAAAACCAAAAATATTTTTTGTCTATCTTTCTTTTCCTTTTTTAGGTGTGTATGCGTACCCGTGCTCGTAAGAAGAAAGCAACTCAGGTCGAAGTCGAAACTCAACCTATTGTCACCATGTACAATCAACCAACGATCGAGCTTTTGCAATCGCACGTAGAGGGCAACACCGATGCTATTGTCATACCCGAGATTGGAGCCAACAACTTTGAGCTCAAATCCGGCTTCATTCAAATGGTCTCTGCTCAACCATTCTTGGGGCGTACACTTGATGATCCTCATGACCATATCAAAAGGTTCCTTCAACTCACTAATACGGTCAAGTATAATGGAGTTTCACAAGAGGTAATTCGCTTGCAACTTTTTCCTTTCTCCTTAGAGGGACAAGCCCGGCATTGGCTTGCAAAGGAACCGCTACAAAGTATTCTTACGTGGTCGGATTTAGAGACCAAATTCATCAACTACTTTTTCCCACCCTCACGTACTACCGCTTTGCGGAATGAAATCATTAACTTTGAACAAAAGTACGGTGAGACATTTAGTGAATCTTGGGACCGTTTTAAGGAACTTTTAAGAAAGTGTACACAACATGGTTTTATAAAAGTGCATCAAATTAATACTTTTTACAATGGTTTAAGCATGAATGACCAAGATTCTCTAAATAGTGCCTCGGGGGTAACATTTTGGTTAATTCTTCTAATGTCGCATGGGATATTATTGAGAATAAGTGTAGAGTGCAAACTAGGGGTGTTCGGGCTAATGTGGCTAGTGCTAGTACTAGTGAGACCGACAAGAGAATTGATAAGCTTACTTCGGTTGTTGAAGCACTTGCTTTACAAGCCGCTAACAATTCCAAAAACAACAATGCTCAAGTTAATACCCTTAGTGAGTCTTGTGAGACTTGTGGTGGACCACACTCTTACTACAAGTGTGATAAGGTCTATGACCCCTCTCCCCAAGAAGTGTATGCCTATAACACCAATGAGAGGGTGAATTTTAAGCCTAATGTGGATGCTAACAATCTTTCTTATAGATCTACTAATTATTTGGCTCCACCCGGTTTTCAACCCCACAATAGACCACCACCACCTCAATTGAACAACACACAATACCCACCAAGGAACCAACGCCAAAGAAGTAACTACCAAGGGGGTTCTTCTAATAATCAAAGAAATTATAACTCAAATCAAGGGAATTTTCATGGTCAAAATCAAGGGGCCTTTAATGGGCAAAACCAAGGGTTTCAAAATAACAACTTTAACCAAGGTTTTAATAACAACAACGCTTATCAACAACAATATCCAAACTAAGGTTTTCAAATTCAAGGGCAAAACACGAATACACCTTCAATGGAATTGGTTCTTCAAAAGGTTAAATAATAAATGTGAGTGAACATGAGAAAATCATGTATGCTATGCAAGAATCGAGTGATAAGAAATTTATGCAAATGTATCAAGCCATTAATCCCCAAGGCCCACCCCAAGGTGCTCTTCCTTCCAACACTGTGACTAACCCAGGGGCTAATGTGAATGCCATCACTACACGAAGTGGTCACACTAGTGTGAATCCTTCGGTGCCTCCACCTTCACCCACTTTTTGTAATATTCCCCCTTTGAGTAACCCTTTGATGCCTCCACCACCTCCTCCTTTCATTAATACACCTTCTACTACCATTCCCACCTCTCTTCCTTCCCCTTTCAACCCCACCCTCCCACCAAAAGTCGTGAGTGAGCCATCTATTCCAAAGCCTTCCTCTCAATCCGATATACCTTATCCTTCAAGGTTGAGGAAAGAGAAGCTCAAAAGCAACGATGATATTCAAGTTTCTAACTTTCTGAAAATGTTTAAACAATTGAATTTTAACATCTCCTTTGTTGAGGCTCTCGCTCACATGCCCAAATATGCGAAGATGTTTAAGGATCTTTTAAGTGATAAGGAAAAATTGCTCGATATCGCCAATACCCAATTAAATGAGAATTGTTATGCCGTTCTTTTGAGAAAACTTCCGATTAAGTTAGGAGATCCCGGTCGATTCCTTATTCCTTGTAAATTTCTGGGTGTAGAGAATTGTATGGCTTTGGCGGATCTTGGTGTAAGTATCAATCTTATGCCATTGTCCGTGTGGAAGCAATTATCTTTACCCGAGCTAGTCCCCACTCATATGACATTGGAATTAGCTAACCGGTCGGTTGCTTATCCGGTAGGGATAGCCGAGGATGTGTTCTTTGGAGTTGAAAAATTCACTTTCCCCGCCGATTTCGTTGTTGTCGACTATGAAATGGATCCCCGTGTTCCCTTAATTGTGGGACGACCCTTCTTGAGAACCAGGCGTACATTGATTGATGTCCCCGCGGGTGAACTTATCATGAGGGTCGGGGATGATAAAATCGTCTTTAACATGTGTAAACTTTCCAAACTTCCTGATGAGCCCGAATCCATGAATTACATTGATGTGCTCGACGAAGCATGTGAAGAACATTTTCACGAGGCTTGTAAGAGCGGGAGTTATCCTTTACCTCATGTTGAGAACGTAGCTTCTATTGCTCCATCATTGACTTCATTTGGAGAAAGTGACTTTCTTTTGAAAGAATTTGAAGCAAGTTTAGGGGATGTGGACTTAAAATATGACGATTCTCCCTCCAATTGGGAAGAAGACATTCGTACCATTGAGAAACTTCTCAATGCGGACCGTATTTCTCCTCCTTCCCCTATAGAAGTTACACACGATGATCCGAATTTGCTTACACCTTCCATCGAAAATCCTCTGGATTTAGAGCTTTCTCATCTTGAATGCGTTTTCCTAGAAGACAATAAGAAGTTACCCGTCATCATTGCAAAGGACTTAAAAGAGGATGAAAAATCTCGACTTATAGATGTGCTCAAAAATCATAAGAAGGCAATTTCTTGGAATATTTCCGACATCCGCGGAATTGATCCTCACTTTTGTACTCATAAAATTCTTATGGAAGATGACTTTAAACCCGCAATCCAAAGCCAAAGAAGGGTTAATCCAAAAATTCATGACGTCATCAAGAAAGAGGTTATCAAACTTCTAGATGCCGAAATGATTTACCCTATTTCGGATTCGCCATGGGTTAGTCCCGTCCATTGTGTGCCTAAGAAAGGCAGAATAACCGTTGTTCCCAATGAAAACAACGAGTTGATTCCTACTCGACTTGTCACGGGTTGGCGAGTTTGCATAGACTATCGCAAGCTCAATGATGCCACTCGCAAGGATTATTTCCCTCTTCCTTTCATGGATTAAATGCTCGAGAGTTTAGCGGGTAATGACTATTATTGCTTCTTAGACGGTTTCTCCGGGTATTTTCAAATTCCTATCGATCCTAAAGACCAAGAGAAAATCACATTCACTTGTCCTTATGGAACATTTGCTTACAAAAGAATGCCTTTCGGCTTATGCAATGCTCCTGGGACTTTCCAAAGGTGTATGATGGCTATATTCCATGACATGGTTGAAGAAACTATGGAAGTCTTTATGGATGATTTCTCGGTCTATGGTGATTCTTTCTCTACTTGGCTTGCCAATTTAGAACGTATTCTCAAACGGTGTGAAGGACACTCGTCTCTTTCTTAATTGAGAAAAATGCCATTTCATGGTAAAAGAAGGTATTGTTCTTGGTCATAAAATCTCCAAAGCCGGTCTTGAAGTCGACCGTGCTAAAGTTGAAGTGATTGCTAAATTACCTTCACCTTCAACCGTGAAGGGTGTAAGAAGTTTCCTTGGTCATACGGGCTTCTATCGTCGATTCATTCAAGATTTTTCTAAAATCGCTCGCCCGATGACCCACCTCTTGGTAAAAGATACTCCTTTTATCTTTTCTAAAGAGTGTATTGACTCTTTCAATCTTCTTAAGGATAAACTAACTAAGGCACCGGTCTTGGTTACCCCTAACTGGGAGTTACCTTTTGAATTGATGTGTGATGCTAGAGACTTTGCTATTGGAGCGGTTTTGGGACAACGTGTGAACAAACACTTCCAACCAATCCATTATTCTAGCAAGACAATGACGGGGACTCAATTGCATTATATCACTACTGAAAAAGAGCTTTTAGCTGTAGTGTATGCTTTTGAAAAATTTCGCCCCTATCTTGTCCTTTCCACCACCATTGTGTATACCGATCATTCCGCGTTGAAGTACTTGTTAACTAAACAAGATTCCAAGCCAAGACTTCTTTGTTGGGTTTTACTCCTACAATAATTTAAAATCGAAATTTGTGATAAAAAGGGAGCGGAAAACCTAGCCGCGGATCATCTTAGTAGACTCGAGGATCCTTATCAAGGGGAGCTCCCAAATCAAGAGATTAATGACTCTTTTCCCCTTGAGGCCTTGATGTCTATTAACTCTAATCTTGATGAAACCCCATGGTTTGCGGACATTGCAAACTATTTGGCGGGTGGAATTCTCATGGAAGGGTTAACGTCCCAACAAAAGAAAAAGGTTTTTAAAGACATTAAGCACTATTTTGGGACGACCCTTACCTTTTCAAACAATGTGCGGATCTTGTCATTCGTAGGTGTGTTGATGGGCCGGCAGCTTTACTAATCCTAGAAGCTTGCCACAAAGGACCCATCAGTGGTCACTTTGGTCCTAACTACACTACGAAGAAAGTTTTTTACTCTGGATTTTAATGGCCCATCATTTATCATGACGCTCATGAAATGGTTAAGCGTTGTGATGCTTGCCAAAGACAAGGAAAGATCACACATAAAGATGAGATGCCTCAAAATTTCATCCAAGAATGTGAAATCTTTGATGTATGGGGCATCGACTTTATGGGGCCATTTCCATCATCTAAAGGGAACAAATACATCCTCGTAGCCGTTGATTACGTCTCTAAATGGGTTGAAGCAAAGGCTTTACCTACTAACGATGTGAGGATGGTTGTGAACTTTCTGAAACAACTATTTGCTCGATTCGGTGTTCCTCGTGCTATCATCAGTGACCGCGGGACTCATTTTTGCAATGATCAACTTGATAGAGTCATGGCTAAGTACGGTGTCAATCATCTTCTTTCCACCTCTTATCATCCCCAAACAAATGGTCAAGCCGAGAATTTAAACCGTGGACTTAAGAGAATCTTAGAGCGAACCGTGGGAGAGCATCGTGCCTCATGGGCCGATAAGTTAGATGATGCTTTGTGGGCTTTCCGTACCGCATATAAGACACCTATTGGTTGCACTCCATATCGTCTTGTGTACGGAAAGGCATGCCACCTTCCCATTGAGTTGGAGCATAAGGCTTATTAGGCCTTAAAGTGGGCTAATTTTGATATCAATAAAGCTGGTGATCTCAGGAAGATTCAACTCAATTAACTAAATGAACTAAGGAATGCAGTTTATGAGAATTCATTGATCTACAAGGAGAAAACTAAGCTCATTCATGATTCTAGGATTAAGAACTGAGAGTTTCACATAGGTGACCAAGTTTGACTCTTTAACTCTCGGTTGAAAATCTTTTCGGGCAAGCTTCAGAGCCGTTGGTCTGGTTCATTCACCGTTGCCAAAATCTTCCCTTATGGCACCATTGAGTTATCGCAACCAAATGGGGCAAATTTTTAAGTGAATGGCCAGCGTGGGAAGTTGTACTTTGGTGAGGACATCTCTCATGAGATGATTCCATCCCTCACCACATTTCCCTTGAATTATTTCTGGGTCGAGTCAGGCTCGTGACTCGGTTAACAAAAACAAGCGCTTCTCGGGAGGCAACCCGATGATCTATCCTTTACCCATTTTCATAATAAGTGTAGGGGGAGCCACGTAGGTGTTTGTTGTCTTGTTTATTATGATGTGCAGGGATTAAAGCTTAAAAGAACACTTTTGATGACATTTGACGACCCGTGTACCCGTCTTCCCAGTTCTATCCTAAACTATAGTGATTCAATATTTCATATCTTATATGTTCACATTGAAATCACTATAGTTGTCTCTTCCTTAGCAAGATTTAAACAACGTGCACAATGTCCTAAGTGTAAGGGAGTTTACTCCCACATGCTTAAACATTGAGGACAAAGTTTATATCAAGTGTAGGGGGGACTTCTATCGAAGTTAAGTGGGCTTTCCCATGAATTTGTTCTCGTTTTAACCGGAAAATCTAATTTTTCGACATTTTTCAAAATTTTTAATCTATTTTGGCCTATTAGTTTTTCCTTTGTTATCATTATT
This sequence comes from Glebionis coronaria, assembly GCA_025667525.1. Classification (NCBI taxonomy): domain Eukaryota; kingdom Viridiplantae; phylum Streptophyta; class Magnoliopsida; order Asterales; family Asteraceae; genus Glebionis; species Glebionis coronaria. The sequence goes on from CM046878.1 coordinate 137,184,704, forward strand.
TACTTTCTTTGCTAAAATAAAGTTTAATAAAGTGGCTTTAAATATTCAAGCGTCATAAATCTTTTGACTCAACCCGAGTTTACTTATCTAAGTTTACTCTAGCTAGTATCCTTAACGTGTTTAAGTCAACTTTTGCTATGATTTTATATAGGGAACTTTAAAACGCGAAAGTCTTAACTCTTACGGGTTAAGAACAAGAACTTTCTGCAAGTTCCTATAATTGATCCTAGAAAGTCGTTTATCAAGGGACCTTTAAAATGCGAATTTTAAACTTGAAAGAGTCTAAGAAGTTGCAAGATCCTATAGATGACTTGAAACCCCAAAACTTTGATTTAATTGGCTAAGCATCCGCGAGTCTCATTCCTTGAGATTTTAAATTGTGGAGAACGAGAGATGATAGAGTCAATTATAAGTTTGGTATTCTTTCATGAATTTATGTGAGTTGATTATAAGCTTTTTCTCCCATCGCTTGTTAATAAATATATTTGCAATAAATAAGGTTGTACGATTTGAAAAGTTACTTAGCTTCTAGCACAAGATCGTTTAAAAGTTGCTCGATATTAATTAGAGTTCATAGCCAAGGCATAACTTATTGAAGCGGGATGCGAAGATTGGCGAGTCCGAAAAGGCCCTAACAAGGCATGAGGGCTGCATTTTGTTGCTAAAGATCCCAAGTGATGTGAAGAATCATTTATCAAAAATCAATATAAAGGATCGAGACACACGACAAAAAGCAAATACTCCCCTAAAGATCATGGATAAGTCTATCAAAAAAGACCCTGACAAGATATGAGGATAAATAGATCCAAGTCTTAAAAGGAGGCAGATCGTTGTATATCAAAATCCAAAATAAAGTTTGGAGAAAAATGAAGAAGTCGTGGTCCAAGTATAAAGAATCTCTCAAAAACTTCAAGTGAAAAAATTCCTATTATGAAGAGAAGACCATAATTTCAAGAACGTCTCTCAAGATTTGAAGTATGAAGTCACTGTCAAATATCGGTCCGAGAAAGGTCTCAAATCGTGAAGAGAGTTATGCCAAGATATGAACTTTATGAGGTCCCGAGAAGCAGTTTTAAAAGATTTTGTCCTTTAGCTAACTATTGATTAAATTGTCCCACTTTATTTTCAGCCTAAATAAACTATCAAAATAAGTCAAACAATGCATCCTCGTGATCATTCAAGACAATCATAAAATATAAGAGATACACCTAGGAATAAGGGAGTCTAAGTGAATAATTGGGCCACATGAGTTTGTGTTAGTTTGCTAACTTATAATAACAATCAATGTTGCAAAAATCACGAATCGCTAGTCGGCCGGTCGACCACCTTATAGCTTGTAATTGTTCTAGGCGGTATTAATCGGCGATTAATCGGATTGGAATTTTTAGCAAATTTTTGGTATTTTCGGCAATTTTGGGTATTTCTAATGAGAATTAGTTATTTTAGGCAATATTCTTCTTAAAATACAACTTATCATACATATAAATAGTTAATATAAGTGATAAACACATGTTTACAACGAGTTTTCGGTATTTTCGACAAAAAATGCAATTTTTCGGCAAGTTTGACATCCCTTGACCATCGTTGACCACAGTTGACCACCATTAATCGCCTTTTCATTAATCGGCAAGGTAGAGGGCCTTGTAGTGATTAATCGACGATTAATCGGCCTTGTAGACCTTGTTTTGCAACACTAATAACAATGATCTCGTTTATAAGCTTGGTTTGGGGAGCGTGAAACTTGAGGGTGATAAACATTCATGACAACCAAAACCCCAATGTAAGTCTTAGATCTCTTTAATTATTCTTCTTTTAAATATTTTGCAATTTTCTATCTTTTTAAGTTTCCTTAATGTTTAGTATTTAATAAAGGCCAAGGTGGGTTAATTATGATGAGAAATGTAAACTATGCTTTGAAATTAATGCATTGCATGAGGCCATTGCAATGGTCAAGTGTAGGGGATTTAATAAGTGTGAAAACACTTATCCTTTTACCACTTATTTCCAATAAAAACAAGACCAAAACGTGTATTTTATGTCGTAAAAGTCAAAATTATGCGTGGTTTGTGTTTTTATTGTGTTTCAGGATAAAAATATGAAAAAGGAAGAAAACACGGGCTATCACGGGCTTTTATCGAAGAAATAGACAAAAGACAAAGTCAAAAGGTCAAAAGTGCAAGAAGAACGGAAGACAAAAGCCTATTCTGAAGATTTATCGAAGAAAAAGTCTAAAGGCGGAAGTTTAATAGAGTCGAAGAACCAAGTCTACTTAAAGAAAAAAATTAGGAGATAAGTTCAAGTTATCATTCGACTAATCCCGAGACAAAGTCGAGAAAAACAAGTTAATTAAAAGTCGAGAAGACAAGAAGAAAGAGATAAGACACAAGACCCTCCTCTTCTCCTATATATACCCTCCTAATCCTTCGTTAGGAAGGTGTTAGTCAGTTAGTTAATTTTAGTCTTTAATTTTTAGTTTTATTTTTAAGTGTGTTTTATTTTTCTTCTCTCTAGTTTTCTTTCAAGCTTATCAAACCTTCATCTTAATCTTGTAATCTTTGATCATAATCTTTAATTTAATCAAGTTTATTTCATATATCTCATTCTACCTTTCTTAATAATCTATTATTTTGCTTAATTAATCATGTAGTTGGTTTAACTTTGTTGATGATGTGATTGTTTTGCTTATTTGATTGTGCTTATTGAGTTGGTGTGTTTAGAGTTTTTAGATTATTGTGCTTATTGCTTAATTTTTATGTTTTGTTAGTTTTTATATAAGTTGATTTTGGTAGTTTAATATTTTTATAAAAAGTTGATTTTAAATTTTTGCTTATTATGTGTTATTAAAAGTTTTTAAATTGTGTCTTATTAGCTTTTCTTAAAATTAGATTTGGTAAAAGTTTTGGTAAGTGCTTATTGTGATTTTACTTATTTTTATTAAGTCGGATTTGTAAAAACCCTTTTTTTCCCGAACTACCAAAACCCCAATTTCTCGAGTTACTTTCAAAGTGCTTTCCCGAATTACATGTGTGATGTTAATTCCGAATTAGGTCTTGATGTTCATCATTCCGAACTCTGTGCAACTCAGCATCCCGAATTACTTGTTGAACACCCTTTCCCGAATTGAGTGCTAAACTTCATTCCGAATTAGGTCATAAGTGGGTATTCCGAATTATGTTGAAGATGAAGATTCCAAACTAAGTTCATCACGGTTAATTCTGAATTAACTTCATAATAGTGTATTCCGAATTACATTTTGGATTGTGTTTACCAAATTAGGTTAGAGATAGGGATTCTGAATTACTTGCAAGTTTCATTATTCCGAATTACTTATAGGATTGTGATTCCGGATTGGGTGCAATATTCTCTATTCCGAACAAAGTTGAGGAGTGGGCATTCCGAACTATATCAGGAAGTGAGATTCCGAATTAGGTCAAGTATAGGCAGATTCCGAACTACATTCAAGTTTTACACATTCCGAATTGCATTGAAGACTGGTATCCCAAATTACACTAGGAACACGGATTCCGAGTTAATCCCAGATTTTCATATTCCGACTTATGTTTAGTATTTGTTTTCCGAATTAATTTTCAAACTTTAATTTTTCCCGCTAATTTTACCTAGTTCATTTTTAAAAGTATTTTGTCTAGTTTATGTTTTTATAAAGTTTACATTTTTACAAAGTTTAAGTTTTAAATTTACTTTTAAAGGTTTTAATTTTTCATCGTTTATTTTTAAGCCTTAATTTTTAGTTTAACCTTTAAAGCTTTCATTTTTACTAAAAGACGTTTACATTTTCAATTTTTACTTTTAATTTAAAATAGATAATCACATTTCTTTATTTTCCACCAAGAACGACTGAGTCACACTTTCAACTGGTAATCAATTCGAATTGAATCGAGACGAACAAATGTTTATATAAGAAAATCTCTTGTATTAATTGAACTAATATGTTATAAGTACGATATCTAATACCGTCTAACGGTCTTAACCGACCAGAGGTAAAATGATACCGAATTAGGATGAATGACAAATCCATTTCGTCCATGTATATGTTTTGTTGCTAACAGTCTTATGCAGCGTAACAAAAAGTTAGCTTCGCGGTGTTCAATCTTAAGAAGTAGTCGTCTTCGCATGCTCATACTTACTAATAAAGACTTAAAGAATTCAAGAAAACAAAAAATCAAGTATTCTGTTGTATCAAACTCTGAAGTTTTCAAGAATTCAACAAAATATGTGTAAAGTCAAAGATCACAACAACATATTCGCAAGAAAATGAAAGAAAAAAGGGGCTATGAGCTCAAGACAAGCATAGTATGCAAAGTTTAAGACATTGTAACTTGTAGTGACCTCCCGTAGAGGGGGATTGTTGGAAATACGTTTTCAAGTATTTAGGAAGTCTCAGTCACTCCAATGATGTATATATGTAACGGGCTCGTAGTTAGGAAACAACAAAAGTAAACAAACGGGCCTAAGTTTGTAGCTTAGTCACACACATGTAAAGCCCATGACATTATGACATGGGTATATAAACCATCTCCACACATGGAGAGAGTGTTGGATCATTTTACTTTTACACATAGGTAATAAACTTTATCTCTATAGTTTCTCTCTCTACAATGTGTGTGTGCCAATCTCTCTCTCTCTCTCTCTCTCTCTCTCTCTCTCTCTCTCTCTCTCTCTCTCTCTCTCTCTCTAAATACTAGTTAAGGATTTATCATAAATCTACAGTATAATATTTTGGAAAAATATGTGTTGTTTTTATGAAAGTCTCGTATGATTATTGATTTATGGCAAGTAGTATTTTTAGTATCACGTCGGTATAGTAACGCGAAAATAAAATGACACATCATTACATCGAGTTAACAGTCATCACCATAGTATATAAAAAATTATATTTTGTATAAATAATAATTATATAGTTCCACTGTAAATAGTAATGATTTAAAACAAAAATAACTTTTAGGCCATATTATCCCGGCAACATGTCGTCGGGGATAATTTGGTGGGTAGAAGCCCGACAAAGGTTTGGCTGCAAGCTTTGGACTTTTGTCGTGTAGTGGGTGATTCATCAGCACCTGTTGAGTCTTCGGTCACTGAAGATGACTCAGATGATGTGTAGTCCTTAGGAAAAATGGAAAAAGATTATGGACGTAGCAGATTGCTGACTAATTACTTAAGCTAGCACTGGAACAATCACATCAAGGTGTTAGTGATGACGTATTGGTAAGCATTGAAGGGGTTGAAGAATGAAAAAGAATTGTAAATATAAAGAGTGAAAACAAAGCAACCCTCATTAAAACTTAGGCGAAACTGGGCTAACTCATATGCTATCGAGATCATTTTAATGAGGCTCGGTATTGAAGATAGACAACATGGACCAAGTGATGCAATGCACAACGCAACACAGCTAACTCAGATATCTCTCAAAATATATTTGTCTTAAATCACACGGAGATCAACACGTTATCTATCAGCTTACTTACTCTGAGTAAGCTGGTATTGAAAATGTGGCACTCCTCTCAGCCTCTGATCACTAAAATCCAAAATGCACGATTAAGTCTAGAACCATTTGAGATCACATCATTAATCTTATTAGGACATGATAGTCGTAGAAATACGCGTTTAGGAAAACAACGTATAATGGGCAAGTATTAAACTCGAAGATTTAGGAAAACCGACAAGTGGAATAAATTCCAAGTTCGTTCTCGAAGGAGGTGTGTGAATTAAGTGTGCCAATGTGTAAAATCAAAGTTTGGATTAGTGACGTTTTTGGGTTGAGAGAGAAATTAAAGACGAGCTACGATTACGATTACACTACGACGAATTAACGTAAAACGCGAACGTAAATACGTAAAACGTGACGAAATTTAATAATTTACCCTAAAAATTCTTAGAAAATTGCAACAAATCCTAAAAATGTAGTTAGAGTTTACAAAAAATCAAAAATCACTCAAATCTTTTATTTAATTAAATAATAATTTTTAATGCTAATTAAAGCCGAAAAAATCAATTTAATTAATAAAAAGCCCAAAATGAGATTTTTTCACTTGTAAACCTCTAAAATGACTTAACTAAATTTAAAAATATTTTTGAAAATTTTAAAATTAATTAAAACTATTTAAAAACAATTAAAAACTATTTAAACTTAAAATAATTATAAAAATTAATCTAATGACAATAAAAATATTCTAAAAATTATAAAATTCCTAAATTATTTTATTTGATCTAAGAGAAATGAAAAATTTGAAAAGCTAAATTTTAATTTTTAATAATAATATAATAATAAAATATTAATAAAAATCCAAAATTTATAAAAATTTCTAAAAAGTTGCAAAGTAGTTTATTTTAACCTAAATAATACCTAAATGAAGTTGAAATTACAAAATAGCCCTATTGGGCCTTCAAATGGGCCAAATACCCAAACAGATCTTTAATGGGCTTAGAATTGGGCCCAATAAGAAAAAGTCCTCAGAAATGGTCCAAAAGCTCCAATTAAGCTTAAAATTTGATTTTAAACACATTTTTCCAAAGGCCCAAAAGCTGAAAATAAGCTTAAGCTAGCTTATTTCAAAATAGCTTATTCTTAATGGGCTTTTGGCCCATTAAGCTATAAGCTGATGCCATAAGCTAAAATTTTACCCACGTCCTTCTCTTGACCTAATTAAGCTATTTGCAAAAAGAAACTTGAAATAAGCTCGAGGAATAAGCCTGAAATAAGCCAAAGCTCTCTTCACAGAACGACAAAATAGTCGTTTTTGAGTTCTAGACTATTTCAAGAGCTGATTCAAGTTGCTATAAGTCACAATGGCTTAACTAAGCTTAATCAACAAAAGGTTTTTCAATAAGAACACTCAATAAGCTGAAATAAGCAAAAAGCTGATTTTGAAAAAGACAAAATAGTCGTTTTCTAGTCAAAACCTAAAACTAAAAGTTGTAAACTTCCAGAATCACTTATAAGCTCAAAATATTAAGACCTATTACAAAAAATAAGTTGTTGCACATTGGAATAAGCTAGAATGAACAAGTAATAAGCTGTTGACCAATTATAACTAGCAGTGCCTAGAAGCAGGGGAAAGGAGTTCCCATTGCCTTGAATTTTTGACTTTGAATTTAAGAGAGTTTCACTTGGTTTTGTTGGACAATCAAGGCACCCTTGTGATCAGTGAATCACAAGGAGTCAATAACAAGCAAACAATCACAAAAACACCCAGCCAATCAGTGCAGTTAATTCAATTAGTTCACAGACATGGCACAGACTTGTAATAAGCAGATCTGGTGACAATAAGCTACTTTTAAGCTAGAATAAGCAGACCACAAACCACCAAATGAACACACAAGCTTAATACAACTTAATGAAGCACAGATAAACTCAATTAAAGCAATGATTGCAACTTATGAACAAGATTCAAGCATAAACAAGTCATTGATGGACAAATAACAGGCAAGAACAATGTTTGTTGAACTAATTGGCCAAATCTTAAATTTTAAACCCTCGAATCTACAAATCAGATCACTCAAACTATGTTTAATCACTTGTTAACCCTAGATATGCATATATTCTAGGTTTTCACCAAGTTTCAGTAAACAAAGACCTAAAACAAGCCAGTTATGCCATGATTTCAGATTTGATGTTACAAAGCTCATTTTTTGCAAATTTCAGACCACAAACACTTCAATAACAGATATCAACAATAGGCAGCCTTAAACAGATACTCACACATGCATAAAAACCATAAAGCAGACAATCCCAAACACCCCTTTCACTTCTTAATCAAAGATTTATCAAAGCAAAAGTGTATAACAGATTAATCTAAGCCTAATCAAGCATCATACCAACAACCCTAAGCATAATCAACAAGATTCAGGCATAAAAACAACACAAAATTCACAAAATCACTTAAAACCAAATAAATAAGCAGAAAGATGAAAGTTTGAGAATCAAACCTCCAAGATGTACATCCACACCCTGGATTGTTTGAGCTGAGGTGCTAGCAAGAACAAGCACCAGCTTCCACTGCTAAGAACAACAAACAAGCCCAGCCAAAGGCTTGAGCCTAGGTTAGCACAAATAGAGTAAAATAAGGTGACAAATGGTCAAGTCTATGTAAGACTTAGGTTCCCACAAAGAATGAATCTTCCCTTAAGGCCTCACCACCCCTTAATCAACCAAGATTAGGAGGCTATTATCACCCTTAAGCTCAAATAAGCAAGCTGTTGAACCACAAGTACTTAGCAAACCACTTGACTGATTTTTGAGATAAAAACGTATACCAACTTCCAATATTGTTTAAGCTAGTGAATTGTGACTTATGTCACTTAAATAAACACCTCAATGAACAATCCTCACCAAGGACAAGCCAAATTCTTGACTTCAGCAAGAACTAAGGGACTCACAGGCTTAAAGGCACTCTTGGACTTGTTCAAGGTTTTGTTTAAGTACAAAAACGTGACAATTAGCTACTCAATACAATAACAATCAATGGAACTGAGTTTTAAATCATAAAACAACACCACAATTTCATAAAATTCAGAAAAGGGCTTTACAAGGTTTGACAAAAGTAAAACAGAGAACAAGAACTAATGTGGTGATTCTAATGCCTTATATAGGCTACATGGAGTCCTAAGATACTAAAAAATAAAGTAGAACCCTAATTATTGAAGTTCCAAGTATGCCCTTGAGTTTTGAATTTTTGTTGACTGACTTGGACGTTTGTTGAAGGAACATGTGACCAAAGTTGTTGTTTTGTGATCTTGAGCGTCCATTTGATGCTTAGGAATAAAGCTAAGCTTTGGCACGTTGATTTGCTGCATGCTTTTTGTTTGGAGGTGAAAAGTGGGGCAGGGGAGGTATAAGGTGTCATGTGGGATGATGGTGTTGGATGTTTAAGAGTGGTTTTAGGTTTAGCTTGGTGTTAATTATGAATCTGGAGAAAATTAGAAAAAACCCCTTTGATTGCACAGGTTAATTAGACTAGGGTTTATGTGTTCTTGGCTGGGAAATTAGGTTAGTTTGATCCGGATTTAGGGGTGGGTTAAGTGTTATGGCGCCAATATTTGAATACTAATTAATAATTAGTATTAAACAGTGGTGGGGTGTGAGGTGGCATAAGGGGGTGGTGTGATTGGTGGGTTTTGTGAGTGGGGTTACGTGTCAAGAGGGGATTGGTCTAGGTAAGAACGTTTGTCTGCCATGTTTAGCCCCTCTTCTTTCTTCTTCCATTCATTTCAGTTTAAACATGCATCAACGCCCATTTCTTTTGTTAATGAAGTTTTAAAACTTCTATTTTGGCCACAAAACTTTTCACAAGGACTTGTTTTGTATTTCTTTGATATTTGAAGGACTGATCTTGCACATTTTTGAACTTTGAAAGTCTTCATGGTATGTTTGAATATAAGGAGGACCAATATCGACAATTTAGTTTTGATGAGGGACTAAACTTGCCAATTCTTCAAAGTGGAGGGTCCTTTTTACAATTTTGACAAACTTCAAGGACCAAACTTGTAATTATGAATATATAAGGGTTTAAAGTGTCAATTCTTCAATATTGGAGGACGCTTCTTGTATAATCTTCAAATCTTCAAGGTTTATTCTTGGAAAATCATCACTTGGGTTCGGTTCATTGTGCGGCTTCGTTTCCTGTGTTCGTTTTTGCTTGATTCTTGTGATCTTTTGTGATTTCCTCAATATACGTACCTAAAATACACAAGTAACAAACACAATCATATATTTGGCATTTTTGATGATATTTTATGCATTTAAGCCCATTTTGGACGATGAGACTATGTATAAAATCAATCTCATCACTCCCCCATACTAAACCATTGTCGTGCCCTCACGCAATGCTAGAATAAAGTATCGTAGCACCTCTAAAATTCATTTTTATTCTATTTATTGAATGATAAACTAGCTACACTACTACTATTACTTCTACTTACGTTTTAGACATAATGTATGATTTTCATCGCAAAATGGGACGTTTAGGTTCATAGAATAAGAACATGTGAATGCTTCGTTAGAAATAATTTCATCGTCCTCGATTTTCACCCTAATTCCATGCTAAGCGTGCAACAAGATCATTGTCATTATAAATTAGTAATGCTAACACTACTCATATGCCCTAATCACGTACTTATCCTCCCATTTTCGTAAGGTGTATCTCTTATATTTTATTTTGTCTTGAATGTTTCACGAAGATACATTGTTTGACTTATGCGATGATAGAGATTTAGGTCTAAAAATAGAGTCCTAACGGTGTAATACAGACCATCGAATTAATAACCCCTCCTAATAGACAACGATGTCAAAAAAATTAAGTCAACAAGAAGGATCGATAAACACGGTTTTATAACGGTTTTGAACAAGAGACTTATTACCAAGACTTTATACGCCCCCTAACGGAAGGGCCTTATTATCAAAGGTTTACCTCCATCTTTTATTCAACTTCGCCATGAAGCTTTTATTATGACTTCGGACTTGCCTTGCCTTTTATTATCCTCCTCATCGGTGGTTTTATTATGGCCAAAGACGTATATCCTCACGCTAAGGCGAATTTTGGATCTTTAAAGCTTCAAAGATTAAGGCTTGATTCACTTTCGATTTTGCATAGATTTTTCGGCCTTGTGAGCTTCAAATTGGTTGCTTGATTTAGGTGAGCACTTGAAATCTTATTATTGGGTGAAGCTTTTGATTATTCGGGTTGCCAATACTTCAAAATCGTGACGCTGGCGATACCTTAATGTCTTCCCAATTTAATTACATGGAAGCTACTAGAAAAGACTAGAAACCAACAATCAAGACTAAACCGCTAAGTAAATACTTATTAAGCAAAAATTATTTACAAGCGAAGGGAGAATAAGCAAACAACGAGAACACATGAGTTTTTGAAAGAATACGAGTACTATATGTTTAGCATAGTAACTTATAATTAACTTTATCATTTTTCGTCCTCATTTAAGAGACTTAGCCTAATATAAAGTTAAGGAATCAAAGCTAAGTGCTCAACACGCACGGTCGAGTCAAAAATTACTCTTATTCTCGCCATCAGAAAATCCACATTCGTATCTTCAAACACTTATAAAACATGAGAAATTTTTAAAAATTTGGCCATTTTTAGCTATATTTTGCAACAAAACGATAAACAAAAAGATAAACTTTAGAAAGCGTGAAGGTTTGGAAGGCAAGTATCTATTCACCCCCCATACTAAAGTTAAACATTGTCCTCAATGTTTCGAGTCTAAGGGTAGGATACCCCCATACTAGAGACGTAGTCGAATGCTTAATCTAGAATGGAAAGGGTGTAACTGTTAAATTAATAGCCGTTTATGAAGTGTGCTAAAAACCTAAGGTCAGAACATATAAGGATATATCAAATGGATATCGAGAAATTCTTCAAAGCAAATGATCGAGTGCTCACGTAAAACGAACACGAGAGGCTCCAATATTGAAGATAATGATCATCTAAAAACCACATATCACAAACAAACACGGAACAAAGGTTGGAAGGGCACAAATGCTCTCATTAGGTTAATTAAAAAGCAATAATATTTAAATGGATAAGCATGGGAACTCCCCCACGAGGCACCTTGTTTTTTATAACCGAGTCAAAAGCTCGACTCGAATCCCCGTAAATGTGATCATTTAGGGATTATCTTGGTTCGGTCATTTTTGGTGGGGCTTACATGATAAACAAGGCCCAAAAACAACCGGTATTAAAGACTAAGTCCTTTGATGGTGCAAAATACCGGGATCGAAGATGGCGTTCTCGTTTTCATTGGATAAACAAATCAACGCCACTTCAACACGTGCCAACACAAACCTAAAGTAATGGAAGTAATGTTTCTACTTCTAATTCGTTTACGGTTTTGAATACTGATGATGATGTTTTGGTTGATAAGGGTAAAAACACTATTGTTAATGATAGCGATAGTGAGGAAGTTGATGAAGCAATTGATATGTTGGAGGAGATTCCTCGTGTTACTAATCCGGAAGGGGCAAGCAGTCCTGTTACTAATGTTTTTAATGTGTAACATTGCCTCATGGAATATTCGTGGTTTGAACTTCTCTCCTAAACAAAAAGAAGTTCGAAATGTGATTTTTGAAAATCAACTTGCGGTTTGTGCTATCTTGGAATCTCATGCTAGTGATGCTAAGCGTGTCAAGCTTTGTTCGTTCGTTTTTCGGAATTGGGACTGGATTTCTAATGGTAGTATGTGCTCGAAAGGGTCGAGTATTATTTTAGGTTGGAACAGGAATGATGTAGATGTTACGGTCATTACTCAAGATGATCAATCCATTCATGCTCGTGTTTGGATTAAAGCTTCTAAAGAGAAGGTTTTTTGTTCGTTTATTTATGCTCACAATCATTATATTCATCGTCGAATGCTTTGGTAGAATCTTGGAATGCATATTGTTTATATCCGTAATCGCCCTTGGTGTTTATTGGGTGACTTTAATGCTGCTCTAATGCTTGATGATAGATTGATGGGCTCATCGTCTATTGATATTTCTATGCGCGATTTTAAGGAGTGTGTAGATAATATTAAAGTCATGGACGTTCAAAGTTCAGGGCTTAAGTTTACTTGGACTCAAAAACCTAGAGGAGGCATTGGGGTTCTGAAGAAATTGATCGTGTTATGGCTAATCTTGAGTTTTTTGATGTGTTTCCAGGTGGTCATGTGATTTTTCAGCCCTATCGTATTTCAGATCACGCCCCTGCTGTTATATGTCTTCCTATTGTTAATTGTCTGAAGCCTAAGCCGTTTAAGTTGGCTAATGTTCTTATTCAGAATAAAGGTTTTCTTGATGTGGTTAATGATGGCTGGAGTAAGGAGGTTAGTGGGTTTCATATGTATAAGGTTGTTCTCAAGCTGAGACATATGAAGAAAGCTTTTCGGAAGCTTCTCTATGATGGTGGGAACTTACATAAGAATGTTGTTCGGCTTCGTCATGAGCTTGATACGGTTCAGCGTGATTTGGATTCTGACCCATTTAATTCTACTCTTCGTGATGAAGCTGCTATTTATTTGAATGCGTATCAGGATGCGGTGTTATTAGAAGAATCTTTTCTAAGGCAGAAGGCGAAAGTGGATTGGCTTCGGGATGGTGACGTTAATTCTGCTTTTTTTCCATAAGTCTGTTAAGAATCGTATAAAGAGAAGCCGTATTGATGTTGTTTCTAATGCGGAGGGTGTGATTTTTCAGAATGAGGAAGTCACGAATGCGTTTGTCTCTCATTATGAGGTGTTTCTTGGGCAAGCTGCTGTAGTTGAGCCTATTTGTATTGATAACCTTTTCGTGAATAGGCTTGCTGATATGGAGGCTTTACATATGGTTCGTGATATTAGTAATCAAGAGATTAAGGATGATTTATTCTCCATGGGAAATGATAAATCTCTTGGGCCAGATGGGTACACTGCTGCATTCTTTAAGGCGTCATGGAATATTATTTCTCATGATTTCATGCTGGCTATTCGGGAATTTTTTGTCAATAGGAAGCTTCTTAAGGAGCTTAATCATACTATTATTGCTCTTCTTCCTAAGGTTGACTCGCCTTCTAGAATTAATGATTTCAGACCAATCTCGTGTTGTAATGTGTTGTTTAAATTCATTAGTAAGATAATTGCTAATCGTATTAAAGATAGCTTGAAGATGTTGGTGAGTTATAATCAGTCTGCGTTTGTTCCGGGTAGAAATATTGCGGATAATATTTTACTTACTCAAGAGTTTTTTTTTTGGTAAAGGGTTGCCCCGGTAAATATATTAACCAAAAAAACGTTGAAGTACAAAGGAATGTGGCTAAGATACCACATTAACCACAAGCTACAGGCAGCTTGTTAACAGAAGGAAATAAAACACCAAAACCTAATACATACTTCTACTAATAGACATAAAAGCAACATTAGCAAAAGCTATCAAGAAAAATTCTTGAAACCATGCGACCAACGCACCATACCAGCAGCAACATAAAGAGAGCAAAAGATCCAAGTAAGGCCGCCTCCTTAAAAAACCTTTACGAGAAAACCCAATGGGAAAAACCCCGCAAAGGGAAAAAGAGTACGACCCTTACCCAGCACTCCCATCAGGATCAATACACACCTTAGGGATTTTCCAATCTTCAAGAATCACTAGAGACACTAAAGAAATCTTCTTGAATTTAAAAGTGAGAAGCTTGAGCCGAACCGTATCACAAACTGAAGTCACAAGCTTAGCAACCGTCAAAGACTTCTTGTTAAAAACCCTATTATTTTGCTCTCTCCAAATGAAGTAGACCGAAGCTGCTAACACAACCCGAGCAATGATACTAACAACCGAACACCCCTTAGCTAAGGGTCTAATAAACTCCACAATATCAATCATACGCGGAGAAATATGGTGCATACCACACCTCCCACGCAATTGTAACCAAACCTGTGTAGAATAAGAACACTAAAAGAAAAGATGATTATGCGAGTCAAGGACCTGATTACACAAGGGGCACTTAAGCAACGAAAGATCAACATGAGGCCCAACATCCCATTGCTTAAGGCGGTCTTGCGTTTTCAATTTCTGCTTCAGAACTAACCACATATGAATCGCATGTCTCGGAATACACTGCGGAAACCAAACGACATGAAACCAAGTAACATTAGTCGACCTCATACGTATAGACTCCCATGCGACAGCCACAGAAAACGGACGATTAATCCCATTATAGTCCCGCGAAACCATATTATCACTACGATTATCACTAAGCATTGGAACCGGTATAGAAACAATATTCGGGAATCGATCATACCAGTCCATCGGCCATCTCCATGCTCCATTCATAATAAGATCCCTTACCTTGTCCGATAAAGCAAAACCTGAACGATTAATATGTCTAACAGAAATAGTATCCCGAATTGGGCATTCATTAGCCCATTTATCAAACCACATAGAAGTATCTCTACCATCATGAATTTGGTGCCAAAAAACGGTCGAATAATACTCTGAAGCTGAAGAAGCTTACGCCAACTCCAACTAACATCACCAATACATGGAACATCCCAGAAACTTCTATCTTTCAATTTATATTCATAAATCCAACGCACCCATAGAGACTCTCTTTTAGAAAGAATACTCCATACATGCGACGTCATTAGAGCTGCGTTAAATTCATCCAACCTACGTATACCCAGACCACCTTCAATCAGAGGCTTACAAACAGTGTTCCAGGCTACTTTAGCTTTACCCCGCTTCATCTCTCCTTGACACCACAAGAAACCACGCATAATCTGCTCAAGCTCATAGATAACTCTAGCAGGAAGAATAAATACAGACGCCCAGTAAATATGCATTGACGAAAGAACAGAACGAATAAGTTGCACTCTCCCTGCAAGAGAAAGAAACTTATTCCGCCAATCATTAACCCTATTTTCAAGCTTCTCAACCAAAATTTTACAATCACGATACCGAAGCCCTGAGGAAATAAGGGGAACACCAAGGTATCTAACAGGTAAAGTTCCTTCCGCAAATGGCGTGAGAGTAAGAATAATAGATTTAATCCCACTAGGCACATTACAAAAATAAGCAGTACTCTTAGGAATACTAGGCACCAACCCAGAGGCATTATTGAACTCCTCCAAAGTATCCAATATAACAGAGACAGAATCCAGATGACCCCTAGCGAATAAGAACAAATCATCAGCAAAACAAAGATTTACTATCCTCTGCTTCTCACAATGATGATGATAACGAAAATCCGCAGCTACAGCCACCTTTCTTTGTAACATGAGAGTTAAAACTTCCATAACAAGAGTAAATAAATAAGGATATAAAGGACCCCTTGTCGCAGCCCCCGTTTACCATTAAACCAACCATACAAATTACCATTAATACAAACCGAATAAGATGTGGTAGAAACACAACTCATTATCCAATTGATCATAGTTAGATGAAAACCAAACCCAACAAGAATACCTCGAAGAAAAACCCAATCCACCGTGTCATAAGCTTTCTGAATGTCAATCTTAAACGAACATCTAGGTGGGCCAAATTGACGATGGTAGTTTCTCATTAACTCTTGCGTAAGGAGAATATTATCTGAAATCCTTCTTCCCGGGACAAACGCATATTGATTAACACTCACTAAATCACCAAGGTCACCTTTAATGCGATTAGCAATAATTTTGCTAATACATTTAAAACTAACATTACAACATGATATAGGACGATAATCATTAATAGTACTCGGCGTAGAAACCTTAGGGATTAAAGCAATAATAGTATGATTAACTTCCCGAAGCAATTTACCATTACGAAAAAAATCCTGAATAGCACACGTGAAAGTATCACCCACCGTATCCCACGCCTTTTTGAAAAAGGCAGCAATGTAACCATCAGGAACTGGAGCTTTATCATCACACATGGAAAACAATGCACTTTTTATCTCCGCAGCAGACACCAACCGAATCATGGATAACGCCTTGGAACCATCAAGAGTATTAGTAAACATATTATGAGTATCAAGAGGAATAGGAATACCTTCCATGCCAAGGAAATTCTCATAATGAGAAACAAATGCAGTCGAAACCGCTCCAGCTTCATGAACCACATTAGACATATCCTTAACCATATCAATCCTATTTCGAGCATTTTTACTTTTGACAATGTTATGAAAATACGCAGAATTAGAATCCCCCGCTTCCAACCACTGGATCTTAGATTTCTGCCTCAAAAAACGTTCCTCATCCAGAACAGCTTCCTTGAACGCAAGTAATAAATGAGCAAGATCCTCCCGAATTGACGAATTAGATGGATTTAGATCAATGGCTTTTTGAATCTCATCTAATTCATCACGAAGCAGATTGACACGCGTATGCAAATTACCTTGATCATGCAACAGTTTCCGAAACGGAGTTTTAAGACCCTTAAGCCTTTTAACCATTTGAAACATTGCACAACCATGAACCTCTAAATTCCAGCCATTCATAACGATCTCCTAAAACCTTTCCTTATGAACAAGAAATATACAAAATTTAAAAGGCTTAGGTTTAGGTTTAGACACCGTAGGTAAACGAAGCACACATGGGGAGTGATCCGATATCCGATAAGGCTGAAAGATAGCAAAAGAACCAGGAAACTCAACCATAAACATCGTATTAGACATAATTCTATCAATCTTTTTAAGTATGCCATCCTCTCCCTGTGGCTTCTCATTCCATGTGAAATGAAAGCTTGTTGCATTAACATCAGTGACTTCCATACTCCGTACACAATCTTTAAATTCACGCATAGCAATATTAGGACGATACCCACCACATGAATGATCTTCAAGATTAAGCGCAGCATTAAAATCACCAAGAACAACCCAAGGTTTATCCCGCATAAAAGAAGCATGAGCAGTAAGATTACTCCACAAAACACGTCTATCTTGGTAAGCATTATCCGCATAAACAAAAGAACAAAAAAAATGTTCTATTATCCAAACGAGTATTGATTTGACAGTGCATAAGCTGATTCGTAAGTGACAAAACCATAACATCCACATTATCATCATTCCAACCAAGAATAATACGCGTACCTTTAGAACATATTCCCCCATTAGACGTCCACTTCCAACGACGACATATTTTCTTGCAAACATAAAAAACACATGTAGCATCCACATGAGTCTCTAGCACAACACACACACTAAGATTATTCTCATTAACAACCTGACGACCCTCCTTTTGTTTAGGGGACTGGTTCAAGCCCCTTATGTTCCACGAGGCGATACTAAACATTTAAAACATTATGATCAGGAGTGCTTGCCCCTGTTGCTGGTTTCATAATATTAAGCGACTCATCGTAGATATTTTCTATAAACTCATCTTCATCCGCTTCCTGCTCACCACCAGACAGCGCCGAGAAAGCATTTGAAGTAGAAACATCAATAGTAGTTTTACCTTTATCAATAACTCGTAGTGAGCTTGTATTATTATCAGAACCAGTATCCAAATTCGTCTGTTTATTCAAACGTCCTCCATTGTTCGAACCAGAAGTCGAAGCTTTCGGTTTATAATTAAATTCTTTAGTCATATTAAACCCCTTAGCCACAGAAACACCTCTTGGAATAATATTGTTATTCTTTTTGTTGTTTCGTTTTCTATTTACCACTTGCTGAAATCCATCTTTATCCACATTAGAGTTACTCGCTCCATCATTTGTTTCACCCGTAGTTTTAGATACGACAACAACTCTTTTAGGGCAAGTACTCAACGTATGACCAAAACACTTACATGTGTCACAACGTGGAGGCTTCCACTCATACTCAACCTGAATAACTTCTTTCGTATAATCATACCCTTCAAGAGCTGGGATTCCAACAGTAACGGACTCAAAAAAATCATTATTTGCATCAACCTCAATAAGACATCTAGCAAAGCTACATCGACCCCAAGAATCCTTACACATAGTACTCGTATAAGAATCTAGCATAACTGGTCTGCCAAGATAGCTAGCAATGAAACTCAAGCCCTCCTCAACAAACACTTGTAGTGGAATATCATGGAGTTTAACCCAAACCGGCACCTTAGTTAATTCCTCCTTCTTAGGACTTGTTTTTACCGACCATTTCTTAAGAATGATATGTGAGTTTTTGATCATCCATGGACTGCCCTCTAGAACCGCTTCCACTCCAGCAAGTGTATCAAATTTGAAAAAGAAAAACCCTTTCTCATTCATCATAATCTTACTTATCCCGTGTTTAGCCCAATTACTTTTAACAAAGTATTCCACCACCGGAAAACTAAGCCTTTTCCCAATAAAATATCCATATAACATATTCTCATACCTAGAATTCATTTTAGCCACAACCTTTCTTGGTATAGAAATATTGACACCATCGAACACCTTATCAGCCACACGATGTCCAAACTCAGAACTTCCATTAGGTTTCGGGGGCATAACACCTGCATACGTATTAGAAGTATTCAATGGGTGAGACCAGAATACATCATCAACCTTACTCGTATTCACAGGTGGCTCAACCCCGTCAACCTCAGCATCCAATAGTTTAGAAACCATCGGAGTTGACATGCTTATAAAATTGTCACCAATGTCAACCGTACTCGGCAATGCGACTCCACTAGGTTGTCTTTTAGTAACGAACTAATCAAGAAGAGATGACGAAATCAACTGCAATATTTTATCTTTAGCTAGAATCTCCGCCTCATACTTACACAGCAAGTCAATGATCTCCTTCGATCGCACAGCCGACACCAAAGACCAGCAACCATGTTTCATCTTAATCTCATAAGCAAACATACCTACCTCTTGAACCGTGTTCAACGTAACCCCTAGCAACAACAAAACTTCCGACAAGGTACACTGTTGCATACCATTGATAGTGGCAGCATTAGTAACCTCGTCTTCTTTAGAATACACCGACTCCATGCAGACCAGTAACAAAGAAACCCTAAACCGAACTCAACCACTAAACCTTAAAAAAAACCTAATAAAAAAACGAGACACCCACGAATCAATCGAATCACCAGTGACCAATTATTATCACAAGCGAACAATTAACCAATTATCACAAAGAGAACCACGTCACCCTCAATCGGTATTAATATAGGAAAAGAACCGACAAAAAACAAAAGCTGTCCACAATTGACCAAATAAAAACAATAGACGACAAGAATTAAAAGTACGAGACACCTAATAGCTGTCCCCAATTGACCAAATAAAAAAACGTGTTTAGACCAATAAAAAACACGAATTGTTATATGATTTCATGAAGAATCAAGCTAGAAAAAATGAATCGTTAAAAAAAAGGATTTCTGTCGCCATACTTGTTTCTAGGGTTTTTTTTTTGAGTTGATGCATAATTTTCATCTTGATCGTGGTCCTGCTAGATGTGCTTTCAAGGTTGATATTCAAAAAGCCTATGATACGGTTGATTGGGGTTTTCTCTAAAAGATTCTGTTGGAGTTTGGGTTTCATATTCGTATGGTCAGTTGGATCATGGAGTGTGTTTCTTCTACATCGTTTTCGATTAGAATCAATGGTTCCCTTCATGGTTTCTTCAAGGGGAAAAGAGGTCTTCGTCAAGGAGATCCTTTGTCTCCTTATTTATTTACTTTATCGATGGAAATTTTGACTCTCATTCTGAGGCAGAGGGTTCTTAATGCGGATTCTTTTACGTTTCATCCGTATTGTTCCAAATTGGAGCTCATAAACCTTTGTTTTGCAGATGATCTTTTTCTTTTTTCACATGGTGATGTTCATTCTACGAGGGTGATCATGGAGGCTTTGGACGAGTTTAGAGGTGTCTATGGGTTAGTGCCTAGCATGCCTAAGAGTACGGCTTATTTCTGCAATGTCCTTAATTGTGTTAAACTGTCCATCTTGCACATTCTTCCGTTTGAAGAGGGTAAACTGCCAGTTAAATATCTGGGAGTTCCTCTTGTTTCTTCTCGGTTGATGATTAGAGATTTTAAGGATTTGATTGAGAGGGTTCAAGCTAGGGTTGATAGTTGGAAGAATAGGTTTTTATCGACTGCTGGTAGAATACAGCTTATTCAATCCGTGCTTGGTTCATTACATGTATTTTGGGCTTCGGTCTTTGTTCTTCCTACTCAAGTCTTACTTGATATAGAACAAATTATGAGGGGTTTTCTTTGGTCTCAAGGTAAGCTTAGAAGAGGTCAAGCGAAAGTTGCATGGGAGGAGGTTTGTCTTCCAAAGGTTGAGGGAGGCCTCGGTATTCGTCGTTTATTTTGTTTCAACATTGCTTTGATGGTGTCTCATATATGGAATCTTGTTAACAAAAAGGATTCTTTATGGGTGAAGTGGATTCACTCGTATAAGCTTGCAACGCGTAACTTTTGGAGTATTCCTATTCGTGGCAATATGACATGCGGGTGGAGGAAAATTCTTCAGATTCGCCCAATTATTCGTGAGTTTTTTCGATCTAAAGTGGGTGATGGTAAGTCGATTTCAGCTTGGCATGATAACTGGTGTGATGTGAGTCCCCTTACTGGCTTCATTTCTAATCGGAGTATTTATAGTGCGGGTTTCAATCAAGCGACCACTCTTAGTGGGATTGTTTCGAATGGTACGTTTATTTGGCCTAATCAATGGTATAATTCTTATCCTATGCTGCATAATATTGCTCCTCCTATTTTTAATAATGAGGTGCGAGATAGTGTGGTTTGGAGGGACTTCGAAGGTGTTGTAAAGCCCTTTTCGGTTTCGTCTGATTGGAATTCTATTCGAGCGCGTGGTAATAAGGTTGACTGGGTGCATTGTGTTTGGTTCACGGGGTGTATTCCTTGCCATGCTCTTAATTTGTGGTTGATTATTCATCGTCGTTTGAAGACTCAAGACAAGATTAGAGTATGGGATAACGTTGCCATTATAAATCGTGTTTGTTCTTTATGCGAAAGACAAGAGGACTCTCATGAACACCTATTTTTTGAATGTCCTTTTTCTATGCAGCTTTGGCGTCAGGTTCGGGATTATTCGGGTCTCATTAGCTCGAATTGGTCCATTTACAGCCTTATACAAGACATTATTCCTTTCGCAATGAGGAGAAGTTCAAAGATCATATGTGCTAAGCTTGTACTGGCAGCAATGGCGTATTATGTTTGGCAGGAACGTAATAATAGGCTTTTTAGAAGCAATAAGAGGTCAGTCGATCAAGTTGTTGTTTGCATTATTGATTCGGTGAGGATGAAGCTTGTTTCTTGTCGTTGGAAATCATCGAGAGCAACTCTGAACATCAAGCGTTTATGGAAGATAGACTCTATGATTATTCAGGATTAACTCTTAGGGGTTTTTCCTTATGTCTTGTTAGATGGTTTTTCCCTATTGGTGTTATTGTTTGTGTAATAGGTTTTGATAACTTAGTGGGTTGTATCTCGGTTTAGGTAGTGGTTGTTTGAGCTCTGGCTCAAGGTTAATGTGGTACTTCTGCCACATTCCATTGGATTTATTGACTTTGGGTGATTAATATATTTTACCGGGGAATGGTTCCCTTTTACCCAAAAAACCCAAAGGGTTTAAAGAAAATAGATGAGAAGAAATAGAAGGGTGGGACAATGGGTAAGTCACAAAAACCATGAGCTACTCGAGGTAGACTCGCACCAATCAAATAGAAAGATTTTCCATTTATTGCATCGGTGGAAGACCGAGATTTCCCTTTATAAGCAATTCCGGGATCAAATATCTCGTTCTCGGTGGAGAAAGGGAAGGGAACATAAGGGGCTTCCCCCACACTAGATCCACACAAAGCATCGTCAAAAGGAGAAGACGAGCTTGTAGCACTCAAAACACGAGGTGATGACGGAGTTAGCATAGTAGAAAAATCTTTTAAATCTAATTCAAAATTTTTTCCTTTTTCATCTTTTAAACTCTCCTTATGAAAACCCGACTTGATTATGTCAAAAATATTTGGTGTTTCTAAAATGATGTTAGTCACACTAACAATTCTCACATTTGAAAACCGTTTTGGTTTTGGTGGTGGTAAGTTCTCAAAACGTTTGTCGACAAAGAAAACCTCCCCATCGGGGTCCACATATTCATCATCCGAAGAATCATTTGTGATTGGAGACGTAGGCTTAACACTCTTAACCTCCACCGGTGGAGAGGATGGAAAATCGTTTCTATAATCAACTCCTAAAATTCTTTTTGAAAGTCTTTTGCAAATGTTTTTGATGGGATTAACATTGTTCAAAGACGTGATAGAATACACATGAGAAAGCGTGGAGTTTTGAGTTGCATTTATGACGAGTTCTTCCTCATTGAAACGTAGAGTGATTTTCCTAGCATGCACATCGATAAGTGCTCTCGAGGTATCCAAAAATGATCGACCTAAAATTAGAGGAACTTTAGGATCGATGGGAATGTCAACAACGATAAAGTCCACGGGATAGCAAAACTTTCCAACTTTCACGAAGACGTCTTCGGCTAATCCACAAGCTAGAATCATAGAATGATCGGCCATCTCGATTGACATTCTTGAAGGAGTGAGATTAGGAAGATTGAGCGACTTAAAAATATCAAGAGGCATCAAATTTATACTAGCACCAAGATCGGCCAAGGCGTAGCATTCCTCCATATCTTGTATTGCACATGGTAAAATTTACCGGGATCACCGACTTTTGAGGTATGCGGCTGAGAAAAACCGAAGAATAACTAGACGATTTTTGCAATTTCTCTTTGTTATTCAACATACTTTTGAAGTTTGTGGCAAATCGAGGCATCATGACCAAGGCGTCAGCAAAACTTATATTAAAATGCAAGTCACGAAACATTTTCATAAAAAGTTCAAATTGATAATTATTTCGTTCTTGTGCCTTTTCCTTGTTCCGTATTGAAGGGTAAGGTAAGGGTGGTGTGGGTTGGGGCATAGGCAACGGCCTTGGAATCTCGGGTTCCACTAATTGTATTGATTCAACCGTAGGTGTGGTTTGAGCGGTACTTCGTGGGCTTGCAATTTGCTCCTTTTCCACCACCACCTCGGGCTCTTTCTCTATTTCCTTCTCCGTAGAAGTACTTGGATGAGAAATGGGTTCTTTGAAAGTTTTACCACTACGCGTAGTAATAACCTTCAATTCTCCTTTCGAGTTTACGATGGTATCACTAGGAAGACCACCCGAAGAAGAAGGTTTACACATGATAGCTTCAAACATTTTTCCCATTCGATCTTCAAACTTAGATTGCCTAGCATCCGCTTTTAACAACTCTTGCTTAATTTCATGTTGACCTTGCTCTATTTTTTATTGATTTTGTTGGAGACGTTGAACATTTCCTTCCATTTTATTAGCATCATTTTTCAATTCATTAGCAAGTTCATTTTTAAGTTCGTTTTTCAACTCGGATCTTAAGCTAATTATCTCACGTTGCAGGTTATCAAACTTAGCATCGTTTGCCTTTGCATATTCTAAAAATTCTCCATTAAGATTTTTAGTGTGAGCATTTTGAAAACCTTGAGTAGTGTTTTGAAAATCACGGTTTTGGTTTTGGTTTGAAATTTTCCCATTTACACTTTTGTAATTACCCTTGTTGAAGTTACGTTGATTTCCTTGGTAAGCACCATTTTGATTGTTGTTTCGATAGTTTTTAGCATTTTGATTTTGTGGAGCTTGATTTGGGCGGGAACCTTGGCAATTTTGGTTATAAGTTCTCGTGGCTACATAATCATTCGAAGTGTTACCATCCGCGGTAATGCACTCGGAAAAATCATGAGCTCCACCACACGAAATACAACTCTTGGCAACCGCTTTAACCGAAGCGGAATTCAAGGCATCTTGTGCTTTCCAAGGAGTCATAAGATTCAAAAACCTATCGAAAAACCGATTCTTCTCATTTGCTTCATCTTGCAAGGCACTCATGTAACGAGACGAAGATGACGAACCCATAGTCGCAACACACGGTGTGTTACGAGGGCTATAAACCTTAGACCTATTCTCAATGATTTTTAAAGCCTCATCGGTCGTTTTACACAAAAATTTACCACCCGCGGCGGCATTTAAGTAATCTCGTTCATGATCACTAAGCCCATTATAAAAAGTGTCAATTTGATGCCATTCGGGAAAATCATGGTGTGGACATTCATGTAAAATTTCTTTAAACCTTTCCCAAGCCATTGAAAAACTCTCATTAGACCTTTGAGTAAATCGTGAAATCTCGTTTTTCAAATATGTTGTTTTAGATGGTGGAAAAAATTGATTAACAAACTTAGAAACGAGATCACCCCACGTCAAAATCGAATTTGGGGGTTCTTTCTCGAGCCATATCTTGGCAAGTCCATCTAACGAGTATGGAAACAACATCATCTTAATGGCATCGTGGGGTACATCCTTAAACTTGCTTGTCGCGGTGAGACGATTGAATTGCCTAATGTGATAATGTGGGTTGTCTTTTTCATGTCTGCGTAACTTTTTGGCTAGAAGCATAGACATTAAACCCGTCTTGATCTCGAAGTTCTCCGCAAGGATGACGGGAATCATAATGGCCTCTCCAAAACCCTCGGTGGGTGCTTGAAGCAACTCCATCATAATACGATTAGCCATGATAACTTCTTGTTCTACAATAGGTTCCTCACTTGGAGTCTCCTCACTAGAAGGTGTTGGTGTGTTTTCCTTTCGATTACGACGTTTACGTGCACGTCTTGCTTGGTTCCGAGTTTGTATAAACGTCACGTACAACGTGGGGATGAGCAAAGAAGATTCTTTTTGGTGTTTTTATTTTTTTCAATTTTTTTGGATTTTTGAATGTTTTTACTTTTTTTTGGATTTTGGAATTGTATTAAGTAGACAAAAATCTACAAATCTCCTCCTTAATCAAATCTCTTGATTAAAGAAGCCTCGAGGAATGAAAACGATCACGTGAAGTGAACGCCTCCGATGACTTTAGAACGTTGGTGGAACACCAAAACGTTCAAGAGGGTTTAATCAAATGAAACCAAGAAAATATATATATATGTAGATAATACTTTGGGCGGTAAAACTCTCGATTAGCTTTCAATCTCAAAATACTCACAAGCAAGCGGGGAAACGAGGCGGCGCGAAGCACTTAAAAGCCTTTTTCCTTAGGGTATATTTTATAATACCCGCCTTATACCCACCTTATAGTTTGTATTTTTCAAAATCGAGCTTCACGAAAGTATTTATCTATTTTTGCCTTTTCTTTCTTATTTGAGATTCGAATACAATGATTGAGTAATGACCTCCCAACCAAGGTTGTGTTTTCACACTTTTGGAGAACTTGTGAATTTATTATTCTACGTATACAATATAGTAAAAGTATTCACACAAAAAACGAAAAACTGATAATACGTATTAGTAGAGTGCTACTAATACCAATAGATATTATGGCTATATATAAAAACAACAATTGTTCAAATCAAAACATAGCACGCCTCCCCGGCAGCGCCGCCAAAATTGATGTAGTGTTTTTACTACTCTTTAGGAAAAGAGAGCAAAATAGGGAAAGTATTAAGTGTCGGTTTAGGAAATCCAAGCACTAATGGCCAATGAAGTTCAAGTTCGTTTTCCAAGGAGGCAAGTGCGTTGTGTTAAGAGATGATTAATGGTTTGTGATGATATTTATGAGAAATGAAAAGAAGAAAAGAGATTAGAAGAGAATGACGGTTAGGATTATGAATTAAACTAAGACGGATAGTTGTACACGTAAAACTGTAAAAAGTGACAAAATTAAAAATTTACCCTAAAAATTCCTAGAAAATTGCAACAAATCCTAAAAAATGTAATTAGAGTTTACAAAAAATCAAAAATTACTCAAACCTTTTATTTAATTAAATAATACTTTTTTAATGCTAATTAAAGCCCAAAAATCAATTTAATTAACAAAAAGCCCAAATGAGTTTTTTCACTTGTAAACCTCTAAAATGACTTAACGAAATTTAAAACTATTTTTAAAAATTTTAAAATTAATTAAAACTATTTAAAAACAATTAAAAACTATTTAAACTTAAAATAATTATAAAAATTAATCTAATGACAATAAAAATATTCTAAAATAATAAAATATTAATAAAAATCCAAAATTTATAAATAATTCTAAAAAGTTGCATACTAGTTTATTTTAACCTAAATAATACAAAAATGAAGTTGAAATTACAAAAATACCCCTATTGGGCCTTCAAATGGGCCAAATACCCAAACAGATCCTTGATGGGCTTAGAATTGGGCCCAATAAGTAAAAGTCCTCAGAAATGGCCCAAAAGCTCGAGTTAAGCTTAAAATTTGATTTTAAACGCAATTTTCCAAAGGCCCAAAAGCTGAAAATGAGCTTAAGCTAGCTTATTTCAAAATAGCTTATTCTTAATGGGCTTTTTGGCCCCATAAGCTAAAATTTTACCTACGTCCTTCTCTTGACCTAATTAAGCTATTTGCAAAAAGAAACTTGAAATAAGCTCAAGGAATAAGCCTGAAATAAGCCAAAGCTCTCTTCACAAATCGACCAAATAGTCGTTTTTGAGGTCTAGACTATTTCAAGAGCTGATTCAAGTTCCTATAAGTCAAAAATGGCTTAACTAAGCTTAATCAACAAAAAGTTTTTCAATAAGCACACTCAATAAGCTGAAATAAGCAAAAAGCTGATTTTGAGAAAGACAAAATAGTCGTTTTCTAGTCAAAACCTAAAACTAAAAGCTGTAAACTTCCAGAATCACTTCTAAGCTCAAAATATTAAGACCTATTACAAAAAATAAGTTGTTGCACATTGGAATAAGCTAGAATGAACAAGTAATAAGCTGTTGACCAATTATAACTAGCAGTGGCTAGAAGCAGGGGAGAGGAGTTCCCACTGTCTTGACTTTTTGACTTTGAATTTAAGAGAGTTTCACTTGGTTTTGTTGGACAATCAAGGCACCCTTGTGATCAGTGAATCACAAGGAGTCAATAACAAGCAAACAATCACAAAAACACCTAGCCAATCAGTGCAGTTAATTCAATTAGTTCACAGACATGGCACAAACTTGTAATAAGCAGATCTGGTGACAATAAGCTACTTTTAAGCTAGAATAAGCAGACCAAAAACCACCAAATGAACACACAAGCTTAATACAACTTAATGAAGCACATATAAACTCAATTAAAGCAATGATTCCAACTTATGAACAAGATTCAAGCATAAACAAGTCATTGATGAACAAATAACCGGCAAGAACAATGTTTGCTGAACTAATTGGCCAAATCTTGAATTTTAAACCCTCGAATCTACAAATCAGATCACTCAAACTACATTTAATCGCTTGTTAACCCTAGATATGCATATATTCTAGGTGTTCCCCAAGTTTCAGTCAACAAAGACCTAAAACAAGCCAGTTATGCAATGATTTCAGATTTGATGTTACAAAGCTCAATTTTTGCAAATTTCAGACCACAAACACTTCAATAACAGATATCAACAATAGGCAGCCTTAAACTGATACTCACACATGCATTAAAACCATAAAGCAGACAATCCCAAACACCCCTTTCACTTCTTAATCAAATATTTATCAAAGCAAAAGTGTATAACAGATTAATCCAAGCCTAATCAAGCATCATACCAACAACCCTAAGCATAATCAACAAGATTCAGGCATAAAAACAACACATACAATAGAAAATTCACAAAATCACTTAAAACCAAATAAATAAGCAGAAAGATGAAAGTTTGAGAATCAAACCTCCAAGATGTACAACCACACCCTGGATTGTTTGAGCTGAGGTGATAGCAAGAACAAGCACCATCTTCCACTGCTAAGAACAACAAACAAGCCCAACCAAAGGCTTGAGCCTAGGTTAGCACAAATAAGTAAAATAAGGTGACAAATGGTCAAGTCTATGCAAGATTTAGGTTCCCACAAGGCCTGAATCTTCCCTTAAGGCCTCACCACCCCTTAATCAACCAAGATTAGGAGGCTATGATCACCCTTAAGCTCAAATAAGCAATTTGTTGAACCACAAGCACTTAGCAAACCACTTGACTGATTTTTAAGATAAAAACGTATACCAACTCGCAATATTGTTTAAGCTAGTGAATTGTGACTTATGTCACTTAAAGAAACACCTCAATGAACAATCCTCACCAAGCACAAGCCAAATTCTTGACTTCAGCAAGAACTAAGGGACTCACAGGCTTAAAGGCACTCTTGGACTTGTTCAAGGTTTTTTTTAAGTACAAAAACGTGACAGTTAGCTACTCAATACAATAACAATCAATGGAACTCAGTTTTAAATCACAACACAACACCACAATTTCATAAAATTCAGAAAAGGGCTTTACAAGGTTTGACAAAAGTAAAACTGAGAACAAGAACTAATGTGGTGATTCTAATGCCTTATATAGGCTACATGGAGTCCTAAGATACTGAAAAATAAAGTAGAACCCTAATGCTTGAAGTTCCAAGTATACCCGTGAGTTTTGAATTTTTGTTGACTGACTTGGACGTTTGTTGAAGGAACATGTGACCAAAGTTGTTGTTTTGTGATCTTGAGCGTCCATTTGATGCTTAGGAATAAAGCTAAGCTTTGGCACGTTGATTTGCTGCATGCTTTTTGTTTGGAGGTGAAAAGTGGGGCAGGGGAGGTATAAGGTGGCATGTGGGATGATGGTGATGGATGTTTAAGAGTGGTTTTAGGTTTAGCTTGGTGTTAATTATGAATCTGGAGAAAATTAGCAAAAAACCCTTTGATTGCATAGGTTAATTGGACTAGGGTTTATGTGTTCTTGGCTGGGAAATTAGGTTAGTTTGATCCGGATTTAGGGGTGGGTTAAGTGTTAAGGCACCAATATTTGAATACTAATTAATAATTAGTATTAAACGGTGGTGGGGTGTGAGGTGGCATAAGGGGGTGGTGTGATTGGTGGGTTTTGTGAGTGGGGTGACGTGTCAAGAGGGGATTGGTCTAGGTAAGAACGGCTGTCTGCCATGTTTAGCCCCTCTTCTTTCTTATTCCATTCATTTCAGTTTAAACATGCATCAACGTCCATTTCCTTTGTTAATGAAGTTTTAAAACTTCTATTTTGGCCACAAAACTTTTCACAAGGACTTGTTTTGTATTTCTTTGATATTTGAAGGACTGATCTTGCACATTTTTGAACTTTGAAGGTCTTCATGGTATGTTTGAATATAAGGAGGATCAATATCGACAATTTAGTTTTGATGAGGGACTAAACTTGCCAATTCTTCAAAGTGGAGGGTCCTTTTTGCAATTTTGACAAACTTCAAGGACCAAACTTGTAATTATGAATATACAAGGGTTTAAAGTGTCAATTCTTCAATATTAGAGGACCCTTCTTGTATAATCTTCAAATCTTCAAGGTTTATTCTTGGAAAATCATCACTTGGGTCTGGTTCATTGTGCGGCTTCGTTTCCCGTGTTCATTTTTGCTTGATTCTTATGATCTTTTGTGATTTCCTTAATATCCGTACCTAAAATACACAAGTATTAAACAAAAGCATATATTTGGCATTTTGATGATATTTTATGCATTTTAAGCCCATTTTGGACGATGAGACTATGTATAAAAGCAGTCTTATCAGGACACTATTCCATATTTCCTTTCTTGTTCACATAATGTGTAAAGTAAGAAAAACACTAAGAGCCTAGGTAAAATCTTCATCATCTTGCCTCTGAGTGATACAAAAGTATTCATAATGAATATGGAAATCCTACTTGAGTCAACATCAACAAACTCATGGTATGTCACTTGTGTGATTCTTATGAATCAAACTTGTGATAACTAGAAAGAAACGATAGTTTAATTCTTATTTGGATTTAATCTTGGTCTAGGCCTCTACGCAATATCCTTGTCATCTTGCTAGAAGATTCAGAGTAACACTCTTTACTGTTCACAAGGATGAATGGAAATCCTTCCGGTGTTAACATCAAACAACACTACGGTAGGTAACTTGTAAGATTCTACTTGAATTAAGCTCGTAACAAATGGAAAGCAACGATGGTGCGATTCTTAATGAATCAAACTTGTTCTAGGAATCTGAATTGACAGCTTCAATCATGCAGATAACCTTATCCAAATGAGTCATTCTTACAACGTTGTCTGCTTTAAGACGATATGGTAACGAGAACAGGCTAGTACAACCGCGAAACCCTATCAAGAAGGTTTTTAATTGAACTATTATGTCATAGTTATGATATCTAATACCGTCTAATGGTCTTCACCGACCAGAGGTAAAACGATACCGAATTAGGATGAATGACAAAGCTATTTCGTCTATGTATATGTTTTGTTGCTAACTGTCTTATGTAGCATAACAAAAAGGTAGCTTCGCGGTGTTCAATCTAAAGAAGTAGTCGTCTCCGCATGCTCATACTTAGTGATAAAGACTTAAAGAATTCAAGAAAACAAAAAATCAAGTATTCCGTTGTATCAAATTCTGAAGTTTTCAAGAATTCAACAAAATATGTGTAAAGTCAAAGATCACAACAACATATTCACAAGAAAATGAAAGAAAAAAAGGGACTATGAGCTCAAGACAAGCATAGTATGCAAGGTTTAAGACATTGTAACTTGTAGTGACCTCCCGTAGGGGGAGATTGTTGGAAATACATTTTCAAGTATTTAGGAAGTCTCAGTCACTCCAATGATATATATATGTAACGGGCTCGTAGTTAGGAAACAACAAAAGTAAACAAACGGGCCTATGTTAGTAGCTTAGCCGCACACATGTAAAGCTCATGACTTTATGACATGGGTATATAAACCATCTCCACACATGGAGAGAGTGTTGGATCATTTTACTTTTACACATAGGTAATAAACTTTATCTCTATAGTTTCTCTCACTACAATGTGTGTGTGTCAATCTCTCTCTACTCTCTCTCTCTCTCTAAATACTAGTTAAGGATTAATCATAAATCTACAGTATATAATATTTTGGAAAAATATGTGTTGTTTTTAAGAAAGTCTCATATGATTACTGATTTATGGCAAGTAGTATTTGTAGTATAACGTCAGGATAGTAACGCAAAAATAAAATGACACATCATTACGTCGAGTTAACAGTCATCACGATAGTATATAAAAAAGAATTATATTTTGTATAAATAATAATTATATAGTTCCACTGTAAATAGTAATGATTTAAAACAAAAATAACTTTTAGGCCATATTATACCGTGTTGGGATTTAATATCTAGTTAGCCATGTAACTACGAGTACACAATAGAATGGATCTAGTTTATGCAAATTTGATCAACACGTAATTAAAAATAAACAATAAAGGAAACACTAAAACTAACCTTCGGCCAAAAGCAAATGAAACAAATAAGTGGCTAAATAAACCACCTCTACGGTTGCTCACACAAACACATCAACCTAGTACGTTTAGAATGCTAGCCGTACTTCACGT
Organism: Glebionis coronaria; assembly: GCA_025667525.1. Lineage (NCBI taxonomy): Eukaryota > Viridiplantae > Streptophyta > Magnoliopsida > Asterales > Asteraceae > Glebionis > Glebionis coronaria. Next base: position 137,216,535 of record CM046878.1, read on the forward strand.
ATACCTAAACACCGTTTGTCAATACCCCTATCCGAACCAAAAAACAAAACAGCATAAAATTGCTTTGTTGTCCGAGATATAAGCTCTACCCGAGAACCTTTCCCTTTACTGCAAGATATCGGACAACACTGTCCGATCTGCACAGAAGCTTTTGTCCGAGAACGATCAGAATAAGTCTGGAATAGCTTCTTTGATCTGTCACGCCTTTGACAGATTATCCCATGATTTGTAAACCTTTAGTAGTATCAAATAACAACTACTAAACAACTTGGATTGATTAAATGCAAGTGATTTGAGATGGAAAGATCAATTTATGATTATAAACCCTAATTGAGTTTAAACCTAAATTTATTATCAAGAGTATGTTAATGGCAGAGCTTTTCTTTGTTTTTGCTTTGTAAAAAATTCGTCTTTTATGGGCTGGGTAGAAGGGTGTTTATATACCCATCAAATCCCACTCATGATAAGTCAAAAACTCTTCAAGTTTAAGCCTTATCCCACACAAAAACCAATGTTTATCATGACTCTTCTTTTCTCCTTATCTCAAATAAATCTGGACACTCAAGTAATCATTCTAGATCTTTCCTTAGCTTACTAAAATGAATTTAGGACAGCCATAAAAGTTCTTACATGATTAGTCCAGTAGTTTATAATTTCTAAGCTTATCGTGAAGTAAAACGCACTCTAAGTGTTTAACGTGTGTGCCCCCAATAGGCTGACACACCCCTAGCCACATTTAGCTCATCCAACGAGCATGAACTAACAGCTCCCACTTGAAATGTCAACGACGGAAACGTCTAGCAACGCTCACACTCGTTATTTAACTAGAGGTGTCTAAGATATAGTTTCATAGAACATTTTCAGTAGCATGGTCATTTATGTCTTGCTTTTATCATCCTTTGTTATAGATACTGTTAAACCATGGATATGGATCCTAACTCATTCCATATAGTTTAACCATTTAGATTCTCGTTATTGAATTCAATTCAGATATACCAAATGTAACCAGGATTCATCTTGCATTAACATTTGGGTTCGGCCAAAAAATTATCTGATTAATTCTAGAGAGACGCCATGGTACCATTTTGCACATACTAAGTGGAGTAACAAATCCTTTATTAACTACAAGTGTTGTGGATGCTGCTTCACGTCACTCCGAAAAATAGCTTTTATAACTACCTTATTTAGGACAGCGTTTTGCATATAATTACGAAAGTGATATCCACACATGCAGAACTTGTTTGCATCTCAAGTCTAAGGTTGACTTAACAGACCATTTTCAACATCTTACTCATGACATGTGTGAGAACACGGAATTTCGATAATTTCCTTTTACTTGTTATACGTGCTTATTCACACTTTCACTACACTCCCTATTTAATTTACAGTGATTACGTGTTATCCTCAAATTTTAGTTAAATATAAAATTCTCTGAATTTCGCTAATTTATGATATTATTTAGCAAAATGCCCGAACTTCATGTTTGTAGTTTCTACGAGGTTTTATTTCATTTTATATGACTTACTAATGACTTTTTGCCTCAAAAATAATGAAAAACGACATCTTGAGCAATTACGGACGCAATGGTGAACTTTTGCATTTTTGCGTTTTCCGGCTGTCGGACTGAGTTTTCGGGTCCGAACGTCGCAATAAAAATTATTTTTATGTGATTTCTAGTTATTCTTAACTCCTTGATCCAACTTAGTGAAATTCGGGCCAAAGAGAGTTTTCGAGTGATTTTAAAGAAATTCCGTCTTAAAAATAAACGTGTCTCAGTTTTCGTCAGAAACGGCACATCATTTAAACCCGTAAAATTTTTAAAGTTAAAAACCCAAAATCTTGGGCCTTTCCTTGGAAATTCGGCTGAACAAGGCCTTAGGAGGCCCAAAACATGCCTTGGTGACCCATGTATAGCCCATATGTTTTAAATAAACTATCACAGTACAATTACCAAAGAAAAAAAAATCCTGTTCTCCCCTTTTCTCTCTGTGAACCGACGAACACAACACCACCCCCAACTGTTTGATTTTTTTTTTTGAATTAAGGTAAATTAACACTAATTCCATGTCTAATCTTTGATTCTTATTCATACCCATGTGTTAATTACAACATGCATCAAGTTTTTGATTGAGGTCAAAAATCATCAAATCTTATGATTTGATGATGTTCTTGTAAAATTCCATGTTTGTTTTTGATGTTTCTATGCATAAAACCTTTATATGTTGTGAAAATTTTTGATTTGGGTATGTTATGATGACCTAGGGCCACGAAATTTCTAAGGATCAAAGAGGAGGAATTGTTTAATTTGCGTGTTTGGATTAATCCCTACTTGTTGTGAAGGTATAGTCCCTCCTAGCATTTTAGTTTTGATATTGCTAGTATTTTGATTCTCCTTGTTCATGTATTTTGAACTCCTTGGGTGAAACCCATTGAGATTTTTGATAATTAGGTCATATTAGGACTTAGGACACATGTGTGGCGATTTGGTATAGCTTAAGTGTTGCTTGATTTAGGTTAGGTAGCCGAATGGAGTCGTTTTCGTAGTATGAAAATTATCACATAAACAAACAGGTTATGGAAAAATTTTCTTAAAAATATGACTGTGTTTTTATTTAAAAATTTGATACCCACTGATGTGCTTAGTATATGGTGAGTTGGATAGAAACGGGAAGTCTCCGGATGTGCCCGGAACGGCCGTTTTACTAAACTATGTCAAATCTGAATGTTATGCTTAAAACGTGGGTTAATTGACTTGGGTAAAAAGGATGAATTTATGATTTTATAACTTTTTACAGTATGTGAAATCATAAGACAACTTCTCTTTTTGGTTTGGTGTCAAAATCTTATACCATTTGGGATTTGTGCTCAAGTTACCGAAGGTATCGTAAGACGTTTACAACTTTCTGTTTTGATAGTCTGCCACTAAAAATGGAATTCCCGTTGATTGAAAATAGTTCTAGGTCTGTTTTTGCCCAACTTAGAAAGGTAAGAGAAATACCTATACATGTCAAGAAATTTCACCTCCTTTACTATTATAGATTTTTAGATATGACCAAATCTTCACAGCCTTTTTCAGAAAACTGAATGCAGTCCCTTGTTTTGGTTTTTCAAACCGAGTCTTAAACGTGTTCGGAACCCACACATAAATGCTTGGACCATCATACAAGGTTGATATTAGGTTATTACAGTAGGTTCAAGGTGTTGGGTCAAAATTTTAACTTAATCTTAGGTCTCGCCATCGCACGCAAGTTACCTAGTCATACTATGTCCCACCACTTCTAACACGTTATTGCTTCATTGAACGCATTCTTATTACGCGTCACCATTGCATAGGTCCGTGAAGACTTCTTTTTGCTCAGCCCCTTTTACCTTGTGATTACTTACTAAAGGTGAGTTCATAGCCCCTTTTCTTATATACTTGTTACAAATTACGGGGTGAGAATAACATGCGTGGAATACAATCATTTAAAACTTTTAGTATGCTATTCAAGAACGGCATGCTTTCCCCAGATTATACATTTACTTATTGCATTAGTACCTTAGTCAAAAATCCCCTACAGCATGACCCCTTAATTCACATTTTGCAAGCGCGAATGTTGTGGATGGATCCATCGGGATTAACAATCCCCGTCCCGATTACCTTGACGCACTTACATTTAATTACCTAAGTATTTTGACTAGATACTTACTAGGGGTAAAACATTTATGTTAAAGCTTCGGTGTCGTGAGCTATTGCAATAAATTAATATAAATGATTTTGTACGACGGTACTAAATCATATCATGTTGCTATTTTATAAAACTAATGTTTGTATTTCACATTACCACTTATTAAACCTATGAATTTCACTCAGCTTTATGTTGACATATTTACATGTTATTTCTCAGGTAATGCTAATGCTTAATTTTGCTAAGGATGGGAGCCCGCAGGATCCGACAGCTGGACGATTCCATGTCATTATTGGTTGAAACTTTTGGGAAAACTAATTATGTCATGTTAATCATGCTAAATAAAAGTACTTTTATGCACTAAGACTATCATGAGTATATTGGTAAAATTATGTGACTTTTGTTGATGTCATAATTATGCAAATCTGGGACCATATTTTTATATGTTATTCCGTAGCTTTTGAATAAATTCGTGAAGTGTGTCATTTTATATGCTCTGTCTTTTATTTACCTTATTGCCGTGTATGCTGTTACCATGATGTGGGACCCCACAATGCTTACCTGTCCCGTTACCAGATTTTTGGGGTCTTACAGATTGGTACTAGAGCCATGGTCATAGTGAATTGAGTCGTTTTAAACTTAGTCTATGACCCATATTTTTCAATAAAATCCTATGAGTCTTAGTGTCAAACATGGAATCTGCCAAGATGTTCGGTATCCGCGCGGGTAACTCTCTAATCCTTATTATTTACTTTTAATTATTGTTGTAGTATTTCATCTCTTGAATACATTTTGGAATATTACCTTATCCGAATGACAATAATTACTACTACGTATCTCTTTTCAAAGACTTTGTGCTCAATGAATTATCATTGGATATTATTGTGATTACATATGCTGTTACTGTATTTCTTGAATTCTTGTTCATCTAAACTTGATCTTTTTACCATGATTTCAAATTGTTATCACATATTATACTTGTATTCGGAGCGCGTATGCTGCCGACTATTTCTAACGACTTGCCTTTATCGTTTGCGCGAGTTTTCGCGATAACTCCAGTTGAGAAATTCTATGCGTTTTAGTCTATGAGATCTTTCTAAATCTCGCTTTGCTACTCCTTTATGTCACCGTTTTACTTGACATTTGAACATTGTTCTAAATTTCATGTTTCACTGATTATTCTTCTTTCGAATTCGAATTATAATATTCGCTTACGTTTCGGAAACGTCATGCTGATTTTTAGCTAAACGTCTAGTTCGTAACGATTGAGTGGATTACGGCTTTACGCATATAGATTTCTAGTATTCTTCCTCGTTTAAAATATCCTATACTTGGGAGCGCGACTTATTAACATTACGCCTTTCTTTGGTATCTATTATGAGTTTGGAAGATATGGCGCGCCTATGAAGTTTTTACTTCGTATATTGAAAATTAAGTCAAGAACGTTGTCCGTTTCCTTTGTTTATAGTCTTGTTGACTAGTATTCTTTAAACGCCCTTCTGCCACTACTTTCATTCATTCTTATGAAATGTGTATTTTTCATCGTTTTATAATCCATAAGCCATGTGCGTATTCGAAGTGGTAAATGAAAATTGTTGGTGAAACAAGTTAGACAATAAGGAATTGGTGACAACTGAAAAGCTAAAAAAAATCATGATCCAAACGCCCCCTTATAAAATTTAACGCGCTACAAAATTCTTTAGCATGCATAGCGAAGTTAGAAACATTTAAAATTTTCATTTTTAGCCGAATAAAATGATAAACCTTGTTTATACGATCGTTTTGATATAAAACTCGACTTCTAATTCTTTATAACGAATATTTTGTGGCAATTGGAAATTTGAGAAAAATAATATAAATAAAGTTTGCTGATGTACACGCATTTCGAGGTCCGAAATAAGGTCAAAGTTTATTTTCAGTTTTACAGAATAAAAGAGCTTATTTTTACGCTCGTTTTGGTTATTCGCACACCCTTTAACTCATCCGCATTAAGAAGTTACAACCGAAATACGGTTGAAAACCCATTCTGGACCAGCAGGTATGCTTGGTGTTTTGCTACAAGTTAGGACTCATTTAACCTTTATGTTTTGGCTTGGGTAGTTAGTATACATTATAAGCTAAGCTTGGCCGCTGAGCTTGCGTTAATAGTCATCACCAATTGAATTTTATGACTAAAACGGTGATCGTTAATTTTATAACCTATTTTCTAAAATTTTAACCTTTCTCTAAGATGGATTTTTCCCATTTGGAAAACTGAGATAAATTCATATATCTAGGAATGTCGGGTATGAAAACACCTTTCCGACGGTATAAGGTTCATCGTCTATCTTTTCATAACGAAGAAATACCGGGCATTTTAGTAACTAGTCTAATAGGGTACAACCGACTTAAACTAGCATTTGGTTTAGCGTGCTTGGTATGGTTAATGAGTGATTAGCCAAGATTTCTCACTTGAAACATTTGAGAAACATATAATGATGACTTTTGATGCAAAGGTTTAGTGCCGTTAGCTACCTTTGAGTTTTTGACACATAAGTGGGTATTGTTGACTAAATTGAAAAGTTACAAAATTTTGATTATATAGCTGCTGTCATAGGTATAACTGTGTCGTAAATGTGTTTTCAGCCTTCGGATAAAACTAAAAAGTTGTCTGGAATGATGTTTTTAGTCACCCTCTCGGAAACGGAAGCTTTAAAGTGGGCATTTGACCCTCAAAATGTAAAATACATACTGTAAGGTTTGACTTTTTCGTGCAGAATGCGTTTTGGTTTTTATTTTTAAAAAGGTATCTAGACTTCAAAACTTTTCTTAAAATTCACCAGATATTAACTTCATGATGTGTATGACTTCTCTGAATTTTTGTAGAATTTTTCCAAGAGTCTAAATAGGATTTTTAAGCCTCGCGAAAAGAAGTTTTCTGCATTTTTTTCATTAAGCGAGTAAATGACTAGTTCAATACCCAAACGCCCCTTAAGCAAGCCTAAACCTTATTGAATGGATTTGGGTTGATAAATACTGATTCTTAGGATGTTTAACATCATAATTGAATTGAAATTGAGGTCTAATGATTAGTAATTCTCCTCGAGTCGGAAAAGCCAAAAGTTGACTATTTTCTATACGGTTAGTCAAAACTTATAAAAATGAGTTCTAAGCTATATAGCTTGATGAAACAAGTTTGTGTGACCATATTTTGTTGTATTCCAGTAACTTACATGTATTTTTACAACTTTTCATTATTGGGTCATACTCGGGTCATACTTTGACATTTGTTGACTTTTTACGTATTAGGTCGCGGACAATCCTTAAAGTATTACTATTGCCCTTCTTCAGCCGGATCTCTATCAGCACGCGTATGGATTCATTTATCCTTTATTTTATACATGACTCATATATCATTTCATTTTACCTTTCTTTTCTTCTATCGCACCATTGATTTGGGTCAAGGTTTGAAGTTCTTGCTCTCACATCGTTCGTTATCCTCTTGACACGTGTTTCATGGTGATTCTGACTAAACATTTTGAAACTTATCAACTTGTAACCATTTCATTGATTTCCTTGAACTACTCTTTATTACCCTCATGTAACCCACTCGTTATTTTAGAAGTTGCTCTATAAACCCAAACTGGTATTATTTGTGAATCATTTTATAAAATGTCCCACTTGGGCCTTATTAAATACTTGAATGTTATCTTATAAACTTAATGAATATTAATTTTACTATGTATTTTCATAAATTATTCAAACAATTGGTCTCGCAAATAATTCTTGTAACAATAAAAATTGTTGATTTAAACATCTAGCCAATTAGTTACTGGCAAAAAGTTCATAACTTATTTTGATTCCATATACGTATTTTAAATCATAGGATATGTAATACCGGTTTGAAGAAGCTGAGCATCGCATTGCTAGTCCTAAATTATGCATGGCCTGATCACATATGCGTAATTTAGAAGGAGCCATGCGAGGCCAAATAGTAGTCACCTAAAATATCTTGTCAAAGAACTTTTTACTTATGTTCTTTAAAAAGTTATATAAAATATAGTTTTGAAAACTTTTACATCTTATGCGAGTAGCACCAGTTAGCGACATACACATATGATCCCTTACCTTTTCTTGAACAAAGTACATGCCTCAAGCACATATATCCTTATTCAACGATCTTTGTTTTGCTGGTTACCTCATCTTTCTTCGTGACATAGTTCTCGTTACAATTTGTCTAATTTCTTACCATTGATACCAGACTTGAAAGTTTCAACGTTGTTATGCTTCTACATCGATCGACCTCCTCTATCTATTTTGGTAGACCTTCGAAACATCTCCGGACACTAATAGTGATTCATGACTGGAAGTGAACGATATATTCGTGTATTTGCCATGATGTGAGTTAGACTCTATTGTCTAGAAATTCATTTGTGTAAACCATATGATGACTTCGCCCTCTCATTGCTAATGTTGTTCATTTTACTGGAATTACTCTCAAGTGACTTTTTAAGAATTTTTATTGGTTTGAAAACTTGTTGTGTGGGTTTTCTCTTTCGATCATGTGTCGACCATTGAGAATAAAAAAAAACCGTTGTTGGTGACGCCAACCACACACGTGAATTAATCATTGTTAAATCCTTAATTTCTTATTTTTCTTATCATCGATGCATCTATCCTAACATGATCATTAAGAAAATAGATACGAATTACGTTTTATCCCCTCGTACTATCACTCGTATACTAATTGTTGATTGTTATTCGATTCATACTCATTTGCTATCTTGTCATATTTTGAAAACTCGGATATGTCACATGTTTACCATTTGAGACATTAAACACATATATGGATTTCTAAAAATAATTATTAAATTTTAAGAACGTTTTACACACTTTATCAAGTGTTTAAATTACCAAAATACCCGTTACAAGTTAAATTTAATATCTATACATCCTCTCGGGTAGAATTATAACTAGTGTTTAAAAGGATGCCAAGCTGTATCTTTTAAAGTATTTGATTGTATCATACTTTACTTTCGACCTAATGAAATTATCAATTTAATTTATAATTTCTAACAATGATATAAAAAAAATTGGAAATTTGATTTTTTTTTTTAATGGTAACGATAAACCTGAGTTTTTAACAATAATTTCATACAGTCACCCCAAAAGCTCTTAAGCTGATTGAAATAATTATTTGAACTAAGTTACTTTTACTTCGAAATCCCGATCAAGAAAAGATATAGCAATTGGTTACTCACTAAATATATATATATATATATATATATAGTTTGATTTCAAATCACTAAACCTTGTAAATTTTTATTTTAATCAAGAAAATACTTAAGCCAAATTTGGAAGTGATACCAAATCCTAGACAAATAGTTGTGACAACTTGTAATCCAAATGTATATATGTAATTCATATTTCCCTTTGTTGTTCTAATAAGTAAATCGTCATGCTTTACAGTTACGTGATTTGTGATTCCTTGTTAATTTACAATCTTGGCTCATTTTAGAGCGCCTTGTCCATTTAAGCAATTTTGGTGTTCTTGTTATCTGTTGATATTTTTCCGTACTGAAAATTCATTATTTTAATCCAAGTTTGAAATTATCGAACGTATTGGCCATGTGGCTTATCGTTTGAGCTTACCGCAAGAACTAAGTTGCGTTCATCACGTGTTTCACGTTTCCAACCTTAAGAAATTTTTGGCCGAGTTAGACGTTCAAATCCTGTTAGAAGAGATCAAATTCAACGACAAAATGTATTTCGTTGAAGAGCCGATCGAAATTGTGGACCGACAAGTCAAGAAACTTAGGCGCAGTTGGTTTCCAATCGTTAAAGTCCGTTGGGACTCACGTCGAGGCGCCAAATTCACTTGGGAAAGCGAAGAGCAATTTAAATTCCAGTATCCTCATCTTTTTCCGTCACCTACTGCCTCCAGTTAAACTCTGAGGGACCAGAGTTCCTTTAGGGGGAAGACTGTGAGAACACGGAATTTCGATAATTTTCTTTTACTTGTTATACGTGCTTATTCACACTTTCACTACAATCCCTATTTAATTTACAGTGATTACGTGTTATCCTTGAATTTTAGTTAAATATAAAATTCTCTGAATTTCGCTAATTTATGATATTATTTAGCAAAATGCCCGAACTTCATGTTTGTAGTTTCTACGAGGTTTTATTTCATTTTATATGACTTACTAATGACTTTTTGCCTCAAAAATAATGAAAAACGACATCTTGAGCAATTACGGACGCAATGGTGAACTTTTGCATTTTTGCGTTTTCCGGCTGTCGGACTGAGTTTTCGGGTCCGAACGTCGCAATAAAAATTATTTTTATGTGATTTCTAGTTATTCTTAACTCCTTGATCCAACTTAGTGAAATTCAGGCCAAAGAGAGTTTTCGAGTGATTTTAAAGAAATTTCGTCTTAAAAATAAACGTGTCTCGGTTTTCGTCGGAAACGACACATCATTTAAACCCGTAAAATTTTTAAAGTTAAAAACCCAAAATCTTGGGCCTTTCCTTGGAAATTCGGTTGAACAAGGCCTTAGGAGCCCAAAACATGCCTTGGTGACCCATGTATAGCCCATATGTTTTAAATAAACTATCACAGTACAATTACCAAAGAAAAAAAATCATGTTCTCCCCTTTTCTCTCTGTGAACCGACGAACACAACACCACCCCCAACTGTTTGATTTTTTTTTGAATTAAGGTAAATTAACACTAATTCCATGTCTAATCTTTGATTCTTATTCATACCCATGTGTTAATTACAACATGCATCAAGTTTTTGATTGAGGTCAAAAATCATCAAATCTTATGATTTGATGATGTTCTTGTAAAATTCCATGTTTGTTTTTGATGTTTCTATGCATAAAACCTTTATATGTTGTGAAAATTTTTGATTTGGGTATGTTATGATGACCTAGGGCCACGAAATTTCTAAGGATCAAAGAGGAGGAATTGTTTAATTTGCGTGTTTGGATTAATCCCTACTTGTTGTGAAGGTATAGTCCCTCCTAGCATTTTAGTTTTGATATTGCTAGTATTTTGATTCTCCTTGTTCATGTATTTTGAACTCCTTGGGTGAAACCCACTGAGATTTTTGATAATTAGGTCATATTAGGACTTAGGACACTTGCGTGGCGATTTGGTATAGCTTAAGTGTTGCTTGATTTAGGTTAGGTAGCCGAATAGAGTCGTTTTCGTAGTATGAAAATTATCACAGAAACAAACAGGTTATGACAAAATTTTCTTAAAAATATGATTGTGTTTTTATTTAAAAATTTGATACCCACTGATGTGCTTAGTATATGGTGAGTTGGATGGAAACGGGAAGTGTCCGGATGTGCCCGGAACGGCCGTTTTACTAAACTATGTCAAATCTGAATGTTATGCTTAAAACGTGGGTTAATTGACTTGGGTAAAAAGGATGAATTTATAATTTTATAACTTTTTACAGTAGGTGCAATCATAAGACAACTTCTCTTTTTGGTTTGGTGTCAAAATCTTATACCATTTGGGATTTGTGCTCAAGTTACCGAAGGCATCGTAAGACGTTTACAACTTTCTGTTTTGATAGTCTGCCACTAAAAATGGAATTCCCGTTGATTGAAAATAGTTCTAGGTCTGTTTTTGCCCAACATAGAAAGGTAAGAGAAATACCTATACATGTCAAGAAATTTCACCTCCTGTACTATTATATATTTTTAGATATGACCAAATCTTCACATCCTTTTTCAGAAAACTGAATGCAGTCCCTTGTTTTGGTTTTTCAAACCGAGTCTTAAACGTGTTCGGAACCCACACATAAATGCTTGTACCATCATAAAAGGTTGATATTAGGTTATTACAGTAGGTTCAAGGTGTTGGGTCAAAATTTTAACTTAAGCTTAGGTCTCGCCATCGCACGCAAGTTACCTAGTCATACTATGTCTCACCACTTCTAAAACGTTATTACTTCATTGAACGCATTCTTATTACGCGTCACCATTGCATAGGTCCGTGAAGACTTCTTTTTGCTCAGCCCCTTTTACCTTGTGATTACTTACTAAAGGTGAGTTCATAGCCCCTTTTCTTATATACTTGTTACAAATTGCGGGGTGAGAATAATATGCGTGGAATACAATCATTTAAAACTTTTAGTATGCTATTCAAGAACGGTATGCTTTCCCCAGATTATACATTTACTTATTGCATTAGTACCTTAGTCAAAAAGCCCCTACATCATGACCCGTTAATTCACATTTTGCAAGCGCGAATGTTGTGGATGGATCCATCGGGATTAACAATCCCCGTCTCGATTACCTTGACGCACTTACATTTAATTACCTAAGTATTTTGACTAGATACTTACTAGGGGTAAAACATTTATGTTAAAGCTTCGGTGTCGTGAGCTATTGCAATAAATTAATATAAATGATTTTGTACGACGGTACTAAATCATATCATGTTGCTATTTTATAAAACTAATGTTTGTATTTCACATTACCACTTATTAAACCTATGAATTTCACTCAGCTTTATGTTGACATATTTACATGTTATTTCTCAAGTAATGCTAATGCTTAATTTTGCTAAGGATGGGAGCCCGCAGGATCCGACAGCTGGACGATTCCATGTCATTATTGGTTGAAACTTTTGGGAAAACTAATTATGCCATGTTAATCATTCTAAATAAAAGTACTTTTATGCACTAAGACTATCATGAGTATGTTGGTAAAATTATGTGACTTTTGTTGATGTCATAATTATGCAAATCTGGGACCATATTTTTATATTTTATTCCGCAGCTTTTGAATAAATTCATGAAGTGTGTCATTTTATATGCTCTGGCTTTTATTTACCTTATTGCCGTGTATGTTGTTACCATGATGTGGGACCCCACAATGCTTACCTGTCCCGTTACCAGATTTTTGGGGTCTTACAACATGGATCCAAAATAAAATGTTTGAAGTTGGGGAATCCAATATGCATCCCTTATGAATGCATATGAGTTTGGCTTAGAACAATTCTCATTCTCACATAATATATCCAACACTCACATTTGCCTTATGTAAACAATATTCCCATATTGCTAACCAAAAATGGATATTTAGAATGATTAAATCATTCATGGATTAAACATGCAAATATTGAATAACAAATTTTATATGAATGAAATAACAAATACCTCGTATCTTTATTTATCAGAAAGTAAAATTGTCGTACAATTCCAAATTATCCAAATACTAATTAACATACAGATTTACATGAGCTACTAGCTGGTATCATACCAATACCCCGAGTCAATTTAGAATGCTTAGGGAATGCTAATGCCTTCGTAAATGGATCAGCTAGATTGTCATCTGTATGAACTTTTTCTATCTTGACATCACCCATCTCAATGGTCTCTCGAAGATAGTGAACTTTTGCGCGGAAATGTCTAGCACCCTTGGTGACTCTATTTCATTAGCTATAGTAATGGCTCCAGTATTATCATAATACATATTAATCGGATCTTCAATTGCGGGCATAATTCCAAGCCCAGAAATGAATTTACGAATCCAAACAGCCTCTTTAGCTGCATCAAAAGCAGCTATATACTCAGATTTTGTAGATGAACTTGTAAAAATACTTTGCTTTTTGCTTTTCCAGTCAACAACACCTCCTTTTAGAACGAAAACATATCCATTCTGAGATTTTAGGTCATCAACATCTGTCAGATATCCAGCATCAGTGTAGTACTTTGTTGAAATCGGCTTGTTATGTTCTGAGCGAACGCAACATCAGGACGAGTACATCTCACAGCATACATAATTGATCCTACAGCTGAGGCATAAGGAACATTATGCATGCGCTGCTTTTTAGCTGGTGAAACAGCACATTGTGACTTACTCAATTTAGGGCTTTCTTGCATTGGGATAGTTCCACGCTTGGAATTCTCCATATGAAATCTTTTCAAGATTTTCTCAATGTAAGCACTTTGACATAAACCAATTAACCGTCTCGATCTATCTCGATAGATCTTGATTCCAAGAATATATGCAGCTTCTCCTAAGTCTTTCATAGCAAAACATTTTCCAAGGTAGGAATTTACCCCTTTCAACATTGGAATATTGTTTCCCATGAGCAATATGTCATCAACATATAGAATTAGGAAAGTAGCATTACTCCCACTGGCTTTGTGATATACACATGTCTCATCTTGATTCTGAGTGAAACTGAATTTCTTAATCTCATCATCAAAATGCTTATCCCGTTGCCTAGATGCTTGCTTAAGTCCATAAATGGAACGCTTGAGCTTGCATAATCGGTTAGGATATTTAGGATCGACAAAACCATCAGGTTGCACCATATAGACTTCTTCGGAAAGATGCCCATTGAGGAAATCGGTTTTGACATCCATTTGCCAAATCTCATAGTCATAGAACGCGACTATGGCTATAAGAATCCTTATAGCCCTAATGTCTGCTACAGGAGAAAAGGTCTCTTCATAATCAACCCCGTAGGTTTGAGTGAAGCCCTTTGCTACAAGAAGAGCTTTAAAGGTGTGTACTTTGCCATCCATGTCAGTCTTTTTCTTGAATAGCTACTTGCTACCAACGGTTCTACCGTTAGGAGGAATATCAACTAATAACCAGACATCATTATCTTACATGAATTGCATCTCCACATTCATCGCATTAAGCCATTTTTCGAATTCAGGATCCAATAATGCAGCTTTATAGTTAGCGGGTTCTCTAAGATCCCCTAACTCATGATCCTCAGCATCGACGTATAAACACATTCGATCTGGGACACGACGTGTCCTAATGGACTTACGAATGGGATTGATATCACTTTGAGGTTCTTCAACTTCTTGATCATCCTCATCATGATCTAAGCCAGTGTCATCAGAAGGATTTGTATCTTCATCTTGAATGATTTCAAGATCTTCTATACTCCCACTTGCTTCTTGATCTAAGAGATTTCTCTCAAAGAACTCAGCATTCCGAGCAACAATAACTTTGTTCTCAGGTGGGTAATAGAAGGAATATTCAATCATTTCCTTTGGGTATCCTACAAAGATACACTTAGTAGATTTGGGTTCCAGTTTGTTAGGTTTGGTCATCGTATCACGTTTAACCAAAGCTTCACAACCCCAGAATCTTAATTAAGACAACCTAGGGGTTTGCCCATGCCATACTTCATATGGTGTCTTTTCAACCTTCTTAGTTGGAACCATGTTGAGTATGCTTGCAGCAGACTCAAGGGCATAATCCCAAAAGTACTTTGGAAGAGTAGTTTGACTCATCATGGATCGAACCATGTCTAGCAGTGTTCGATTCCTCCTCTCAGACACCCCATTATGTTGAGGTGTGTAGGGGGAGGAGTTCGATGGGCGATAATCCCATGCTCCTTAAGATGATCCAAAAACTCTTGACTCATATATTCACCTCCACGATCAGATATCGTAGTGATTTTATGGTTTTACCGAGTTGATTTTCTACTTCCTTTAAATGTCTCAAACACTCATGTTTATGCTTTAACATGTAAACATAACCATACTGACTAAAGTCGTCAGTAAAAGTGACAAAGTAGTTAGCTCCTTGACTTGCTATGATTCTAAATGGGCCACAAACATCAATATGTATTAGTCCAAGTAGATCTTTAGCCCTTTCCACTTGATGTGAATAGGGTTTTCTTGCCATCTTCCCAGACATACAAGAGACACACTTTTCGAATGACTTAATGTCAGTTGAGGTGAGAAGTCCATCATGTTGCAACTTCTCCATGCGTTTCTTGCTTATGTGTCTAAGACGACAATGCCACAAGAGAGTAGAGTCCAAATTTAATTTGGTTGTTTTATTGCTATCAGCAAACATAGAACTATCATTGGTTTTAGAACAAGACATATCAATTTCATAAATGCCATCCCCCCGGGGAGTAGCAGTAAAATAAACAACGTTATTCTTAGAAACTAAAATTGCATTATTCGAATCAAAACAGTTTACAAAACCATCTTTAAACAAACCAGAAACTAAAATAATCCCTCTAGTGATAGAGGGAGCATAATGACAATTGTTTAAAAAAATAACTAATCCACTAGGGAGACATAAATGATAATTTCCAATAGCTTCGACTCCTGCAAGTTGACCATTGCCCATGTACAGATTCAAAGCTCCTGGATTCAACTTCTTACTTCCCCTTAGACCCTGAGTATTATTACAGATGTGAGTACCATAACCAGTGTCATATACCCATGAATTACTCGGAAGGGAATATAGTTCTATAGTGAAAATACTTGAAGTGTTGGCTTCTTGAGACAACCTCTTCTTTTTCTGCAACTCGGCTAAGTGCTCGGGACAATTCCGTTTCTAATGAACTATCTGACCACATTTGTGACAGGGTTCGTCCTTAACAGGATTATCCTTTTTGGGTGGTGGAGGATTTCTGATCTTGGGAGCATAAGATGGTTTTTGCTCGGGAGCATAAGCCACTTTATTCTTTCCATTACCATAATTTCCCTTCGCAGCCTTAGGTGGTTTTCTACCTTGGTTTTTCTGGACCTTGCATGCACGCACATTATGAAGTGCAGGTGAAACAAACTTCTTGGGAAGTGACTGCTCATGCTGTTTAAGCATGGCATGCAGTTCATTCACCGAATTCACAGTCTTACCCATGCCATGCATGTGGAAGTTTTGAACAAATTTGTCATACTCCTTGGAAAGGCCTATCAAGATCATGCTTATTCCATAGCTGACAGTCACGGGGTGACCAAGACGCTCCAAGTTCTCAATGTAGCCCTTCATCTTAAGAACATATGAGCCTACATTTTGACCTTCCTCAAGCTTCCCCGCGTGAAATTCATGCGCAGTTTGAAGAAGTTCCTGTTCTGCTTGTTAAGAAAACATGGTTTTCAGCTCCTGTAACATGTCATATGCTCCAAGATGGGTTAGATTTTGTTGGATCTCTAAGTCCATAGTCATGAGCATAAGGGCAGCAATGTCCTTTGACCCTTTGACCCAAGCAGCATGAGCTGCAAGAGTATCGGGAGGGACTTGGTGACCAGGAGTTGCAACAGGTGCAGCAGGAATTAGATGTTTCAAGTATTGTTCCTTGTCTTCAGCTGATAGGATAATGCACAACTGGCGGCACCAATCACTGAAGTTAGGCCCAGTGAGTTTGTGTTTCTGGAAGAAACTCCCGAGTACCGAATTGTTTCCGACATTGGTAGTCATCTACAATTAAAAAGTTCAAACAGTTAGTATTTTCGATAATTACATTCTTAATAGAATTAACTACCCAATTAATTACTAATTAAGACTAAGATCCATCTTGTACTCCCACTCATTATAAAAGGACTGTCCAATATGTAAACAAGTGGGGCAAGAGGTAAGCGACGAGCGTTAATTGCATAACATGCAACTCTTAGACTTTATGAGATCGTTCAAGACACTAGTAAAACGGTAGTAGTGTCATGAGCATGTTTAGTCTCATCTTATGCCTCGAGTCCAGGGTCTGACCGTGCATACTCGAGTTAGGTTGACCAAGCAAGAACATGCAAATATCACACAGGGTCTGACCGTCGTGAAAAAATTGCCATGGGTTTGACAAGGCCCTTAGGACTGTCCAGAGAAGCCAAATCAAATGCACGTGTTCTTAGTTGGTTGGCATACACTTATATTTCACATAGGGTATAACACATAAATGTGGTAAAACATGTGTACAAAGAAGCATGTAAACAACTTTGTAGCACGATTTTTAAAAACTTTTAGTAATGACACTGTAGTGATCTACGATGGTTCACAGTAGCTCCAATCGAACTCGCAAGCAAGCGCAGGACCAGACCAGCGCAAGGCAATAGTTGGATATCCTTTAGGTGTGACTGTGTGCACCAGCTTATACCCGCCTTATAGTTTGTTCTAGTGGGTGACCCGTACATCCCATGAGTCCATAGCGTCCAGTTTTTATTTCCATGAAAGCGTGTTTCAATAGTGTTTAGGTCCTTTTATTTTATAAAACACTTTTCCACGTAACACATAACCAGTCACAATGAGCATGTATTTAGGCGTGTAAAATATTGACCAATTTTAATGTAATGTTTCTCTATAAATATTTATCCATATTGCATGCAATTAGGTGTTTTGAAAACATGTAACAATAATGCAATTAGGAAAAACAAATACAATAAACATAAGACATTAAATAAACACATAAAATCCGAGACCCCGAAGAGTCTTCCCCAAACGAAGAACCATAAGACTCTCATTAGGTTTTCATCAAGTACCTAAATCGCCCCATGCATCACATTACGTGATTGTAGTGAGTCTTATAGCCGGATAACACATAAAATAATCATGGCAAAACAATTAACTATTAATTTTTTTATTTTATTTTATGTATTCTAATTAACAATTTAATTTTAATTAAATGTTTCTAATTGACAATTAATTTTAATAATTATCATCTTGTTACTTTTTATAATTAATGACAAGTACACAATTTAATTCTCAAATAAAAATAAAACAAATAACTAAATTAGATTTCATGCATGCGGTTTCGCGCGTTTATTTAAAACGTGTAACCCATAACCACCAAACGAGCATGATTCGTGATGCCACTGTTGGGATTTAATATCTAGTTAGCCATGTAACTACGAGTACGCAGCGGAATGGATCTAGTTTGTGAAATTATGATCAACACGTAATTAAAAATAAACAATAAAGGAAACACGAAAACTAAACTTCGTCCAAAAGCAAATGAAACAAATAAGTGGATAAATAAACCACCTCTACGGTTTCTCACACAAACACGTCAACCAAGTACGTTCGGAATGCTAGCCGTACTTCACGTATACCCAAACACCGTGTGCCAAAACCCTGATCCGAACCAAAAAAACAAAACAGCCTAAAACTGATTTGTTGTCCGAGATATAAGCTTTACCCGAGAACCTTTCCCTTTACTGCAAGATATCAGACAACCCTGTCCGATCTGCACAGAAGCTTTTGTCCGAGAACGATCAGAATAAGTCCGAAATAGCTTCTGTGATCTATCACGCCTTTGACAGATTATCCCACGATTTGTAAACCTTTAGTAGTATCAAATAACAACTACTAAACAACTTGGATTGATTAAATGCAAGTGATTTGAGATGGAGTGATCAATTTAAGATTATAAACCCTAATTGAGTTTACACTACCACATAAAACTCTAAATAGAATGGTGAAAATGCCTTAAAAAGAACGGTTTTGAACCGATCTAACAAGGGGTGATCTTTTTAAGCCGGACCACATATAGATCGGTGTGAAACCGTTCTTTTTAATTTTTTAAATAGATCGGTGCTTTTCAAAAGAATGATCTATTTAAGGTGTACTATTTAATGGTTATACTAAACGATTTAGATCGGTTTCTAACCGATCTATTTAAGAAATATATTAATACAAATTAAAATGAAATATTTTTATTTTTCCAGATTTATATTATTAAATGTGCAGGTTTTCCAGAATTTAATTCATTGCCAAATAATATAAAAACGGGCAGGTTTTCATATATACCAAATAAGATTCGAGTACAAACAACTAAGATGAAATGAGCATTCGAGTTATAAACCAAACTAACTTAAACTAGAAAACGACAATTCATCACACGTCATACTAACTACTTCAAAAATCCAAGCTGCTTCGTTGCAAAGGTACACGTACATCCGCTCTGACTTCAAAATAAGAAAAGCAATCCAAGCTAGGAAACGTTTGTCTAAATTAGAAGCAACTATAATATTGCATAGACAACAACAGCAAAGTTAGGATTTAGGATATCAACGAGATCTTTTAATAAACGTGTTTCCTTAATAATCGCAAAAGCCGATAATAATAACAATAATAATCGGTTTGTATCAAGTAGTAGCAGCAGGTAATAGTCCCTAATATAACAATTTAGAAACGGACTATTACCCTGTCCTGACTAATATTGTATTTAAACAAAAACCACACGTGATTAACAACTTTTCAAGGGCTATTATTAGCTTGCAGCAAAATAATCTAAGCATGCCATCTAAAGAAGAGGCAAAAATCAAATTAATACCGCATACAAGTAATCCTTCTGGTGGTGATGCTGATTCACACTCCTAGTTGAGGATACTTTGGAGCACCTCCGAGTACAAGACTGAGAATAGAGAAAGCAACTAATTATATTATATTCAAGGACGATAATTGCATGTCAAAATTACAACACACAAAATAAAACATCATTTAAATCTTCAACTCTTTTCAAAGATTTTAAAAAACCAAACTGATGCATATAAATAACACTTTGAATAACTTGCTAACCTTTCACCGGATTATGGTAATCATAACCCCCACACAGATGCTCAGAACTCCTTGGTTGCAACCCGCTGGCCTGGTTGGGGACAGACCAGTATTCTAAACACGAGAATAAAAAGTTGAGAAATCTAATACAGTAGTACTTGACACCAAAGCATAAAAGAACAAGTTAACCATATTTGGAAGTGGGTCAGGGAATGGGAAATGCTGTTCTATACGACAGCGACGTCTTTGCCTCCAGATGTCTTCCTTTTTTCATCAAGTTCATAATAAATCTGCAAAATCCAGGCTCGTTACATCAGCTAGAACATGTAGCTCATATTCGGAGAACTCGTGTCTCAATATTTTACTTGTTTTTATTCAATATTACGAACCTTTCCAGAGCATAGAACTAGACGTCGGATGCCTTCTTCAAGATCTGAGTGTCCACTATGGTCCTTAATGAGGCGCTTGAATCTGGTCCCTTGTTTGTTAAAACCAGGGTGACCTTGAACATCATCAAACTCAGATAAGTTTGGATTGCAGTTTTTGTGACAAAGCAAGTTCTTTGGAGCCATCACAATAAGTGGCTTACGGAATTCCCTATGAATATACAAGATAGCAAACAAAACGTGAGAAAAAATTTTAAAAAATGACAATTTACACATAATTTACTCATGAATGGGTCAAAATTTTGTTATGAATGGGTCACATAATTTACGTGATAACGGGTCAAATGACTCAATTAAAAAAAATTAGCGAACATAGAAACAAGTCAAATGGTTCAAAGGTCACCCAAGGTTTAGTTCAAAGGTCACCCAACCAACCCAACATCCATGAAAATTAACAATTTTGACCCAAACTTGATTACCCGTCACACAAACCGCCTAGTTTGATAAAGCTATTTGATAAACTCACCTGCCAACGTAGGACATTGAAATAGTTTGCTGGAGTTGTGACATCGACAACCTGCCAATTGCATGTCTGGATTTGATTGCGTTGTGTTGGTTCCATCTCAGGTATAACACATGATTGTCATCACTCATCTGCAAATGTAGATAAAGTACATTGAGGTATTATAGCAAGAATACAGGCTTGCCACATTTTGCGTGTTTTGAAACCAATTACGTGATGTTAAATATTCACAATCACATAATCAGCTCAAATATAACATGTCATACAAGATAGTGTTTGGATATGCTTCTATTGTCTGAAATTATGTTTTGAAAGTAACGCCAACATTGGAAATGTTAAAGGAATCAGGTTAATATGTAATCGAATATCACTTGAGCTCCATTAGAAAAATCACCAAACTGGGCTTCCCATATCACCAACGAATTTGGGTTTTCCATCGAATAACCCAATTCGAATCCAAGAACACCAAACTCGGAAAGAGAGCTGTTGCTTACTCTAAACATTACTTCATGTTGATTCATAAAAACATTGTCCAAAGGGCAATAACGCTCACCTGTTTCTTGGTTATGAAGTACAAAATGCCTATGACTGAAAGTACCTCTTTCGACATCTTGACCACTCAACCTCACGTGATTGCCTTCCACCAGCAATGTTGCGAAAGCAAGTGCTTCACCAACCGCCCAGTCAACACCCTCCCCAGTTTCAATTATCTTCAACCGGTCTGCAAATATCTTTTTAACTGCTTTGTGAGGTTTAAAGGTTTCTGGAAGAGTTGCAATCGCTTTTTCGACATTCTTCAAGATTTCTGGTTTGACCCTACAGTAGATATTTAACTTTTAGCAATTATGAAAGCTGTTCAGGCAACTTGAACAACATAAACAATGTATACATATCTTACCCAGTGTTGCGGATACGTGAAAGCTGTTCGGGAGACTTAAATCCAGTCCAGTAAACTGAAAGCCAGTCCCTCTTTGATGTGACATAATCCTTGCTGTCTAGGAATTCGTCATTAAGGATTGAGGTAACCTTATTTTGTATCTGATCAATATCTTCTTTTGTTGCTTGACCGGTTTCTAGGAGCTTCTTTTGGTAAATTTCGAGCGCTGAGGGGTGATTGCTAATAACCTGTGACAACCAGCATCACGGGTAAGCTTTCGAAACTACACGTAAAGCAGTAGGTTCAGAAATTAGAAACTAAAGGGGGTATTTGGATGGGTGATATAAAGTTATAAGATACCGAATAACATTGCATTTGAAGATTCTGAAAGTGACGGCATTTGAAACTTATGATAATATAGGTAGAAAGGTGCTTTAATTTACCTTTTGAAACTCGTTTTAAACCATCAACATTAAAAACTGATTATTCTTCCTAAAATATTTAGAAAAATAAAAGAACACAATCAAATTATCCAAGCATTAATAACTAAAGTTAGCTTGTACATCTTAGGCTGTGTAAACGATGGTTCATCAATTTCATTATGTCCAAACCGACGATAACAAATAATATCAACCACAACATCCGAATGAAACGTCTAGCGCCACTCAGCTGCCAACTCACAAGCATAAACAACCGCTTCCACATCATCACCATTATGGTTAACTTGTGAAGCGAACAATACTCTATTCGAATGGGTCAGTTCATATCAACCCGCAAGTCTCAAAATAAGGCGAAAAATTGGCATAATCCAGAAAAAATCCACAAGTCTCAAGTTTTTCTTTTTGAGATTATATTTAATGTGCTCAATTGCTCACAAACAATAACAACAATAACAAGACAGTGGAACTTCTAATTCACAAATTCAATAGTGGGGATAAGTAGCAGTAAGTACATTCACGAAGGTATCCTACTATGTCAAGTATGCATTTTTTTTACCATTTCTCATAAAGAACAATATTACACTTGCTTTAACAAATCTTGATTAATTAAATATCAATATTAGTGATTAAAACTAATAGCAATTTTGATTAATCGAATATCAATATTAAATAAATAACAATTGAATAGCAACCTGACTAACATTATGACTGTCTTCTTCATCATCAAGATTGTCTTCATCACCATGATTGATGATTTGTTGGGTCTTTAGCAGCAACACGTTTACGCGCCATAGAGATGAATGAAAGGATTTTTGGGAATAGATTTTGGCTAGGGTTTTGGAAATAGATCTGGGGAAATGATAATAGAGAATGAAATATTTGGGGAAATGATACGAGTGAAAAATTTTTAAGTATTGGATTTGAGTTTAAAGTTGAATGAAATTTTCGTGTAGCGGGAAGTGAAAAGTGAGTCCGCTAATTGGGCTTATATAGATCGGCCTTTTGATAATAAAGGTTTTATTTGATTTACAATGTTTATATTTGGTTTTTAATGGAATCCAGCTGTGTTTTGTGCGAGTCTGTGACAACTTATTTAAATTTTAAAATAGATAGAACGGTTGTTGCATAAAAACCGTTCTATTTAAGACTCAATGAAATTTTGTGGGAGTTTGTGACAACTTAGATAGAGCGTTTTTTCCATAAAAAGTGAACTATTTATTTTTTAACATAGATAAAACGGTTGTTCTTTAAATAACCGTTCTTTTTATCAGTTTTCTCCTTAAATAGTTCACTTTTTAGCAAAACCGTACTATATAGAGTGATCTATGTATCACTTTGTGTAGTAGTTTTAAACCTAAATTGATTATCAAGAGTATGTTAATGGCAGAGTTTTTCTTTGTTTTTGCTTTGTAAAATTCGTCTTTTATGAGCTGGGTAGAAGGTGTTTATATACCCATCAAATCCCACTCATGATAAGTCAAAAACTCTTCAAGTTTAAGCCTTATCCCACACAAAACCAATGTTTATCATGACTCTTCTTTACTCCTTATCTCAAATGAATCTGGACACTCAAGTAATCATTCTAGATCTTTCCTCAGCTTACTAAAACGAATTTAGGACAGCCATAAAAGTTCTTACATGATTAGTCCAGCAGTTTACAATTTCTAAGCTTATCGTGAAGTAAAACGCACTCTAAGTGTTTAACGTGTGTGCCCCCAATATGCTCACACACCCCTAGCCACATTTGGCTCATCCAACGAGCATGAACTAACATCCCGGCGACATGTCGTAGGGTATAATTTGGCGGGTAGAAGCCCGACAAAGTTTTGGCTGCAAGCTTTGGACTTTTGTCGTTTAGTGGGTGTTTTTCGGCGACATGTCGCCAACGAAAAGTCACCAACGAAAAGTCACCAAATTTTTAACTTGAAGTTAATTTAATCAAACGTTAATTACTTTGGAAAAAAAAAATTCGTGCGACATGTCGGGAAAACTTAGGGGAAAAATATACCGCCCATGTTTTGGTACACTTTTTGGGTCAAAGTTGAACCAACTTTCCTCGACCGGCGACATGTTGCCGAGGAAAAGATAGTCAAACTTTGACTCAAAAGTGTACGAGAGTTTATGTCACGTAACACGACTTTTTATCGTTTAACGAGTTTAACATATATCGTCGGGGAGACGTTCGGTGCCTGTTTTATGTTTTCTTGTAGTTGTGTTATTTGATTTCAACTGATCGTAAATGCTCATAAATTACATATAAATATAAAAGAGTAATGAACATAAATACTGTAATTCAAATTATCAAAATACATATATATCAAACCTTGAATACATTTACAAAGTTCATTAATTAAATACCTCAAATTCACACACATACCAAATCTTATAGCATACACAAATCTCAACATTGGCGATACATCTATCCATCTCTATGTATCATCTCATATTTAATCACTTGATATTCTATTATGCATCATATATACCATCACATCTTTATTACCTTCTTGAAATGCTGGTACTCAAATAATAAATTTATTACCTTCTTGAAATGCTAGTACTCAAATAATAAATTAATTACCCTACATGCATGCAAACGACTCACGAAATTTAAACAGTTTTGTAACTAAAGTTTAAGGATGAGGTGGCATCGGTATGAAGGGATGATGAAAATCTTTTTTAGGGATGGTAGGAAGAGGAGGAAGCTTAGGGAGTGAAAATGGTGGGCATGGTTTCTTGTAAAATGGTGGGATTGATGGCAAGATTTTTGGATGTGGCTTGTAGATTGGATAAGGTGGTGGTAATATTTTTGGTTGTGGCTTGTAGGTTGGATAAGGTGGTGGCAATATTTTAGGTTGTGGCTTGTAAACTGGAACTGGTGGAAGAATTTTGGGATGCGGCTTATAGATCGGAACGCTTGGCTTTGGTATCGGCTTAACAAGCACCGGTGGAGGGCATGGTTTTTTGACGGGTGGTAATGGATTTGGCTCGGGCTTAGGCTCGGGCTTAGGCTCTGGCTTAGGCTCAGGCTCGGGCTTTGGCTCAGGCTTCGGCTGAGGCTTTGGATGGGGCTTCGGCTGAGGCTTTGGCTTGGGCTCAGGCTTTGGCTGAGGCTTTGGCTTAGGCTTAGGCTTAGGCTTTGGTTTAGGCTCATGTTTTGGCTGAGGTTTAGGCTCTGGCTTTGGCTTTGGCTCTGGCTTGGGCTCGGGTTTAGGCTCAGGCTTGGGCTCAGGTTTAGGCTCAGGCTTAGGTTCAGGTTTAGGCTCAGGCTTAGGCTCGGGTTTGGGCTCAGGCTTAGGCTCGGGTTTTGGTTCAGGAACCAATGGAGGTGGGCATGGTTTTTTGAATGAAGGTTTGGGTGGCAATGGATAATGAGGAAAGACATGGCCGAATGGCTTTTTGAAGGAAGGTTTGGGTGGTAATGGATAATGAGGAAGGATGTGGCCAAACTTCTTTAACCAAGGGTGTACTTTATGGAAATATGGTTTTGGAAGAGGAGGCAAAAAGGTGGCAGATGTGCAGATTGCAGACGAGAATTTAAGTTTTCCTTTGGTTCCAAATGTGTGTTTTTCACTTGACTTTGAAACGAAAGCGATCTTAGCGGCTTCTAATCCATCGTGAACTGCACAAGGTGCATTTGCTGCATTGTGCAATTGTGCATAGCATTCTTCAGCCAACTTTCCATCTTTCAAGATCTTTTCCGGAAGTGACACCTTGAAGAGTCCTTCCTCGTTCAGCTTTCCAACACCTCTTCTTTGGAAGTGGCCATTTTCAAGCTTGCAGTCAATGGTTACTTTTAGCCCTGTAACCATAAAACATATTATATGATCAGAAAAAGAATATGGTTTATGGAGTAGATTCAAATTTTAAACTTTTTCATGTATGCGTATCTTAGTAGCTACCTTAAAACTAAAAACAATGCGATTTTTTGTACCGACACACTACAAGAAAATAGTGTTTTTAGGACGAGCTTTTTTGAGACGGACCTAAAACAGTGCCAAATACTTGTATTTGGTACCGTTTTAAAAATTGTGCCAAAAGTTTATGTATTTAGAACCACCATTAATAATCCGTCCCAAAATACACAATAATTTGAGACCGTTTTTAAAAACGGTGCCAAATACTTATGTATTTGAAACGGTTTTTAAAAACCATACCAAATACTTATACATTCGGAACTACGATAACATAATCTTTCCAAATACGTATGTGTTTGGGACGATTTATAAAAGTGGTGCCAAATACTTGTTTATCTTAAAAAGTTTTTGGAAAGTGTCTCAAATATTTTGATCAAAAGTTGTATCAAAATATCAAATAAATGTGTTTGGGTCGATTTCAACCGATAATGTTGTATCAAATAACTCGCCGTTCAAAAAAAAAATGTTGTATCAAATAAATGTGTTTGGGTCGATTTCAACCGATCTTAATATTCGTTTCTTTTTTCAACAACCTTCGTCTTCTTTTGACGAAGTTTATGTCCTTTTTAGTCTTTTTTTTTTTTTTTTTTAGAACGGCACCTCAATCTCACTGAAATCCGACCCCCGAGTTATACCATCTATAACGGGCAGGCCCCGGGACCCGAACCACTAGGGGAAACCCCTAGAACTCACGGCTTCGCACTAAGGAGGAAAATCATGTGTTTTTTGTCTCTTGCAAGACTTGAACCCATGACCAAACCCTCTCCCTAAGCTCCAGGAGAAACCCAGGTGGCCAAACTTCTTGTCGAGTTAACAATAAATGTTTCCCCGTCAATTGATCAAAGTTTCTCACATATGTACAAAATTTTAGTAGTCAACTTCGTAACTCATCGGATGGTAGTAATTTTTGTATATAAATTTATACAAAATATGAATATATATATATATATATATATATATATATAAATTTATATAGTTATATCATATTATAAATATATATAGAAGTGTTATACATAAAGAATAAAGTTAAAAAATATAATTATTTTTATTTTTATATAAGAAATACGATATTTATCCAAATCAACTTAAGAAAAAGCTTTCACGCATCTCGTTTTATCGCCACTTATAACGCTTTTTCACTTATCTTCTTAAGTCTTAAGCTCTAACAATGATTTATTACATAGCGTTAAAGTCAAGCCTTACGTTTTTACGACACGTTTATGAAACTTTTGCGAGCCTTTTAAAACCTCGCCTTGAAAGTAGAAAGTACTAATAATGATAATAATGATAGTTTGTTTACAAATACAATAAATTTAATTTTTTTATGAAATTTCAAACGAAAATTTCAAAATTTTCGCAAACTTTCTGGCGGGCATTTTGTTGAAATTTTCTCGGTGCTCTTCAAAACATTCTAAAATAACCTTATCCCATCCATTATCGCATGGTTTATATCAAATTGAATTTTAGTTTCATAACTAATTAGGTTTTGTCATCACAAAGGTCTTTCTACCCTAAATTGGAATACACATGTGGATCTTGTTGAGTTCCTACCCCGAAACTGTGAGACGTCATCAATTTCATCTGGTTTGTTGCTTACTTATTGCCTTTTTATAGCATCCATGATTCTAATTCAATTTTTGTGGTTATTGATTTCATTCATATAATATGCTAAAGTTTTTTAAAATCTTTTTTTAAAGGCGTTTTTTTCAATCTTTATATAAATCTTGTTAAAAATTTGAGAGTATAACCCTGTGATTATTGGACTCAGTGATGTAAAACAATAAATGATATGTTTTATAATTGATCGTAACTATTTGTTTGATCTAATGAAAGGTTCTCAAATGCCTTTTTCACAGTTGTAGGAGAAGGAGAAAAATAGATGGCATATTAGAAATAGTTCTAAAACATACTCCTTAAAGGACATCGGTAATTTTTCGTTTGACTTCGTTATAATCCTTGTATGTCAAATGCCTTTTTTGTACTCCTTGAGGAGATCGGTAAGAAGTGTCTTAATTCTCATCCCTCAATTTTAGATTCTCTATACAATACACATATATAACCATTTTCAATAATCATTTTCTCCTGCAGGTTACTTACATACATTTTAACACAAGACAGCCTCAATCACTACTACTACAATTTAGTAATTTGGCCAACTTGACAGTGGTAAGATGGTATTAAGATAATAGTTGATTTTTAATATATTATGTATGATACTTATCTTTAACGATTTTGTTATTCTTAATCGTGTTGTGGCCGTTAAGCGAGCGCTCTAAACAAAGTTCAAACCTTCGATTATCATTGTCATTGAATATACATGTCATTTTCATGTATTAGCCTTGTACCCAGTGAAGTAGCTCAAGAAAGATATATATTACCCAAATTTAACCATTATTGTAACTAAGTGCCATTGTTACTTTGCAGCTAATGTATTCAACTTTTTGCAATGACAGAAAAACATGTGCGGTCAACTCGTGTATGGATTGGCCTCTTCATTATTACTTTGCAAAACTCAACAAAGGTGAGGCAAATGCCTTCATATGAGGTGTAAATAATCAAGTTATCTATGACATGCTAGATCACAAAATATGTAAGCATTTTTTTGAAATTGTGGTCTAGCAAAATGATATTATAAAATGGATTTATGTGTATTTTTTCCAGGTTGAAGATTAGCTTAAAGAAATATGAGAAGAATTACCAGCTAGCTTTTTATTTGGTATATGTGTTCATCCACCAGAAGCAAAAGATCTAATAGTAGTAAAGATAACCAACTAGAAGATGGAGATATCATCAACTTTGGTGTATCTTTTATTTCAAAAGAGTCATGCTTTATAGCAATGAACACGCTAGATTACATCATGCATATCTACATGTCGGACTAGTTACTCTATCTAGTTTTATCGGGCTCATGTGATTGTGCTTAGCTTTATCATATTCAAGTTATTGTACGCAGTTCAAGTAATTTTATTATCAGGATTCTATTGATTAATAAAAGTTTAAGTATGTCTAATTTTGGCTTCCTCTTTGAATCAAATTTACGCATACCTGACATGAATGAATGTATCAAATATATTTTTGATTGGACGAAAGGAGTGCAAATACATGTTTGGCCTAAATATTAAAACCGTACGTGCAAAATTTGTTTGAGAATAGATATGAAACTGTCCTAAATGGGTATGGTATATGCGGAAAATTTGTGCCAAATATTCTTTCGGCATAGCAGGTGAAACAGTACCAAATAAGCATTTGGCATGGGATGTGAACCAAATGATAATTTGGCAGGTGAGATGAAAGTGTACCGAATGCGTATTTAGAACGGTAACTTATTAACCGTGCCAAAAACCAACATATGGAACACAAAAGCAAAACCGTCTCAAATCACGTGCCAAATGCTATTTGGCACACTTTTAAGTCGATCCAAATGTTTTTGGCACCCTCATATTTAGGACGGTGCGAAAACCGTGCCAAACAGCATTTGGCACGGTTTTATGAGTATTTGGCACTTTTTTCCCGTCCTAATTACCGATTTTTCTTGTAGTGACAGTATGAAAAACACATGGACACCATATCTTCTGATCTATACATCGTATATACTATAAAACACTAACTAGGTATCAATATTAGTTAACGCATAAAAGTATTCATGTTATGTTTATGTATTTCTGTTGGCGTACATTTGAATATAAGTTACGTCCTAGCCAACCACCGTGACAATAGTTCAATCAGAATGAATCATGGAAAGTAATAGTTCGACACCTGAGAGACGATCAATAGTACTTAACAAAAATAGCTCGTCGCACAAAGTTCTTGTGAGCCTTATGCCATTAAGCTATATTCACCAATTCCGCTATCTTATTTTGCTTACTGAATTGTGAATTTCCCATATTTCAAAATCAGGTGTTTATGAGTGTCGGTGATATGAAACACATTATATGTATTGTCCCATGTAACAAACATACAATGAAAAAATGCATGAAATGATAGACAAAATAATTCATAGTACCTGACAATGCTTGCCTTGTGTTAATATTATTCTCCTTACAATCAGCACATTCTCCAAAACCAACTACCTCAACAGTTTTGGCACTGCTATAACACAAACTACTAGATAACAATAAAATCAGCAAAAGCCCCAGAAAACCCCTCATCGAGAAGCTAACGTGGAAAAACAAAAGCTTAAAGGGTCAACAATTATAAGCACATAGGATGAGCTTATGTAGCTTCTTAAAGCCCTGGTGTTGGAGTGAGCACTTGATGCAGTTGCTACTTGTATATATATAGTGAGAGCTTATTGAACTAAGTTATGGGGTTAGCACAATAAATAGCCTCACATGAAGATTAGGGACCTACCAATGCATCAATAGTGAGGGCAAGGAGATGGATAAAAAAGGCTTATGCCAACCCATCATAGGTCATTTAGTGAGGTCTCAACTGCACCACCTATATTTTAGCTAGCTTAATTGCATGTGAAGGCAATATCATCACCAAGGCACCAACTAACTAAAACTTTCTAATAAATACTTTATTTTTCCAATTCTAAATGACGTTGAACTTGAGTACATCAATGATATTTAGAAACCCATGTGACATTTCTGTAAAATTAACACAAAGCAACCTAATAAAACTAAGTAATATTCATTTATCTAGATAGCACGTGAATACAATATCTCCACCAACAAACTATATACAGTTATTCATGAACAAGACATGCTTTTTCACTAGTAAAATCGTATAGAATCATAAACTACTTCATGATTTTTACACTTGGCTATACGTTTTACTTAATCTTTACCATACTAGCTAAGCTACTTCATGAACTAGGATATATGCCAATAATATTATTGGAAAAAGAATGTGACGTGAAAGATTTTTCTTACAAATATGGATAACGCGAATGATGCATGTTCTGACATATATAATATTGTTGCAATGATGTGTCATTTGTAAAATAAACAAAAACTACAAGAAAATGCAATTACTATACCAAATCATATGCGTATGTGTGTACTTGAATTACTTCATGAGACTTACTTACAGCAGGGGCGGATCTATGCCCTGGCCACCTGTGGCACGTGCCACACATAGATTGGTAAAAAGAATGAAAAGCATATAAATTTCTATGAAAAGCATATAAATGCGTGCTTAAATATTGTATCGTTACTCATATTTTTAAATAGAAATTTATATGCTTTTGCCAATAATGGACTGCATTTATATGCTTGGGTAAATTTCTATGAATAGCGCATGAGATGTACTTAATTCGACACCTTTTTTTTGCGCTCTAATGTTTTTATGCAATAAATTAACATACTTTAAAGATATAATTGTTTAATTAATACAAAATAATAGTATTATGGTTCGGTAATACATTGCCTACGGGTTTACAATATAGTTTTTCATGGTATGAATAGTAGGTTAGATCCTAACTTAATTTAAGCACGCATCCATTAGTCTAGTCATTTTTTTCTATCCCACATCGATCTCTCAATATTTTCTTTTCATAATATCATCAACCTCTAGACCTAAACATATCCATTGTTCCAAAAAAAAAATAAAAAAAAAATTAGTCATCCATCCAAAGTGTTGATCTTCAAGTTAAAGTCAATCTTATCATTTTAAGAAAAAAGGTTGTTTTATGTTTGCTTTTATTTTGTTTTGATTAATCTGTTTTAAAGTCCGTGCATTTAAAACTGATGTGATATGATATGTTATTTTATGTTTTGATTTTTAGTTTTGAATAAAGTGGGTATTAATTTAGTTTAAATATCGAAAAAAAGCAATCC
This sequence comes from Glebionis coronaria, assembly GCA_025667525.1. Lineage (NCBI taxonomy): Eukaryota > Viridiplantae > Streptophyta > Magnoliopsida > Asterales > Asteraceae > Glebionis > Glebionis coronaria. The sequence continues at coordinate 137,248,384 of CM046878.1, forward strand.
TCTGATCTTTTTAATTTCCGCAAACTCACATCAGCAACTTTACAAAATAACTAAACATATTTGTTTTTTATCTTCTTGTGTTGGTGATTTGTGCTAAAGTCACAGATCCACACAATTATATAGTTGGTTGTTTATGCTAAGGTCACAACTCCACAAATTGATTTGTTATAGTTTTTAAAAAATTTCGTTTGTTAGATTCAAACATGAATTATAACCCACAATATTTGTTTGTTCAATACAGTGATGCAACCAAAATAATGGTAACAATATGCTGCTAAGGAAAGGAGAGATTAAATGAACTTGATAATTCTGCATGCATTATTCCTCACCCAAAAGTGGTTTAAATAAGAAAACAGATAACAACCTATGCTAAGATTGAAGAAACCTATCAACTAGTAATTTGAATATCTCATAATACTAAGAAAAGATAAGAACAAATGAAGGCATGCAAATCCACTTATTCTCCTGCAGACTTGATTACTCCTCAAATCTGCTGGGCCTTGTAATCTTCCTCCTGGGCCGAGCCATAGATCCTGAATCCCGGGCTTCCTTGTGTGGCTCGATATGGGCAGTAGCTGGGCAGCTCGCATCATCACCTCGTTCTGAAGAAGCGACAATGTCCTCAATGTCGAGATTAAAAAATGGATAATCAGTATGCATAGTCTCACGAGTTTCCCAGGTAGCTTCCGCGAGTGGTTTAGACTCCCATTGAACCAAAAACTCCTCCGCACCGGCAGAGTTAACACGAGTTTGAAGAATAGCTCGTGGTAAATAGTCGGCCATACCATGATCCTGCCAATCGAGTGCTTCCAAGGGTGTTGTGGTGTCGTAACTTTGCTTCAATAAAGAAACGTGGAAAACTGGGTGAATACGGGACCCGACTGGCAACTCCAAACGATAGGCAACATTCCCAATTTTCTCAAGTACCTTAAATGGGCCATAGTAACGTTTTGACAGCTTCCGATAACGTCGGGCAACGACCGATTTTTGGCGGTATGGTTGTAGTTTCAAATACACCATATCGCCAACATCAAATTCTTTCTCAAGGCGTTTCTTATTGGCTTGTTTGATCATACGTTCCTGGGACTTTGTAATTGCTGCCTTATGAAGGTCGACGATGCGGCCGTGTTCCAACAGTGTTTGATCAATAGAGTGAGTGGTAGAATTGCCCTGAACATAATGGTAGATGGACGTAACGTTCTGACCATAAAGAGCCTTAAATGGGGTCATATTGATGGTGCTATGATGGGAAGTGTTATAAGAATACTCTGCCAAATATAAATAACGTTCCTATGTAGCCGGTTCATTAAAGACGAAAGATCGTAAATACGCTTCCAGGGATCGATTAACGACCTCTGTCTGGCCATCGGTTTACGGGTGGTAGGCGCTGGAATGTAAGAGTTTGGTACCCACTTGCTTGAATAACTCTTTCCAAAAGCGACTTAAAAACATCGGGTCGCGATCCAAAACGATGGTATGAGGAAGACCATGTAAACGATATATCTCCGTCAAAAATAGTTTTGCCAATGAAACTGCAGTGTAGCCTGGAGCTAAAGCAAGGAAGTGAGCGTACTTAGTAAACTGGTCGACTATTACCCAAATTGCGACCTTGCCGCGTGATGTGGGTAAACTGGTAATGAAGTCCATCGAAATATCCATCCACGGACCGGCAGGAATCGGCAATAGCTGGATGAGCCTATATGGTCTATGATTATCGGATTTGGTGGTTTGACAAACGGTGCACTCCTGAACAAATTTAGTGACATCACGTTTAAGTCCTAACCAAGCAAAATCTGCCGCTATTCTTTTAATGGTTGCCGTGATACCCCAGTGTCCCCCAAGAGGTGTGGCGTGATATTCCCCCAATAGCTTGTGGCGGATATCATTGAGCGGTGGAACGAATATCCGACCCTTGATGAAAACGAGTCCATTCCGAACCTCATGATATGGAAATGAAGACTTGTTGGCCAGAATAGAGTGCACCAGTTCTTTTCCATCCTTGTTTTCAGTAAGGTAAGTTTTTATTTCTGAGAGCCAAGTAGCTTGAGGAAATGAGATGGCGAAAAGAGACGGGTTTTCGAGACGACTCAATGCGTCAGCGACGACATTCTCCTTGCCTGGTTTGAAACAAACTTCAAAATCGTATCCCATCAGTTTTGTTAACCATTTTTGTTGCTCGGGGGTCTGAATGGCTTGAGTTAAAATGTGTTTCAAACTGTGATGGTCGGTATAGATGTAAAAATGATGACCCAACAAATATTGTCGCCATTTTTTTACCGCTTCCGTGATTGCGAACAATTCTTTAGTATAAGTGGATTGGTTTTGCATAGTGGGACATAGCTTTTTACTAAAGAAAGCAATGGGATGGTTTTTTTTGGGATAACACATCCCCTATTGCGGTACCGGACGCATCGGTGGTGACCTCGAATCCTTCTTTGAAATTCGGTAAAGCTAAAGTGATCATGTTGGCCATGTCGCTTTTGAGTTGAAGGAATGCGCGGTGGGCGGCTTCGGACCAAGAAAATTTTTCTTGTCGTAGAATGTCGGTGAGTGGGCTAGCCACATGTGCGTACCCTTTAACGAAACGTCGATAATAACCCGTGAGCCCTAGAAACGCACGTAAAGTGGTCATGGAACTCGGTTTCGGCCAAGATTGTATAGCTTCGATTTTCTCCGGCTCGGGTTCCACGCCTTGTGCTGAAATAATGTGGCCTAAGAATGCAAGTCGCTGAACCCCGAAAGTGCACTTAGATGGTTTGGCGTGGAATTCATTCATGTGCAACGTTTCTAGGACGTGTTGCAAATGCTTAAAGTGAGCTTCTTCATTTGGGCTGTAGACAAGGATATCGTCAAAGAAAACCAGAACAAACTTGCGGAGGATGGGACAGAAGATGTCGTTCATAGCGGATTGAAAAGTGGATGGTGAATTTGTAAGCCCGAATGGCATTACCAGAAATTCATAATGACTATCAGTCGTTCGGAAGGTTGTTTTGTGGATATCTTCTTGTGCCACACGGATTTGGTGGTATCCCGATCGCAAGTCGATTTTAGAGAAAATCCTTGCACCATGTAGTTCGTCCAATAGTTCATCGCTCGTTGGTATAGGGAAGCGATCCTTTATGGTAGCCGTGTTTAGTGCCCGGTAGTCGACACAAAACCGCCACGTACCATCTTTCTTCTTGACTAGAAGAACCGGAGACGAGAAAGCACTTTGGCTTGGTCGTATGATGCCATCACGCAGCATCTCTTCAATCAACTGAGTCATCACCTGTTTTTGGTAGTATGGATAACGATATGGTCGCACGTTTACGGCTTTGTTGTCTTGAATGGGTATGGCGTGATCATGCGTTCGTGGTGGTGGTAGACCTGTGGGTTTCTTGAATACGTTAGAAAAAAGGTATAGGAGATGGTTGATGTCGGGGTTATTGTGAGTTGGTGTTTCGTCGATGGAGGCCATAGGTGGTTGATAAGTGATGGTATGGAGGGAGGCTGCGGTACCCTGTCGTATGATGGCAGAAACCGAACTGGAAGAAATTTGGTGGGACATTGGTTCGCCCACTAAGGTGTGTTCTGCCCCGTTTTGTTTGAAAGAAATTTCTGGTATGGAAAAATCAGCGGAGAGTCGGCCCAAGGAACCGAGCCACGAGACGCCCAACACGAGGTATGCACCTTCGACGGGTATAATGTAGAAGGGAAGATCAAAGTTGGCCTTTTTGAGTAGAAGCGTCACGTTGGGACACACCCCACGACATTGGATAATTTGGTCGTTACCAACCATGACTGAGAATGGAGCGATAGGCTGTGAGGTGAGTTGAAGTGCAGTAGCAACGCGCGGCTGTATGATGTTATGCGTACTGTCACAATCATTAAGTATGGAGACTGGTTTCCCCGAAATATATCGCGTAACCCGCAAGGTTTGGCTCGAAGAAATACCAAAAAAAGTTGCGGCAGACAACGCATAGTATTGGGACGCCAGCGTCTCGGGTGTTTCTGGAGTACTGGTGACGGTGTGACTATCAACTTCATCATAATCCACAACCAACAAGAATTGGGGTGGCGAACACTTGTGACCTGGTGTATATTTTTCGGGACAGCGAAAACAGAGACCATCCTTTTTCCGTTGTTGCATGGCATCCGGCGATAGGCGAGTAATCGGGAGGGACAATGTCGTGTTGGTGGAGGTGGAAGTGTGCACAGGTTGGGTGGTAGAAGGCGATGATGTCGACAAGGAGTTGCCCGAGAAAGAAGATGTTTTGTAGGGTAACTTCGGTTTGGGTTGTGCTAGCTTTTCCTCCAGTAAGCGGGCCTGTCTATATGCTTGATGAAGTGAGACGGGTTTAAGTAACGCAATCTCATTTTGAATTTCTTTCTTGAGGCCCGAGATAAAGATGTTTTTTAACGTCTGACCCGATAATCCATTAACGCGATTACTCAATCGCTCGAACTCGGTTTGATACAGGGGAACCGTGGTTGTTTGCTTTAACTTAAATAAGGTGGCTTCATGATTCTCGTATGAAGATGGTCCAAATCGGACTTCCAGTTCACGTGTGAATGTTTCCCACGTGCCCAACATCCCGTTTGTGGCGAGATGTTTATACCATGAAAGCGCTTCACCCGTAAAGTAAAAGACTGAATAGGCCGTACGATTCCCGACCGGGGTGTGATAATAATCAAAAAAATTATCTGCTTGAAAGATCCAGTCCAACGGGTTCGAGCCATCAAATAAGGGAAGGGTTATTTTTGGTGTACGAGGTTGCATGGGGGGTTGCATGGTATTGGCAGGTGGTCTGGCCGACCAGTGTCAGGAGGGTACAACGTGTTGTTGTCATGAAACAGGGAGGGATGTGGTTGGAACGATGATAGATAGGGTCCGGTGTTAGACACAGTTGGATGCGGCTGTGACGTGTATGCGGACGGTGATGTTTGCGGGTGCGTATGACTGGTAAACATAATAGGCAGTGATGTGAAAGGCGAGGGTATTGGACGGGTAGGTTGTGATGGATGCTGAGACGGGTGGTGGGATAGGAGGCACTGTTTGAGTGGTCGATTTGGATGACGTGAGGTTCTGTAAGTGATTGACGAGCATCGTTGTCGTGTCAGCCTGCAATGCCAGTTTGGCATTGACGTTGTTGGTGACTTTGATTAACGCTGCTAGTTGCGCTGCGTTATCATTCTGAGGTTGATGATTCTGGAGAAGCTGGTTGGTGGCCGTCGTGGCGACGATTAATTGATCGATCTTGGCTGTAAGAGAAGTGGGATCCGGTGGTGGTGCGTCGTCGCGGATGGGCGACGGTGGTCGTCTTGGAGGCATGATTCGTGAATGAAAGCACCAAGATGATGTAACCAAAATAATGGTAACAATATACTCCTAAGGAAAGGAGAGATTAAATGAACTTGATAATTCTGCATGCATTATTCCTCATCCAAAAGTGGTTTAAATAAGAAAACAGATAACAACCTATGCTAAGGTTAAGGAAACCTATCAACTAGTAATTTGAATATCTGATAATACTAAGAAAAGATAAGAACAAATGAAAGTATGCAAATCCACTTATTCTCCTGCAGATTTGATTACTCCTAAAATCTGATGGGCCTTGTAATCTTCCTCCTGGGCCGAGCCATAGATCCTGAATCCTGGGCTTCCTTGTGTGGCTCGATATGGGCAGTAGCTGGGCAGCTCGCATCATCCAGTCTCGGTTAAAATTAGAAAGAAAAATAATTTCATATGCGATGTTTCTGAGCTTTACGCAAATGCAGACATATAGTACACAACTTATGTTTAGAGAGTTACTACATATCTATATACCCTATAAAGGGTGTATGTCAATTGTTGAATGTTGAAAGTTGAAAAAACAAACAAATATGGCAATGTTGTAAAACACGTCTGTGGTTGAATGTTAATGTTCATAAAAAAAAATATGGCAATATTGAATGTGTAATAACCAAAAAGTTGACTAACAATCTTATATATAGCAATACCGTGTGAAGATTAAGGAAATAATATCAAATATTTGTGAAAATAAAAAACATATGGCAACAACTAATATTCATAGGCATGAAACAAATAATGCTTTGAAACTCTTCCTTGACCCTATATAAACCACCTTCATGTACGAAGATTTTCAGGTTAGTTTATCTCTTTATACTCGTGTTTAGTTAATTGTGTTTTACAATTTAAGCATTGGTTATATGCTTATATGTATAATGTTGAATGTTCGTAGTTTAATAGAGTATTCATGGTGCTTTTTCAAATGTAAGATTGTACTAGAATTTATTCATTTATCAATACTCTGTCCAGTATTCATCATTCATTGATATTTATTTAAGTTTGTGTCCTTTTTGTTATCAACTTAATTACATGTATGAATTTTATGAAATATGTAACAACCAAAAATGGTTTTACTCAATTTATTAATTGATTAGATTTTTTTGTCTGTTGGCATAATTTACTTAGTATACTATAATAGGAAAATGAACTTCTACATGATGTGCTTAAGTTCAAACCAGAAAATTAAAAGTCGAGCAGATAACCGTATCTAGCTAAACACGATGAGGTTAGTTCTTGCTATCTATTAGCATTGTTCGTTTGTTCTCTTTCCAGATTATACAATAAGTCATCGGCTCATAAAAGTTGTGAAAGTTTGCAAGTACCTAAAAGATTTGATGTATAATTTCGAACAGGTTACTTCATCATCTTCGGGATACGTCATTAAAAAAATCGCACGAAGTATAATTTCAAACAAAACTCGACATTTGAGCTATATCTATGTTTTTTTTCAACTTTTCGGTTTTTTTTTATTGTTTTTCACTATTCTTACTTTGATTGAAATAACAATTTTGATATTGTTCTTGTAGGCATAATAAGAGAATACCCCTTTGGTGTCAATTTTATTGCCCATGTGATTATAATAAATGTTGGAAAGGTAGGGATGGACGGTGAAGGACATATGCTGGTGGTTGTCGTCAAGTTAAATGTCCTTCCATAGATTTGAAAAGGCTCATATTTCTTACTGTGATGATTAACAAAATTATATTTTTGTGCACCATTATTATAATTTTCATCTTGGTCATTATTGATTAAAAAATTAAATCATTAAATATGGATCTATTACTGGAATGTATTAAATCATTAAAATGTACCACAAATCTATTAATAGGATGTATTCGATTTTTAAATGACTGTATATAAGAATGTACATCTCTACTGTTAAGAGAATTATCTCTTAAAATAGTTTAAATTTCGAAAACCCGGACATTGCATGGAGGGTTCACTATAATTAATGATAGTAGGGGAAGAGTGGTTCATGAGAATAAAAACACTTATGACCATTCCAAAATCCAAACAAAACGCACTTAAATTAAAAACACTTACATAAGTGGCAATACAGAAACATATCACCTTCATATTTGGGAGAGAGAGCTCTACCGAGTTGACGAGGTCTTCATCATCCATTATACCACATTTCTGATGACGAGTGTAAAGGGACTGGAGGTAACAAAAACAATCTACTAAAATTTTCTGCAAGAAATGGTTCAATGTGGGATTGGTGCATATATTCAGATGTTGATGAATTTGTGATGAAATTACGATGGTATTATGTAGATTATGATGGAGTTTTAGATTGTCTATTTTTTGCATTTCTAAATGCTTATTGGCATGTTGGTGTACAGATTGTGGTGAATTTTTATTCATCAAGTTGCCTTTGGTTTAGAAGTAAAAGGAAAAGAAAAAATTTGTTAAAAAATGTTAAGATTTTTTTTGGTAAAAATTTTATACAGGAGTCTCGCAGCAAAGCGCGGGCATCCATACCTTGTTGTATTGTTAAAATAGAAAATGCGGTGACTAACGTAATGTAATCCGTACCTTATAAAACTATGTTCTTGCTTTTAAGAAAATATATATTTGCTCATTTTGTATAAGAATTGACACTTATTACAAATATACTGTTGAGAAACATTGAAAAGAAAATAATATATATTTTAAAAGAATATGATTCGAAAGTGTATAAACTTATGATATTTAAAAATTTAAATGGTAAGGTTTGACATGGATCAAAAAGAAATATAAATTAAATGCGCGTACTTATTTTAGGATAAGAATTTGGTAATGATTATCTTAAATGTTGGGGAAAAAATTTGTTGACTAAATCACAGAATTATGTATCTGAACTCTTTTATGAGGTACACATCAGGCCGCTAGATGTTGAACTCGGATTTTAATTTCAACTTTTTATTAGTGCAATCTTAATAATACTATCCGACTAGACAATCACACATATTTACATTATTGAAACTCAACATAACTATGCTATCACAAAAACAGTATTAAGAAGGATTTTCTTGCGCCATAAATATTGTTTGCCAAAAAAAACAATTTTTCTTCAGTGAAATTTTGCTGAAACTAGAAATCCCCCGCTATGCGCGGGTACTCGTCTAGTTTTTATTAAATATATGAACTATCGACAATGAATTGGAACATATTTGGAAATAAATTAAACGAAAAACACTAATATTTGATTTGTTTAATGACAAGGAGGACTTTGACAACAAAAGAGTTTAAACCAACAATTAATGTGTATAAACTCTTAATCTGCTACCAATTTATATACATCCGTACAATTACTTAGCTTTTAATCGGTGATTATCATAAAAGTCTCGACGATGTTGATGCTACTAAACAAACTATGACGAACATTGATTCTTTACATCCTTTTTATAGACGACATCGAATGAAACAAAATATTGTTCACGATAAACATGGCGATTTCTTTATATACAGCTATTCAAGTTACTTATCGTAGCAAGCTTTTAAGCAATGATTTGAAGTATGAGGCCACCACACCCTTTCTCGATCATATGATACGATCCACATTTATTTTGTTTTCTAATAGGAAAACAGTTAAGTTAATCATGATGCGAGTAAAAGGATATATTATTGCAATCTGTATTCAATTTTTTTTTTTTTTGAGCAAATCTGTATTCAATTGGTTTTTACATTTGCAATACATGTTATCATAAAATAAAATATTTAAATTGATTTGCATTAAATGTATTTTCTCATTTAGGTGTACAATGAAAATAAATGCGAGCTTCCAATAACGTTCCCATTCATACTTTGAATATCATCACTATGCAAGAACATGGGTTTAGTGGACAACATTTGGTGCTAAGTTGCTTTCAGAGTTATGGCTAATCAATCATATAGTCAATTCAAATTAAATATGATGTTAGCTTCCCAGTTACTAATAGTTAATCATATCTAGACTTACTTTAAAAACTTTTATCAAATTCTAACTTTATATAGCATAATGTTATTCGATTGTATTTTATCATATAGTTGATTTTGTGCAAAACGTGCATCATTTATGTAATTATGTTTAATTCAAACTAATCGACAACTTTAAATGATACAACGCGCTATGGGCGATCTACGTGTATGGAGGGACAGATCCAAAACACTAAATTATCAGGTGCATATAATAATTTTTACGAGTAGAGAGTTTTGATTATTGGTGAACATGAGACAATTTCAGACGATTTTTTGTTTAAAACCAAAAGTTCGGGTATAGAGTTTTTAAAACCAAACCTCGAACGAAAAGTTTTTCTTGATTTTTTTGGTTCTTGGTTTTTTGTTGCTATGTGTTCTGTTTTTACATTGAATGTCGTATTTTTTTTACAATTTTGAAATCTTTATAACAAACAATTATCGTTTGAATTTAGACAGTTATTATAAGAGTAATCTCATGATTTTTTGTGGAATAAATGATAAATATAAAATGAGAAATTTTCAACTACAATTTTTTGTTGTTAATTTAAATCATTTAAGGGACTTGTCAATAACAAGATATATCATGAATTTGGATATCCGAAATTTGCGATAATGTTTTTATGCTATACCCATTATTTTAGCTATATTTTTACATTTCAAATATCCAAAATTTTGAATAGTTTTTTTTTATTTACGAGTATCTAAAATTTCGGATTAAGAAGTATTTCCATAACACAAATTTGGGACCGAATTTATTTGGAAAAAATCTTATCTAAGTTTATGTTATACCAACTATTTTATCTAAGTGTTTATAATTTAGATATTCGAAACTTATATTACGAGACAAACATCTATCAGGTTCTCGTAAACCCTCGAAAACCCCATAAGTCTACCCTGAATGCATGTTCGTTACTGATCATGCAATGAAACACGCATTCAGCTTACTGATTTATCATCGTTTTCGTATCAGGAAGATAGGCTTATATTTTATCTATCATATGTTTGTTGGCATTATGTTTAATTAAAAAGTGAGGGCTTTAGAGCTTGTTTGACAAAGGCCGTGTTCGGTTAAACTAGTAGTTAGAGCAAGGGGAGTGGATGGCTGCTAGGTGGGCTGGTAGTTTTTGGCGTCAGTTCATCGTTGATGTACCACTCCGACTCTGGCTGCTAAGGTGCTCGCGTCAACTCCACCAGCTTACGCCAAAGAATTTTTGATTTTTTTATTTTTATTTTTATTTTTTATAGTTATAAAGTGGGGTTTAGGTGGACCTAGATATGCATAGAGCCGGTTAACCGAACCGGTTCGGTTTGGGTTTTAAAAAAAACGGGTTTTTGGTCAAAGACCAAAAAAACCGGTTTGGTCGGTTAACCGGTTCGGTTACAAACCGGTATAATAGCTAAAAAACTCTAACCGGTTCTAACCGGTTAGAACCGGTTTGCCGGTTTTTTTTTCGTTTTTAGAGCGAATGGTGAACCGTAAAAAAGCCGTAAGACTACAATTATTAAAACATCACTTTTATTTAATATAACATTACAAATACATTGAAAAGGAAATACAATTGAAAGGAAATACATCACACTCACACATAATACATAAACATAATTAAAACGGATAACCTAATCGGATTCGGAACTGTCTAGGTTGACTTCGTTGTCGGACTTGGACCTAGCTTCTGCATTAGCTTCATCTTGTGACAGTTCTTCATCGGTTAGTGATATCGCTTCACCCGATTCCATCTCATTCTCAAATACCTCTTCTTCAAAGTCTAAGGTGTGTTCAAGACTTGTCTTGTGTTGTACCCGCTCTTGTGCATCTAAGTGATCTTTCAAGCAAATGCACATCTCCAAAGACGCCGGAGTGAGCCTTGTTCTTCGATTAGATAAAACTCTTCCACTTGTTGAAAAACCCGATTCCGAAGCTACCGAAGTAGCTTGTACACTTAGCAAGTCACGAGCCATTCGGGATAAAACGGGCCACATTTGTTCCTTTGCTTTCCACCAAGCCAATATATCAAAGTCTATAAACTGATCGGTGGAAAGTTCGAACCATTTTCCCGAGACATACATATTAAATTCGTTGGATCCTTGTTCTTCAAGCCTTGCCCTTTTTTTTATTTCTTGTAAAGCATTTATCATTTTTGTTATCGGATTCCTTGAACTCGTACCCGATGAAGATGAAGAACCAACATTTAATGAAGAAGGTATGTTACCGTATGTTTCAAAGTAAACTTGCCATAAACCCTCAATGGCATCATTGAAAGATTTTTTTGCATCATATGCAAAGTTCACGTTTTTTTGAAAACACCCCAAATCATTAGTAATTGAATCAATGAACATCTCTACCCCGTTTACATTGAAAAATGGGTTTAACGCGGCGGAACAAGTAATTATTGATGGCAATTTTTCAAAGTATTTTCTTAGCTTTAATTTCATTGGTATGACCATTTCTGCAAATATACCACCTTCAAATTCAAATTCGTTTAACCTTTGACACATCAAATAAAGTTGTTGCAAAACCAAATGAGACATTGGATAATAGACTCGCGACAGTGTTTTGGTTGAGGTGTTAAAGATTTCAAGTAATCGGGTTAGTTTTTCAATAATATCCTAATTTTCAACCGCAAACCCATACTCAATATAACCATTACAATGCAACTCGTCATGAAAATTTTGTAAAGTCGTTTTATGTTTTAAACCATACAAGAACATATGATATGTGGAATTTCATCTTGTAGGGACGTCCCAATTAGGTGCCCAAAAAGGTTTTTTCGAATCTTTACACCATTTAATATATTGTGCATACCTTCGGTTGCCCGCTTTGAAAATATCTTTTAACATTTGTCTAAAACAACCTCTAATTGCACTTATAGAGTCAACATTTAGGCCATCTTGCACAACCAAGTTAATGATGTGTGCAACACATCGACTATGAAAAAATATCCCGTTCATAATTGGTTCGTATCTTGATTTTAATCTACTCATGGCTTTGGTATTGTTACTAGCATTATCTAACGTAATTAAAAATATTTTGTTTTCCAAATGAAACCTTTTTAACACGGTACACAACACAAAGGATAACTCAAGTGCCCCGTGAGGATATGGAATGTCTTCGAATGCAATGACCCGCTTCATCATGAGCCAATTGCGCGGATCGATCCAATGTGCGGTAACACATATGTACGAACCGACCAACCCATGAGGAGCAGACCACACATCCGTAGTTAAGTTAACATTAGCATTTAAGTTTAAAAAGTCATCTTTAAGTTCTCGTTTAGCCGCTCTCCACATTTTCATAGCATCACGTTTAAGGGTAGAACGACTTACATTGTTGTATTTCGGTTGTAGAGTCTTCTGAAATACCTTAGTGATACGAGGGTTGTCGAAATGGTTGAACGGCAGCCCCTCTTGAATAACCAACCCGACAAATTGTTCTCGAACAACTTCCGGGTTATACAAAAATATGCCCCCTTCTCGAGTCACCGAGGGTTGACCCGCTTCCGCCGTGTTCTTGAGTGATTTACAATACCTTTGTTCAATATGATACCTCAACGACGAAGTGGAACTAGGCTGCATGGTTTTAAAGCAATGCAAGCATTGAGCCTTATAACAACCGTCCGTCATCCTCACGTATTGATACTCTTGCCAAATTGCAGCGGTGTGCAACCGTTGGTTCTTCCTTTTCTGGTTTGGAAGATGTAGAACCAACACCGGTGTTACTTGAAGAAGCTTTGCCTTTACCTCGTCCTCCTACCATTTGTTATTAGTGAAACAAATTCGGTTTTGATTTTGAGTTTTTTTTGCTAAAATCAAAGTAAAATGTGTTACTTGTGAATATTGTGTGATACAAAACTAGTGTACTTATAGTTAAAATGAAAGTAAAAAGATTCGAAAGTTAAAAAAAAGCTCTACCTACCCGGTCCTACTAGTACTAGCTATAAAAGCAACTTTCAAAATTTGAAAAAAATAAGTTAGATTCCAAACCGGTTAACCGGTTACTAACCGGTTAGACAAACCGGTTGGGGAAAAAACCGGTACAAACCGGCTCCTATACTTGAAAATCCAAACCGGTTAGTAATTGCTGGTTTGGGAAAAACCGTAACCGGTTAGGAAAAAAACCGGTTGGGACCGGTTCTGGTTTTCGGTTCTAAACCAGTTAACCGGTTCCAAACCGGTTTGTATGCCCATCTCTATGTGGACCTATTATACCCCTTTGGCTTTTTCTCGTGCCAACCACTCCCCCACAAATGTGGTGCCAAATAATTTCTGGTGCAAAAGCCCCAAAATCCTACGTGGCGGCTTTGGCACCACCTTCTCGTGCCAACGACTCTCAGCTCTCTTAGTAGTAGCGGTTAGTAGTAACAGTTAAACTTGGAGTTAGTAGTAACAGTTAAATTATAAAAATATTTAGTAGATTAACAGTAGTTGTAATTTAAATGTGTGAAAAAATATAAAAGTACATATATATATATATATATATATATATATATATATATATAAAAATAAAAACTTTTTAAATTTAATGTGTTATATCAATAAGGGTATATAAGTAATTTTTTAAGTCTAATGCTCTTTTATTAATAATGCATATTTAAAAATGCTTTTTGAAAAAGCATATAAAAATAATATTTTTATAATAAATGCTAATGTCCATTCCTTTAACTAAACAAGTTTTTTTAACAATTATAATAAAGGTTCGTTTGGTAAGAACTGTTTTGAATTTTTTTTAAACTGTTAGCTTTTTTAAAAAAATAAAAGTATCTAATAGCTCTTTTTGACACAATAATTTTTTTGAGATGTTAGCTTTTTATTTAAAACAAGTAGCATTTAAATAAAAATTTGATTCAAAAAACATTTTAACTTGTCAAAAGCTGTTAAAGCTGTAAATTATTGATATACTCTCTAACCATATTATAACTTATTTAAATATGTCTTTTTAAGTTATTTTACATCTTAATTTTACAGTTAATAGCTAATATACCAAACAATTTTGTTAAAGAAATCAGCTTATAACTCATGTTAACAACTTTTTAATAAACATCTTATAATTAATAGCTTACATTTTACAACTGATTTTGCCTAACATAGCCTAAATGATAATGTTAATTGATAAAATACTCTTGAAAAAGCTGTTATAAAACACAAGCAAAAGCTTTATTAAGTTTTTTAAAAACAGTTAGGTTTTTGTTTTAATATTAATTGTTTACATAAATCGTTTTGTTTGGACACATGACCTTTAAACTTTTATATTAATCAAATAGCTTCTAAATAAAAAAACTGATTATTAAACCTTTTCAAATTATTAAGAGCAACTATTAAAACTAGAAATTACGGATATACCTTCTAATTATTTTATAATTTATTTAAATATATATTTTATTTATTTTACATTTTAATAATACAGTTAACAACTAATTTACTTAACACTTTAATTAAAAAAATATACAACTTACGTATTTTATACTTTACATTTTACAACTTACAGTTAACAATTTAAAACATATAATTTACAACTAATGTTTCCTTAAAATTATCTGATTATCTCTACTACTTTATAAAGGCTCTATCTCCTTGGTTGAAATGTTGAATGTTGAATGTTGAAATGTTGAAACATTTAATGTAATATTATACTCCCTTATAAAACATGGATATCTCAACCAAAAACCAACCCTCCAATTTTAAAATTCAGACTTTCAAACCAACATCCAAACCTAAATTTACACACCAAACTAATATCAATCTTAAACTTTTTTTACCAAACCTAAAAAAACAAATAAACCCTGCCATATATAAATAACTCACAAACACCATAACACTCTCTCTCTCCCACAATAAAACACAGAAAAAAATACACATAAAAAAAACTCTCTCCACCTTACAATAAAACTCTATCTCATCTGCATCACCACAGCTGGTCCCACCATAAGGTATGTTTTGGTTATTTATTTGGTTTTAAAAATATTTTTTTATGGATCTTTATTTCTTATATCGAGATCTTTTGGTTTTAGTTGTAGATCTGAAGTTTTTATTTATATATATAAGTTTTGACAATTTGTTTTTATTTTTTTACCAGCCGTCGGAAACGCAGCATACTCGCAGGAACTTTGAGACTCGCCATAAAATCTTTTAATCTTTTTATCTATCTAAACAAAGTAAGTTTTGAATATTTTTTTGTTAGATCTGTATTTATTAAATGATCAAAGATCTTACTTATTGTAATGATTTTTTTTGCTTTTCTTATTTCAGCCTTTGTTTGCCACCGGTCGTCATTGTCTCTGCCTAATTTTCGACGGAACTAGCCAATTGTCGCTGACTGTTGTTAACCACGAGCTGAGCAAACTACTAAAAGTGAATTTGAAAGTTATCTTTAATATTTGGCCTAATGGTTTATTTATGCATATTGAAGGTTTTTTCATAAATCTATATTCAACAAATTTTTATAGTTTCTTAAACTAGATCTTCTTTTTTAGATCTTGCTGGGAACATTTGGCCGTCGCTGCTTAAAAGCATGATCGTCGCTAAAAATATGGTTTATTTTTTAAAATTGGTTATTCGAGTATACTAAGAATTTATTATTTGTATCGTAATGTATATTTTGTTTATAGCGCATATTTAAATTTTCATGTAAATTGATGTGATAAAAAATTATTTATAATTGAAAAGTTTTGATGTTTAGAGTTAGTTGAAATTTAGTATTGATTATTAAATTACAAAGTTTGACTGTTGAAAACTTTTTTGGAGGTTTTTAATTTTTTAAAACGTAACTTTTGTAGAAATTGAAAATTTTGAATATATAAAATTTTGAACTTAAAATTTTTAATAGCTTAAAGATGTTTAAACAATAATTTTTGATTTTTTTAAATTTGAAAGTTTACGTCTTTTTTACTTTTTGAAATTTTGAATAGATTCTATGGCTTTAAAATTTTTAATATTTAAGAACTTTTGAAATTTGAATTTTAAAAGTGAAGTATCAAAACCTCGATGTATGCAAAAAGAATTCAAAAAGAATTGGTATGATTTTATGCCTTAATATGTGTGCCTTGTACATGGGAACAAACAAAAGAATGAGTAAAACCGTAAAACAACAAAGTCAACCTCGAAAGTATGAGCTAAGTACAAAAGTAATCCAACTTTTTGATCCTTAAACACAAGTTTTTTAAGTTTTAAATAGAGATACGTATTTTTTATCAATTGATCAACTTACTTATTTTTTAACACGTGTTTGAGTGATCAATTTATTTTATATTTTTTATTTTTTTTTATAAAAAAGAGTTATTATTTGGACACGTAACAAAAAAATAAATAAGTTAATCAGTTGACCAAAAAATACATTCTTTTTGTAGAATTTAAAAAATTTATATGTTAGTTGAGGACCAAAAAGTTTGATAATGTTTACTTTTTTATTTAGCCTTTTTTTTCATTACTCATTTCAACTATCTTAAGTTCTATATCTTCAATTTAAGCCAAGTGAAAAAATTGATTATTTTCATTTAATGTCATCATATTTGAACAAGAATCATACGTTGCCAGTTTATTGTAATATAATGCAACCAAATTATTTGAGTTGTGATTTGGATTTTCGATTTTGGGGAATGAAGAGCTACGTAATACTGTAGCTAGGTAAGACTACTGTACTAGCTATCAATAGCCTCGAAAAACTCGAACATGATGCATACCATGACTACTGCTCGCAGCAATAGCCTCTAAAAACTCAAGGATATTTTGGAAACAAATTCCCCCTTGGGAAACGCGACTACTTTTGTATTACTACTCGCATTTTGAATTAATAGTTTAGAGTGAAATTAAATTTTGAACTTTAAACATTGAAAAGTTGACAAAGTGATGCACAAGCGTTTATGGTGTTTGGTAAAAGAAAAGTGGTAAAATGTAAATTGAGTGATTCGTTTTAATACTCGAAACCGAAAATCGGGACATAAGAAGTTTTTGTCCAATAAACAAGAGTCAAAGTCTATAAAAAAAATAGTTAAGAAAACGAAATGTAGGGAAACGAGAAGTACATCTTTATCAAGACTAATAGTAATTTTTTCTTTTAGATTTAAATTAAAATATTGAATTGTTTTTTTTTTGGGTAAAGGGGAATGATTACCCCGGTAAAATATATTTATCACCCAAACTCCGATAAGTACAATGGAATGTGACTGAGTGTCACATTAACCTCAAGCTTAAATATTGAATTGTTTCGACATGTAAAACAAATAATGACATGTAAAATTACCGTGAGACATGTGTTCGACTATAAAGATTGAGGTTGAAATTATTGTGTCATTAAAGTTTGTTTTAAGCTTTATTTTCACAAACAAATAAGGCTGAAGTATTATCACATATTTTAGCAAATGAATTTAGCATTGATGATGGAAAATTAAATTAAGAGTTTTATACAAGAAAAAAGAGTAAAATATACGAGTAAACCATCATTTTAGTCAAAATGATTACATTTCTACAAAGTAAGTTAAAATAAATGAACGATAGAAAATAACGAGATTGCCCCCTAACAGAGCAAGTAAAAAGGGTGACAAATTTTTACCAAAAACTTTTTTAACGCATGAAGTGTCACCCAATAAAACAGTGAGCTCTAATAGTTTTTAATAAATTCTACTCTAATACAGTAGTAATAAATGAACGAAAACAAGTAGCATAAATGCATGATATTTTTTTATATCTTTTTTATCAAGTTGTCTGATGTAATAAAACTTGATGCGACTATTTAATATAATTTTCGAAAAAATTATTATTACAATTTTAAATGACTATTGCAACTTAAAACTACGCAATGAGGAAATTAATGCCACAACGACACCAAAAAAATAATAAAATTATGCTATCAAAAAATTATTTGTTGTTAAAAATTGGTCAACACTAGACACCACTGTTCAACCATGTCATCAGGAGAAAATCAATTGAAAATAATTCCCGAGCACTACAAATATATTTTTTTGATAGAAAATCATTCGTCGTCATAATTTTGCCGAAAGCTAGACACAGCTGCCGCTAGGCGCGGGTACCCGGCTATATCTTATAAAGTATGTATCCTTATGGTTGAAATGTTGAAAACATAGAATGTTTGAAAATGTAGGCCCTACTAAAAAGACAAAATTTATATACCTTATAAAAACATTTATCCTAATTGTTGAAAAGTTAAAAAATTTCAATATTTCATCTAAACAAGAAAAATATTACAACTTCAATGTAAACCTTAAAACTTTCACCATACGACTCATTCAGAAAATTAAAAGAGGTCCAGTTTCAGAATTATCCTAAAGTCAGATTCATGAATCGATTTACATAAAATGTTATGAACTTTTCCATTTTTATTTTAAAAAATTTACTTTGAATTTCAAGAAACATTTACTATGAAATGAGTCTTTTTTCGATAAAACTACATGAAATGAGTCTTTTTAGATTTCTATATCTATATATACATCTTTCATGCTCATCGTCATCTTAACACCATCTAATGTAAATTTTTCGATAAAACTACATGAATTGTACATTAGGTATATTCCACTTGTATATAAGCTATGTATTACTAGTTGTCTCGCTCTTAAGGGCAACCTTTTTATTTTATATGTATCAAAAAACTTTTTTGAAAATGTAGAATACAAAGTTCATCAGTATATATAAAATACAAAGGTTAGGCTTGAGCTCAAAACAACTAGTACTACATAATTATATACAAGTGAAAAAAGTTTATCGATGCATATAGAATACATGAGTTTGGCTTGAGACCAAGGCAACTAATACATAGCTAATACAATTGTAATATTATCACATTTCGATCCTAATCGTTATCAGAAAATAATAAATCATTTACAATTGTGGTATCTCCTTTACCCCCCTCACTCCTTACTTCTCTTGTTTTCGGGACTGTACCGGCTCTCGTTCGCGTCCGTTATTGCAATCTTAAGCGTTACTACAAAGTAATATCCCGGATCTAGATGCATACTGAATGATGATGAATGGTGATGATCATATACTCATGAAAAGATAGTGGTAATGATGAATCTTCATCTTCGTCGGATGAAGAGCAAGGGTACGAGTATGTAATATGTAATACGTTATTTGTAGGGCTGGGCATTAGGTCTGGACTAGACTGGAACGATCAAGACCAGACTGGATCAAGGACCGAAATGGTTCAAAATCCTGGATCAAGACCGGACCGGAATAGTCCTGTTCAAGTCGGTCCGGTCGTGTTTTCTGTCCGGTCCAGTCATTAGGCATAATCGTAAGATTTTTGGTAAAATCGAACCAGACCAACCCGACCGAAGATCGAAATGGTTTAAACCCCCAGACCGAGGACCGAACTGAATTGTTCGGTCCAGTCCGGTAGTCGCCGGTTCGAAATCCAAATCCTCACCCCTACTTATTGTATTGACTTTAGTTTGGTTATTTTCATTTGTATGTTACTATTAGTTTAACTGTACTGTATTTGCAAACACTACCACTTCGTTATATTGTTTTGGAACTTAGAAGTGGATGAATGAAGTTTTGGGGCCGTTTGGTTGGGTATATTAGAGGATATTGGAGGATATTTAAAATATTTACATTTTAATTTCCTCCAAATTTGTGTTTGGTATGAATAATAAAGGAATTTCAAATTCCTTTAATTCCCAAAATGGAGGATATTAGGATTACTCCAAAAAGTAAGGAATTTTAAATTACTTCAAAATTATCTTTTATAAACTTTTTTCTAGTCTTTTTATTCGCGTTTTTATATAAATATAAAATATTATAAAATTTAAAAAAAATGTATAAAATTTATTTTTTCGGTTTTTACTTTTTTAAATAGCAACAATAAAATTTGTATAAAAAATTTATATAAATTGTTTATAACATTTAAAGAAATTGTTTATAAAATTTAAAATTTTTTTTATAAAATTTATATAAATTCCATAAAAAATTATTGAAATTTTTTATGAAATTTATATAAATTATATAAAAAAATTATTGAAATTTTTAATTAAATTTATTAACTTTTTCTAAAAAAGTTATATAAATTTATTATAAAAATTATTGAATTTTTTTATAAAATTTATATAAATTTTTATAAAAAATTTATAAATATTATATAACTTTTTTATAAAAAAATTTTAAAATTTAATAAAAAAATTTAGAAATTTTTTTATAAATAGTTAAAATTCGATTTTTACTCTTTTCAATAAAAAATTTATAAAAATATTTATTCGTTAATTGATTCAACACAAATCAAGATTTCAAAATATTATAGATTGTTGTCAACCAAACATGCTTAGGCATTTAAATTCTAGAATTTTTAATTCTTAGGAATTTTAATTTACTAGAATTTAGAATTCTAGAATTTCAATATCTTGAAACAAACGGCACCTTAGTATTTTTGTTTCATAATTTTGGGTAATTTACAGATTTTGTTTTAGGCAATTTGTTTCTGAATAAAAATTTCTAAAAAATCTTAAAAGGATAGCTATTACTGTTGAGACGTGTTGCGCAGTATCATTCAGGGACGACATTCGTCCATAGACCTTTGAAACAAGTCGTCCCTAAATCCATTCATATAATTATAAATATTTAAAATTTATTTTTTAATGTTACTATAAGGACGATATTCTCGTCCCTAAGTAATATTTATTTTAAATAACTTCAACATCTAAGAACAAAAAATTTTATTGTATAAAATTGTAAAACTCGCTTTAAAATACCTTAAAACATTTAATGCATGAAAAAAGGTTAAAATAAAAAATTTATGATTAATTAATATACAACACGAATCATGCACATTTAATATAATTATTACGTATATTAATTAATTACGACAAGTAATACGTATATTAATATTATTATTAATACATGATGAGTATTTACGTATAATACTTAAAACGTAACAAGCATAAAATACGACATGTAAAACACGAACACACTTGATATATATTTAAGCATGAAAAACAAAAATGAAATGTATAAAGGAGTGTGTGTGTGTGTGGCGTCCAAAAAGAAAAGGAAGGGATGCCCATGGCCCGGCCCATTTGCTATCCTAATTGTAAATAAATACATGTCCAGGGAATTCATAAAACACTTTTACAGAAAATATTAAATACCCTAAAATCTTTCTTTTGGTTCTTCCTTGGCCGTGGCACCCTACACACACAAGAGGAGATTTTTTGCTATGTATCTTTAAATAAATACGGTATAGTGTTCATGAACCCAATCATTAAATCATTCACGCGTTCGATATCTCTTAACCTCTAATCTTTTAATTATTTTTCTATGTTCATGGATCTTTAAAAACCATCATAAAAACATGTTATTAAAAAGGTTTAATCATGGGATCGGGATTATTTTGGTTTAGTTTGTTGTGGCACGCAAACCGAGACCTCAAAAGGTCTCGGTGGTGTTTGATATCAACCAGCCGCACCCCACATGGGGTCGGTGGTGGTTTATGTGGGTCAGCCGCAACCCCCAAGTGCCTAGCAGTGGGGTATGTTGGCTTCGCAGTGGCAACCGAGAGTCCTTGGCCTCTCGGTGGGTAATATGTACGCAACAGGGGGAACCCGTCTGTAGCCAAGGGGTGGTTTTTAGGCAGCAGTGGAACCGACAAAGCAGTCGGTGGCTGCCGTGGTGGTCGGACAGCAACCACAGCCGCAAGGCTGTGGTGTGTGTTGTGTTTTTCGAGGCAATCCGAGACCTCCATGGTTTCGGTGGGTTCCTTGAGGGGCTCGGGTAGAATCAAACACACCAAGGGGTGTGTTTGGCTAAACTTTTACTAATGTATGTTATGTTAATTTTTATTGATTAATTTTATGAAATAATACATGGTTAATTTAATTAATTAATAAACAAGACTTAGGTTAAAATTTAACATGGTCATTTAAATAAACTTTATGTTATAATAATTATTAAAAGTAATTATTCATGTTATAAGTGCATGTACATTTAATTAATTTATTTAAGAACTTAGCTTAGTAAATTAATTACATTTTAACCATGATTTAATTAAATTAAAAACATGATTTAATTTAATTATATAATAATCATTAAGGTAAGGTAAATTTAATAAATCATGTAATATTATTAACTAATAATTACTAATAATATCATGTATTATTATTATTAATTAATAATCATATGTAAGGCTAAGTATTTAATATTAATAAACTTTATTATATAATAATCATGACTGATATTATATGCTTATAAAAACTATAGCTTATATCATTTACTTATTTAATAAGCTTATTACTGAATATGGGAACATGCTATTTATAGAAACATATTAAATATGGAAACATGCTATTTATGAAAACATACTAATTATGGGAACTTCCTATTTTTAAAAACTTACTATTTATGAAAACCTGTTATTTTTGGAAACTTACTATATATGGAAACCTGCTATTTTTGGAAAGTTACTATATATAGAAACCTACTATTTTTAGAAAGTTACTTATTATGTTATAACAAGTACTATAACACAAAAAACATGAAATACACTAATCATTAACACATGAAACACTAAGAATCACATGATAATACATGAGACAATAAAACAAGACAAGAACAAGTAAAACAAGTTAAGAACACACCAAGTAAACTAATAATCAGTAAGTATAAGTTAAAAAGACAACTCATTCATCTCCCTTTTCATTATGTAGTTATCGTGAAGTCGGAGTGATCTTCCACTTTTGCTTTCATCCTTGTTACTGGACACAATGTACGGATATTCCGTCCTTCAGTAAGGACACTCTCTTCCTATATTTAGGATTCTCGGTTTGCAGCCATCTGTTTTCCTCAGTAGTTTACTTTAAACTAAACGGTAATTAATATGATTAATATTTTAGATTGCCTGAGCTATATACATGCATGCCAGTTCCACCTAGTTATGGAGGTATCATAACCATAACACTTGGACACGGGTGTCATGACTCTTCCGCGGTGAGAGTGATTGCTCGCGACGTCCCTTTTCAATTATTTGGCCTTTATATTATTATCATGTGGGGCGAATGGGTGCATCCTAGGACAAGTTTAGCAAGATTACACGGTAACTGTAGTGTGTGCCTTACATTTGCATGGAGCTGATCCCGCCACCCAGACTATTTTAATTAAAGGCAACCCCTCTAATTGCATGATGAGTTCACTCCTGTATGTATTTATGCACGGTGATACCCCATGGCCTATATGGGCTCTTGGGCATATTTAAAATACAGTTTTCAGTATAAAATAAACATAAGTCTTTTCAGAATATAAACCATTTTATAAATATACACCAGGTTTTTCAGGACTTACACTTATTCTGTTGTACTTCTATTTCATACTTTGCTTATGTTTATACTATTTCATTTCATTGTCATATATCCGCACACTGAGCGTATTGCTCATCCGTATTTTATTTCCATGTCCCAATACGGCAGTTACTAAAAGGAAAAGCTAGGAATCAAAGTACGTGCATTTGGATAGAGGCTCCCTTATCTTCCTTTTTTTAATGCATTTATATACTTTTGCCTTGTTGGACATTGTTTACTCCTTTCATACATTCTTTACTTATACATTGTGTGTGGAGCTTATCTTTGGAACCGATGTTTGTTTTCTGTTTCCTTTATGGTCATTTAATGTTTTAGACTTACCTTGCATGCTTTAGTGACATGTCATAATTATTAAGTAATGGTCCAATTATCCAAGTGGGGTGTTACAATTATGGTATCAGAGCCAAGGTTTCGACCTGTAGGCTCTTAAAATTGACCTGTGACTAGTGGGTAGTCACCAGAGTCTTCCTAAACTGACAGTAAATTTTATTCATGCATCACTGTTTTCTGTTAAGTTTTGACTAAGTAATGGTTGGTACAGGACTGGCCATATTTAGTCGCAAGTGCTTTTCTGCGAATTTTGTTTTGTAGACCGACCCATAGGCGTCCACCTTTGTCAATGGCTGTATTCGTTGGCTATTCCTTCATAAACTCTTCATGCATCTCTTATGTTATCATATGTTCTTATAGATTTATCATTTCATTTACTCTTTGAAACTGTCATATGGTCAACACACGAAATGATCAAGAACTGGCTGTAGTTGTCCGAGCAGCTCTACAGACCATGCTCCCTCAGATTCGCGAGCAGATTCGGGCCAAATTCCAAGATGGACCGAGTAATCAGAACAATCCTCCTCCTCTTCCACCTGTCACCCATACACACCTGGCTAGAGAGATTCAACAAGCAGAAGCCTCGTGCATTTTAGAAGGCTGAGGTCCCACCTGATGCTGAAAACTAGGTCTCACACATTGAGA
The DNA here is from genome assembly GCA_025667525.1 of Glebionis coronaria. NCBI lineage: Eukaryota > Viridiplantae > Streptophyta > Magnoliopsida > Asterales > Asteraceae > Glebionis > Glebionis coronaria. The sequence continues at coordinate 137,272,915 of CM046878.1, forward strand.
AAATCTTCGACGCTATGGGATGTGATGGAGTGTACAAGGCACGTTTGGCTTGCTATAAGTTCTAAGGCGATGCACTAGCTTGGTAGAGAGCGTACAAGCTTACAAATGGAGGCGATGCATAGTTGGCTGCTTTGACTTGGAATCAGTTCAATGAGCTATTCTATAATCAGTTCTTCCCAAGGGCTGAACAGGAACGGCTAAAGAGGGACTACCATGCTATTCGTCAGAGAACTGGTGAGAACAACACGGATTTTATGAAGATATTCCTCAGGTTAGCTGGATTTCTGGGCGCTCCTGCAGGTACAGCTTAGGAGCAAGCGAAACACTTTCTGTGGGCTCTTCACTCCTCGACTACTGATCGGCTACTTAGTTCCACTTTCACCAATGTGTCACAAGTGGCAGACGCAGCACGTAGCTTGGAGATGTTCCATGAGGGAGATGAATATGAGGAGTCAGCTCGTCCAGAGAAGAGGTATAAATTTCAGTCATCAAGCGTTATCATCTCATTCAAAATCAGTACTTTCATATGTTTCCCTATACAACTGTATCTTTCAAGCTGAAGGGTGGAGACCGGTCCCAACCGGCCACTCAGCAGACGAACAACAAGGGGCACGGTCAAACTAATTACCGATACGGATCAGACATGCGTAACGGTAATGACAATTACCGTAACAATGCTAGCTATTCCAACAACAACAGGTCCCTAAAATTTTAAACTCTTCTATGTTAAGCTGTTGTATGTCATACATGCTAACATCTCAGCATCATAATAGGAACTCTGCGAGTGGGCGTGACTAGAATGCTAAGGGTCAGCAGCCCAATAACTCGTCTTCATCTGGTATTTAACTTAAACTTTCAGTGTAGTCATGTTTATGCCCAAATAATCATGTCTCACGCATATCTCTTAAACAGGCTCTCAGGTAGCGAGGGTACCTCTTGGAGGGTATACCCATCCTATCTGCACTACTTGTAGCCGTAGACATCCTAGACCATGTCGTCAGGCTGCCGACGTTATCTTTAAGTGTAGACAACCAGGTCACATGTTGAAGGACTGCAAGAAGGGAGAGACCGTTGGTATGTTTGGTACTGCTCTTCTTGAACCACCAGCTTCACGTCGTGTCTACAGTACTGCTAGAGATCAGGCGAATAAGTCGATATGTACCATTAATGGCATCCTCTTTATGTACGGACATGCTTCCTGCGTTTTATTTTATATGGGTGCTACTCACTCTATTATATCCACTACATATGCCTCCCGTATTAATAATACATCCACACCACTAGAGAACATATTAATTATATCTACGACAATGCGAGACTATGTTCGCATTACCCACATGTACAGAGATCTTCCCTTAGAATTTGATGATAAGGTTCGCCCAGTAGACGCACTTCCTTTGGATATGTGCGAATTTGATTTAATCTTACGCATGGACTGGTTAGCTAAACATCATGTCACTATCGATTTCCATGTGCACCGGGTTATATTCGGTGACGTTCAAGATCTGTAGTACATTCATAATGGTTTCCTATCAAAGTCTGTACAAGTCATTTCTGCCTTACAAGCTTATGCTTCACTAGCTCAGGGCTGTGAAGGCTTCTTAGCTACGATTCAGGATATTAATGCCGAAGCTCCGCCGATCCAAGATCAACTAGTTGTTTCTGAATTCCCGATGTAGTTCCAGAAGAACTTCCGGGTATACCACCTATCCGTGAAGTAGAGTTTGGCATTGAGCTCATCCCAGGAGCTCAACCGATCTCCAAGGCTGCTTATCGCATGGCTCCCATAGAGCTTAAGTGTAATAACCTGAATTAACGTCATTATTTTATCCTAACTATGTAACGGATATTGAATTTCTAAGTATCATTATGTTTGACGATTTTAGTTGAAACCGGTAATGTATGAATATATTTAAATATTGTGACGACTGAAGAGTACTAATAGTGATCGAGATGTTGATGGATGCCCAACTTTTACGTTATATTATCAATTATCTCGGTATTGGAGATTTTTGGAATTTTCATTTCATTATATATTAAGTCGAGTCAGAACCTTACTATTTTGTTTTGTGTGTGTTTAATTATTAAAACGATCAATTTAACAAACGAGATTTATATTTTTATGAATCTAGGGCGAAACCCGAATCCTGTAAATCTTTATAAACTGACTAGGTACCATTCTCGCTCTTTAAAAGTTATTTTGCAACAAAGGCCAAAAGATAGCCTTATTTACACTTTCTACCCCACCACACTATATATAAACCATTTTTTTCACACACTCTCATTTTAACACTCCAAAAATTTTTGTCTCCCCTTTTCCTTCTCTCTAACTCACGGCTCAACATCACCACCACCAATCCACCATCAAAATTTGATTTTTGAAAAATCTAATCAATGTCCCATGTTTATATCATCAAGATAAGTAAATCTCACCATAAATTTACCACATGCAACCACATTTTTTCAAGATTTAATTTTTGATACATGTTGATAAAAACTATGTTTTGATCTAATTAAATCATTGGGTTTGTGTTTGATTGTGTATAGGAACATTGATTTGTAATTATGAAGCTTCAAGAAAAGCTTTTCTTGATGTTTTGACCTCCAAAACCGACGAAATTTTGGGGCTTTATGGTGTTCTTGATCATTTGATCCATTTAATCATTGATATGGTTCCATTATCTTGTTAATATTATTTAATTAATTATTTTGAGTGCTTGCTTTTATTTTTAATTTTTGAGTTATGATGAATGATGAACATGCAAGTGATTTAGGGTGTTTGGATTTGTTGAGGATGATTATTAGGTGTTATTAGGTGTATAAGAATGATTGAAATGGGTCAAAAACATGTTTTGATATGATTTTGAAAGAGGCATTTTAGAACAGATTGTTTAGGGCTAATTTTCGTGGTTTTAAGTCTAAGTCCAGTTATCATTATTGGATATAGTTGTAGAGCTTCTTTCTACCTTCGTTTTGGTATAAGATAGAGCTTTTAACTCCAAACGAGTCAAAAGTTATGAAATTTTGAATATTCGTGTACCGGGAGATGCGTATCAACACAATATGAAATTGTTGTCGATATTGGGTCAAATCTCGGGGACTATAAGTTGAATTTTAAAAATGATTAGAGGCTGTTCTCAAGCCCTAAACTTAGAATTTTGAATCTATTTTCAAAGTCAAATGTCGTTTTTGTAAATGGTTTTGGTTAAGGAAGTTAAAATGGTGTTACAAGTCGAGTGTGCAAAACTGTCCGGATTTTAAAGTCTAAAGATATGTCGAGCAGGTAGTTACAAAATGTGAATCATTGGATGAAATTTAAACTTAGCCTTTTACAGATTATAATATAGTTTGTAACCAAGTTTCATCGAAAACGGAGTTTTTTAGGTATGGAAATCAGCGTGTACTTTTGGGAAGTACCGATTGAGTATTAATGGAGAGGTACTTAACCTCGCGTCATAGTTTGAGGCGAGAGGCTAAACTATTAGATTCTATCATTCCTAAAAGAATATAAGTCTTACGTGTGAGTGTACATTCTGAGATTGGAGACCCGTGTTGGGTACTTGAACCATGTTGATTTGGCATCTTGAGATGGATCAATAACGAAGGTGCTAGTTTTGGAAAGCTAGTACATGTTGTGGGGTTTAGAAGAGATGCACTTGCAATGATTGGTCATGTCTATGTACATACTATTTTGAGTCATTGATTTTATTATATTAAGTATGTTTTGAAATACTTAAGTATGTGGCTAAGCGCGCACCTTATTTGTTAGGTAGAGGCTTTTGACGTGTATATTTGGGAGACATCTTTACTTCGGCGATCACTACTACTACTAGCTTCATGTATCATCTAAAGTGAGTCTATTGCCTCTCTTTTTATACTTATTATAAATTATTTTAACCCGCGAGGGGGAATATATGTTGTTTTATAAAGTGAACACGTTGTTTTTGGTATGCTGGACCCGAATATGATGATAAATGCCTAAGTACCATTGTCTTATGAAGTCCCTGAAATTCCTGAACTGTTAATTACCTTGCGAGGTAAACGCTAATACATATGATAGATCTATTTGGTTTGACAAACCTTATCCTAGGGTATGTATCCTTTGTGATCACCTGAAAGGTATATTATGTATAAGAGGTCGTTGGTATATGACAATATCACCTGTTGTAGGGGCGCCGTAAGTGATTCGGAAGACGTGTTGGTTAACGTTTAGTTGCATGAGCTTAAGGCATTTATCGATATATATATGATTTGTCTGGGTGACAAACTTCAGATGATTAAAATTCTTGTGTTCAAATGATGATTGGTAAAATCTATTGACTTGCTCAACTGTTGTGTTGATGATTTTAAGCATGTATTTCAGGTGATCAAGATGGATGGCAGCGGAGCATGTGAGGAGGAAGTTGGTGCTTACTTGTCTAAATTTTAAATTATTTTTTTCCATCCTTTGAAGTGAATAAATGAGTTTTAAGTCATTGATAAATGTATTGTATTTGGTAACGGTTTTTGGGACTAAACGTGTTGTCCCTAATAATATGATGATAGATTAAAGAAATGAGATGGAAAAGATATGAATTTTAGAGAGAGAAAGTAGTGAGAGAAAGTAGAGAGAGAGAGATGATTAACTTGTGAAATTAGATTAAGAAAATGAGAACTTCCACCCTCCTAACATGCTAGGAGGGTGCTTATATACTCCACCCACAGGCGGGCTCTCTAATGGACTATATTGTTTTGGTTTGGGCTTGAATAAATGCTTAGTACCTTTAAAGAGGCCTTTTAAGCTAACCATCAAGCCCGTAATGTCACAACTATTTTAACTAACTATTACAACGTTCTAATAAATATTACAATATAAACCTATGACCGAACATTCTTGTTTGACTCAATATTTTGAGGCTAACAATCTCCCCCAATGTGAGGTCATTCCTCTTCGATATTTGAAGTCCAATGGAGATTTATGAATTTCGTCATAAATGAGTCTTGAACGTGTAATAGTAGTGTTGTTCCTTCATGCTGTGATCTTTGAGCCTTTGTCGTTGTCTTTCGACTTTGTCTTTTATCTTGAGATCTTCAAATTATCCTTGACTTGTCTTTGCCATATTGCGATCTTGTGTCTTTATCCACATGCTCATACTTTGCACCATCTTGAAAGTTTGCTAACAATCTCCTTTGAATAGAGGTCATTCCTCTACATTAATTGTTAAGGAAGATTTTGATTGTCAGAGTTGCGGAAGTCTTTAGCTTTCTTGATTGTTGAATGTATTTGGGCATGAGTATGTGGTTTTGAATCTCTGACTTTGCTGAGTACACCGTAACATCACCTTCTTGAGATAAAACATAGACACGGACTGAATGGCTTTGACATTCGTCCTAAATCGGTAGCGTTTTACCTCCGATCGGTGAAAACCGTTACACGATATTAAATATCGTACCTGTGATTAGGTAGATTCAATTAAGAATCTCCTTGACAGGGTTTTGCGGCTGTACTAGCCGTTCTGTTTATTCGCCTGTCTCAAAGCAAGACTACGAACATAAAGAGTGAATCAATTGGATAAATATCCGCTTGATTAAAGTCGTTAATTCAAATTCTTGGAACAAGTTTGATTCATTAAGAATCTTACCATTGTTGCTTTCCAGTTGACACAAGCTTGATTCATAAGAATCTCGCAAGTTACCTACCGTAGCACTGTTTGATGTTGACGCTAGAAGGATTTCCATTCATCACTGTGAATATTAATAAATATCACTCTGAATGTTCTGGCAAGACCATAATGATATTGCATAGAAACCTGAAACGAGTTTGAATCGATTAAGAAACAAACCATTGTTGCTTTTCAGTTTTACATGTGTTCAATTCATAAAGAATCTTACACATGACCTACCGTAGTTCTGTTTGATGTTAACACTAGAAGGATTTCCACTCATCATTGTGAATACTAAGTAGTATCACTCTGAGTGTTCTAGCAATATTACAAGGATATAGCGTAGGACTCTCTTGATTGTCATCCGTGTGTCCTAACGAGATTTGATTGATATCTTGGCTCTAGACTCGATTTGTGCACTTTTAGTGATCGGAGGCTGGAGCAGATTGTGACAATCCGTCAATTTACGATTGATATTTTATTCTCAATATTATTTAAAAACAATTTACAATATGAACTCACATATTTCTGGGAAGAAATTTGGATTTACGTCTTGGAGTAGCATCGACTACGTCTAAACCGGAGGATTCAACGTTACGTGCTTACGTTTACGTACACCGTCTTTGGTGACAGTCCGACATTTTAGAAAATAAATTTGTCCATGAATATTATTTTGGAGTTTTAAATTTGTGTTGGTTCATAAACTCACAAATTTACGAGAAGAGATTAGGACTTACGATTTTATTTTAACGTCCTTTACGACTAAACCGGAAACCTTAGGATTACGTATTTACGTTTTCGAACTCCGTTTTTGATGAAACAATTTTTATTGGATTCGTTTTGTGACGTTGATTCATAATTTATAAAAACGTTTTTCGTAAAACGACCCGAGGGCACGCAAATCGAGGAAACTAGAATCGAGGAGTACCCGTAAATAAATGGGATGAGACAAGTGGGACACTTGTCCCACCCCACTCTAAAACCGGCCAAACTAAGTTACTTAACACCATGAGGTGTCACAACCTCATAACCAAATACACACTTGTCCATTTTGGCTTCCACTTGAAGCTACTTCACCTCAAAACCATCAAACCTTCACATACATCTCATTTGCACCATGCAAAACCACTTGAACTCTCCTCTCTCTCTCTAGATTGCCGTCCCATTCTTCTCCCTAAATCACCATCACTTGACAAAAATCTAACCATAAACATATGTTATAATTAACATATGTTAATCTCCATCCAAAAAGATGAAGATTGGTGTAAGTTATAACATCAAAGGAGGAGTTTCCATGGAGTATTAGGGCTGATTTTCCACAAGAAGTTCATGGAGCATGGTGGTCTTGAAGATGGTCATGGTTGTCTACAAGTTTCTCTATCAAAAACCATGTCAAAATCATAACCTATATCAACTTGGTGGTATAAAGATTGTCCTCCTCAACTTCTTGTTATTTTTGTTTATGTAATCATGTATTTATTTCCTATTGTATATATATTTATGATGATTATATGATGATAAAAATGTTATGTGGGGATTTGTTGTTGATAATCATGGATAAAAAGGTGAAAAACTATAAGAAACAAGGTTAAAATCTTGATTAATTTGCATGGCTGTATAAAACAGTAAAGAACCATATGTTTAAACTGATAAAATGATGAATTAGAATGGATTTACAGTAAGCTATGGGTCTTGTACACATGTGAGAGTTGGCCATGCAATGGAATCAAAATAATGAGTGAGATATGATCAAAACAAGTTTAGGGTATAAATCTGAAGTTACTGTTTTGGACGATTTTTAGAAAATACTTAAAGGATGATTCAACAGTAGCTATAGAAGAGTTAAATGTAGCAAATATCATGTAGTTTATGTGATAAAAATTTGAGCTTCTATCTCCATGTAGAACTCAAGATATGGCATTTTTGGTGAAGATAAAGTTAAAAATCAGATTTTTGGAAATTAAAGAATAATACTATTATATAAGCACTCACATTTTAATATATAAAATGTAAATAAAAACCCACTAACTTATAAAACTTATTTATATTAATATATAAAGGGTGTAATAAGTGTATAAATGATGAAAATGAAAACTTGTTAAGTTTTATAAGTTATAAAACTATAAACATGATTTTTACGACTTTTTCGGCTATTGCCGTAAAATTAACGTTTTTATTAAATAAAACTTAGATGGTTGGACCCGTCTAATGAAAACTTTATAAAACTTATATACTGATATATAGACATGTATAACAAGTAAAAACCGATAAAACCCGAACTATAGGGCATATGGACATTAACAAGTTAAATAAACATATTGGACTAATAAATGGACTAAATAGGATAAAAACTTGTAAAAAGAATCTATTGGGCTTAACCCATTTGGGCCCAACTTGTAAAGTTTAAGTACTGATAATATAAAGTACAAAATGGATTAAAGTAAGTTAAATAACTTATGATAAGTTTATTGGACTTAAAACACGTAAATGGGTAAAACTAGTAAGCTAGTATAAAAGTTATCGACATATAACACTAAAATGAGTAAACGAGAATATGTAAACCCACTTGATCATCATATATATATAATCATCATATGTATACATACTTGTTATTTTTATAAAGTCATTGGACAAACGTCTAAGACCGAGTATTATTTGTCTAGGTTTCCGTGATTGAAGCACGTACCGTACATCCGAATTGCCGACAACCCGCCTTCCCACATCAACGTGAGTTCATAGCCTCGCACTCTTTTAAATGTTTTATAAATGCTTTATAAACCCGCGAGGGAGATAACATGTTAGTTTTTATAAAAGTTTGGACACCATTTGTCCCGATTGTTTGTTTATTGATTTTGGACCCGAATGATTGAATGACCCGATTGTATGACCCGATAAATGATTAATGGACCCGATAGATGAAATTAAATGGATTATTAAAGTTAGGTTATGTCACTAAAAGTCCCATTAGCATGAATTGTGAACTACCGGGAGTTGGTAGACGCTTATGCATTTAATAGTACTATTTGGGGACGATCACCCCAGTTCGCGCCTTGACGGTTGATCCCCGTCGTGCCACATTGATTGGTAAGCGAATTTATGTATGAGAAGATTTCCAATAGCGTGACCTTTGTGACGACACGCTACTTTAGATGGGCAAAATTTGGTATCGGGTTAGCTACCCGTTTTGGTTTAGTAAGGTAACAATGTCATGCGGCTTATAATAATCCAATCACCAAAATATTACTGGACGCTCCGAATTACGATGCATTGCCTGACTAGCAATACTGGGTCATACTATTGATATTATGTTTGTATTTTGGTTTTCATAACCATATTCATATAACGGTTTTTTATTTAATCTATACAACGTTGTGAAACGTATTGTATGATGTTTTTACGACATTGGCTCGTATAATGATTTTTAAGGCAAATGCCTATATTATGATTTTCGATAAGGATTTGTATAAAAATGACTTTGGCTATTTTATGGCCTATTACAAAGATTTGTATAAAATGATTTTGGCTATTTTACGGCCTATTACAATGATTTATACGTATTGATTTTTGGTACTAATTTTATACCAAAATTATATTGATGGAATTTATTAAACTCTATGAATTCACTCGGCGTTATCGCTGACCTTTTCTTTTAACATGTTTTATCTCAGGTACTTGAAGGTAATTCTCGGGAAGACAACAAGAATTCATGGCCCGCACTTAAACTATATTTTCCATTCAAAATACTTTGTAAAACTTTGTATGAAATAATATGACTTGGGACCTATGTAACTTTGATATTTATGAATGGAAATGATTTATTAATAAACGACGCGATTTTTATGCGTTGTCTATGATGTGAGTAATGTGCTATCCCGTAACACCAACTAGTCTTCCGCTGAACTGAGTTGTATAAATTTGGGGGTGTTACAGTTTGGTATCAGAGCTCTCGTTATAGAGAACGAAAGATTTTTAAAAACCAAGGTTTTGAATAAAACTTTTCAAAATCTTTTAACTATAAACATTTTTCTAAAAATGTCTAAAAATCTTTTGACTATAACGGTGCTGAAGAATTCCCGAGTTACCGACAAGGCCAAGACTGAGAAGTGTTATTTTAATATATATATAACTTGGATTATATATATATATATGATGTAATTTTATTACATGATTGTTTGATGATTATTTTGATTTTTATACGAGGTATTTATACGACGTCGATTGTCACAAGAAACCCTAACTTCCCTAGTAAATTAATCGAAGCTATTCTCATAGGAATTCTAGCTATCCTAGATCTAAACCAAGTTGTGGATTTTTATGATCCCGACAAATGGTTGATATTCGTAGAAGTGTAGATATTAGTTGATCATGATATTGAAAAAGAATTGGCGAGATTAAATCTGATATCGATATCATGACGATCTTTTCTTATAAAGTGGAGTTTGACAAAACGTTACCACCTAGAAAGATGTCATCCGATTCGTTGTCATCCAATTCTTAAATTTGAAATCGAAAGGGTAAATGTTGCACTTGAGGCTGTTATTGGAACCATTACCCAAAAGCCTCATGCCACTAATACCTTTCCGAGAAGTCTAGTTGAATGATCGAGTCATTTTATATTAATGACTCATTTGATAATTATTGTTGTAAGAACTAATAGGATTGGAAATTAAGTGTTGATTTATATTGAGATTGTATTGCCTTTACAAGGCCGAAGAATAAGATTGAAAGTATTGGAATATGAGTTAGGATATCGAATTGAGTATAAATTGGTTGAAACTTGAATAAAGTGAAACTTAACCTATATGGAATATGAGATTGTTAATATAAGTCGTTAAGTTATTTGATTGAATTATGAGGTTTTAAATGATTGTAGGTTCGTGTTAAGGGTTGTTCTTAGACCATTGTCCACTAACGAAGATGCCCAGTGTCCAATAAATAAATCGAAGAAATCTTCTTCTGAATTGAGACCGATGGATCTTCCGGGACCGGAGGGACACCTAATGACTCTTGTAGATTAGTATTCATTGTGGTATCTTTTAAAAATAATCCCTAACTTAACTGAGACATCAGTTGGTAGGATGAGTTCTGAGAATTGTATGACATAGTGACACGTAATGTGTTACGGTACAATTTGACTTGTTTGTGATTAATGAAAAGACTACCTTTGATTGCTAAATTCTACATGTATCGATGTTATCTATCCTTTATTGCTTCATCCTAATGTTCGCAATAGTGATGCAACCATTGAACAAGTACTCATCTCGATTTGAGTTACGTTGTGGATTATTCTCTTTGTATTCTTGAGTGCCATCGAGTTCATGAACCTCATGATTATTTGGCTAAGCTCATTTCCTATCATATCGTAGTTAATTCTTGGTGAACAAGCTTTCATCACTCTTTTGCAGATCACACATTGTTTTTATAAAGTTAAAACCGTATCCTTGAGAAAAATTGAATTCTCATCATCAAAAGGATTATTCAAAATGAGACTTATGAATGATTGATATCAAAATGAAGCCGTTTATGAAACACTTTGGAAACTTAATTGTTTTCATAACAAGGAAAATCTTTGTAAATTTATTTTGATTCTTACTTAAGAATTAAGCATGTAAATGTTTTTATTATAAACATGATGATAAAATTTTGACGAACTGAGTATTGCATCGTTAATCTTGAAATTGTATATAGTTGCGCGCCTACATACAATTTGGAATGGACTATGCAAGACTGATTAGTAGTCACCATAAAACTAATGAATAAACACTACATTTTCTTTGAAGATTGAGAAAGATTAAATTTTATGAGATCTGCAAGAAGTGAAAAATGAGGACATAATGTTAGGGACACCTACATATGTGCCTGTAGCATCTATTCTTCTGAGTCGAATCTACTCATCTGTGGAAATTGTCTTATTTGACAATTGACAATTCTTTCTTGTCCAATTCTCCCGTAGTGAGATTCTTAGGAAAAGTATCTGATTACCGAGTGTTGATACCCGACTGGATGTATTGACGTTCTTATCATTTCTTATGATTTGATTTCATTTGAATGACCTGGGTAACGATCCGAGGAGCTTTCGAATGCGTACTCGAATCATGAAAACATGGGATATATTCATATTCGTTAAATGTTTTCGTCTGAATCTGATTTGAAATTCTCTCGCGTAGATTATGCGTTGACCTTACTCTTTAGATGGTGGTTATGTCTCCTGATATCCTTGAATTTGTGAAGGATTATGAGTTATTATTAGTTTTTTGAGAAGTTCACATCTTATCAACGGCAATGAAACTGGAGTGTTGATAGTGCCGGTAGAATGGATTGATTGATTATGACATGACGACATTGTCTTAATTGATGGGAACTCGAGTAGAATTTCCCCAAATGATAAGATGTTGATTATCAAAAGTGATCTAAATAACTCTTGATGGATGACCATATCCTGCATTTAGACTTGAAATTATAACGTGAATGGTTATGAATTAGTCATAGATATTATAATCTAGAATGAACTTAAAACGAATTTATTAAGAAGATAATTCTGTTATCTGACACTTTAGGAGGTATTTGTTGACGAATTACCTAGACTTTTGCCATTAAGGCAAGTTGAAATTGGTATTGATTATATTTCTGGTGCTGCACTTGTGGCTTGTGCACTGTACGTCAGCACCATCTAAATTAAAGGAATTACCGTACAACTGAGAAAGTTGTCGGAGAAAGATTTTATTATACCAAGCCTGTCATCCTGAAGAGCTATGGTGTTATCTTTCCTTATATTTATATATTACTGTGACTGAGTAAATTGACAATCGAAAACGATATCCATAACTCGAAATGGAAGAATTGTTCGATCATTTACAAGGTTCTAGCAAATTTGATCCATAGCATGGTTATCATCAACTTCGCATATGCGAAAGAGATTTATCTATTCCAATCACTACATCCGGTACTTGTAATGAACATTATGAGTTTCACATGATGTCGTTTGGATTGACCGATGCACATGTAGTATTCATAAATTTGGTGAATCACGTGTGTAGGCTGTAATTTGATAAATTCATGCTCGTGATCATTAAGAACTATATGTTTGTTTATCAGAATAAGAATGAGTTAATAATTATTTATAGATTGCCCTGAATTGGCCGAACGATAAAAACCTGAACCTTGAATAATTAACACGTGATTAAAGACTTGAACCTTTACATGATTAGACTATGTGATTAAAAGGATAATGGAATATAAACTGACTCTTCAAAAATTAAGAGCCCTTTTAAGACTTTGGATATTACCAAAAAGAAATGGAAATATGTTTTGACAAATGATTTAACAAAGGATTTTAAAAGGGATTATTCCCTTATACACAAACCATTTAACTAAACTTCTGTTTAGGGGTAAATGTTTGTGTATACCTCAAGATAACTTAAGAAGGACTGAGTAAAACCATTTATACCATAACCTGAAATTTGAAACGATAATTTTTACTTTTTAAACTAAGAAAACTTTGACCAAAGTATAAACAAAGGTTTTTCGAACATTTACGAATCTTATTAATTATTTTCGATAAATCAACAAAAATCTTGTTAATTAAATTCAAATTTATTTTTGAACATTTTATATAATTGGTCGAACTAAGAAATTTAAAACTTTTGCGCTTCATAAAAATTAACTAATAATTATTTAACTAATTATAATAATTATCAACGCTTTAGACATCGGATTGAGTAAAACGGATAAAAATGATAGTTGAGAAGAAACTAATACTTAGAAAATATGAAGAAAGTTGAACGTAATTACCGACGCATAATATAGAAAGAATGCCTGAGTGAATGATGGACATGATAATTATATCATTATGAGAAGTGAATATAGATACCGACGCAATATGTAGAAAAGATAAAGAACCAGTTAGGACATGTTCCTTGATAATGAAGGTGCAAAATAAACTTCAAAACGATATAAAAATAAATGATGTTTGTAAAAAGGATAATATAGATAATAAAAAGGTTTCACGGCTAATGTGAACAATTAAATTTGAGAAGCCGATGGCGTTAAATGTTTAAAGGACCATTTGTGATTGACAAAATATGGAGATTGTGAGATAGAGTTATGTTGGAATTTGTAAGTATAAGTATTATATGTATGTCATTTTTGACTAAAAATATCTTTGTCTGAAGAGTTGCACTGATGATAAATTATGAAGGCAGATATCGCCTCATACATTAGTAAACGTCTAGCTATTGCAAAGGTCATCATCTGAATTTGATTCGATTTGGGTCATCGTCGACAGACTGACCAAATCTGCTAATATCATTCCCGTTAATGATAAATGCAAAAAGAGTTATGTAAACATAGTGTGCTTGTATCGATCATCTATATCAAGATCCTCGCTTCGCATCGAATTTCTAGAGACTTTCTCAGAAATCAATAAGAACGAACCTTGATGAGAGTACTATGTACCATCCCAAATCGAAGGGACGAGGTAAAGTAACGATACAAAGTAATATAAGTGTTGTTTTATGTTTGAATGAATGACCTTTAGTAATAGACCATATAATCGTTTTCCTTTGGAGAGATTATCATTGATAATCATCGTATTAGGATTGAGATCGAATCTTGTTAGAATAAATCTTAGAGCATCCGTAAGCAAGAGTTAAGATAGAGACATCCGACATACACCCATTGTGAGTTGGACATGTCTCTTAGGTTTAAGGTTTCCTATGATGGCGAACCTATCCTTGCAAAATACCCGACCCGCGAGATCTGAAATAATTGTTGAAATTAGGGTTTGATTATTAACTGCCGATAGTGGGCAAGAGGTTATGTGAATGTGAAATGTAGATCTTGAAGTGCCAAATGGGTAGCGAAGTTATGCCACAATATTTAACCTTGGAAAAATGAATTCATGATCTGACAAATCATGGGATATAAGTCCCCGTTGTTTGGGACCATTGAGATGATGTAAAAGTTGGGATTGAAAGGCATATAAGCTGGATCTACTCTAGGACTTCAAAGACTGCGTGAATTATGTTTAGTAAATCAAACTTGATGGAATACCTATCAAGTGAAAATCTTATTGTTCTTAGTAAAGCTTAGATCGGCGAAAAGTTGCATTCATCAAAAACCCGTGAACATCATGGATAGAGAAAGTAAGTCAACATTTAGCCTGATCTTATTCCCGTAGTTAGGTTTGATGAAACTCGCGTATTATAATGAATGCACTTGTGAGAAAGGACCGAATGTGGAGGAAATACCCACATGGCTTTCACTCTATAAGAAGCGAGTAGTAAGGTAAGATGATCTTTGAGGACAAAGATCCTGTTTAGGGGTAAATGCTGTGACAATCCGTCAATTTACGATTGATATTTTATTCTCAATATTATTTAAAAACAATTTACAATATGAACTCACATATTTCTGGGAAGAAATTTGGATTTACGTCTTGGAGTAGCATCGACTACGTCTAAACCGGAGGATTCAACGTTACGTGCTTACGTTTACGTACACCGTCTTTGGTGACAGTCCGACATTTTAGAAAATAAATTTGTCCATGAATATTATTTTGGAGTTTTAAATTTGTGTTGGTTCATAAACTCACAAATTTACGAGAAGAGATTAGGACTTACGATTTTATTTTAACGTCCTTTACGACTAAACCGGAAACCTTAGGATTACGTATTTACGTTTTCGAACTCCGTTTTTGATGAAACAATTTTTATTGGATTCGTTTTGTGACGTTGATTCATAATTTATAAAAACGTTTTTCGTAAAACGACCCGAGGGCACGCAAATCGAGGAAACTAGAATCGAGGAGTACCCGTAAATAAATGGGATGAGACAAGTGGGACACTTGTCCCACCCCACTCTAAAACCGGCCAAACTAAGTTACTTAACACCATGAGGTGTCACAACCTCATAACCAAATACACACTTGTCCATTTTGGCTTCCACTTGAAGCTACTTCACCTCAAAACCATCAAACCTTCACATACATCTCATTTGCACCATGCAAAACCACTTGAACTCTCCTCTCTCTCTCTAGATTGCCGTCCCATTCTTCTCCCTAAATCACCATCACTTGACAAAAATCTAACCATAAACATATGTTATAATTAACATATGTTAATCTCCATCCAAAAAGATGAAGATTGGTGTAAGTTATAACATCAAAGGAGGAGTTTCCATGGAGTATTAGGGCTGATTTTCCACAAGAAGTTCATGGAGCATGGTGGTCTTGAAGATGGTCATGGTTGTCTACAAGTTTCTCTATCAAAAACCATGTCAAAATCATAACCTATATCAACTTGGTGGTATAAAGATTGTCCTCCTCAACTTCTTGTTATTTTTGTTTATGTAATCATGTATTTATTTCCTATTGTATATATATTTATGATGATTATATGATGATAAAAATGTTATGTGGGGATTTGTTGTTGATAATCATGGATAAAAAGGTGAAAAACTATAAGAAACAAGGTTAAAATCTTGATTAATTTGCATGGCTGTATAAAACAGTAAAGAACCATATGTTTAAACTGATAAAATGATGAATTAGAATGGATTTACAGTAAGCTATGGGTCTTGTACACATGTGAGAGTTGGCCATGCAATGGAATCAAAATAATGAGTGAGATATGATCAAAACAAGTTTAGGGTATAAATCTGAAGTTACTGTTTTGGACGATTTTTAGAAAATACTTAAAGGATGATTCAACAGTAGCTATAGAAGAGTTAAATGTAGCAAATATCATGTAGTTTATGTGATAAAAATTTGAGCTTCTATCTCCATGTAGAACTCAAGATATGGCATTTTTGGTGAAGATAAAGTTAAAAATCAGATTTTTGGAAATTAAAGAATAATACTATTATATAAGCACTCACATTTTAATATATAAAATGTAAATAAAAACCCACTAACTTATAAAACTTATTTATATTAATATATAAAGGGTGTAATAAGTGTATAAATGATGAAAATGAAAACTTGTTAAGTTTTATAAGTTATAAAACTATAAACATGATTTTTACGACTTTTTCGGCTATTGCCGTAAAATTAACGTTTTTATTAAATAAAACTTAGATGGTTGGACCCGTCTAATGAAAACTTTATAAAACTTATATACTGATATATAGACATGTATAACAAGTAAAAACCGATAAAACCCGAACTATAGGGCATATGGACATTAACAAGTTAAATAAACATATTGGACTAATAAATGGACTAAATAGGATAAAAACTTGTAAAAAGAATCTATTGGGCTTAACCCATTTGGGCCCAACTTGTAAAGTTTAAGTACTGATAATATAAAGTACAAAATGGATTAAAGTAAGTTAAATAACTTATGATAAGTTTATTGGACTTAAAACACGTAAATGGGTAAAACTAGTAAGCTAGTATAAAAGTTATCGACATATAACACTAAAATGAGTAAACGAGAATATGTAAACCCACTTGATCATCATATATATATAATCATCATATGTATACATACTTGTTATTTTTATAAAGTCATTGGACAAACGTCTAAGACCGAGTATTATTTGTCTAGGTTTCCGTGATTGAAGCACGTACCGTACATCCGAATTGCCGACAACCCGCCTTCCCACATCAACGTGAGTTCATAGCCTCGCACTCTTTTAAATGTTTTATAAATGCTTTATAAACCCGCGAGGGAGATAACATGTTAGTTTTTATAAAAGTTTGGACACCATTTGTCCCGATTGTTTGTTTATTGATTTTGGACCCGAATGATTGAATGACCCGATTGTATGACCCGATAAATGATTAATGGACCCGATAGATGAAATTAAATGGATTATTAAAGTTAGGTTATGTCACTAAAAGTCCCATTAGCATGAATTGTGAACTACCGGGAGTTGGTAGACGCTTATGCATTTAATAGTACTATTTGGGGACGATCACCCCAGTTCGCGCCTTGACGGTTGATCCCCGTCGTGCCACATTGATTGGTAAGCGAATTTATGTATGAGAAGATTTCCAATAGCGTGACCTTTGTGACGACACGCTACTTTAGATGGGCAAAATTTGGTATCGGGTTAGCTACCCGTTTTGGTTTAGTAAGGTAACAATGTCATGCGGCTTATAATAATCCAATCACCAAAATATTACTGGACGCTCCGAATTACGATGCATTGCCTGACTAGCAATACTGGGTCATACTATTGATATTATGTTTGTATTTTGGTTTTCATAACCATATTCATATAACGGTTTTTTATTTAATCTATACAACGTTGTGAAACGTATTGTATGATGTTTTTACGACATTGGCTCGTATAATGATTTTTAAGGCAAATGCCTATATTATGATTTTCGATAAGGATTTGTATAAAAATGACTTTGGCTATTTTATGGCCTATTACAAAGATTTGTATAAAATGATTTTGGCTATTTTACGGCCTATTACAATGATTTATACGTATTGATTTTTGGTACTAATTTTATACCAAAATTATATTGATGGAATTTATTAAACTCTATGAATTCACTCGGCGTTATCGCTGACCTTTTCTTTTAACATGTTTTATCTCAGGTACTTGAAGGTAATTCTCGGGAAGACAACAAGAATTCATGGCCCGCACTTAAACTATATTTTCCATTCAAAATACTTTGTAAAACTTTGTATGAAATAATATGACTTGGGACCTATGTAACTTTGATATTTATGAATGGAAATGATTTATTAATAAACGACGCGATTTTTATGCGTTGTCTATGATGTGAGTAATGTGCTATCCCGTAACACCAACTAGTCTTCCGCTGAACTGAGTTGTATAAATTTGGGGGTGTTACACAGATGCCACCTATTCAATATCAACTATCTCGGAGTGAAAAAGTCAATAGAAGTCATGTTGATCTCCGTGACAATAAAACAAACTTCTTTTGAGAGAAGCCCGAGTCAGTTGGGGAGAGGTTGTGCATTACATCACTGGGTCCATGATGTGTTGTCTTCATGATGTGTTGACCCGACTTCTGCCTAAGTTGTATGGAGGGATTCTTTGTTTACACCCTTTATCCTTACATTTCTTTTTCATTCTTCAACCCCTTCAATGCTTACCAAGACATCATTACTAGCACCTTGTTGTGATTGTTCCAGTGCTAGCATCAGTACTTAGTCGGCATACAGCTACGTTCACATTCTACTCCATCTTTCCTAAGGACTTCTAATAATCTATTGGATTGTCCCTGGGAAGATCCCTCCGGTTCTGGTTGGATCATAGGACTTAAACCTAACCACCCTTTTGACACCAATAACGTCGTGAATTAAAGATGTTGTGGGTATTTGATCGTAACCATGAGTGCTTGAGTCTTTAGATCACATTTTAATCACATTTTCTCCCCTATCTCTATTATATAAAATCGATTGATATTAGAGATACCAAATTTGATTAAAATATATTGTGAAAAAATAGCCTTGAAAAACTTTCGAGAGAAAAATGTGTCAACCATAGCATGAATTTGGAACGCTCCCCCTCAAAAGTTGATCCATTGGAATTGTCATTACGAGGATATGATCCACATTAAACTTTTGAGGATAGGAGTTGTTGAACACACAACTTTTGAAAGATTTTGAATATCATTGAGAAATTCTTGAAAAAATTGTGTTCAACGCTTTTTGAAAATTCAATTCTTTTTGGCGAAAAGGTTTTTCTAAAGCATAAACTTGAGATCATCGACTTTGAATGTCTTGACGAATCCACTCAAGTGTAAGAAGATTTAACTTCTTTTGCTAATGGTAAGGGCATGAAAGCGTACACTCCCCCGTGAATTTAGATCTGGGTTGCAATCTGAAAGTGATTACAAGCCATTGTGTTGAGCTCAAAACGTTGAATGTTTTGTGACAAGCTCAACCCGAGATAGATTGCTCTACCCGTTGTTGGAAATATTGTCCAAAAGATATAATTTCCTTTGCAAAAGATAGAAATGACATGTTTGAAAAATATTTACAACTTTCATTCGAGCTTTATGTACACACGCGTGTCGTTATTGAGCGACATTTCTAGGTACGTCCATATTATCGATACTGAAAGACATGTCGAGAAGAATATTTTTGGATTTTCAAAGATTTTTCATTGTGTATTTTTCTTTTTCATTAATATTTACATGTAGATGTTTGATAGATGAATCAAGAAGGCTTCTTTGCCAGAATCTCCAGTTCTGCTGGAGTCAAACATCTCATACCAATTTGCGTAACAAGATACGCAAACCTCTCTTTCGAAAGAGATTTTGTAAACAAGTCAGCTAATTGGTAATCAGTTCCAACAAAGTACAATTCAACGATACCCTTTTCAACTTGTTCCTTAATGAAGTGATATCTGACATCAATGTGCTTCGTGCGGGAATGTTGTACCGGATTGCAGGAGATAGCTATGGCGGACTTTGAGTCACAGTACATAGGTACTTTATCAAAGTGGAAGCAGTAATCCGTGAGTTGTGTTCTCATCTAAAGAACTTAAGCACAACACGCAGATAGAGACATATACTCTGCTTCGGCTGATGATAATGATGCGCAATCTTGCTTCTTGGAAGACCATCCCACAAGCTTATCTTGACCTAGAAATTGTGCACCACCAGAAGTACTTTTTCGTGTATCAAGACACCCTGTATTATCATAATCTGAATAGGCCGTTAGAAAGAAACCGGTTTCCCTCGGATACCAGAGTCCCATGTGTATGGTATTCTTAAGGTACCGAAAGATCCGTTTAACCTCCTTGAGGTGCTTTCAGTGGGTCGTGCTTGATATCGTGCACAATAACACATAGCATGTGATATATCTGGTCGGCTTGTTGTTAAGTACATGAGGGAGCCGATCATGGAACGATATCTGGTTTGATCTATGGCATCTCCCTCCAAATCAGCATCTAGGGATGTGGTTGATAATGGTGTCCCAACTGGGTCACATGAGGTCATACCATGCTTTTTGATTATCTCTTGACAATACTTAGCTTGGTTAATAAAGATACCACTTGGGGATTGGTGAACTTGAATTCCTAGAAAGAATTTTAGTTCGCCCATCATAGTTCAAATTTGTTGTGCATTACTTTTTCAAACCATTTTGAAAGTTTTGGGTTTGTAGACCAAAAAATCATGTCATCAACATAAATATGCACAAGCAAAATGTCATCCCTATATTTATAAGTGAACAAAGTTAGATCAATGGAACCTTTTGATAAACCTTTGGAGACAAGAAATTTTGAGAGCTCGTCATACCATGCCCTTGGAGCTTGCTTGAGTCCATAAAGTACTTTGTGGAGACGATACACCTTGTCAGGATAATGAGGATTGACGAATCCTTCTAGCTGCGTGACATAGACTTCTTCCTTCAAAGGACCGTTAAGAAACACCGTCTTTACGTCCATTTGATAAACGATGAATCCCTTATGTGCAGCATAAGTAAGAAAAATCCTGACCGCTTCCATTCGAGCAACTGGTGCAAATGATTCTTCAAAATCAATACCCTCTTGCTGTCCATACCCTTTAGCCACTAGCCTAGATTTATTCTTGATGATCATGTTCTCTTCATCCTTCTTGTTTTCCTAGATCCATCGAAGATTTAATGGTATTACATCGTATGGTCTGTCAACAAGTTCCCAGACTTTAAGTCTTTCAAATTGTTGAAGTTCATTCGTCATCGATTCAATCCAAGCATGATCAGCCATGGCTTCTTTGATGTTTTTTGGTTCAACTGAACTCACAGCGAGTGCGAACATACAAACATCGCCATCGTTGTTAAGCTGTCGTCTTGTGAGAACAGGCTGTGAAGGGTTTCCAATTACTTGAACCAAAGGATGATCTCGGGTCCAATGATGTGTTGAAGGATGTCGTTGGTATAACGTATTCATATTTGACGGATCAACATGGCGAGTAGAAGACTCTACAGTTTCGTGTACCGGTGTACCGAATGGGTTGATAAATTCGTCTTCGTCAGATAATGCATTGTCTGCTTGATTTGTGTTCTCTGGATCAATGACAGTAGTTGTGGATGTTGTAGGAGCGGTTGTTGATGTGATTTTATGAGGAGGTAAATCTGCAGCAACCCGTGTTGAAGTAGATGAAGTTGTATCGTTTTGTTGACGATGATCGGTATCATCATTCTTATCATGAGTGACAACGGAAGACTTTGATACAACTTGTTTCTCCCCCGTGAAATATTCATGATACATTGGTCCATATAACATTTCCAACTCTTCAAGTGTCGTGTTGACTGTCATATATGCTCTTGGAACATTTCCTTGAACCAGCGTTGAACTTGACAGTTCATTGCTATGGTCTTGAGTTCCGAGTTCCGTGCGGTTGTGAACGGAAGTCGTTTGACGTTGTGGATCGGGACTTAAACTGTTTTGTTCAAGTGCCATTTCTTGTAATTCATCAAATCAGATGTGAATAGTCTCGACTATCAATTTTGTTCTCTTGTTGTATACTCTATACCCCTTAGACTGAGTTGCATATCCCACAAGAATACATGCATCACCTTTCTCTTTCATCTTATCCAAAATTTCACAATATCGTATTATGTAACAAGTACATCCAAAAACGTGAAGGTGTTTGAGTGAAGGTTTTCGATCATGAATTATGTGATATGGTGTCTTTTCGTATCTTGGGATAATTATGGAGCGGTTTTGTGTGTAGCATGCGGTTGACACGGCTTCGGCCCAAAAGTATAGTGGAAGTTTTGAAGCGGATAATAATGTTCGAGCAGCCTCAACTAAAGTACATTTTCGTCTTTCAACAACTTCGTTTTGTTCGGGTGTTCGAGCAATAGATGTTTCATGTTCAATTCCTTCTGCTTCAAAATAGTTTCTCAGATTTGAATTCAAAAATTATGTACCTTTGTCAGTACGAACCACTTTAACTTGAGCTTGAAGACCACGTTGTATCAGTTTACGAAAGCTGATGAGAACTTTGGGTGTTTCATCCTTGGACCTCAAGAAGTGAGTCCATGTGTACCTTGAGTAATCATCGACAATGACCATAACATATTTCTTTCCATTGATACTATGAACACGCATGGGACCACACAAATCTATATGTTGAAGATCTAACCGTCCTTTAGAGCTTGGTGTAGTCTTTGTTTTGAAGCTACTTCGTTTAGCTTTACAAAGCTCACAAGAAGAACAAAGATGATCTTCGATGAATTTTAAGCTTGGAAGGCCTCTCACAATATCTTTCTTGGAAAGCAAGTTGATGGTATCAAAGTTGAGATGAGAAAGACGTTGATGCCATAACCATGCCTGAGTCGATGAAGCTTTGGCCATGAAGCAAATTGGAGTTGTAGAAGTTGTGTCTTGAAGTGAAATAGTGTAGAGATCAGTACCCCGTGTATCGGTAAGTAAGTCATTCCCATCATAATCACGAACAAAACATGTCTTCTTTCTGAAGGCAACCTCCAAATCCGTATCACAGAATTGACCAACCGAGAAAAGATTGTGATTGTGCCCTTCGACGTAGTATACCCTTTTGATCGTTATATTCCCCTGAACCAAATCTCCATATCCTAGGATCGGTGCAAATTGATCATTTCCGAATCGGACCGTACCCAGGAACTTCTCCACGAAGTTAATTAGAAGCTTGAGATTCCCCGTCATGTGCTTCGTGCATCCGGAGTCCAGTATGAATAGAATTATTTGTATCACCTGAAGAAGAGTTAGAACACGATGGAGCAATTGCTAAATTGGATACCACAGTAGTTGTGATTATAGAATCATTAGTGTCCTTAGCAACATTTAAAGGCATACTAACACTCGTTGTCACATTTTCTATCCTAACTTTATGAATCCATTTATATCCTGGAGGACATTGATTAGCAAACCACCATTTCCAAGACTTGCTAGCAGACTCATATAATTCCTTAATTCTGCTTCTAGGGTTCTTAGTGGTGGAGTCTGATGCATTACTTTTCTTAGTGGGGGTTGCACCAGAATGGTTCACTTTGTGTTTGGGTTTACTAGCACTAATAGGCATCGCAACTTGCTTCTTAGTTCTAGTTTCTACGCCTTTGACATTATTCATAGCACACATAGAATGATTAGCATTAGCACACTTTCCACATTTGACACAAACAAATTTCACATTCATAGCATTCAAATCATTCAAATCATTCAAATCGTCATTACATGCGATTACAGACTTTTTATTCTTAAAAATATTCAAATTCCTAGGGTGTTTTTCTACTTCCTTCATCTTCCCTTGACTCTTGTGTTTCCAGACCTTATCGTTCACTTGAGTGCTCTTAAGCTGAGGCCGGCTAACACTAGCAGTGGAGACTACTCCTGTAGTAGAAGACACACGAATATTAGTGTTTCTAGAAGTCTGAGGTGAGTGACTAACTTTGTTTGTGGGTTTAGTGGTCATTCTATACATCCCTGGTTTAATCACATTATTGTGCTTAAAGCTTGTTGGAAATACGTTTTTACGTATTTAGAAAGGATCGATCACTCCAATGATATTGGGCTCGTGATCCAATATAGCCCATATAGCCCACATGTAGGGTGGGCTATATAAACCCCCTCCTAGCATGTTAGGAGGGGTTGAACACTTTCATTTATCATATTCCATCTTTCTTTCATCTCTCTCCTTTCTCTCTCTTCTTTCTCTCTCTAAGTTCTTCCCTTTCTCCATCCATATCAATAGATTAATCCATACATGCCTAATCCTTAGAAAAACACGATTCTACAATTGGTATCAAGAGCTATGGTTGCATCTTAGGATTTGCGTGCTTTTGATCTATTGATTTGGTTTTATTTTTTTCTTTCTTACTTTTTAATTTTTTTACAAGTATCAGTTTACTTTACAAGTTTAATTTGTCATGGTTTAATTTTAACAAGTTTAGTTTTTTTTTTATTTTTTTCTAAAGTATCAGTTTTTTTTGTTTTTGTCTCGATCTATGTAACTTTGTCTCAAAAGTTGTTAAAAAGTATCAGTTTATCTTATTTTATAAACTTTTGTTTTGTCCTTTTTATCATCTTTTGTATCGAAAAAGGGTTTTAAAAAAACATTCCGACATATTTGACTTTTTGGTATTCCGACAAGGGTCTTTCCGATCTCATTCTGACACCATTCCGACAACGGTCTTTCCTATTTCATTCCGACTGGACTAAGGTCTTTGCGACATCATTCCGACTGGTGTTTTAAGACATCATTCCGACACAACAGTTTGTCTCTATATTCCGATGGACTTATTCGGATAGCATTCCGATCGGTTGCATTCTGATAGCATTCCGACTGTTAAACATTCGGATGGAGCTTTTGTTTTGACATTCCGACGGTTTTCATTTGTTGACATTCCGATGGACTTTTCCACCACACTTTAAACAAAAACAAACACCTCTCAAATAACATGGACTCACTCTTTAACTCGACACTCTCTCTCGACTTTCAACCCACACTCTAAACAACACCTTAAACTCTTGCGACTCGACAACACACAAATACTCAAGACTCGATTTTCAAACGAAACCAACATCACTCTCGCCTCACACCTAGTCTCAACATCTCACCAGAATAAAAAACACTCGACCTCGAAACAAAAAACCCACACCCAAGAGAACACAAAAAACACACTCGAACGACTCACGACTCCTCTCAAACACAGACTCTCGAAACCACTGACACCAAATCTCAGACTTGAAACATTAATTAAAAAACAAAGATCTCAGATTATTTTTTGTGATCGGACATGAAAGCCCAGATCTATTAAGATCTTGTACAAGAATTTAACATCATCATAGATCTTGTGTAAAGGTCCATACCGTAGTTAATATTCGAAGATCAGAAAGATTATGAACAAGTTTGTTCACATCGTTTCTTTTATTTCGATTTGGTAAAATTAAAAACCTTAAAGATCAAATACACCCTACCCGAGACCATTGAACTGATCTAGAAGTCGTGTCCATCTCCTCTTTATATGGTCCGAAAGCTTCTGTATCATTAACAAATGATCTAGAGGATGACTGATTCTGATAGAAGGAATATTAAAGGGACGAATTTGTTTTGAGATGTTAATAAGATCTGATTTAATTTCGTTAATGAAGATCTGTGAAATTTTTTTGAGAGAAACTAGGAGAGAGGGGGCGGTATAACCAAAAAGAGAGAAGTGTGTGAGTTTAGGAGATTTATATAGAGAAAAGAAAGACGGAGAAACCAAGGAAATATTTCAGATTTGAGACACGTCTTTTGCAACTGCCACGTTTTTGGTATATTTGAGAAGCTTGAAACTATTAATGAGACAGAGGGTTCGAGGTAAGTGTCTTGGGAGAAGAAAAATGATTGAAAGCATTTTTGGGGGCAGATCAATATATGATAGAAAGAGATTAGGGCATTGAGTTGTGAGAAAGATTAGGTATAACCTAAATATATATCTGATTTGGAATTGGATTTGGTTATCTTGATAGTGGGCTGTTTTTATCATCCAAAGTTTTATCAAAATTATTTTCAAATTTTGATATCAAATTTTATTGATATATTACCCAAGAAAGTATTATCATCAAAGTTTATCAAAGTGATAGGCTGATGGCATTTTACTAATAATTTTGTTTCGCTAATTTTACTAGTAATTTTGTTAACTCTATCTTGAAATAGTATATTTGATTCGGTTTTTACGTTAGTTTACGGGTCGATCACTCATTTCACGTGAGTAAATTTTAAGGGGTCGAGTTTCATGGTTTGTTTTTAGATATAATTCGTCGGGCCGATTATTATATTCACCGAAAGTTGGATTTATTTGTTGACGGGATTTATTTTTGGAGTGAGCCGACTTTGATTTGGTGTCCGGTTTATATTATCAACATTTGAGCCAATAAAAATTATTGAGCCGAGCGAAAGATATTGTTTTTCCAATCAAAGATCCAAGAATTTGTTATCGAACTTTCAATGGATTTTTCGAATTCGACATCGAACGAGGGAGAATTGCATCTTTTGCAAGACAAAGTTAGAGAAAGTGGCATCATTTCAATTCAAATGCTTCAGTATCATCTGGTCACTCTTTCACGGCTTCAAGGAGGGAGCGAATTTGTGACACTCTTTGGTCAAGATCGTCATATATTCATGGAATCGATATTCATCATCTTGAACCAACTAGCAGAGCAACTCCACAATGAAGACCTTAATCACTCTACATCAGAAACAGCATATCAGGCTCTTGTGACACAACTCACGCCTTTCCTCCAATTCAATATCATCAAGTCTGACAGTTCAGGGATATGCCGGTCATTTTTTCGAGACACACAAACCGAGTTTCAAGTTTTCCGTGGTACACTATTGAAACTTTTTTTATCGGTCTCTGTAGGATCTTAGTTTTCTAAGGATTAGACAAGTTATGGATTATCTATTGAATGGATGGATAAATAGAAGAACTTTAGAGAGAGAAAGAAGAGAGAGAGAAAGGAGAGAGTTAAGAAAGATGGAAATGTGATTAATGAAAAGTGGAAGTGAACCAACAACCCCTCCTAACATGCTAGGAGGGGGGTTTATATAGCCCACCCTACATGTGGGCTATATGGGCTATATTGGATCACGAGCCCAATATCGTTGGAGTGACCGATCCTTTCTAAATACGTAAAAACGTATTTCCAACAATCTCCCCCAAAGGGAGGTCACTCCAAGTTACAATGTCCTAAATAGTCTATAGCTCGTGATCTATGCTAATAATGATGTGACCGAGACTTTCCTTGGAAAAACGTATTTCCAACAATCTCCCCCAAAGGGAGGTCACACCATTTTACAAAATCTTAAACCTAGCATACTATGCTTGAGTCTTCGATCTTGTTCTTGTGAATATGCTGATGAGATCTTTGACTTTAGTCTTGAGCATGTTCTCTTGCCTTGACCTTGTGCATTCATCACTTGTGATATTCGCCTCTTCGTGACTTCATGTTCCACACACTTATACCTTTATAATTCTTGAAAGCTTCAGAGTTTGACACAGCGGAAGACTTGACCTTCAGACTTTCTTGAATTCGTTGAAGTACTGAGTGTATGCAGTATAAGCATGTGGAGACGACTTCTTCTTGGATTCCGCAACGCCACCGTCTTCAAATACCGCAACATAAGTAGACACGAAAGAAATGGCTTTGAACATTTCATTCTAAATCGGTAGCATTTTA
Organism: Glebionis coronaria; assembly: GCA_025667525.1. Classification (NCBI taxonomy): domain Eukaryota; kingdom Viridiplantae; phylum Streptophyta; class Magnoliopsida; order Asterales; family Asteraceae; genus Glebionis; species Glebionis coronaria. The sequence continues at coordinate 137,300,676 of CM046878.1, forward strand.
CCTCCGGTCGGTGAAGACCGTTGGACGATATTAGATATCGTACCCGTGACGGATAGTTTCAATTAAGTAACTTCCTGACAGGATTTCGCGGGTAAACCCGTTCTCTTTATTCGACCGTCCAAAGCTGACTGCGAACATAAAGAGTGAATCATTTGGATAATAATATCCGCATGATTTGAAGCCGTCAATTCATGTTCCTGGAACAAGTGAAATTCAATTAAGAACCGCACCATCGTTGCTTTCCAGTTGTCACGAGCTTGATTCGTATAGAATCTTGCAAGTTACCTACCAAGTGCTGTTTGAGGTTAACACTAGAAGGATTTCCACTCATCACCGTGAACACAAAGGTATCACTCTGAGTGTTCTGGCAAGATCACTGAGATATTGCGTAGAGGCCTGGAACGTGTTTAAATTCAGTTAAGAATTAAACAGCTGTTGCTTTCCAGTTATCACAAGTTTGATTCATAAAGAATCGCACAAGTCACCTACCATGAGCTTTTTGATATTCGCTCAAGAAGGATTTCCATCTTCATTGTAAATACTTTCGTATTACTCGGATGTTCAGGCAAGATCATGAAGATTTTGCGTAGGACTCTTAAGATCTTTCTTACTTTTCACAGTGTATGAAGAAGCAAGGAATTATGAAAGTGTGTCCTAATGAGATATTTAATGATCTCAAATGGCTCTAGACTCGATCGTGCACTTTGGATTTTAGTGATCGGAGGCTAGAGAGGAGTGCCACCTTTTCAATACCAATTTATTCGGAGTGAATAAATCAATAGATAACGTGTTGTCTCCGTGTGATTAAAACAAATATCTTTTAAGAGATATCTGAGTTAGCTGGGATGGGTTGTGCTTTGCATCACTGGGTCCATGATGTCTGTCTTCAATATCAAGAATCATTAAACAATGATCTTAATAGCATATGTATTGACCCGGTTTCTGCCTAAGTTGTAAGGAGGGCTTCTTTCTTTACACCCTTTATCTTTACAATTCTTTTTCATTCTTCAACCCCTTCAATGCTTACCAATACGTCATCACTAGCACCTTGTTGTGATTGTTCCAGTGCTAACTTAAGTACTTGGTCGGCATTCAGCTACGTTCACAATCTTTCTCCATCTTTCCTAAGGACTACTATTTCTAGCTATGGAATGTCCTTGGGAAGATTCCTCCGGTTCTAGAGGAATCATTGGACTTTAACCTATCCTACCATCCTTATGTCACCACAATCTTCACCGTCGTGAATAGAGATGTTTTGGGTAAGTATATGTCACCATGAAATCCATTTTGAAGTGCAAATCCATTTTTCTCCCCCTTAACATATGCCACGATATCCGAAAACATTTCGCACATGTCGGGATGAGCTATCACGTTAAGTCAAACCATTTATGATTGATCATATCCCATATTTAATCACATTTTCTCCCCCATATTAAAAATATTAACCCAATTGATGTTTTTAATATCAATTGATTTAATAGCATTTTAAGAAAAATTTGGGAAGAAAAATGCAACTCTAATTATCTTTCATGAATTACACAAGCTCCCCCTCAAATTAATGAGGGTGTACTTGAAACGTAAATTAAATACCTTTTAAACACAAGTGTAAGGTATTTATCACGTGCAAAGATCATATATGATAATGAATTCACAAGATTAGCAATTTATGAGGTTGGACCTGAATGATGAAGAACATCATATGAAAGAAGCACATGGTTCTTGTTCACGAATGTTGGTCGCCTCATCACGTCTGAAGTTATCTCTTGACTCCATTTCATTGATATCGTTGTCTTGACACCAACATGTGAACTTGGCACTTTCGGCGTCAAAGATTCTGAATGCTGGACAATTGCTCCCCCTCAATTGTTGACCCGTGTTCTATTGAAAGAGCTGTAGTCACCGTTTGAGTAGTCGCCTCGTCGAGTATGTAGATATCAATTGTAAATTGCTACGGTTGGTGGAGATGATAACTTCATAAAAACAAGATTTCTCTTGTTTTAACAAATAAATGCACTGACACGTACATATATCCGTGTTAGATTGTGTTATAAAGTAAACACAATCCCTTACATGGTTGTAAAGTAAACCATGCCCGAGAAAATGAATTCCCGTTGTTGAGTCAAAGCTTTCCGGTGAAATGCTTGACTTGATTATGAAAAGCGGGTTACTATCTGAAATAATAGCAAACCATTTTGAGCATGTTTTAAAACATTTGAACTTCCGCTCGAACTTTATTTACAACCCCGTGTCATTATTGAATGACATTTCTAGTATCGTAAATATTATCGATTCCAGAAGACATGCTCTTTTTATCAAAACATTTTTGAACACACAATTTTGAAAGATTTAGAAAAACCTTTTGAGAAATTCTCGAAAAATTGTGTTCAAAGTTTTGAAAACCAATTACTTGAGCTTAAGATGTTGAATATCTTATAAAACGAGCTCAAGTCCGAGAAGTTGTAAACTTCCCGTTGTTAAGGATAAGTTTATCATCGGCGATAAACTTTCCTTTTATCTGAAGAACGAGTCCTAAGCTGACATTTACTTAGAAGTCGTTTTCATGAGCTTGAAAACTTTGACTGTTTTAACGGAAAGCTCATGACCGAGAAAGGTTAATTTCTCGTTATGAGGAAAAGTTCTCTTATTTAAAAGATACACTTTCCTTTCTGAGCTTAAAACTTCGAATGTTTTAAGACAAGCTCATGACCGAGAAAATTGAATTTCTCGTTATGAGGATAAGTTCATCATTAATGATAAACTTTCCTTTATTTGAAGTTCGAGTTACAGTCTGACATTTAACTGTAAGTCATAGTGCATGAGCTTAAAAACTTCGGATGTTTTTAATATTAGCTCATGCCCGAGAAAACTTAATTTCTCGTTGTTAGGATAAATTTATCATCGGCGATAAACTTTCCTGCCTTTGAAGAACGGGTTACAGACTGTCATTTATCTATAAGCCTTAATGCATGAGCTTAAAAACTTGGAATGTTTTTGATATAAGCTCATGCCCGAGAAAAATGAATTTCTCGTTTTTAGGATAAGTTTATCATCGGCGATAAACTTTCCTTTCTTTGTGAGAGCGAGTTACAGTCTGTTATGTGACTGTAAGTCCTTTACACGAGCTTAAAACCCTTGAATAGTTTAAAATGTAAGCTCGTGTCCGAGAAAATTTAATTTCTCGTTTTGAGGATAAGTCATCATCGGGATGAACTTTCCTGTCTTTTGAGAGCGAGTTACAGTCTGTTATGTGACTGTAAGTCCTTGGATGAGTTAAGCTTAACCATGAATCCCCTGAGACATTTGTTTCTCTGATATCTGCTTCTTCAGCAACCAAACTCTGAGAGTATCCTTTGTTGAACGGTATACAACGATTGGACCGCTTCGTTCTTTTGGAACATCAACTTTGGGACCTGCATTCTCATTAGGAATTTGCATGCTTTGACATGGGTTAGCGATATCAATTATAGAAGCACGTGGGGGTTCACAGTTGGCTTTACTTGTGTCAAAGGTGGCCTGAGTAGATGATTCACTTATCTTAGTTGGCAAACGTTTCCTTTTATAGAAAACTTTAAGTTCAGGCTTAAGTGATGTATCATCTTTTTCAATTTCCTCCCTAGCAGTCTTAGTAGAGTCGGAGATTATCCTAGTTAAAGGGCACTCGTTTCCTACAAGAGTGAAAGTTCTACCAGTGGGGCGCCACATTTTACCAATGGGTTTGATTTTGGCAACCCACTGGGATTTAAGTCTAGCACGGGAGTTCACCTCATTAAGTAGTTTCTTGATACAAGAATCATGATTTGCCGTAAAGACACATTTTCTACATGTTTTACAAGTAGCATATTTAATGTCCGAGTAAGATCTAGAATTCCTAGATGATTGATTGATTCTCCTAGGATGTGACATGCTACGGTTAGCAATGTTAGGTAAACTAGAAGGCATCTGACTAGGTTTGAAATTCCTATCTCTTACTTGTGTCTTTTGCTTAGCTTCCCTTAGACCAAAAGTATGGCGAACGTCATTTGAACTAGTTCCAGACGTATTCTTTGGACTATGTCTAAGGAAATTAGGGGCAATCATGTGATTAGGTCTTGCAAAAGCTGTTTTAGTCACATTGGGCCTAGATGGTGGAGTGACTGTTCTAGAAAGATGAACCATATCAACTTGGGAGGCAAACCGCGGTCTCGAGGATTGTGATCGCTTGGATCTAAATGCAGTAGGTTGTCTGACAGTCGGTTGTCTGACGAACGGATTTGTAGGCGGTTTCCCCAAGATTGATGGTTTTTCAAGCTTAGTGTCCACACTAGGTCCTTTATGTTTTCTCAATTCGTTTTTCAATGCAGCTATAGCAAAGACCTTTTCCTGAACTTGAGCCTTTAAAATCTCATTCTCTTTGAGCAAGTTATCTTGGGATGCCAAATTAGATTCAAGCAACTTAATTTGTTTCATCAGATTATCCTTTTCATCTTTAGAATCTAGAACAGTTTGATCCAATTTTCGTTCAAGAACAACGTTTGAATTTTCAAGTTTTTCAAAATAAGTTTCAAATTTCTCCGTTTTCTTTGAAAATTCAATTTTGGCATCCTCAAGCTCTTTTGATTGCTGAGCTAAAATCATTTCAAGCTCTTTAATCCTAGAAGCAGAATTGATTAACGTAGCAGTCATAAAGCACATATCATGATCTTTAGCATTCTGATCATTTTCTCCCTCAGTATGATTCACATCGGATGAATCAGAAGTGAAATCACCCTTTTTCATCCCATGTTGGTCATAGGTGGGTTCTGAGTTCTCAACATGCTGTAGATCATTGTGAGATTCAGTATTCAATTGTACCTCAACGATTGGCTCTTCGTCATGTATGCTTGAGTCACGTTGGCGTGATGCAATGACGCTGCTATCATCGTTAACCAAGGCGGTCTCCATTGAGTCATCCGTAAGACCATTTTTCTGCTGTGTTATCTGCATCGTAGATTCGTGTATACCATTAGGATGCTCTGGTTGAGGTTGTGAATTTGCATAAATCGAAAGTGCAATAGATTTCATGAACTCGAGCAATCTATCCCTAAAGTCTTTAACGTCGATTTGTGTGTCTTCAAGGAATGACTGGCAGATCATTGAAGCTTCAACCTTGGCATGATCAAATTGAAAGAACCTCGAAAAATGTTGCACTAGAACTTGAAGTAAATGTGAGGATTCAATTTGATTAATGTCTTCTTTGTTGATCTGCTCTCGTAGTTGGTTAAATTTGAGGAGCATTTGGTGGACGAAAATGGTACGATCTTGACCGAAGAGTGTCACAAAACCGCTTCCTGCTTTAAGTAGAGAAATGTTCGACAGATGGGACCGAAGTAGTCGAAATAACATCAATCTACTTTCTCTAGCTTGAACTTTCATTTGATGCGAATCTCTCTCTTTAGATGGCAAATTCAACGAATCCATTGAATGAACAATGACGTTAAGGATTAGTGATTGATGAAAAATCCGTCTTCAATTCCAAATATTAATGCCCTATCAAAAATCCGTAGCCACTCAAAATAAATCCCGTCACTATGACTCGTCACTTTTGTCTTCAAATCCGGCCACAAAAACTTTTAACCCGTCAAATATTTTACCACTTAGGTTCTTTTGAAATACCCGCACTACTTTGGTACTTTTGAAATACCCGTCTCAATCCAATACCACCCCACTTAAACCAAAAATATAAAGAATATATATAGCGAACCAATATTTAAACGTGGCCTAATCGCATTTGAAAAAAATAAAATCACACAAACAAATCTTAATACACACAAAGTTTTTAATTAACTTTGATAAAAAAAAATGTGAGATACTTTGGTACTTTTGAAAGATACGTGGCAGACTATTAAACGAGATGTGAAACGTGGCCCAAATTAAAATCGTTAATAAAAAATACAATCCACCTATTCTTTCTTGTAAAGTACGCCCCTCACCCTATTCTTTCTTTAAAAAGTAACCAAACAAAACTAATCCCACCATATTAATGTCTCTCTCGTCTCTTTTATCTATTTACTCTCAACAGACCCTCTCTCTCTCTCCTTTATCCCTCACCACTTGTAACCCCCACCTTGTTTCTTCCGCCTCACTTAAATCCTCCAACCGAACCAAATGTGAATCGAAATCCTATGAACAAACACGAAATCCTATAAATTTATCCTAATGTGAATCAAAATCCATGAAGCATCAGCTCTTACAAACTGCAAGATCCGAAAAAAGGGTCTCGGGTAGGTTATTCTATTGTGTTTGATGTTTTCTTTTGAGTTTAATCGAAATCAAGACAAGAGTTGAACATATGTGTTCTAATTCTGTCTCAGATTTCATAAATTAAAGACGATTTCCCCAAACATTGGATCTATGATGAATCGATTTTTAATTCGTGTAAGTTCTATATAGATCTCGACATGCATGTGTAAACACGAAGATAAAATAAAATCTGAGATCTTTTTGTTTTGGTTTTTGAGTGTGTCGAGTGTGAGGGAGTCGAGGGAGTCGGTTTTTGTAAGTCTTGTTGGTTTGTCGTGGGTTATTGATAAAATGGGTTTGGGTTTTGGTGTCTTTGGTTAGTTATTCAAGGAGGTCAGGTCTAGTGTCTGGTCTTGTCAAGAGAGGAATGAAAGAGAGTGTCGTGAGGGTGTACTGGTTGAGTCTTGGTGTGAGTGTTTTGAGTTTGTCGAGGGATGTGATTTAAGTTTGAGTATGTGTTGGGTTTTAAGAGAGTCTGATGAAAGTTTGCTTTGAAAAAAAATTGTGACAGTTTTTGATTCGTGAGACTGAAGGTGTTTTTGTGGTCGAGTCCTTTTAAAAACTGGAGTCTGGTGATTGTTGAGTCACGAGATGTTGGTGTAGAGTCTAAGAGTCAAGAGTCAAGAGATGTTCGAGGGGTTTCGAGGGTTGTGAGGGGGTTTGAGGCGAGGTGGGTCGATGTCGAGACAAGGTGTGAGTCGAGAGTGTGTTGTTGAGTGTGTAAGATACGAGTATTGGACAGTCAATCGGAATGTCCAATCTGAATGTCTGATCGGAATGAACGAACGGAATAATCTAATTAAAAAGTCCAATCGGAATGACCAATCTGAATGTCCGATCGGAATGACCGATCGGAAACCCTTGTCGGAATGTGATAGGAAAGACCCGAGTCCGAATGTGATCGGAAAGACCAATCTGTCGGAATGTTTAAAACCCTTTTCCGACGGGTGAAGTTTCAAGACAGAGACAAAAAAAAAAAATGCTAAAAGACAAAAATATTAATAAAAAGTTGATAAGACAAGAAACTTGATAAAAGATTATTAATAAAAAGTTGGTAACTCTTATATTTTTGAAACAGTCAACTGAATCTTTGGTGAATTTAAAAAAATAAATAAAAACGGATACAGTTTAATAACTTGTGTAGAAAGTAGAGACTTTTGAGACCAAAACTGATACTAAACGAAGAAAAAACGAAAAAGATTTTAGAAATAAGAAAAAAATTATGACCAAATCAATAGATTAAAAAATGCCAATCCGAAGAATCAACCATGCTCTTGATACCAATTGTAGGATCTTAGTTTTCTAAGGATTAGACAAGTTATGGATTATCTATTGAATGGATGGATAAATAGAAGAACTTTAGAGAGAGAAAGAAGAGAGAGAGAAAGGAGAGAGTTAAGAAAGATGGAAATGTGATTAATGAAAAGTGGAAGTGAACCAACAACCCCTCCTAACATGCTAGGAGGGGGGTTTATATAGCCCACCCTACATGTGGGCTATATGGGCTATATTGGATCACGAGCCCAATATCGTTGGAGTGACCGATCCTTTCTAAATACGTAAAAACGTATTTCCAACAATCTCCCCCAAAGGGAGGTCACTCCAAGTTACAATGTCCTAAATAGTCTATAGCTCGTGATCTATGCTAATAATGATGTGACCGAGACTTTCCTTGGAAAAACGTATTTCCAACAGTCTCGTCTTCGATTTATGAAAAATCCCGACTTCAGCAAGCGTATGATAATGAAGTGCAAGAATCTATGATGCCGATGCAAGAGGAGAATGGTCATACGGTTGACAAATTGGCGCCTAATGATGGCAAGAGCACGGAATCAGAAGGACAACATGATACCAGTGACACGTCAGGGAATGTTCACGAGATCTCTTTTGATGACACCTTACCCGTTTATGACGAAGAGCCTGCGAACATGGTACAATGTAATGATGGTTATGATGTATATGCTGATAAAATATCGCATATTGAGCATTCTGAACCTAACTATGACAAACATGGGATGGAAAAGAGTGATAGAAATACCACTTCTGATTCATCCTATGTGAGTCATAATGGGGGAGAAAGTGTTCAAAATGCTAAACATCATGATAAGTGTCTTATGACTGCTTCTTTAAATAATTCTGATTCTATGATTAAAGAGCTTGAAACGATTTTAGCTCAGCAATCCAAAGAGCTTGAGGATGCCAAAATTGAATTTTCAAAGAAAACGGAGAAATTTGAAAATTATTTTGAAAAACTTGAAAACTCAAACGTTATTCTTGAACGAAAATTGGATCAAACTGTTCTAGATTCTAAAGCTGAAAAGGATAATCTTTGTAAACAAATTAAGTTGCTTGAATCTAAGTTGGCATCCCAAGATGAATTGCTCAAAGAGAATGAGACATTAAAAGCTCAAGTACAGGAAAAGGTCTTTGCTATAGCTGCATTGAAAAACGAATTGAGGAAAACCAAAGGACCTAGTGTGGACACTAAGCTTGAAAAACCATAAATCTTGGGGAAACCGCCTACAAATCAGTTCGTCAGACAACCGTCTGTCAGACAACCTACTGCATTTAGATCCGAGCGACCTCAATCCTCGAGACCGCGGTTTGCCTCCCAAGTTGATTTGGTTCATTCTCCTAGACCAGTCACTCCAGCAACTAGGCCCAATGTGATCAAAACAACGTTAGCAAGATCTAATCAGATGATTGCCTCTAGTTTCTCTAAAAATACCAAGACCACGTCTAGAACTAGTTCAAATGATGTTTGCCTTAAATCTGGTCTAAGGGAAACTAAGCAAAAGACACATGTAAGAGATAGGAATTTCAAACCTAGTCAGATGCCTTCTAGTTTACCCAACACTGCTAACCGTAGCATGTCACATCCTAGGAGCATCAATCAATCATCTAGGAATTCTAGATCTTACTCGGACATTAAATATGCTACTTGTAAAACATGTAGGAAATGTGTCTTTAAAGCCAATCATGATTCTTGTATCAAAAAATTACTTAATGAGGTGAACTCCCGTGCTAGACTTAAATCCCAGTGGGTAGCTAAAATCAAACCCGTTGGTAAAATGTGGCGCCCCACTGGTAGAACTTTCACTCTTGTAGGAAATGAGTGCCCTTTAACTAGGATAGTCTCTGATTCTACTAAGACTACTAGGGAGGAAATTGAAGAGGATGACACATCACTTAAGCTTGAACTTAAGGTTTTCTATAAAAGGAAACGTTTGCCAACTAAGACAAGTGAATCATCTCCTCAGGTCACCTCAGGCACAAGTAAGACCGACTATGAATCCCCACATGGTTCTAAAATAGATATCGCTAATCCACATACAAGTATCCAACTTTCTAATGAGAATGCAGGTACCAAAGTTAACATTCAACAAGCACACAACATTCCAATCGTTGTATACCATTTAATTAAGGACACTCTCAGAGTTTGGTTGCTGAAGAAGCTGATATCTAAGAAACAAGTGTCTCAGGGATTTGCAGTTAAGCTTACAATGTATCAGGACTTATAGTCACATCACAAACTGTAACTCGATCTTCAAAGAAAGGAAAGTTTATCGCCGATGATAAACTTATCCTAACAACGAGAAATTAATTTTTCTCGGGCATGAGCTTATATCAAAAACATTCCAAGTTTTTAAGCTCATGCACTCTGGCTCACAGTTAAATCACAGTCAGTGACCCGCTCTTCAAAGAAAGGGAAGTTTATCTAGTCAACGATAACTTACCCTCAAAACGAGAAATTAATTTTTCTCGGACACGAGTAAAATTTAAAACTATTCAAAGGATTTATGCTCGTATATATGGCTCCTCGTTAAATGACAGACGATGACCCAGACTTCAGAGAAAGGGAAGTTTATCTCGTAAATGATAACTTACCCTCGTAACGAGAAATTAATTTTTCGCGGTCATGAGCTTGTACTAAAACCTTCCAAGTTTTTAAGCCCATAAAGTAAAGTGTATCTTTTAAATAAGAGAACTTTTCTTCTTAACGAGAAATTCATCTTTCTCGGTCATCAGCTTTATGTTAAAACATTCAAAGTTTTTCAAGCTCATGAAAACGACTTCTAAGTAAATGTCAACTTAGGACTCGTTCTTCAGTTAAAAGGAAAGTTTATCGCCGATGATAAACTTATCATTAACAACGGGAAGTTTACAACTTCTCGGACTTGAGCTCGTTTTGCTAGATATTCAACATCTTAAGCTCAAGTAATTGGTTTTCAAAACGTTGAACACAATTTTTCGAGAATTTCTCAAAAGGTTTTTCTAAATCTTTCAAAATTGTGTGTTCAAAAATGTTTTGATAAAAAGAGCATGTCTTCTGGAATCGATAATATTTACGATACTAGAAATGTCATTCAATAATGACACGGGGTTGTAAATAAAGTTCGAGCAGAAGTTCAAATGTTTTTAAAACATGCTCAAAATGGTTTGTATTATTTTAGATAGTAACCCGCTTTTCATACTCAAGTCAAGCATTTAACCGAAAAGCTTTGACTCAACAACGGGAATTAATTTTCTCGGGCATGGTTTAATTTATAACCATGTAAGGGATTGTGTTTACGGAATAACACAATTTAACACGAATATATGTACGTGTCAGTGCATTTATTTGTTAAAACAATAGAAATCTTGTTTTTATGAAGTTATCATCTCCACCAACCGTAGCAATTTACAATTGATATCTACATACTCGAAGATGCGACTACTCAAACGGCGACTACAGCTCTTTCAATAGAACACGGGTCAACAATTGAGGGGGAGCAATTGTCCAGCATTCAGAATCCTTGATGCCGAGAATGCCAAGTTCACATATTGGTGTCAAGACACAGATATCAATCATACACATGGAGTCAAGAGATAACTTCAGACGTGACGAGGTGACCAACATTCGTGAACAAGAACCATGTGAATCTTTCATATGATGTTCTTCATCATTCAGGTCCAACCTCATAAAATTGCTAATCTTGTGAATACATTATCATATATGATCTTTGCATGTGATAAATACCTTACACTTGTGTTTAAAAGGTATTTAATTTACGTTTCAAGTACACCCTCATTAATTTGAGGGGGAGCTTGTGTAATTCATGAAGATAATTGGCTTTGCATTTTTCTTCTTCCCAAATTTTCTTAAAATGCTATTAAATCAACTGATATTAAAAACATCGATTGGGTTAATATTTTTAATATGGGGGAGAAAATGTGATTTAATATGGGAAATGATTAATCACAAATGGTTTGACTTAACGTGCTAGCTCATCCCGACATGTGCGAAATGTTTTCGGATATCATGGCATATGTTAAGGGGGAGCAAAATGGATTTGCACTTCAAAATGGATTTCATGGTGACATACACTTACCCAAAACATCTCTATTCACGACGGTGAAGATTGTGGTGACATAAGGATGGTAGGATAGGTTAAAGTCCAATGATTCCTCTGAACCGGAGGAATCTTCCCAAGGACATTCCATAGCTAGAAATAGTAGTCCTTAGGAAAGATGGAGAAAGATTGTGAACGTAGCTGAATGCCGACCAAGTACTTAAGTTAGCACTGGAACAATCACAACAAGGTGCTAGTGATGACGTATTGGTAAGCATTGAAGGGGTTGAAGAATGAAAAAGAATTGTAAAGATAAAGGGTGTAAAGAAAGAAGCCCCCCTTACAACTTAGGCAGAAACCGGGTCAATACATATGCTATTAAGATCATTGTTTAATGATTCTTGATATTGAAGACAGACATCATGGACCCAGTGATGCAAGGCACAACCCATCCCAGCTAACTCAGATATCTCTTAAAAGATATTTGTTTTAATCACACGGAGACAACACGTTATCTATTGATTTATTCACTCTGAATAAATTGGTATTGAAATGGTGGCACTCCTCTCCAGCCTCCAATCACTAAAAATACAAAATGCACGATCGAGTATAGAGCCATTTGAGATCATCAAATATCTCATTAGGACATACTTTCGTATTTCCTTGCTTCTTCACACACTGTGAAAAGTAAGAAAGATCTTAAGAGTCCTACGCAAAATCTTCATGATCTTGCCTGAACATCCGAGTAATACGAAAGTATTTACAATGAAGATGGAAATCCTTCTTGAGCGAATATCAAAAAGCTCATGGTAGGTGACTTGTGTGATTCTTTATGAATCAAACTTGTGATAACTGGAAAGCAACAGTAGTTTAATTCTTAAATGAATTTAAACACGTTCCAGGCCTCTACGCAATATCTTAGTGATCTTTCCAGAACACTCAGAGTGATACCTTAGTGTTCACAGTGATGAGTGGAAATCCTTCTAGTGTTAACCTCAAACAGCACTTGGTAGGTAACTTGCAAGATTCCATACGAATCAAGCTCGTGACAACTGGAAAGCAACGATGGTGCGGTTCTTAATTGAATTTCACTTGTTCCAGGAACATTAATTGACGGCTTCAAATCATGCGGATATTATTATCCAAATGATTCACTCTTTACGTTCGCAGTCAGCTTTGGACGGTCGAGTAAAGAGAACGGGTTTACCCGCGAAATCTTGTCAAGGAGGTTCTTTATTGAAACTACCTGCCACAAGTACGATATTTAATATCGTCCAACGGTCTTCACCGACCGGAGGTAAAATGCTACCGAATTAGAATGAAATGTTCAAGGCCATTTCATCCGTGTATATGGTTTGTTGCTAACTATCTTATGCAGCGTAACAAGAAGGTGGCATTGCGGTGTACAATCCATAAGAAGTCGTCACCACATGCTTATACTACATACACTTAATACTTCAACAAATTCAAGAAAGTCTGAAAGTCAAGTCTTCTGCTGTATCAAACTCTGAAGCTTTCAAGAATTTATAAAGGTATAAGTATGTGGAACATGAAGTCACGAGGAGGAAAATATCACAAGTGATGAATGCACAAGGTCAAAGCAAGGACACATGCTCAAGACCAAAGTCAAAGATCTCATCAGCATATTCACAAGCACAAGATCGAAGACTCAAGCATAGTATGCTAGGTTTAAGATTTTGTAAAATGGTGTGACCTCCATTTGGGGGATATTGTTGGAAATACGTTTTTCCATGGAAAGTCTCGGTCACATCATTATTAGCGTAGATCACGAGCTATAGACTATTTAGGACATTGTAACTTGGAGTGACAACCCTTTGAGGGAGATTGTTGGAAATACGTTTTTACGTATTTAGAAAGGATCGGTCACTCCAATGATATTGGGCTCGTGATCCAATATAGCCCATATAGCCCACATGTAGGGTGGGCTATATAAACCCCCTCCTAGCATGTTAGGAGGGGTTGAACACTTTCATTCCATTCAACAATTCCATCTTTCTTATTTCTCTCCTTTCTCTCTCTTCTTTCTCTCTCTAGTTCTTCCATTTCTTCCATTATTAAATAGATAAACTCATAAATGCTTAATCCTTAGAAAACACGATCCTACAAAGCTTGGTGCTATATCATTCCTTATGGGTTGAGTATGTGGTAACCTTTCCTTTCCATCCATCTTGGGGTAAAACACAGGTTTTACAAACGAAGAATTTGAGAAAGCAGATGGTTTTCCCAAGATAGAGGATCTATTCACTCTAGAGACATTGGGTTGTCTAACAACAGGTTGTTTAACGCTAGGTTCCACAACTTTCCCACCCATCTTAGCAACGAGTTTCTTCAACTCTGCTATTGCTATGTCTTTTTCTTGTAACTGAGCTTTCAAATCCGAAATATCAAGACTTTTTTCTTTTAATAATCGACATGACTCAGATAATTTTACTTCTAAAGATGTATCATTTGTAAAGCTGCCAACTTTCTTTTGCAAAGCAAGTTCAAGTGAGTGACAATGTTTTTAAAGATAATCATATCTAGGTTGAAGTAACGAAAACTCTTTTTGGTCAACTTTATTCGAAAGCTCAGTTTCAAGACGTTCACATTCTTTAACTTGATTGCATGCAACATCACAATATTCATCAATATCAGCACAAGATGTAACATAAGCACACATAATATCTTTTGAGAGACATTCATGTAAGAGTAGATCATATGCTGTAGAAAACTCGTCTCTTTCAGGTTGATGGTCGTTCACTTCTTGTTCAAGAGATTCCACATATTTCAAATCATCAAACATTTCTTGCTTAATTAGTGTTTTAAATTCCAAAATATATTTTTGTGTTCTTTCCGCAAGCGGAATCAAAATACTTTTCACAAGCACAGTTATATCGTGCGGAATTTCTTTGTCTCCTTTCGAAAGTTCACGTTTTTTCCAGTCATCATCAACAACCTTTTTGAAATTTTCAATGTTACTCTTGAGATTTTAATCTTCAAATCATCTCGTCTCAAAAAATTTTGTGTTTCCGAGCTCTGATACCAATTGTTGTCCCTAATAATATGATTATAGATTAAAGAAATGAGATGGAAAAGATATAAATTTTAGAGAGAGAAAGTAGTGAGAGAAAGTAGAGAGAGAGATGATTAACTTGTGAAATTAGATTAAGAAAATGAGAACTTCCACCCTCCTAACATGCTAGGAGGGTGCTTATATAGTCCACCCACATGCGGGCTCTCTAATGGACTATATTGTTATGGGCCGGGCTTGAATAAATGCTTAGTACCTTGAAAGAGGCTTTTTAAGCTAACCATCAAGCCCATAATGTCACAACTATTTTAACTAACTATTACAACGTTCTAATAAATATTACAATATAAACCTATGACCGAACATTCTTGTTTGACTCAATATTTTGAGGCTAACAAAACGCTACTCTGATTTTATTTATTGGGATGGGAAACTTTTAGACAAGATTGTATAATATTTTAACGTCTCTTTTGAGGTCATTTTCTATGATTGTGTGTGATGTGCTATGAGTACTGCCCCAAAGTGCGTGGTAATTTGGGGGTGTTACATTAAGGAGTTAAAACACCAGCTGCAGGAGTTACTGGAGCGAAGTTTCATCCTTCCAAGTGTATCACCATGGGGTGCACTAGTACTTTTCGTCAAAAAGAAGGACGAAAACATGCATTTATGCATTGACTATCGTGAGCTGAACAAGATCACGATTAGGAATCATTATCCATTACCGCGTATCGATGATCTGTTCGACTAGCTACAAGGTGCCAAGTACTTTTCCAAGATTGATTTATGATCCAGTTATCATCAGCTGCGAGTAAAAGAGCAAGACATTCTTAAGACTGCTTTTCCCATAAGATATGGCCACTATGAGTTCGTACTCATGCCTTTCGGACTCACTAATGCTCCAACGGTATTCATGGACTTAATGAACCGCGTCTTCCATGAGTTTCTAGACAAATTTTTCATCGTTTTCATCAACGACATTCTCATCTTCTCTAAATCCAAGGAAGACCATGAGGAACATCTTAGCACTGTGCTACAAATTCTTCGCCAGAAGCAACTGTATGCCAAATTTTCCAAGTGTAAATTCTGGCTAAACAAGGTGGCATTTCTGGGCCACATTGTCTCCGCAGAAGGGATCACCATGGATCCCGCGAAGGTTGAATCTATCACAAAATGGCCAAGACCGACGTCTACAACTGATGTTCGTAGTTTTTTAGGCTTAGATGGGTATTATCGCAGATTTGTGGATAACTTTTCAAGGTTAGCCTTGACTTTGACCAAGCTGATGCGTAAGGGATATAAATTCGTCTAGAATGATGAGCGGGAGAAGAGCTTTGAAGAACTTAAGCATCGATTGGTTTCTGCACCTATTCTTACTCTCCCATCTGGCACAGGTGGATTTCAGATTTATTGCGATGCTTCGGGTAAAGGACTTGGTTGTGTACTCATGCAACATAGGAAAGTGATTGCATATGCATCACATAAGCTTAAGCCTTATGAGGAGAATTATACTACCCATGATCTAGAACTAGCAACAGTTGTCTTTGCATTCAAAATCTGGAGGCAATTATCTATATGGGAATCATGTGATATCTTCACTGATCTCAAGAGCCTCAAGTACATATTCACTCAGCGAGAGCTAAATATGAGGCAGAGAAGGTGGTTGGAACTACTCAAGGATTATGACATCAATCTTCAGTACCATCCGTGTTAAACCCGCCTTAATAATCCATGAACATTAATTACACGCTGTCTCAGACTTTATTTAAAACGTTACGTAATTAATTATTTCAGAAAAATAATTAATATTAACTTTTAAGGTATTACGTAAGTAATTAGTTTTCAGAAAAATAAATAAATTCATGTCAGGATCTAAAACACTAAAACGCACACGCACTTTTAAATTCATGTCAAGATCTAAAACACGAACACGCATGTTTAAATGATTAAACATGAAACGAACATCATATGTATATTGTTATATGGGCCGCGACATATAAGAAAGAAAAGAAAGGAAGCTGGGCCTTGAGCCCAGTCCATGTTTAAAATAAACTAACGGGGGATTTTCATTCTCACTTTTCATTTGTACAAAAAAATAAAGGGGTTAGGGTTGCTGAGTGGAAGCCGCCGGCAGAAAGAAGGGCAAAGAGAGAGGGGTTTTGATTTCATTCTTAATTTGGTTATGGTTTGAATTCGTGTTCTAAATCCTTAAGCTTTCTACCTCGGTAATTAATTGATCTTAACCTCTTAATTCTTTAACAACTGATTCAATAAAATGTTACATAGAGATTAACATGGTTAAAAACATGGGAAAGATTGGGATCCTTGCTGTTTTGGTTCGGTCGTGCATACAAACCGAGACCAGTGCGTCTCGTTTGTTCAATTTACATCCAGCCGTAACCCACTAGGGGCGCGGTGGTGGTGGTGGTGTTGGTTGTGACGACAACAACACAAAAGTCATCAGGGGGTGTTTGGCTCGGTACAGGGGGTGTTTGGTTTGTAAACAGTGGGAACCACCAACAGTCGGTAGGTACCTAAGACACAGTAGGGGGAAACCCATCACCACCAGTGGGAACTAGAGGGCAACAGTGGCTGCCGGCTTATGCCGGTGGCTACTGTTTATTTTTCCGTAGCAAAAGGGCCACATCCAAGGGCTGTGGTGGGCTCGGTCTTGGGCTAACCGAGACATGGGTGTCTCGGGGTTTGGTTTTGACTCAGGTTCCGGTGACTCGAAAAGTTTTAATAGACGCGCATGTTTTAAACAATTTAAAAGTATGTGTTAATTACATTGTTTTAATAAATTAGTCAAGTTATAAACCTTTTCACTCTAATTTAATTAGCATTTATTAAAATTAATCGCGTTATATTAAATTGCTTATTTAATACTTGATGATTATAAAATGATTTAATTATTTATGAAACTATTTTAGATAACCTTCCTATATTAAGAAACGTGCTATTTTAGGAAACTTTTTATTTATAGCAGGTTACTATTAGCAGTATAATAAGAGTACTAGAGCACATCTTATACATTAATCAGAAGTATAGGAAATACACTAATTAACGAATACCAGAGAACAGTCAGAGTTACCAGATTATACACGAAACAGTAAAACAATACAAGAACTTATGAAGCAAGTTAAGAACAGTAAGAATCAGTAAAAGTACACAGTAATCAGACAACTCATTCACGTTCCTTATGTATTTAGTATCCGTGAAGTCGGAGTAGATCCTTTAGCTTTCTTTCTTAATTCATTATTGGACACGAAGTACGGATTTCCCGTCCTTCAGTAAGGACTTCTTTTCCTATGCATGATTAGGATTCCCCGTCTGCAGCCAAATGTTTTCCCAAGTATATGTTATAAGCTTTACATAAATTACCTTGATAATTATGTTAAATTTCTTGAGCTTTATATACATGCATGACCAGTTATATCTAGTTACGGAGGTACTGTAACCATGACACTTGAGGCACCGATGTCATGACTCCTCTATGGGGGAGTGATTTCTCGTAGCGTCCCTTTTATTTTAGCTTGTCTATTTATCAGTATTATCAGTGGGGCGTATGGGTGCATCCAAGTTTACCATTTTACAGCTTATCAGGTGAATGTGGTGTGTGCTCTACATCATTCACATTGGAGTTTATCCCTCCACCCAGCTTATCAGTTAGAGGTCACCCCTCTACAGCATGGCGATGTCACCCCTCTAAGTATTCATGCATACGTTGTTACAGTACATGACCTATATAAGCTCTTGGCACTTAAAATACAGTAAATGCATGTTTTCAGATTTAACAGATAATAGTTCAGCTTTACTAATTATAAACCAGACTTTTTAGAACATACACAGTTTTCCGCTGCACATTACATATCAGTCTTATAGTTTCAGTATTTGTTATCTGTTTCATTCCAGTACTTCTTATCATGCTTTATATCCGTTCACTGGGCGTTATGCTCAGCCGTAGTTTTCCTTTCATGTTCCAAACGGCAGGTACACAGGGACGCTCTTAGGATTCTGAGAGTATGTGCATTTGGATGGAAGCTATCCAGACTCCTTTACTTTATGCACTTCATACATTACTTTGCTTGTTTGGAAATTGTTTTGTCCTTTCTCTCAGTACTTAATCATTTATGTTTAAGCGTATGTTTGGACTACCGATGTTTGATTCCAATATTTTCCTTTATGGTCGGTTACTGTTTTTAAGACATTTGCCTTGCATGGTTTGATGACGCGCCATAAATATACGTAACGATCCACTTATCCAAGTGGGGTGTTACAATTATGGTATCAGAGCCCAAGGTTCGACCTGTAGGCTCTAAAAATTGACCTGTGACTAGTGGGTTGTCACCAGGAACTTCCTAGATTTTCGCGTTTGTTATCTTCCATGTTTCTCATGCATTTATCAGTTAGTTTTCTTAAAATTTTGACTAAGTAAAAGGTTGGTACATGACTGGCCATATTTAGTCGCATGTGCTTTTCAGTCGAATTTTGTTTGGTGAATCGACCTATAGGAGTTCACCTTTGCTCATTCAGATTTTGTTTTGGTAAACCGACCCATAGGCGTTTACCCTTACTCATGTCAGATTCATGTTTTTCAGTCGAATGTTATTTGGTGAACCGACCCATAGGCGTTCACCATTGCTCAAGTCAATTTTCATACTTTCAGTTGATATTGTTTTCTGAACCGACGCATAGGCGTTCACCTTGTTCATATCACAATGTTTCATTGAAGTTGACTAGTATGGATTGGACAACAACCATCCATATTTAGTCCCAAGTTATTAATTTCTATACATGACAGTTCTCGAAAAATTTTGACAGGTATAGATCAAATCAGAATTGTGCATACTTAGTCACATGCCTTCTCCTTTGAATTATGTGGATTTAACCATATCCACCCACACCAGTTGATATTAAACCTTAGTTGATTATACTTTTATGTTCTTTGTAGTAATCAAGTTTTCATACTCTTACGTGGATGTCGTTTTCATGCTGATTAAGTTTCATGTCTCCTTATGAGGATTATGTTTTCAGCAGGGTGATGATGTTTTCATGCTAAGTAATAAGTGTGAAAACACTTATCCTTTTACCACTTATTTCCAATAATAACAAGACCAAAACGTGTGATTTATGTCGTAAAAGTCAGAATTATGCGTGGTTTGTGTTTTTATTGTGTTTTAGGACCAAAATATTAAAAAGGAAGAAAACACGGGCTTTCACGGGCTTTTATCGAAGAAAACGGGAAAAGACGAAGTCAAAAGATCAAGAGTGCAAAAAGAACGGAAGTCCAAGGCCTATTCTGAAGATTTATCGAAGAAAAAGTCAAAAGACGGAAGTTTAACGAAGTCGAAGAACTTAAGTCTAATAGAAGAAGAAAATTAAAAGACAAGTTCAAATCCCGAGACGACAAAGACGAATAATTAAAGTCGAGTCGAGAAAACGTGAAGAAAGCAAGAAAGAAGATGCAACACATGCACTCCTTCCACCTTCCCTATAAATACCCTCCTAATAGCCATTAGGAGGGTGGTTAGATTTTTAGTTAATTTTCACTTTTTCTTAGTTTTCTCTAGTTTTAGAGAGAGAAAGTCTTAAACTTTCTCTCACTAAATTTCATCTTTTTCTTAATCTTTCAAGATTAATCTCTTTGTATTGCTTATTGTTATTAATCAAGTTCTATTTTAAGCTTTTATTTCTTAATCTCATTCTACTTTTCTTTGATTTAAGATTGATTTTGGTGCGATTATCATGTGATCCGTGTTGTTCTAATTGATTTCGTGCTTAAAAAGTTAATCTTTTGATCATTTCATAAGTTTTCATTTGATTAAGCTTTAAGACTTTTGTGCTTATTGGCTTATTTTTATGATTAGCTTATTTTTCTTATTAAAAAGTTTTATTAAAAAGTTTTATTAAAAAGTTTATGTTTTTATTGTTTGATCTAAAAAGTTGATTAATTTCGAGTTGAATAAGTTGATCAAAGTGCTTATTTGATTCGGATTTGTAATTGATTCGGGTTGGTTTTGGTATTAGCTTATTAAAGTTAGCTTATTACCTAGCTTAACCTTTTTCCACAATTTTCGGAAAGGGTTGTAAAACCCCTTTCCGATTGGCTTTTTCCGACCAAGTACACCATTGTAGAAATGCTAAAATGGATCCGGTGGTCTAATGTGGTGGTAGATGGTGGTGGAAGCCATTGTTAAACTTAGAGAGAGAGAAAGAGAGGTTAGATGTGTGTGAAAGATAAGAGAAAATGTATTAAGTGAAATGTGACACAACCAACACCCCTCCTTGGAAGCTAAGGAGGGGTATATATAGCCACACACGACATGCTTAACAGTACAAGAACCTAGTCTAGTCTAAACGTGTGTGACTATGATAACTAATGGGAATTCTTAAATGTCGTCACATAAAGTGAGTTTCCAACAATCTTCCCCCATGGGACGACGTGTAGAATTCCTTACAATATTTTTTCCTAACAAGTACATAATGATAAGAACAAGAGCTTTCATGAAGCGTCCAATGCTGATGATGTCTTCTGAGGCCTTTGACTTCAAAACGACTCATCTTTAACTTGTAGTAGAAATACTGTAACGGCACAAGCTAAGTAACCCATACACTTCTGGTTAAGGAGAAGCTTCTGAATTAGCTTCCCCCTAATTCATG
Source organism: Glebionis coronaria (assembly GCA_025667525.1). Taxonomy (NCBI): domain Eukaryota; kingdom Viridiplantae; phylum Streptophyta; class Magnoliopsida; order Asterales; family Asteraceae; genus Glebionis; species Glebionis coronaria. The sequence continues at coordinate 137,321,955 of CM046878.1, forward strand.
CCACATAAACTTGATGTAGAAGCTTTTTAAATAGCTTCCCCCTAAATCGACAATCCTTGTAAGCAACTTGAAAGTTTGGGGTACACCAAGTAGATCAACAACTTCTCTTCTCATGCTTGAATAATTCTTCTGAATTTTTCTTCCCCCTGAGAGTTCAAGTTATGCATACCAGAAAGAATCAAGACATTTCTTCCCCCACATGGTTGAAGAAAGTAAACCAATCCCCATTATGAAGCTCAAACACTGAAGTGGACACTTTATCCCATTCATGAAGTTGACATCGTAACACCAGAGTCAATTAAGTCCCGGAAATGCACATATCTTCTTCCGGAGATGCACCAGAGTCAATTAAGTCCCGGGAGTGCATATAGGATAATGATGATGAATAATTGCAACAACCAAACAATTAATCATCAAATCAGTAGTGTACCGTTTAGAGATTGATAACGCCACGAGTTAAAACACTGATTTTCTCTGCGGCTATGACAAATGTCATCCCGGAATGTCTTCAAATCAAAAGAAGGTATGAAGTTCATCACGTGTACTCGTTGTGCATTCAATGTGTCTTCTTCTTCCCCCTTGATGGTTTCGAAACTCGGAACCATCAATAAATTGTAAGCACATGAACCTGAAAATCTCGAGAGAATAATAAATAAGCTTAATTATATTCGGTGAGAATCAGCTGTTGATTGAAAATCTCTTCTCATAAACTCTCCATGACCATCTTTACCAACCCACTTGAAGGCAATTTGAAGTGACCACTGATGGAATGAACCAGATACATCAAACATGAAACTGAATAAGAATCCTTCGATCTTGTGACTTAAGCTTGCACTATTGTTGAATGAAGAACGGTGGATAAAATTTTAAGTGCCCAATGCATCACTAAAGATGTCTATAAGCACAACCCCTCTTGAAATTATCCACGTCGACTATGCGCGTGACACTGAGTACAACAAAGTAACCCCTTTGAGTGATAGTTATCCGAGTCATCAACCATCCACCCCGAACCCGGAAACCAGATAACCAAGTCTTCATTCTAAGATTAAGCATGAACAAGTTATCTATTGAAAGATAAAATAAATACACGCCTTCGAAAAATTCGTCTCCGTCTTCAAATAATTAATATCCGATCCAAAAAAAAATCTGTAGCCACTAAAAAATCGCCCAATTTTTTCTTGGTCTCGTCTCAAATAAATTATCGTCACAATTGTCGTCACTTCTTTTGTCTCGTCACTTTTGTCACGTCACTGTGGTCCCGAAAATATCCAACGTACATCAAAATACACCAAATTTTGTTCAAAATGAATAATTAAAAAAAATTCGTGTATATTTTGATTTGGATCACATGGTCCATTAGCAATTTATAGAAACTCTTGTGTCCATTATGTGTTAAGCCCAGCCCATTGTGCATTGTTTTTACCATGTCCACAAAAATAAGAATTGAGAGGCGTGTGTCTCTTTGTGATACCCGGTCCACAGCCCAAACACCCATGAGAGTTCATGGCCCAAACTCATTGAATTCGAGTGACCATTAAATTCATAAGCCCAAATTGAATACACTGGGAAACCCGGTCCACAAAATGTGGTTATAACATCCCAACCCTAAATAAACTCACACCTTTCTAACCTAATCACATAACTTAGTAAGATCCGCCCCTTATCTCTCTCACCTAACTGCATCTTCTCCCTACCTCGTTTCCTCCGTCCCTCACCCAATCTACACAATCAAAACTGCTACTCCACCCTTCATCTCATCCATCACACCCGTAGGTAATAAAACCCACGAATCACAAAGCACATATAATCTGAATAACATCCTCCTATAATTAATCCAACCAAATGAACCCATTTGATGAGGCGTCTAAAAAGGAAACGATCTTCAAGATCACTAGATTGATCTCGGGTAAGGTGCATGTGTTTGATTTAATTGATTGTGTATAGGTAAACGAAATAAAAAGATGATTGAAACATTCTTGTTATCAATCTTCTTTTATGTTCGAATATTGACATGGGTTTATCCCAACACAAATCAGTGATGAATTTATGGTTTTCGTGGGTCTTGATCTAAAAGATCTTGATTAAATCATCTAACACACAAAACCAATAAATCTGAGATTATTTAATTCTGTTTTTAAAGCGAGTCTAGATGATGGGATTAAGTGTCGATGGGATGTAGGTTTAGTGTTGGAGTTGTGGTGATAAAAGGCAGAAAGTCGAGTCAACTCAGTGAGTTACCTGAGTCAACTCGGTAATGACCGAGTTGACTCGGTTTGAGATGGGTTCAGTCCTGGTCAAGTTACGTCCGGTTTGGTCACATATCTCATTGCAGTCTTGGTCAAAGTATAGGTCTCGGGTCAAGTTGTCAAACCTTTCAATTGCAATAAACCTTGTTGAAAAAAAATGCATCGCAATATCTTAAATTTCAGTCCATCGAAAAGTTTTCTGTTTTCCATCGCAATAAAAATCGTGACCCATCGCAATACAAAACTTCCATCGCAATGTTGCGAGTAAACGGGCAGCATGACGACTTTTCTATGCCATTGCGATAGACCCGACCACCCATCGCAATGTGACTCATCGGAATGAGTCCATCGCAATGGGTAAGTCAAGCCCATCGGAATGTGTGAAAAACACCATTCCATCGCAATCCATGCGATTGTACCGTGAAGAGTCCAAAAGTGGTCCTTGTTCCGTTTTTTCAGGAAGCTTGTTTCTGGGTAGGATTTTTCTGGCAAATATGAGTTTATCACCTTCATCTTAAAAAAAATGACCAGAAAAAAAATCCATACACATGCTGTTAAAAAACAGATAAGTATGCATTTCCAACTTTGACCAGTGAACCTATTAGATTGGGACCCATATTGACCATGTTTATATGACTTTTTACCATGAAAATTGATGAAACTGAGACACCAATAGATATGATAAGACCAACAACGTGTGACAGATTGGACTATTGGACAGAACATATGATACGTGACAAAATTTTTTTTTGACAAAATGGACAGAATTATTTTAAACCGAGACACAAGAAAAGATTAGACCACCAAATCGAAAATGTAAACACGATCCAAGGATGGAACCGTGGCTCTGATGCCAAATGTAGAAAAGCTAAATAAGATCCGGTGGTCTAATGTGGTGGTAGATGGTGGTGGAAGCCATTGTTAAACTTAGAGAGAGAGAAAGAGAGGTTAGATGTGTGTGAAAGATAAGAGAAAATGTATTAAGTGAAATGTGACACAACCAACACCCCTCCTTGGAAGCTAAGGAGGGGTATATATAGCCACACACGACATGCTTAACAGTACAAGAACCTAGTCTAGTCTAAACGTGTGTGACTATGATAACTAATGGGAATTCTTAAATGTCGTCACATAAAGTGAGTTTCCAACAACCATCCTAACCGATTTCCTTAATTTTAGGAAAGGGTTTAAAACCCCTTTCCGATTGGTCTTTATATTCCGACGGCAGGGCATTTGTCCTGTATTCCGATTGGGACTTTGAGTGACATTCCGATTGGGTTGTTTTGCATGTATTCCGATTTGAGCTAGTTTAAGATTCCGATTGTGTGAAGTTTGTGCTATTCCGATTAGGTCTTGCTCTATATTCCGATTAGTATGTTTTGAAGTATTCCGATTGGGAATTTTAGCATTATTCCGATTTCAGGACTCTTGTCCAACTTTCCGATCAACCGATCGGAATACATTCCGATCGGGCCTCTTTTGGCTTGTTTTGGTTTCTTTCGATCTTACTTTCTTACAGTACTTTTTATCTTCAGAAAATGTTCCAAGTGTTAGTTTTATTTAGTGTGTTAGTACTTTTCCATTGTCACCTTTAAGTTTCCATGCATTTATTTTACTTGTCATTTTAATATTAATCTTTTAACTTCCCTTTTACTCATCGACACTTTAATTACTTGCTAATAGTTTAAAACAAACAAACCAAACCATTCTCTTGATCCACCAAAAGACGATTGAGTCGCACTTAAGACCGATTTTCAATTCGAAAAGACTTGGGACTAACATTATTTTATACTAGGCCTAAAAACCAAGTATTAAATGGCGCCGCTGCCGGCTCTTTTCGTTACGATAAACGGTTTCTAGTGAGAGACGCATTGAATTTTGGGATCCGTTCTTTGAACGTTATTTTCATTGCTATAAAAATTTTCAAAAATCCTAAAAAATATAAAATTCTTCAAAAATACAAAAACATTAAAAAAACCTATAAAAACCAAAAAGATTATATAGATATTCTCTTTGTGTATATTTTTCTTCTGCAGGTGCATGCGTACTAGATCTACGAACTATTCTGAGCCCGAGACTCGTGAAGATTTAGATATGGCTAGTGTTAACAACAACAATAATCACCCACCTCAACACAATTTGAATAACAAAAACAACAACAACAACAATGTCCTTCTACCTGATTTACGAACCATGGAGGAATTGTGCCAACCCACCATGAACGGACGCGGAGGCCCGATTGCGCCAATGCACGTCACGGCTCAGGAGTTTTCGTTGAAGCATCACATGATACAACAAGTGCAAACGAACCCATTTCGTGGAATTCCGGATGATGATGCCAACAAACACCTCGACAAATTCATTACCATGACCCAAAGCCTGAAGTGCTCCGGTGTTTCTATGGATGACCTTCGCCTTCAACTTTTTCCCCACTCGCTTTCTCACCATGCCGAAAAATGGTTTGACCGTCTTCCTAAGAATTCTATTCATACGTGGAACGACATGACTCAACGCTTTTTATCGCGCTACTTTCCCCCATCCATGGTCACTAGCCTTCGTAACCAAATCAGTGGATTTATGCAAGAGAATGATGAATCGCTTTTCGATGCTTGGGGAAGCTACAATGATTTGATCGACCGCTGTCCTAATCACAATATGCTCCCCGTCACTCTCATTGACACCTTCTACAATGGTCTCACTTTTCGTGATCGTGACACGATCAATGCCGCCGCCGGTGGTACTTTTATGAAAAGGAGACCGGAGGAGTGTCGAGAGTTGATCGAAAACATGACTACTCACCACAAGAATTGGGATACATCCGCATCCTCAAGATCCAATTCGAGAGTCAATGTTTCTTCTACTACTTCCAATCCTGAGATGAATGAAATCTCTTTACAACTCGCTGAAATGAACAAGAATTTCATGGCAATGGCCACAAACCACTTTCAACAAGCTAAAGCCGTTGCTATTTCTTGTGACACATGTGGTGGCCCTCATTCTTACAATGATTGTCCTTCTACCCAAGGCAATTATTCTGAAAACGTTAACGCAGCTTACGGCACTTATCCCACGGGAGGCTATCAAGCTCGCCCTCAAGGAGACCGTGGCTTGCTAAGTTATCGTTCCAACAATTATCTTGCTCCTCCTGGTTTCCCTCCTGCAAACCAAAACCAACAACAAAGCTACAACCGAAACAATCAATCCCAACCTCGTGCAAACAATCAGTATCAATCCCAAAGAAACCCATACCCAACTCAAGGAAATTCTCAAGCTTACCAAGCTCCACCTCTCAATCAACCGATGGCTGTGAGTCCAGACGTCGAGACGTTCATGAAGACTAATCGTGAGCTGGTGACGAATCTTCAGAGTCAATTTGTCAACTTGAAGAATGACATGGTGAAACAAGGGAGCGATATTCGAGCCGAGCTAAGGAATGATATGGCCAAACACAGCAATGAGATTAATGCAAACATGCAAAACTCTTTTAACAATCAAGCTCTTCACCTTCGTGATATGATTGGTTCGCTCATCCAAAGTAATCAACCCTCTTCTTCGGGTACTCTTCCGAGTAATACCGTTGCGAATCCAAGAGGGGAGATGAAAGCAATCACCACTCGTAGTGGAAAAGGTTATATGGAACCCGAGCTTCCTACACCTCCACCCGTGATTGTGAACAAGGAAAAAGAGCAACTTTCCCCACCTCCTTCACCTTCTATCCCCATTTCCCCCCCACCCGTGGTTGTGAGTGATCCTATTCCCTTAAATCCTTCTTCTTCATCCAATATACCTTATCCTTCAAGGTTGAGGAAAGAGAAGCAAAACAGCAAGGATGATATTCAGGTTTCAAAATTTCTAAAAATGTTTAACAATTGAATTTTAACATCTCCTTTGCCGAGGCTCTCGCTCACATGCCCAAATACGCTAAGATGTTTAAAGATCTTCTAAGTGATAAGGAAAAGCTTCTTGACATTGCTCAGACCCACCTTAATGAGAATTGCTCCGCAGTGCTCTTAAGGCAATTGCCCACCAAACTTGGTGATCCGGGTCGCTTCTTGATTCCTTGCAACTTCCCGGGAGTAGAGAATTGCATGGCCCTAGCCGATCTAGGTGCCAGTATAAACTTAATCCCTTTAAGTGTTTGGAAGCAATTATCTCTCCCCGAGCTAGTCCCCACCAAAATGACTTTGGAATTAGCCAACCGTACGGTTGCTTATCCAGTGGGGATAGCCGAAGATGTCTTTGTTGGCGTCGACAAATTCACCTTCCCGGCGGATTTTGTAGTCGTTGACTACGAGATGGATCCCCGTGTTCCATTAATCGTTGGACGTCCCTTCTTGAGGACCGGTCGCACTCTCATTGATGTAGCCGCAGGCGAAATAATCATGAGAGTTGGTGACGATAAAATTGTCTTCAACATGGGTAAGATTTCTAAGCAACCTTATTCGTATGAGAGTGTTAATGCTATTGATGTTCTCGATGAGGCTTGTGAAGAACATTTTCATGATGCTTGCAAAAGTACTCTCTCTTCTCTACCCAATGTTGAGACCGTTACCTCAATTGCTCCAGCATTGACTCCTTTTGGAGAAAGTGACTTGGATGATTTCGAAGCTAGTTTGGGTCCTCTCGATATTAAGTATGATAATTTGTCCACCAATTGGGATGAAGACATTAGTACTATTGAGAGACTTCTCAATGAGGACCCGTTCTCTCCTCCTGCTCCTAAAGAGGTGACTAATGATGATCCATCGTTAGTTTCACCATCTATTGAGAATCCTCCTACTCTTGAGCTTAAGGACCTACCCCCTCATCTTGAGTACGTTTTCCTAGAAGCCGACGAGAAGCTACCGGTCATCATTGCAAAGGATCTGAAAGAAGACGAAAAAGCTCGACTTGTTGCCGTGTTGAAGAAGCATAAACGCGCTATCGCTTGGAAAATCTCCGACATCCGTGGAATTGATCCTCACTTCTGCACACATAAAATTCTCATGGAGGACGACTTTAAGCCCACAATTCAAAGCCAACGAAGGGTGAATCCTAAAATCCATGAAGTCATCAAAAAATAGGTTATCAAACTTCTTGATGCGGGTATGATTTACCCTATTTCGGATTCACCGTGGGTTAGTCCAGTCCATTGTGTGCCTAAGAAAGGCGGAATCACCGTTGTGCCCAATGCACACAACGAGTTAATTCCTACCCGTCTCGTTACTGGGTGGAGAGTTTGTATAGACTACCGCAAACTCAATGATGCCACGAGAAAGGATCATTTCCCTCTACCTTTTATGGACCAAATGCTTGAACGTTTAGCTGGTAATGAATATTACTGCTTTCTTGATGGTTTCTCGGGTTATTTTCAAATACCCATCGATCCCCAAGATCAAGAGAAGACAACATTCACTTGTCCCTACGGCACATTTGCTTATAAACGAATGCCATTTGGCTTATGCAATGCCCCCGGGACTTTCCAAAGGTGCATGTTGGCTATCTTCCATGACATGGTTGAGCAAACCATGGAAGTCTTCATGGATGATTTCTCGGTCTTCGGGGATTCTTTCTCTTCTTGCCTTGCCAATTTGGAACGTATGCTTAAGCGGTGCGAAGACACTCGCCTTGTTCTGAATTGGGAAAAATGCCATTTTATGGTAAAAGAAGGCATTGTGCTAGGACACAAAATCTCAAAAGCCGGTCTTGAAGTCGACCATGCTAAAGTAGATGTCATAGCCAAATTACCTCCACCTTCAACTGTGAAGGGTGTGAGAAGTTTTCTGGGTCATGCGGGCTTCTATCGTCGATTCATTCAAGATTTCTCTAAAATCGCTCGCCCGATGACCCACCTCTTGGAAAAAGATACTCCTTTTATCTTTTCTAAAGAGTGTCTCGAAGCCTTCAATCTTCTCAAGGATAAGCTAACTAAGGCACCGGTCTTGGTTACCCCTAATTGGGAGCTGCCTTTTGAATTGATGTGCGATGCTAGCGACTTTGCTATTGGTGCGGTTCTGGGCCAAAGAGTGAATAAACACTTCCAACCAATCCATTACACTAGCAAAACAATGACGGGGGCTCAATTGCATTATACGACAACCGAAAAAGAGCTTTTAGCTGTTGTCTATGCTTTTGAGAAATTTCGCCCCTATCTTGTTTTATCCACCACCATCGTATACACGGACCATTCCGCGTTGAAGTACTTGATGACTAAGAACGATTCTAAGCCAAGACTTCTTCGTTGGGTTTTGCTCCTTCAAGAATTCAACATTGAAATTCGTGACAAGAAGGGAGCCGAAAACCTGGCCGCGGATCATCTGAGCAGACTTGAGGATCCATATCAAGGGGATCATCCGAACAAAGAGATCAATGACTCTTTCCCCCTTGAGACCTTAATGTCTATAAATCTCAATCTTGATGGCACCCCGTGGTTTGCAGACATTGCAAACTACTTAGCGGGTGGTATTCTCATCCAAGGGTTAACATCCCAACAAAAGAAGAAGTTCTTGAATGATGTTAAGACTTACTTTTGGGATGACCCTTATCTATTCAAACAGTGTGCTGATCTGATTATTCGTCGATGTGTTGACGGACCGGCAGCTTTTGACATCCTCCAAGCTTGCCACAAAGGACCCACCGGTGGTCACTTTGGTCCCAACTACACCGCTAAGAAAGTGTTTGATTCCGGATTCTATTGGCCCACCATTTATCGTGACGCTCACGAAATGGTTAAGCATTGTGATGCTTGCCAACGTCAAGGCAAGATCACACAAAAGGATGAGATGCCTCAAAATTTCATACAGGAATGTGAAATCTTTGATGTATGGGGCATCGACTTTATGGGGCCATTTCCATCCTCCAAAGGGAACAAGTACATCCTCGCCGCCGTCGACTACATCTCTAAATGGGTTGAAGCTAAGGCTCTTCCTACGAATGATGCGAGGGTGGTTGTGAACTTTTTGAAGCAGCTTTTCGCTCGATTTGGCGTTCCTCGTGCTATCATCAGTGACCGCGGGACTCATTTTTGCAACGATCAATTTGCAAGAGTCATGGCTAAGTATGGTGTCACTCACCGTCTTTCCACCGCCTATCATCCCCAAACCAATGGGCAAGCCGAAATTTCCAATCGTGGCTTGAAGAGAATTTTGGAGCGTACTGTGGGAGAGCATCGCGCCGCGTGGGCCGATAAGTTAGATGATGCTCTGTGGGCTTTCCGTACTTCTTACAAAACCCCGATCGGCTGTACGCCTTATCGTCTTGTGTACGGGAAAGCCTGCCACCTACCCATCGAGCTGGAACATAAGGCGCACTGGGCCTTGAAGTGGGCTAACTTTGACATCATCAAAGCCGGTGATCATCGCAAGGTTCAACTCAACGAGCTAAATGAACTGAGGAATGAAGCTTTTGAGAACTCGCTGATCTACAAGGAGAAGACGAAGATGATCCACGATGCTAAAATCAAGAACCGAGAGTTCCACGTTGGTGATCAAGTCTTACTCTTTAACTCTCGGTTGACGATCTTCTCTGGCAAGTTGAAGAGCCGCTGGTCTGGTCCATTCACCATCGCCAAAGTCTTTCCGTATGGGACCATTGAGCTTTCTCAGCCGAATGGGCCTAATTTCAAGGTGAATGGCCAGCGTTTGAAGCTGTACTTTGGTGAGGACATCTCTCAGGAGATGATTCCATCCCTCACCACGTTCCCCATGAACTAAAATTGGGTCGAGTCAGGCTCATAACTCGGTGAACAAAAACAAGCGCTTCTCGGGAGGCAACCCGTGTTCTATCCTTTACTGCTTTAATAATAAGTGTAGGGGGAGCCCCATATGTGTTTGTTGTCTTGTTTCTTGTGCTGTGCAGGGATTAAAGCTTCAAAGATCCACCTTGATGACTTTTGACGAACCGTGATACCGTGTTTCCATCTTCCTGGTTCTATCCTAAACTCTTGTGATTCAATATTTCATATTCTATATGTTCACATTGAATTCACTTTAGTTGTCCTTTCCTTAGCAAGATTTAAACAAAGTGCACAATGTCATAAGTGTAGGGGAGTTTACTCCCACATGCTTAAACATTGAGGACAATGTTTATCTCAAGTGTAGGGGGGATTTCTATCGAAGTAAGTGGTATTTTCCATGAATTTGCCCTCATTTTAACCGGAAAATTTGATTTTTCGACATTTTTCAAAATTTTTAATCTATTTTGGCCAAGTTGTATAGTTGTATTTTCCTTTATCATGATTAGTTTCTTGCCATTTCTAGAATAAATTTTCAATAAAGTGGTTTTAGATTTTTCTTAGTCGTGAACATTTTGACTCAACCCAAGTTTACTTACCTAAGTTTACTCTAGCTAGTATCCTTAACATGTTTAAGTCAAGTTTTGCTAGGCTTTTATATAGGGAGCTATAAAACGCGAAAGTCTTAACTCTCACGGGTTAAGAACAAGAACTTTTCGCAAGTTCCTATAATTGATCCTAGAGAGTTGTTTATCAAGGGAACTTTAAAATGCAATTTCTAAACTTGAAAAAGTTCAAGAATTTGCAAGATCCTATATGTTGTTCCTATTTAATCCATAACACAAGATTCTTAGAGAGAGAAAGAGAAGAAAAGTAGAAAGAGAAAGTAGAGAGAGAAGTGGAAGGTTTACACTAAAACTATGTGTTTAATGAAATGAACCAACACCCTCTTTCACATGTGAAAGAGGGTTATATACCCCACGGCTCTAAGGCCTTTGTGGGCTTCATCTTGGGTCGGGCTTGGCTTTGTTTTGGGCTTACGCCCCTAACTTATACAATATTAGCTTAAAGTCCAAGCCCGGTTTTCCCGACTAACCTATTACAATACAAGACCTTTTAACGACTAAGATGACCTATTACATTCTTGTTCGACTATATAAATATAGGGCTAACAATCTCCCCCAATGTATCGGTCATCTTAAAAAGCTTAACAAGCATAAGATGATTGAGAGAATACATTCTTGTAGAGGAGATCTTCCTTCTTTGGTCTTGTATCTTGGTCTAGATCTTGTTTGTAACAACTTTGTTCCTTCATGCTTTCGTGATCTTTATCTTGAGCCTTTATCATTTGACTTTGAGTGCTTGAGATCTTCATCTGTACTCCTTGTGACTAAGATGACCTATTACATTCTTACATTCTTAGGTATCTTGATTATCGCCATCTTGTGCTCTTGTGACTTCTGAATCGACATCGGTTGCACAGCTACGCCACCTTCTTGATATGCAGCAACATATATAGACACGGATAAAATGGCTTTGAACATTTCATCCTAACTCGGTAGCGTTTTACCTCCGGTCGGTGAAGACCGTTAAACGGTATTAAAATACCGTACCTGTGATCAGGTAGATTCGATTAAGAACCTCCTTGACAGGGTTTCCCGGCGGTAGTAGCCAGTTCTCTTTACTCGACCGTCTCAAAGCAGACTGCGAACGTAAAGAGTGAATCATAAGGATAAATTATCCGTCTGATTGGAGTCGTCAATTCAGATTTCCTGGAACAAGTTTGATTCTAAAAGAATCGCACCATTGTTGCTTTCCAGTTTGTCACAAGCTTGATTCATAGAGAATCTTGCGAGTTACCTACCGCAGTGCTGTTTGATGTTGACACTGGAAGGATTTCCATTCGTCACTGTGAACACTAATGAGTGTCACTCTGAATGTTCTGGCAAGATCACATGGATTTTGCGAAGAAACCTGGAATCAAGTTTGAATCAATTAAGAATCGAAACTTAGTTGCTTTCCAGTTCTCACATGTTTGATTCGTGTAGAATCGCACAAGTTACCTACCATGAGCTTGTTTGATGCTGGCTCAAGCAGGATTTCCATCTTCATTGTGAATCGTATCACTCAGATGTTCTGGCAATATCACAAGGATAATGCGTAGGACTCGATTGTGTCCTAATGAGATGATAAATTGATCTCATTTGGCTCTAGACTCAATAAGTGCATTTTGGTAATCGGAGGCTGGAGCAGACTGCCACCTTTTCAATATTAACTGATTCGGAGTGAGAAAGTCAATAGATACGTGTTGATCTCCGTGACAATGAGACAAGTTTCTTTTGAGAGAAACTCGAATGGCTGGGGAAGGGTTGTGCATCGTATCACTGGGTCCATGACACTTGTCTTCAAAAGATGTGTTAACCCGGTTTCTACCTAAGTTGCACAGAATATTCAACTCCTTCAATGCTTACCAATACGTCATCATTAGCACCTTGTTGTGATTGTTCTAGTGCTAACTTAAGTAATTGGTCCGCATTCAGCTTCATTTCACTCCATCTTTCCTAAGGACAACTATTTCTAGCTATGAAATGTCCTTGGGCAGATCCCTCCGGTTCTGGTTGGATCATAGGACTTAGTTTCCTATCCTAAACCACCTTTTGACTCCATCGTTTCGTCGTGGATAGTAGGTTGTTTTGGGTAAAGATCGTAACCATAAAACCATTGAAAACCATTCAAAGTGCTTGATAAAAAACAAAACTTTTAACACTTGAAAGTTTTACATTTCCGAAAAGCTCCCCCTACACACATGCATCGATATACGAAATAGTTTGGCATGTGAAGGAAAGAGTTGCACTTGAGTCTTTAAGATCACATGTTGCGATATATTACATTTTAATCACATTTTCTCCCCCTATCTCTAATATAAAAATATAATATTAGAGATACCAATTGATTAAAATATGACATTTTCCGAAAAATCGTTCGGAGAGAAACATGTGTGCACGCATGAATCATGGAACATTTTCAGTCGGGTCGCTCCCCCTCAACAATATATGTGTGTCTTGAGACAAAATTTGACAAAATTTTAGAAAAACGACACCACAAAATATGTTGAGGTACGGAGTTGAGATGCCTTTTCCGATATAATATATTACATTTGACAATTTTATATCATTTTCGGAATGTGTTGGATACATAAAATATGACAATTTTAGAGATGTACCCAACAACATTAAAAGGCTTGATTTTAAAACGCTCCCCCTCAAAAATTGATCAAAATAACATATGACATTTTTAGATATAAAAACCTATTATGAGGAAGGGAGTGTTGAACACACAATTTTGAAAGATTTAGAAAAACCTTTTGAGAAATTCTTGAAAAATTGTGTTCAACGGTTTTAAAATAATCAGGATAGAAGACTTCTCTTCTATTGATTAGGGAAAGCGCACTGAAACGTACACTCCCCTTTCGGGTCCGTTTTTCATGAGCTCAAAACTTTGATTGTTTTGTGACTAGCTCATGACCGAGAAAAATAAATTTCCCGTTGTGAAGGATAAGTTATCATCCGTGATAAACTTTTCTTAAGTTGAAGTTCGAGTTCTAAGCTGACATTTACTTAGAAATCGTTTTCATGAACTTAAAAACTTTGAATGTTTTTATGAGAAGCTCATGACCGAGAAATATGAATTTCTCGTTGAGAAGGATAAGTTATCGTCCGAGATAAACTTTCCTTAGTTGAGGTCCGAGTCCTAAGCTGTGATGTGCTTAGAAGTCATAGTGAGAGAATATCAAGCAGCTTCATTTGCCAAAACCTCCAAGTCTTCTGGAGTCATATACTTCATACCAAGACGGCCAACGAGATACGCAAACCTATATTTCGATAGAGCTTTTGTAAACAAGTCTGCCAGCTGGTACTCAGTTCTGACAAAGTATAATTCCACGATGCCGCGTTCCACTTGTTCCTTGATGAAGTGATATCTGACATCGATGTGCTTGGTACGGGAGTGTTGAACCGGATTGCAAGATATGGCTATGGCCGACTTTGAGTCACAATACATAGGTATTTTATCAAAGTGGAAGCCATAATCCGTGAGTTGAGTTCTCATCCAGAGGACTTGAGCACAACACGCGGAAAGAGCCACATATTCTGCTTCAGCTGATGAGAGCGAAGTGCAATCCTGCTTCTTTGACGACCAGCTGACAAGCTTGTCTTCTCCTAGAAACTGTATGCTACCAGAAGTGCTTTTACGACTATCAAGACAACCTGCGTGATCAGAATCTGAAAAAGCCGTTAGATGAAAACCGGTTTCCCTCGGATACCAGAGTCCCATGTGAATGGTATTCTTAAGGTACCGAAAGATCCGTTTAACCTCTTTGAGGTGCTTTTGTGTAGGTCTGGCTTGATATCGTGCACAATAGCATGTGGCATGATGAATATCAAGCCTGCTGGCTGTAAGGTACATAAGTGACCCGATCATACTGCGATATCGCGTTTGATCTACGGGATATGAGTACAAGTCAGCGTCTAGGGATGTGGTCGACAATGGTGTACCAACGCGAGCACATGAGGTCATACCATGCTTTTTAAGTATCTCTTGAGCATACTTAGCTTGGTTAATGAAGATACCACGTGGGGATTGATGAATCTGGAGGCCTAAAAAGAATTTTAGCTCCCCCATCATTGACATTTCAAATCTGCTGTGCATTAATTTTTCAAAACGTTTTGAAAGTTTTGGGTTCGTAGAACCAAAAATAATGTCATCAACATAAACTTGCACCAGCATTATGTCATCCCCATATTTATTAGTAAAGAGAGTAGGATCAATAGAACCTTTGGAGAATCCTTTGGACACCAAGAAGTTTGAAAGTTCTTCGTACCATGCCCTTGGAGCTTGTTTAAGTCCATATACAGCCTTCTTGAGACGATAGACTTTGTCAGGATGATGAGGATCGACGAATCCTTCCGGCTGATTCACATACACTTCTTCCTTCAAATGACCGTTGAGAAAAGCTGTTTTGACGTCCATCTGAAAAACCGTGAAGCCCTTATGTGCAGCATAAGCAAGGAATATCCTGACTGCTTCCAAACGAGCGACTGGAGCGAATGATTCATCGTAGTCTATGCCTTCTTGTTGACGGTATCCCTTAACCACAAGACGAGATTTGTTTTTGATGATGGTTTGTTCTTCATCCAGTTTGTTTTTCCAGATCCATTTGAAATCTAAAATTGACATTTCATAGGGTCGGTCAACAAGTTCCCAAACATTTAGGCGTTCAAACTGATGAATTTCGTCTTGCATTGATTCAATCCACGCATGATCAGTCATGGCTTGTTTGATGTTTGTAGGTACAGTTGAACTCACGGTGAGTGCATACATACAC
The DNA here is from genome assembly GCA_025667525.1 of Glebionis coronaria. Taxonomy (NCBI): domain Eukaryota; kingdom Viridiplantae; phylum Streptophyta; class Magnoliopsida; order Asterales; family Asteraceae; genus Glebionis; species Glebionis coronaria. The sequence continues at coordinate 137,337,295 of CM046878.1, forward strand.
ACATCGCCATCGGTTTCGAGTTGTCTGCGTGTTCGAACCGGTTGTGAAGGATTTCCAATTACTTGCACCAATGGATGATCACGTGTCCAATGGTGAGTGGATGGATATGGTTGGTAGAATGTATGCATGTTGGACGGATCAACATGTTGAGTAGAAGACTCTCCGACTTCGTGTACCGATGTACCGAACGGATTGATAAATTCTTCATTGTCAGGTTGTGCATTGACTGCTTGATTGTTGTTTTCTCCTTCAGCATTGACGGTTGGTGATGTTGGTTGTATGACAGTTTCTTGAGTTTGTTGAGTATCCACTGGAATTGTCTCTTGAGCAACGGTTGCTGAAGTAGATGCAGTTGTGTCTTGTTGACTTTGTGATGGTGCATCAGCAGTATTGACAGCGGAAGGCTTTGACACAACTTGATTGTTTCCATAGTAATATTCATCAAACATTGGATCATATAAATCAACCAACTCATTCATTTGTGTCGTATCCGTCGAGTCTGCTTTAGGAGTGTTTTCTTGACATTCTTGCACGGGACGTACACTGTTGTGTGTAGGTGCCATTGCTGGACATTGAGGTGCGGGACTTGAGCTGTTGTGATCAAGTACCATATGTGGCAATTCGTCAAAGTTCACATGAATTGTTTCGACAATGATCTTTGTTCTCTTGTTATAGACCCGATATCCTTTCGACAATGTCGCATACCCCACAAAAATACATGCATCACCTTTTTCTTTCATCTTGTCGAGATTCTCACCGTCTTTAAGAATGTAGCATAAAGATCCAAATACGTGAAAGAATTTGACAGTAGGTTTCCTGCCATTGATGATGTGGTAAGGTGTCTTTTCATGTCTAGGGATAACGAGAGAACGATTATGAGTATAACAGGCAGTTGCAATTGCTTCAGCCCAGAAGAATAGTGGTAATTTTGAAGCAGAAAGCATTGTTCGAGCAGCCTCAACCAAAGTACGGTTCCGCCTTTCGACAACGCCGTTTTGTTCAGGAGTTCGAGCAATAGACGTTTGATGTTCGATGCCTTCTTCTTGAAAGTAAGATTGCAAGTTCTTGTTCAAAAACTCAGTACCCCTATCCGTTCTTACGGTTAAGACTTGAGCTTGAAGATTGCGTTGTATCATCTTGAGAAAGTTTTTGAGAACCTCTGGTGTTTCATCTTTGGACCTTAAGAAGAAAGTCCATGTGTATCTAGAGTAATCATCAACAATCACGATAATATACTTTTTCCCGTTGATACTCTCTACACGCATGGGACCACAGAAATCCATGTGTAGAAGTTCCAATCGTCCTTTTGAGCTTGGGGTAGTCTTTGATTTGAAAGACTTTCGTTTTGCTTTCCCCAACTCACAAGAAGAACAAAGATGGTCTTTGACGAATTTTAACTTAGGAAGACCGGTCACAATATCATTCTTCGAAAGCAGGTTGATGGTGTCAAAGTTGAGATGTGACAATCGTTGATGCCATAACCATGCCTGAGATGATGACGCTTTAGCCATTAGGCAAATTGGATTTGTTGAAGATGTGTCTTGAAGAGTTACTGTGTAGAGATCAGAACCACGAGAACCTGTAAGAAGGTCATTCCCATCGTAGTCTCTAACATAGCAAGTAGATTTCCGAAAAGCCACTTCCAAATCCGCATCACAAAATTGACCAACCGAGAATAAATTGTGATTCAGTCCCTCGACGTAATAAACCCGTTTTATAGTGATATTCCCTTGAACCAAGTCTCCATATCCGAGTATCGGTGCAAATTGATCATTTCCAAACCGTACCGTACCCAGAAACTTCTCTACGAAGTTAATGAGAAGCTTGAGATTGCCCGTCATGTGCTTTGTGCACCCGGAGTCCATTATGAATAGGATGAGTTCGACGAGCTGCAGAAGAATTAGAAGACAATGTAGCATTTGACAAATGGGAGCCCTTGATAGAAACGGGTTCCAAAATAGTAGTGGACCTAGATTCTAAAGGCAAGCTAACATTCATAGACCCAATTAGAATGGGGGTTGTCTTAGGTACCCATTTGTATCCAGGTGGTGTAAATCTTGAATACCCCCGTGTACATGTCCTAATCATGTTCTCATAAAGCTTCTTTAACCTGCTTTGTTTACGTAGAGTAGTGGATTCTAACGCACTTAGTTTCTTAAGTGGTTGCTCAGTGGATTGGTTCAAAGTTCTTGTGGGTTTACTAGTACTAGTGGGCATACGAATAGGCTTCCTAGTTCTAGTATTCACGCCATTATAATTAAGAGCACAAGCATCATGATTGAAAGTACGAACACATTTGCCACATTCAACACAAACAAATTCAACATTCGAGGTCTTAGCATTTAAACTGTCATTACATGCAGTTACAGACGTTTTATTCTTAGAAAACTTAAAATTCCTACGGTGATCTTCTACTTCATTCTTCTTCCCTTGACTATTGTTAGGCATGACTCTATCTTCAACTCTAGTACTTTGGGCGAGACAAAGTGAAGATTCAAGATAAAGCTTAGTACGACCTAGTGGGATAAAGTGAACAGTTGGCAGAACTGTTCACCTAAAGCTGGTAAAAGGTATGTCTCCTTATAGGCATGCATTTAATGTGGTGCACCACTTCCATTCAGAAGTGGACACATATCAACTACTCCCACTAAGGAAGCATCCTCGTACCACTATAAATAGGAGGAAGAAAGAAGACAAACACAACCCTTGTGCTTAGAATTATAATCTAAGTCTTTTCTCCCACTTGAACCTCTGAGTCCCTCAACTGTTAACAACGACTCTAAGGTTCACTTGTAAACTTGAGTCTCGAATCAAGTTTACTTGTTTGAAGGGTTCTTTCTTTATTGTCATTCAACGGTAGAGATGGCAACGGGTTTAAAAAAACCCACAACCCACGGGTACCCGCACAAAAATGGTGGGTCATTTTGTCGATTTGTACCCACGGGTATGGGTATGGGTGAAAACTTATACCCATCGGTGGGTGGTGGGTGGATGACGGGTAAAGTATACCTATCACGAGTAAACCCATGATACCTATTTAAAATACCCACGAGTATACCCGTAAAAATACCCGTAGGTATACCCATTAAATACCCTATGTGTACCGATTAACCAATCTATATTAAAACTAAATTTAACAATATATATGATGTTTCAGATGTATATTTAATAATTATCAATTTCTAATGAAAATATAAGAAACTAAAAGTTCGTTGGTGTATTGAGTTTAGAAAGAGAATATGAAGGATCCAACAATCAAAGATATATTCATGTCTAATCCACACTTCCCAGTTCATCCTTTGTGATAAGAAATAACAGTCTTCCATAGTCATATGCGATTCACATATACTTGTTAAGTCTTTTGTGCGCTTGAGACACATGTTTAAGCCTTTTGTGAACTTGATACTTGAAAAAATGATTGGTGTCTTATTACTCATTTTAATAGCTAGTTTAGGTTTTGTGATTTTATTTTAATGCATTAACCCATGGCTTTACCCACGGGTAACAAATACCTACGGGTATGGGTATGTGTAGAAATTTATACCTACTAGTGGGTGACGAGTGGGTGATGGGTTTGAAAAAATCTATGTGGGTGGGTGACTGTAACACCCCCAAATTTATACAACTCAGTACATCGGAAGACTAGTTGGTGTTACGGGATATCACATTACTCACATCATAGACAACGCATAAAAATCGCGTCGTTTAATAATAAAATCATTTCCATTCATAAATATCAAAGTTACATCGGTCCCAAGTCATATTAATTCATACAAAGTTTTACAAAGTATTTGAATGGAAAATATTGTTTAAGTGCGGGCCATGAATTCTTGTCGTCTTCCCGAGAATTACCTTCAAGTACCTGAGATAAGACATGTTAAAATAAAAGGGTCAGCGATAACGCCGAGTGAATTCATAGAGTTTAATAAATTCCATCAATATAACTTTGGTATAAAATTAGTACCAAAAATCAATTCGTACAAATCATTGTAATAGGCCGTAAAATAGCCAAAAATCATTTTATATAAATCCTTATCGAAAATCATAATATAGGCTTTTGCCTTAAAAATTATTATACGAGCCAATGTCGTAAAAACATCATACAATACGTCTTATGACGTTGTATAAAATCAAATAAAAACCGTTATATGAATATGGTTATGAAAATCAAAACACAAACATAATATCAATAGTATGACCCTGTATTGCTAGTCAGGCAATACTTCGTAATTCGGAGCGTCTATTAGTATTTTGTAAATTTTGGATTATTATAAGCCGCATGACATTGTTACCTTACTAAACCAACAACGGGTAGCTAACCCGATACCAATTTTGCCCATCTAAAGTAGCGTGTCGTCACAAAGGTCACGCTATGGAAATCTTCTCATACATAAATTCGCTTACCAATCAATGTGGCACGACGGGGATCAACCGTCAAGGCGCGAACTGGGGTGATCGTCCCCAAATAGTACTATTAAATGCATAAGCGTCTACCAAATCCCGGTAGTTCACAATTCATGCTAATGGGACTTTTAGTGACATAACCTAACTGTAATAATCCATTTAATTTTATCTATCGGGTCCTTTAATCATTTATCGGGTCATACAATCGGGTCATTCAATCTTTCGGGTCCAAATCAATAAACAAACAATCGGGACAAATGGTGTCCTATTTTATAAAAACTAACATGTTATCTCCCTCGCGGGTTTATGAAACATTTATAAAAACATTTAAAAGAGTGCGAGGCTATGAACTCACGTTGATATGGGAAAGCGGGTCATCGGCAACTTGGACGTGCGGTACGTGCTTCAATCACGGAAACCTAGACAAATAATACTTGTCTTAGACTCATGTCCAATGACTTTATAAAAATAACAATTATGTATACATATGATGATTATATATATATGATGATCAAGTGGGTTTACATATTCTCGTTTCCTCATTTTAGTGTTACGTGTTGATAACTTATATACTAGTTTACTAGTTTTACCCATTTACATGTTTTAAGTCCGATAAACTTATTATAAGTTCTTTAACTTGTTTTAATCCATGTTATACTTATATTATCAGTATCTATACTTACAAGTTGGGCCCAAATGGGTTAATCCCAATAAGTTCTTTTTACAAGTTTTTATCTTATTTAGTCCAATTATTAGTCCAATATGCTTAATTAGCTCGTAAATGTCCGTATGCCCTAAAGTTCGGGTTTTATCGGTTTTTACTTGTTATACATGTCTATATATCAGTATATAAGTTTTATAAAGTTTTCATTAGACGGGTCCAACCATCTAAGTTTTATTTAACAAAAACGTTAATTTTACGGCAATAGCCGAAAAAGTCGTAAAAATCACGTTTATAGTTTTTATAACTTATAAAACATAACAAGTTACCATTTTTATAAAATGTCCACTTATTTATCATTGTACATATTTATGTAGATAAAATCCAAGAGTTAGTGGGTTTTAACTTTACATTTTATACAATATAATTTTGAGTTCTTATATAATAGTATTATACTTTATTTTCCAAAAATCTGATTTTTATTTTCATCTTCACCAAAACTGCCATATCTTGAGTTCTATATGGAGATAGAAGCTCAAATTTTTATCACATAAACTAAATGATATGTGCTACATTTAACTCTTCTATAGCTACTGTTTAATCATCTTCTAAATATGTTCTAAAAATCGTCCAAAACAGTGAACTCAGGTTTGTACCTTAAACTTGTTTTGATCATATCTCACTCATTACAATGATTCCATTGCATGGCCAACTCTCACATGTGTACAAGACCCATAGCTTACTGTAAATGGATTCTACTTTATCATTTTATCAGTCCATGACCTGTTTATTTACTGTTTTATACAGCCAACAAATTTAACCAAGATTTTAACCTTGTTTCTTATGGTTTTTCACCTTTTTAATCATGTTTATCAACACCAAATCCCCACACAATATTTTTATCATCATATAATCATCATGAACATATACAATAGGAAATAAATACATAATTACATAACCAAAAATAACAAGAAGATGAGGAGGACAATCTTTATACCACCATGATGATGTAGGTTGTGATCAAAACATGGATTTTGATGGAGAAACTTGTGCTTAGCCAACACCATCTTCAAGACCATCAATCTTTATGATCACCTTGTGGAAAATCAGCCCCAAGACACCATGAATACTCCTCCTTGGATGTTATAAGTTGCACCAATCAATAGGGCTTCAAAAGGGCATCAACATGTATATGAATAACATGAGATTTTGTGGTTGATTTTGATCAATGGTGGTGGTTTATGGAGCAAATGGGACGGCACATATGAGGTGAAGAGAGAGAGATTGAGTGGATTTGCATGTGTGAAATGAGTGAAGTGGTTTGAGAGCTAGTTGTTTTGAGGTGGTTAAGCTTAAGGTGTAAGCTAAGTTACACTTGTAACTAGTTAGCTTAAAGCTTGACACCTCATGTGTTGAGGCAAAGTTAGCCGTCCCATATGTGCTAGTGGGGTGGGAAAATGTATTTTGTCCCATATCACTAGTTTACGGGTATTTCTCGATTCTAGTTTTCTCGATTTGCGTGCCCTCGGGTCGTTTTACGAAAAACGTTTTTATAAATTATGAATCAACGTCACAAAACGAATCCAATAAAAATTGTTTCATCAAAAACGGAGTTCGAAAACGTAAATACGTAATCCTAAGGTTTCCGGTTTAGTCGTAAAGGACGTTAAAATAAAATCGTAAGTCCTAATCTCTTCTCGTAAATTTGTGAGTTTATGAACTAACACAAATTTAAAACTCCAAAATAATATTCACGGATAAATTTATTTTCCGAAATGTCGGACTGTCACCAATGACGGTGTATGTAAACGTAAGCACGTAACGTTGAATCCTCCGGTTTAGACGTAGTCGATGCTACTTCAAGACGTAATTCCAAATTTCTTCCCAAAAATATGTGAGTTCATATTGTAACATTAAAATAATGTTTTCAAATAAATATTGAGAATAAAATATCAACCATAAATTGACGGATTGTCACAGCATTTACCCCTAAACAGGATCTTTGTCCTCAAAGATCATCTTACTACTCGCTTCTTATTGAGTTAAAGCCATGTGGGTATTTCCTCCACATTCGGTCCTTTCTCACAAGTGCAATTCATTATAATACGCGAGTTTCATCAAACATAACTACGGGAATAAGATCAGGCTTAATGTTGACTTACTTTCTCTATCCATGATGTTCACGGGTTTTTGATGAATGCAACTTTTCGCCGATCTAAGCTCTACTAAGAATAATCAGATTCTCACTTGATAGATATTCCATCAAGTTCGATTTACGAAACATAATTCACGCTGTTCTTTGAAGTCCTAGGGTAGATCCAGCCTATATGCCTTTCAATCCCAACTTTTACATCACCTCAATGGTCCCATACAACGGGGACTTATATCCCATGATTTGTCAGATCAATGAATTCATTTTTCCAAGTTTAAAATTTTGTGGCATAACTTCGCTACCCATTTGTCACTTCAAGATCTACATTTCACATTCACATAACCTCTTGCCTACTACCGACAGTCAATAATCAGATTCTAATTTCAACAATCATTTCAGATCTCGCGGGTCGGGTATTTTGCAAGGATAGGTTTGCCATCATAGGAAACCTTAAACCTAAAAGACATGTCCAACTCACAATGGGTGTATGTCGGATGTCTTTATCTCAACTCTTGCTTACAGATGCTCTAAGATTTAGATCCTAACAAGATTAGATCTCGATCCTAATACGATAGTTATCAATAATAATCCTTCCAAAGGAAAACGATTATACGGTCTATATCCAAAGGTCAATCATTCAAACATAGAACAACGCTTATAGTATTTCGTATCGTTACTTTACCTCGTCCCTTCGATTGGGGTGGTACATAGTACTCTCATCAAGGTTCGTTCTTAATGATTTCTGAGCAAATCTCTAGAAATTCGATACGAAGCGAGGATCTTGATATAGATATTCGATACAGGCACACTATGTTTACATAACTCTTTTTGCATTTATCATTAACGGGAATGATATTAGCAGATTTGGTCAGTCTATCGACGATGACCCAAATCGAATCAAATTCAGGTGATGACCTTTACAATAGCTAGACGTTTACTAATGTATGAGGCGATGTCTGCCTTCATAATTTCCATCAGTACAATTTCTTCAGACAAAGATACTTTTAGTCATAAATGACATACATATAATACTTATACTTACAAATTCCAACATAACTATATCTCACAATTTCCATATTTAGGCAACCACAAGTGGCCTTTAAAACATTTAACGCTATCGGCTTCTTAATCTTAACGATTCATATTAGTCGTGAATCCCTTTTTATAATCTATATTATCCTTTTTACACACATCGGCTATATTTTAAATTGTTTGGCAATTTATTTGCACCTTCATTATTAAGGAACATGTCCTAACTGGTTCTTTATCTTTTCTACATAATGCGTCGGTATCTATATTCACTTCTTATGATGATATAATTATCATGTCCACAATTCACTCAGATATTCTTCCTATATTATGCGTCAGTAATTACGTTCACCCTCCTGATGAAATAAATATCACAACCGTATTTATTCAAAATTATTTCTTCATATCTTCTATGTTTTAGTTTCGTCTCAACTATCATTTTTATCCGTTTTGCTTAATCTGACGTTTTAAAGCGTCGATGATTATTACAACTAATTAAATAAATATTTAATTTTTTTTTGAAACGTAAACACAAAAAGTTTTTAAATTTTCTCAGTTTGTCCAATTATATAAAGGTGTTCAAAATAAAATTTGAATTTAATTAACACGGTTTTCGTTGATTTATTGAAAATATTTAATAAGATTTCGTAAATGTTCAAAAAACCTTTGTTTATACTTTGGTCAAAGTTTTCTTAGTTGAAAAGTAAAAATTATCGTTTCAAATTTTAAGTCAGGGTTTAAATGGTTTTCTCAATTCTTCTTAAGTTATCTTGAGGTATACACAAACATTTACCCCTAAACAGAAGTTTAGTTAAATGGTTTGTGTATAAGGGAATAATCCCTTAAAATCCTTTGTTAAAACATTTGTCAATACATATTTTGCACTTTCTTTTTGGTAAAATCCAAAGTCTTAAAAGGGCTCTTAATTTTTGAAGAGTCAATTTATATTCCATTATCCTTTTAATCACATAGTCAAATCATGTAAAGGTTCAAGTCTTTAATCACGTGTTAATTATTCAAGGTTCAGGTTTACACTGTTCGGCCAATTCAGAGCAATCTATAATTAATTATTAACTTCATTCTTATTCTTATAAACAAACAAATAAATAGTCCTTAATGATCACGAGCATGAATTTATCAAATTACAGCCTACACACGTGATTCATCATATTTATGAATACTACATGTGCATTGTCAATCCAAACGACATCACGTGAAACTCATAACGTTCATTACAAGTACCGGATGTAGTGATTGGAATAGATAATCTTTTTCGCTGATGCGAAGTTGATGATAACCATGCCGTGGATCAAATCTTTAAAACATACGCTAGAACCTTGTAAATGATCGAACAAATCTTCCATTTCGAGTTATGGATATCGTTTTCGATTGTCAATTTACTCAGTCACAGTAATCTATAAATATAAGGAATGATAACACCATAGCTCTTCATGATGACAGGCTTGGTAGAATAAAATCTTTCTCCGACAACTCTCTCAGTTGTACGGTAATTCCTTAAATTCAGATGGTGCTGACGTACAGTGCACAAGCCACAGGTGCAGCACCGGGAATATAATCAATACCAAATTTCAACTTGCCTTAATGGCAAAAGTCTAGGTAATTTATCAACAAATACTTACTAAAGTTTCAGATATCATTAACATCTTTTAATACATTTATTTTAAGTTCTTTCTAGATTATAATATCTATGACTAATTCACAACCATTCACGGTATAATTTCAAGTCTAAATGCAGGACATGGACATCCATCAAGAATTATTTAGATCACTTTTGATAATCAACATCTTATCTTTTAGGGGAATTCTACTCGAGTTCCCATCAATTAAGACAATGTCGTCATGTCATAATCAATCAATCCATTCTACTGGCACTATCAACTTTCCAGTTGCATTGCCGTCGATAAGATGTGAACTTCTCAAAAGACTAATAATAATTCATAATCCTTCACAATTTCAGGGATATTAGGATACACAACTACTATTAAAAGAGTAAGGTCAACGCATAATCCGCGCGAGAGAATTTCAAATCAGATACAGACGAAAACATTTAATGAATATGAATATATCCCATGTTTTCATAATTTGAGTACGCATTCGAAAGCTCCTCGGATCGTTACCCAGGTCATTCAAATGAAATCAAATCAAAAGAAATGATAGGAACGTCGATACATCCAGTCGGGTATCAACACTCGGTAATCAGATACTTCTCCTAAGAATCTCACTACGGGAGAATTGGACAAGGAAGGATTGTCAATTGTCAAATAAGACAATTTCCACAGATGAGTAAATTCAACTCAAAAGAATAGATGGTACAGGTACATATGTAGGTGTCCCTATCAATATGTCCTTATTTTTCACTTCTTGCAAATCTCATAAAATTTATTCTTTCACAACCTTTTCAAAGAAAATGTAGTGTTTATTAATCAGTTTTATGGTGACTACTAATCAGCCTTGCATAGTCCATTCCAAATTGTATGTAGGCGCGCAACTATATACAATTTCAAGATTAACGATGCAATTCTCAGTTCGTCAAAATTTTATCATCATGTCTATAATAAAAACATTTTCATGCTTAATTCTTAAATAAGAAAAATAAATTTACAAAGATTTTCCTTGTTATGAAAACAATTAAGTTTTCCAAGGTGTTTTATAAACAATTTCATTTCGATAACAATCACTTATAAATCTCACTTTGAATACTCCTTATAGCGATGAAAATTAAATTTTCTCAAAGGATACCGTTTTAACTTTATAAAAACAATGAGTGATCTGCAGAAAAGTGATGAAGGCTTGTTCACCAAGAATTAACTACGATATAATAGGAAATGAGCTTTAGCCGAATAATCATGAGGTTCATGACCTCGATGGCACTCACGAAGAATGATTCTCAACGTAACTCAAATCAAGATGAGTACTTGTTCAATGGTTGCATCACTAATGCGAGCATTAGGATGAAGCAAGAAAAGATAGATAACATCGATACATGTAAAATTTAGCAATCAAAGGTAGTCTTTTCATTAATCACAAACAAGTCAAATTGTACCGTAACACATTACGTGTCACTATGTCATACAATTCTCAGAACTCATCCTACCAACTGATATCTCAGTTAAGTTGGGGATTTTTAAAAGATACTACAATGAATACTAATCTACAAGAGTCATTAGGTGTTCCACATGTCCCAGAAGATCCATCGGTCTCAATTCAGAAGAAGATTTCTTCAATTTATTTCTTGGACACTGGGCATCCTCGTCAGTGGATAATGGCCTAGGAACAACACTTAACACGAATCAACAATCAATTAAAACCTTATAATTCAATCACAGGACTTAACGACTTCATTAATAATCTCATATTCCATATGGGTTAAATTTTACTTTATTCAAGTTTCAACCAATTTTATACTCAATTCAATATCCTACCTTATTCTCCCATACTTTCAATCTTATTATTAGACCTTGTAAAGGCAATAAAATCTCAATATGAACAACACTTAATTTCCAATCCTATAGCTCTTACAACAACAATTATCAAATGAGTCATTAATATGAAATGACTTGATCATTCAACTTAGACTTCTCGGAAAGGTATTAGTGGCATGAGGCTTTTGGGTAATGGTTCCAATAACAGCCTCAAGTGCAACATTCACCCTTTCGATTTCAAATTTAAGAATTGGATGACAACGAATCAGATGACATCTTTCTAGGTGGTAACGTTTTGTCAAACTCCACTCTATAAGAAAAGATCGGCATGACATCGATATCAGATTTAATCTCGCCAATTCTTTTTCAATATCACAATCAACTAATATCTACATTTCTACGAATATCAACCATTTGTCGGGATCATAAATACCCACAACTTAGTTTAGATCTAGGATAGCTAGAATTCCTACGAGAATAGCTTCGATTAATTTACTAGGGAATTTAGGGTTACTTGTGACAATCTACGTCGTATAAATACCTCGTATAAATATTAAAATAATCATCAAACATTTATGTAATAAAACTACATCATATATATATAATCCAAGTTATATATATATATATATTAAAATAACACTTCTCAGTCTTGGCCTTGTCGGTAACTCGGGAATTCTTCGGCACCGTTATAGTCAAAAGATTTTTAGACATTTTTAGAAATATGTTTATAGTTAAAAGATTTTGTAAAGTTTTATTCAAAACCTTGGTTTTAAAAATCTTTCGTTCTCTATAACGAGAGCTCTGATACCAAACTGTAAAACCCCCAAATTTATACAACTCAGTACAGCGGAAGACAAGTTGGTGTTACGGGATAGCACATTCCTCACATCATAGACAACGCATAAAAATCGCTTCGTTTAATAATAAAATCATTTCCATTCATAAATATCAAAGTTACATCGGTCCCAAGTCATATTAATTCATACAAAGTTTTACAAAGTATTTGAATGGAAAATATTGTTTAAGTGCGGGCCATGAATTCTTGTCGTCTTCCCGAGAATTACCTTCAAGTACCTGAGATAAGACATGTTAAAATAAAAGGGTCAGCGATAACGCCAAGTGAATTCATAGAGTTTAATAAATTCCATCAATATAACTTTGGTATAAAATTAGTACCAAAAATCAATTCGTACAAATCATTGTAATAGGCCGTAAAATAGCCAAAAATCATTTTATATAAATCCTTATCGAAAATCATAATATAGGCTTTTGCCTTAAAAATTATTATACGAGCCAATGTCGTAAAAAACATCATACAATACGTCTTATGACGTTGTATAAAATCAAATAAAAACCGTTATATGAATATGGTTATGAAAACCAAAACACAAACATAATATCAATAGTATGACCCTGTATTGCTAGTCAGGCAATACTTCGTAATTCGGAGCGTCTATTAGTATTTTATAAATTTTGGATTATTATAAGCCGCATGACATTGTTACCTTACTAAACCAACAACGGGTAGCTAACCCGATACCAATTTTGCCCATCTAAAGTAGCGTGTCGTCACAAAGGTCACGCTATGGAAATCTTCTCATACATAAATTCGCTTACCAATCAATGTGGCACGACGGGGATCAACCGTCAAGGCGCGAACTGGGGTGATCGTCCCCAAATAGTACTATTAAATGCATAAGCGTCTACCAAATCCCGGTAGTTCACAATTCATGCTAATGGGACTTTTAGTGACATAACCTAACTTTAATAATCCATTTAATTTCATCTATCGGGTCCTTTAATCATTTATCGGGTCATACAATCGGGTCATTCAATCTTTCGGGTCCAAATCAATAAACAAACAATCGGGACAAATGGTGTCCTATTTTATAAAAACTAACATGTTATCTCCCTCGCGGGTTTATGAAACATTTATAAAAATATTTAAAAGAGTGCGAGGCCATGAACTCACGTTGATATGGGAAAGCGGGTTATCGACAACTTGGACGTACGGTACGTGCTTCAATCACGGAAACCTAGACAAATAATACTTGTCTTAGACTCATGTCCAATGACTTTATAAAAATAACAATTATGTATACATATGATGATTATATATATATGATGATCAAGTGGGTTTACATATTCTCGTTTCCTCATTTTAGTGTTACGTGTTGATAACTTATATACTAGTTTACTAGTTTTACCCATTTACATGTTTTAAGTCCGATAAACTTATTATAAGTTCTTTAACTTGTTTTAATCCATGTTATACTTATATTATCAGTATCTATACTTACAAGTTGGGCCCAAATGGGTTATGCCCAATAAGTTCTTTTTACAAGTTTTTATCTTATTTAGTCCAATTATTAGTCCAATATGCTTAATTAGCTCGTAAATGTCCGTATGCCCTAAAGTTCGGGTTTTATCGGTTTTTACTTGTTATACATGTCTATATATCAGTATATAAGTTTTATAAAGTTTTCATTAGACGGGTCCAACCATCTAAGTTTTATTTAACAAAAACGTTAATTTTACGGCAATAGCCGAAAAAGTCGTAAAAATCATGTTTATAGTTTTTATAACTTATAAAACATAACAAGTTACCATTTTTATAAAATGTCCACTTATTTATCATTGTCCATATTTATGTAAATAAAATCCAAGAGTTAGTAGGTTTTAACTTTACATTTTATACAATATAATTTTGAGTGCTTATATAATAGTATTATACTTTATTTTCCAAAAATCTGATTGTTATTTTCATCTTCACCAAAACTGCCATATCTTGAGTTCTATATAGAGATAGAAGCTCAAATTTTTATCACATAAACTACATGATATGTGCTACATTTAACTCTTTTATAGCTACTGTTGAATCATCATCTAAATATTTTCTAAAAATCGTCCAAAACAGTGAACTCAGATTTGTACCTTAAACTTGTTTTGATCATATCTCACTCATTACAATGATTCCATTGCATGGCCAACTCTCACATGTGTACAAGACCCATAGCTTACTGTAAATAGATTCTACTTTATCATTTTATCAGTCCATGACCTGTTTATTTACTGTTTTATACAGCCAACAAATTTAACCAAGATTTTAACCTTGTTTCTTATGGTTTTTCACCTTTTTAATTATGTTTATCAACACCAAATCCCCACACAATATTTTTATCATCATATAATCATCATAAACATATACAATAGGAAATAAATACATAATTACATAACCAAAAATAACAAGAATATGAGGAGGACAATCTTTATACCACCATGATGATGTAGGTTGTGATCAAAACATGGATTTTGATGGAGAAACTTGTGCTTAGCCAACACCATCTTCAAGACCATCAATCTTTATGATCACCTTGTGGAAAATCAGCCCCAAGACACCATGAATACTCCTCCTTGGATGTTATAAGTTGCACCAATCAATAGGGCTTCAAAATGGCATCAACATGTATATGAATAACATGAGATTTTGTGGTTGATTTTGATCAATGGTGGTGGTTTATGGAGCAAATGGGACGGCATATATGAGGTGAAGAGAGAGAGATTGAGTGGATTTGCATGTGTGAAATGAGTGAAGTGGTTTGAGAGCTAGTTGTTTTGAGGTGGTTAAGCTTAAGGTGTAAGCTAAGTTACACTTGTAACTAGTTAGCTTAAAGCTTGACACCTCATGTGTTGAGGCAAAGTTAGCCGTCCCATGTGTGCTAGTGGGGTGGGACAATGTATTTTGTCCCATCTCACTAGTTTACGGGTATTTCTCGATTCTAGTTTTCTCGATTTACGTGCCCTCGGGTCGTTTTACGAAAAACGTTTTTATAAATTATGAATCAACGTCACAAAACGAATCCAATAAAAATTGTTTCATCAAAAACGGAGTTCGAAAACGTAAATACGTAATCCTAAGGTTTCCGGTTTAGTCGTAAAGGACGTTAAAATAAAAAGTCCTAATCTCTTCTCGTAAATTTGTGAGTTTATGAACTAACACAAATTTAAAACTCCAAAATAATATTCACGGATAAATTTATTTTCCGAAATGTCGGACTGTCACCAAAGACGGTGTATGTAAACGTAAGCACGTAACGTTGAATCCTCCGGTTTAGACGTAGTCGATGCTACTTCAAGACGTAATTCCAAATTTCTTCCCAAAAATATGTGAGTTCATATTGTAACATTAAATTAATGTTTTCAAATAAATATTGAGAATAAAATATCAACCATAAATTGACGGATTGTCACAGCGACGGGTTTGATATACCCGTACCCATTACCCACGGGTACCATCCATATTCAACGGGTGTATCCATAACACTTTGTAATACTTTGTTTATAAGATTAATAAAGCATTAAATCATCTAGTGTTATATTTGTATACGAGTTATAGTGTCAACAATTGTCACATTTCGGGACTTTCAATTAGTATCAGAGCGGTTTGATTTTATAAAACTTTTATAAATCGTTCTTGTTTTTAAAATCAAGATCCTAATATGCCTGATACTATGCCTCCTACGCCACCACCCTTTGGCCAAACGAGTCAAGCAAATGCTACGACCACCACACCGACCACTACATCTACTACTACCACACCCACACCAGCTGTGAGTGTGAGTACGAATGATGATAACCTTCCTTAACTTCTTGATATTATAGGAGGGTCTCATGTGTCAAATGTCCCTGCTTTCAATGAAGAGGACTTTTCTAGTTAGAAAGGTGAATTCCTCATATATCTGGATGGCCTAGAACCTTTTCTCATAGAGATTCTAGAATATGGACCTTACGTTCCTATGGTTGTTTCCTGTACCCCTGAGAGACCCATTAAGAAGCCTGTCAAACAATGGTCTCCAGCGGATAGGCGTTTGGCTAACCAGGACAAGAGACTTAAAAGTATAATTGTCTCTTGCCTACCCAAAAACATAATGAAGTCCATCATTAAATGCAACTCTGCTAAAGAGATGTGGACTGAATTAGTTCTTGGGTATGAAGGTCTAGAAGAAATAAAAGAGACTAAAATCCAAGCTCTTAGACTTAAGTTCAATGCCTTCAAAGCTCTAGAAAGTGAAACCGTGGCTCAGACCTACACCAGACTTAAGATTTTGCTTAATGATCTAGGAAACAACAGTGTTGTCCTGCCAAAGGCTGAAGTCAATGCTACCTTTGTTAATAGTTTTCCTAGGAAATGGCTAAGCTTAAACCAGAACTTAAGAGCCAACAATGCCATTAAGAATGATACTCTGGCTCAACTGTTTGGTAGATATAACTATGAAGAAGGGTTAATTGATTCCATCTATAAGTCTGAGTCTGATAGGTTTACCACTCAAATCTTTGGTTCCAAAGCTCTTGTTGCTAACCATTCTTTTCAGGATAGCGACTCTGATGTAGAAGAGGACACACGAAGCAGTCAAGAATTCCTTGATAAGCTAAATGCTGAATTTAATGACAGAGATCTTCTCAATGATCAAAAGAGATTTTACAAGAGATCTAGGAGAGTTAGAGCAGCTAAAACTGATAAATCCAAAGTGATATGCTACACTTATGGAAATCCTTGTCATTTTTAGAAAGACTGTTGGTTAAACAGAACCTCCTCTCCAAGCTTTCCCTCTTTCAGCAATGACTATGGCAAGAAGAAGTTTTCTCCATCTTCCTTCAAGCAAACTTCTCACTCTAACTCTAAGGGAAAGAAGGACTATAAAGTCAAATACAAAGCTCTGAAAGCTGAGTTGATAAAGATCAATCAAAAGGCTGATGAAGCAGCCAAGAAAAAGGAAAGCAAGAAGACATAGAAAGGTCTTATTGCTACATCCTTTGACTGGGATGATGAGCCTCTTACCTCTGAAGACGAATCTACCACCACTGTTAGAGCCTTCATGGCTGTTGCTGAAGATGAACCAGCTTTTGGTAAGAGTGAAGCAAGATCTAGACAATGGGTCTATATCACCATGAAAAGGTACAGAGATTGCTTACTATGCCTGAAGTTTAGGACAGAGACCATGTCCTTGACTACACTCTGGTTGACCTCCACTTTACTGAAGAACAAAGAAAAAATTTGATAAACAAATTTCATAATGCTAAACATGATTTAAGCCTTTGACAATCTGAAATAACAAATCTAAAACATTTTGTTAATCTTGAAAATCAACTTCAAAATGAAGTAAGTAGATTCTCTTCTGAAAATGAGTCTCTGACTGATGATAATACTGAACTCAAAAGGACTATTGAAAAGTGGAACAAATGTCAATACATAGTTGAAGAGAATGTTTTTGAAAGCATTCTGGGGAATGTGGTTCAGGAAATTGGTGGAAAAGGAAGGTATAAAAATCATATACTAGTAGCCAAAGTAAATTTTATCCATTCAGATGATCTGTCTCCAAAAATCACCTCTATGGTCGAGAATGTCTCTAAAAAGAGTCAGAGGATCCCAGCCCCCTTCTAGCTTCACCTAAACTTGTTGGGGCTGATTCTTCTGACTCTATACTTGGTCCCATACCAGATACCAAAGCCTCTAGTACACCCAACCATGTCAAATCTACAACCAGAGTTGCTGAAAAAACCCATAAAAAGGTTTTTGTGGCTAAGGAACCCAAAGAGACCAAACCAAATCTTTCCTCTAAAGAGCTTTCACTCACCAAGAAACTTCTTCTTACCTTAATGGAAGAAGTTAAAGGTTTTAAAGAACAAATCAAACCTTTTGTCTGATCGTCCATCTGTTAG
The DNA here is from genome assembly GCA_025667525.1 of Glebionis coronaria. Taxonomy (NCBI): domain Eukaryota; kingdom Viridiplantae; phylum Streptophyta; class Magnoliopsida; order Asterales; family Asteraceae; genus Glebionis; species Glebionis coronaria. The sequence goes on from CM046878.1 coordinate 137,355,704, forward strand.
TTCTCATGGTGAAGGGTCCAACAGCTCAAAGGGGAGAACTATGTTCAGACCTTGCAAACATTGTGGGTTTAAAAATCACTCGTCTGAAAATTGTTTAAAGAAGCCCAAATGTATCACATGTGATTCCACTGAACATATCTCTAGAGAACATGGATCATAGTTGTCCATAAGGCCAGACCTAAAATTAGATCTAAAACTCCTCATAAGTCCTCTACGAGACCAGAACCCAGACCCAAAGACTCTCCCTAGAGATTCAGACCTTCTCCTCCTTGCAAGTACTATGGATTCCATGATAATCACTCTGATGAGTGTGAACACTATCCCGGATGTGACATCTATGGGAGTATGCGTCATGAAACCAGAGATTGCAACCAAAGAGGGGGAGAAAGGAACCAAAGACGACCCAATGTCGCTAGTCAGCAACATCATGGACCCACTGGAAAGTGGGTTCATCATCGAAACTAACTTGGTTTCATTATATCTTGCAGGAACACTTGAGTAAGTCTGTTTGGTATCTGAATAGTGGGTGTTCCAGACACATAACAAGGGTTAAACAATATCTGCATAGATATAAACGGGAGTCTGGTCCCAAGGTAGTCTTTGGAGATGACTCCTCAGGGGCTACTGAAGGATATGGTTTAGTGGATTGTAATGGAATCACCTTCAAAAAGGTCGCTTATGTAAATGGACTAAAGCACAACTTAATCAACATCATTTAACTCTATGATGTTGGTTTCAAAGTTCTGTTCACCAAGACCCAAGGAACAATCTTTAGTCAAGATGATGATGTTGTTCTTGTTGCACCAAGAAGAAGGGATGTGTATGTTATTGACATGACATCATGTCTAGAAGGAAGCAACACCTGTCTCTTTGCCAAAGCCTCTGATAGTGAAAACTGGCTCTGACATAAGAGACTCTCTCACCTCAACTTCAAAAACATCAACAAACTGGCCAAGAATGATTTAGTTGCTGGACTTCCCTCTCTGACCTTCTCCAAAGATAGGCCATGTTCAGCATGTGAAAAAGGGAAGCATCACCGAGCCTCTTTCAAAACCAAACAATCATTCTCGATCAATAAGTGCCTCCATATTCTTCGTATGGACTTATTTGGACCAGTAAAACCTCAATCACTAAATCACAACAAATACACATTAGTCATTGTTGATGAATTCTCTCGGTTCACGTGGGTATTCTTTCTCCAAAGAAAAAGTAAACCAGCTGATCAGATCATGTCCTTCATAAAAGAAATAGAGAACTTCAATGATTGTATGATTAAGGCTATAAGAGGTGATAATGGCACATAATTCAAGAATCATGCCATGGAAGCCTTTTGTGATGAGAAGGGAATTTCACAGAACTTTTCAAACCCGGGCACCGTAGAACAAAATGGTGTCACTAAAAGAAGGAACAGAACCCTCATAGAGGCTGCCAAAACAATGCTCAGCGAATCAAGACTTCTAAAGAAATTTTAGGGTGAAGCTGTGTACACAACATGTTACACACAAAACAGATCCATCATTGTGAAGAGACATGGCAAAACCACTTATGAAGTTTATATGAAGAGAGCCCCTGATGTAAGCTACTTCCATGTCTTTGGCTGCCCTGTTTTCATTCACAACTACAAGGATCATCATGGCTTCTTTCTTGGATACTCTCCTACATCCAGAGCATTTAGAGTGTTCAATATCCGTAGGCAAGAGCTAGAAGAATCCATCCATGTCACCTTCAATGAAGCCGATTCTGTCATCACACACACCAACTCAGATACTTGTGACATTGACTTCAACGAAGTCAAATCATACCCAGAGGATGACTTACAATCCCCAAGGAATCATCTCAAAAATGTCTCAAGGACTTCCTTATGTTCATGCATTTGATCCCCATTCCATCTTTGATCTTTCCCCAGAGATTGTTGTAGCTAAATTACATACTCCACCTCTGGCTGTGGAAAATGTTGATCCTGATTCTCTCAATTCTCAAATGGATGAAGAGATCATGAATGAAGAAATCATATGTGACAAATTCCTTCATGCAATGAACCCACTGTGACTCTAGAACCCGCAGAGACTCCTGCTCCTCAATCAAAATGAAGTAGAAACTAAGATATTCTTTTTGTGAATATCCTTGGTGAATGATGAGCTCATCTTCCAAAACTTGCTTTAAATGTACAAATATATCATAAAATACTAGAAAATATGCTTGTATACGTTTGTTGTGTATTTGTTGATCCTAGACTTAGATCGATTAGCTTTGTATTAAACGAGATTGAATCAAGATTAATACTTAGAGTTGTTGTAATGAAAAATCCAAGTGTTATGCGGGATTAACACTTAAAATAAAGAACAAGCAAACAAGTAAACCTAACTTTCACTTTAGATTGATAAAACGAACTTGCTTACAATGAAAGTTGTGAAAACTGAATAATGTATATTGTATATAAACTACAAACCCTACGACCTCCTTTTATAACATAAGGAGTCGTGTACAAAGGATTACTTATCAACTATTCTAGGTAAAGATAAATATAGAAAATACAATATTGAGCATATCTTTACTTCAAATATTAAACATGTTGACTAAGTATTCCTATTAGTGGTTGGACTTCTTCTTGTCAGCGCTTGGATATTTCTTGTCAGTGCTTGATCTGTCAGCGCTTCATTTCCTCTTGTCAGCGTCCAATTTCCTCTTGTCAGCGTCTGAGTGACTTAGCTCATTTTATTCCCAACAATCCTCCCCTAAGCTTGATATCTATTCTAGCAATCAAGTTTCTGAATAAAAACTAAGTACAAGGAGGATTCTTACAAATACAAACTACTTGTTAATTAGAAAATAAACAAATCTAATTAACTCCTTGCTAACATCACTAGTATAATTAACTTCTAGCTGTGTAGACACCATCTTCTTCAAAACATCCTTAGACATAGGATATTGAGCATCAACCAGAAGATACTCTGAAAACTTTGTAGTGCTTAGATGGTAAACACCAGCAGCTGAATGTAGATGCCACTTTAACTCACTGATATCATCCAGATCCAACCATATTGGATTTGCTTCATCTGGTGCAATCATCCTCTTGAATGTTGTCCATATCTTTATTCCATTTGTCGAAGTAGGTTCTTCAGCCTCATACTTGGTCTTCATCAGATTCCACAGATCTATCAAGTCTTCTCTATCCATGCTTGCAAACAATGAGATCAAGGAAGAAAAAGTATGTACCTTTTTACCATATATGGTGATCATCCAGAACCCACTCGCATCTTCTTCATAATTAACTATTGGGTTTCTAAAATCCAAGGGCAATACCTCTGCAACATTTGAATCCTCCAATGGTGAAAGCTTTATACTCTTTCTGATCACTGCCTCACTAGGATTCAATTTATCAAGGACTGGTAATTCAATGGGATTTCCCTTCTTCACTCGCCTTGGTACAATAGAAGCCCTATTGATCTGTATATTCTCCTCAATTTCTTCTCTCCTTTCATCTGAGAGAAGCCTCATTGTGTTTTTCTCACAAACTCTTTCCCAAATTGGATAAGCATGAAACTCCAATTCTTCAAAGGATAGCTTCCTTAATCTCTCATAGGTCCATCCACCTTGATGACACCTAAGCAGTATAAAGTAGAGCTCTCTCCTATCCCTTTTAACTCAAAAGCACCTTACTAGCCTTGTGCTTCAAAATCACCTTCCAATCTTTTTGAACTCTCAGCAAGATCTCCAAACCCCAAATTTGTCCAGTGATAGACATATCTGGATTCTTCTCAATTAACATTCACCTTGGGAATTTTGAACCTTGTCACATTGTAAGTAAGAATAAGGTCCTCCACATATATCACAACTTATGGTAATAACATTCACATCATTGGAAGGAGAGTTGTTCAAAGAAATTTTCATAAGGGCTTAGACTATCTCTTGATTGTCTTTTGAGTCTTTTCCATTACTTGAAGTATCGCATTTTGGCTTTTGAGGATTTGATTATCAATGGATGTGTGAGAACTATCTTGCACAACATGGACCCTCTCATCTCTTTGATTGTTTGTTTTCACCATGGATTTAGTCTCAATAATGTACCATGCCTCTTGTGTGGATTTGGAAAGAATGTTTCCACCCGCAGATGAAATGAGGGAATCTTGATGATGGGGTCTTAATCCATTGTAAAAGGTGTTGAATTGATGAACTTGGTTAAATTCATGATTGGGGCATTTTCTCAATAACTCCTTGAAATCCTCCCACGCCTCACTAAAGGTTTGATCATTCCTTTGTTGAAAACCAATAATTAAGTTTCTCAAAGCCGTGGTTCTTGATGGTGGAAAGAAATTGTTCAATTTTTTTTGGTAAAGTCCTCCCAAGTGGTGATGATCTTAGGAGGTTGTCTATCTAGCCAATACCTAGCATTACCCTCTAAGGAGAATGGGACTAAGATCAACTTGATTGCATCATGAGAGACCCCATTATACTTAAGTGTATTGCATATGGACAAAAAATTCTTGATATGATCGTAGGATAGGTCTCCCTAAAAATGGTGAAGAATAAACCAAGGTAATCATATGTGTCTTAAGCTAAAAGGTGTTTGCGGGTATCTCGGGTATAACAATGGCATCGACATTTCCCTCCACATTTCATTGGAGGATCTCCATCAATGGTCTATTGTCAACGGCAGCCATAGCTTCTTGTGTGTTGTTCAAAACACGAATTCAGGATCGGCTTGATGGATGGTGTTGTTTTTGTTCTTTCTCTTGTTCTTCCTTTTGGGAGGAAGGGGTTGTACACCAAAAGGTATTTGTGCACGCCCTCGGGTGAGCATGCAACTCAAATCAAGGAGTGAGAGAGGAGCTCTCGTTCGACTTTGGAAAAGAAGGGATTATCCTTTCTAAGGTTCAATAAGTAATATCCACAAGAAAATATAGTATACGTAAGTAATACTTTGGGTGGCAAAACCCCCCAACAAGCTTTCCTTCTTAGAATACTCACTAGTGAAAGGGGGGTTAGGTGGCGTGAAGCACTTAAGTACCTATTAACCCTTAGACGGCATTTTATAGCACGTCGCCTATCTATTCACCTTAGTAGTTTGTATTCTTCGAATTCTTGCCTATTGGAAGTATTTATCTATTTTTGCCTTTAATTTAATTTGATCGATACACGAACTTAACACCGGAACGCCCCTAAGAACGGTGTATTGCAAAACCATTACTTATGGAAGTATGTGTATTGGTTGTTCGTATACGTATATGTATCTACATATAATATATATCAAAAATATTTCTGTATTTATTGGAGTTTTTAAGAAAATACTATATCTACGTAAAACGATGAAAACCGATATATACAATATATTTTTGGGTGTAATCTTTTAGGAAAAAGATTACTTTTGTATTTTTTAATTTTTTGGGTCAATTCTTAGGAAAGAATTGATTTTGTGGTTTTTTTATTTTAAAAATTTGTATCTTTTTGATTTTTTTTATCTTTTGGATTTATGATACGTAAAAGGAACGCTCACGAGGTGAATGGATCCCAAAATCTAATCGAAACCGTCAATCAATAGTCTCTCGTAATGTCATGAACCGGCAGAGGGGCCATTTAATATATGATCTTATTCAAGTTCGTTTTTCCAAGCTCACGACAAATTGAAAGTCCAACCAATCTCAAGTTATTAATTGTTTTTAGTGTTAACAAAGATATTTGGTTTCTATGTCTATTTCAAAGAAGCACGTAAAAAGATGTAAAATAGTATAACTATGTATCCGTAAAACAAGTTGCAATTACCACACTAATAGCACAAAGTACAAGTATCAAATGCACAAGTGTAAAAATTCTTAAAATGTAAAGGAAATGAAAGTACAAGGACTAAATGTGTAAATTCAGAAAGATAAGGTACTAGAAATGAAAATAGTAACAAACTATAACAACTTTACAACAAATTTCAAAAACTACCAAACCAAATTGTAACAAACTGAAAATCAAAGGACTTATAAGTGCAAACCCTAAAAATTTGTAATTAAAAAGCTGTTTAACAAAATTATGAAAATCTGAGGACTAGATTGCAATTAAAACAAACTATAAACCAAAAACGGGTACCAAAGTAACAATAAGCTCGTTTGAGCTTATTTCCAAACCAAATTGACTCTAACTTTTTTAAAAGACTTCAAATTGAAAATGAGCTAGGCTATTAAAAGAAAATGAGCTGGATTAAGCTAAAACGCAAAGTAGCTTATTGGAATAAGCCAAGTTTAAGCTAAAATCTTTTCCAAACAGTCACACTTGGATTTTTCTACTGGAAATGATTAAGCTAGTAACAAGAAGCTTGGAATATCAAAAACATTTGAAAATGATCAAGGAAATAAGCTGGAAACTGTAATAAGCAAAATCAGCTTATCGTTGACCAAGCGTTGACCAAATTTTTCCAAAAAGCTTATTTTCTCAAAAACACTCAAGACATGTTTGCAAACAGATTTGTGAAAGAAAATTACAAGTTTTATGAAGTAGATTTGTTGGAATGAAATAAGCAGCCTACTTTTATCAAAGAAACTTCAATTTGCTTTACAACTTATTAATAAGCTTCTATCTAACTCAAATCAGCAAATTGTATAATCTCACTTGGCAAATTTTAAAGCTCATATATTGGACTATAAGTGAGAACAAAATTCAGCCAAATTCATCCACAAACAAAGAAATGGGAAAGGATAAAAGTTAGCTAGTTTGGACTGATGAACTCTGACCCAAAGATTTTATAGGCCAATTGCCTGTTTGACTAAAGTTTTAACTATAAGACTTGGTAAAATGACTTGTTATGACTAACTGAGTAATTGTGAGTGATTACAACAAGTTTCTAAAACTCAATCTCTAAATCAACCTTGAACCAAACACTAGTTTAAAAGCTAATATGAAAACTTTGTGAAGACTCTTTGAGCAAATGCTTATGACAGCAAAAGACACTTACCAAATCTTGTTAAGAGACTGAAATGAACCAATAACACACCAAAATCCAACAAGTTAACACTCTAAAACTCAAAGTAGCTAACTGATGAATTGTAACTGATGAAAACCAAATTTTATCAAGCAAAAACTAAATCAAAAGCTATCAGACTACTAGTTAACTATCAGAATATATCAACAACACCACAAGAGCAACAAATCAGGCACAATATAGCAGATAAGATCTATTTCTAGGAATTGAGCATGGAACATTCAGTTTAGAGGAATTTAAACAAGAATTTTGTTCCTTTTATCTTGAAGCCACCTCCGATGGAGTAGTAAAGCGCTGAGCTTACTATTATAAACACAAATAACAGCTATTTACCACCATTAACCATCAGATCAACATCATCATCTACAAATCAACACCCTTGCTACATCTGCTAATTTGGCTATGAAATGAACTAGAAAACTTCTGAACCAGCTACAAGCTTCCAAAATGTATCAATCAAGTTCCATTTATCAAGTATGATCAAAAGAAACACAATAGTAACAGGATAGTAGGATTATGCAGTAAGAATGGGATATGAAGTGAACTGAATTTTTATTGATGAACGAAAATTGTGCAGAGTTGGTTACAAAATCTAACTTACTCTCAAGTGGTTGTCAATCACTTGAGCGTAGTAACTAACTACTTTGCTAACTGGAAAATAGAGAGAATTAAGAAGTGTGTGAAAATTACACACACTAAGTATAATAAAACAATGAAGGAATACTGGGGGTATTAATAAAAGAGTTTTAGAGTTTGATTGGATGAAGTGAAGTGTTCCAACCAATGGCAATCTTCCACGTGGCCTGAATCTGCTAATTGGATTTATCCGTTGAAGAACTGATTTGGGGCTTTTTGATTCAGTTGATTTCAGGTTAATTAGATACTTGGAGTGTATTCGTCTCATGATTTTGAGCAGGTTTGATGTTAAGATCTTTCTTTGAAATCACCTCCTTCTCCTTCTTCGATTTGGGCGTGTATGAGTTTGAATATGACACGTGGAATGTTGTTATTGGATGAGAGAGAGAGTGTTGCGGATCGTTATCCTCTAAATGATTTTCTATTGCCTGATAAAGGGATAGTGGAGTTACTGTTTGGATATTGTTATTAAATGAAAATCGGTTGAGTGGGTGAGGTGGCTAGTGAGGTGGCAGTCCGTGTAAAGCAAATAGACTCTTCTTATTGGCTGTCAAGTATAGAACATGGATCAATCCCAAACTTGATAGCAAATTGTCATTTTAAGTCCCTTGACTTAGCAAATTGTTAACTTGAGCTCCAAACTTCATTTCTTTGTCATTTTTGGTCCTTCTAGCTTCAAACTTGCACAATATTGATCCTTTGATTTGTTCGACTTGAGAGTTGACCAAGTTTGACTTTGTTCTTGACTTTTTCATAATTACACTTTTAGTCCTCCATTTTTGAAAGATGTCAAGAAAGGTCCTTTGTCTTTGCAAGGCTTGTCCCTTTTCATCCTCCTTTTGTCTTTTCTTCATAAATAAGGCTTGAATTCACTTGTTTGCTCCAAAATTGTATCTTTGTACCAACACAAGCACAAACAACAAAACATACCCATAATACTACTTTTATGAATCAAAATTAGGTATTTTGCTTTGTGCTTTAGGATGATTTGTGATATAATTGATATGAGATTTTACTCATATCACTCGGGCTCATTGGATTTCTTAGATAATTTTCCCATGTTAAACACAACTTTTTGATCTTCCACCCTCATAATAAGTTCCCCCTCCACCACATCAATAAGAGTACGGCCGGTTCTCAAGAAAGGCCTTCCTACAATGAGGGGAACTCGAGGATCTACATCATAGTACACTACCATACAGTCCGCAGGGAATGTAAACTTATCAACCCCTACAAAGACATCTTCTGCAATTCCCACCGGATAATCAATTGAACGGTTTGCCAATTCAAGTGTCATTTTAGTAGGTGTAAGAGCGGGAAGACAGAGTCGTTTCCAAACCGACAAAGGCATAAAATTAATACTCGCACCAAGGTCCGCAAGTGCCATGCAATTTTCCACTCCCCAGAAATTACAAGGGATCAAAAACCGTCCTGGATCTCCAAGTTTTGTAGGAAACTTCTTTAACAACACCGCAGAATAATTTTCGTTCAATGAAGCATTAGGAACATCAACCAATTTCTCTTTGTTCAAAAGAAGGTCCTTAAACATCTTGGAAAACTTAGGCATATGATCTAAAGCCTCCACAAAATATATATTGATATTCAATTGCTTAAACATCCTCAAGAAGTTAGACACTTGTATATCATCTTTGTTCTTAACTTTCTCCTTTCTCAATCTAGAAGGATATGGGAGATTTGGTTTTGGTGAAGGTTTAGTGGTAGTTGTTGAAGGACTCTCTTGTGATGTTTCTTCAATGATAGGTGTGGAAGGTGAAAGATTAGTAGGTGTAGGATTTGAAGGTGTAGGCTTTGAAATTGTAGAACTAGAAGTTGTACTCTTTGAAGGTGTAGTCTTATCACAAGGAGGAACCGTAGTAGGAGTTATCAAATAAGGTGTAAGAGGAATTGAAGGATCAATGGTTGTTTTCCCACTCCTTGTGGTCTTTGGTTTAAGAGTAGCATAAATCTCTTGTTGGTTTCTTCTTGCATAGATCTTAATTGATCTTGTTTCACTCTCATGGATCGTTCTTTCATTTTCTTGATATCTCCTTTCATTGTGTTGGTTCATCTTATGAAGAATCTCAATAGCATTAAACTCATTTGGCCCATTTCCTTGAAATCCTTGTTGTTGGAAAGGTGGAGGTTGGTTGTAGAACCCTTGGTTATTGCCATTAAAGTTGTTTCCTTGATTTTGATAGTTATTTGGTGCTCTATAGTTGTTGTGTCCTTGGTAATTTCCCCTTGGCCCTTGATTTCTTTGAAGCAATTGTGGAGGGTATGTTTGGTTTTGGGTGGGTTCATGGGGTGGGAAACCGGGTGGAGAAACGTAATTGTTTGACTTGTAAGAGAGATGGTTAGGGTTGATATTAGGTTTAAAGTGCTCTCTTTGTTCATCTTGATAAGCATAACATTCACCTTGAAAGTTTTGAACTTTATCACATTGCAAATATGAGTGAGGTCCTCCGTATGTCTCACAACTTTGGGTAATGGCATTAACATCATTGGGAGAAGAATTGTTCAAGGATACTTTCATAAGGGCTTGAATCATCTATTTTTTATTTCAATTACTTGAAGTATTTCATTGTGACTCTTAAAGAGTTGATTATCAATAGATGTATGAGCACTCTCTTGAACAACATGGACTACCTCATCTCTTTGGTTATTTGTTTGAACCATGGATTTTGTCTCAATGATATCCCATGCATCTTGTGTAGATTTTGAAAGAATGTTCCCACTCGCGGCCGAGTTAAGGGAATCTTGATGGTGAGATATCAAAGCATTGTAAAAGGTGTTGATTTGGTGAACTTGGTTAAAACCATGGTTTAGGCACTTTCTCAACAACTCATTAAACTCTTCCCAAGCCTCACTAAAGTTTTGGTCTTTATTTTGCTTAAATCCTATGATTTGGTTTCTAAAGGCGGTGGTTCGTGAAGGAGGATAGACCTTATTCACAAATTTCTTCTTCAAATCATCCCAAGTGAAAATGCTCCTAGATGGTTGCCTATCTAGCCAATTTCTAGCATTACCCTCTAAGGAGAAAGGAAATAAGATCATCTTAATAGCATCATGAGGGACCCAATTATACTTAAGTGTATTGCAAAGTGACATAAATCTCTTGATATGGTCGTAGGGGTCATCCATGGGTCTCCCTAGGAATGGGATAGAAGAAATCATAGTAATCATGCATGTCTTAAGCTCAAGAGTGTTCGCGGGTATCTCGGGTATAACAACAGCATCCGCATTTCCCTCCACATTTGATTGAAAGATCTCCATTAATGGTCTATTATCAACGGTGGCCATGACTTCATTTACGGGGTCGAAAGCGCGATGCTCGGGATCGGCTTGATGGACGGTATTTTTCTTGTTCTTTTTCTTCCTTTTGGGAGGAAGGGGTTGGACACCAAAAGGTATATGTGCACGCGCTCGAGTGCGCATGCAACTCAACTCGAGGAGTGAGAGAGGATCTCTTGATCGACTTTTGAAAAGAAGGGATTATCCTTTCCGAGGTTCAATAAGTAATATCCACAAGAAAGAATATATGTAGGTAATACTTGGGTGGTACACCACTGACCACTATCACTCTTGAAAGACCCACAAGGAAGTGGAGAAACGAGGCGGCGCGTAGCACTTAAGAGCCTGCTTCTTTAGAATGTGTAATACACTCGCCTTATACCCCCAACACAGTGGCCTCTTTCTCAAGATCAAGTAGATTATGGTATTTATCTATTGTGCCTTAATTAACTTTGATCGATACACGTACTTAGTACCGGAACGCCCCCAAGCACGGTGTATTGTAAAAGCAATACTTATGGAAGTAGATGTATTGGTTGTTCATATCTACGTATATGTATTTACATATAATAATATATCAAAAATATTTTTGTATTTATTGAGTTTTTAAGAAAATATACTCCCTCCATCCCTAAATAAATGTCCACTATTGACTTTTGAAGTCAACCGTTTTCAACTTTGACCTTAAATTATCGTGTATGTGTTATATAATACTTGATACAAATCATACGAATGAATTGTGTTTTAAATATATTTTCATTAGTATAACTTTCACTAAGTATTAGATTACACAAACAAAATAATTTACGGTCAAAGTTTACAAAAAATGACTGCAAAAGTTAAATGTGGACATTTAATTAGGGACAGAGGGAGTAGTATGTTCGTAAAAACGAGTGAATCCAATATATACAATATATTTTTGGTGTAATATTTTAGGAAAAAGGTTACTTTTTAATTTTTTATTTTTTTGGTACAATTCTTAGGAAAGAATTGAATTTTGTGGTTTTTTAACTTTTTTATATTTTTTTTTCTTTTTTATTTATGATACGTAAAAGAAACGTTCACAAGGTGAACGTATCCCAAAATCCATTCGTAACCGTCAATCGTAACGTCCCAACTCAAAACGAATTGATTGTCCGAAAGATATCAAGTTCTCAAATTGTTTTTGGTTTTAGATTTGATACAAGGAATTACCTAGTATAAAAATAAGTTCGTTGTTCACGGTCTAATCGAATTGATTACTAGTTAAGAGTGCAACTCAGCCGTTCTTGGTGGAAAATAAAATGGTTTGATTATCTATTCTACTTGAAGTGTAAGTGCGAAACGTAATTTAAAAAAGGCTAAAAGCAAATCTAGAAAAACTGTCACCTTTTCTCTCTAAAATGTAATGAATTTAAAACTTAAAAGTTTTTTAAAAATAAACTAAGACAAAACTCATTTAAAATAATACTAAGTAAAAATGCGAGAAAAGTTAAATTTGAAAACTAAGATAAATAAAACAAAAACCAAAGTTAGATCGCAATGCGATCGTACCTCAGATCGCAACACACGATCGTAACAAGCAATCGCAGGATGGATCGTGGTGTCGATCGCAGTGGTGGATCGCAATGGTGGATCATACTCAATAAATGAGGGATCGCACTATAGGATCGTGGCCTGCTATCGTAACCACAAGGATCGCAGTCAATGCGTTCGTACTCAAGAGATCGTGACACGATCGCACCCACATATCGCAACAAGTGGATCGTGGTGTTGATCGTAGTCAAAGAAAGAAGTATGGATCGCAGTCAATGCGATCGTATCCAGGAGATCGTGACAAGTGAAACCCTCATAAGATCGCGATGGGACACGAAAAGTAACTAAGCTGAAATGAATAAGCACTTGATCCAATAAGCATTTACCAACTCTTAACCTAGAATAATTAAACACAAATTTGAACTTTTGAAACACTAAATACGTAAACTTTTATAAAATGAACTTTAATAAGATAAAACTTTTATGAAAGCTTAAAAGTAAATAAGCTAAACACAAAATAAGCCAATAAGCATGATAAAATCAAAGCTTAATCCGTATAAAACTTAGATATGAATAAAAAGATAAACTTTTTATTCACATAAACATCAAGATGAAACAAAATCAAAGATTATCACTAATGAAAGATAAACAAAATAAGAAAGGTAGAAAGAGATTAAAGATGAAAAGATTAAACTTGAACTTGTAGATTAAAGATTTCAAAATACAAGATTAAATCAAAGCTTAAACATGAAAGGAAAGATGAAGTTCTAGTGAGAGAAAGTAAAACACTTTCTCTCTCTAAAAATAAAACTAAAGAAAGAAAAAATAAACTAGCTAACCCCCTCCTAATGACACAATAGGAGGGTATTTATAGGAGGAGCACATATGATGATGCTTTCTTCTCTCTTTCTTTTTGTCCCGACTCGATTTAATTTATTTGTCTTTCTCGACGTCGTCTCGGGATTTGTCGATATAAATTGAACTTGTCTTATAATTTCTGCAATAATTATACTTGAGTTCTTCGACTTCATTAAACTTCCGTCTTTAGACTTTTTCTTCTATAAATCTTCAGAATAGGCCTTGGACTTCCGTTCTTTTTGCACTCTTGATCTTTTAACTTCGTCTTTTCTCGTTTTCATCGATAAAAGCTTGTGAAAGCCCGTGTTTTCCTCCTTTTTCATCTTTTGGTCCTAAAACACAATAAAAACACAAACCACGCATAATTCCGACATTTACGACATAAAATACACGTTTTGGCTTGGTTATTGGTTATAGTTAAGTGGTAAAAGGATGAGTGTTTTCACACCTATCAAATCCCCTACACTTGACCATTGCAATGTCCTCATGCAATGCATTAATTATAAAGCAAGTTTTACATTTTCCATCACAATCAATCCACATTGGCCTCTATTAAAGAGACAAAATATTTAAAGGAAAAAAGAAGTAAAAAGATCAAAAGCTTACCATAGAGTTTTGGAATGTCATGAATGATTATCATCCTCAAGTTTCACGTTCCCCATACCAAGCTTAAAAACGAGATCATTGTTATTATAAGTTAGCAAACTAACGCAAACTCATGTGGGCCAATTATTCACTTAGACTCCCTTATTCCTAGGTGTATCTCTTATATTTTATTGTTGTCTTGAATGATCACGAGGATGTATTTTTGACTTATTTTGATAGTTATTTAGGATGAAAATAAAGTAGGGTGATTTAATCAATAGTTAGCTAAAGGACAAAATCTTTTAAAACTGCTTCTCGGGACCTCATAAAGTTCATATCTTGTCATAACTCGCTTCACGATTTGAAACCTTTCTCGGACCGATATTTGGCAGCGACTTTATACTTCAAATCTTGAGAGACGTTCATGAAATAATGGTCTTCTATTCATAATAGTAATTTCTTCACTTGAAGTTTTGAGAGATTCTTTATATTTGGACCACGACTTCTTCATTTTTCTCCAATCTTATTTGGGATTTTGATATACAACGATCCGCCTCCTTTTAGGACTTGGATATATTTATCCTCATACTTTGTTAGGTCCTTTTTGGATAGACTTCTCCATGATCTTTAGGGGAGTATTTGCTTTTCGTTGTGTGTCTCGATCCTTCATATTGATTTTTGATAAATGATTCTTCACATCACTTGGGATCTTTAGCAACAAAATGTAGCCTTCATGCCTTGTTAGGGCCTTTTCGATCTCGCCAATCTTCGCATCCCGCTTCAATAAGTTATGCCTTGGATGTGAACTCTAATTAATACCTAGCAACTTTTAAACGATCTTGGGCTAGAAGCTAAGTAACTTTTCAGATCGTACAACCTTACTTATTGCAATTAAATTTATTAGCAAGCGATGGGAGAAAAAGCTCATAATTATCTCTCATAAATTCAAGAAAGAATACTGAACTTATAATTGACTCTATTATCTCTCGTTCTCCACAATTTAAAATCTCAAGGAATGAGACTCGTGGAAGCTTAGCCAATTAAATCAAAGTTTTGGGTTTTCAAGTCATCTATAGGATCTTGCAACTTCTTAGACTTTTTCAAGTTTTAGAATTCGCATTTAAAGTTCCCTTGATAAACGACTTTCTAGGATCAATTATAAGAACTTGCGAAAAGTTCTTGTTCTTAACTCGTAAGAGTTAAGACTTTCGCGTTTTAAAGCTCCGTATATAAAAGCCTAGCAAAACTTGACTTAAACACGTTAAGGATACTAACTAGAGTAAACTTGGATAAGTAAACTCAGGTTGAGTCAAAAGATTCACAACGTTGAAAAATTAAAACCACATTATTAAAATTTATTCTAGCAAAGAAAGTAAATAACTATACAAAAATAAAAACAACTAGGCCAAAATAGATCAAAAATTTTGAAAAATGTCGAAAAATCAATTTTCCGGTTAATATGAGGACAAATACAAGGAAAAGCCCACTTAACTTCGATAGAAGTCCCCCCTACACTTAATATAAACATTGTCCTCAATGTTTAAGCATGTGGAAGTAACCTCCCCTACACTTAGGACATTGTGCACTTTGTTTAAATCTTGCTAAGGAAAGGACAACTAAAGTGATTCCTATTTTAATATTGAAGAATATAACATAGATAATCAAAGGAATTTAAGATAGAACTGGGAAGACGGGAACATGGAATCACGGGTCGTCAAAAGTCATCAAGAATGGATCTTTAAAAGCTCGAATCCCTGCACATGATAAGAAAGAAAACAACAAACATATACTAGGGTGGCTTTTCCTTGTATTTGTCCTCATTTTAACCGGAAAATTGATTTTTCGACATTTTTCTAAATTTTTGATCTATTTTGGCCTATTTGTATTTACTTTTGTTATAGTTATTTTCTTTCTTTGTTAAAATAAATTTTTAATAAAGTGGTTTTAGTTTTCAAAAGTTGTGAATCTTTTGACTCAACCCGAGTTTACTTATCTAAGTTTACTCTAGCTAGTATCCTTAACGTGTTTAAGTCAAGTTTTGCTAGGCTTTTATATAGGGAGCTTTAAAACGCGAAAGTCTTAACTCTTACGGGTTAAGAACAAGAACTTTTTGCAAGTTCCTATAATTGATCCTAGAAAGTCGTTTACTCAAGGGAACTTTAAAATGCGAATTCTAAAACTTGAAAAAGTCTAAGAATTTGCAAGATCCTATAGATGACTTGAAAACCTAAAACTTTGATTTAATAGGCTAAGTATCCACGAGTCTCATTCCTTGAGATTTTAAATTGTGGAGAACGAGAGATCATAGAGTCGATTATAAGTTTGGTATTCTTTCATGAATTTATGTGAGTTGATTATAAGCTTTTTCTCCCATCGCTTGTTAATAATATATTTGCAATAAATAAGGTTGTACGACTTGAAAAGTTACTTAGCTTCTAGCCCAAGATCGTTTAAAAGTTGCTCGGTATTAATTAGAGTTCATAGCCAAGGCATAACTTATTGAAGCGGGATGAGAAGATTGGCTAGTCCAAAAAGGCCCTAACAAGGCATGAGGGCTACATTTTGTTGCTAAATATCCCAAGTGATGTGAAGAATCATTTATCAAAAATCAATATGAAGGATCGAGACACACGACGAAAAGAAAATACTCCCCTAAAGATCATGGAGAAGTCTATCCAAAAAGGCCCTAACAAGGTATGAGGATAAATAGATCCAAGTCCTAAAAGGAGGTGGATCGTTGTATATCAAAATCCCAAATAAAGATTGGAGAAAAATGAAGAAGTCGTGGTCCAAGTATGAAGAATCTCTCAAAACTTCAAGTGAAGAAATTCCTATTATGAAGAGAAGACCATTATTTCATGAACGTCTCTCAAGATTTGAAGTATGAAGTCGCTGCCAAGTATCGGTCCGAGAAAGGTCTCAAATCGTGAAGCGAGTTATGCCAAGATATGAACTTTATGAGGTCCCGAGAAGCAGTTTTAAAAGATTTTGTCCTTTTACTAACTATTGATTAAATCGTCCAACTTTATTTTCAGCCTAATAACTATCGAAATAAGTCAACAATGCATCCTCGTGATCATTCAAGACAATCATAAAATATAAGAGATACACCTAGGAATAAGGGAGTCTAAGTGAATAATTGGGCCACATGAATTCGTGTTAGTTTGCTAACTTATAATAACAATGATCTCGTTTTTAAGCTTGGTATGGGGAACGTGAAACTTGAGGGTGATAAACATTCATGGCATTCCAAAACCCTAAGGTAAGTTTTGATCTTTTTACTTGTTTTCTTCCTTTAAATATTTTATCTTTTTAATAAAGGCCAACGTGGATTGATTGTGATAGAAAATGTAAAACTTGCTTTGTAATTAATGCATTGCATGAGGACATTGCAATGGTCAAGTGTAGGGGATTTGATAGGTGTGAAAACACCCATCCTTTGACCACTTAATTATAATAATAACCAAGCCAAAACGTGTATTTTATGTCGTAAATGTCAGAATTATGCGTGGTTTGTGTTTTATTGTGTTTAAGACAAAAAGATGAAAAAGGAGGAAAACACGGGCTTTCATGGACTTTTATCGATGAAAACGAGAAAAGACGAAGTCAAAAGATCAAGAGTGCAAAAAGAACAGAAGTCCAAGGCCTATTCTGAAGATTTATAGAAGAAAAAGTCTAAAGACGGAAGTTTAATGAAGTCGAAGAACTCAAGTCTAACTATTGAAGAAATTATAAGACAAGTTCAATTTATATCGACAAATCTCGAGACGACGTCGAGAAAGACAAAGAAATTAAATCGAGTCGGGACAAAAAGAAAGAGAGAAGAAAGCATCATCATATGTGCTACTCCTATAAATACCCTCCTAATGTGTCATTAGGAGGGTGTTAGCTAGTTTATTTTTTCTTTCTTTAGTTTTATTTTTAGAGAGAGAAAGTGTTTAACTTTCTCTCACTAGAACTTCATCTTTCCTTTCATGTTTAAGCTTTGATTTAATCTTGTATTTTGAAAATTTTAATCTACAAGTTCAAGTTTAATCTTTTCATCTTTAATCTCTTTCTACCTTTCTTATTTTGTTTATCTTTGATTAGTGATAATCTTTGATTTTGTTTCATCTTGATGTTTATGTGAATAAAAAGTTTATCTTTTTATTCATATCTAAGTTTTATACGGATTAAGCATTGAGTTTATCATGCTTATTGGCTTATTTTGTGTTTAGCTTATTTACTTTTAAGCTTTCTTAAAAGTTTTATCTTATTAAAGTTCGTTTTATAAAAGTTTCTGTATTTAGTGTTTCAAAAGTTCAAATTTGTGCTTAATTAGTCTGGGTTAAGAGTTGGTAAATGCTTATTGGATCAAGTGATATTCATTTCAGCTTAGTTACTTTTTGTGTCCCATTGCGATCTTATGAGGGTTTCACTTGTCACGATCTCCTGGATACGATCGCATTGACTGCGATCCATACTTCTTTCATTGACTACGATCCACACCACGATCCACTTGTTGCGATCTGTGGGTGCGATCGTGTCACGATCTCTTGAGTACGATCGCATTGACTGCGATCCTTGTGGTTACGATAGCAGGCCACGATCCAATAGTGCGATCCCTCATTTATTGAGTACGATCCACCATTGCGATCCACCACTGCGATCCACACCACGATCCATCCTGCGATCGCTTGTTACGATCGTGGTTTTTGTTTTATTTATCTTAGTTTTCAAATTTAACTTTTCCCGCATTTTTACTTAGTATGATTTTAAACGAGTTTTGTCTTAGTTTATTTTTAAAAAAGTTTTAAGTTTTAAATTCATTACATTTTAGAGAGAAAAAGTGACGGTTTTTCTAGATTTGCTTTTATCCTTTTTTTAATTACGTTTCACACTTACACTTCAAGTAGAATAGATAATCAAACCATTTTATTTTCCACCAAGAACGACTGAGTCGCACTCTTAACTAGTAATCAATTCGAAATGACTAGAATTATGAACTTTCATAACTAAGTAAAATCTAGTTATTAAATGGCGTCGCTGCCGGCTCTTTTCGTTAAGATTAACTTGCTTTACAAGCCGTTAACAATGCTAAAAACAACAATGCTATTAATATAACTTGTGAAACTTGTGGTGGGCCACACTCTTTTGCTAATTGTGATAAAGCTTATGATCAATCTCACGGGGAAGTGTATGCTTACAACAACACCGAGAGAGTTTATTTCAAGCCTAATATCGATGTTAATCACTTGTCTTACAACTCGACAAATTACTTGGCTCCACTCGGTTTTCAACAAAGACCACCACAACCTAACCAAAACAACCAAGGGCCGCCAAGAGCTAATTTTCAAGGTAATGCCAATGTGAGGGGCTCAAATGCAAATCAGGGTAACTATCACATGCAAAACCAAGGTTTTCAACACCAAGGTTTCAATCCTCAAGGTTTTCCACCTTATAACCAATACCCAAACCAAGGTTTTCAACAACAAGGGTTCAATTTACCTTATCCGCCAATGGACTTGGTTTTGCAAAAGTTGAGTGAACATGAGAAAATCATGCAAGCAATACAAGAATCTATGATGTAATGGTTTTACTACTCTTTAGGAAAAGAGAGCAAAAGTGGCAAGTATGAAGTGTTAGTTTAGGAAAACCGAGCACTAATGACCCAAAGTGGGGATCGTTCTCAAGGAGGCTTAATGTGTGTGTAATGAATTGATTAACTTTGTGATTTTATTGTTATGAGAAAAGAAAAATAGAAGAAGGATAAGAAGAGAGTGACGGTTACGATGACGGATTACACTAAGACGAAAAGGTCGTACACGTAAAACCGTAAAAGCACCAAATTTAAAATTTTATCCTAAAATTCCTAAAAATTGCAAACAAATCCTAAATAATGTAAAAAGAGTTTAGAAAAAAAAATCAAAAATCACCCAAACCTTTTAATTAATTAAATAATGATTTTTTAATGCTAAGTACAGCCCTAAAAATCAATTTAATTACTAAAAAGCCCAAAATGAGTTTTATCACTTTGTAAACCTCTAAAACAACCTAACTTAATTTAAAACTATTTTTGAAAATTTTAAAATTAATAAAAACTATTTTAAAACAATTAATAACTATTAAAACTATAAAAACTTAAAATAAATATAAAAATAAATCTAAGGACAATGAAAATATTCTAAAAGTTGCAAAACTCCTAACTTTAGATATTTGAACTAGGAAAAATGAAAAAAAAGTAGAAAAAACTAACTTTCAATTTTTAATAATAAAATAATAATAAAATATTCAAAAAAATTCAAAGTTTATAAAAAATTCTAAAAAATTACCAAAAATCTAGAAAAATGTAACTAAGACAGAAATGCAATCAAAAGTTTCCAAAACCTTTTTAATAATTTTTTATTAATTTCTAAATTTGGTTAAAAACCCTAAAATCATATAAAATCAAAATTAAGTTAATCTAAAAACTTTAATTGCTGTAAACCTCAAAAATACTATTAAAAACTTAAAACCCATTTTTCCAGATTTTTAAAATACTTTTTCTTATTTTTTATTTACTTTCTAAAATTAAAACTTAAAATAATCCTAACAAATAAACTATTCACGTGAAAAATAACATTTTTAATCCAAAAAGTCTTAAACTTGATACAGAACCAAGGAAAAGTGCTAACAAGTGAAAAGCTAAAACAAATAAGCACAAATCAGCTTATTTATAAGCTGATTACTTGAATAAGCTATAAACACAAACCCCTTAAGTAATTAAATAACCAAGTGATAACCAATCAAAGACCCTAGGGCAACTGGTTATCACGTTGGTGTGTGAGAGGAGTGGCGCAGGTTCGAGTCCTGCCTACGTCCTTTTTGTTAAAAACTTTTTTTTTCTTTTTTTAATTTTATAAAACTCAAACAAGGAACTTATACTTACTCTAAAACACAAACTTTATCAAAATTAAGCTAGAATTAAAGCTACTTGAATAAAAAACGTGCCCAGATAGGATGAACACAATGAGAGAAAATCTTCACAAGTGAAGATATGAACAAGAGGGCTTGTTCTTGATGATTTCTTGGTATTTGATGGACAATGGGGGCACCCCTACACTCAGTTGAGTGTAGGGAGTCAATTAAAGCAAGAAAAACACAAGTAACAACACCAAAGTCACATACACATGGCAATCAATTTTCTGAAAATCAGAAAGTATCACAAAGTCTTCTAGCTGATGTAATTGGCTTTTAAGTGAGCTTCAACAGGCACAAACTTGCATAAATCAAAACCAAATCACATACTAACTAAACACAATCCTAAGTTACCCATAATTCTAACAAATAACAAGGATCAAATAAAAAATTGAGCTTAAATCCAGGCAGTTAAAGGCATACTCAGTTTTACCAAATCTAACAAAAAATAAGACATGCAATCCCTATAAAACTTGACCAAACTAAGAACCAATGAGAACGATAGGCTAATATTGATAAGGCAAGTTTGTTTAGGCAGTTTCCTTCTAGTTTAAAGTCAATTTAAACCAATAAGATCCTTAACCCAAACACCCTTTTAACTTACTGATTTCAAATTTCAACAAACAAAATGTTACAAAACCTAACCAAATTGATTCTAACCTATCTAAGCATGCATAAACACCCTAAATAAGCATAATCAAACATAAAACTTCATCATAAGAACATAATCATGCAAACTCATATAGCACACAAATTTTCAGTAAATATAAGAAAGAAAAATGAGAAAGGAAAGAGAATGAGCACCTCCCTCACTTTACATCCTAGTGAGGTCAGCTATGCTCCCCTGAACTTAAACCAACAACTAGGTAAGCCAGGGGTCCTTGGAAGAAAAATGGGTTGAATGAGGTTGTTGATTGAGTAGAAATACTCCAACCTTTTGATGATATATGGGTACTTCCCTGCACAATCACCACAAAACCAACAGAAGAACTTCAAATATCAAATGCTACAAGCTTAGAGCTTGTAGCTTTTGATATAGTAAGTGTTAAAACCAATGGGTCAAAACAAGCAAAAAGGTTTTCACCTTAGTAGGCTTTTCACCCCAAGCTCTATACCCACTGAATCTTGATATCTACAAGATATCAAGGTTCAATGGTCATATAGGAGCCCAAATAAAACAGCTTATGTGGACTTTGAACCAATTTGCTAACCAAGAAAACGGATTTTCAGAAACTTTTAAAATGCTTTTTAAAAACTCTTTCAACCAAGTATTTCAACAATCAAATTTGGAACTCACCTAACTTTTCTTACACACACCAACTTTTAAAACAATAAAAAGGAATTATATTTGCTCACAAAATACCAACTTTCATTAATTCTTAAAAAGGAATTACAAAATGTAGAAAAGCTAAAACTGGAACAAGAAAATATAAGTGACAGGCCACTTATATTTATACTAACTAAAAGAACAATCTAGAAATGAATAAAATATTACAAAGCTTAAACCCTAATTGCTGAATTTCCTTGAATGCCCTTGGTCTTCAAATTCGAATCTTGGTCAATGGTGGAGTCTTGTGACATGAGAGTGATAGCCAGCTGTTTGATGTGATCTAGGACGTTTATTTGGAGTGGGGGACAAGTAGTATCATCATAGGCGTTCATCTTGTCAATTTGGGGTTTGGGGATGAAAGTGACGCAGCGGGGGAGGTCCCTACTGCTCACATAGGTGTGTTGGCATCATGTTTTTGGTGTGGGATGTGTTTAACATATGGTTAATCAATGATCTGGAAAGGGATGAACAAAACCCCTTTGTTTTGGCTTTGATTGATCCTGGGATGAGCTAGGGTTTGTGGAGTGATTATAGTGAGTTTAATCCTATTTGGGGGTTAATTAATTTGAATTGGGTGTTTTAGTGGGAAAAATATAACTGATTAAATCAGTTATATAAAAGGTGGGTGGAACTCTAACGTGGAGTGAGGGTGGAATAGGATTGGTGGAAAAGTGAGTGGGTGATGAGGTGGCGTGTGGTGATAGCGTGAGGTGAGTTTGTTGTCTGGCCAGGAAAAGCCCCCCAATTCCAAGTGTGTTGTCACTTTGTAATAAAACTTTGTCAATGCCCCATTTCTTCTTATCAACTTTTATCAACTTGCTGAAAATGGCCCAATAACTTTCAAACTTTGAATAAGGACTATTCATGCAATATTTGAATTCTTCAAGGGCTTATAATGTCATGTCTTGAAACTTTAGGACCAAAATTATAATAATTGAGGTTTACAAGGGTCTAAAGTGACAAGTCTTCAAAAGTGAGGGACTAATCTTGCCAATCTTAAAATCTTCAAGGTCTTCTTTGGAAATTCATGATTCGGGTCCGGTTCATTGTGCGGCTTCGTTTCTCGTGTTTGTTTTTGATTGATTCTTGTGATATTTTTGTCATTTCCTCAATATCCGTACCTAAAATACACAAGCAACAAACACGAGCATATATTTGGCATTTTAATGATATTTTATGCATTTTAAGCCCATTTTGTACGATGAGACTATGTATAAAAGCAGTCTCATCACTCCCCCGTACTAAACCATTGTTGTGCCCTCACACAATGCTAGAATAAAGAGTCGTAGCACTTCCAAAATTCATTTTTATTCACTTTATTGAATGATAAACTAGCTACTCTACTACTATTGCTACTACTACTTGTGTTTTAGACATAATGTATGATTTTCATCGCAAAATGGGACGTTTAGGTTCATAGAATAAAGAACACGTGAATGCTTCGTTAGAAATAATTTCATCGTCCTCGATTTTCATCCCAATTCCATGCCAAGCGTGCAACGAGATCATTGTCATTATAAGTTAGTAATGCTAACACTACTCATATGCCCCAATCACGTACTTATCCTCCCATTATTCCTAAGTTGTATCTCTTATATTTTATTTTGTCTTGAATGTTTCACGAGGATACATTCTTTGACTTATGCGATAATAGAGATTTAGGTGTTAAAATAGAGTCCTAACGGTGTAACCAAGACCATCAAATCAATAACCCCTCCTAATAGAAAACGATGTTAAAAAATTAAGTTGACAAGAAGGATCGATAAACACGATTTTATCGGTTTTGAACATGAGACTTATTACCAAGACTTTTATACGCCCCCTAACGGAAGGGCCTTATTATCTTTGGTTTACCTCCATCTTTTATTCAACTTCGCCATGAAGCTTTTATTATGACTTCGGTCTTGCCTTGCCTTTTATTATCCGCCTCATCGGTGGTTTTATTAGCCAAAGACGTATATCCTCACGCTAAGGCGAATTTTGGATCTTTAAAGCTTCGAAGATTAAGGCTTGATTCACTTTCAATTTTTCATGGATTTTTCGGCCTTATGGGGCTTCAAATTGTTTGCTTGATTTAGGTGAGCACTTGAAATCTTATTATTGGGTGAAGCTTTCGATTATTCGGGTGCCAATACTTCAAAACCGTGACGCTGGCGATACCTTAATGTCTTCCCAATTTAATTACACGGAAGCTACTAGAAAAGACTAGAAACCCAACAATCCCAACTAAACCGCTAAGTCAATATTTATTAAGCAAAAAATATTTACATGCGAAGGGAGAATAAGCAAACAACGAGAACACATGAGTTTTTGAAAGAATACGAGTACTCTACGTTTAGCATAGTAACTTATAATTAACCCTATCATTTCTCGTCCTCATTTAAGAGACTTAGCCTAATGTGTAGTTAAGGAACCAAAGCTAAGTGCTCAAGAGGCACGGTCGAGTCAAAAATTACTCTTATTCTCGCCATCGGAAAATCTACATTCGTGTCTTCAAACACTTATAAAACATGAGAAATTTTTTAAAACTTGGCCATTTTTAGCCTTATTTTGCAACAAAACGATAAACAAAAAGATAAACTTTGGAAAGCGTGAAGGTTTGGCAAGGCAAGTATCTATTCACCCCCCATACTAAAGTTAAACATTGTCCTCAATGTTTCGAGTCTAGGGGTGCAAACACCCCCATACTAGAGACGTAGTCGAATGCCTACTCTAGCATGAAAAGGGTGTAACCGTTAAATTTAAAGCCGTTTATGAAGTGTGCTATAAACCTAAGGTTAGAACATCAAAAGGATATATCATGGATATTGAGAAAGTCTTCAAAGCAAACGATCGAGTGCTCCCATAAAACGAACACGAGAGGCTCCAATCGTGAAGATCATGATCTAAAAACCACAATTCATAAACAACCATGGAACAAAGGTTGGAAGGGCACAAATCCCCTCACATTAAACTAATTAGAAAGCAATAATATGTACATGGATAAGCATGGGTTTCCCCCACGAGGCACCTTGTTTTTGATAACCGAGTCAAAAGCTCGACTCAAATCCCCATAAATGTGATCATTTAGGGATTATCTTGGTATGGTTAGTTTTTGGTGGGGCTTACATGATAAACAAGGCCCAAAAACAACCAGTATTAAGGATTAAGTCCTTTGATGGTGCAAAATACCAGGATCGAAGATGGCGTTCTCGTTTTCATTGGAAAAACAAATCAACGCCACTTTATCATGTGTCAACACAAACCCAAAGGGTTTCAAGAAAATAGATGAGAAGAAATAGAAGGGTGGGACAATGGGTAAGTCATAAAAACCATGAGCTACTCGAGGTAGACTCGCACCAATCAAATAGAAAGATTTTCCATTTATTGCATCGGTGGAAGAACAAGATTTCTCTTTAGAAGCAATTCTGGGATCAAATATCTCGTCCTCGGTGGAGAAAGGGGAGGGAACATAAGGGGCTCCCCCACACTAAGTCCACACAAAGCATCGTCAAAAGGAGAAGACGAGCTTGTAGCACTCAAAACACGAGGTGATGACGGAGTTAGCATTGTAGAAAAATCTTTTAAATCCAATTTAAAATCTTTCCCTTTTTCATCTTTTAAACTCTCCTTATGAAAACCCGACTTAATTATTTCAAAAATATTTGGTGTTTCTAAAGCAATGTTAGTCACACTAAAAATTCTCACATTTGAAAACCGTTTTGGTTTTGGTGGTGGTAAGTTCTCAAAACGTTTGTCAACAAAGAAAACTTCCCCATCGAGGTCAACATATTCATCATCCGAAGAATCATTCGTGATTGGAAACGTAGGCTTAACACTCTTAACCTCCACCGGCGGAGGGGACGGAAAATCGTTTTTATCATCAACTCCTAAAACTCTTTTTGAAATCCTTTTGCAAATGTTTTTGATGGGATTAACATTGTTCAAAGACGTGATAGAATACACATGAGAAAGTGTGGAGTTTTGAGTTGCATTTATGACGAGTTCTTCCTCATTGAAATGAAGAGTGATTTTCCTAGCATGCACATCGATAAGTGCTCTCGAGGTATCACAAAATTATCGACCTAAAATTAGAGGAACTTTAGGATCGATGGGAATGTCAACAACGATAAAGTCTACGGGATAGTAGAACTTTCCAACTTTCACGAAGACATCCTCGGCTACTCCACAAGCTAGAATCGTAGAATGATCGGCCATCTCGATTGACATTCTTGAAGGAGTGAGATTGGGAAGATTGAGCGACTTAAAATTCTCAAGAGGCATCAAATTAATACTAGCACCAAGATCGGCGAAGGCGTAGCATTCCTCCATATCTTGTATTGCACATGGGATTAAAAATTTACCGGGATCACCGACTTTTTGAGGTATGCGGCTAAGAAAAACCAATGAACAACTAGACGACTTTTGCAATTTCTCTTTGTTATTCAACATAGTTTTAAAGTTTGCGGCAAATCGAGGCATCATGACCAAGGCGTCGGTAAAACTTATATTAAAATGCAAGTCACGAAACATTTTCATAAAAAGTTCAAATTGATAATTATTTCGTTCTTGTGCCTTTTCCTTGTTTCGTCTTGAAGGGTAAGGTAAGGGTGGTGTGGGTTGGGGTATAGGCAAAGGCCTTGGAATCTCAGGTTCCACTATTGGTATTGGTTCAACCGTAGGTGTGGTTTGAGAGGTACTTCGTGGGCTTGTAATTTGCTCCTTTTCTACCACCACCTCGGGTTCTTTCTCTTTTTCCTTCTCCGTAGAAGTACTTGGACGAGAAATGGGTTCTTTGAAAGTTTTACAACTACGAGTAGTAATAACCTTAAATTCTCCTTTCGGGTTTACGATGGTATCACTAGGAAGACCACCCGAAGAAGAAGGTTTACACATGATAGCTTTAAACATTTTTCCCATTCGGTCTTCAAACTTAGATTGCCTAGCATCCGCTTTTAACAACTCTTGCTTAATCTCATGTTGACCTTGCTCCAATTTTTTGTTGATTTTGTTGGAGACGTTGAACATTTCCTTCCATTTTATTAGCATGAGTCTTAAGTTCATTAGCAAGTTCGTTTTTAAGCTCGTTTTTCAACTCGGATCTTAAGCTAACCATTTCACGTTGCATATTATCAAACTTAGCATCGTTTGCTTTAGCATAATTCAAAAATTCTCCTTGAAGATTTTTGGTGTGATCATTTTGAAAACCTTGTGTGGTAGTTTGAAAATTACGGTTTTGGTTTTGGTTTGAAATTTGCCCATTTCCACTTTGATAATTACCCTTGTTGTAGTTACGTTGATTTCCTTGATAAGCACCAGTTTGATTGTTGTTTCGATAGTTGTTAGCATTTTGATTTTGTGGAGCTTGATTTGGGCGAGAACCTTGACCGTTTTGGTTATAAGTTCCCGTGGCTACATAAGCATTCGAAGTGTTACCATCCGTGGTAATGCACTCGGAAAAATCATGAGCTCCACCACACGAAATACAACTCTTAGAAACCGCCTTAACCGATGCGGAATTCAAAGCATCTTGTGCTTTCCAATGAGTCATAATAGTCGAAAACCTATCTAAAAACCGATTCTCCTCATTTGCTTCATCTTGCAAGGCATTAATGCTACGAGACGATGACGAACCCAAATTGGCAACACTCGGTGTGTTACGAGGGCTATAAACCTTGGACCTATTCTCAATGATTTTCAAAGCCTCATCGGTTGTTTTGCACAAAAAATTACCACCCGCGGTGGCATTTAGGTAATCTCGTTCATGATCATTAAGCCCATTATAAAAAGTGTCAATTTGATGCAATTCGGAAAAATCATGGTGTGGACATTCATGTAACATTTCTTTAAACCTTTCCCAAGCCATTGAAAAACTTTCATTAGATCTTTGTGTAAATCGTGAAATCTCGTTTTTCAAATGTGCTGTTTTAGATGGTGGAAAAAATTGATTCACAAATTCAGAAACGAGATCACCCCACGTCAAAATCAAATTTGGGGGTTCTTTCTCGAGCCATATCTTGGCGGGCCCATCTATTGGATCTACTATATGTAGATCTTGCAGCCTGTTAGGAACGGTGAATGACTTCTGTAATCATAAGTCAATCCACAGAGAGACTCTATACACAATATGAATGCAGAATACAAATATAATAAAGAAGAACAGAATAACTATAAAGACTTGATCCTTTCTAAGGATTTCTAATATTGATAATGACTAGAACTACGTTTGGTGAAGGTGTACCTAACCCTTCTGCCTAAGGTTCCTTTTATACTACAAGGAAACCCTAATACAGCATTAAACAAAACGTGTAAAACTGATATGCATATCCTTTCCTAACATATCTCATGCATATCCTAACAGAATAATAAACAAATAATAAAGTTTGACTTTGACCAGGACCAGGAGCACGACTTGCTCCTCCTACTACTAGGACCAGGAGGAACTACATACCTCCTAGTCTACCTATTACATTTAACTATTATAATGGTCCTAACAATCCTCCCCTAAACTTGAATTTGACCTGTTGAGTTCTAGTTTCCTGGAAAACGTGCAAATAAAGCTCGAGGATTGAAACAGCAAAAGTAATAACGGCATCAGCAAGATAAGAAACAGAAAAACCGCCGCAACATGAAACACTAGAAGCTTCTTCAAAGCTTGGAACAAATCAGCATCGTGTTGAATCTTTTCAGCAACATGAGCAGATTTGATGAGCCTTTACCAAGTAGCTGCTCGCTCTTGGGCTAGCCAGTCTTTCTGGTGGAATAAGCATCACCCTGGGAGACTAGAACCCAACCCAACTCTTAGAACGTGAATCAATGGTGAGTGGGAGTACCCTGATGATTTTAGGCAAACCATCACAGCCGTCAACGGATTTGATATGTCTTTACCAGAAGCCGTACCCCTCTGGACTCGCCAACTCTCAGCAATGAAGCATCGGTGAGTTGAAAACCCTATAGCTTTAAGCAAGCTATCACAGCTATCAACGGATTTGATAAAATCTTTACCAAGAGCCGTACCCCCTTGGATTAGCCACTTTTCAGTCTAAGACCATGCCAAGTGAAAACCATCCAGTTTTGGGTAACATGGCAACCATCAACGGATTTGAGAATCGCACCAGGAGCCATACCCTCAAGGTGAATCAACTCTTTCTCGTCGATGAGACATGGTGAGTTGAGAACCATTTGTTGTGAGGACCAAGTCCAACACCAGGTGAAACCAGTAACCAGCACAAGCACAATTCAGTAACCAGAACCCATAGTGTGAAGCAGCAAATTGTATCATATTCACAAGTATAAAATCCAAGATGTGTTTAAAGTATAAGCAGATATTATATAAAAATTATATATATATATATATATATATATATATATATATATATATATATATATATATATATATATATTTTAACTTTTTTTTTATTTTTATTTATTTTTTTATTTTTTTTATTTTTTTTTTATTTTTTTTTTTGAACTATAAAGAATGAAATTCACCAATCACTTTACATATTGGTGAAAAGAATGATAATAAGAACAAATGAACAAAAATACAAAACATAAACACTTACAACCCAACCAAATCAAAGACCAGAAGCAGCCTTCTTATCAGCTTTCAAACGAGCCTGGATGCCTTCAACCAATGTTGTTGCCATAGATGACTCATTCCCTGATGGAGCATTTGAAATTTGCAAGTGACTAGCCAACATAGCCTCCATTGAAGCAATCGTCAAAGGATAATCCACGTCTGTGAGCATGAAAACGATATGACCATATTCCAACTCCAACATATGCACACCACACCCCGCATACAACTTCCATCGCTGAATAACCCATTGCATCTGATCCTTCCATATACCAGAAACAAGAGCATGAGGAGGTGCATCAAGCATCAACTTAAGATCAGCCCATACTCGCAGACCAGGCCAAGAAGACACAGCCATGGGATCAAAAGGCATGCCAGAATCCACAAACCCAAATAAAGCCATAAGATCTTTACGATCAGCCCAAGACAACACACCCTGCAAACCCGAAGCTAACCGCACAGACCCATCACTAAGAATAATTCTATGCGAGACCATACCAGGAAGAGTCGTGGAACGCTTGTTGTCCCTAATATATGTGATGTTCTATACGAATTAAATAAGAAAGAAAGGAAGAAATGAGATGAATTGTAGAGAGAGAAACTAGAGAGAGAAAAGAGAGAGAAGTGTGTGAACTTGTGAATGTTAGATTAAGGAATGAGAAAATGAACCACCAACCAACCCTCCTAACATGCTAGGAGGGTGGTATATATAGTCCACCCACATGCGGGCTTCTTTATGGACTATATGGTTTGGGTCGGGCTTTCCTTTTGGGCTTTAGTTACTTATTAATGAACTTTAGCCTAAAGTTAAGCCCGTATAACACGACTAATATACTACCTATTACAACGTTCTAAAATACGATACATAATAAACATATGACCGAGCATTCTTGTTAGGCTCAATATTTTGAGGCTAACAATCTCCCCCAATGAGAGGTCATAAACCTTGGTCATTTAGGAAATTTGTAGAGATTACTAATCTCGCCATAAATGAGTCTTGAACGTGTAATTGTAGTCTTGTTCCTTCATGCTGTGATCTTTGAGCCTTTGTCGTTGTCTTTCGACTTCGTCTTTAAGCTTGAGATCTTCAAATCATCCTTGACTTGTTTTTTGCCATCTTGCGATCTTGTGTCTTCATCCACATGCTCACACTGTTAATTGTTGAATATGTCTTTAGGCATGAGTATGTGGTTTCTGAATCATTGACTTTGCTGTGTACACTGTGACGCCACCTTCTCGAGACAAAACATAGACACGGACAGAATGGCTTTGACATTCGTCCTAAATCGGTAGCGTTTTACCTCCGGTCGGTGAAGACCGTTATACGATATTAAATATCGTACCTGTGATCAGGTAGATTCAATTAAGAATCTCCTTGACAGGGTTTCGCGGCTGTACTAGCCGTTCTCTTTACTCGACCGTCTCAAAGCAAGACTGCGAACATAAAGAGTGAATCAATTGGATAGATATCCACTTGATTAAAGTCGTCAATTCAAATTCCTGGAACAAGTTTGATTCTTAACGAATCTTATCATTGTTGCTTTCCAATTGACACAAGTTTGATTCATAAGAATCTCACAAGTCACCTACCGTAGCGCTGTTTGAGGTTGACGCTAGAAGGATTTCCATTCGTCACTGTGAGTATTAATGAATATCACTCTGAATGTTCTGGCAAGACCATGAAGATATTGCGTAGAAACCTAAAACGAGTTTGAATCAATTCAGAATCAAACCACTGTTGCTTTTCAGTTTTACATATGTTCAATTCATAAAGAATCTTGCATATGACCTACCACAGTGCTGTTTGATGTTAACACTGGAAGGATTTCCACTCATCATTGTGAATACTAAGTAGTATCACTCTGAGTGTTCTAGCAATATCACAAGGATATAGCGTAGGACTCTCTTGATCTTCATCCGTGTGTCCTAACGAGATTTGATTGATCTCTTGGCTCTAGACTCGATTTGTGCACTTTTAGTGGTCGGAGGCTGGAGCAGATGCCACCTATTCAATATCAACTATCTCGGAGTGAGAAAGTCAATAGAAGTAGTGTTGATCTCCGTGACAATAAAACAAACTTCTTTTGAGAGAAGCCTGAGTAGCTAGGAAAGGGTTGTGCTTCACATCACTGGGTCCATGATGAGTTTGTCTTCATGATGAGTTGACCCGGTTTCTGCCTAAGTTGTATGGAGGGCTTCTTTGTTTACACCCTTTATCCTTACATTTCTTTTTCATTCTTCAACCCCTTCAATGCTTACCAAGACATCATTACTAGCACCTTGTTGTGATTGTTCCAGTGCTAGCATCAGTACTTAGTCGGCATTCAGCTACGTTCACATTCTACTCCATCTTTCCTAAGGACTTCTAATAATCTATTGGATTGTCCCTGGGAAGATCCCTCCGGTTCTGGTTGGATCATAGGACTTAAACCTAACCACCCTTTTGACACCAATAACGTCGTGAATTAAAGATGTTGTGGGTATTTGATCGTAACCATGAAAACCACTTTAAATTCTAACAAAGTGTTTGAAAAACATTTAACACCTTGCTAGTTTTGTCGTTTTAGAAATGCTCCCCCTTCACATGTGCATCGATAATCGAAAGTGTTTCGCACATGTAGGTAGGAGTTAAAGTGCTTGAGTCTTATATTAGATCACATTTTAATCACATTTTCTCCCCCTATCTCTAATATATAAAATCTTTTGATATTAGAGATACCAAATTTGATTAAAATATATTTTGAAAAATAGTCTTGAAATCTCCGGGAGAAAGATGTGTTAATCTTTTGCATGAAGTTAGAATGCTCCCCCTCAAAAATTGATCCAATTGAATTGTCATTGTGAGGATATGATCCACATTTCGCTTTTTGAGGATGGGAGTTGTTGAACACACAATTTTTGAAAGATTTTGAATAATCATTGAGAAATTCTTGAAAAAATTGTGTTCAACGCTTTTTGAAAAATCCTATTTCTTTTTGTCGAAGAGGTTTTTCTAAAGCATAAACTTGAGTTCATAGACTTTGAATGTCTTGACGAATCCACTCAAGTGTAAGAAGATTTAACTTCTTTTGCTAAGGGTAAGGGCACAAAATCGTACACTCCCCCGTGAATGTAGTTCCGGGTAGCAATCTGAAAGTAATTACAAGCCATTGTGTTGAGCTCAAAACGTTGAATGTTTTGTGACAAGCTCAACCCGTGATAGATTGCTCTACCCGTTGTTTGGAAATATTTGTCCAAAATAGACAATTTCCTTTATTAAAAGAGGAAATGACATGTTTTGAAAAATATTTACAACTTTCATTCGAGCTTTATGTACACACCCGTGTCGTTATTGAGCGACATTTCTAGGCACGTCCATATTATCGATACTGAAAGACATGTCGAGAAGAATATTTTTGGATTTTGAAAGATTTTTAATTTTCTGTTTTTCTTTTATGTGTTTTATATTTTTGTATTTTGCTTTTTCAAAGATATTTACAAGTTGATGTTTGATAGATAAATCAAGCAGGCACCTTTGCCAGAATCTCCAGGTCTGCTGGAGTCAAACATCTCATACCAATTTGCCTAACGAGGTACTCAAACCTATCTTTCGACAGAGCTTTCGTAAACAAGTCGGCTAATTGGTAATCCGTTCCAACAAAGTATAATTCAACGATACCTCGCTCAACTTGTTCCTTTATGAAGTGGTATCTGACATCGATGTGCTTTGTGCGGGAATGCTGTACCGGGTTGCAGGAGATGGCTATGGCAGACTTTGAGTCACAGTACATAGGTACTTTATCAAAGTGAAAGCCATAATCCGTGAGTTGTGTTCTCATCCATAGAACTTGAGCACAACACGCAGATAGAGACACATACTCCGCTTCGGCTAATGAAAGTGACGTGCAATCCTGCTTCTTGGAAGACCATCCCATAAGCTTATCTTGACCTAGAAATTGTGCACCACCAGAAGTACTTTTTCGTGTATCAAGACACCCTGCATGATCAGAATCTGAATAGGCCGTTAGAAAGAAACCGGTTTCCCTCGGATACCAGAGTCCCAAATGAATGGTATTCTTGAGGTACCGAAAGATCCGTTTAACCTCCTTGAGGTGCTTTTCAGTGGGTCGTGCTTGATATCGTGCACAATAGCATGTAGCATGATGAATATCTGGTCTGCTTGCTGTCAAGTACATGAGGGACCCGATCATGGAACGATATCTCGTTTGATCTATGGGTAATCCCTCCAAGTCAGCATCTAGGGATGTGGTTGATGATGGTGTCCCAACGGGGTCACATGAGGTCATACCATGCTTTTTGATTATCTCTTGACAATACTTAGCTTGGTTTATAAAGATACCACTTGGGGATTGGTGAACTTGAATTCCTAGAAAGAATTTTAGTTCGCCCATCATAGACATTTCAAATCTGCTGTGCATTACTTTTTCAAACCATTTTGAAAGTTTTGGGTTTGTAGACCCGAAAATAATGTCATCAACATAAATTTGCACAAGCAGAATGTCATCCCCATATTTATAAGTGAACAAAGTTAAATCAATGGAACCTTTTGAGAAACCTTTGGAGACCAGAAATTTCGAGAGCTCGTCGTACCACGCCCTTGGAGCTTGCTTGAGTCCATAAAGTGCTTTGTGGAGACGATACACCTTGTCAGGATAATGAGGATCGACGAATCCTTCCGGCTGCGTGACATAGACTTCTTCCTTCAAAGGACCGTTAAGAAACGCCGTCTTTACGTCCATTTGATATACGATGAATCCCTTATGTGCAGCATAGGCAAGGAAAATCCTGACCGCTTCCATTCGAGCT
This sequence comes from Glebionis coronaria, assembly GCA_025667525.1. Lineage (NCBI taxonomy): Eukaryota > Viridiplantae > Streptophyta > Magnoliopsida > Asterales > Asteraceae > Glebionis > Glebionis coronaria. The sequence goes on from CM046878.1 coordinate 137,390,180, forward strand.
ACTGGTGCAAATGATTCTTTGAAATCAATACCCTCTTTCTGTCCATACCCTTTAGCCACTAGTCTAGATTTGTTCTTGATGATCGTGTTTTCTTCATCCATCTTGTTTTTCCAGATCCAACGAAGATTTAAAGGAGTCACATCGTATGGTCTGTCAACAAGTTCCCAGACTTTAAGTCTTTCAAATTGTTGAAGTTCATCCGTCATCGATTCAATCCAAGCATGATCAGCCATGGCTTCTTTGATGTTTTTCGGTTCAGCAGTACTCACGGCGAGTGCGAACATACAAACATCGCCATCGGTGGCTAGTTGTCGTCTTGTACGAACGGGCTGTGAAGGGTTTCCAATTACGTGAACCAAAGGATGATCTCGGGTCCAATGATGTGTGGAAGGATGTCGTTGATAGAACGTATGCATATTTGACGGATCAACATGGCGAGTAGACGACTCTCCAGTTTCGTGTACCGATGTACCGAATGGGTTGTGAAAATCGTCATCGTCAGATAATGCACCGTCTGCTTGATTTGTGTTCTCTGGAGCAATGACAGTAGTTGTGGATGTTGTAGGATCTATTGTTAATGTGATATTCTGAGGAGGTAAATCTGCAACAACCCGTGTTGAAGTAGATGAAGTTGTATCCTTGTGTTGATGATGATAGGTATCATCATTCGTATCATGAGTGACAGCGGAAGACTTCGATGCAACTTGTTTCTCCCCCGTGAAATATTCATCATACATTGGTCCATATAACATTTCCAACTCTTCAAGTGTCGTGTCCACTGTCATATCTGCTCTAGGAACATGTTCAGGAACCAGCTTTGAACTTGACGGTTCATTGCTGTGGTCTTGAGTTCCGAGTTCCGTGCGGTTGTGAACGGAAGTCGTTTGTCGTTGTGGATCGGGACTTAAACTGCTTTGTTCAAGTGCCATTTCTTGCAATTCATCAAATCTGATATGTATAGTCTCGACTATCAATTTTGTTCTCTTGTTGTACACTCTGTATCCCTTAGACTGAGTTGCATATCCCACTAAGATGCATGCATCACCTTTCTCTTTCATCTTGTCCAGATTTTCACCGTCTCGAATAATGTAACACGTACATCCAAAAACGTGAAGGTGTTTGAGTGAAGGTTTGCGATCATTAATTATGTGATATGGTGTTTTTTCGTGTCTTGGGATAACTAAGGAGCGGTTTTGTGTGTAGCATGCGGTTGACACAGCTTCGGCCCAAAAGTATAGTGGAAGTTTTGAAGCGGATAATAATGTTCGAGCAGCCTCAACTAAAGTACGGTTTCGTCTTTCAACAACGCCGTTTTGTTCGGGTGTTCGAGCAATAGATGTTTCATGTTCAATCCCTTCAGCTTCAAAATAATCTCTCAGTTTTGAATTCAAAAATTCAGTACCTCTGTCAGTACGAACCACTTTAACTTGAGCTTGAAGACCACGTTGTATCACTTTAAGGAAGCTGATGAGAACATCGGGTGTTTCATCCTTGGATCTCAAGAAGTGAGTCCATGTGTACCTTGAGTAGTCATCGACAATTACCATAACGTATTTCTTCCCATTGATACTTTGAACACGCATGGGACCACACAAATCTATATGAAGAAGATCTAACCGTCCTTTAGAGCTAGGTGTAGTCTTTGTTTTGAAACTACTCCGTTTAGCTTTACAAAGCTCACAAGAAGAACAAAGATGATCTTTGATGAATTTCAAGTTAGGAAGGCCTCGCACAATATCTTTCTTGGAAAGCAAGTTGATGGTATCGAAGTTAAGATGAGATAAACGTTGATGCCATAACCAAGCTTGAGTCGTTGAAGCTTTAGCCATGAAACAGATTGGAGTTGAAGATGTGGAGTCTTGTAGTGAAATAGTGTAGAGATCAGTACCCCGTGTTCCGGTAAGTAAGTCATTCCCATCATAATCACGAACAAAACATGTCTTCTTTCTAAAAGCAACCTCCAAATCCGCATCACAGAATTGACCAACCGAGAAAAGATTATGATTGAGCCCTTCGACGTAGTAAACCCTTTTGATAGTGATATTCCCCTGAACCAAGTCTCCATATCCTAGGATCGGTGCAAATTGATCATTTCCGAATCGGACCGTACCCAGGAACTTCTCCACGAAGTTAATTAGAAGCTTGAGATTCCCCGTCATGTGCTTCGTGCATCCGGAGTCCATTATGAAGAGAATTACTTCGATCACCTGCAGAAGAATTAGAACACGATGGAGCATTTGCTAAATTGGATTCCATGTTAATTGTGATTTCCGATTCATTAGTTTCCCTAGTTTCATCACTTAGAGGCACACTAACGCTCGTAGTCACATTTTCTGTCCTAACCTTAGGCATCCATTTATATCCTGGAGGACATTGATTAGCAAACCACCATTTCCAAGGCTTGCTAGCAGACTCATATAATTCCCTAATTATGCTTCTTGGGTTCTTAGTGGTGAAGTCTGATGCAATACTTTTCTTAGGGGGGGTTGCACCAGAATGGTTCACTTTGCGTTTGGGTTTTCTAGCACTAATAGGCATCACAGTTTGCTTCTTAGTTCTAGTTTCTACGCCTTTGACATTATTCGAAACACACATAGCATGATTAGCATTAGCACACTTTCCACATTTCACACAAACAAACTTAACTTTCATAGCATTCAAAGTCGAATCATTCAAATCGCCATTACACGCGATTACAGACGTTTTATTCTTAGAAACATTGAAAATCCTAGGGTGTTCTTCTACTTCCTTCATCTTCCCTTGACTTTTGTTTTGCCAGACCTTTTCATTCATGCGAGTGCTCTTAAGCTGGGGCCGGCTAACACTAGCAGTGGGGACTACTCCTGTAGTAAAAGACACACGTCTATTAGTGTTTCTAGAAGTCTGAGGTGATTGACTTTCTTTGTTTTGTGTGGGTTTAGTGGTCAATCTATACATCCCTGGTTTAACCACATTTGTGTTCTTAATGCTTTGTGATCGAATATTTGTTTTGAGAGTGTTTTGTGGTAACCTATCCTTCCCATCCGTCTTGGGGGCAAACGCAGGTTTTGCAAATGCAGAATTAGAGAAAACAGATGGTTTTCCCAAGACAGAGGGTCTAGTCACTTTTTGAGCATTGGGTTGTCTTACAACAGGTTTCTTAACACTAGGTTCCACAATCTTCCCACCCATCTTAGCAATGAGTTTCTGCAACTCTGCTATCGCTCTTTCCCTGTCTTGTAACTGAGCTTTCAACCCTTTAATTTCCAAATTCTGTTCGTTCATTTCTCGAAACGTTTGGGAAAGTTTTTCTTGCAATTTATTATCATGTGGAAAACTACCAACGTCTTTTTGCAAAGCAAGTTCAAGAGAATGACAATGTTTTTGAAGGAAATCAGTTTTGTGTTGAAGTAACTCAAAAGCCTTTTTATCAACATTTTCTTTATGTTTCGAAAGCTCAAGTTCAAGACGCTCACACTCTTTGATTTTATCAAGATATTTGCATGCAACATCAGAATATTCATCGATATCAGCACATGATTGAAGAGTAACACACAAAATATCTTTGGAGAGACATTCTTCTAAGAGTAGATCATATTCGTTTGAAAATTCTAATTTGTCATTTTGAAGGTCATCAATTGCTTTTTCAAGAGACTCAATATATTTCAAATCATCAAACATTTCAGACTGAATTAAATTTTCAAACTCAAGAACATGTTCTTTTATTATCTTCGTATTTGGTATTAAAAGTTCTTTCACAAGCACAGTTATGTCGTGAGGAATCTCGGTTTTCCACTTATCCTTTTGACGTTTCTCCCAATCGCTTTCAACAATTGATTGAACATTATTAACGTGGTGTTTAAGAAAACCAAGTATTTTTCTACTTTTGCTTTTAGAAGCATCTAGAGGCAAATAGTTAATATATTTAAAAACATTAGTTTTCCTCTTAGTGGCAAAAGCTTTTTTCCATTGAATTCTTTTTTGTTTGCATTCTAAAAATAATTCCTCACGAGACTTCTGTTTTTGTGGAGTGAAAAGACCATAAAGACTGTTTTCATAAGCATAGTTATATGGTTTCACAAAATCTTTATTGACCGGTGATCTACTCTCCTCATCCCAAAGGGACGTCTCTTCACTATCGAGGTTAGCTACAGGGCAATCATGATTGGTCCATTCGGACTCGTCAAGATATAAATGGGGGTTTGCAGCTTGAGCTTGTTCGAGGTACTTGGGGGTGGCAAAGCTAGGTTGACCCTTGAAAAACGACCGGGGTGCTATCATTCTAACGGTTTGAATAGAGTCATGTGTATTATAAACAACTTTTTTCAAAAAATCGACTTGTTCTTCGAGATCCTTTACTTTTTCAGTATCTTTGCTTTGTCTATTTTTGAAATCTTGTTTTAATGTTTCAACCTCTTGTCTCTTCTTGTCAAGAATTTTAGCAGAATCGGTGGTGTTCATAGAAATCCTCTGTTCAAGTTCATTAACTTTTGTTATGGCAAGGTACGTTTTTTGACGTTCATCACTTAATAAAACATTAAATTGACGTTTTTCTTTAGTTAACAAAGCAAGAGCTTCATTGTATTTATTTTCAAAATCGTCCTTTTTAACGTTGATGACACGACTTTTGTACCCCTCAAGCTCGTTGGTCTTTTGAAGAAGCTCAGCCCTATAACTATCAATAGTCTCACTAGATTTTATAAGAGCGGCTTTGCATTCTTCAAAGTTTTGAGTGAGCGCTGCGTTTGCCTTCTTTAATTGCTTTTGATTCTTTCTATTTTCATTGACATCTTTTTGTAAACTAGCAATTAAATTAGCAAGCGCGACACGCTCCTCATCATCATACTCATTTGCATGTTGATCATCCTCAAACTCATTATTGCACATGTCTGATGAATCGGGTGTGGTATTGCTATCAACCGTTTCCATCATACACGTGTCAGTAACTGTTGTTGGTTGATCACTATGCTCATGTGTATCACCAAACACATTATATTCAGCATCATCCTGTACCTTATCAATTAGCTCGGTATCAAAGATAGGACCATTGTCATCTTCAGTGACGTTAAGGACCTCATGAATCTTTGCCATGTATGAATAATGTGCCTCGAGTTCTTGGTCGGAGAGTTCATCATCTGTGTCGTCAAGCATTTCTCCTTCCTCAGCTGATAACTTGATTCCAGCTTCCATTTTCTTGCACAGCAGCATCTTTTCCTTATGATAACCATAATCTTTAACCCTCTTTGGCTGCCTGCATTCCTTGGCCAAATGCCCAAAACCTCTGCAGTTAAAACACTGAATCCCACTTTGTTGCACAACTTGAGTACCAACAGTTTCCCTATTTCCAACAACAGTAGCCACCCTCTGATTATCATACTTAGGTTGTCGATCATACTTTGGAGGACTCTCAACACGTCTTCGTGTGTCATACCTTGGAGGACTCTGTGCATGGGTGTTCCTTGAGTTTGAAGATGTTCGAAGGTTGTTGTTGGTGGGTTTGTAGATTTTCTTATATTGCTTCATAACGAAAGCCATTTGTTGCTTGAATTCCCTATCCCTTTGAGCTACTTCTTCATCACTGTCTTCTTCGGATGATTGCTCAGGTATGGGTGATGGTGCTCTTGCAACTTCTTTGCCTCGGGATCGTGTTGGAACATGTGACTTGGAGACAATGGATGATCGTGGTGATGATGATTGAGTAGAGTAGGTCTTTGAAGTACGGGAGTGATATTCTGGGTAATGTTGAGTGGTAGACACCAAAGCAAGTGGATTGGAAATCTTTGCAACTCGTTCAGCTCGAAGTTCATTTGCCTCATTTTGAAATTGTTTCAAGATGTCAAAGAGCTTGTGATATGAAACTTCGTCTAACTTTTGTTGTTGTTTGACCAAGGTGACAAACCGTGTCCACTCTGGTTGAAGTTGCTGTAGAAATTGGACATTGACTTGCATGGTGGAAACTTGCAAGTTGTTTCGGGTCATATCATTCATCATCTTGTAGAATCGGGAGTAATAAGAATCAATTGATTCCCCATCCTTTGATGTAAACTTGCCAAAGTTCCAAAACATCTTAGTTTTCACATCTTGTTTGTTAAGTGATTCACCTTGTTGCAATCTTTCAATGGCCGTCCACATTTCTTGAGCAGTAGGACATGCGTCAACCGTAGAGTAAATCTCATCTCCAATACCACTGAGAATTAAGTAGATTGCTTCCTTCTCTGCATCAAACCACGCACGGTTCTCTGGGGTGAGGTCGGTCCTCGTCTCATTACGTTCATATGCGGGTTGTGCGTCACTTGTGTCTGTGGCTGGTACTGCAGGAACTTGAATCCTTGAGAGTTTATAAGGTCCTTCCAAAATACATTGCCTTAGAGCATCACCGTTAGGTTTTGTGTCAAGGTAACGTATAAACCGGGATTGCCATTGATCATATCGACCCGACACAAGCATTGGTGGTCTTTCCTTGTTACCTGCCACCATTATGTTGTTGTTCGTCACACGGTATTCGGCAGTAGAATCCATCTCAATATTCTCTGAAATGATGAATTGAATGTGGATCTTAAGTAGTTGTGTTGTGATTGTTTGATTGTTGAAATTCCGAAAAATGCGATTTTTTCTCAGCCCGACAATAAATTCCTCAGCCCGACAAAACGGTAGACCTAAAAAATTTGTAATCACCGAATTTTGAAATTGAGCTAGAAATGTCCTAAAACTAGTATGGAAAAAATTTGATTTTACTTGACCTAAATTTTTTAACTCTTTTTTTTTTTTTTTTTTTTTTTTTTTTTTTTTTCTTTTTTTTTTTTTTAATCTTCGTGTAAACTACGTTCCGAAACTAGTCTAGATGGTGGCTAAGTCTAAAAAATACTCAAACAAAAATTTGGCTAAACATGTCATCGGAATGTCCATCGGAATGCCCATCGGAATGTTGTTTAGATCGGAATGTCCTGTAGATCGCAATGTGCACCTGTCGAAATCCCAGATCGGAATGTGTACCTATCGAAATCCCAGATCGGAATCTTCAGATCGCAATGTGTACTTATCGAAATCCCAGATCGGAATGTGTACCTATCGCAATGTGGCTGTCGCAATGTGGGCAGAGTAACGTTTCAAGATTGCCTTAAATCCGTCGCAATCCAGATCGCAATAACGATCGGAATGTTCAGATCGGAATAAGGGCTATCGCAATACTGATCGCAAAGTAAAACCCTAGGGTTATTGCGATCGAAACCGTGCTCTCCTTTTCCGAAATTCAAGCTGTCGCAATGATAGTACTTTTTCCAACTTTTTAGGCAACCATTTTAGCAACTTTTAGGCAACAAATTCGTGATTTTTACCAAACCAAAACAACCAAATCTCTACAACAAGTATATGGAAGATTTGTAGCAAGATGAAGAACACGAAAAACACAAAAAGAATTTGAATTCGTGATGATTTATAGATTAAAGCATACGAATCAAATATAATAACAACAATCAATCACAAAACTACCCCGTGGCGATTGATACCAATTGTTGTCCCTAATATATGTGATGTTCTATACGAATTAAATAAGAAAGAAAGGAAGAAATGAGATGAATTGTAGAGAGAGAAACTAGAGAGAGAAAAGAGAGAGAAGTGTGTGAACTTGTGAATGTTAGATTAAGGAATGAGAAAATGAACCACCAACCAACCCTCCTAACATGCTAGGAGGGTGGTATATATAGTCCACCCACATGCGGGCTTCTTTATGGACTATATGGTTTGGGCCGGGCTTTCCTTTTGGGCTTTAGTTACTTATTAATGAACTTTAGCCTAAAGTTAAGCCCGTATAACACGACTAATATACTACCTATTACAACGTTCTAAAATACGATACATAATAAACATATGACCGAGCATTCTTGTTAGGCTCAATATTTTGAGGCTAACAACGCTCAACCGTCCAACCAGTAATATGTCCATTTCCCAAAGGAAAATCAGAATCACTGTCAGAAGCGGCATCAATCAAATTTTCAGGATCACGCTTCTCATAAGGGACCGTCTTGCCACGTCTAACACGTCGAGCCGATTTCTGGCGAAGCGAACGTCGAGGTGTGGATTCACTTGGAGAGGGTTCAACCTTTACCTTTACCTCAGCAGCAGCAGTGGGAGCAGGAGAAGTAGACGCATTAGTTTTCCCACCCAAAGGATCAATAGGAGTTGCACTAGATGAAGGAATAGGGTCAGAACCAGGAACCGGTGGTGATGGTGATGCCATATCAGGTGTAGCAGTGGTGGTTGTGGTAGCAAAGGTGGTGGTGGTAGCCTGTGTGGTGGTGGTAGCAGGACCTGAAGAAGAACCCAAAGGAGCAACCAAAGGAGAAGTGGTGATACCAACTGAAGTAGCAACAAAAACCGATGGACTAGCAGCAAAACCAGGAGTAGGATCAGATGTAGGACAAGTAGTAACAGCTGGGGAAGAATTGGTCACCACATGAGGAGGGGGACGGTAGATAAATCAATTCGGAATGGGTTGACTCTGATGCTTGACCATACGTTCATATAGCGCCTTGAGTTCATCAAAAGACAAAGCCCGAACCCTGTCCCACTTCCAACCAGCTTAAAAATAAGCAGCGGACTGATACTTCACATAACGCTGCATCTGCTTTCGCTCCTCAGTTCTTGATAAAGGTCGGTTCTTTCGCTTCTCACGAAGCTGTGCAGCAAGCGCCAACTGATGCTTGCGCATCAACACCATGGCTCTTGGAATACAGTTATGCTCATCCACATCCTCACCCAAAATATCAGTGAACTGGGCATAATCCCTGGTAAGAATAGTCAAAACCTGCATCCAATCACTGTCATTCCAATGCATTGCATCGTGCTGAACTTGTTCACGCCTCTGCTGTTTAAGCGCCTCCTCCGCAGCCCGATCAGCTTCATCAATTTCGGCTTGCATCCGTTGAGCAGCCTCCTCACCTAGCCTATCCTCCTCAAGCTGTCTGCGTGTACGCTTGCGAGGTGGTGAGGGAGCATCAGTGATTGGGGCCTTCCCCTTTGAATCATGGGATGGACCAGCATTGGAACCAGCGGCAGGACCAGAAGCACCAGCCATAGGAGTGGAAACACCAGCCGGAGAAGGAACACTGGAGGATGTCGGAGGAACTGGCAAATCATCATACAATTTATCAGCAAAGGCAGCCTTTGCCAACAATGTCAAACCATCCTCAACACGCTCCTTAACCTCCTCATCAGAATCAGAGTGGATCACATGCTTCTTTCACCGTCTTTGCTGAGTCTCCAAAGCTTTGATGCGATCAGCCAGAGGAAGAACAAACTCCCTAGTAAGTTTCCGGTGTTGATTCAAATCAGCTTCCAAGGAAATAATCCGCGCATGATACCTGTGCATAAGATCAAGTAACGACATAAGTGTAATAGGCTCCTCCTCCTGCCCACCAAGAGAACTTGGGTCAGGGAAGGCGTCATTGGAGCCCGAAGCAACAGATGGGTCAACATTAGGAGTACTAGCACCAAAAGGCTTATCAAAAGAGTGTAGAGCAGGACTAGGAGGTGGAGTCTCCACAAATGGAGACTTTTGTGGTACTGAAGAAGGACCAGCCTTGGAAGGGGATGGTCTTTCAACCACCACCTCCTCAACCATCTCCTCCTCAACCACATGAGAAGCACCACCAGTAGGAGCCTCCTCCTCCATAGGGTCATCATCAAGTACAACAACATCAGGAGGACCCTGAGCCAGCCCCAACATGGCCTCAGTAAGGGGCCTCCACTCCCCGGTAAACCCATGGACCATATTATAATATACTTTTGCAGTAAGCTTAGACAGCACATGTTCAGTCCTATCACGAGGAATGCAAACCAGTATTTGTTGTAAAAACCTAGGATACATAAGAAACTTCTTTCTAGAACCAGCATTAGATAGATTACTAACCATCCCCTCAAATAGATAATGAGAGAAGTTAAATACCCTACCCTGGGCTAAGCAAATAAGACCAGTAGCCAAGGGAGTAGGGAAAGCATCCCAACTCCCAGACTTGGGACTCAAACAATGAATCAGAAAATGCACCAGAAGTTTCCATTGGGGGGAAAACCGATTTTTCTGGAAGTTAAACTTCCCCCCATGATTGTACCCTATAGCAGCCATCCCCTCCAATACCTACAAATTAGGGAGGGACTCAACACCACCTTCATCTTGAAGATGAAGAGAAGATCGAATAGAAGCCTCAGACACCACGTATGAACGTCCATCTATGGTAGCATGGAGTTCACGTGGACGACCAACCACAACCACAAGACGAGCAGATGCCCAAAATTGACGAATAACACTATCATTAATAGTGGGACATACAGTAAAAGCATACCTTAGGTTTGAAGCCTCAATGGAGTCCAGAATATCAATAAAATCATCACGATGGGGACCATCGCCTAGAAAGGCGACCTTGTTGTGAGCAGGTTGGTATACTAGGGCAGCCATGGATCTTGATTAATAGAATGGAGGAGGATTTTGGTAGGGTTGAGAGAGTAGGATCGGTTTTGTGTGTGTGAAGAATGGAATGATTGAGTCAAGGAGGTTAATTTGACCATAAATAAGAAAAGTAGTAACTGTTCATTGACCCCTAATAATGGGGGGTTGCCCTTTAAAATTACACATTATTGCATAGTAACCACTTGCCCCTTTTAACATAATTCCCAAATTCCAATTTACCAAAGTTAATTAAAAATGTAAATACCAGAATTGGAAGCGTTGACTAAAAGTCAAAGCACACAATGGTCAGACCATAAGCAAAATGTGGTCAACAAAGGACAATAAGAATGAACAGTGTCCCAAACCAGTACCAGAAGCCAATCACCACTTGACAAAGAAGGATTTTGAACCACCAGAAGCCAACCAATTATGACTAGAAGCTAACCAATGAGGACTAGAAGCCAGTCATGAAAGAATATAACCACCAGAAGTGAGCAAAATCCTCCACCAGGAGTAACACACACCACCAGAACCAATGAAATATGTTGTTAAAATCTACCAATACGTTAGTTTGTCCAAAGAATATGTACACAAAGCCTCCTCTTAGGCTTAGCCTCCCCTCAATCCTAGACCGCAAGGATTGACCATCCCAATGTGAACCACCAAGTGGTTGAAGCGAGGACCATCAAATGCTTTAGTCAGCAAATCAACAACATTATCATCCGTATGAACTTTAAGAACCTGTATCAGCTTCTTCTCATTGGCATCCCGTATAAAATGATGCCGAATTTCAATATGCTTTGTTCGCTGATGAAAAACAGGATTCTTCGTAATGCAGATAGTGCTTTGATTGTCAATAAAAATTTTGGTGTTCATAAAATTGAAACCATAATCCAACATCTGATTTTGGATCCACAAAACCTGTCCTTAACAACTAGCAGCAGCAACGTATTCAGCTTCTGTTGAAGAAGTAGCTACTATTGTCTGTTTCTTGCATTGCCATGAAATAAGTCGACGACCCAAAAATTGACAACCACCGGTAGTAGACTTTCTGTCATTATTAGCACTTGCATAGTCACTATCACTATATGCTTCTAGAACAAAAGGTGATTCTCTAGGATACCATAAGCCCAGTTTAGGTTGACCCTTGATATACTTGAAAATCTTCTTCACTGCATTTAAGTTCGAAACCGTTGGAGTCACCTGGTGTCTAGAACAAGCACTTACTGCAAACATGATATCCGGACGTGATGCAGTCGAATACATGAGGGAGCCAATCATAGACCTGTACATGTGAACATTGACTGGGGGGTCTGGCTCATTCTTAAGTTTGACTTTAGCAACTTCATAAGGAGTTGCTGCTGGTCTAAGAGGATCCATGTCAAACTTCTGAAGGATCTCATGAACATATTTATCTTGACTGATGAAAATCCCATCCGATTGTTGCTTGACTTGAAGACCAAGGAAGAAAGAAAGCTCTCCCATCGCACTCATCTGAAATTCGCCTTTCATCAAGTGTTCAAACTCATCACACCATTCCTTCCTAGTAGAACCAAAGATAATGTCGTCCACATAAACCTGAACAAGGATAATGTCCTTGGTATTCCTCCTAAGAAATAGTGTTTTGTCAATAGTACCCCTTCTATAGCCATTCTTTAACAAGAAAGTTGAAAGACGCTCATACCAAGCTCTAGGAGCCTGATGTAATCCATAAAGAGCCTTGACCACCTTGTAAACTTTCTTGGGATGAAGTGGATCTACAAAGCCCTTAGGTTGAGTGACATACACCTCCTCATCAATTTTTCCATAGAGGAATGCACTCTTGACATCCATCTGAAACACCGTAAAGCCCACATAAGAAGCAAAAGCCAAAAACAGACGAATGACCTCAATCCTTGCAACCAGAGCAAAAACTTCAGTGTAGTCAATGCCCTTAATTTGAGTGTGGCCCTTTGCGACCAGCCTAGCTTTATTCCTTACGACAATTCCCCGTGCATCCTTCTTGTTCTTGAGAATCCATTTGGTATTGATTGCAGTCTTTCCATCTGGTAAGTCAACCAGAACCCAAACATTCTGAAACAAGAATTGCTGCATTTCCTCCTGCATAGCCTCCACCCAACTTTGATCCTCAAGAGCATGAGAAACTGACCTAGGTTCCACCTGTGAAAGAAAACAAGCAAACAAACAGTGTTGAAAGTCCGTATGATTATTACGCTTTTGATCTTCAATATAGCTCACAAGAGCATGATGATCAGACGAGGCCTTCTTCTGCATTCTGCGTGTCTTGACAGTAGAACCAGGATTTCCAATGATTTGAGTGGTAGGATGATCTTTGTGTGATTGCAAGACTGGATTGGAAGAGACCTCCACTTCTGGTGCCAAGTTATTGAGATCACCAACAAAGTCAGCATCATATGAAGCAGTGTTGAAAATCCCATCTACTGGTTGTTTATGAATATCATCCAGCTTGGTAGAAGACTTCTTTTGATGGTTCCCCAAATCAGAAGGACTGGAGAAACGAGTATTTGAAGCAGACTCACTAGCTGGAGTACCAATAGGTGATAAACTGACACTAGGAGCAGAAGCTGGGGTACCAGGAGCAGCATTGTCAGTAGGCGTATTCAAGGGGAACTCAAAACCACCCTGAGCAGCTGCTGTAGTAGCTTCTTGTTGTTGTTTGAGGAAAGTGTCAAGAGTTACTTGGGAATCCGGTACATCCAATGGAGTTGCATCACTAGAAGAAGTAGGAGAGACGGTGGTGGAGTAGAAATGCATGATTAACAGAAGCATGTGTGTCATAAAAATCACAATCTTTAATTAAATGAAATGCACTCCCACAAACAAAACATCTTTTCATAGACCTTTTATTAGAATGATATTGTTTCATACTGCCAACATTATTACACACAATTCTAGGAGAAACATTCTTCCTAGGACCCAATAAACTAGGACCAGACACACTTGACTTAACAGCAACTCTTTCTTCACACATCCTAACACCAGTAGCAGCATGATCATTCAACTTGGAACTTGTAGGTCTTGACTCTTCACTTGAACCACTAGATGCAGAGTCACTGGCTTTGTCACTGAAAGTACACGAGACAAAGTCATTAGAATTAGTAGAACTTTTTGGGGACTCATGCATCTGTGATCCATCCAAGTCATTATGCCATGAAGTGGGCATAAAAGTTCCAGTAAGAGGGGGGGACAGCATGCATTTTTGCTGCTGGTTTAAACCTATTGTAACTAGGTTTTCCCTCTTCCTCTTTGTCGGCATCAAAGACACTCGAAAAAGATAAATCATGCTACTATCAATTAGTTTTGAAAGATTTTTAGGTGCCTTTTGCCATTTTTCAAATCTTAACATTGTAGCATCTAATTTTTCTTGCATCTCCTGTTTTTCTTTGATACTAGCATCTCTTTCTTTTTCTGTATATTTAAGCATATTAGTTGTGTTCTCTAAATCGATGCTTAGTATCCGGATTTTATCCTCATACTCACGTTGAGTATCTTGTAGCCACCTCTTTTGTTGTTCCAATGTGTTTAAAGAAGCCTTATAGGCTTGAACCTCTAAAAAGTACTTATCATTTTGATCACTTACTTCATTAAATTGGGACAACAATTCTGAGTATTTATCATGACAACCAAGAGGACAATGTTGTACCTGAGGTGAGATGCCCATAAGAGCAAACTCGTCTGCTTCTTCTACATCAAAGAGATTCCCAGCAATCATTGCAAACACGTCAGTCGAGGATTCAGCTGATTCCAGAGTGGAAGCCTGATGATCATTCCAATTGACCATAGAGTCAACAGATACCAATGCCTTCTTGTCATCTTTTATCTCCTGAACCTTAAAGGCTGAGTACCTGCTCTTCTCCTGGTCATTCTTGCTAGGGCATTCCCTTGCAAAGTGACCTTGTTGCTGGCAGTTGTAGCAGCGAACCTTGCTTCTGTCGAATCTTGCTGGCTCCCGTGGGTTGTAATTGAATTTTCGACCTGCTTTCTTCTCAAACTTGTGAACCCTAAGAGTGAACATGGCCATATGCCATTTAAGATCCATTTCATCCAGGTCAAGTTTATCGACCTGTTTGAAGTCATCAAAAGCAAGTTGTTGATGAGCATCAACATCAGCCACAAAAGAATGAAGAACGGCTTCTACCATACTACTAGACTTGGCAGTAGGATCAGGAGCAGAAGTATGCTGAGAGGACACAGTATTGCTTGGGCTACTAGCATATGACATGGGACTGGATGCCATAGAACTTACAAAGGCAGAATTAGCAGTAGTGGGAAAAGAGTCACTTGAATATCCTCTCACATGAGGTTCAAAAGTTATGAGCTTATGAAATAGATCATCAAAGTTGAGATAGTCAAGCCCACCTTTGGCTTTGAGAGAGATCACCACCTGATTCCATGAGTAGGGTAAGGCTTTAAGAAACCTTGCATTAATATCACCATCATCTGGTTTTGAACAAAGTTGATTCAATTGGCTCAATATCTTCTGAAACCTGTCATACCCTTGATGTAAACCTTCAGTTTATGAGATTTTGAATTCTGTGAATTCATCTCTCAGCATGGATCTTCGCATTTTTTTGACTCCTCATTCCCACCAAACCTTGCTTTTATACAATTCCAGATCTCTCTGGCATCATCCAAACGGTAGAAGTCACCCATGTGATCATCAGGAAGAGATTGAAGCAAAATCGTTTTTGCTTTGACCTCCTTCTGAATAGCTATGATTTCTTCATGAGATTTAGGGTCAAGAAGAGTAATATTACCATTCTTGTCTCTTCCAGTTAGATTCCTGCTGTTCCTATTCAGAATAATCTTCCAAAGGTCTTGATCAGTTTTGGTGATCCACCATTCCATCTTCATTGCCCAACTATCATATTCATCCTTTTTTAGAAGAGGGAATTTACCATTCATGTTGGAAACCGTAGCAACGATCTGCTGAGGTTGCACAATTTTAGGAGTGTTATCTTCTCCTGTTTGAGTAGAAGTTGAGGCAGACATGATAAAACAAAAATGTCAGTAATAAGAAAACTTGATTCTTCTAGTATAGAGACCCTCCCAGGCTCTGATACCACTTGTTGGATCTACGAGATGTAGATCTTGCAGCCTGTCAGGAACGGTGAATTACTTCTGTAATCACAAGTCAGTCCACAGAGAGACTCTATACACAACATGAATACAGAATACAAATATAATAAAGAAGAACAGAATAACTATAAAGACTTGATCCTTTCTAAGGATTTCTAATATTGATAATGACTAGAACTACGTTTGGTGAAGGTGTACCTAACCTTTCTGCCTAAGGTTCCTTTTATACTACAAGGAAACCCTAATACAGCATTAAACAAAACGTGTAAAACTGATATGCATATCCTTTCCTAACATATCTCATGCATATCCTAACAGAATAATAAACAAATAATAAAGTTTGACTTTGACCAGGACCAGGAGCACGACTTGCTCCTACTACTACTAGGACCAGGAGGAACTACATACCTCCTAGTCTACCTATTACATTTAACTATTACAATGGTCCTAACACCATCTAACGAGTATGGAAACAACATCATCTTAATGGCATCGTGTGGTACATCCTTAAACTTGCTTGTCGCGGTGAGACGATTAAATTTTCTAATGTGATAATGTGGGTTGTCTTTTTCGTGTCTGCGAAACTTGTTGGCTTGAAGCATAGACATTAAACCCCTCTTGATCTCGAAGTTCTCCGCAAGGATGGAGAGAATCACAATGGCCTCTCCAAAACCTTCGGTGGGTGCTTGAAGCAACTCCATCATAGTACGATTAGCCATGATAGCTTCTTGTTCTACAATAGGTTCCTCACTTGGAGTCTCTTCACTAGAAAGATTAGGAGTAGGTGTTGACTCCTTTTTGTTTTTTCGTTTACGTGCACGTCTTGCTTGATTACGAGTAAGCATAAACGTCACGTACAACGTGAGGATGAGCAAAGAAGATTCTTTTTGGTGTTTTTAACTTTTTCAATTTTTTTGGATTTTTGATTGTTTTTACTTTTTTTGGATTTTGGAATTGTATTAAGTAGACAAAAATCTACAAAACTCCTCCTTAATTAAATCTCTTGATTAAAGAAGCCTCAAGGAATGAAAACGATCACGTGAAGTGAACGCCTTCGATGACTTTAGAACGTTGGTGGAACACCAAAACGTTCAAGAGGGTTTAATCAATGAAAACCAAGAAAATATATATGATACTTAGTAATACTTTGGGCGGAAAAACCCTCGATTAGCTCTCAAAATCAAATACTCACAAGCAAACGGGAAAACGAGGCGGCGCGAAGCACTTAAGAGTCTTTTTCCTTAGGATATATTTTATAATATCCGCCTTATACCCACCTTATAGTTTGTATTTTTCAAAATCGAGCTTCTCGAAAGTATTTATCTATTTTTGCCTTTTCCTTTGGTTTGAGATTCGAATACAATGATTGGGTAATGACCTCCCAAGTCAAGGTTGTGATTTCTTACGTATTTGGAGCACTTGTGTATTTATTGTTCTACGTATACAATATAGTAATAGTATTCACACAAAAATCAAAAACCGATAATACGTATTAGTAGAGTGCTACTAATACAATTAGCTATTATGGCTATATAAAAACAACAATTGTTCAAATCAAAACACAACACGCCTCCCCGGCAGCGGCGTCAAAATGATGTAATGGTTTTACTACTCTTTAGGAAAAGAGAGCAAAAGTGGCAAGTATTAAGTGTCAGTTTAGGAAAACCGAGCACTAATGACCCAAAGTGGGGATCGTTCTCAAGGAGGCTTAATGTGTGTGTAATGAATTGATTAACTTTGTGATTTTATTGTTATGAGAAAAGAAAAATAGAAGAAGGATAAGAAGAGAGTGACGGTTACAATGACGGATTACACTAAGACGAAAATGTCGTACACGTAAAACCGTAAAAGCACCAAATTTAAAATTTTATCCTAAAAATTCCTAAAAATTGCAAACAAATCCTAAATAATGTAAAAAGAGTTTACAAAAAAATCAAAAATCACCCAAACCTTTTAATTAATTAAATAATGATTTTTTAATGCTAATTAAAGCCCTAAAAATCAATTTAATTACTAAAAAGCCCAAAGTGAGTTTTATCACTTTGTAAACCTCTAAAACAACCTAACTTAATTTAAAACTGTTTTTGAAAATTTTAAAATTAATAAAAACTATTTTAAAACAATTAAAAACTATTAAAACTATAAAAACTTAAAATAAATATAAAAATAAATCTAAGGACAATGAAAATATTCTAAAAGTTGAAAAACTCCTAACTTTAGATATTTGAACTAGGAAAAATGAAAAAAGTAGAAAAAACTAACTTTCAATTTTTAATAATAAAATAATAATAAAATATTCAAAAAAATCAAAGTTTATAAAAAAAATTCTAAAAAATTACCAAAAATCTAGAAAAATGTAACTAAGACAGAAATGCAATCAAAAGTTTCCAAAACCTTTTTAATAATTTTATATTAATTTCTAAAGTTGGTTAAAAACCCTAAAATCATATAAAATCAAAATTAAGTTAATCTAAAAACTTTAATTGCTGTAAACCTAAAAAATACTATTAAAAACTTAAAAACTATTTTTCCAGATTTTTAAAATACTTTTTCCTATTTTTTATTTACTTTCTAAAATTAAAACTTAAAATAATCCTAACAAATAAACTATTCACGTGAAAAATAATATTTTTAATCCAAAAAGTCTTAAACTTGATACAGAACCAAGGAAAAGTGCTAACAAGTGAAAAGCTAAAACAAATAAGCAGAAATCAGCTTATTTATAAGCTGATTGCTTGAATAAGCTATAAACACAAACCCCTTAAATAATTAAATAACCAAGTGATAACCAGTCAAAGACCCTAGGGCAACTGGTTATCACGTTGGTGTGTGAGAGGAGTGGCGCAGGTTCGAGTCCTGGCCACGTCCTTTTTGTTAAAAACTTTTTTTTTCTTTTTTTAATTTTATAAAACTCAAACCATGAACTTATACTTACTCTAAAGCACAAACTTTATCAAAATTAAGCTAGAATTAAAGCTACTTGAATCAAAAACGTGCCCAGATAGGATGAACACAATGAGAGAAAATCTTCACAAGTGAAGATATGAACAAGAGGGCTTGTTCTTGATGATTTCTTGGTATTTGATGGACAATGGGGGCACCCCTACACTCAGTTGAGTGTAGGGAGTCAATTAAAGCAAGAAAAACACAAGTAACAACACCAAAGTCACATACACATGGCAATCAATTTTCTGAAAATCAGAAAGTATCACAAAGTCTTCAAGCTGATGCAATTGGCTTTTAAGTGAGCTTCAACAGGCATAAACTTGCATAAATCAAAACCAAATCACATACTAACTAAACACAATCCTAGGTTACCCCTAATTCTAACAGATAACAAGGATCAAATAAAAAATTGAGCTTAAATCCAGGCAGTTAAAGGCATACTCAGTTTTACCAAATCTAACCAAAAATAAGACATGCAATCCCTATAAAACTTGACCAAACTAAGAACCAATGAGAACAATAGGCTAATATTGATAAGGCAAGTTTTTTTAGGCAGTTTCCTTCTAGTTTAAAGTCAATTTAAACCAATAAGATCCTTAACCCAAACACCCTTTTAACTTACTGATTTCAAATTTCAACAAACAAAATGTTACAAAACCTAACCAAATTGATTCTAACCTATCTAAGCATGCATAAACACCCTAAATAAGCATAATCAAACACAAAACTTTATCATAAGAACATAATCATGCAAACTCATATAGCACACAAATTTTCAGTAAAAATAAGAAAGAAAAATGAGAAAGGAAAGAGAATGAGCACCTCCCTCACTTTACATCCTAGTGAGGTCAGCTATGCTCCCCTGAACTTAAACCAACAACTAGGTAAGCCAGGGGTCCTTGGAAGAAAAATGGGTTGAATGAGGTTGTTGATTGAGTAGAAATACTCCAACCTTTTGATGATATATGGGTACTTCCCTGGACAATCACCACAAAACCAACAGAAGAACTTCAAATATCAAATGCTACAAGCTTAGAGCTTGTAGCTTTTGATATAGTAAGTGTTAAAACCAATGGGTCAAAACAAGCAAAAAGGTTTTCACCTCAGTAGGCTTTTCATCCAAGCTCTATACCCACTGAATCTTGATATCCACAAGATATCAAGGTTCAATGGTCATATAGGAGCCCAAATAAAACAGCTTATGTGGACTTTGAACCAATTTGCTAACCAAGAAAACGGATTTTCAGAAACTTTTAAAATGCTTTTTAAAAACTCTTTCAACCAAGTATTTCAACAATCAAATTTGGAACTCAGCTAGCTTTTCTTACACACACCAACTTTTAAAACAATAAAAAGGAATTATATTTTCTCACAAAATACCAACCTTCATTAATTCTTAAAAAGGAATTACAAAATGTAGAAAAGCTAAAACTGGAACAAGAAAATATAAGTGACAGACCACTTATATTTATACTAACTAAAAGAACAATCTAGAAAAATGAATAAAATATTACAAAGCTTAAACCCTAATTGCTGAATTTCCTTGAATGCCCTTGGTCTTCAAATTCGAATCTTGGTCAATGGTGGAGTCTTGTGACATGAGAGTGATAGCCAGCTGTTTGATGTGATCTAGGACGTTTATTTGGAGTGGGGGACAAGTAGTATCATCATAGGCGTTCATCTTGTCGATTTGGGGTTTGGGGATGAAAGTGACGCAGCAGGGGAGGTCCCTACTGCTCACATGGGTGTGTTGGCATCATGTTTTTGGTGTGGGATGTGTTTAACATATGGTTAATCAATGATCTGGAAAGGGATGAACAAAACCCCTTTGTTTTGGCTTTGATTGATCCTGGGATGAGCTAGGGTTTATGGAGTGATTATAGTGAGTTTAATCCTATTTAGGGGTTAATTAATTTGCATTGGATGTTTTAGTGGGAAAAAATATAACTGATTAAATCAGTTATATAAAAGGTAGGTGGAACTCTGACGTGGAGTGAGGGTGGAATAGGATTGGTGGAAAAGTGAGTGGGTGATGAGGTGGCGTGTGGTGATAGGGTGATGTGAGTTTGTTGTCTGGCCAGGAAAAGCCCCCCCAATTCCAAGTGTGTTCTCACTTTGTAATAAAACTTTGACAACGCCCCATTTCTTCTTATCAACTTTTATCAACTTGCTGAAAATGGCCCAATAACTTTCAAACTTTGAATAAGGACTATTCATGCAATATTTGCATTCTTCAAGGGCTTTTATGTCATGTCTTGAAACTTTTGGACCAAACTTGTAATAATTGAGGTTTACAAGGGTCAAAAGTGACAAGTCTTCAAAAAGTGAGGGACCAATCTTGCCAATCTTCAAATCTTCAAGGTCTTCTTTGGAAATTCATGATTCGGGTCCGGTTCATTGTGCGGCTTCGTTTCCCGTGTTTATTTTTGATTGATTCTTGTGATCTTTTTGTCATTTCCTCAATATCCGTACCTAAAATACACAAGCAACAAACACGAGCATATATTTGGCATTTTACTTATATTTTATGCATTTTAAGCCCATTTTGGACGATGAGACTATGTATAAAAGCAGTCTCATCAATCTACTAGACAAATTCAAGAGTCCACGGATAGGAAATTCGTTCAGATATTACAAAACCTTCAACCCCAAGGTGCTCTTCCTTCTAACACCGAAACAAACCCTAGAGCGAATGTGAGTGCTATTACTACACGAAGTGGAGCAACTCTAGTAGGACCTTCTACCCCTCCTCCCGTTACTCCATCTACACCTCCTCCACCTCCATTTATCCATCCTACTACCACACCTAGTACTAGTTCTCCATTACCGTCTCCACCTCTTAATGAATAAGTACCCAAATAAAACCCTCCACCAACCCCACCTACCACCTCTAAACCTTCTACTTCTTAACCTTCTACATCTCAACCATTACCTACTACTCCCACACCACCTAAACCCAACATCCCTTATCCTTCTCGGTTAGACAAGTGTAAATTGCTCACAAAAGAGGATGCTCAAATCACTTCATTTATGAAGATGATATCTCAAATGAATTTCAACATTAGCCTCGTTGAAGCACTTGTCCAAATGCCGAAATTTGTCAAAGCATTCAAGGAATTGCTTAACAAGAAGGAAAAGATGGCTGAGTTTGTCAACATACGCCTAAATGAAAACTATTCTGCAGTTATTCTTAAAGAACTTCTGGAAAAACTTGGAGATCCCGGTCGTTTTGTGTTGCCTTGTATTTTTAACAAAGAGGAAGAATTTACTGCCTTAGCCGATCTCGGGGCAAGTATAAATTTGATGCCATTAAGTGTGTGGAAAAAGCTATCATTACCAGACCTTACACCAACGAAGATGACTCTTGAGCTATCAAATCGCACTCTCGCTTACCCCGTTGGTATTACCGAAGATGTGTTTATTAAAGTTGGTACCTTCACTTTTTCGGTCGATTTTGTTGTTGTTGATTATGACATGGACCCTCGTATTCCGTTAATACTTGGACGGCCATTTTTGAGAACCGGAAAAGCTTTAGTCAATGTTGCCAAATGTGAATTAATCTTAAGGGTCGGGAATGATGCTCAAGTTTTTAAGATGGGGAATATTACAAGTAAGACAAATGGAAAAGAATCCGCGAAAATGATTAATGTGCTTCAAGAAGAGCTTACTTCTACTTTGGAAAGTTTTAAGCTTGATGACTTTGTTGTATATGATAATCCCCTTTTCAAGTCTTCCCATGATAATCCACTTTTCCAAGACGATGTGGATGATTTTGATGATTCTCTCTCCAAATTGGATCCCCCACCAATTTCTAATCCTCCACTAATCTATGATGCTTATGATAACGATTCTAGTTCCGATGGGGAAGATTCTGCTGCTTTGGTTCAGAGTATCCAGACATGCCCACTTATGATGATTTTGATGATGTTGATATTCTCTCGAGTGATTCTTCTCATGCTGACCTTACTCCTACTCTTGATGAAGATCCTCCACCAAACACTCTTGATACTTTGGACAATTACTCATTTGAGGAAGATTTTGCCACTTTCCTTAATACATACTTCCCAAACGAGAATGATTCTCCTCCTTTGGATTTTGATTTTGGTCTTTATCCTCCTTCGGATATGAAGAAACCTGTTTCAAAGGAGAAGAAGCCAGAAGACACCGATATCCGCAGTACCTATGTCTTGACACCTCTCTATCCACCTTCTGAGGATGAGATCGTACGATTTATGAGCGGATCTTCTTCAAGGTCTACTGAGCCTCAGTCTTATTTTCCCCTAAAGGAAAAGGTGTTCAATCCCGGTATTGAAATTGTTAAGCCATCTCAGTATCCATCTGATGAAATAAAAGGAAAGGTTTTTGGAACTTTTGGAGATATGCTTGCACCTCATCACCCTTGCTACCACCGTACTCAATCTTTGCTTAAGGGAACCTTGCCTACTCTTCTTTGGCTTACCTTGTTCGCCTTAAGCTTGTGCTACTTGATGGATGAAAACCATGTATTTGATCTCGGTGGATGGTTTCAAGCTTCTTCCTATGCTAATCAAGGTCGAGTCAGGCTCACGACTCGGTGAACAAAAACAAGCGCTTCTCGGGAGGCAACCCGCTGTATCTATCCTTTTTCTTTGTTTTTATAATAAGTGTAGGGGGAGACCCTAGTATATGTTTGTTGTTTTCTTTCTTATCATGTGCAGGGATTCGAGCTTTCAAAGATCCATTCTTGATGACTTTTGACGACCCGTGATTCCGTGTTCCCGTCTTCCCGGTTCTATCTAAAATTCCTTTGATTTTCTATTTTATATTCTTCAATATTAAAATAGGAATCACTTTAGTTGTCCTTTCCTTAGCAAGATTTAAACAAAGTACACAATGTCCTAAGTGTAGGGGAGGTTACTTACACATACTTAAACATTGAGGACAATGTTTATATTAAGTGTAGGGGGACTTCTATCGAAGTTAAGTGGGCTTTTCCTTGTATTTGTCCTCATTTTAACTGGAAAATTTGATTTTTCGACATTTTTCAAAATTTTTAATCTATTTTGGCCTAGTAGTATAGTAATATTTTCCTTTGTTATCGTTATTTACTTTCTTTGCTAGAATAAATTTTCAATAAAGTGGTTTTAAATTTTTCAAATGCATGAATCTTTTGACTCAACCCGAGTTTACTTATCTAAGTTTACTCTAGCTAGTATCCTTAACGTGTTTAATAGGCTTTTATATAGGGAACTTTAAAACGCTAAAGTCTTAACTCTTACGGGTTAAGAACAAGATCTTTTCGCAAGTTCCTATAATTGATCCTAGAGAGTCGTTTATCAAGGGAACTTTAAAATGAGAATTCTAACTTGAAAAAGTCTAAGCGTTTGCAAGATCCTATAGATGACTCGAAAACCCAAAACCTTGATTTAATTGGCTAAGCATCCACGAGTCTCATTCCTTGAGATTTTAAATTGTGGAGAACGAGAGATGATAGAGTCAATTATAAGTTTCGTATTCTTCCGTGAATTTATGTGAGTTGATTATAAGCTTTTTCTCCCATCGCTTGTTAATAATATATTTGCAATAAATAAGGTTGTACGTTTTGAAAAGTTACTTAGCTTGTAGCCCAAGATCGTTTAAAAGTTGCTCGGTATTAATTAGAGTTCATAGCCAGGGCATTACTTATTGAAGCGGGATGCGAAGATTGGCGAGTCCGAAAAGGCCCTAACAAGGCATGAGGGCTACATTTTGTTGCTAAAGATCCAAAGTTATGTGAAGAATCATTTATCAAAAATGAATATGAAGGATCGAGACACATG
The DNA here is from genome assembly GCA_025667525.1 of Glebionis coronaria. Classification (NCBI taxonomy): domain Eukaryota; kingdom Viridiplantae; phylum Streptophyta; class Magnoliopsida; order Asterales; family Asteraceae; genus Glebionis; species Glebionis coronaria. Next base: position 137,414,444 of record CM046878.1, read on the forward strand.
ACGAAAAGCATATACTCCCCTAAAGATCATGGAGAAGTCTATCCAAAAAGGCCCTAACAAGGTATGAGGATAAATAGATCCAAGTCCTAAAAGGAGGCGGGTCGTTGTATATCAAAATCCAAAATAAAGATTGGAGAAAATTGAAGAAGTCGTGGTCCAAGTATGAAGAATCTCTCAAAACTTCAAGTGAAGAAATTCCTATTATGAAGAGACGACCATAATTTCAGGAACGTCTCTCAAGATTCAAAGTATGAAGTCGCTGCCAAATATCGGTCCGAGAAAGGTCTCAAATCGTGAAGCGAGTTATGCCAAGATATGAACTTTAAGAGGTCCCGAGAAGCAGTTTTAAAAGATTTGTCCTTTAGCTAACTATTGATTAAATCGTCCTACTTTATTTTCAGCCTAATAACTATCGAAATAAATCAACAACGCATCCTCGTGATCATTCAAGACAATCATAAAATATAAGAGATACACCTAGGAATAAGGGAGTCTAAGTGAATAATTGGGCCACATGAATTCGTATTAGTTTGCTAACTTATAATAACAATGATCTCGTTTTTAAGCTTGGTATGGGGAACGTGAAACTTGAGGATGATAAACATTCATGACAGCCAAAACCCCAATGTAAGTCTTTGATTTCTATCTTTTTACTTTCCTTAAAGTTTAGTATTTAATAAAGGCCAAGGTGGGTTATTTATGATGAGAAATGTAATTTGTGCTTTGAAATTAATGCATTGCATGAGGGCATTGTAATGGTCAAGTGTAGGGGATTTAATAAGTGTGAAAACACTTATCCTTTTACCACTTATTTCCAATAATTACAAGACCAAAACGTGTATTTTATGTCATAAAAGTCGGAATTATGCGTGGTTTGTGTTTTTATTGTGTTTCAGGATAAAAATATGAAAAAGGAAGAAAACACGGGCTTTCACGGGCTTTTATCGAAGAAAAACGAGAAAAGACAAAGTAAAAAGATCAAGAGTACAAAAAGAACGGAAGTCCAAGGCCTATTCTGAAGATTTATCGACGAAAAAGTCTAAAGACGGAAGTTTAATGAAGTCGAAGAACTCAAGTCTAATAGAAGAAAAAAATTACAAGACAAGTTCAATTTACATCGACAAATCCCGAGACGACGTCGAGAAAGACAAAGAATTAAAATCGAGTCGAGAAGAAAGAAAGAAAGAAGGAAGCACATGCACCTCCCCATCTCCTATAAATACCCTCCTAATGACACATTAGGAGGGTGTTAGTTAGTTAATTTTTTAGCATTTTTCATTTTTCCTTTCTTTAGTTTTATTTTTAGAGAGAGAAAGTGTTTAACTTTCTCTCACTAGAACTTCATCTTTCCTTTCATGTTTAAGCTTTGATTTAATCTTGTATTTTGAAATCTTTAATCTACAAGTTCAAGTTTAATCTTTTCATCTTTAATCTCTTTCTACCTTTCTTATTTTGTTTATCTTTGATTAGTGATAATCTTTGATTTTGTTTCATCTTGATGTTTATGTGAATAAAAAGTTTATCTTTTTATTCATATCTAAGTTTTATACGGATTAAGCTTTGAGTTTATCATTCTTATTGGCTTATTTTGTGTTTAGCTTATTTACTTTTAAACTTTCTTAAAAGTTTTATCTTATTAAAGTTCGTTTTATAAAAGTTTCCGTATTTAGTGTTTCAAAAGTTCAAATTTGTGCTTAATTAGTCTGGGTTAAGAGTTTGTAAATGCTTATTGGATCAAGTGCTTATTCATTTCAGCTTAGTTACTTTTTGTGTCCCATCGCGATCTTATGAGGGTTTCACTTGTCATGATCTCCGGGATACGACCGCACTGACTGCGATCCATACTTCTTTCGTTGACTACGATGCACACCACGATCCACTTGTTGCGATCTGTGGGTGTGATCTGTCACGATCTCTTGAGTACAATCGCATTGACTGCGATCCTTGTGGTTACGAAAGCAGGCCACGATCCAATAGTGCGATCCCTCATTTATTGAGTACGATCCACCATTGCGATCCACCACTGCGATCCACACCATGATCCATCCTGCGATCGCTTGTTACGATCGTGTGTTGCGATCTGAGGTACGATCGCATTGCGATCTAACTTTGGTTTTTGTTTTATTTATCTTAGTTTTCAAATTTAACTTTTCCCGCATTTTTACTTAGTATTATTTTAAACGAGTTTTGTCTTAGTTTATTTTTAAAAAAGTTTTAAGTTTTAAATTCATTACATTTTAGAGAGAAAAAGTGACAGTTTTTCTAGATTTGCTTTTAGCCTTTTTTTTAATTACGTTTCGCACTTACACTTCAAGTAGAATAGATAATCAAACCATTTTATTTTCCACCAAAAACGACTGAGTCGCACTCTTAACTAGTAATCAATTCGAAAAGACTGGAATTACGAAGTTTCATAACTAAGTAAATTCTAATTTTTTGACATTTTTCAAAAATTTTAATCTATTTTGGCCTAGTAGTATAGTAGTATTTTCCTTTGTTATCATTATTTACTTTCCTTGCTAAAAATAAATTTTAATAAAGTGGTTTTAAATTTTTCAAAGTCGTGAATATTTGACTCAACCCGAGTTTACTTAACTAAGTTTACTCTAGCTAGTATCGTTAACGTGTTTAAGTCAAGTTTTGCTAGGCTTTTATATAGGGAACTTTAAAACACGAAAGTCTTAACTCTCACGAGTTAAGAACAAGAACTTTTCGCAAGTTCCTATAATTGATCCTAGAGAGTCGTTTATCAAGGGAACTTTAAAATACGAATTCTAAACTTGAAAAATTCTAAGAGTTTTCAAGATCCTATAGATGACTCGAAAACTCAAAACTTTGATTTAATTGGCTAAGCATCCACGAGTCTCATTCCTTGAGATTTTAAATTGTGGAGAACGAGAGATGATAGAGTCAATTATAAGTTTGGTATTCTTTCATGAATTTATGTGAGTTTATTATAAGCTTTTTCTCCCATCGCTTGTTAATAAATTTAATTGCAATAAATAAGGTTGTACGATTTGAAAAGTTACTTAGCTTCTAGCACTAGATCGTTTAAAAGTTGCTCGGTATTAATTAGAGTTCATAGCTAAGGCACATAACTTACTGAAGCGGGATGCGAAGATTGGCAAGTCTGAAAGGCCCTAACAAGGCATGAGCGCTACATTTTGTTGCTAAAGATCCCAAGTGATGTGAAGAATCATTTATCTAAAATCAATATGAAGGATCGAGACACACGACAAAAAGCAAAATACTCCCTTAAAGATCATGGAGAAGTCTATCCAAAAAGACCCTAGCAAGGTATGAGGATAAATAGATCCAAGTCCTAAAAGGAGGCGGATCGTTGTATATCAAAGTCCAAAATAAAGATTGGAGAAAAATGAAGAAGTCGTGGTCCAAGTATGAAGAATCTCTCAAAACTTCAAATGAAGAAATTCCTATTATGAAGAGAAGACCATAATTTCTAGAACGTCTCTCAAGATTTGAAGTATGAAGTTGCTGCCAAATATCGTTCCGAGAAAGGTCTCAAATCGTGAAGCGAGTTATGCCAAGATATGAACTTTAAGAGGTCCCGAGAAGCAGTTATAAAAGATTTTGTCCTTTAGGTAACTATTGATTAAATCGTCCCACTTTATTTTCGGCCTAAATAAACTATCGAAATAAGTCAAACAATGTATCCTCGTGATCATTCAAGACAAAATTAAAATATAAGAGATACACCTAGGAATAAGGGAGTCTAAGTGAATAATTGGGCCACATGAGTTCATGTTAGTTTGCTAACTTATAATAACAATGATCTCGTTTTTAAGCTTGGTTTGGGGAACGTAAAACTTGAGGATGATAAACATTCATGACGGCCAAAACCCCAATGTAAGTCTTTGATTGCTTTACTAATTTTGTACATATTTCTATCTTTTTAGTTTCCTTAAAGTTTAGTATTTAATAAAGACCAAGGTGGGTTATTTATGATGAAAAATGTAAACTGTGCTTTGAAATTAATGTATTGCATGAGGGCATTGCAATGGTCAAGTGTAGGGGATTTAATAAGTGTGAAAACACTTATCCTTTTATCACTTATTTCCAATAATAACAAGACCAAAACGTATATTTTATGTCGTAAAATTCAGAATTATGCGTGGTTTGTGTTTTTATTGTGTTTTTGGACCAAAAGCTGAAAAAGGAAGAAAACATGGGCTATCACGGGCTTTTATAAAAGAAAACAAGAAAAGACGAAGTCAAAAGATCAAGAATGCAAAAAGAACGGAAGTCCAAGGCCTATTCTGAAGATTTATCGAGGAAAAAGTCTAAAGACGAAAGTTTAATGAAGTCGAAGAACTCAAGTCTAATTATAGAAGAAAATTAGAAGACGAGTTCAATTGACATCGACAAATCCCGAGACGACGTCGAGAAAGACAAAGAATTAAAATCGAGTCGAGAAGAAAGAAAGAAAGAAGGAAGCACATGCACCTCCCCATCTCCTATAAATACCCTCCTAATGACACATTAGGAGAGTGTTAGTTAGTTAATTTTTAGCATTTTTCATTTTTCCTTTCTTTAGTTTTAGAGAGAGAAAGTTTTAACTTTCTCTCACAAAGTTTTTATCTTTTCTTCATCCTTTTTTCAAGTTTAAGCTTTATTTCATCCTTGTATTTGGAATTCATTAATCAGAAGTTCAAGTTTAAGCTTTTAATCTTTAATCTTCTCCTACCTTTCTTGATTTTGGTTTATCTTTCATCCGAAATGTTCTTGATTCGTGTTTGATTTTGATGTTTTTGTGATTAAAAAGTTTATCTTTTTATTCCCTACTAAGTTTTTATACGGTTTAAGCTTTAAGCTTGTTGTGCTTATTGGCTTATTTCGTATATAGCTTATTGTCTTTTAAGTTTTCTTGAAAGTTTAGTGTTTTTAAAGTTTGATTTATAAAGTTTGTTTAATTCGTGTTTTAAAAGTTGTCAAATTTGTGCTTAATTAGTCTTGGCTAAGAGTTGGTAAATGCTTATTGGATTAAGTGCTTATTCGTTTCAGCTTAATTACCTTTTGTGTCCCATCGCGATCTTATGAGGGTTTTACTTGTCACGATCTCCTGGATACGATCGCATCGATTGCGATCCTGACTTCTTTGATTGACTACGATCCATACCACGATCACTTGTTGCGATCTGTGGGTGCGATCCGTGTCACTATCTCTTGGGTACGATCGCATTGATTGCGATCCTTGTTGTTACGATCAAAGACCATGATCCACTTGTTGCGATCATGGTTGCGATCAGTGAGTGCGATCCAAGTCACGATCCAGCAGTGCGATCCCTCACTTCTTGAGTGCGATCCACCACTGCGATCAGGGACCACGATCCATCTTGCGATCTGAGTTACGATCGTATTGTGATCTAACTTTGGTTTTTGTTTTATTTATCTTAGTTTTCGAATTTAACTTTTCCCGCATTTTCACTTAGAATTATTTTAAACAAGTTTTGTCTTAGTTTATTTATACAAAGTTTTCAAGTTTTAAATTCATTACGTTTTAATTTCCATAAATTGCACGCTTCCCGAAATCTCTGTTTTTACCAAGTGTTTTTCTAGTAATTTTTAGTTTAATTTTTAAAGCTTTTATTTTTAATCAACGACATTTTTATATTTGCTTATAGTTTAAAATAGATAATCAACCCATTCTATTTGTCCACCAAGAACGACTGAGTCGCACTAATTACTTGTAATCAATTCGAAAAGATCGGACGATAACTCATTTAATAACTAACACCTACAAAAGGAAAAGAAAGATAGACAAGAAATATTTTTGGTTTTTATGTATTTCTATGTTTTTTTTTAGATTTTTGAGTTTTTTTTATTTTTTTTGGATTTTTGAAATTTTTTGAAAATTAGACAAGAAAAATAACGTTCAAGAGTGAACGGATCCCAAAATCCAACGCCTCTCTCACAGAAAACCGTTAATCTTAACGAAAAGAGCCGGCAGCGGCGCCATATGATACACGGAATTACCTAGTATAAAAATAAGTTCGTTGTTCACGGTCTAATCGAATTGATTACTAGTTAAGAGTGCGACTCAGTCGTTCTTGGTGGAAAATAAAATGGTTTGATTATCTATTCTACTTGAAGTGTAAGTGCGAAACGTAATTAAAAAAAGGCTAAAATCAAATCTAGAAAAACTGTCACTTTTTCTCTCTAAAATGTAATGAATTTAAAACTTAAAACTTTTTTAAAAATAAACTAAGACAAAACTTGTTTAAAATAATACTAAGTAAAAATGCGGGAAAAGTTAAATTTGAAAACTAAGATAAATAAAACAAAAACCAAATTTAGATCGCAATGCGATCGTACCTCAGATCGCAACACACGATCGTAACAAGGGATCGCAGGATGGATCGTGGTGTGGATCGCAGTGGTGGATCGCAATGGTGGATCGTACTCAATAAATGAGGGATCGCACTATTGGATCGTGGCCTGCTATCGTAACCACAAGGATCGCAGTCAATGCGATCGTACTCAAGAGATCGTGACACGATGGCACCCACAGATCGCAACAAGTGGATCGTGGTGTGGATCGTAGTCAATGAAAGAAGTATGGATCGCAGTCAATGCGATCGTATCCAGGAGATCGTGACAAGTGAAACCCTCATAAGATCGCAATGGGACACAAAAAGTAACTAACCTGAAATGAATATCACTTGATCCAATAAGCATTTACCAACTCTTAACCCAGACTAATTAAGCACAAATTTGAACTTTTGAAACACTAAATACAGAAACTTTTATAAAACGAACTTTAATAAGATAAAACTTTTAAGAAAGCTTAAAAGTAAATAAGCTAAACACAAAATAAGCCAATAAGCATGATAAACTCAATGCTTAATACGTATAAAACTTAGATATGAATAAAAAGATAAACTTTTTATTCACATAAACATCAAGATGAAACAAAATCAAGATTATCACTAATCAAAGACAAACAAAATAAGAAAGGTAGAAAGAGATTAAAGATGAAAAGATTAAACTTGAACTTGTAGATTAAAGATTTCAAAATACAAGATTAAATCAAAGCTTAAACATGAAAGGAAAGATGAAGTTCTAGTGAGAGAAAGTTAAACACTTTCTCTCTCTAAAAATAAAACTAAAGAAAGAAAAAATAAACTAGCTAACCCCCTCCTAATGACACATTAGGAGGGTATTTATAGGAGGAGCACATATGATGATGATTTCTTCTCTCTTTCTTTTTGTCCCGACTCGATTTATATTCTTTGTCTTTCTCGACGTCGTCTCGGGATTTGTCGATATAAATTGAACTTGTCTTATAATTTCTTCAATAATTAGACTTGAGTTCTTCGACTTCATTAAACTTCCATCTTTAGACTTTTTCTTCTATAAATCTTTAGAATAGGCCTTGGACTTCCGTTCTTTTTGCACTCTTGATATTTTGACTTCGTCTTTTCTCGTTTTCATCGATAAAAGCCCGTGAAAGCCCGTGTTTTCCTCCTTTTTCATCTTTTGGTCCTAAAACACAATAAAAACACAAAACACGCATAATTCCGATATTTACGACATAAAATACACGTTTTGACTTGGTTATTGTTTATAGTTAAGTGGTAAAAGGATGGGTGTTTTCACACCTATCAAGATTTTTATAAGATTTTTGGTAATCTAGGTCTATTTCAACAAAGCACGTAAAAATGATAAAAATATTATAACTACATATCCGTACTAATCTAAAACATATTGCACTTACAAGCAATTAAGCACAAAGTACAAGTAAAGCAAACAATTAACAATCTAACAAATTTTATAACAAACTAGTAACAATGAGTAACTAATGTAACTAAATTGAAAACTCAACAAATTCTAACAAACTTTTAACAAAATTAACCAACTAAAAAAAATGTAACAAATTTTCAACAAAAATGCAACTAACTTTTTAACCAAAATCTAACAAACTTTTTATAAAAATTGTAAACTTTTTAACAACTAATTTTTACAAAATTCAATCTAACTTTTTTAACAACCATTTTATAAAAATCTTTTAATTCTACTGGCTATTAAATGTGGGACAATTACCACCGAAATTATGGCAACTAAATTCTTGGATCTGTAACAATCATTATTAACAAATTGGCATTAAAACTTGCTTTTACTTTATCAAAGAACGCTAGATCGTGATTTAATAAATTTGGCAATTAATTTTGCATTTAACTCTTCTCATTCACTTACATTCCTTAACTGAATATGCAATTAAATATCTCGATTAAATCAACTACATGCACACGTGAATGCATGCATGAATTGAACGAATATATACACTAAACAAGTTTCACAACTGCATACAATATTAAGGCCCTGTTTCTTTTTTTCCCCTTCTGGATAAGTCACATGTTTTGATAAGAAGAGTATATTGTATGAGGATAGAGTTTGTATATGCAAGTGTCGTTTCTTTTTCTATTCTAAATGGATCACTCAAAGAACCAAATGACAATTCTAACCTTCTGCCATTAATAAGAGTTGACAAGCTCTTGTATATTTCTGGGAAAAAACATAAAACTTCTATAAATAAAGCTTTTATCAAAGAGATAGTACAAAAATTTTAATTGTTATAGATTTGATAAAAGCACTTGTAATACAAAAAGAAATCCAGAATATACGAGTAGATCAAAGTTAAAAAAAACATTAAAGTAATTGTTGGAAAATTTTATTAGAAATTGATTATCATAGGAAGGAGTTATAGAAGGTGTAAATGCTTTTGATCTACCACTATTGATCATCCAACAACTTTATTGAGTAGAAGACACAAATATTAAAAAGTGGATATCACAATGGTCGTTATAGGAGGACGAACGGTGGAGGTGGTGGTGGTTATAGGAGGACGAACGGTGGAGGTTGTGGTGGTTGGAGAATGGTTGACATTTTATGATGCTAGAGGCAAGTGATAATGTAGGTTTTTAAGAATTTTTGTTTTGAGATCTAGTAATAAAAAAAAGAGGAAGATGATGAGGATACAATTGTAAATTTTGGTGATGATGTAATATATATGAACATCTGAGTCAAGAGAGTGAGGTTTTTGTCTCCATCCCCAACTTGATGTATTAAAGGAAATTATATGGACAAAGTGAAAAAGAAACATGCAAATATAACTTTGTGGACCCAATTTGTTACTTGACAACACATTCTGAAAAAAAGAAACGCCCCCTAAACCTACACTTAATACTAAAGAAAATAGTAACTAATATTAGAGCTTAACCGCATAGATATGACGAATCCGTTGATGCCGATGGTAAACGCTGAGCTACCTCAGTCAATCACCGAGAACTTGAAACCGAATTCAACTTTCTAACTTCTATCAATCGAACTAATGCACTTGAACTATCTGTTCATTTGTAACAAATCGTCCTCGAAATCATATATAACAGTAAGCATGATCCAAACTTCCATATGTCCAAAATGAACAACTCAATCAGGATCGATCTAATGCTTCAAATGATCAAAACCGCAACTACTCGAGCTCGAACAATCTGCTACGTTTATTCGTCTACTCCGACACAGTATCGAACTAATCTCTTTTATCAACTGATGAGCAAACGCGACTTCTATCTTTTACTGATGCGTACTGATTAGAAGCTAAAATCGTTTCAAAATCTCATCAAATGAAACGATCCTAAACTAGTAATCAAACTCTTTATCCGAAAACTCGCAAGACTTGAGGATCGAACTACTGACACTACAAATGCACCGAAAGAATGTTGAACTAGATTGGACTTCAACGATCAACTCCAAACTGAAACTTAACACAACTTCTCCATTAACTCTATTGTAACAAGATCATCCACCAAGTAACAGTGACAACACACGAACCATAACTCCAATTCAGTTATGAAGAGCTTCAAGAACGTTTATCGATATATGCTCATAAGTATGAAGGAATTTAGAAAGATTTAGGAAACGAAATAAAATTTATTGATGATGAATGGATATCTGTTACAATTCTGTTACAATTTTTATAACTAACTACCAAGATGAAAATGAAGTTTGAAGGTATATCAATGTGTGAGCGTGTGTGTAAAACACACAGTAAAAGGAAGGAGAAAACTAACTACTTTCTATTTTGTGAAAATCTACTATGTGAAAACTATTTTTTTTCTAACTGTTTACAAATTAGGGGGTGTCATCTATTTATAGACAAGCTGAAATATGGGGAGAAATTTAACTGACGTGGTAGCACCAGTAAAAGGACTCCACGTGGACCTTCTTCAAATTTAGTTGAGTATAAAAGAGTGACGTCCCATTGTTGGTTAAACGAAGTTCACGTGGTTTGAAGAAAGCTTAATCCGTGTGATGTTAATTCTTTTTTTCTGATTGGCTGTTAGGGAATAGATTTGCTCCATAAATGTTGTTGCTATGGCAATTATTTCTAATCACTCGGAATTTATGGTTGTTGGCAAGTTAGCAATAAATGGCTGTCATGATTGCCCTCATTAATTGTTGTATTTATAGTTTCCCACTTTGATGGAGATTTGATCATATTAATGGCTCATGATGTGTTGTCTGTTGAATTGAATACCTCAGAATGCATTTAATTGTCATTGCCATTGATTGTTGTGACTTGATTTCCCAATGATGGGTTGTTGTCTCGTTAATGGCTGTGTATCTTGCTATAGGGAATTGTGCCTCAGACTGAATAAATTGGCTTTATAATTGCTGTTGAAGTTTCTCTGGCTTATTTAATTGCATAAGTATGAATCTGTTTAATTTCCAATGATAGGTAAAAATAGTCCCATGACTTGGTAATTTGTATTTATCTCATGAAAACTTTAGAGAATGACCAAATTAATCGTTGAACTTTGCCTTCAACTTCTTTAAGTCCTTTGATCTTCATATACCTAGAAAGTTAGGTCCTTGATGTCTTGTTTTGTCCCTTTCTTCGTCTTTTCTTCAAGTAAAATCCATGAAAGCTTGTGTTTACGTAAAACGTATCTTTTTACCTGCACATTCAAAAAAACAAAGAATACCCCGTAATTCTATTATATCACAATAAAGTTTGGTATTTTCTTTGTGTTTTAGAGGTTTGATTTTTTATCATTGATATGAGATTTCACTCATATCAGTGGTCGGCTAGGTACCGGTTCCCACTCTTCTGGCTGAAAAATAGTTGAGTGACGTGTGGCATTTAACTGAGGAGGTAAAGGCATGGAATGGGATGGAAGCGTCTGATGGGTGGAGTATACTCTTATCTGGAATTTTAAATCTATAGTCTTCGTCCTTGCTCTGTAAAGTCTTCATATTATGAACAGCATTAGCATCTTGTGGAATCTCCAGGGCATCAACCGCATCAGCATTCGTAAAGTCTCCGAGGTGTGAGCATCATCAGTATCTGGTAAAAATCTTCAGTTTATGAGCAAGATCAGCATCTAGTAGAATATCGGCAAGTAAAATACGCCTGAGATGATTGAAGGCCGGTTAACAATACCTATAGCGTACGGTACATGGAGTACACCTGGAATGCTGTACATGAAGTACACCTGGAATACTGTACATGGAGTACATATGGAATAATGTGCATGGCACTGATGGCAATTTTTTGAGATGATCGATATTGGTGTCAATTGTCTGACATGATCAAAGGAAAATAAATTGATTTAAACGGTTAGCAAACCGAACTGAAACGAGTAACATGATAGGCTGGCAATTCCTGCGTAGACTTAATGTTGGTTATATAGAGGGCTCAAAAGTATGATTTAAACGAATATTCAACAATGGTCAGCATGAAGACATGATTAATGAAGACCAAACATGATTTATCATGAAAACAAAATTTTACTATAATCCTTCCATATCTTAGTAATACTTGGTTTTTAGGCCTAGTATAAAATAATGTTAGTCCCAAGTCTTTTCGAATTGAAAATCGGTCTTAAGTGCGACTCAATCGTCTTTTGGTGGATCAAGAGAATGGTTTGGTTTGTTTGTTTTAAACTATTAGCAAGTAATTAAAGTGTCGATGAGTAAAAGGGAAGTTAAAAGATTAATATTAAAATGACAAGTAAAATAAATGCATGGAAACTTAAAGGTGACAATGGAAAAGTACTAACACACTAAATAAAACTAACACTTGGAACATTTTCTGAAGATAAAAAGTACTGTAAGAAAGTAAGATCGAAAGAAACCAAAACAAGCCAAAAGAGGCCCGATCGGAATGCATTCCGATCGGTTGATCGGAAAGTTGGACAAGAGTCCTGAAATCGGAATAATGCTAAAATTCCCAATCGGAATACTTCAAAACATACTAATCGGAATATAGAGCAAGACCTAATCGGAATAGCACAAACTTCACACAATCGGAATCTTAAACTAGCTCAAATCGGAATACATGCAAAACAACCCAATCGGAATGTCACTCAAAGTCCCAATCGGAATACAGGACAAATGCCCTGCCGTCAGAATATAAAGACCAATCGGAAAGGGGTTTTAAACCCTTTCCTAAAATTAAGGAAATCGGTTAGGATGGTGTACTTGGTCGGAAAAAGCCAATCGGAAAGGGGTTTTACAACCCTTTCCGAAAATTGTGGAAAAAGGTTAAGCTAGGTAATAAGCTAACTTTAATAAGCTAATACCAAAACCAACCCGAATCAATTACAAATCCGAATCAAATAAGCACTTTGATCAACTTATTCAACTCGAAATTAATCAACTTTTTAGATCAAACAATAAAAACATAAACTTTTTAATAAGAAAAATAAGCTAATCATAAAAATAAGCCAATAAGCACAAAAGTCTTAAAGCTTAATCAAATGAAAACTTATGAAATGATCAAAAGATTAAATTTTTAAGCACGAAATCAATTAGAACAACACGGATCACATGATAATCGCACCAAAATCAATCTTAAATCAAAGAAAAGTAGAATGAGATTAAGAAATAAAAGCTTAAAATAGAACTTGATTAATAACAATAAGCAATACAAAGAGATTAATCTTGAAAGATTACGAAAAAGATGAAATTTAGTGAGAGAAAGTTTAAGACTTTCTCTCTCTAAAACTAGAGAAAACTAAGAAAAAGTGAAAATTAACTAAAAATCTAACCACCCTCCTAATGACTATTAGGAGGGTATTTATAGGGAAGGTGGAAGGAGTGCATGTGTTGCATCTTCTTTCTTGCTTTCTTCACGTTTTCTCGACTCGACTTTAATTCTTCGTCTTTGTCGTCTCGGGATTTGAACTTGTCTTTTAATTTTCTTCTTCTATTAGACTTAAGTTCTTCGACTTCGTTAAACTTCCGTCTTTTGACTTTTTCTTCGATAAATCTTCAGAATAGGCCTTGGACTTCCGTTCTTTTTGCACTCTTGATCTTTTGACTTCGTCTTTTCCCGTTTTCTTCGATAAAAGCCCGTGAAAGCCCGTGTTTTCTTCCTTTTTAATATTTTGGTCCTAAAACACAATAAAAACACAAACCACGCATAATTCCGACTTTTACGACATAAATCACACGTTTTGGTCTTGTTATTATTGGAAATAAGTGGTAAAAGGATAAGTGTTTTCACACTTATTAAATCCCCTACACTTGACCATTGCAATGCCCTCATGCAATGCATTAATTTTAAAGCACGGTTTACATTTTCCATCATAAATAACCCACCTTGGCCTTTATTAAATACTAATCATAAAAGATAGAAATAAGTAAAGAAATTAAAAACTTACATTGGGTTTTGGCGGCCATGAACGTTTATCATCCTCAAGTTTCACGTTCCCCATACCAAGCTTAAAAACGAGATCATTGTTATTATAAGTTAGCAAACTATCACGAACTCATGTGGGCCAATTATTCACTTAGACTCCCTTATTCCTAGGTGTATCTCTTATATTTTATTTTTGTCTTGAATGATCACGAGGATGCATTGTTTGACTTATTTCGATAGTTATTTAGTCCGAAAATAAGGTGAACGATTTAATCAATAGTTAGCTAAAGGACCAAATCTTTTAAAACTGCTTCTCGGGATATCAAAAAGTTCATATCTTGGCATAACTTGGTTCGCGATTTGAGACCTTTCTCGGGCCGATATTTGGCAGCGACTTCATACTTCGAATCTTCGAGAGACGTTCTTGAAATTATGGTCTTCTCTTCATAATAGGAATTTCTTCACTTGAAGTTTTTGAGCGATTCTTCATCTTTGGACCACGACTTCTTCATTTTTCTCCAATCTTTATTTTGGACTTTGATATACAACGATCCGCCTCCTTTTAGGACTTGGATCTATTTATCCTCATACCTTGTTAGGGTCTTTTCGGATAGACTTCTCCATGACTTTTGGGGAGTTCTTGCTTTTCGTCGTGTGTCTCGATCCTTCATATTAATCTTTGATAAATGATTCTTCACATCACTTTTGGATCTTTAGCAACAAAATGTAGCCCTCATGCCTTGTTAGGGCCTTTTCGGACTCGCCAATCTTTGCGCCCCGCTTCATAAGTTATGCCTTGGCTATGAACTCTCGTCATTACCGAGCAACTTTTAAACGATCTGGGGCTAGAAGCTAAGTAACCTTTTAAATCGTACAACCTTATTTATTGCAGATAAACTTATTAACAAGCGGAGGGAGAATAGGCTTATAATTAACTCACATAAATTCACGAAAGAAAATTCACGAAAGAATACCGAACTTATAATGGACTCTATCATCTCTCGTTCTCCACAGTTTAAAATCTCAAGGAATGAGACTCGTGGATGCTTAGCCTATTAAATCAAAGTTTTGGGTTTTCGAGTCGCCTATAGTGTTAAACATGGATTCACTAACAAGACGGGTTCAATCCGGAGGTCGGGGAGGGTTAAAGAGATGTTTAGCCATTTTAGTGAGAGAAACAAGAGAGAATAAATGTGTGTTTTATTCTAGAGAGAGAAAGGTAAGACAAGAAATGAAAAGCCTCACCCCTCCATGGAAGTATGGAGGGGTTTATATAGCACGGGACTTGGACTTTACATATGACAATATTAGTCCCTGCAAGTCCCGGCTATGAAACTAATGTAATTCCGTTAGTCGCACACATTTTAAGGCTAACAGATATTCTCCCGCCTAAACTATAAAAGGTAAGACAAGTCTCTGCTTGCTCAGTCTTCAAAAGGGTTGTAAGTGATATCTAAGTATTGTCATCTTAGAGATCCTTGAACACCAGTACATTCCTTCTACATCCCATCTTGTCCATAACCGCTGGTGAGTATGACTTCAGATAATCTTCAGCTTCTCTGACGTTGTCTTTGACTTGAATGTTTCTAGTGTGCCAGCTAAGGCTTTGCCTTCAGCTGGTCTAGTCTTTATCGCTGATCTTCACATCGACTCATAACACTTAGTATAATTTAAACAAATCTATGGGTCATAGTTGGAACTTTCATTGGCCCAACATTAACTTTGATCGTAATACATTTGACCCATCGCGTCCTATAACTCCATGGCCTTTAAGAGCTTCTATTTCCTTTACAATTGTTAACCAACATGAACTTTTGCCACTTCGTATTACATTACCTATGTTGCCATTGATATGAGTGATTTTACTCATATCATTTAGATCAATAATCACACAATAAATGCATATAATCAATTAAAATGCCTTGTATATGTGTTGTTTTGTTGTTTCATGTGTGTAGGTACCAAGTTCGTGAAAATCGGCAAAACCGGCACGAGTTTGAAGAAAAAGATCAACAAAGCCAATTTCGAGCTCGACTTTAGCGGATTAAATCTTTTATGAAGCTAATGGGCCAAGTGGGACCCACATTTGGGTAAATGGGCCCAAAATCCCATTTGAGGAAATGCACTTTTCAATTTCGGATTACAAGCCCAACTAGGCCCAATTCATAATTAAAATAAAGAGTCGGATGAGGCTTAATTAACTTGGGCCATTCCAAAGCCCAAATTCACTTTATTAACAAATGGGAGTTTTTAAAATTCACTTGAAAGCCCATTAGGGTTAAAAAACATTTGGAAACGATTTAAATTCGTTTCACAATACCCAGTCAACTCATTTATCTTTTAATACCCACTCACGTTTTACGTTACTTTTCCACCACACACATCTCCCAAACGTTTTTCGATATTCCCTATGCCTATCATCTCTTTCACTCCCATCTCAAATAAACCAGTAACTCCAAAATTACTGTTCCAAACCCTAAGCTAATAAATCATTCAATAAAAATTGGGCCTTTCACTTCACACGTGTGATTCACACATGGGGGAATTAAATCCCCCATGTTTTCGGAAGAAAGGAGTGGAAGACGATTGGGACGTGGCAAAGATCTATTGGAGACAACACCTCATACCCCTTAATCCTCCAATAAAGAGACGACAAGTCAGCTTCAAATAAGCACAACTAGCACACTTGATTGCCACGTTGGCAATCCGTGTGCTAGTGTGCTATTTTTAGCCACAAGATCAAGGATGAAAGAGAAGAGAAATAAATCAATGGCCAAGATTCGAGATTCCCTTCAACAAACCTTCATCAGCAGGCCTTGGGTTTGCCTATGAAAACCCACAAAATTATTGTAATCATCATTCCATTTTTCTTCTTTATAGTTATAATGTTAAAATAGGTTTAGAATAATTTGTATTTTATTTTTAATAGTTTGTACTCTTTTACCGATATTAATAAAAGTGGATTTGAGTTTCAAAAGTCTTTATTAATTTACTGCTTTTTATTGATTATTCTTGTTATAATCTATTTTGATATTATATGAATATTAATTGATTAAAGTTAATTAAATAGCTTTGATTGATTAATAAAAGAGAATTTGGAATCAATTTATCCCTACTGGATAAATAAAGCATTGTTCGAGAATAATCACGATGGTGATGACTTGGTGATTCAATGGTAAGTGGTGGTTCGAAGGTGATGATGTTTCGGGTTCATAAGGTAGCACAGCGCTAACCTTCTACTCAACGGATTTCTTCATTAGGTTCTAATTTCTTTTAATTTTCTGGAAATTCTATTTATATGTTTGACTGATTTATTTATGAATTTGTTTCTGTATTAGCTTGATGTTTGTTGAATCTGTTAAAAATATAGATCTGTTAATGTTTAAGAGTCTACGAGTATTTGCTGAACTGGTCTGGATTTGATTTGTTTGATTATCTGGAGTTGTATTTGGTCAAATTAACTGAGTTTTATTGCCATAATGTTAAGAATCTGATTCGTTTAAGATTTCTGGTTAAACTGCCTAGTTAAATTGTTTACTTATTATTGTGAGTCTGCTTTAACTGATTTAATAGAAATATTGTTTAGATTTCGAAGAGTTTATTTTTTACTGTCTTGGGTATGAATTCATAGGCTGAGTCTGCAATCACTTTGAGAGTTAATGTTTAAATATATGCTAGATTATGTAGGTCATTTGTCCGTTGGTTTTATGAATGGTTTTTTATTTTGTATGACTTAAATTGAGTATAAAGTTGATTATCTGATAAACTGTGATTTTGAGGTGATACAGGACTGTGGTAGTTCTGTATAGAATGCCTGTGATTTGAGTATCTGTTAAAACTTTGGTAATGAACTGCCATGTTTAGAAGCTGATATAGATTCTATCTAAGTTATATGTGAATTACTGTTTACGATTTGTTTATTGCATCATTTGAGTACATCGTGTTCTCTTTATTCAGTAGTCATATTAAGCTATCAAGTTCCATTGATTTGATAAGCTCATAAGCTGATATCCTTATCAGCTTTTCATAGTATTTGTGAAAAAAGTCACTCCTGTGACTTAGGAGTTTGATTTTCGTTGTCTAAAAAATAATCACAAAATATGTCCTTCCTAGGACTTGAACCCGTGACCTCACGGATGAACACCCAACGTGTTTACCATCTGAGCTGCAAGCTCTTTTGATTGTACTCTCAGTTGATTAATTAAAGTAGTAATATTTGTCGGGCAGTTTTGTTTTAAGTGGAATTTTAATTAACTTCCGGTTATTTAAATTGTAGTTTATATTTTAATTAAAGTCATTTTGAGTTTTTAAAAATATTAAATAGTTTCAAAATAAAAAAAAATAAAATAAAATTAAAAAAAATAAATAAAAATGTTTTTATCAATTTTAAAAAGTTTAATTAGTTTTTAATTAATTAGATTTTTATTGTTTTAGATTTAAATAAAAATAGTTTAAAAAATAGATTTAGTTTAATTACATTTTAATAGATTTAGTTAGTTTAAAATGTTTTATTGGATTTTTAAATAGTGTTAAAGTTATTTTAATAGATCAATTTTTATAGATTTTTTTTTAAATAGTTAATTTTTAAATAGTTTTAAATTTTAAGTAATTGTGTTAAGATTTAATAAATTTGGGGGTTTACGATTCATGCACTTTAGGATTAAAATAGGTTTTAAATTGGTGAATTTAATTTTTAGTTTAAAAACCGAAAACCAATTCAAATCGATTGTCCAAATCAAAGCAAAACGTCTCAAATTCATAAGATCTTCGTGTACAACGAACTTGGTTCATCACGTGTTTAATTGAATTCGTCTTTCGTAATTTTAGACTATTACTTTTTCCTAAAGGTAATTTTCTAATTTACCCTATAACGTATCTTAATTATCACTATACTATTACGATCACATCACCGTCGTCCTCGTGAATAGCTTTAATAACCCTCGACCATAGTGAATTCTTGTTAACGAAGAACCTCCACACCCATTTTAATATGAGGGCACGGTTTAAAGTGTAGAGACTCGCCACACCAAGACCACCTATCTCTTTCGCTGACATAACAGTGTTCCATTTAATCCAAGAGGCTTTCTTACTTTTATGATCATGGCCATTGAAAAATTCCCTTCTAATAGTTTCCAATTCCTGTAACACTCTAATTGGAGTTTTATAAATAGACATATAAAATATGGGAATAGAACCTAGAACCGATTCAATATATTATATTTTGCATGATACACAAAAGCGTAGTGGCTACAATATTTGTAACTCCTAGTATATTCATCTCTCAACATTATGTTTGTTCTAAACTGTATTAACATAATTGGAAGAAGACACTTTTATGTAACTACATTTGTTACAGTTTGAATGCTGTCTCACTGGAAATAAAAAATTTCGGCAATGTTTCGGCTGGAAAATAAGTGTGTATGATATGGAAGAGATAAAGTATGAAAGATTTAAAAATTATTTGAAATTAAAATGTTAATTAAAAATTATTTTAGTTGATAATTGTTCTTTCCTAATGTAAAAATATCAAATCTTTAAAAAGTAGGTAGAGTAATATCAGAGTAGAGCAGTCGTCGTAAAACATCATACGTGGACAAAAATACAAAAGATTAAGCGGATAAAGTGGACTAGAGGTGGGGTAGTCAAATGATTAATGAGTCTGAAAAACGCTGAGATGAGTAAAGCATGGTCGTAGCAGAAAACAAAACTATGTCTAGCCGCAAAACGTCTGCCTAGAGGACATGATCATTACAAGAATTTCCTCATGGGCCTAACCCAAATCCGGAATACTCTACTTGTGTTTTGGCTGAGATATTTTATCGGCTGCAAAATAAGGTTATCTTTTAAACGAATTGCTTTTTGTGACCGACCAAATGTGACCGAATCATCATTTCCAAGCAAAGATTAAACCCTTTCGTTTAATCTGTTAAGGATAAATAAATAAATAAAAACTGCAAAACTGCATCATTGCATGTAACAATTGCATACAAATTATATCTACAAAAGCCTGAAATAAACATGCAACAACTTCAGCTTATAACGAACAACGGTGAACACAAATCCTAACAAAACCACTAAAACATGTCCAACTATAAAGTTTAGACTACTAAATTAGAAAACTCCAATTTACCATCAACGACTAATCAAGTAAATAATTAAAAAACTATACAACTAAAGTCTTAAGAAAGTATATAAAGTAGAAACTCAATGTTGGCATCAATTTCCGACATGTACCGTTACATTGGCCGAACCTCAAGGCTACCTACAGTTAGGCCGGACATAGTTCCTTCATATGTTATCAACTTCAAATGCATAGGAATATAATCTTTTCGAAGCTCAGAAGTTGAGTTGAATTTCCACACAAGTACCTCCATCCACCCGTCTTCCCTCTTCTCTGGAACCCAATGATTTTCATGTAGATTCCAAGGGCTGGGGGTTCTAAAATAAAGGATTCTGATCTCTTTGTCTTTCCAGTGAAGTACATCTCTTACTTTCACTGGACAATGCAACCCATGACATTTTTCTGATAGCTTGAACACGAGGTAACACATGTAATTTGTATCCGGTAATAAATTTTGACTTTTAATCTTGGATTTGATACCAAATACTTGTTGCGGTAATAGCTCAACCATCTCTTGAAATCTGCAAGTTCAGAGTATGACATTACTCCATAAAGATCTACCAACTTCTTTAAAACCAAGGAAATCTAAATTGAGAGGTATCAATGGTTTTCAGTACGTATAGACAAGAACGATAACTATATTGTAACATTTGACTAATCAGTACCTAGTCTCAACTCTCAACGTACAATTTAATTATAACCAAGCTTAGTTTATCGTATACGTTGTGCGTTTCCTAGAAGTTTAAGTTCTTTTCAGTTAGAAGGCATAATGAAGCTTTTTAAAAAACACACCTTGGATCTTCTGATGGTTTCGAATTAAAACGCTTCCCATGGTAGTAATCATATAGAACTTCCTTGGCTGGGAGCATAAGATGTTTATTTTCGTTCACTTCATTTAGTGACAACACCTGTCATCAATTAATGGTTGAGAGACTTGGTTTCTAAGAGGGGAAAAGGATAATGTTAGTTCTAAGAGATATAAATATGTTAGAGATAGAAAAGGACCTTTCCGTCCTGGTCATAGTCTTCACATGATTTGGAGATTTCTTTAGTATCATGAGTTGCCAGTTGCTGCACTTGAACCATGTATGCGTTTGATTCCAGAACTTGTTGCACTTCCTTTATTTTCACGATTTCTTCATTGCTCACCTGTTGTACACCCATGTCAATAATGCATTATGAATAAGTTGGAAATTATTACCATATCATTTCATTGTTTTAAGAATAAATTCAACAGATCTTGAAAGAGTAATATCAAACTTGCATCGTGAATGGCTCGAAACTCAATGCCTTCAACATAGATGCCATCTATTCCAAAATAGTATCCTGAAAAGCTCTCAAGTAGAGCTTCAAAATTAGTAGCCTTTCTGTGATTCAGAAATCGACACAATTCAACCGTCATCCAGTTTTCATCTCTCCATGTAGCGAAATATGAATGGAAGGTTTCGTTCCCCATTTTATACTTTAGGTTAACATACAGAGATTTACTCAATGATTTTCTTGGGCCAAAAAACTTGAAGACCAAATGAACGCCATAGTTGAGTCCCGGAGATAAAAATCGAGTTCTTATTTTGATGTTGATCTTCAAATTTGAAATGGTAAAAACCTTTGCTACTTTTGGAAACCTGCATATGTTGTTGGATATTAAAGGTGTACTTCTTAGTCTTAGTATGAAACAATCACATCACTGTTTATTTCTGCAATCTATAAGTTTTATACCTCAAAACAGATGTAATTATATTTGCTAATTAACACTTCAAATGAGCAATACTCCTTGTATGAATAAATTTCATAAAATTGAGTTCATCTCATCAAACATGTGTATTTTTTATGTGTTAATAACTTGATTTTTTTTCAAACAATTACAGTATTCTTGACCAGTCAGTTTTTTGAAAAGGAGACGAACCTTGATTGAGGAGTAGATCGCCACTTGTATGACCCACTGTTTTTAAATGAAAAATTTCTTGCCGATACCATCTCATTTTTTTCTCCATTACTTCCGAGTGAAAAGAACTGTAAATTGTACAAAATCAAAGTTAATTTCTGTACTGTCAAGTGTGCATAACTAAGTGCATGTATATCCAATTTGAGAACTAGGGATACGACACAATAAATCAAACACTACTCTTTGTAAGAGCATACTATACATGTACATAGATGGACCCGCCATTTTCCGGGTGTGGCGATTTTGGTTGCCAAAGTGCTACTTTTCCAAAAAGTGTTGTTTCTTGGTTCTTATAAAACCTGAATGCAATACACGAAATAAGTATAAGCTATGAAAACAAGATATAGTTACCGTATATCCCTTTTTAAGTAGGACTCCCTTGTACATTAACTCGTACAAACCCTTTTTGCTGTACGTTCTGGCCTCGACGATTCAAGAATTTCTTTATAGTCTTGAGGTAGTTTTGGTTCCCAAATTTCATGATCCTCCTGTATATGAGTAGTTTAACTAGTTAAAATTTGTATGAATAACTGTAAACTAATGTGTTTACCGACAAAGAAAATAAATGGAAAAGCATTTTATGGAGACAAGCTCAACTATTGAGCATGAGAAATGAATAGCAAACTGGTGAATTTAAAACATGTCAATCACCAAGAAAAAAGGAACTTGTTTTTCTACTCTTTTAGTCAAATACATGTTGTAAATGAGCACAAGTGTGTCGGTAGAAATGCTCACTACATTTGACTAAGATTGTATATTTTTCATACCATGCAAAGTTGGTGAAACCTTATGTATAAAAGGAACACCAAAGATGTAGTAGTAAGTACCTGCTCCTACAAACAAAATAAACAAAGTTTTATCAAGTGTTTAATAAAGAAATTTTTTGAGTGTTTCAATATTTTGTGGAAAGATATTTTGTGAGCAATATTTTTGTGAGAGTAACATCTCATATATCCAACATAAATTGGTATCAGAGCCTGGTTCGAATCCATTTGGGTTAAACGAGTTCTTACCATTTTTCTAAATGGCACGACGACAAGGTTTCGATTTAAGCCATGTTGTCGTCCCAATTTTTGATGGCGAAAATTACGATTACTGGTCTGTCAAAATGGAGACTTTGTTTGATTCTTTAGATGTGTTTGATGATGTCAAAAACACATTTGAAGAACCCGATGATACATAAAAATTAACCGAAGAAAAAATGAAAGATTTGAGGCAAAAAAGAAGCCGAAATGCAGCCGTTTTAAGTATGATTCAGCGGGGAGTCACGCCGTCAATATTTCCAAAAATCATGCGCCTAAAAAAGGCCAAAGATGCTTGGGAGGTGCTCAAGCAAGAATTTCAAGGAGACGTAAAAGTGAGAGCAATAAAATTACAAACTTTGAGGCGAGATTACGAAAATACGAAGATGAAGGAGAATGAGTCACTAAATGACTATTCATCTAGATTAACCGATTTAATTAATCAGATGAAAAGTTATGGTGACGAAATTGAAGACCAACGAGTTGTTGAAAAAAATCCTCATCAGCATTCCTGAAAAATTTGATCCGATCATAGCAGTCATTGAAAACACCAAAGATTTAAAAACTTTGGGTATTCAAGAATTGCTAAGTTCTCTCAAGTCATATGAGCAGCGGATGACACGTCACTCTGGTAAGGCGATCGAGAGTGCATTTCAATCCAGCTTGCAAGGAGACAAAAGACCACAATCAAATTTTGGAAGAGGGAGTTCATCCCGAGGTGGTCGCGGAGGAAGAAATTTTAGAGGCCGTGGACGTGGACAAAGTTACGGAGGATACAGAGATCGAGGCAATTTTGAGAAAAGATCATTTGGCGATGGTGACACTTACAAGTGTTCTATTTGCAAGAAAGACAATCACGAAGAAAAAGATTGTTGGTTCAAAGAAAAATATAAATGCACCAATTGTAATCAATTTGGTCATTTAGAAAAGTTTTGTCGACAAAAGAACCAACAACATGCAAATTTTTCAGAAGAAATACAAGAAGATGGAAATGTTTTCTTTTGTCACTCAGCTAACATTCAAAGAAGTGACACGTGGTTTCTTGACAGTGGTTGTAGTAACCATATGACGGGCGATGAAAGTATTTTGGTCGATATTCACGCTGCAGGAAATTCTCAAGTAAAAATGGGAAATGGAGCAGTTGTACAAGTGAAAGGAAAAGGCAAGATCCCGGTCAAGACGAAAGCAGGTATCAAATATATTAATAATGTTTTACTAGTTCCTGACCTTACGCAAAATTTGTTTAGTGTCGGACAACTTGTAGAGCACGGATACTCTGTTATTTTTGAAGGAAAAGGTTGCAGTATTTATAATAAAGGAAGAAATAAAGAGTTGATGCAGAAGATAATAATGGGGTAGAACAGAAGTTTTCCGATCACTTTCAGATATGAAGAACACACTGCGTTGAAAGCCACAACCGCAGATGAAGCTTTGTTATGGCACAGGAGACTTGGACATCTTAATTTCCAAAGTCTAAATTTACTCCACCAAAAGAATATGGTTGGAGGTTTGCCGCAAATTCACGAGACTGAAAGAGTTTGTGAAGGGTGTGCGCTCGGTAAGCATCATCGGAAACCATTTCCGAAAGGAGTCGCTTGGAGAGCCAAGGAAATTCTCGAGCTAGTACACACCGATCTATGTGGTCCTATGAGGAATCCATCTCATGGTAATAATCTCTATTTCATTCTATTTATTGATGATTTTAGTAGAATGACATGGGTTTATTTCATGAAAGAAAAATCTCAAGTTTTTGGAATTTTCAAAAAGTTTAAAAATTTTGCTGAAAAACAAACGGGGAGTTTTATCAAAATTTTGAGAAGTGATCAAGGAAAAGAATACAACTCAAAAGAGTTTGACAAGTTTTGTGAAGATGAAGGCATGCACAGACAGCTCACAACTCGATATACACCTCAACAAAATGGTGTAGTCGAGAGAAAGAATCAAACCGTTGTAGAAATGGCGAAATCAATGATGCATGAGAAAGGTTTACCAAAAAGTTTTTGGGCAGAAGCAGTTTACACAGCAATTTATTTGCTGAACCGAAGTCCAACAAAAGCCCTCGATAACAAGACTCCACTTGAAGCGTGGAATGGAAGAAAACCTTCGGTAAGACATCTTAAAGTTTTTGGGTGCGTTTGTTATTCTCAAATACCAAAACAAAAAAGATACAAGTTAGATGAAACAAGTGAAAAGTGCATTTTCGTAGGCTATAGTAGCAAGTCAAAAGCATATAGATTGTATAGCCTAAAAACAAAAAATGTTATTGTTAGTCGTGATGTAATTTTTGATGAAAATTCTTCATGGAATTGGGAAGAAGAAAAAAAAAAAGAATTTTTCCCACTAACAATATGCAGGATGAAGCACATGTGGAAAGTGATGAAAATCAAGCATCACATGAAGAAGTACCCGACGAAGAAGCTGACGAAGAATCTCAAAGTCCACCACCACGAAAATTTCGTTCGTTGACAGAAATATACAATGCTAATTTTTGTCATGTAGAACCAGAAAGTTTTGAAGAAGCAATTAGAGAGGAATCATGGAAGAAAGCCACGGAGGACGAAATTCAAGTTATAGAAAAGAACAACACATGGGAGCTCACAGAAAGACCTTCAGACAAAGATGTTATTGGTGTCAAATGGGTTTACAAAGTCAAGTATAATGCAGACGGTTCCGTTCAAAGAAACAAGGCGAGACTAGTCGCAAAAGGTTATTCACAACAGCCTGGAATTGACTACGACGAGACATTTGCTCCAGTTGCTCGCATGGATACGGTCCGAGCAATCATTTCACTAGCAAGCCAGAAAGGTTGGTTACTTTACCAACTCGATGTCAAGTCAGCGTTTTTAAACGGTGAACTCAAAGAAGAAGTTTACGTGAATCAACCTCAAGGATTCGAGGTTCAAGGAAAACAAGAAAAAGTTTACAAGTTGAAGAAAGCTCTTTACGGGCTCAAGCAAGCACCGCGAGCGTGGTATAGCCAGATCGATGGTTATTTTAAAGAAAAAGGTTTTGATCAAAGCAAGAGCGAGCCGACCTTGTATGTTAAAAATCAAGGTACGAATGACATTTTAATTGTAGCGCTCTATGTCGATGATCTTGTGTTCACAGGGAACAACAAGAAAATGATTGAAGATTTCAAGAATGAAATGATGCAAAAATACGAGATGAGTGATTTAGGACTTTTAAATCATTTTCTTGGAATGGAAATATATCAAGATGAAGCCGGCGTATTTATTTGTCAAGAAAAATATGTCGAGAAGATTTTGAAAATTTTCGATATGTCGGAATGCAAACCGAAGGACACTCCTTTGGTCGTCAATGAAAAGCTCATGAAAGAAGACGGTTCAAGTAAAGTGGACGCTACACTTTACCGAAGTCTCGTGGGGAAATTGCTATACCTCACAGCAACAAGGCCCGACATCATGTTTGCCGCAAGTTTACTCTCAAGGTTCATGCACAATCCAAGTCAGATCCATATGGGAGTCGGTAAAAGAATTTTAAGATATTTGCAAGGTACGAAAGATTTTGGAATCAAGTTTGAAAAAAATGCAAATATAAATTTGCATGGTTTTTGTGATAGCGATTGGGGAGGATGTACGGATGACATGAAAAGTACATCCGGATATATTTTTTCACTTGGTTCAGGTGTGTTTAGTTGGTGCTCAAAGAAGCAACAAACTGTAGCACAATCATCAGCAGAGGCAGAGTACGTTTCAGCAGCTCTAGCCACATCACAAGCAATTTGGTTACGAAGAATTTTTGAAGACATTGGAGAAAAACAATTGAAGCCTACAACAATTTTTTGCGACAGCATGTCAGCAATCGCAATCGCGAAGAACCCAGTTCATCATAGCCGCACAAAGCATAGCGCTTTGAAACATCATTTTATCAGAGAAGCAATCGAAGACGGAGAGGTGCAACTCGAATTTTGTGGAACGAATGATCAGCTAGCAGACATTTTCACAAAAGCACTTCCACGAGAAAAATTTCAGGAGCTCAGACGAAAGTTGGGAGTTCAGCGAAAACACATTACGGGGAGAATGTAAACTAATGTGTTTACCGACAAAGAAAATAAATGGAAAAGCATTTTATAGAGACAAGCTCAACTATTGAGCATGAGAAATGAATAGCAAACTGGTGAATTTAAAACATGTCAATCACCAAGAAAAAAGGAACTTGTTTTTCTACTCTTTTAGTCAAATACATGTTGTAAATGAGCACAAGTGTGTCGGTAGAAATGCTCACTACATTTGACTAAGATTGTATATTTTTCATACCATGCAAAGTTGGTGAAACCTTATGTATAAAAGGAACACCAAAGATGTATTAGTAAGTACCTGCTCCTACAAACAAAATAAACAAAGTTTTATCAAGTGTTTAATAAAGAAATTTTTTGAGTGTTTTAATATTTTGTGGAAAGATATTTTGTGAGCAATATTTTTGTGAGAGTAACATCTCATATATCCAACAATAACTTTATTTCACATAGAAAAATAAGAATAACAAATCAACAAAAACTGGTTTATAAAAATGCATCTCTCGAAACTGATCGAGTTTACTTATATCCTTTGTCAAGAAATGTCTATTTCGCTTAATTAGCGCAATGATCAAGTTTACTTATCGAGCATTTTATTTAAAAAAATGTATAAGTCATAATGTATATTTATAACTACAATTCAAATTCTTTATCAAATACTCGATGTTTAGAAGAAAATGATAAGATCGATGCAAATTCGTGTATAAGTTTGAAAATACATGCCTGGGCTTGCAATGCCTCCTCAAGTTTTTCAATCACAGCCCGATTACCCTTGTATGCTCCGCAATATAAGGCAATACTGAAAAATTTATCGCAAGAATTTGCGCTAATTTGGTCCTTTATACCCTCAAACGCCACCTGATTTATGAGATCTGTAGGGTCACATCTGCCATATCTATCTTTATAATAGCTAAGCAGTTCCAACTCCCACGCAAATCTCCCAGAAAACATCTCTAATAAAAGCACACTAAGTGGATACATATCTGACTCTTGTGTTACGTAATCCTCTCGCGTTGGGTCCAGGAAGCCCAAGGAGCCATAATCATCACCGTCGTGTTTCCATTTCTCAGGTTTCCATTTACTTGAAGCCAACTCAAGATTAGAAATTTTAGCATTCCATTCAGCATCAAGTAGAATGCTACAACTTTTAAGGTCACCATGTATCATCGCCTTGTCATCCTCACCTGTAACACCACCTCTTTGAAGAAAAGCTAATCCCCTTGCAACATCGATACATATCTTTATGCGTTGCATCCATGTAAGACTAGCATCTTGCACATACTTATTGAGCCTTCCATTAGGCGCGTGCTCATAAACAATGATTCTTTCACCCATTTCAGCACAGTATCCTACAAGAGAAACTATGTTCTTATGCTTAAACTCAACAAGAACTTTAATCTCTGTCAAAAATCGCTGAGGCCCTTCTTCAGACATGCTGTCAAACCGCTTTACAACAACAGTACTCGTATGTTCATGATTAGCATTAGTATCAGCACATAGAATTTCTCCTTCATATTGCTTCCAGTACCTTCCTTTTTCGATGCACTTGTCATCACTGAAGTTTTGTGTGGCCAATTTTATGTCTGCTAGTGAAATATGAAAGTTGTCTTTACTGTTCTTCTGCAAATAATAACAATCGAGTTGGTAATTCAAAAACATTAAATTGAATCTGATAATATTTCTTTCATTTGATATCCCATACATATATACACTATCAATCCCCAACTCTAGCCATTTTTTGTTCGTAAATTCAACTATAATCATGATACCACATTATATATAGTATGCCTAAGTAAATTTGTTTTTAGCTTTATGTATTACAGAGACACATGAACATAACTCTGAATCTTAATTTAAACCAATAGCGGAAGAGCGTACTCATTAAAAGTAGCAAGAATAATATAAAAAGAGGAAAGTTAAAGTTATGCATCTTTACTTACTTGAAAGTGAATTGCTTTCTCAAGCTCTTTGATGACGACTTCCATTGTTGGACGCTTTGCTTGGGTTTCTTCCAAACATTGATATGCGATTTTTGAGTACGTTTCCAAAGAGTCTTGATTGAGCCCTCCATATAGCATAAAATTGTTTTCATCAGCTTCCATTATGTTGGGGTCTACCATCTCCTTTAGCGTTCCTTCCTTATAACGTCGACGTGTTATAGATGGAAGCCCCTTCTCATTATTTGAATTGTAAATTGTAGGAAACGGTGTACACTTTTATTATAAAATCGAATTTACAATAAAATAACAGAAATTAAATTGACAGAATGTAATTAACAGTAATAAGAAAGCAGTAAAACAAAGACGAGGCACGTGTTTAACACGCTTCCCTTAAAACAGATTCGTCGTCTGTTTCCCAGGGTACAACGTCTAAAGCTGTTGTACAGCCGGACTTGACTTACTTGCCTGAAAGATCACGGATACAGTGTGTGTTTCTGACTAAGAAAAATTGCTGGAGCTATGATGCAGAAAAGCTGCGTTTTTGGATGTCTGAATGAATGAAATTCAAGTTTAATTTATAGGCATTATATGTCTTGGTCACCAAGACATAATATTTGCTCATAAATTAAACTGACATGAAAATCTGTTATTACTAACACAGATTCGCAAATCACCGAATTTGCCCGCACCCAAGCAGATTTCGGAGCTGCATTCGTGTCCGCAGGTCGCGCGCTCGTGCACAAGTTCAATAGCTTCGAACCATTTTTTGGCCTAGAAATCCCACTTTCTGCAACCCCCCCCCCCCCCCCCCCCCCCTGCGCGCGCGTAGGCGTGGGAGTAAAAACCCACAAATGAATATTGTAGGGTAGAAACTAGGATTTCTTTATAAACATGTTTTCACTTCATGTTTCAAGCGATGTGGGACAAATATTTTCCAAATATTGTGTTTCACGTGACTCACTTTGAGACACGATATCTCATTCATATTAACTCCATATTGGACATACTTTAGCTCGTTGCGAATCTCTCTTCGAGGAGAACGCAAAGCTACTAAGTACTACAAATATATATAACATATACATATATAAAATTATGTCCAAAGTATTGCAAAAACCATATTTTGCAAAACATTTTCCAACAATCCCCCACATGAATGGGAATCGGTCGAAAACACACGAAAGTTTCGGCAAAATTTCTGCGGTTAAGTCCTGCATAGGATAGGTAGGTGTAACCCTTTGAACCTTCCCTTGTGAGATGCACTTAGTCTCCTAGATCTGAGTAGACGCGATGTCCTTGAACTCAGCCTCTGTTTACGTAGACGACAATACACACTCACACAAGACTCTCCCTGACCTTGTCAAGTCCTCATAGTCGTGTTCGTTATGGTCATGAACACTCGCCTGGTTCTGCAAGAGCTCTTAGAAATTGCGCCCCCACAATTTCCTTTGAAGCGACCCCACTTCTCTCTCACATAGGTGATTTCATCTTGAATCATTAAAAACATATGTTTTATAATTTCATCTTGAATCATTATGCTTTATGATTTCATCCTGAATCATTAAGCCATATGTTTAACCTCTCAACATGTCACATTGTTCTAGGAATGGACTAGGAAAGTTACTGTATTAAGTAACTCCCCCACATTGACGTGACTTCCCCCACATTTCTATGATTAGGTTGTCCTATTGAACCCAGATCTTGGGATCTCCAGTCAACTAGGTTAGGTTTTCCTTCATAGAAACTCATTCCTTTAAGGGCTTTAGTCCCATTCCTTTAGACGACTTACTAACTAACTCTCTGCTTAAGCCTTTCGTAAGCGGATCCGCGATGTTATCCTTTGACTTCACATAGTCAATTGAGATAACTCCTATTGAGAGTAGTTGTCGTACCGAATTATGTCGACGACGGATATGTCTAGACTTTCCATTATACATTGTGCTATGAGCTCTGCCAATTGCCGATTGACTATCACAATGTATACTAATGGCTGTTACCGGTTTAAGCCACCTGGGTATGTCCTCTACGAATTGACGTAGCCATTCCGCCTCTTCTCCGCATTTATCTAACGCGATAAATTCTGATTCCATCGTAGACTTAGCTATTACAGTTTGCTTGGAAGACTTCCAAGATATAGCGGCCCCTCCCAGTGTAAACACATATCCACTGGTCGATCTAGAATCCTTTATGTCAGATATCCAATTTGCATCACTGTATCCTTCAATAACAGATGGATATCTAGCATAATTCAGTCCATAATCACGACTGTATCTCAAATAATGAAGTACCCTAGTCATAGCTTTCCAATGTGCATCACTTGGATTACTAGTATATCTACTCAGCCTGCTAACAGCATATGCTAAGTCAGGTCGGGTACATGTCATCAGATACATTAACATGCCAATAATTCTTGAATACTCTAATTGGGCAACACCTACGCCTCTATTTTTAGATAGATGCAAACTGGTGTCTATTGGAGTTCTAGCTAGGCCGGAATCCCCCGCATTATGAGTATTAAGAATTTTGTCCACGTAATGTGCTTGACTTAATGCAAGTCCACTTTGAGTTCGTATGATCTTTATTCCAAGGATCACATCAGCCAAACCCATATCTTTCATGTCAAACTTTGATTTCAACATGTCTTTAGTAGACTTGATCATCTTGTCGTTACTGCCAACGATAAGCATATCGTCGACATAAAGACACAAGATTACATATCCACTATTTGTGTCTTTGACATAAACACACTTGTCGCATTCATTAATTTTGAATCCACCCTCTAGCATGGCGTGATCAAACTTCTGATGCCATTGTTTTGGAGCTTGCTTTAAGCCATACAACGACTTAACAAGCCTACAAACTTTTCTCTCTTGTCCAGGAGCCATGAAACCCTCAGGTTGGTTCATGTATATTTCTTCTTCTAAATCTCCATTTAGAAAAGCCGTTTTCACATCCATTTGGTGAACTTCTAAATTTCTTAATGCTGCAATAGCAAGAATCATCCTAATAGAAGTTATTCGCGTAACAGGCGAATAAGTATCAAAGTAATCTAGACCTTCGCGTTGTCTAAAACCTTTGATCACCAATCTTGCTTTATACTTATCAATGGTGCCATCAGCTTTCATCTTCTTCTTGAAGATCCATTTATAGGCTAGTGGTTTACAGCCAGGAGGTAAATCCACGAGCTCCCAAGTATGATTTTGTAAAATAGACTCTATTTCACTATTAATTGCTTCTTTCCAACG
The DNA here is from genome assembly GCA_025667525.1 of Glebionis coronaria. Lineage (NCBI taxonomy): Eukaryota > Viridiplantae > Streptophyta > Magnoliopsida > Asterales > Asteraceae > Glebionis > Glebionis coronaria. Next base: position 137,446,413 of record CM046878.1, read on the forward strand.
AGGCCCTTCCGAGGAATTTACAGCTTCTTGATAAGAAGTGGGTTCATTTTCTACCATAAAAGAGACAAAACGGGTCCAAATGATTTCTCGGTTCTCGCCCGTTTGCTTCTTCTAGGTTCAGCCTCTTCTTCCTCGGGTTGATCTTGTCTCTCATCTTGGAGATCATTATCATCTCGTTGTCTCTTGTCTTGGACAACTGCATCATCTATTCTAGATGTGCTTTTATTTTCCTTCTTTAAACAAGGAAATATGTTTTCAAAGAAGGACGCATTCCTTGATTCCATAACTGTGTTCTTGTGTATATCTGGATTTTTCGAATCATGTACAATGAAACGATACGCACTGCTATTCTTAGCATATCCAATAAATATACAATCCACAGATTTAGGTCCAATAGTTTGGGCCTTAGGTGTCGGCACAGCTACCTTGGCTAGACACCCCCACACTCGTAAGTACTGGTATGATGGTTTTCTTCTCATCCACATTTCATATGGGGTTTCCTCTTTATCCTTACGAGGTATCTTGTTTAAAAGATAAGTAGCCGTTAGAATGGCTTCCCCCCACATGTCCCGGCTCATACCAGAACTTAACAACATGGCATTAACCATTTCTTTCAAGGTACGGTTCTTCCTTTCGGCAATACCGTTTTGCTGAGGTGAATAAGGAGCAGTAAACTCATGTCTAATTCCATGTTTCACACATAGATCAGCAAAAGGAGACACATATTCACCTCCTCTATCACTTCGTACAACCTTGATTTTCCTACCAAGTTGATTCTCAACTTCGGTTTTGTATAGAACAAACTTGTCTATAGCTTCATCTTTACTTTTCAACAAGTAAACGTAGCAGTACTTTGTGCAATCATCAATAAACGTGATGAAGTACTTATTGCCACCTTTTGTGGGTAGTGATTTCAAATCACATATGTCTGTGTGTATCATATCAAGTGGTTCGGTTTTTCGTTCAACCGATTTGAAAGATGATCTTGTAAGTTTGGCTTCGACACAAGTTTCACACTTATAATTTGAATCAATATGAAAATTTGGTATGCCATTAAATTTAATCAAACGACGCATTGAATTAAAATTAACATGTCCAAGACGGCCATGCCACACATTAGAAGACTCAATCAAGTAAGCAGAAGAATCCATTTTATTGATATCACTCTTAACAACTATTACATTGAGCTTAAACATACCATTCAAGGCATACCCCTTACCAACATACATTTGATTCTTAGAAATTACAACTTTATCAGACTCAAAAACAAGACGAAAACCAAACTTATTCAAAAGCCATCCGGACACAAGATTCTTGCGAATCTCCGGAACATACAAGACTTTAGTCAACTTGAGCTCTTTCTCGGATGTTATCTTCAAAATAACATCTCCTTCGCCCTTGATATCAGCAGTTGCAGAGTTTCCCATGTACAGCTTCTCTCCATTGTCAACCGCTCTGAAAGAGTGAAACATACTCTTGTCAGCACACACATGACGGGTTGCCCCAGTATCAACCCACCAATCATTATTATTAGAACCTACCAGGTTAACTTCAGAGATCATGGTAACGACATCAGACACCATAGCAATCATGTCCACATTATCATTCACCATATTAGCCTCGCGTGGAGTCACCCGCTTTGGCGCTTTGCAATTAGCAGCACGATGACCTGGCTTGTCACAGTTGAAGCAATTTCCTTGGAACTTCTGCTTCGCAATTCCAGCCTTAGGAGCAAGGTACTCAGACTTCCCTTTGCTCTTCTTGTCATTCTTCCCTTTTCCAAAGCTCTTGCCTTTAGACTTTGAAGAAGACGAACCATGCTCAACCATATTTGCCTTGGCAGAATCAGGTGTATAAGTGTTTTTCTGAGCCAGCTTGTTGTCCTCTTCAATACGAAGACGAACAACCAAGTCTTCAACAGTCATCTCCTTTCGCTTATGCTTCAAGTAGTTTTTAAATTCTACCCAGCTTGGAGGTAACTTTTCAATGATAGCAGCAACTTGAAAAGTTTCACTCAAAGTCATACCCTCAGCATGAATGTCGTGTAGCAAAACCTGCAGATCTTGAACCTGAGTTATCACACTCTTTGAATCAAGCATCTTGTAATCCAAAAAGCGAGCTACCACGAACTTCTTTGTACCAGCATCCTCAGTTTTGTACTTGCGTTCCAACGACTCCCATAATTCTTTGGCAGTCTTAGTCTTGCAGTACACATTGTACAAAGAGTCCACCAAACCATTCAGAATATAGTTGTGACACAAGAAGTCTGAATGTTTCCATGCTTCAACAGCTTGCACGGCTTGTTGATTTTCGGGTACACCTTCTTTAGGAGGTTCCACCTGAGGTACAGTCTCCTTTAAGAACTTCGCAAGGTTCAAAGTAGTGAGATAGAAGAACATCTTCTGTTGCCACCTCTTAAAATTCTGTCCATTGAATTTTTCTGGTTTTTCAGCATGATTAGCAACTGTGTGGGGAACTGGCGCACCAGTTACATTCACAGTAGTAGTTGCAGGAGTTACAGGAGTTACAGGAGTGCTGGTAGACATCCTGAAAGATCAAACAAGATCAAAACACAAACAGTTAGACAACTGTTATAAATCTGTATATAAGAAATTCAATCGTGATCTCTATATACTTATAGTGGATCTGCTTCAAAGAAGCTGATCCCTAGTTACATGTTTTTCAGTCAGGATTTCATGGTGAATGTGGTGTGTGCCTTGCATCCTTCACAAGGAGCTGATCCCTCCTACCCAAAAACCAGTATATTAAATTAGTGGCAGCCCCTCTAATTTGCATGATGAGGTCACCCCTCCAAGTATTCATGCACGGTGGATTTTCATGACCTATATTGACTAATGGTAAAATGTGTTAAACAGTTTTCATATGATAAACTTAAGGCTTTTCAAACTATAAAACAAGTTTTATGAACATGTTCCAGGTTTTCCAGGACTTATACATTTCCGCTGCTATTAAGTATTTATTATGCTTAGTCATTCATTCTATATCTATATCCGTGCACTGAGCGTTTTGCTCAGCCGTTACTTTCCTTTCCATGTCCCAAAACGGCAGGTACCCTAGGAAAGACTCGAGCATTTGGAGGACGTGCATAGGATGGAAGCTGCTAGAGACTTCTTTTCCTTTTGCCTTCATATATTTATGCTTGTGTAGTCTTTCATTCTTTTCTTTTGCTTTATTATGTTTTGGGCTTATGTTTGGGAACAGATGTTTGATTCCGGTTAACCCTATGGTCATGTAATGTTTTGTACATTTATCCTTGTATGCTTTGATGACACGCCATAATTACGCGTGACGTTCCATTTATCAAAATGGGGTGTTACAAGGTTCCTGCTTCAAACCATATAAGGAACGTTGTAACTGACAAACATGATGCGGAAAACGAGAATCCACAAATCCCGGGGGTTGATACATATAAATTGTCTCCAAAAAATCGCCATTAAGAAAGGCGTTCTTAACATCAAGCTGATGAACAGGCCATCTACGTGATAAAGCAAGGCTAAGAACAGTTCAAATGGTAGCCGGTTTAACAACCGAACTAAATGTGTCATCACAATCAATACCAACTTGTTGAGTGCGCCTATTGGCAAAAAGTCGGGCCTTGTACCTACTTAAAGACCCATCTGCATGACACTTATGTCGAAATAACCACATTGACCGATCCACATTAGCATGAGGTGGTTTCGGAACCAACGTCCAAGTATTGTTTTTAACTAAAGCATTATATTCATCATCATAGCAACACGCTAATTAGGATCAGAAAACGCTATAAGAGGAGATATAGGTAGAGGAGATATGTGAGATGTATGGAAATTAAAACGAGGATTGGCTTAACTATACCAACTTGAGCATGTGCGACCGTCGGGTGAGTTCGAGTTGGAGGGTGTTGGGCCGATGTAGTAGGTTCGGTAGGTGTTAGGAATGGTCTATTGTAACTGGTTGTTGGTGTTGGTTCGTAGGTGTTGGAGTTGGATCATGGGTGTTGGGATGTGAGCGGTGAGATGATGAGCCAGTAGGTGTTGGGTCATGTATGGTGGAAACCGGTTGTTGATGGGATGGATTTGTTTGGGCTATAGGTGATGGTGATGTGGGTTGTGTCGTATTTGTGGGTGAATATGTAGTATGGGTTAAAGTACGGGTAAGAGGAGGCGGATTAAGAAACTCATAAGGATGTGGTAAGGTAGAATTAGAAATAGATCCATAAGGGAATTGATTTTCGTCAAATGTGACGTGCCAAGAAAGTATGATTTTATTTGTGGACAGGTCAAGGCAACGGTATCCGCGATGATAAGCAGGATAACCCAAGAAAATGCAAGGTGTGGCTCGAGGGGCTAATTTATGAGGCGAATCAAGGTATGGGTAGCATAAGCAACCAAAAATGAGAATACGGGAATAATCGAGTTCCTTGTGAAATAAATTTGTGCATGGTATTTCATTATTAAATACGGTTGATGGAAGTAGGTTAATAAGGTAGACATCCATATGAAGTGCCTCGACCCAAAACGTAGGCGGAAGGTGGGCTTGGAAAAGCGGTGTACGTATGACATTATTGATAGTTCTAATCATACGCTCTGATTTCCCGTTTTGTTGAGAGGTTCGAGGACAAGAAATCCGAAATTGTATTCCATTTTTCTCAAAAACAAAGATTGGTGTTATCAAACTCACCACCATGTTCACATTGAAAAGCTTTAATTTCGCACTTAAGTTGGTTTTTGACATAACATCGAAATATAGAAACTTTTGAAACACATCAGATTTATGACGTAATGGGTAGATGTAATGAGAAAAGTGGTAAAAAAACAACACATAGTATTTGAAACCACCAACAATAACAACAGGAGAAGTCCAAATATCAGAATGAATAATATCAAAAGAAGAAGAAACACGAGTATTCGAACTTACAATGGAAGCTTAACATGTTTTCCAAGTTAACAAGCATGGCAAAAATGTGAAGAGTTCTCTTTATTACACGAAGTGGAATTACGAGAAATAAGAGATCGTAGTACTTCTGCAATGAGGTGTCCGAGACGTTGGTGCCACGTAGAATGATTGACAGAAAGAAAAGCACTTGGTATAGGAGATGGTTTGGTAACCAAGTAAAAGTATCCTGAACTGTGACATCTAAGGAGAATATGGTGAGTCAAGAATTCCTTTACAGAGAAACCAAATTCATCAAACTCAATGGTACACTTATTATCCCTAGTAAATTGACGCACATAAATAAGATTTTTAATTATGTTTTGAGTGACAAGTACATTATGAAGATACAAAAGACGACTAAGGGTGGGCAGAATGCTATGACTACCAACCTCAACCTAATCATCCAAATCACAAACATTAATTAATAAGATAATAGAGGGTAAACTGTAAATTTCATCCTTCGACTTTACAAAATTTATTTACATTTTCTTCATTTAGCTATAAGTTATTTCAATAATGATATCAAGCTTAACCAAGTCACTCATTTTCTTTATGATATATTTAGTCTTTATGTTTGCCTAAGTCGTGTCTATGGATTAAGAGTCGAGTAGCCTAATAACTAAGAATAAAGGTCGGTTGGCAATGTCTAAGCCCAACCCGACCCGTAGGACTTGTAATAGTCGGTTCCCCCTCATCTCTGTAAAAGGATGTGAGGGGGAACGAACCAAATACGTCATTCTTTCAATAACTAATCGGAATCGATTAGGGATCATACCTTGTGGGCGTCGCTTTTCTTTTCTGTCGATTTCTGTTGTGTGTGTTCTTCGTGATCGAGTATTCCGTATCTAGATAACCAGGATTGTAGGGATTAAACCCTACAAGTGGTATCAAGAGCCCAGGTTCGCAGGGTGCACTGGTTACTAGGTCAATCGAGGAAGGTGCTTGTTGGTCGGATCTTGATCATCAAGGGAGCAGCAGGTCGTCGACATAAAAGGGTTTGGTAGGTTTTCGATTTGGAGGATCGATCTGCCATTGTTGTTCTTGTTTCTGTCGTCAGGGAGAAGACACAGAGAGAAGAACAAGACGCTGATTTTATTTGTATATAAAAGTCAACATACTACAAAGGGTTTTGATAATCGGGGTTTGAATTGGGCCTAGGTTTTTGGGCCAACTATTTTGTTTCAACCTGATTCTTTTTATTTTTTGTTTTGTTTTATATAAAACAAAAACTATAATACTTTGTAGGGTTTTCTTATACAAGGGGTTTTCGTAATTCGTGATTGTGAGTGTTTATCACAAGGTTTAGTGAATTATCGGAAAGGGCTTTATTGGTTTGTGATTGTGAGGGTTTATCACAAGGTTTAGCAAACCAACAAAGGGATAAAGAATGACGGGAGCCAAGTTTGACATCGAGAAATTTGATGGAACTAGAGATTTCGGGTTATGGAGAATCAAGATGTGTGCTTTATTAATCCAGAACAGATGTGAAGCAGTTCTGGAGGTTTTACCCGCGGATATGGAAGCTGAAGAGAAATCCAAGCTTGACAAGAAAGCTCACAGTGCCATGATTTTGTGTTTAGGTAACAAGGTCCTGAGAGAGGTTATCGGGGAGACGACTGCAGTGGGGGTTTGGTCAAAGCTCGAGTCTTTGTACATGACAAAGTCATTGGCCAATAAGTTGTACATGAAGAAGAAGTTGTATACATTCTACATGCCGACTGGACGAAAGATTTCCGAGCATATAGATGAGTTCAACAAAATCGTTCTTGATTTAGAAAATATTGAGGTAAAATTCGAAGATGAAGATCTTGCTTTGTTGTTACTCACGTCTTTACCAGCATCATACGAACACTTTGTGGATACCTTGCTCTATGGACGGGAAGCTTTGAATTTGGAGGACGTGATGGCCACACTAAATTCAAAGAAAATCAAAGAAAGGTCCAAGGCGAAGGGGGATGATGGTGAAGGGTTATACGTGAGGGGAAGAACTGATCGTAGGAATTCACATCAGTTAAAGGGAAAGTCAAGATCGAAATCTCGAGGTGGAAGAATCATATGCTTTATTTGCCAATCTGAGGAGCACTTGAGAAGAGACTGTCCGAAGAATAATCGCAAGAAGTCAAAAGATTACGTCAAGAAAGATAATCAACCAAGCTCCAGTGGTTCGATTTACGACGATTCTGAGGTGATGATGGTGATGAGTCCAGAAAGACTGCAAGACTGGATCGTGGATTCAGGAGGTTCATATCACATGTCACCCAGGTTAGATGTATTTTTTTATTTTCTAGAATGCGATGGGGGCAGCGTACTGTTGGGAGACAACAGGGAGTGCAAGATAAGGGGTATTGGCAAGGTAAAGGTACAACTGAAAGATGGGTCAAGTTTTGTGTTAAACAATGTCAGGTACATTCCTGAACTGAAAAGAAACTTGATATCGCTAGGATCTCTTAAAAAAGAGGGATATACCGTAAAATTGCAGTCAGGAAAAATCAAGGTGATTAATGGTTATAGGGTTATTATATCTGGAACCCGAAGGGAGAACTGTGTGTACTCTTTGGATGGCCATGCAGTGGCCGGTGAGCTTAATGCTAGTGTTGAAGAAAAAGACAGTCTTGTGCAGGTTTGGCATAAAAGACTGGGACATATCAGTGAGGCTGGACTACACGTGCTGGAAAAGCAGGGTTTGTTTGGCAAGAAGAGTCTAGGTAAGCTCGATTTTTATAAGAATTGTGTTCAGGTAAAGTCACATCGAGTCAGTTTCGGTGTAGGAAGGCACAGTACTCAGGGAGTGATAGACTATTTCATTCAGACTTATGGGGTCCGTCTCAGGTGGAATCATTAGGAGGTAAGAGGTATTTCTTATCTATAGTCAATGATTATTCCAGGAGGGTGTGGGTTTATGTTCTCAGGTTTAAACACGAAGCATTTGGGAAGTTCAAAGAGTGGAAGCAGTTAGTAGAAAATCAGACTGGAGGACGGTTAAGAAGCTTAGGACGGATAATGGTCTTGAGTTCTGTAACCGGGAGTTTAATCAGCTATGCACTGAGAGTGTGATTGCTAGACATTTGACAGTTGCCGGGACGCCGTAGCAGAATGGGGTAGCAAAATGGATGAACAGAACTCTCATGGACAAGGTACGCTCTTTATTAATACAGTCTGGATTGCCCAAGACCTTCTGGGCGGAAGCGACATGTACGGCCGCATATCTTATAAATAGGTCACCATCGACAGCGATTGAGAAGAAGACACCTATGGAGATGTGGTCAGGACATCTTAGTGATTATGGGATGTTGAGGGTTTTCGGCTATGTCGCATATTCATATGTTAAACAAGGTAAGCTCGAGCCGAGAGCGGTAAAATGCGTTCTTTTGGGGTATCCTGAAGGTGAAGGGGTACAGACTATATAGGCTTGATAATGAATCACCTAAAATAGTCACAAGCAGGAACGTGGTCTTCAATGAAAGTGCCATGTACAAAGACACGTTGAAGGATACTGGTGCATATAAAGATAAGTTTGTTGAGGAATTACAGGTTGAGGTGGAACTGCATAGGTTAAATAATCATACACTTGAGGAAGACCAGACTGGTCAAGAATATCAAATAGGTCATGAAGATCAGACAGATCAGAAAGACCAGACGGATCAGGAAGATGGCTATGATGAAGGTGCAAGGGTTCAAGAAATTGATCATCCACCAGATCTCACAGATTATCAATTGGTTTGGGATAGAGAACCAAGGACAAGAACGAAACTGGCAAGGTTTCGGGATGAGAGTAATATGGTTGCTTACGCGTTTGCTGCAGCAGAGGAAGAAGATACTCATGAACCATTGACATACCAGGAAGTAGTTGCTTGTGAAGACAGTTCTAAGTGGAAAGCTGCTATGGAAGAAGAGATGGATTCTCTGAAGAAGAAGAATAAGACCTGGGTGTTAGTAGATCATCCAGTTGGGCAAAAGCTGGTGAGCTGCAAATGGCTGTTCAAAATAAAGGAAGGGATTGAAGGTGTTCAAAAGCCTAGGTACAAGGCAAGGTTGGTGGCTCGTGGATTCACACAAAGGGCGGTATTGATTACAATGAATTATTTTCGCCGGTAGTTCGACACACATCTATTTGGGGTTATACTTGCATTGATTGCGTGTAAAGATTATGAGTTGAAGCAGCTTGATGTAAAGACGGTGTTTTTACATGGAGATCTTGAAGAAGTGATTTACATGAGGCAGCCATCGGGATTTGAACAAAGTAACAAGGTATGTTCGTTAAAGAAATCTCTTTATAGTTTGAAGCAGTCACCTAGGCAATGGTACAAGAGGTTTGATGAGTATATGCTGAGCAACGGGTTTAAGCGTAGCAGTTACGACAGCTGCGTATATTATAGGAGTTATGCACTAGGGGAGTATATCTATCTATTGTTATATGTAGACGATATACTGATTGCTTGTAAAAGCAAGGCTGAGATCGCGGCTACCAAGTCTTTGCTTAAAAGGGAGTTCGACATGAAAGAGCTCGGGGAAGCAAAGAAGATTCTTGGTATGGAGATCGTCAGGGATCGGAGTCGCAAGATTCTAAGGGTGTCACAATCCGGGTATGTTTCTAAAGTTTTAAACAGGTTTAGAATGGATAATGGGAAGTCAGTTCAGACACCATTGGGTGGGCACTTCAAGTTGTCGTTGAAGGATTGCCTAGTTAGGAATTGTGATGTTGAAAGAATGAGTAGGGTGCCGTATGCAAATGCGGTTGGGAGCTTAATGTATTTGATGGTGTGCACAAGGCCAGACATAGTGTATGCAGTAAGTGTAGTTAGCAGATATTTGGCGAATCCGGGTAAACTCCATTGGAAAGCAGTGAAGTGGATTATGAAATATTTGCAGGGCACTGTAAACGTGGGTTTGGTGTATGGGACAAATCGTGGCAACCATGTGGACGTAACAAGTTTTGTTGATTCAGAATACGCTAAGGATCCGGATAAAGGTAGGTCTCTCACTGGTTACGCATTTTTAGTACAGGGATGTGTTGTAAGCTGGAAGGCAACGCTACAACACGTGGTGGCTCTTTCAACTACAGAGGCGAAGTATATGGCCCTTACGGAGGCTGTTAAGGAAGCTATTTGGCTAAGGGGACTCTTGGAAGAGTTGGGTGTGAAGCTCAACACTGTTGTAGTTAGTTGTGATAATCAGGGCGCGATTCACTTATCGCGGAATCATGTTTTTCATGAAAGGACTAAGCACATCAATGTGCACTATCACTAGAGAAATCTTGGAAGCAAAGACGGTTGAAGTTCTGAAGGTGGGTACTGAACACAATGTTGTGGATGCCTTGACGAAGGTGGTACCTGAACGCAAGTTACAACACTGCTTGAAGTTGCTGAGTGTTGGGATAGGCTAATATAAAGTCTAAGGTGGAAATTGTTATATTTAGTCTTTATGTTTGCCTAAGTCGTGTCTATGGATTAAGAGTCGAGTAGCCTAATAACTAAGAATAAAGGTCGGTTGGCAATGTCTAAGCCCAATCCGACCCGTAGGACTTGTAATAGTCGGTTCCCCCTCATCTCTATAAAAGGAGGTGAGGGGGAATGAACCAAACACGTCATTCTTTCAATAACTAATCGTAATCGATTAGGCATCATACCTTGTGGGCGTCGCTTTTCTTTTTTGTCGATTTCTGTTGTGTGTGTTCTTTGTGATCGAGTATTCCGCATCTAGATGACCAGAATTGTAGGGATTAAACCCTACACTTTATAGAGAGTATAGACCTTAAAACTATATTTTTCTATAACATGTACTGTAATATTTTAGGCCGATTATTTGGACCGTTTAAAAATTCCATTGAGTGATATAGTGTCGGCCAATTTCTCTGAAACATGTCGTATTGGGAAAGGCGGATATGGTACCGTGTACAAGGCAGTACTGCTCATTTGTGATGGAAACAACCCATCACCGATTGGCGAGGTCAATAAAGAAGAACTGCCTAACACTGTAGCTATTAAACGCATATTCGATAGAGTAGACAATCAAGGAGAACATGGATTCCTTTCAGAAATTGAAATGCTTAGCAAGTGTAAGCATCAAAATGTAGTCTCTCTTTTTGGATTCTGTTATGAAGAAAATGAGATGGTACTTATTTAAGAATATGTTTCTAATGGAAGCCTTGAAGATTATTTGGGAGACAATGATAAGCCGGTTAATCTTACTTGGGCTCAACGCATGCAAATATCTCTGGATACTGCACATGGAATAAATTACCTCCATACTAGTACAAAAGATAAACCAACAATAATACACAGAGATATAAAGAGCGCGAACATTTTATTAGATGATAACTGGGTGGCAAAGATTGGCGACTTTGGGCTCTACAAGTTAAACAATACAAATCAACAAAGTCGCACCCTCGTTACCTCAACTATTGTTGGTACAAGTTTGTACTTGGATCCTGAATATTCAAGTACATGTAAACTAAACAAGAAATCAGATGTTTACTCTTTTGGGGTAGTTCAGTTTGAAATCATGTGTGGTAGGCTGGCGCATGATAACATTTACAATTCAAATAATGAGAAGGGGCTTCCGTCTATAACACGTCGACGTTATAAGGAAGGAACGCTAAGGGATATGGTAGACCCTGACATAATGGAAGCTGATTAAAACAATTTTATGCTATATGGAGGGCTCAATCAAGAATCTTTGGATACGTACTCAAAAATTGCATATCAATGTTTGGAAGAAACCCAAGCAAAGCGTCCAACAATGGAATTCGTCATCAAAGAGCTTGAGAAAGCAATTCACTTTCAAGTAAGTAAAGATGCATAACTTTAACTTTCCTCTTTTTATATTATGCTTCCGCTATTGGTTTAAATTAAGATTCAGAGTTATGTTCATGTGTTTCTGTAATACATAAAGCTAAAAACAAATATTCTTAGGCATACTATAATCTGGTATCATGATTTTACTTGAAATTAAGAACAAAAAATGGCAAGAGTTGTGGATTGATAGTGTATGATATCAAATGAAAGAAATATTATCAGATTTAATTTAATTTTTCTGAATTACCAACTCGATTGTCATTATCTGCAGAAGAACAGTAAAGACAACCTTCATACTTCACTAGCAGACATAAAATTGGCCACATAAAACTTCATTGATGACAAGTGCATCGAAAAAGGAAGGTACTGGAAGCAATATGAAGGAGAAATTCTATGTGCTGATATTAATGCTAATCATGAACATATCAGTATTGTTGTTGTAAAGCGGTTTGACAGCATGTCTGAAGAAGGGCCTAAGCGATTTTTGACAGAGATTAAAGTTCTTGTGGAGTTTAAGCATAAGAATATTGTTTCTCTTGTAGGATATTGTGCCGAAATGGGTGAAAGAATCATTGTTTATGAGCACGCATCGAACGGAAGGCTCAATAAGTATGTGTAAGATGCTAGTCTTACATGGATGCAACGCATAAAGATATGTATCGATGTTGCAAGGGGATGGATTAGCTTTTCTTCAAAGAGGTGGTGTAACAGGTGAGGATGACAAGGCGATGATACATGGTGACATTAAGAGTTGTAGCATTCTACTTGATGCTGAATGGAATGCTAAAATTCCTAATCTGGAGTTGGCTTCAAGTAAATGGAAACCTGAGAAATGGAAACATGACGGTGATGATTATGGCTCCTTGGGCTTCCTGGACCCAACACGGGAGGATTACGTATCACAAGAGTCATACATGTATTCACTTGGTGTGCTTTTATTAGAGATGTTTTCTAGGAGATTTGCGTGGGAGTTGGAACTGCTGAGCTTTTATAAAGATAGATATGGCAGATGTCACCCTACAGATCTCATAAATCAGGTGGCGTTTGTTGGGAAACACACGGACCTTTTAGGCTAATACTAGAGGAAGAGATAAGCTTTTAGGAAAGTAACTTTATTTCTTGAACTTTTCTTGGTGCTTGTTACAAAATGCTTACAACACATCCTATTTATACTAGTCCATGGAACATTCTTGATACAAGATATTTCCATGGATCATTCTTACAACATCTCCATAATACTTATCTAATCTAGATAAGTTTAACTAGATATTTCTTAAGGATATTTTATCCATACTTATCCATATACATCTGGACATTTCCATAGATATTTTCTATGGTTCTTTCTTCGACTTTCTAGAACCTTCCTGTATGAGCTCGGCTTTCAGCGAGGCTTTCAGCGACCAAATCAAGTTTACGAACTAACTCCCCCCTTTAAACTTGATTTCCCGACTCCAAGCATCATCCTTTGTCTTGAGAAATCTCGCTCGTTGAGCGGCTTGGTGAAGATATCTGCAACTTGATCTTCAGACTTCGTTTGTATCACTCGAACATCCTTCCTTGCAGTGCATTCTCGAATAAAGTGATACCGAGTGTTTATATGCTTGCTTCGATCATGGTAGACTGGATTTTTCGCTAAGTCGATTGCTGACTTGTTGTCCACGTAGATCTCGGTTTCATCTTCTTGCTCCATGTGTAGCTCTTTCAGCATACTTCACAGCCATATTGCGTGACATACACATGATGTCACGGCTATGTATTCTGCTTCACAGCTGAACAAGGTAACAATAGGTTGCTTCTTTGAAGACCATGTAAATGCATTGTTACCAAGGAAGAACATGAATCCTGATGTACTTTTTCCATCTTCTTTGTTTCTAGCCCAGTCACTGTCGCTATATCCGACTAGCTTGAAGTCTTCACTTCTTGAATAAAACATACCATAGTCTATGGTACCTTGGATATAACGGAGGATCCTCTTGGCAATCTCCACATGTTTTGTCGTAGGTTCTTCCATGAACCGACTAATCAATCCGACTGCATAGAGTATGTCGGGTCTTGTACATGTCAAGTAGCGCAAACTTCCAACAAGACTCTTGAATAGAGTTAGATTTACCGTTTCTCCTCAGTCATGCTTAGAAGGCTTTGCCATATGTTCAATGGGGGTGCCAACAGGATTGCACTTTTCCATCCCGAACCTGTTTAGTATCTCCTTGGCGTATCTTTCTTGACATATGAATATTCCTTTTTCTGTTTGCTTCACTTTGATGCCAAGATAGTAAGACATAAGTCCTATGTCTGTCATCTCGAACTCTCTCTTCATTGATTTCTTGAGCTCATCCATCATCCTTTGGTAATTTCCTGTGAATATCAAATCATCCACATACAAACATGCCAACAATATACCTCCATTTTCAAACTTCACGTAAAGTGCATATTCACTTAAGCACTTTGTGAAACCATGTCCTTGGAAATACTTGTCAACTCGAGTATTCCAAGCTCGGGGTGCTTGCTTTAGACCATATAAGGCCTTCTTCAACCTTAGCACTTTCCCTTCTTGCCCTTTGGCAACATATCCCTGTGGTTGCTCCACATAAACTTCTTCTTCTAGAACTCCATTTAGGAATGCTGACTTCACGTCCATTTGGTAGATTTTCCACCTATAATGAGTAGCAATGGCAATAATCATTCTTATAGTTTCTAAACGAGCAACAGGGGCAAATACCTCTTCGTAGTTTATCCCATGCTTTTGTTTGTAGCCTTTGACCACAACTCTCGCCTTGTACTTCTCCACTTCGCCTTTGGCGTTCTTCTTGGCCTTGTATACCCAATTGAGTGGAATAACCTTTTGGCCTTTTGGAAGGATGGTCAACTCCCACGTGTCATTCTTTTATATGTACTTTTTCTCCTCGTCCATGGCTTGTCTCCATTTCTTGCTTTTCACGGCCTCTTCAAAGCATAAAGGTTCACAGTCAGCGTATAAACAGAGAAGGGGTATCTATTTAGTTACCTTGTAGAGCTCCTGTAAGCTTCTTGTCTTTGGCTCTCCTTCACTTGAACTTATTGGTGAGCCTTGGGTTGGACTTGGATCTGGACTTTCAGGTTGCTGAACTTCTTCTCTTAATCCACTTGTCTCTTCTTCATTAGTCATGGGAAGAAATCTGTACCTTTCATTTTCCTTGACGCTCTAATCCCACGATCCTTCTTCATCGAACTCCACGTCTCTACTCACTACTACCTTGTGATCGGGTTATAGAGCTTGTATCCTTTAGACTGCTTGTCATAACCCACAAACACATGCTTCTCGCTTCTGTCATCAAGTTTGATTCGCCTTTGGCTCGGGACGTGAACATACGCTATGCTCCCGAATATCCTTAGATGGGATACGGTAGGCTTCATCCCATTCCATGCTTCTTGTGGGGTCTTGTTGTCTAAACTCTTTGACGGACACCGGTTCAATAAATACACTTAGCAAATCAACCGCTTCAGCCCAAAACTCTTTTGGCATGTTCTTACTTTTCAACATGCTTTGGACCATGTTGAGAATGGTTCTATTCTTTCTCTCCATCACTCCATTTTGTTGTGGGGAGTAAGGAGCCGTTAGAAATCTTCAGATCCCATTATCCTCACAGAATTTATTAAATTCCTTTGATAAAAAATTTCCACCTCTATCCGATCTCATGGATTTAATTTTTAAACTTTTCTCCTTTTCAACCATAGCTTTAAATTTCTTAAAAACTTCAAAGGCTTGGGATTTTTCTTTTAGAAAATAGACCCAGGTCTTTCTAGAATAATCATCAATAAAGAGCATAAAGTAGAGATTCATACCATGAGAAGGTGGAGTAATGGGACCGCACATATCCGTGTGAATTAGTTGTCGAGACTCCTTAGCTCTTGACGTCGCTTCCTTTGGAAACGGACTCCTTGCATGCTTTACAAGAAGACATCCTTCACACACTTGATTGGGATGATCAATTTGATCTAACCCTTTCACCATTCCCTTTGAAGATAACAACTTTAAGTAACCAAAATTTAAGTGCATGTACCTCATGTGCCAAAGCCACGAATGATCCTTCAAACAACTCCTTAAGCACTTAGCTTCATCATGTTGAATGTCCAAGATGAACATTCGGTTTTTAGTCATAGGCACTTTTGCTATGAGCTTTCCTTTAGGATTTCTTATCGTGGCACTACGATCTTTGAAATGAATATCGTAGTTTTTCTCCAATAGTTGTCCCACGCTTAAAACGTTACTTTTAAGATTGGGCACATTCTATACGTCTGAAATATATTGGTGACTTCCATCTTTAGCTCGGATAAGTATTTTACCTTTTCCTTTTACCGGTACCTTGGACTCGTCTCCGAAGGTGACATTGCCTTTACTTTGCTCCATCTCTACGAACAAGTCTTCTTCACCCATCATATGGTTACTGACAGCGGAATCTATATGCCATGGCTCTGTCCTTTCTTGTTCGCCATGTCTCGCCATTAGCAAAGTAAGTTCGTCTTCATCATCTACCTCCACAAGATTGGCCTTTTCTTCCACTTGTCTTAAGCTAGTACACTCGCTAGCATAATGACCAAATTTTTGACAATTATAACACTGTATTTGAGACTTACCTCCTCTTTGAGATTGGTAGCCTCTTCCACGACCTCTCCTATTTGAAGACCAATGGATCTCATCTTCTTTCTGAACATCTTCTCTTCCTCTTCCTCGTCCTCGTCCTTGAAATCCTCCACGACCTCGAAAAGTACCGCGTCCTCTTCCTTGCTCGCGTCCATGTAAAAAACTCCTTTCTCTTTCTTTGAAAGAGACCTTTGAGTATAAAGCTTGCTCCAAGGGTTCTTTCCCCTTCTTTTCTTCACCTTCTCTTCATGGGCTTGTAAAGATCCCATGAGTTGATCGATGATCATAGAGTCGATGTCTTTTGACTCCTCTATGGCCACAACAATGTAATCAAATCTTGGTGGCAAAGAGCGAAGAATCTTTCTATCACCCTTGTGCCAGTCAAGCTTTCACCATTTCTCTTCATCTCATTTGAAATGGTCAAGACACGAGTGAAATAATCCGAAATGGTTTCGGATTCCTCCATTTGGAATTTTTTCAAACTCTCCTCTAAGAGTTTGAAGACGTACCTTCTTTGCCTTATCAACTCTTTTGAAAGCATTTTGAAGGATCTCCCACGCTTCCTTAGAAGTGGTTGCATTTGCAACTTTCTCGAACATCACATCATCAAGACATTGATAGATGAGAGTAAGAGCATTTTGATCCTTCTTTCTCACCTTCTGCAGATCTACCCTTTGGGCAGCACTCAACGAGTTTTCATCTTCTACTTTCTCAATACCTTTCTTGACTATCTCCCACACATCATGTGAACCAAGTAACGCCTTCATCCGAATAAACCAACTACCATAGTTATCCTTGGTGAGACGACGAAATTGGAACAAGTTCATTGAACGCGACATCTCGATCTTCTGGCGCTCTGGCTCTAATACCAGTTTGTTGGGAAACACACGGGGCCTTTTAGGCTAATACTAGAGGAAGAGATAAGCTTTTAGGAAAGTAACTTTATTGCTTGAACTTTTCTTGGTGCTTGTTACAAAATGCTTACAACACATCCTATTTATACTAGTCCATGGAATATTCTAGATACAAGATATTTCCATGGATCATTCTTACAACTTCTTCATAATACTTATCTAATCTAGATAAGTTTAACCAGATATTTCTTAAGGATATTTTATCCATACTTATCCATATACATCTAGACATGTCCATAGATATTTTCTATGGTTCTTTCTTTGACTTTCTAGAACCTTCGTGTATGAGCTCGGCTTTCAGCGACCAAATCAAGTTTACGAACTAATAGAGTTTGAGGGTATAAAAGGGACAAATTAGCGCAAATTCTTGCGATAAATTTTTTAGTGTTGCCTTATATTTCGGAGCATACAAGGGTAACCGGACCGTGATTGAAAAACTTGAGGAGGCATTGCAAGCCCAGGCATGTATTTTCAAACTTATACACGAATTTGCTTCATATTATTTACATCTAAACATTGATACGTATTTGATAAAGAATTTGAATTCTAGTTATAAATAAACAAAATGACTGATACCTTTTTTTAAATAAAATGCTCGATAAGTAAACTTGATCATTGCGCTAGTTAGACGAAATAGACATTTCTTGACAAAGGAGATAAGTAAACTCGATCAGTTTAGAGAGATGTGTTTTATAAGCCAGTTTTCGTTGATTTGTTATTCTTATTTTTCAGTGTGGAATATTTATATGCATATAGATGAAATAAAGTTATTCATACAACTTTTAACTAGTTAAACTACCCTACATATACAGGAGTATCATGAAATTTGGGAACCAAAACTACCTCAAGACTATAAAGAAATACTTGAATCATCAAAAATCGAGGCCAGAACGTATAGCAAAAAGGGTTTGTACGAGTTATTGTACAAGGGAGTCCTACTGAAAAAGGGGTATACGGTAACTAACTATATCTTGTTTTCATAGCTTTATACTAGTTATTTCGTGTATTGCATTCATGTTTTACAAGCACCAAGAAACAACACTTTTTGGAAAAGTTACACTTTGGCACCAAAAATCGTGTGTGGCCAGTGTCACACCCAGCAAATGTCGGGTCCGTCTATGTACATGTAAGTATGCTCTTACAAAGATGAGTGTTTGATGGATTGTGTCGTATCCCTAGTTATGTCAAACTCGTAACTTAATTAGTGATTATAAAGTGTTCTCAAACAGGATATAGTCCAAAACGGTACATGCACTTGGTTATGCACACTTGACAGAAACGAACTCTGATTTGTACAACTTACAGTTCTTTTCACTAGGAAGCAACGGAGAAAAAAATGAGAAGGTATCGGCAAGAAATTTTTCATTTAAAAACAGTGGGTTATACAAGTAGCGATCTACTCCACAATCAAGGTTCGTCTACTTTACACAATGCTAAAATATTCTTTTAACTAGACACACAAATAACTTAAATTGTTTGGCACAAAAATGAAATTATTTAGACATATATAAATAAATACACATGTTTAATGAGATGAACGCAATTTTATGGATACGTTGGGGGTTTATTCATACAAGGAGTTTTGCTCATTTGAAGTGTGAATTAGCAAAATAATTACATCTGTTTTGAGGTATAAAACTTATAGATTGCAGAAATAAACAGTGATGTGATTGTTTACACTAAGACTAGAATATATGAATTAAATATCCTACAACATATGCAGGTTTCTAAAAGTAGCAAAGGTTTTTACCATTTCAAATTTTAAGATCAACATCAAAATAAGAACTCGATTTTTATCTCCAGGACTCAACTATGGCGTTCATTTGGTTTTCAAGTTTTTTGGCCCAAGAAAATCTTCGAGTAAATCTCTCTATGTTAACCTAAAGTATAAAATGGGGCACGAAGCCTTCCAATAATATTTCGCTACATGGAGAGATGAAGACTGGATGACGGTTGAATTGTGTCGATTTCTTAATCACAAAAAAGATACTAATTTTGAAGCTCTACTTGAGAGATTTTTGGGATACTATTTTGGAATAGATGGTATCTATGTTGAAGGCATTGAGTTTCGAGCCATTCAAGATGCAAGTTTGATATTACTCTATCAATATTTGTTGAATTTATTGCTAAAACAATGAAATGATATGGTAATAATTTCAACTTATTCATAATACATTGTTAACATGGGTGTACAACAGGTGATAATCAAGAAATTGTGAAAATAAAGGAAGTCTAGCAAGTTCTGGAATCAAACGCATACATGGTTCGAGTGCAACAACTAGAAACTCATGATAGTGAAGAAATTTCCAAAACATGTGAAAACGATGCCCATGGCCGAAAGGTCCTTTTCTATCTCTAACAGAATATCTCTTACATCTAACACTATCCTTTTCCCTTATAGTCTTAGAAACCAAGTCTCTCAACCATTAATTGATGACAGGTGTTGTTTCTAAATGAAGTGATCGAAAAGAAACATCTTATGCTCCCAGTCGAGGAAGTTTTATACGATTACTACCATGGGAAGCGTTTTAATTCGAAACCATCAGAAGATCCAAGGTTTTTTTTTAAAAAACTTTATTATGCCTTTTAACTGTAAAGAACTTAAACTTCTAAGACATGCACAATGTATATGATAAACTAAGCTTGGTTATAATTAAACTGTACGTTGAGAGTTGAGACTAGGTACTGATTAGTCATATGTTATAATATAGTTATGGTTCTTGTCTATACGTACTGAAAACCATTGATACCTCTCAATTTAGATTTCCTTGGTTTTAAAAAAATTTGGAAGATCTTTATGGAGTAATGTCATACTCTGAACTTGCATATTTCAAGAGATGGTTGAGCTTTTGCCACAAGTATTTGGTATCAAATCCAAGATTAAAAGTCAAAATTTATTACCGGCTACAAATTACATGTGTTACCTTGTGTTCAAGCTTATATAAAAATGTCATGGGTTGCATTGTCCAGTGAAAGTAAGAGATGTACTTCATTGGAAATACAAACATATCAGAATCCTTTATTTTAGAACCCCAAGCCCTTGGAATCTACATGACAATCATCTGGTTCCAGAGAAGAGGGAAGACGGGTGGATGGAGGTACTTGTGTGGAAATTCAACTCAACTTCTGAGCTTAGAAAATATTATATTCCTATGCATTTAAAGTTGATCACTTATGAAGGAACTATGTCCGGCCTAACTGTAGGTAGCCTTGAGGTTCGGCCAATGTAAGGGTACATGTCGGAAATTTTTGCCAAATATTGAGTTTCTACTTTATATCTCTACTACTTATAAAGGTTGTATAATTTTTTTTCAAAAATCTTTTCATTTCTATAATAAGTCATTTCTGCAACACTTCCTTAATTACATTCTCAATAAAAAGAAACCACCTACAGTGGAAAATAGTTGTATGTCACAAGTTAATAAATTTCAAGATGTCAATTAAACTTTTCAAAAATCAAAAATCACGCTTTAAAATTTTATAAACTGTGCATTCAACACTTTCATATATGCCATTTCTCGGCCAATTCTTGTTCTACAAGATTCAATTAATCCTATTTTTGTTAACTAATTCCAAAATAAAAACTAATTAAAACCACGTTAACAAAAAAAACATTATTCTTTCTCTAAACCCTAATACAAAAAAAAAACATTGCCGCCACCATAATCTTTATTAACCCCCATCTACCAAATCCGCCACCGTATCTTGATGGTTTAGGTGGTTTCAAGGTAGTTTTGGTTGGTGGTATTGATTGTTAGTTTGGGTGGATTTGATTTTTTTAATCTAATCGAATATCTAATATTTGATTTTTGTTTTGCCCAAGTTTTGGATTCTGATCTAATATAAAAGTTTGATCATGTTTCATGTTCTATTTGATGTATTGATCTTGGTATCAATTAAGGATGGCGATAAGGGGCTATGAGATGGTGAATGATAATGAGTAGATTGCTTCTACATATGAAATTAGGATGACAAATGCAGCAACGTGGTTTGAATGAAGGCGACTTTAACAAATATTCTTTGAGTGTCCGGTTCTCGCATTGGATCATTGCAAGTTGAGGTTAGTATTTGACATTTGTTTGTATATTGAATAAGTATGACATGATTTAGTAGTACTTGAAAGTGATGATGTGATATTAAATAATTAGAACATGATACTCATCTAAAGGATGCATCTGCTATTGGTAAATGGGTTTTAAATGCGTTTTAGATTTTTTTTAGAACTTCTTGATTGTTGCTGAAACTTCTGGGCTATTTGGATCTGATTATAATGATTGATTTTCGAACATGAATAGGTAACAATAGTTTCACTCAGCTTCATGGCGCTCAAGGTGCCCATTTGTAGCTTTCAATCCATTTGACCCGTATGCCTTTCTATCAATCTTTACTCAAAGCAGGTAATCATAGGTGATTCTAAGTTAGAATGTTACCTGTTGCAATCGAAAACACCAAGTTAGAATCTATACTCAAAGTAGTTTCAAGTAGTTTATAAGTTAGAATCCTTAATCAAAGTACTTTCAATAAGCAATCGGAAAACGCCATCCTTATATGGAATTACTTATTGAAACTGCATACAAATAGGGCTTTTTGGGAATGTATTTTTCCTTTTTGAACATATCAATCTCTTGAATCAAGAAGAATTTGAGTTTTGGGTTACTTTTGGATATTTGGTGGTATCGCGATGCTTTTTTAATCTTACCTCTCTATTGTCTCACAGTTTGTTCTGGTATCTGTATATCATTTGTTCTACGTAAAATAAAATATTAGTAAAGTTAGAACTACCTAAGAGAAGGTTGGCTACAACTAAGCAACTGGTAATACTAAGTGACAAATAATCCCACTAATTTACTATTGATTCAAGTCTTTAACAATGCGTATCAATTGAGTACTATGCAATATAACCATACAAACACACCCACGTTACACATTATTGTTTTTGAAGCTCATACAATGGATATAAATAGATCTTAATGATTTTTGAACACCTTAAATAGATGGTATACAACTAAAGAAATAAATGTAGTCATGGTCAATTGTTGCATTAGAACCAAAAAGGTAGAGCATACGTTATTTGCTACTACCTGCTCTATAGAAATGTATTGGGTGGCTACTTTTTTTTCTTATACAAGTATTTGTTACTACTTTGGGTATGTTGCTTTTGAATTTCCGTAAACTGAAGTAAATAACCCACAAAAGCGAGCACTACACATGTAGAGAATAGAGAACATGTAACTGTCACGTTGTTACCTCTATTAGGCACAACGATCAATATGCAAATGTATATCTTAAATAGTGACGGTGATGACACTTTCAAGTCATGTATCAACAAACACGAGAGGCCATTTAGCTACTGGGAAGACCAATTTGACATATTTAACACACATTAGCATATATTAAACATTCTAATTTTAGAATTAGCAAAAAACATAATACTACCTTCATTTAAAAGATAAGAGCCACATGCCATTCGCTCAGCCCTCCCGTACCAATGAAAAATAAGAACCGACATGCCTTGGTCCAATTTTGAATAATCTCTATTTGTCTTATTTGTTCATGTTGTTGCAAAATGAATGAAAACCATTTAAGTAGGGCCTTGCTTGCTTGTTCTCAATATATTTGTATAGTTGTATGTATAAAAATATGCAAACGCGCATATATTATCTCTATACATCAATGTTTGGCAAAGAAGTTGAATTTTTTAAATGTAAATTGAATCTAAGCAAGTATAGAAATTGGCATGCCTTGGGCCAATTTTGACTTTATGTTCATTTATTCGATTTATGCAATTGTGAAGATTTGATCAGTATGCTGACTTTTGTTGACTTTGATTTGTTGTGTAAAGGCGTTGGTTGAAGAAGCTAAAGCGAGATATGAAAAGGCGGTGTTTAAAGTAATTGATTTGGTGAGTACGAACTTTCTTATTATATGGATCAAATATAGATGCGAATAGATTGACTAGATTCGTTGATACTTTATCTAGAAGTATTGACTTGATTCTTAAAGCGTAATTGATTTTCTTTATACTTTATGTAGGATGATTATGCTGCTGAGGATGATGAGTATGAGGCGAAGTTAAAGAAAGAATCTATCGCTTTATTCTTTTTAGCTACGTAAGTTTTGATTATTATAGTTGCTTATTTGATACTCTTTTTTCCATCAAAAGTTGGGGTCTGATTAAGTTATTATAAATGTAAAGGATGTGGTAGGTGGTTGTTGAATACCGACTAATTGAATTTTCTGTGATGATTGGTTTTGTAGATATGGAGATGGTGAGCCAACGGATAATGCTGCTAGATTTTATAAATGGTTTACCGAGGGAGAAGAGAAAGGTGAATGGCTTGAAAAGCTTCAATACAGAGTGTTTGGACTTGGTAACAGACAGTACGAGCATTTCAACATGGTGACAGATAAATTTATGCTGTGGTCTTATGAAGATTATGCATTATGAATGTTATGCTACGTGCTAATCGATGCTGATATTTTTTTGCTTTGTTTTGCGTATGTAGATTCGTGGTAGACGATAAACTTGTAGAGCAGGGTAGGTTCATTTCCTTACATATCGAGTTCCGTTTCACTTAAGACTATTGCTTTGTTGAGCCGGATAGTCATTTGCATTTGGTAGCTTATGTTAGAACTTAAGCACTTGTTCCGTAAGGAGACACGGGGAAAATTATTTCTTTAGAACACCATAAAATATGGGCTTTGTGAGCTTGTTTACTTGGCTGGTTCTTGTACTCACTTAGCTCAGTGCTAACTCCCCTCTCATAGATAAGCAGTGTAAAATCCATGATTTTACCATGATTAAATAATAAATTTCCACCTATTAATCCTAGAACACAAACTCATGTGTTATATTTCTATAGGTCATGTGTGAACTTGCCTAACATATACATATACTTTTACATACACACTTGTTGTAATAAGATTCATAATGTAAACCTTGTACATAAGACTAAGGAAAACAAGTAGTAAAATGTATAACCAACATTTGATTAGACAACACTTAACAAAACTGAGAAAATATGTTACATCATGTATATATAGCTGTGTATATATGTATGCATATTATAGGCATGCCTAAACCTTCTTGGACTAGCCCAAGATCATGTACTCTTTGTGTTAAACCCAACATGAGCCCATGACCAAAGCCCATCCTTTCCCCCCTTTTTGGTGAGTGTCACACAGCATAGGCTTGTGTGGAAGAAGAAGAGTTGCCTTGGAAAGGCAAAGGGTGACACTTGGCATGATATGTCTTACCAAGGTAAATCATACCTTTTTCCATTCCTTTCCCTCTCTCCGCTTTAAGCCGAAACACACACACATTCTCACATACATGCAATCCAATCTTGTTCTCTCACCCTCTTATCTCTCAATCATACGGCTTAAAGCCATATACATCCAAAACCAAGTATTAAATCCACCAAGATCCTTGTCTCATCTTTACTACAAATCATTAGTAGTATCATTCTCTTGGAATGAATATAAACAAGCCCTAGCCAAATCTTTAAGGCCACAGCTTGATTTATATTAGGGTTTTCTTCATCATCTTGAGTAGATCTCAAATCTCCTTGTTCATCTAGATCATTCTTGGTACTTTAGGCAAGAAAGGTATACACATCATATTCTTTCATTTCTTCATGAAGGCATCATCATACATCTATATGCACAAGTAAATAACATGTTAAAAATCAAGATTTTATAAAGCTATGACCCTTATAGGTCACGGCATATTTATGCAAATCATGTTCATGATCTAAAATCTTTTAATAAGAAACTTATGACTTGTATGCTATGTTTTAAACTTGATTTAAAAACCATATGAAACCTTTTATAAATCTAAACATTGCATGAGTCACAAATCTTGTTATGGGACTTCGGTTAACTAATAACCATAGATCTCATGAAATGAACTTGTGCAACTTAAAGATCATGAAAACCATGACCTTAAAGGTCACGGATAAATTAAATGGTGACCATATGATTTGTCTACTTAGTTTTAAGAATGGAATATGAAATGTAACATGTTAAATGGAATATTAAAAATCACAAAAACAACTTATGTGTATAAATGTAGCCGTGGGTTACACAAGACCTAAAATGGGTTAGATGTACATGCATGCTTATATGAACCTAGATTTAGTGATAAGTGTTAACTTAACATGATAAACATGAAATAAGCTAATAGATCTTATGGGAATATTGGGAGAAAACAATATAGCCGTGGGCTATACATTGTTTTCTTGGAATGATAGTATCCTTGGGAACATGCATATAACTTAGATAATCATGATGTATTTTTGTAAATATTTACAAAACTTAAAATTAGCTAAAGTGTTCATCTTGGAAATACCAAGATTTAAAAATATAACCGTGAGCTATATATGTGTGTACATGAATCTATGATTGATTTTTAGGTCTAGACATAGTTTAGATCTCATTTTGGACTTGTGACTTATTTTCTTGATGTGTACATAGCTAGATCTATTTTTGTAACACTTATAAATTGCATGCAACCTTAAAATGAGACTTGACTTATCTTAATAAGCTATAACTAATTATAGCCGTGAGATATAAGCTCCTACTAGGGCTTATGACTTACTTGTAACCTTATAACACACCTAGATCTAATTTGGTACACCACATAAAACAAATTATAAGTTTTATTCTTCTATTTAGATTTAAAACTAAATATGAATAAGCTCATAATAAACTTATAAGAATATCCTAAGTTAAAACATACATAAAATATAAATTAATGTTAATGGACTAATTAAGTCCATGAAATATTAATCTAAAACTTAATGGACCCAATAAGCCCATTTGATAAATTTTAGTAACTTAATGGACTTAAGATTTCACTTAGGCCCATTTAACTAATTAAAGGACTTAAAAGTGTATTAAGCCCAATAAATGATTTAAAGGCTCATTTAAATAAATTAGTGGACTTGAGATATATTTAAGCCCACTAAAATAGCCTATTAAGATGTTTAGCCCATTTAATGAGCCCATATAAAGTTGAATGTTAAATAAAAGTTTTTATAATAAAATATACTTATAAAAACTTTTTGGATGAAAATGACAAATTATAAAACTTAAGGACTAAAACCGTAACTTATGAAACTTGTTTTGATAAACTAGTAAACATAAGGACTAAAAATGTAAATATCCTAAAGTCTAGGGTTTAATAAATACTATCCGTGGCAAATTAAACCCTAGGGACCATTTTAGGAAGTTTCTAAAAGTTATTTTGTCATTTTATAACCCTAAGGACTATTCTTGTAATTTGCCGAAACTTAAAGAAGCCCTAGGGGCTGTTTTTGTAATTTTAGTAAAGTTACAAAACTTAGATATAACTAGGGGACTAAATCTGACATAAGCCGAAACTTTAACAAGCCCTAGGTACTAAATATGTAAAATCCGAAAGTTATACTTGTTTAAAAATATAGAGGGACTAGTTTTGCCATATTCCGAAACATTAACAAGCCCTAACCTTAAAAGCTATTTTAATTATAATAAAACATAATTAAAATACTTAAACCATAAGAATTAAAGTATAAATTCTTAAGTTTAAATTATTTTATAAATATTAAAATAATTTATGGAAAACTTTAAAGATAAATAAAATATTATATTTTATTTTTCTTACTTTAAGAAATAATTGTATAAACAATTATGAATATGTATTACTCATACATAAACTCATATACTTTTAGAAAATAAAATTTATATGAACGTTGGATAAACTGAATGTTAATATTTAAGTAGAACATCTTACGTCTACTTAAAATATGAAACTTAATATTAAAGTTTAAATGAATGAGTATAATACATGAACTACGAACGTGAACTAATATTAAGTAGAATTTTTATGTTTAATTAATAATGAAACTTAATAGAAATGAGTGATCATAATACTTGAACAGAGAACGTAAATTAATATTTTAAGTATGACATTATGTGTCCACTTAAATAAGAAACTTATTTGTAAGTTGAATGATTATTATAAATACATGTATGCTAACTGATATTAATAGTTAAAAATTTTATATTTAGTTAGAAATGAAACTTACATAGATAAGTTAAATGAATATTGATGATACTTGAACTACGGTTATTTAGATAAATAATGTAGCATAAATGAACTGACTAAAATCTGTATAAGCATACATATATGTTCTTTGTACTATCTATTAAGACTGTACTATCTGATTAGGCATAACTTTGGCGTGAGATTTAATTGGATATTCGTATTAAACAGCGATTGCCTACTCCCAGGTGAGTTTACAGCCCCGTATAAACTTTTGATAAAACTTTCCCTTTTGGAAAGAAAATAAGCAAACACATAATGGACATAACTAGATTGTATAAACTTGACTATGATTGATTATTATTGGAACTGTTAAATTGTTGTAAATCGCCCGAATGTTATAAATAGATCTATTAGGGATTGACCATCCCCGTCTGGGTGAGTCATGATCACTGTGCCTTGGCCAAGACAACAGACGTATACCATGTTGAAACTGGAATGGGTGTCTTCTTGTAAGACACTACGTCCTCATCTGTTGAGGACTATGGAAGGTTAAGCTTCAGTTTCTAATAATAAACAAATGTAATCTACATTTTAGTAAGAATGCTTTGTGCATTGTTGCTTCTATGATTAATGTATGTCCAAACTAATTAATTGTTAAAATCTGTAAATTCACCAACTTTATGTTTACCCCTTTAGTATGTTTTGCACAGGAATATGAAGTTAGTACGTGGTGTGTGCATGGTCTCCAACATCTTAGTAATCTGCATTGTAGGACTCGTTAGGGGTTCTATTTGGGAAACACAAACAATCACTCTCTGTCATGTTTAAGACAATTTTATTTTATTTGTTTATCAAACATGTAATCTGATTTAAATAACTCTTTATCTTATGCTCTATGGACTATATGTTATCGATCCACCCTAGTGACATCTCCGTGGATATTTCCGCATATTTTGACCCTACCCGGGGTGTCACAGAGAATGGTATCAGAGCATTAGTTATAGAGAACCAGATAAATTTTTAAATAAAATAAAAATAAAATGATTTTTCTTTTATTTAAAACTGGACTATAACTTATAAAAAAATCTTTTTGGGATTTTATTTTGGGACCATATTAGTTAAGCATATAGATCTTAGGGCATTTTATGCTATGTGAACTAAGTGTATGTATATTGCTACTAAACTTGATTATTAAATACCTTTTAGTGAGATATTGCTATGGAAAATATTAGAGATGCTAAACTTGAAAATTTTATACTACATAGTAAAATACTGAAATGAAAATATAGGTAATATTAAACCAAACCTGGCACCTACAAATTGATAAATGAACTACTTAAATGATAATACATATATATATATATATATATATATATATATATATATATATATATATATATATATATATATATATATATATATATATATATATATATATATATATATATATATATATATATATATATATATATATATATATATATATATATATATATATATATATATATATATGTATTAATATTTGTAACCTGTAACACTCTCAATTTTCGTATCGGTACAACGGAAGGGTCTTTTAGAGTGTTACGGGATAGCACAATAACTTCAATCATAGACAACACATAAAAATGGTTGTACAAGGTTCAACATACATTCATTCGATAAAAAGTTTAAAGTGTACAACAGGTCCCAAATTATACAGGTCATTAAGTTTACAAAACATAGATCGAATGAACATTTTTAATATTATGTGGGCCATCAGAGTCGATCTCCATCCGGATTACCTTAAAGCACCTGAGATAAAAACATGCAAAAATCATATCAGCGAATGTCGAGTGAATTCATAGAGTTTAATAAAAACGGTTATATAAAACAATCGTTAAAATTAGAACACAAGTATAATATCGGAAGTAAGTCCTCGTATTGCTAGTCAGACAATATATCAATCAAGCATACATCTTTAACCGTCCATGAGACCGTAGTCTGAATATTACCATTATAGGTAATATTATCATCGTTATTTGCATCGTTATTGTATTGTATATAGGATTATTATTAGCCGCATGACATTGTTACCTTACTGTGAAAACAACTGGCCGCGAACCCGACAAACAATTTGTCCATCTAAGTTAGCGTGTCGTCACAAAAATCACGCTATGTAATCTTCTCATACATAAATTCTCTTACCAATCAATGTGGTACGACGGGGATCAACCGTCAAGGCGCGAACTGGGGTGATCGTCCCCAAATAGTACTATCATATGCATAAGCGTCTATCAAATCCCGGTAGTTCACAATTCATGCTAATGGGACTTTAAGTGACATAACCTAACTACTAATAATCTGTTTTATCTCTTTTATAGGGTCATAGCATCATTCGGGTCCATATCATTAAGCATACCATCGGGACTACTTGTGTTCTATTTTTATCAAAATCTAGCATGTTATCTCCCTCGCGGGTTTACAAATCATTTTATAAAACATTTAAAAGAGTGCGAGGCTATGAACTCACGTTGATAATGAAAGGCGGATTATCAGCTACGAGCGTGCTTCGGTCACGGAAACCTATATAAATAATAATCGGTCTTAGACTTTTGTCCAATGACTTTATAAAAATAACAAATATACATATGGTGATTTTGTACACATGATGATGATCAAGTGGGTTTATATATCCTTGTTTACTCATTTTAGTGTTTACGTATTGGTAACTTTTTACTAGTTTACTAGTTTTACCTATTTACCTATTTTAAGTCCAATAAGCTTATTATAAGTTCTTTAACTTGTATTATTTCATTTTATACTTATATTATCAGTATTCACACTTTATATGTTGGGCCCAAATGGGTTAAGCCCAATAAGTACTTTTTATAATTGTTTAACTTATTTAGTCCAATTATTAGTCCAATATGCTTACTTAGCTCGTTAATGTCCGTATGTCCTATAGTTCGGGTTTTATCGGTTTTTACTTGTATTAGATACTTATATATCAGTATATGACTTTTAAAAACTTTACATTAGACGGGTTTTATCGTTTAAGTTTTAATTGGCGAAAAACGTTAATTTTACGGTAATAGCCGAAAAAATCGTAAAAATCAAGTTTATAGTTTTTATAACTTATAAATCTTACTCAAATACCATTTTTATAAATTGTCCATTTATTAAACCTTATACGTATTTATATAAGTGAATTTCATAAGTTAGTGGGTTTTAATTTCATATTTTATACTATATAATTTGAGTGCTTATATAATAGTAATAAACAATAATTCTTCAAAATCTGATTTTTATTTTCATCTTCACCATTTTTATCATATCTAGATTTCTACAATGAATTAGAAGCTCATTTTTGGGTGGCATGAACTTCATATTATGTGCTATAATTAACCTAGTTATAGCTACTGCTCATTTTAAGTTTAACTATCCTTAACAGTCCCTACAAAACAGCTTATTCAGATTAGCACACTCATCTTGTTTTGATCATATCTCACTCATTTTAATGATTTCATTGCATGGCCAACTCTCACATGTGTATGACATCTTGTACTTACTGTAAATGGATTCTACCATGCGAATTTATCAGTTCAAGTTTTGGTTACATACTGTTTTTATACAGCCAACAAGTTAAGCATGATTTTAGCCTTGTTTCTTATGGTTATTAATCTTTTTAAGCATATTTATCAACACTTGATCCGCACACAACATTTTTATCATCATATATTCATCATATACATATACAACAAGAAAGAAAATACATTTGATCTTTACAAAAATAACAAGAGAAAATAGAAAGGATGATCTTCTTTACCAACCAAGAGTATATCTTGTTTTTGGAAGACAAAAACTTGATGAACACCAAATGTATCCCCAAGATCATCAAACACCAAGAAAGTATGTTGAGAAATCAGCCCTAGGACACAAGCAAGTCACCTCCTTTGTTGTTAAAATGGCCACCAAGTGATCAAGGCTTCAAGGTAACTCCATGTTATAGCTAGATAACAAGTATTTTGTGGCTAGAAAAGATCAAAAGGGGTGTTTGTTCTTGAATATGGGACGGCAATGGTGATGAAGTTGAGAGAGTTTTTAGTTGATTTGCATGAGAGAAATGGTGGTATGTGAGAAGCTAGTTGTTTTTGTTGGTTTGGTGGGTAAAACTAGCTTAAGTGTTAAGCTAATGCTTACACTTGTAAGCTACTAATTTACATGATGCCACATCTTTGATGTGGTGTCATGTTTGGCCGTCCCATGCTATAGTGGGGTGGGATAAATTATTTTGTCCCATCCCGCTAATTTATGGGTACTCCTCGATTCTAGTTTCCTCGATTTGCGTGCCCTCGGGTCGTTTCACGAAAAAAGTTTTTATAAATTATGAATCAACGGCACAAAACGAATCCAATAAAAACTGTCTCATCAAAAACGGAGTTCAAAAACGTAAATACATAATCCTAAGGTTTCCGGTGTAATCGTAAAGGACGCTAAATTATGCACGTAAACCCAAATTTAAATCCGTAAATTGTGAGTTCATCAACCAACACAAAAATAAGTTTCAAATATTATACGAGAAAATAATTCACTACCTGAAAATGTTAGATTGTCACAGCTTTTCCTCCTAAAAGGGATCAACATCCTCGTGATCCATTTCATTTTGATGTCCGTTTCTTATTGAAATCGAAGAGGTGCGGATATTTCTTCCACATTTCATCCTCTCGTTCCCAAGTATATTCCGGTCCATGCTTTGAATTCCATCGGATCTTGACAATAGGTATCCGACTTTGTTTCAGTTGCTTTACCTTACGATCCATAACCTCTACGGGTCTTCCATAAAAAGCAACTTCCCATCTATTCGAACCTTATCCAACGAAATTTTCTCATCACTCACTGCTAGACATTTCTTCAGATTAGATACATGGAATGTGTTGTGAGCACCATGAAGTTCTGGGGGTAACTATAGTTTGTAAGCCACCGGACCTACTCTAGATAAAATCTTAAAGGGTCCAATATAACGGGGATTCAATTTTCCTCGCTTTCCAAATCTTATAACACCTTTCCATGGCGATACTTTCAACATTACTTGGTCACCCACTTTAAACTCCATTGGCTTCCGCCGCACATACGCGTAATTTTTCTGTCTACTACGGGCAGTCAACAACCTATTCTTAATCTGAACTATCATCTCCGTAGTCTCCCGGATCAATTCTGGTCCCGTGAGTTGGGTATCCCCAACTTCACTCCAACATACAGGAGATCTACACTTCCTACCATATAAAGCTTCAAACGGTGCAGCCTTAATACTAGAATGGTAACTATTGTTATACGAAAACTCTGCTGACGGCAAATGTTTATCCCAATTCTTACCAAAGTCTAACACACAAGCTCTCAACATATCTTCTAGTGTTTGTATCGTCCTTTCACTCTGCCCATCAGTCTGGGGGTGATAAGCAGTGCTCATGTCGAGATTCGTTCCCAAAGATCTTTGGAGAGATTTCCAAAATTTCGATGCGAATCTAGGATCTCGATCTGAAATGATCGATACAGGCACTCCATGCTTGCATACAACATTCTCAAGGTATATACGAGTCAGCTTCTCCAGTGAGAACTGCTCTTTAACCGGAATGAAGTGTGCTGATTTGGTCAGTCTGTCGACAATAACCCAAATCGAGTTGTTTCCAGATGATGTTCTAGGAAGCTTGGTGATAAAGTCCATCATAATTCGCTCCCACTTCCATTCAGGAATCTTTGGCTGTTGAAGTAGTCCTGGTGGCTTTTGATGTTCGGCTTTAACTCTAGCACAAGTCATGCATTGAAGAACATACATAGCAATATCAGCTTTCATATTCGGCCACCAGTACAACTTCTTCAAATCATGGTACATCTTATCAGATCCCGGATGAATGGAATACTTAGATTTATGGGATTCTAACATAATCAAGTCTCTTAAGCCTCCAAGCTTAGGTATCCACATACGACCTCTTAAGCATTTCACTCCATCAGCTCTAACCTCTAAAGGATCTCCTTCTCCTCGGAACCCTTCATTAACAAAATTTTCTTTCTTACAAGCTTCTATTTGCGCATTTCTAATTTGCTCAGGAAAATTATTGTGTACGGTCAAGACTAGAGAACGTACCCTGATAGGCTCTCTATCTTTCCTGCTTAATGCATCGGCAACAACATTGGCTTTTCCTGAGTGATATTTTATATCACAATCATAATCACTTAACAACTCTATCCATCTTCGTTGCCTCATGTTCAATTCCTTCTGATCGAGAATATACTTTAGGCTTTTGTGATCGGTGAATACCGTACACTTGGTGCCATACAGATAATGTCTCCACAACCTAAGAGCAAAGACTACAGCTCCTAACTCAAGATCATGAGTAGTATAATTCTCCTCATTCTTCCTTAATTGCCTAGAAGCATAAGCTATCACTTTCTCTCGCTGCATCAAAACAGCTCCATAGCCTCTAAGAGATGCATCACAATACACTACAAAATCTTCACTCCCGTCGGGTAATGATAAGATTGGCGCACTACATAATTTTTTCTTCAATGTCTGAAATGCTCCATCTTCATCACTTCCCCAAATGAAAGGTTTATTCTTCTGGGTAAGCTTAGTCAAGGGTTTAGCTATCAAAGAAAATTCTTTAATGAATCGCCTATAATAGCCAACCAATCCTAAGAACTGTCGCACTTCCGTTGGCGTTGTCGGTGCAGACCAATTCTTAATGACTTCAACCTTTGCAGGATCAACATGAATTCCATCTTTGTTAATCACATGACCAAGAAATTGCACAGAATCTAACCAGAAATCACATTTCGAAAACTTAGCATACAACTTTTCATCCTTCAACAAATTCAAAACAATCCTTAAATGTTCTCTATGTTCATCTTCATTCTTAGAATAGATTAGAATATCGTCAATAAACACAATCACAAATTTATCCAAGTAGGGCTTGCACACTCGATTCATTAAATCCATGAAAACCGCAGGTGCGTTAGTTAACCCACATGGCATTACTTGAAATTCATAGTGTCCATAACGAGTTCTAAATGCAGTTATAGGAATATCTTCTTCACGGACGCGAAGTTGGTGATATCCTGACCGCAAATCTATCTTAGAATACATACTAGATCCTTGTAGTTGATCAAACAAATCATCAATCCTAGGTAAAGGATATCGATTTTTAATTGTCAACTTTTTCAGTTCCCTATAATCAATGCACATACGGAAAGATCCATCCTTCTTCTTAACGAACAAGACTGGAGCTCCCCAAGGCGACGAGCTCGGTCGAATAAAACCTTTATCAGACAACTCCTTAATTTGCTCAGGTAACTTCTTTAATTCAGAAGGGGCTAATCGGTAAGGCGCACGTGCCACCGGTGCAGCACCAGGAATTAAATCGATTCGAAACTCAACTTGCCTTATCGGTGGAAGTCCGGGTAAATCTTTAGGAAATACCTCAGGAAATTCACAAATAATAGGTACATCTTCCAATCGTTTCTCCCTAGACTCGTTCCCGGTCACTTGAGCTAAGAATAACTCGCAACCGTTCCTGATGTACTTTTGGACTTTAATACATGAAACGATTTTCAAACGGGATTCACCTCGATTACCATCAATTACTAACGTCCTATTCCTAAGAGGAATCTTAACTTTCTTCTCCCCACATAAAATAGTAGCATTATTCAACGACAACCAATCCATACCAATAATAATATCAAAACTACCTAATTCTATCAACATCAAATCAATCGGAAAGGAATAGTTCAAGAGATTTAGAGAGCATCCTTCTAATAGCTTATTAGTTTTCACTAATTTACCATCAGCCAATTCTACCTCGTAACTGGTATTTATCTCAACAGGTTCAATGTCAATAAGGGAACTAAATTTAGTGGATACAAAGCTCCTATCAGCACCCGAATCAAATAAAGCAACAGCATAATGATTGTTGAGTAAAAACGTACCGGTAACGACATTCGGATCCTCTTTCTACACCTCAATTGTTCCAAGTTGATAGACACCACCCTGGGGGTTTCTTCCAGGTACAATCGCTTTCAACTTGGGGCATTCCGATTTCCTATGACCTTCTTCATTACAGTTGAAGCAAATGGTTCCCTTCTTACACCTTTCAACCTTGTGTCCAAGCTTTCCGCAATTTCGGCACTTCCAGTAGTCGCCAGCATGCCTCTTGTTGCCACACTTAGGACATCTATCATCGTTGCGTTGTGTGTTGTTGGTAAGAGCATTTGCATTCCCCTTTCTCTGGTTCTGACGGCGATTGAAATTCTTCCTATTATCACCTCTATCTACACGATCACCGTCTCCCTTTCTTTTCTCACCAATACGGGCTTCATCTTCCCTATCCTGAATTATCTGTCCAATGAGTTGGTAAGCCATTCGAACAGCATCATCAATGGTCAGTGGTTTAGATGATGTCACATCCCCCCGGATATTCCTGGTCAACCCTTTAATATATTGCTCAATTCGGATCTCTTCGGGTTCCACCAATCGAGGACATAGCAAGGCAAACTCATGGAATCGGTTTGTGTAACTATCAATGTCCACACCTTTCATTCGCAGATGAATCAACTCTTGTTCTAACCTAATAATCACACTACGGGGACAGAACTCCAAAGTCATCCACTTCTTAATTTCAGCCCAAGGAGTAGCATCAGCAGCATCAATACCCATGAAAGCAATTCTCCCGTTCCACCAAGTCAACGCACGACCTTTAAGAGTAGCCATAGCAAACGTCACCTTATCTTCCTCCTTACACTTACTAATCTGAAACACCGACTCAATCTTCTTAATCCACTGGTTTAATCCTACAGCACCTTTAGTTCCATTAAAAAGTAGAGGTTCACACTTCATGAACGTCACATAAGTACAGCCACCAACTTCAGGTGCATTAGTTCCAAGTCCTCCTCATTTCCTCCAGCATTAGCATTCACATTATTAGCATTCACATTCACATTAGTACCGCCAATTCCACTACCGCCAGCTCCACTACCGCCAGCTCCACTACCGCCAGCTTCATTTCTAGCATTTGCCATAAATTCAGTCATGCATGCGGTAACTTGCTCCGTAATAATCCTACGTACATCATCCTCAGTCACAGCCTTCTTGGGCGGCATAGTTCTATAATTTCACAATTTCAAAGTATTAAGCATTCACCCAACAAGGATTCATATAATATGGATTGAATTCATAATCAAGATACAAATAAGGCACAATATGTATTTCAAGACGACATACATATTTCATTCGATTTGAAACAAAAGCATTGTCTTAATTACATCCCATATCAAAGTTCTAGCACTATATATACTCAAAATTCGTGCCAAGTCTACTACTAACAAGTCGGTTCAGTCAAATCTACAAAAGTACAAGAGATACAAAGGTCACTACTAAACACAGACTGGTCTACTGAGAACCGCCAGATGGTCCATCATCCATCGTCTTCTGTATCTTCGTCGGACGATCACTAGACACATCTTCAGCTGGGCGCTTACGGATCACTCCTCTTTCAACCATGTCAGCATAAAATCTACTATTCCATCCCACAGATATATTCAACTCCTTCTCAGCTTTCTCACGCATCGCACGAGCTACATTCAACTGAATCTCCATAGAATTTACCTTTTTCTTCATAGCAGCAAACTCACCACTTTCTAACACCGATAACCTCCTAAAAGCCTCATTCAAACCACACTCTACATCAGTCAAATCCAAACTAAGCAATTCTCGCTCTTTCTCGCCAACCTTAGTCGACTCCAAATAAGAAACTTGAGTCTGAACAACACCTAATCCAATCCCTGTCATACTACTCTTAACACGGGAAGCATCTAGATCACGTCTCAAGGCCCATGGTGCAAGACCATCAATATGAGTAGCTTCTCGAGCACTAGACGACTCTCCTATCACACGTCTATGAGTAGCAATACCATCAGTACCGTCAGGTGCATTATCATCCTCATCCTCCTCTGATTCAGAATTAGATTCAGACGATTCAGACATTTCATCCCTAGGTAGCTCAACCTCATAATCAGACAAATAAACTGGTGGGGGTAAAGGCTCGCCCTCTAGAACATCATAAGGGTAAATAAGCTCGGCTTCCTCATCGTCATTGTTGATGCAAAAGTTGGGTGATCCTTGCTAGACCCGAATTAGGCTTAATTCGGGTTGGCTGGGCTCCGGCTCCTGCACCAAGTGAATCGTTTGGTTGGGATCCTGCACACTAAACAACACGCGTTAGGCTTACCATGGGAGTGTTTCCCACGATTAGACTCTGGCGTGAGAGTAAGTAATCGATTAGGGTTTATGTGAGTTGAGAGTGTAGAATGTAATACCTTTGTGGAACCCTTGGGGGTTCCTTTTATAGGCAGTGGAACCCTAGTGGCCTACCACTTGATACTTTGGCCCCAAGGAAAGGATAACTATCAGAATTAGAATGATTTTTATCTTCTAATTTTGGTAGTGAATATCCTCCTCCATTGGGATAAAGATATTCCTAGACAGAATATGATTCTGTCTAACCCTATGTCGGCCGCACAGGGCCGTGGGCCGCACACATGTGTGCGGTCACTGTTCATCCAAGCCCATAAGCCTGAATGACATTATTCCACCCATCTGTGACGGGCCGGATACGGGTAGTACCCATGGGGCCGGGTTCATGACCCGGCTGGGGACTATACGTCATCATGTCCCCCCAGTCTAGTTGTTACAACCATAGGCGTAACCTCTAGACTACCAAGATGCTCCCTGGACGTACCCAGGAGAAAATAGGGAATGATAAGTTGTCCAAGAATTTGTATTGGCTGCACGTGGCAACCTGACTTAGGAAGTTATTCCATCAGTATCTCAGCCGCATATGGCGACCGAAACAAATTAAATATAGCATTAAATGTCAAGTCTTACGTAAGAGCCGCATATCCTGACATTAATAACTGTTCACCTGACATGTTGACTGACAAAAGTGCAAACAGTCAGAACCTTGAGCAGTGCAAACGTTTGAGTCAGAAGTGACCCGTGGGTCCCGCCTGACGTTTCACTTGCCACTTGCCCCCTAACCACACGATCAAGAATAGTGGCAGACACGTGTCACTTATCCAACAGGTCATGACCCATGAGGCAACCCTATAAATAAGCCACCCCTACGGCTGTGTGAAACACACAGTTATAACCTCCATTTCTGCCATTAAAGCTTTCCTCTTAGCTCGAACCAATCACGCACGGATCCCTTCTGCCACAGGTTAGAACACCACGCCCTTACCTTTTTATTTAGCAATGGCTCACAGAAACAACCCTACCATTGGATCCGTGCTGAATGTAATGACCCAGGACCAACTAAACCACTTTTGTACAAACTATTTCATCCCTACCAACCTACACCCCTCACTTCCTGGCGCCGGAGACCTTATAACTGAGGCTCCAGCGGGTAAGATTGGCTTGTACACTAGCCTCTTTGATGCGGCCAATTACCGCATTCCCTTCACCCATTTCCTTGTAGATCTGTTAGGATACTATGATGTTCATATTAGTTAGCTCCACTGTATAGGTGCCTGTAAGATTAGTCAATTCGAGATCCTCTGCCGTGCTAGGAGAATCC
The DNA here is from genome assembly GCA_025667525.1 of Glebionis coronaria. Taxonomy (NCBI): domain Eukaryota; kingdom Viridiplantae; phylum Streptophyta; class Magnoliopsida; order Asterales; family Asteraceae; genus Glebionis; species Glebionis coronaria. The sequence continues at coordinate 137,485,310 of CM046878.1, forward strand.
CCCCAACCGTAGAATTATTCCGGCTCTTTTATGTTCCCAACATAGTAAATGGGTGGGTATCTTTTAAGAAACGATCCCCTAACAGTCCCCAATCGCACGCCAATGGATTCGTTGAAAAACTAATATGACCACTACTTTTTCATTGACGCAGTAGTATGGCCGGCTGATTACACCTTTAGAAATAGGATACCCCACGACCCCAAGCCGCACACAAGTACATACAACCCCCGACATTCCCAAGAATTAGACCTGAATAGGACCGGGTTCCATAGAAGTCTCCCCGAGTCATTCCTATGTTTGCTAGGGATTAGCCGCAATTACTTTGGCCCGTCCAATAGGTATCCTGTGTTTTGGAGAAGGCAGGGCGAAGGTAGGCTAACATCCGTACGCAAAAATTTATTCAATCATTTGATAAATGGCTAACATATTTTGTTTTGTGTTGGGCAGAAATGAACTTCTTTGGACTTTTACGCCAGGGCGACCCGAAGCTCGTACCGGAGGGTTCCCGTCCCCTCCGTGAGAATGAACTACCCCTTCTGGAGCATACCCGAAACGTTACGGTTGCTCTTAAAGCTGTGCCAGATCCACACTCGGACGAGGGAGAGCAAGGAGACAATGAGGGTGGTGATAACAGGATGAGGGAAGGAGGAGCCGGGCCCTCCTCACCACATAGGGAAGAGCAGGGAGATAATATTGACTTAACCACCTCCAGCCTTCGCCGGATGATGGGTGATGATGATGAAGAAGTACAACAAGTCAATCTGGACTCAGAGGAAGAGGAAGAAGTGGAAAAAGAAGTTGAGGAGGAGACTGAAGAAGCAACAGCTCAGCCCGTCGCCAGGCGTACCCGTAAAAGAAACAAACGAGTGAGGAAAGTTGCTTCAGCCGAGATCGGCGAACACAACGCCCCTCCCAAGAAACTTCGAGAAGACCACCCCTTGTACCAATCTGTTGGGAGTACTACCCAGGGTTCCGAGACTATCCGGGCCGCACAAGTCGATCCCGTCACTCAGATTGCCCCAACGGCATCAGAATTAGCAAGAAATGACATGTAAGACTCCATCCTAACACGTAAGAATGACAAATTCTCTTTAAGCAACACTTAACATGAATCCAAATGCTTGTTCTACAGGGATAACCAAACTGGTGTCGCGCCTCCTCCTGACACCCAAATGGATAAGGGAAAAGGAAAAGAAGTGGAAAGAAACCCCATGCTTCACACGGCCGCCACAAAGTCCGGCCTCGTATTTGAAGAAGGTTCACCCACAGCCTCCCAAGACCTCCCAGCGTCCGGCGCCCCTCAATCGTTCAACCCTATATGGAATATCACAACTGCATAACGAATGAGGGACGCCGATGAATGCCGAGAGTACCTCAACAACTGCATTCCACCAGGCTTAGTGCGAGAGGTGAACGCGCTCAGCCATGCGGATTTGGCGGATGAGTATAATGGTGCCTTGGTACACCAAATGGCGATGGGCACCTCGATGAGGGTAAGGTTTGAAGCCGCACTTGGGCATGTTGAATCTCTTAAGAGGAAGGTTGGACGGAGGGAGAAGATGATCGTGGATAATGAAGCTCAAATTGCAGACCTCCAATCCCAACTGGCTAGCGCCGAGGCGACCATAAAAAAGCAATCGGCCCGCGCGAATGAATACGACCAACAAGTGGCCAACCTTAAGTCAAAACTGGATGCCGCGACCACCAAGGTACATATCCGTGCCGCACCACCCATTTTCTAAAAGAAATATATTCTAACGTTTTATCTCTTATAGGTAGCCACAGCGGAAGCGTCTGCCCAGTCGTACTCCAGCCAGGTATTGGTGCTTAACAAGAAACTAGAAGACGCGCACCTGGCCGTCCAAAGCATGGAGAAGGTACAAGGGGAGCTTGCTGATGAGAGGGCTGTCACCCAAGAGCTGAAAGAGGCGTTTGCCCAAAAAGATTTTATGATTGATGCCCTCACCGCCGAGCGTGACGACGTGCTATGCCCCCAACTACTAGCGGCTACTGTCGGCCGTAGGTGGATGGTCGGGCATGGAGCACGCTTGGCCGTCACAAAGGTACTAGAGGCCCCCGAATTTGTGCAACAGTTTGCCAGCCTTGTGTCCGATGGCATTGACCACGGACGTCATGAGGGAATGGTCGAGGCCATAGAGCTGATCAAGAAAGGGGAAAACTTCACCAAACATGCCTTCTTCAATCCTGAAGCTGCTAACAAGATGACTGCTTCCATGGCCGCGATGCGGGATCTGCATTATCCATTCCTGGATGAGCTGGAGGCCATCAAAGATGCATCAAATATGGAAATCATGGAAAGACTAAGTCTTAGTGCGTTCTTCCAAGGTGAGAGTCACTCCCGTGCTTCCTTCACTCCATCACCAGGATCGTGCTTAATGAAGAACCCTTAAGTGTGGTGCTGGAGAGGAATGCGACTCAAGCCCAGAAGCGGAAAGAAAGTAGTGAGTGGTTGTCGTGTCTGATCGAGGAACAAGTGGAACTAGGTAAGTTTTTTCCCCCTATGTAGGATGCTCCTACTTTATGATCCATTTCAGACACTTTGGTTTATAACCGCTGAATACTTGTTGTTTCTATTCGTTCGTGCATGTACACGGCTAGCAACATTTGTATTTTGTATGTAAGTCCGTGATTGACCACGGCAATTTTGTTATCTATTTTGGAAACTTGTGTATTTTGACTGTGTTGAATATTGTACATCAATACTTCATGATATGTCACGTCTTACGCACAAAGAAAGAAAATACATACAAGTCTATAATTTACTAGACATGCGACGTGCGTCTTTACTATGCGGAGCACTGTGTGACTACGGCATATGAAACTTACCCCAACGTCTTATGAATAAGGTGTCTAGTAAGGATACATGATCCGTGCGGCTGGGGTTGCATCCCTCTTACGCGGCAAGTTGAATTAGTAGGTTCACTTAATCCTCTTACCCCGCCTGGAGGCCTATAGTACATGTACAGTAATTTGAAAGAATGCATATGAATGAAACATGGCATATTATAATATAAGTAAAATTCATACGACTAACAAAAAATCTAAAAAATGATTTGCACGAAACAAGCCGTGGGGCTAGCTAGGCACCACGGCATTTTATTAGAACGTTTACATTTTTGTTTAAACAATGATGACAAGTCCTAAAAAACAAGAAAGGAAACTAAACAAACATAAGAAAAACAAAACAGATAGACCACATGGTTCTTCATTAAATCCACATATAGCGAAGCACCCATGCGGAAGCCGTAGCTTTCAAAGATAGCACCTTTTGAGATTGGAAATGTTCCATGTGCGCTCTAGGTCGCGGCCATCCATGTCACGTAACTTGTACGCGCCTCGTCCCAAGGTCTCCGTGACTTCATACGGTCCTTCCCACTTACGGCCCAGTTTTCCTGTATTCTCCGCTCGACTCGCTTCGTTAGCACGATAGACATAGTCTCCCGGTCGAAAAGAAACACCCTTGACCTTGGCGTCATAATAAGCTTTCATTTTGGCATTGGACTTAGCCTCATTTATGGCTGCTATTTCCCTTTTTTCTTCCAACAGATCCAGGTTGATTCGCAGCTGTTCGTCGTTCGTGACGACATTAACTTCCGCCGTGCGGATGGTAGGCATTCCTATTTCTGCTGGTATAACAGCTTCAGTGCCGTAAGCCAATGCATATGGAGTATCTCCGTTGGCTGTTTTGATCATAGTCCTATGTGCCCACAGCACATGTGATAACTCATTAACCCATTTGCCACTTCGTTCGTCCAAACACACCTTGATGCCATTCCCCAAGCTTCGATTTGCCCGTTCGACAAGGCCATTTGTCTGCGGATGCTTAACAGATGCGAAGCGCCGCATGATGTTCAATGATGCACACCAATCTTTGAATGGGTTGTCCGTGAACTGCTTGCCGTTGTCCGAGATGATTTCTCCTGGTAGACCAAAACGGCACACAATATGTTCCCAAAAAACTTCTTAACATGTTTGCCTGTGATAGACTTGACTGCCTTGGCCTCTATCCATCGTGTGAAGTAGTCCATCGCAACAATCAAGAATTTAACTCCCCCCGCAGCTACAGGAAATGGTCCTGTAATGTCGATTCCCCACTTATAGAATGGCCATGGGGACGTGATAGGTGTAAGCTCCTGTTGCGGGTGCCGCGGTACTGGCCTATGCACTTGGCAATCACTACCCTTGCGAATCATGTCGCGCGCGTCTCTGTGCATGGTAGGCCAATAATATCCTGTTCGTAAGGCTCTAGCTACCACGGATCATGGACCCGCATGCATGTCGCACAACCCTTCGTGTATGTCACTGATTACGTAAGCGGCCTGACGTGGTCCCACACACCGCAGCCACGGCTGCAAGAAAGAGCGCTTGTAGAGGATGCCTTCTCGAAGTTCGAAATGCTGTGACTTCCTTCTGATGTGCCGTGATGCTTTTTCCTCGTCTGGAAGGGTCTCACTAGTCAAATAGTTGATAATCGGGGTCATCCATGTAGGTCCATCCTCCTCAACTATAGCAGCAACCTCCCCTTCCGTTATAGATTTCTCCTTGAGTATTTCCACCAAGACTTGTTTAGACAAGTGAGCGAAGCTTGTGGATGCGATCTTGCTAAGAGCGTCCGCCTTCTTGTTTTCGCCCCTTGGCACCTGCTTGATGGAAAACTTACTGAAAGTCGCGATTAGCGACTTGACTTTTTCCAGGTACCTGACCATGTTTTCCTCTTTAGCCACATATCCACCTAGAATATGGTTCGCGACAAGCCGTGAGTCCACGTAGGCCTCAAGGTTGCGGACTCCCATTCTGGCGGCGATTTTTAAACCCACAATTAATGCTTCATATTCCGCCTCGTTGTTGGTGGTCGTGAACTCAAAACGGAGGGCGTACGTGAATTCCATTCCTTCTGGATTTATGAGGATGAGACCAGCTCCGGACCCGTCCGTACACGAAGATCCGTCCGTGAATAACACCCATGGTTCTGTTGGGATCTCGTCTTGTTTAACTATTGGCCCTTCCTCATGCGGCTTCTCGATCAGGAAATCTGCCAAAATCTGGCCTTTCACAGCCGTCCTTGGCCTATAAGATATATTGTTCTCCCCCAATAAGATGATCCATTTTTGTAGCCTCCCTGCCACGTCCAGTCTAGAAATAACCTGCTTGATTGGCTGATCCGTAATGACCACAATTGGGTGCGCCTGAAAGTACCGGCGCAGCCGCTTTGTAGCAAACACTAGTGCTAACACCAATTTTTCCATAGAGGAGTAATTCAGCTCCGGTCCTTGTAGTGTTATACTTATAAAGTAGACCGGAGTTTGCACTATATCTCTATCTGTCATGAGTACCGCGCTTATTGCGCCATGAGTGGCTGAGAGATACATAATAAGTTCCTCCTTTGGCCGAGGAGCTACTAGCATAGGGAGAGACGCGAGATGCTATTTGAGTTGGCCGAAAGCTTCCTCGGCTTCCTTCGTCCACCGGAAGTCTCCCTTCCTAATGCACTTTTTGAGTGTCTTAAATAGGGGTAATGACTTCTGTGCGGATTTGGATAAGAACCTATTCAGCCCGGCTAGTTTCCCATTCAAGGATTGCATCTCCTTCCGTGTCTAGGAAGACGGCAGTTGTATTACTGCGTCCGTCTTCTCTGGGCAAGGTTTGATGCCGTTTGGGTCAATCAAATATCCAAGGAACATTCCCTCCGTTGCCCCAAACGTACATTTTTTTGGATTTAACTTCATGTTAATCCTTCTCAGTGTGTCGAATGTCTCTTGGACATCCCGGAGAAGTGCCTCCTCCGTGTGACTTTTTACAACCAAGTCATCCACATAGACCTCCAAGTTGCGGCCTATCTATGATTCAAAAGCTTTGCCCACAAGCCGTTGATATGTAGCACCGGCGTTCTTCAATCCGAACGGCATTTTCGTATAGCAATATACGCCCTGACTCGTATGGAACGCTGTTTTTCTGCATCCTCCTCCGCCATCTGGATCTGGTGATATCCTTTATATGTGTCCAAGAAGCATTTAAAAGGATACCCACATAGGGATTCCACCTTCCAGTCGATTTCCGGTAACGGGTAACAATCCTGTGGGCAGGCCTTGTTCAGATCCGTAAAATCCACACACATGCGCCAACTTCCGTCATGTTTTTGACCATGACCGGATTGGATAACCACTCGGGGTAGTATACCTCGCGCATGATACCTGCGTCCACTAGTTTCCGTACTTCCTCCAATATCACTTGGCTGCGCTCAGGCGCCTGGCCGCGCTTCTTTTGCTTGACGGTTGGTACCCTTGGCGGATCTGGAGCTTATGCTCTGCTATCGCACGTGGCACGCCTGTCATATGCTTTGGCTCCCATGCGAATATATCTAAGTTTGCACTTAAAAGAGAGCACATGGCCCTTTTGCCGCTATCCGAGAGCGCCCCTCCTATGGATACCTCCTGTTCCGGATAGTCAGGGTGAATTGCTACCTTCCAATTGGGAGGTGGTGATCCATCTTTGGGTGGAACAGGTGGAGCCGGTGTTGTCACGGTGTGACACTCGGATGCCGGTACGATTGTGTTGTAAACGGTAACAATTCCCCCCTCAACGGGGAATTTGATCATTCCGTGCGCCGTGGAGGGTACCGCCCGTATAGCCAAGATACCTGGTCTGCCTATGATCCCATTGTACGGAGAATGCGAACGTATCACCATGAAGTTCATCCACGCCGTAGTGGAGTGTTCCTCATTCCCAATGGTTACAAGCAGCCGTAGTTGCCCTATCGGCCAGATAGTGTCTCCACTAAAGCCGGTGAGCGGCGCCGTGACCGGTACTAATTGGCTTCTTATTTTTGGGCATAACTACACAAAACAGTGTTCATACAGTACCTCCGCTGACGACCCTCCATCCACATACATGCGACGAACATTGTGTGTTCCAATGCTTATCTCAATAGTGAGAGGCGCATCGGTCAAATCGCTTGCTGTGATGGGAGGGAACGAGATTTCCCTGCCGCGTGAAAATTTTTGGCCAACTTTCTGCCTCGTGCGGTGTTGTCTGGATTGGATCATGTATATGGTCGAAGGCTTGTCCTTTTGGGGATCCTTCTTATCGTACTTCTTGTTGTTGTCTTTTCCATCCTTCCAATCCTTAACTAGGTGCTTGAGTTTACCTGATTTGATCAGCGACTCAATATGCTTCTTGAGCTGGATACACTCCTCCGTACCGTGGCCTTTGTCATTATGGAATTCGCAGAAACGATTTCCTTTCCGACGTTCCGGCTGAGTGGTCATTGGGGGAGGCCTTGGAAAGTTCGCCCCTTCCGTCAGCAAGATCTCCCGGTAGGACATCTTTAGGGGGGTGAACTTATCGTCCGGCCGTCCTCCTTTGCTCTGGCTCTTATAGTCTGAGCCCTTGCTATTGTTCTGATTGCCTTGGCCGCCCGACTGTCTCCGGGACTGGTCATTTGACCGATACCCATTTCCTTGGGATGGGTAGGCCGCGGCAACAGCTGTTTCTCCTTCTATGAAATTTCTGACCCTTTCCATGAGATCATCATATCTCTCTGGACGCTTGTCATTGAGGCGCCTGATCAACTCCCTGTCTGTTATGGCGTGCATGTAGTCAGAGATTTTCAGGAGCTCCGACATTGTTTTTGTGCGCGTGCACTCATCATTGAAGCGTTCAGTGAAGGCTTCTGTGGACTCCCCCGGCCGTTGTTTGACAGTTGCCAATGAGACCGGATCCCTATTATACTTCTTCCTCTGAGTATAATTGTTCTCAAACGCAGTACGTAGATCCGTGAAACTATCAATGCTCCATGGAAGGAGTGCCTCAAACCAGTCACGGGCATTTCCGATCAAAGTTGAATTGAACATTTGGCACCATATAGGCATGGGCCATCGCTCAATTTTAGCCTGCGTATCGAATATTTTAAGGTGATCAACCGGATCACCAGTCCCATCATAGGTCTTGACACACGCCGGCATGCGACGTTTGGTGTCCTCAGAATAGTTCCGTATGCGGAGGGTGAACGGGTCTTCCCTGGGATCCGCCCATGGCCGGGTGAGCCTAGGGTCATCCCATGGTTCACACCATGGACACGAAAGATCCTCCGCGTCTGCATCACGATAATAAGGGCCACCATAATACCCATCATTGTTTGGTGGTGGTGGAGGGGTGCGCCTAGGTCGGCGACGCTTAGGCGGATGGTCGTCTGAGTCTTCTCCTGACGGGTCTGGAGACGGTGGTGGTGCCCCATCCTTTGGGTAGGGGCCACTTTTTTGGGATGAACCGGAAGCCTTCTTCCCAGTGTTCATCCTATCCCACACACTCGTGCGACGGGCGGTTCTGGCCAACTCTCGATCTGGCCGTTCGGGTGAACCATCAGACTTATCTCCTCCTTCTCAGGACTGCATTAATTCCTGTATGAGGCGATCTCCTATGCGCTCAAACACATTCCTGGGTTGAGGGGTTTCCTCAAAGATGCTCTGCTCCTGAGGCCGAGCTCTCCTTTTCCTCTGATTTTGAGAAGAGGTGATTGGTCCGGCGTCACCAAAGTTGAGTCTGGATTGGAGGTCCCTCCCCAGATTCAACATTGACGCGATCCCCGGGACGATCCTATCGAAGTTCTACGTGAGAACTCGAGTAGGATCCTCCTTGCTGAGTGGTAGGACCTCCACTTCTTCCTCCACCGATGGTCTGCGCGGCTCCTTGTTAGGAGGGTTGGGCGCACTCCCTGGGTCAGGGTTGTCCAGGGTTGAAGTAGGTGGGGGTGTCATGGAGATCGTGCTCGTTACCCCCAGCGGCTGAAAGCCGCCCCGGTTACCAGGTCCGCCCGCAAGGCGGCTGGGTGATTGATTGGGGATGAGTATCCCTTCCCCTTGGGACTTCCGATTTCCAGGATTCGTATTCCTGGGATTGCCTTGCTGGTGTCCCTTCGTCATTGAAAGATTCAGAATGAGGTTTTTGTTCTAGCTTAGTGTAATGGGTCCCACGGATGGCGCCAACTTGTTGATGCAAAAGTTGGGTGATCCTTGCTAGACCCGAATTAGGCTTAATTCGGGTTGGCTGGGCTCCGGCTCCTGCACCAAGTGAATCGTTTGGTTGGGATCCTGCACACTAAACAACACGCGTTAGGCTTACCGTGGGAGTGTTTCCCACGATTAGACTCCGGCGTGAGAGTAAGTAATCGATTAGGGTTTATGTGAGTTGAGAGTGTAGAATGTAATAGCTTTGTGGAACCCTTGGGGGTTCCTTTTATAGGCAGTGGAACCCTAGTGGGGTACCACTTGATACTTCGGCCCCAAGGAAAGGATAACTATCAAAATTAGAATGATTGTTATCTTCTAATTTTGGTAGTGAATATCCTCCTCCATTGGGATAAAGATATTCCTAGACAGAATATGATTCTGTCTAACCCTATGTCGGCCGCACAGGGCCGTGGGCCGCACACATGTGTGCGGTCACTGTTCATCCAAGCCCATAAGCCTGAATGACATTATTCCACCCATTTGTGACGGGTCAGATACGGGTAGTACCCATGGGGCCGGGTTCATGACCCGGCTGGGGACTATACGTCATCATTCATCAACCTCATCGTCTATACCTATATCCTCCTCGACATCCTCGTCGTCAATCTCATCATCTAAATTATCTATCCCAATCTCCTCATCATTCTCAATAACCACATTATCAATCTCATTTTCTACCATATCAACCTGAGGGGCAATCAAATCTCCTAGTCCTATCTCGGGCTCGGGATCCTCAAATGGTTCCTCCTCATCATCCATATCATAATCTACTAAGTCTATATAAGGATCATCATCTACATTAGGTTCGGGAATAGCATGGTTCTCTACAGGAATATTAGAGTCAGCCATGACAATCTGCATTTATATATATATATATATATATATATCTCGTATTAGGATAACATACTATTTAAAAAATTACATACTGAAACCACGATATATACATATATATAAATTAAATTATATATATCAAAATATATATCTTCTTAATAGGGCTTGTTGGTAGCGTCGGAGATCTCTGGCACCGTTATAGTCAAAAGATTTTTCAAATATTTTCTCAAATGTTCATTGTCAAAAGATTTTGAAAAGTTTTGTTCAAAACCTTGGTTTTTTTTTTAAATCTTTTGTTCTCTATAACGAGAGCTCTGGTACCAAACTGTAACACTCTCAATTTTCGTATCGGTATAGCGGAAGGGTCTTTTAGAGTGTTACGAGATAGCACAATAACTCCAATCATAGACAACACATAAAAATGGTTGTACAAGGTTCAACATACATTCATTCGATAAAAAGTTTTAAAGTGTACAACGGGTCCCAAATTATACAGGTCATTAAGTTTACAAAACATAGATCGAATGAACATTTTTAATATTATGTGGGCCATCAGAGTCGATCTCCATCCGGATTACCTTCAAGCACCTAAGATAAAAACATGCAAAAATCATATCAGCGAATGCCGAGTGAATTCATAGAGTTTAATAAAAACGTTATATAAAACAATCGTTAAAATCAGAACACAAGTATAATATCGGAAGTAAGTCCTCGTATTGCTAGTCAGGCAATATATCAATCAAGCATACATCTTTAACCGTCCATGAGACCGTAGTCTCAATATTACCATTATAGGTAATATTATCATCGTTATTTGCATCGTTATTGTATTGTATATAGGATTATTATTAGCCGCATGACATTGTTACCTTACTGTGAAAACAACGGGCCGCGAACCCGACAAACAATTTGCCCATCTAAGTTAGCGTGTCGTCACAAAAATCACGCTATGTAATCTTCTCATACATAAATTCGCTTACCAATCAATGTGGTACGACGGGGATCAACCGTCAAGGCGTGAACTGAGGTGATCGTCCCCAAATAGTACTATCACATGCATAAGCGTCTACCAAATCCCGGTAGTACACAATTCATGCTAATGGGACTTTAAGTGACATAACCTAACTACTAATAATCCTTTTTATCTCTTTTATAGGGTCATAGCATCATTCGGGTCCATATCATTAAGCATACCATCAGGACTACTTGTGTTCTATTTTTATCAAAATCTAGCATGTTATCTCCCTCTCGGGTTTACAAATCATTTTATAAAACATTTAAAAGAGTGCGAGGCTATGAACTCACGTTGATAATGAAAGGCGGATTATCGGCTACGAGCGTGCTTCGGTCACGGAAACCTATATAAATAATAATCGGTCTTAGACTTTTGTCCAATGACTTTATCAAAATAACAAATATACATATGATGATTTTATACATATGATGATGATCAAGTGGGTTTATATATCCTTGTTTACTCATTTTAGTGTTTACGTATTGGTAACTTTTTACTAGTTTACTAGTTTTACCTATTTACCTATTTTAAGTCCAATAAGCTTATTATAAGTTCTTTAACTTGTATTATTTCATTTTATACTTATATTATCAGTATTCACACTTTATATATTGGGCCCAAATGGGTTAAGCCCAGTAAGTTCTTTTTATAAGTGTTTAACTTATTTAGTCCAATTATTAGTCCAATATACTTACTTAGCTCGTTAATGTCCGTATGTCCTATAGTTCGGGTTTTATCGGTCTTTACTTGTATTAGATACTTATATATCAGTATATGACTTTTAAAAACTATACATTAGACGGGTTTGATCGTTTAAGTTTTAATTGGCGAAAAACATTAATTTTACGGTAATAGCCGAAAAAGTCGTAAAAATCAAGTTTATAGTTTTTATAACTTATAAATCTTACTCAACTACCATTTTTATAAATTGTCCATTTATTAGACCTTATACATATTTATATAAGTGAAATTCATAAGTTAGTGGGTTTTAATTTCACATTTTATACTATATAATTTGAGTGCTTATATAATAGTAATAAACATTAATTCTTTAAAATCTGATTTTTATTTTTATCTTCACCATTTTTATCATATCTAGAGTTCTACAATGAATTAGAAGCTCATTTTTGGGTGGCATGAACTTCATATTATGTGCTATAATTAACCTAGTTATAACTACTGCTCATTTTAAGTTTAACTATCTTTAACAGTCCCTACAAAATAGCTTATTCAGATTAGCACACTCATCTTGTTTTGATCATATCTCACTCATTTTAATGATTCCATTGCATGGCCAACTCTCACATGTGTATGACATCTTGTACTTACGGTAAATGGATTCTACCATTCAAATTTATCAGTTCAAGTTTTGGTTACATACTGTTTTTATACAGCCAACAAATTAAGCATGATTTTAGCCTTGTTTCTTATGGTTATTAATTTTTTTAAGCATATTTATCAACACTTGATCCCCACACAACATTTTTATCATCATATATTCATCATATACATATAAAACAAGAAATAAAATACATTTGATCCTTACAAAAATAACAAGAGAAAATGGAAAGGATGATCTTCTTTACCAACCAAGAGTATATCTTGTTTTTTGAAGACAAGAACTTGATGAACACCAAATGTATCCCCAAGATCATCAAACATCAAGAAAGTATGTTGAGAAATCAGCCCTAGGACACAAGCAAATCACCTCCTTTGTTGTTAAAATGGCCACCAAGTGATCAAGGCTTCAAGGTAACTCCATGATATAGCTAGATAACAAGTATTTTGTGGCTAGAAAATATCAAAAGGGGTGTTTGTTCTTGAATATGGGACGGAAATGGTGATGAAGTTGAGAGAGTTTTTAGTTGATTTGCATGAGAAAAATGGTGGTATGTGAGAAGCTAGTTGTTTTTGTTGGTTTGGTGGGTAAAACTAGCTTAAGTGTTAAGCTAATGCTTACACTTGTAAGCAACTAATTTACATGATGCCACATCTTTGATGTGGTGTCATCTTTGGCCGTCCCATGCTATAGTGGGGTGGGATAAATTATTTTGTCCCATCCCGCTAATTTACGGGTACTCCTCGATTCTAGTTTCCTCGATTTGCGTGCCCTCGGGTCATTTCACGAAAAACGTTTTTATAAATTATGAATCAACGGCACAAAACGAATCCAATAAAAATTGTCTCATCAAAAACGGAGTTCAAAAACGTAAATACGTAATCCTAAGGTTTCCGATTTAATCGTAAAGGACGCTAAATTATGCACGTAAGCCCAAATTTAAATCCGTAAATTGTGAGTTCATCAACCAACACAAAAATAAGTTTCAAAATATTATACGAGAAAATAATTCACTACCTGAAAATGTTAGATTGTCACATAACCTTAAAACATTATAATTGTTTAAAAGGGGTATATTTCATAAAACATGTAATCTAAAATAATATTGTTCTTTGTTTGTAAGCTTATACTCACTTCAAACTTAAAATAATACTATTTCAGAGCATCATGACTCCGCCTACTGCATCCTCGACTCTTCTACCAGTAGTAGCTCCTACTCCAGTTGTTTGTTCATCCCCAAGATCGAAGCAGTGTGGATGGTTGTCAGCCTCGGATTCAGAGGATGACCCAGCCATCGAAGCTGTACTCCCAGAGGACCCTTTTTCCATGCCTCCATCCTTATCATCGGGCTATTTTTCCGGGCCCGTACCCGTCTCCACTTATGAGACCGAGGAAGGCTCCGGGGTAGGACGTGTCGATTCCGTCCAGGCCCAGATCTCCGCACTGGCTGCACGCCAGGAGCGGGAGATATCCGACCTCCGCAGTCAGTTGACAGTCAGTCAACAAAGCCATGTCGTCATCTACGATCGTATCGACACTCTCTTTCGCACTACGAGGGGAGAATCCCAAACCGCTAAGGGCATCCAGGCTAGGACGGACGAGGCAATAAAGTGGTTATTGGATGAGAACTACCGCCTCCACCAGCGCATTCAGGTCATGGAGGGTCTACAGCATGAGACCCATGCTGCTCTATCCGCTCAGGAGCAATCGTTATCCATTTTCTTTGATCTCGCCACTGTCCGGCATGATAAGGTTACTAGGGAGATGGCTTATCTCCGAGGGGTCGTCGATAGACTCCGGAACCAGCTACTATCAGCCCTCCGTACGCTCAAGGAGACCCGAACGACAGTTCGGTCTTTATGGAACACCAGGAGGAATTCTGCAGCCCCACCAGCTCCATTAGCACCATCAGTCCCGGCATCATCTAGTGGACCATCCAGGCAGGATTAGTATAGACGTTGTTGAGTCTTAGGATCTAGACTCATCTGGGATATATAACAATGATTGTAATAAGCACAGCGGAACATAAAGAACACAATCAAAGTTATGAACAAGGCTTTCTTATTCATAAAATACTATTAAGCTACTACTATTCCTGGTGCCTAATAGGCTTGACACCAGGAGAACGCACACACACCTTTAGTTTACATTGTATATGAATCAGTAAATAACCATGTGTGCCTAACCCTCTTTATATAATAGAGGTACTAGGGTTACATCACAACCCTAGCTTACTTACTAAGCTAACTATTTATTATTAAGTCCTTCATCTTCTTTTGTCATATCAACTCAAGATATATAAGTCCCAACAATCTTCCCCTAGTTGATTTGACAAAACCAGTAAGCAAAAGCTTCCCCTGAAGCTAATATAGATGAAGGCTAAGCTTCCCCTCGATCCATGCATTCTTCCCCTTTTTGTCACATCAACTCAAAAGGGATCGTCTTCCCTTTAAGAAATGCATGTCGAATCCAGTAGGTTCCTTGGAGTGATCACTGATGAAGAAAATCAAGTATAACGAATTTTATGAAGAAGTGAAATATCCAAACTTTTGTCTTATATCATCTCAGTTTTTATTTACATGGGACTGATAACCCCCACAACTATAAGCCAGCTGTTAGCTATAACAATATATTGAATCCAACGATAAGGTGTATTGCTCACCAACAGTTTTTGGTACATGGGAACTGGTAACCTTCACAACTATGAGCCAGTTGTAAGTTGTAACAATATATTTAGTCCAAAGACAAGGTGTATCGCTCACCTAATTGAGATATAAGAATATAACAATTTTGTGAAAATCAACTCCAACATCAAATAAGCAATAAGAAACTGTCTTCGTCAAGAAACCATAACTCACCAGTAGGAACCATAAGCGAACCATCTCTTGCATCTTAAACTCAGTAGTACAGATCATCCACTCATTCAGTGTGAAAAAGACATGCTTATTACAATAACATGTAATAAACTGTCTTTGTATAATTCTTGTAATCAATATATGCATGGCGATCACATGCAATGGCCGATAGTCTCATTGAGCTCTGACGGATCAACCAGAAACCACTCGATGCTTATGATCATGCTAATTTTGTGATGATCATATCATGAACTGTATGGTATCATATGCCCCCCAAATATTTGTAAAGAGCGTGTAACTGTTCCAATCAAGAATTATAACATAAACTGAATTGTCGAAACGAACCATATACCTCTTCATTATTCAAGATCACCAGTAGGAACGACCAGGAGAAAACGACCAGTAGGAACCAACCAGGAGGAACCGACCAGTAGGAATCGACCAGGAGGCACCGACCAGTAGCAAGAAATAACCAACCAGGAGCATCTCAAAAACCCTTCTTTTTTTTCTTTTTTTTCTCATTTTTTTTCTCTTTTTTTTCACTTTTTCTTTTTTACATGCTGTCACCACACTGTCGCTGAAACTGTTGCTGATTTTAAACAACCCTTCCTCCATACTTTTAGTGACACTTAGACTGTCAATGTGTTGTTGCTAATGCGTTCCTGTCTCACTGCTTATTACCAGCCCAATAACAAAGTCCATTTTTATCCAGCCTATGTAACCTCAAACGTGACTCATCCCAAAATTATATCCCACGAAAATAGCATTCACATAACTGTTTTCCATATATCACGCATGACATAACAAACTCCATTTGTAAACCAACGTGTTTTGACCTTATCTTTAGCATATACACGTTTTCTTTCTTATCCAAAAATAAGCCACGTCCAAATATATGGAAACCAAATATCCGGTAGCCATAATTTACTCCCATGATATCATCACACGTTTTGATCCCAAAAATTTAGAAAAACCATATCTCCCGTCCAATAATGTGAGAATGTGAGATAAATATATCCTAAGAATTAGGATTACCAACTATCATAACACCAGGAATGGAAAATAACCTTCAAAACATATAATCCCAATAAATATGCACCATATATTGAAGGGATTAGTTATTTCCCTACAAATCAGTACCACTGACCACCCATTTACATGTTTTTATCACCTTTACACGTTTTATTCACAAATCAAGGATATGTTTCGTTTAAACCAGGGATTAGTTACATTACTATATATCCCTAAAAATCAGGCACATGGGAATCCCTACACTTTAGCAATCGCAAAACGTGTTCTTCCAAAAATCACGTAGCCAAAATTATATACCATTACTCATCCGATCCTTATGACTGTTTTTAATGCATCATTGTTGAATAAGTACAAGCATATTAAAGCAACAATACCTTTTTACTTGTAACTTTGACAGTCAGATTCGGGACCACAACACACTACTCGACACGTATTCTTTCAACGATGCAAAAGCTGCCCACTCGTCTGTTTCTGCCTACATGGGTCATGTCACAATCTGCTTTTAACAAAACCCTAAACGTCCACATCATACTTGCATGCAATCGTCCATATTTAGAGCTTATTGAATAAGCATCAGACTTTCACAAAAGAAACCCTAATCTTATGTATTCTGGTTTCTTGTCATGAAGGAGTGAATTCAAACACGAATCTGCGGCCTCCATAAAAACGAATCTAGGGTTTTACAACCCTAAACGAATTTAAGATCCTTACAGCAGCCATATCACCTTCAACCACTAGTCATGAAACACTAGAGTTCATCATTGATTGAAAATCAACTCACCAAAGCTAGTATAATCAACATCGCAGTACTAGCAATAACATCACAGTAACAACATCAGATGAACAACAACGATCATCTAGGGTTTGTTGGGAAAAACCCTAGATCAGCAGGAACATTATTTATTCAAAAATAGAAAATAACATAACAATGAAAACCTTGTAGATCAACCAGATCGAGAGCCAACAAGCTCTGATACCACTTGTTGGGTCTTTGGATCTAGACTCATCTGGGATATATAACAATGATTGTAATAAGTACAGCGAAACATAAAGAACACAATCAAAGTTATGAACAAGGCTTTCTTATTCATAAAATACTATTAAGCTACTACTATTCTTGGTGCCTAATAGGCTTGACACCAGGAGAACGCACACACACCTTTAGTTTACATTGTATATGAGTCAGTAAATAACCATGTGTGCCTAACCCTCTTTATATAATAGAGGTACTAGGGTTACATCACAACCCTAGCTTACTTACTAAGCTAACTATTTATTATTAAGTCCTTCATCTTCTTTTGTCATATCAACTCAAGATATATAAGTCCCAACAGACGTACTATACTTCTTGTACGTCATGATAAGCTTACGGGTTGCATCCCGACTATCATGACATAGGGCCTTTGTACTTTAATTCCTTTTCAGCTTTGGTGATGTAATCTCGTACTATATCTTTCTTTTTCTTTGGGCATGTATTTTGGATATGATGTACTTAAGACAATGTGTACCACTATCCAGGGCAAGGCTAGCTAAGTCTTTGTTCCGGATTTGATATGCTCGATGAATGTTTAAATTCCTTACGGAACTTTGCATGAAATCACTCTCTTATGTTATATCTGTTGTGCAATGTATTATATTATGAATTCCTGACAGGTTATCCAAATTTGTTATGAATTTTATGCATGAAATCATTCTCTTGCAAATAATATAAAAATTGTACTAATAATTGAATTAATAATCTCATTTTGTGTATGATTATAGACAAATGGTGATTTCACGATCTAACCCTAATAAAATGCAATTGCCTCCAACACCGCTAATACCAAAGTACCTGAAGCTACTCATAATGTTACCGCTGCTCAACTCCGGGAGATGATTGGTGAAGGCATTACGGCAGATATGGCAGCCAGAGAAGCTAATGTGAGCAATGACTCAAACCACAACATGCACATAAACAACTTCAACAGGGGTTGTTCATACCCCGACTTCTTGAAATGCAAACCCTCATACTACCAAGGAAAATAAGGAGTTGTTGAATTGATGCAGTGGTTTGAAAGACTAGAGACAGTCTTCCGCATCAGTGGTTGTGCTGACGAGAACAGAGTTAAGTTTGCTACGTGCACCCTACTCGAGAGCGCCCTTACCTGGTGGAACTCTATGGTCGCCACCCTTGGACATGCCACTGCTTATACTCTCACTTAGGCCAACCTCAAGGAGAGAATGACCGAGAAGTATTGTCCCATAGGAGAAATGAAGAAGTTGGAAGTCGAGCTGTGGGATCTCAAGTGTAAGAACAATGATATCCTTTGGTACAACCAAAGATTTCAAGAGTTAAGCTTGATGTGCACCAGAATGTTTCCTCTAAGGAGTGACAAGATTGAAAAGTATGTCAGCGGACTCCCTGACAACATTCATGACAGTGTGCTAGCTTCACGACCCACTACCGTTGAAGGTGCTATGGAAATTGCGACTGAGCAGATCAACAAGCGAGCCCGCAATCTGTCCAAGAGGCAAACAGACAACAACAGAAAATCCGATGAAAGCTCTCATAGCCAGCACCAGCAGTCTTCCAAAAAGCAAAACTTTGGGCAAGCGGATGAAACTACTCCCACAACCCGCACCAAGAACTACTCAGGGACCAAACCTAAGTGTTCAAAGTGCAACTACCATCATGTTGCTAGAGGACAATGCCAAGGATGCTACAAGTGTGGCCAACAAGGCCATTTTTGCTCGCGATTGTAAAACCAATGTTGCTACCCCAGGTCGACCCAATACCAATCCCGGGAACAGCAACAAGGGCAAGTCCAACGCACGTGGAAGTGGAAGTGGGCAGCAGGGAAACCGAAACCCCGTAGGTGGAAGTAGTAGTGGACCAAAGAAAGTTGTGGTATGTTACAAGTGTGGAACCCCTGGGCATGTGAGACCTGATTGTCCCAAGTTGGCCAACCAGAAGAAGGACAACAAGGGAACTCCTTCGTAACTGTACATGGTTGGGAATGCTCAAACTAATCCAGGCTCCAACATCATACCTGGTACGTTCTTACTAAACTAATGGTATGTATCTATCTTGTTTGATACATGAGTAGACCAAAGCATTACAATTGCTAAATTAATGAGGAATTGGAAATCCCTCCGTTAGTTCTAGACTCATATTATACTATGGAATAGTCGACGGAAAAGTTATGATGGTTAACACCATCATTCGAGGTCGTTCCTTAAAACTTTCCAAATCGCCCGTTTTACATCAACCAGATCCTAGAAAAGTCTTGATAGCTTTGATGTCATCATTAGCATGAATTTACTAGCAAGTATCATGCAATTATCCTATATGACCCAAAAATTGGCTCGTGTACCTTGGGGAGATGAAACCTTGATTATACTAGGGAGCCATAACCCCGATATAGTTAACACTAGATTTAGTGTCATCTCTAGCACCAACAAGCCAGAGAATACTTGGTCCAAGAATACTCCATTTCCCTAACCTGTTTCTCCCCTGCCTAAACCTGAAAGACACATCCAACTCGCAATGGGTGTATTTTGTAGGGTTATATCCGCCACCTAGGCAACCCTAAACCTGAAAGACACATCCAACTTATAATGGGTGTATTTTGTAGGGTTATATCCGCCACCTAGGCAACCCTAAACCTGAAAGACACATCCAACTCACAATAGGTGTACTTAGTAGGGCTATGTCCGACATCCCTTGTAAGGAGATGTTGAATGTCTCATGTTTTTGGACATTCCTCTTTCCTCTTTGGGTCCAATTAGTTCGACAACACCATCACCCACTAGACTCTGGGAGATGTGATTTCCTCTCTTTAAAAGTCAGAATTTGTACAAATTTTGAACCAGTGATAGTGAATGCATGACCCTTGTTACGGCACCCTGCAAGGCGCGCACTTCTTTATTCTTGGTATCTTCTTTTATTTCCACCATTTGAGATACTTCTTTTCTGCGCCCCTCTCGCTCAGCCTCGCTACGAATGAAGCAGATTCTTTGCAACTTCCTACCCAATCGCCATCAACAATAATCTTAACCTCTCTGTTGGGTAAAAACATCAGTACTAATAACTGATGTTTGTATCCCATAAACTTGAGGTATAATTGTAAGTCCATTCTTAAAACTGCTGATGTAGGAGGGATTATAGTTAAAATGTTTTGTTTTACCTTCAACCCCCAATCTTCATCATCGGGTGTGGAGATATAACCTATATCTCACCCGTGAAAAGGATGTAGATATAGTACATTCCCAGTTTCCTCAGCATATAAAACATGATGGCGTGTCCTCCTCATATCAAAAACCATTTGCAATGGATTTGTCCTCCTAACCAAATCCACAACGCCAATGGTCCTCTCCCATATCCGGGAAAGGTATGACTACAACACCCATTGAGAACCCCGCGTCTATCCATCCACTGCAGCAGTCTCCTTTACTGCTCAATCGGATGTATAGTGCGATTCGGATAAAGATCTCTTTGCATTCCTCCCTATTCATCCACATGAGCAGTCTCCTTTACTGCTCAATCGGATGTATAGTGCGATTCGGATAAAGATCTCTTTGCATTCCTCCCTATTCATCCGCATCAGCAGTCTTCTTTACTGCTCAATCGGATGTATAGTGCGATTCGGATAAAGATCTCTTTGCATTCCCTTCCTATTCATCCACAGCAGCAGTCTCCTTTACTGCTCAATCGGATGTATAGTGCGACCCGGATAAAAATCTTTTTGCATTCTCTTCTGTTCACCTGTAATAACAGAAGCTTTCATTAATGCCCAATCGGACAAATAAGGGTAACCTAGGTATAGACCACTTCGCGTTCATACCGCCATCCGTACCTGAGAGAGAAATTGAAACGAATCATATACTTAGAACATCTTTCACTTAAAAGATAACTACGTTTTAGTAGCTTTGAGGACAAAGCTAAAATAACGGGGTGGTGCTGTAAAATCCATGATTTTACCATGATTAAATATAATAAATTTCCACCTATTAATCCTAGAACACAAACTCATGTGTTATATTTCTATAGCTCATGTGTGAACTTGTCTAACATGTACATATACTTTTACATACACACTTGTTGTAATAAGATTCATAATGTAAACCTTGTACATAAGACTAAGGAAAACAAGTAGTAAAATGTATAACCAACAATAACAAATATGAGAAAATATGTTAAATCATGTATATATAGCCGTGTATATATGTATGCATATTATAGGCATGCCTAAACCTTCTTGGACTAGCCCAAGATCATGTACTCTTTGTGTTAAGCCCAACATGAGCCCATGACCAAAGCCCATCCTTTTACCCCTTTTTGGTGAGTGTCACACGGCATAGGCTTGTGTGGAAGAAGAAGAGTTGCCTTGGAAAGGCAAAGGGTGACACTTGGCATGATATGTATTACCAAGGTAAATCATACCTTTTGCCATTCCTTTCCCTCTCTCCTCTTTAAGCCGAAACACACACACATTCTCACATACATGCAATCCAATCTTGTTCTCTCACCCTCTTCTCTCTCAATCATACGGCTTAAAGCCATATACATCCAAAACCAAGTATTAAATCCACCAAGATCCTTGTCTCATCTTTACTACAAATCATTAGTAGTATCATTCTCTTGGAATCACTATAAACAAGCCCTAGCCAAATCTTTAAGGCCACGGCTTGATTTATATTAGGGTTTTCTTCATCATCTTGAGTAGATCTCAAATCTCCTTGTTCATCTAGATCATTCTTGGTACTTTAGGCAAGAAAGGTGTACACATCATATTCTTTCATTTCTTCATGCATGCATCATCGTACATCTATATGCACAAGTAAATAACATGTTAAAAATCAAGATTTGATAAAGCTATAACCCTTATAGGTCACGGAATATTTATGCAAATCATGTTCATGATTTAAAATCTTTTAATAAGAAACTTACGACTTGTATGTTATGTTTTAAACTTGATGTAAAAACCATATGAAACCTTTTATAAATCTAAACATTGCATGAGTTACAAATCTTGTTTATGGGACTTTGGTTAACTAATAACCATAGATCTCATGAAATGAACTTGTGCAACTTAAAGATCATGAAAACCATGACCTTAAAGGTCACGGCTAAATTAAATGGTGACCATATGATTTGTCTACTTAGTTTTAAGAATGGAATATGAAATGTAACATGTTAAATGGAATATTAAAAAACACAAAAACAACTTATGTGTATAAATGTAGCCGTGGGTTACACAAGACCTAAAATGGGTTAGATGTACATGCATGCTTATATGAACCTAGATCTAGTGATAAGTGTTAGCTTAACATGATAAACATGAAATAAGCTAATAGATCTTATGGGAATATTGGGAGAAAACAATATAGCCGTGGGTTATACATTGTTTTCTTGGAATGATAGTAGCCTTGGGAACATGCATGTAACTTAGATAATCATGGTGTGTTTTTGTAAATATTTACAAAACTTAAAATTAGCTAAAGTGTTCATCTTGGAAATACCAAGATTTAAAAATATATTTGTGAGCTATATATGTGTGTACATGAATCTATGATTGATTTTTAGGTCTAGACATAGTTTAGATCTCATTTTGGACTTGTGACTTATTTTCTTGATGTGTACATAGCTAGATCTATTTTTGTAACACTTATAAATTGCATGCAACCTTAAAATGAGACTTGACTTATCTTAATAAGCTATAACTAATTATAGCCGTGAGATATAAGCTCCTACTAGGGCTTATGACTTACTTGTAACCTTATAACACACCTAGATCTAATTTGGTACACCACATAAAACAAATTATAAGTTTTATTCTTCTATTTAGATTTAATACTAAATATGAATAAGCTCATAATAAACTTATAAGAATATCCTAAGTTAAAACATACATAAAATATAAAGTAATGTTAATGGACTAATTAAGTCCATGAAATGTTAATCTAAAACTTAATGGACCCAATAAGCCCATTTGATAAATTTTAGTAACTTAATGGACTTAAGATTTCACTTAGGCCCATTTAACTAATTAAAGGACTTAAAAGTGTATTAAGCCCAATAAATGATTTAAAGGCACATTTAAATAAATTAGTAGACTTGAGATATATTTAAGCCCACTAAAATAGCTCATTAGATGTTTAGCCCATTTAATGAGCCCATATAAAGTTAAATGTTAAATAAAAGTTTTTATAATAAAATATAACTTATAAAAACTTTTTGGATGAAAATGACAAATTATAAAACTTAAGGACTAAACCGTAACTTATGAAACTTGTTTCGATAAACTAGTAAACACAAGGACTGAAAATGTAAATATCCAAAAGTCTAGGGTTTAATAAATACTATCCGTGGCAAATTAAACCCTAGGGACCATTATTTTGGGAAGTTTCCAAAAGTTATTTTGTCATTTTATAACCCTAAGGACTATTCTTGTAATTTGCCGAAACTTAAAGAAGCCCTAGGGGTTGTTTTTGTAATTTTAGTAAAGTTACAAAACTTAGATATAACTAGGGGGACTAAATCAGCCATAAGCCGAAACTTTAACAAGCCCTAGGTACTAAATATGTAAAATCTGAAAGTTATACTTGTTTAAAAATATAGAGGGACTAGTTTTGCCATATTCCGAAACATTAACAAGCCCTAACCCTAAAACCTATTTTAATTATAATAAAACATAATTAAAATACTTAAACCATAAGAATTAAAGTATAAATTCTTAAGTTTAAATTATTTTATAAATATTAAAATAATTTATGGAAAACTTTAAAGTTAAATAAAATATTATATTTTATTTTTCTTACTTTAGGAAATAATTGTATAAACAGTTATGAATATGTATTACTCATACATAAACTCATATACTTTTAGAAAATAAAATTTATATGAACGTTGAATAAATTGAATGTTAATATTTAAGTAGAACATCTTACGTCTGCTTAAAATATGAAACTTAATATTAAAGTTTAAATGAATGAGTATAATACATGAACTACGAACGTGAACTAATATTAAGTAGAATTTTTATGTTTACTTAATAATGAAACTTAATAGTAAATGAGTGATCATAATACTTGAACAGAGAATGTAAATTAATATTTTAAGTATGACATTATATGTCTACTTAAATAAGAAACTTAATTGTAAGTTGAATGATTATTATAAATACATGTATGCTAACTGATATTAATAGTTAAACATTTTATGTTTACTTAGAAATGAAACTTACATAGATAAATTAAATGAATATTGATTATACTTGAACTACGGTTATTTAGATAAATACCGTAGCATAAATGAACTAACTAAGTGTGACGATCAATGTTGAAGTGTGACGATCAATGTTGAAACTGGTACATTTCATTGTACTAGAAATTTGTTATCACACTTCATTACGAAGAGGGTGGTTATCTATGAATGTTACTACTGAAAAGTGTCTAGCCAATTTATGTCGTCTGTATTAAGGAAGATATATTGTTCACTACGTTGAGGATGGAATCATTTGTTATTGATGAATGATTATATGGTTCCTGGCTTAAACATGCAACAGCATATAGAAATTGACAGTTTTCCTATCATGTTGCTTTATAAATTCTCTCTATTTATCTAACGTTGGAGTTTTCACCATTTGCAGGTACAAAGCGTCTTGTTCCTGTTGGCATGGGAGATGATGATCAATGTATTGAAGATGACTTAACTCCATGCCAGTTTCGAAGTCTAAGAGACGTTTTCTTAGTCATTTTAGGTAATCAATCTTAAAAATAAGATCTATCTACCATGACTGGAAGCCTAGCAAGCTTTCCCCGCCATAACGCGTATCCATTATGGATGTAAGCCTGTAAGCTTGCACATCCACTACGCAAGTAATGGTGCGTAGATAAGATTATTAGAGCGGATTGGTGCACAAAAAACCTTAGTTATAAAGTCAAAGTTACGTTTTCATAATCCTTTTTCACTACTCAAACATGATTATCTATGTACGGTTATATAACTCATATTTTTAGAGGGTGATTTTTACTGACTTTGCATAGAATTAATTATAACATTACAAGAAGTGGCTTTTAGTTCAAATGAGTTGTTAACCTGTCAAATATATTGGTTAAATCAATATACTATGTTAATGAAAAGCCATATACAGTTCGAGAAATCCTACACCGTTTACTGTTCTTATCTAATAACCCCTTTTATGAGTAAAAGTTGCCAGTGAAAGCGACTTAGAAAGATACATGATCAGGATCACTTTCAAATGAATGGGCTACTTTTTCTTCAGCTACGGCTCCCAATTGTGCTTCGTCTAGTAGCTCATCATGTGTACGTTCAATTTCACCAACCGTTTTACTAATGGTAAATACATCTCCTGCCTACACGTACAAAGTAAAGCCAAGATTAATGCCAATAAATAGAATGAAATGATAGAAATTCCCTTTTGAATGTGAATACCATATTGGAAGAAATGTACCGTTTAATGGCTTATATGCATGTTTCAAAGCATTTGTGGTAAATCTTGGCGATATTCTGGAACGATTGAGCAACTGCATCGTAAGGTATAAGCATCATCTTGTGGTTTATTGCGTACTTTTGCATAGACTTGTGAGATGGAACTAGCATCTTCAATTTGGTATTTAATGTTTAATATTAAGAGTTACATATTCTCCAAGTATAATATTTATGTCAAGAACGAAACAAATGAATCAACACAAACATTAAAGTATGTGGGAGTGTATAGGTTTGTGGTTCCAACGGCTGTTATGCGCCTCAAGTTCATTTTTGCTATATGTTCTTTCATTGAATAATATTTTACTTAAAGTTGAATGATCGTATGTTACGATAGTTTCCAACTAGAATTTCATCTAATTATTATAAAGCTTCTCGTTTCATAATTGCCGCTATGCGATTCCGCAGCTATGCGCGGGTATTCACCTAGTACTTTCTTAAGACTTTAGTTGTATAGTTTTTTTTTATTTATTTACTTGATTAGTTGTTGATGGTAAATTTGAGTTTTATAATTTAGTAGTTTAAAGTTGGGAAAATAAAGTATCTAACTTGCTATCATTTTTTAGGTATTTTTTTTTCAAATGTGAGTATGTAATTTTCAAATTTCGACTAATGTGGGTATCGTTTTATAATACGACCCTCTCGGGTAGTATCGGGATAGGGCACCACTATAGCGTGTGTTGGCTCGTAAGAAAGAGAGACAAGAAGACTTAGAAATTTATTAATTAACTTTTGATTGATTAATTAGACTGATAACAATGACATAGTATTTATAAAGTATAATAATAAAACCCTAATCCTAAGATATATATTATTGTCCCATTCGGCCCGACCCACATAACCCCGGGTGTATCATTCCCCACTCCTTCGAATTCACCTTGCCCTCAAGGTGATCTTGAAAAACACACTCTTAATTCCATGATCCCAAATAGTTATCCACTTAACAAGTTCTCCAACACAGATTATTCTCCAACCCAGTTTGTTCTTCAACCCAACTTGTTCTCCATCACCGATAGTTCTCCAACAAAATTTGTTCTCCAGTCGTCCGCTACCGATACGAACTCCCTTTTTCCTCTTCTTCCTTATGCTTCCTTGGACATAACACAATACCCTTCTTTTGCCTACCGCTACCCAGTCCCTAATACTCCTCACAATTTCAAAACCCACCTTGCCCTCAAGGTGATATGAAAAATACGCCGATAGGGAGTCTGACATCCATTCCCACGCCTTTGGTTGAACAAATTTGTGGATGCGCCCATTATTCATGAACTTGTGAATATCATCGATACCAATTCTTTCCCATAGGTGACGAACTCGCTGACTTCCATGAGCGGTCAAGGAACTGGGTATGTGACTAACCCCGTTGTCCGCTAATTCTCCAGTTAGACTCAAATTTATTTCATGCAAACGATCATCAAAACTACCACCTCCAACATCTTTCACATTTTCTTTATTTTCTGAAAATTGGCCAAACTCACTACAAACTTTCATGCCTTCCATATTACTCTTAATATTAAAAACACCGTCTAGTGCGTTACTAACCTCATCAACACCAATATCTTCATCAACATATAACGACCCTTTAACCATAGGTGAAATTTCTTCACTTGGCCATGTTAGAACGGTATATAATCTCTCTTCAACATTGAGCCCTTTTCCTGCAATTGCCTCAAAACGCGTCTCCATTATACGAGCTAAGGAAAAAGCTTCTTCTAAAGTTGTAGGCGCTGACCTTGAGAGTGCACATTGTAAGAGCGGTTTAAGTCCACATATATAAAAATACATAAGTAAATCCATAGACATCTTCGTAACTCGATCTGCAAGAATCACAAACTTACTCTCATAATCGGCCACCGTACCCTTCTGCAAGAGCTTAGATAGCGCGTCCCGATCCCTATTGCCCGATGCCATAGCAACCGAAAAACAATTAAAAAAATAATTTTTTATATTTTTTTGGGATGAACAGTACCGATGAACAATACCCGGATGAACAGTAACGTCGGATGAACAGTGTCGTGAATAGTCCCCGGATGAACAGTTTTTCGATGAACAGTAGCTGCGGTGAACAGTAGCCGCCGTGAACTGTGCTTCGATGAACAATATATTTTTTTTTTTGGTTTTTTTATTGGAACCCTAGATCAAAACCCCTCAACGAGGTTGAGGGATCTCAATGAAAGAACCAATTAATATGACCCTCTCGAATAGTATCGGGATAGGGCATCACTATAGCGTGTGCTGGCTCCGTAAGAAAAAGAGACAAGAAGACTTAGAGATTTATTAATTAACTTTTGATTGATTAATTAGACTGATAACAATGACATAGTATTTATAAAGTATAATAATAAAACCCTAATCCTAAGATAGATAGTATTGGCCCGACCCACATCTCCCCAGGTGTATCATTTTACCTCCCAAACAGGTAGCACTCACGTGTACAAGTCAAAAGCCACGTCACATTTTTTTTTGCCACGTCATCTATTTATATTTTATTTTTCTGAACTCTAGATTAAGGTTTGCCAAACACCCGCTTAGACAATCAAATTCAGCAAGCTCTTCAATAAATCTTTCCAAAAAAAAGAATAAAGCTCTTCAATAAGCTGTTGTTCAATACGCCTTTAGAAAAAAAAAACTGTTTAATAATCTGTTCCAGCAACATATATGTTGCAACTTTTCAATAAGCATTTCAAAAAAAATTGTTCAATAAACTGTTTTAGACCAGCTACTATGCTGCAACTTCAACAAGACTTTCAAAAAAAAAGATTTCAATACTCTGTTTTAGACCAGCCTTATAGTCATATATGATGTGCAAATGTTCAATAAGCATTTCCAAAAAAAAAACTAAAAAAACTTTTAGACAAGCCTAATGGTCATATATGATGTGCAACTATTGAATAAGCATTTCCAAAAAAAACCTAAAAGAACTTCAATAAGCTAATTTAGACCAGCTTTATAGTCATATATGATCTGCAACTTTTCGATAAGCATTTCCTAAAAAATTTAAAAAAAAATCATGTTCAATAAGATATTTTAGACCAGCACCAACAGTATACTAAGTTGCGACTTCAATAAGCCTTTCCAAAAAAAACTAAAAAAAACTTCCTTAAGCTGTTTTAGACAAGCACTATGGCCATATATGTTGTTGCAACTATACAATAAGCATTCCCAAAAAAACCAAAATATTCAATAAGTTGTTTTAGACGAGCATTATAGTCATATGTTGTAACTCGTTCATAAGCCTTTCCAAAAAAAGAAAAAAAACTTCGCAATAAACTATTTTAGACTAGTAGGTAATCCGGATGACAATTTATTTTTACTTGACAACATAACAACAACAAATAAGCAACATGAACGTGTGCTTTCATAATTGTTTGTTACAAATACAACCTGCATACATCCTAATTAAATTGGCCCTTGTATACACAAAACAGGGCATGAAAGTTACAATAAATGCATAACTTTTTAATTGTTTATCATTGACCACATAACCCTACAAGTTGATTGTTTTTGCACATAATACAATTATCACAAAATATGTGCACACAAAGCTAAAAGCTGCAAATTACTCCATAACTATTTCATTATCCTTTAATGATCCATGTACAGTTATTGGTGAAGAAAATTTCTTGTTGAGTATTTGTTGTCTCTTTGCTCTTGGTGGAGCAAATGGTGTTTGTGCTCTCCGTCTTTGTTGCTTTGGTTGTGGATTAGACGTTGCACTTGTTGTTTTCCTCATTGTGTATATTATAGCACTTTTAGTCTGCCTAAGCTTTGTCCTTGATTTGCATCGTGTCTTGGCTCATGAACTAAAACCACTTGAGATTGTTGAGTACCTGCTACATTCACTACATCATTTTCGTTATTTTTTCTGCATAGATAAGAAGCTTGTAATGGTTCTGATTCCTTTATTGGATTTGAAGTTCCAACATTCATTCCTAACCATCTTTCCATCCTTTCAAACCTCTGTGTCGGTATTAGTCTACCTATGTCCGTCTTTCCCCCTTTCATCTTGACAAAACTGGTACCAGATTTATCGCCCCTCTTACTCTTATTCCAATTCTTTGCTAGCTCAATCCTCCTCCCAACATTAAAAACTACATGATTAGTAGTAGGATCCCTTTCAAACTCATCAATTGCATTGTTGTTAAAGATCTAGGTGTTTCTACTTCATCAACCTCATTAGTATTTTCATTTGGCTTCTTTTTCTTAGGCATGTCCCCTTTCCATTGCACTTTGGGTGGTTTAGTTATTGGATCTTTTTTACAACCTTTTTTGTTATACCCAGTTTCCCCATAATCCTGGCAACTTATAGTTACACCAGCCTTAGATATTCTAGTAGTAGATTTACTTTCATGTGATGCCCTAATCCTTTTCTTTCTAGATCTTCCTGGCATTTTCTTTGGCTTTGGTCCCAAAATCTTTGATAAATCACTACAGTGTGGCCAAAAGCTTATTCATTCGAATGTTTTATGTAGGGACTGTAAGCTTGAGAATACATACCTTTTACCACATTTTGCAATCATCTTATTTTCGCAACTTTTGTAAAACCATAAAGAAAAACCATTTGCCAAGGCATAATAAGACATTCCCTGAACTACTCAACATTAACAAATTTGTCTCAAAGCTGTGAAGTTAAAAAGACTGTTACTTATCCAAAATAATAATGAGTAAATATACATAATAAATGCAAAAACTTAATAGCATTTACAGTTTTTTACCTTTGGTTTCTTCAGTTTTCAATGTGTTGCTTCACCATAGATAGAAAACCTTTCATTTGATTTTGAAAAATGGTAAAAGGGTCTGTTAATCCACTCCCATTTCCTTTTAATTCCACATCAATTCTTCTATACAAAGTTCATGTTGCTTGATCGTGTCATCATTACCTACATCATAATTCCTTATGGCCTAAACTCTACATATTCACTCGCTGCATTTTCCTCGCCTTTATCTATGTTATTTCTACTAGTAGACTTCCTTTTTCTAAGTTATAGGACCTCATAATCAAAATCACTTAAATAATCAAATGATCTCTCAGACTTGTCACTTTTCGTTTCCAAACCTATATCGGTCTTGGATAACGCCCCAATCCAACATGTTTTTGGGAGCGCTATCCATGCTTTTGTACATGTATTTTAGTTATATTTCTATCCTTTTGTGCATATTTGTGCAAAATTGTGTTTGCAAGTCTATGTGTAGCCAAATGCAGGGAAAAGAGTTAAAAGACAAAGAAAGCAATACAAAATTGAAGATTAGTACAAGTACGAAGAATCCTAACAAAGTTCAAGACCCGTGTACGAGTTACAAGCCTTTAAAGATCAATTTCGGGTGCAAGAACAAGCGTTTTCAAGAATAAACAAGCTTTACAAGTGATCCCAACTCGGAAAATGCAATAGATATCAAGAAGCTACGTGTAGTGTAAAGTGTGCAAATAATTCAGCATGAAAGTAGATGCCAGCCATGTGAGTAGATGCCAGTCGTCATCAGTTGCCACCATCTCCTTTTCATTCGCCAACCACCAGCCATGAAAGTAGATGCCAACCAACTTCAACTGCTACTATCTCCTTTTCCTTTGGCAGATTTCTACTACAAGTTATAACACATTCTTGAAGCATTTAAAGAAGTTACAAGAACCTTCTATTGAAGAGTCTAGAACACCTTTGGCACCAAGCAAAATCCTTAGCCAACAAGCCATGCATTCAAGTCTATGCCATCAATTTGTTAATAAATAACACCCACGGGGTCACATCTTTCATATGTCATTTCATAACC
Organism: Glebionis coronaria; assembly: GCA_025667525.1. NCBI lineage: Eukaryota > Viridiplantae > Streptophyta > Magnoliopsida > Asterales > Asteraceae > Glebionis > Glebionis coronaria. Next base: position 137,516,664 of record CM046878.1, read on the forward strand.
ATCATATTACTTCTCAATAAACATAATAAACTCTCTCTCCGTTGTCCAAAACCTGAAATTCGGATTTGAGCATGGTGGTGCAAGAAAAGTCACTTTTGGAGCCCAGAAAGGAAAGTTCATTATAGCAAACTCTAAGTGATTATTACTCTAATCATTAGCACTATATTTCCACTTTGTAAGACTCTGGATTATGACTTTTAAGACTATATTTTTTAAGTATATGTCAATGTTTAATATGACTGGCTAGTTCATTTTACACTTGGTAAGATAATGTTTGTGGTATGATGATGTGGTTGTGATTGTGATTTATGTTTTAATTTAATTTCAGGCTTTTCCTTTGAACCATACTTATGTTTCATGTGACGTTGGTGGTCAAAACTTAATTTGTTGGTTATTAAAGATTGCATAGGTCGAAAGGGTTATTTTCTAACAACAAGTCATAGCCAGTTTGTCTATGGATTGGCTATCTTTTGTATTGACCATTTCTTAAGAAGTTTGGATCACTAAGAAACATAATTAGCTTGTGAAACGAATCGCGAATCAAATGATTTGAAATTGGATTAAGTCTTGAATGTAGTGATTAAGTATAATGCTTGTTTTCCTTAACCAAAGTCTTGACGAAGATTGAAGCTTTTGAAAATAATAACCATCTAATTATCATAATCATATATGTTTACGTGTCATCACAATCATACCATATCAGATTCCCGAACTAATCTTAACCAAGTGTTGCTTTTAATCATATTATTTCTCATCATATTTACTTGTTTAATTTGTCTTCATATTGCTACAATAGAAACGATTATATTGCGATTTTTGAATGATCATAGGTTTTCTAGATCCCCGTGAACAATCTTGGTTTACCACTAAAAATTATACCACAAACGAAAGGGTCATACTTGTCCGTGCATTTTTAGTTCATTTCGGTAACTCATGTTTATAAATTTAAAACTTGTTTTGATCCATCACTCACCGGACGTATCAAGTTTTTGGCGTCGCTGCCGGGTATTTGATTGCGTTCTTAGTTCTAAAATATATCCTATAATCAATCCCGTTTTAGCGGTTCTTATTGCAAAATTCCAAAAAAAATCTCAGTTTTCGTGCGAGGAGCCGCCCAGCCGAGTGAGCAGCCAGAAAGCGAGGAGCCGGTCAGCCGCGAGAGCAACCGACCACCGCCTGTCATCAGAAAGGAAGGAGTTGGTCAGCCACTCAAGCAACCGCCAACCACCTTCTAACAGAAGAAAGCAGGCAGCCGACCAGCTACTTTGTTGACCAGCCAGCAACCGCCAGCCAATAAGCCAACAGCCGCCAACCGCCAACAAACAGTAGCGAGGAGCCGGTCAACCTTCAAAGTAGCCGACCATCTACTCCCACTTTTATTAAAAAAGATTATTTTTATTTTATTCTATTTAATTTATTATTTTATATTTTCTTGTTGTTTGTTTATTTTTAGTTTGTTTTTCTATATCTTTTTCAAAGTGTTTTAAAGACTTGAATGAACACCCGTTCTTCCGGTCAAGAACCACTTAGTCCTTATATTACACCAAAGAGTATTAAGTACATATGGAATGTGGCGGAAATACCACATTAACCTCAAGCACAAACCGCTTGATAAACACCTAATCTAGTGTATATGACATGGCATACACACTTACATGACAAGAAAAATAACCAAACTACTCTTCTAGAAACACAAAATTTATGATTTAACTTTTGCCTTGTCCCTATTTTCATAGAATCTGTTAGCAGCTTTGATGACGAATAGTCCCCAATCGGGTCATGAACCCGGCCCACGGTTACTACCACATCCAACCCAACAAGTATGGGTTGGGTAATCATTGCATTGGGTTTATGAGTCCTAAATAGTGATGACCGCACACGGTATGGTACGGACTATGTCCATGCCGTACGCGAGATAAGTTAGACAAAATTACAACCTAAGTAGGATTGCGATTCGCCTAAAAGCAAGGGGATATTCACTAGGCTTACTTAGAAGATTGGGATCAACTGTTATACGGTAATTATCCCTTGTTTGGGGATCAGGATCTGGTAAAGTCCAACTAGGGTTTACCGCCTATATAAGAAACCCCCAAGGGTTCCACAAAGGTACGATTCACATCCGAATAACAACCCTCACCGATCACTAAACCCTAAATCGATTACTTACTCTCACGTCAGAGTCTAATCATGGGAAACCCTCCCATGGTAAGCCTAATAGCGTGTTATTTCTTAGTGTGCAAGGTCTCGTTAAAAGTTTACTTGATACGAGAGCCAGAAGTCCCGGATACTCGAATTAAGCTTAATTCGGGTTCGATAAGGTCCATCCAACTTTTGTATCAACAAGTTGGCGCCATCCGTGGGTCCATACACTAAACTCTACCGATGACGAAGGGCAATCTTTTCCTAAATAATGTTGGGAAGAAAACACTAGCGATAGAGATACCTACAACCTCCACCCAGTCACCCACGGGGTCAACGGGTGGAGCAAGTAATCGAAACACGGTTAACCAACGAGGAACTAGTCCGTTGTTCGACACTCCTGCACCGACCTTAGCCGTGAACAACCCTTACCCAGGGTCGGCGCCTCCTCCCCCTGACAAAGGGGTACAAAAACAACCCGTTATGGAGACAAAAGGTGACACGACCGCCTCGATCAAATATGGGAGTGTCGAAGACTACGTTACACAGAACTTCGATACCATTGCTCCAGCCATCATGACAAGGTTGAACTTGAGAAGGAGCCTCCAGTCCAGGCTTTGCTTTGATAATGTTGCAGGCGATACGTCACACCGTCCTCATAAGAGACGAAGAAGGCGTCAAACAGAGGAACAATCTCGGGAGGAAGGACAACCTTAGCCTCAAAATGTTTTCGATCGCATTAGTGATCGAATTCTTGAAGACCTGGATGAAGATCAAGAGGGCACAAACCACTTTCACGGATCTATGGGGTACGCAACCCTAGAAACACCAAAAGAAAACGGCCGACGAACCATCGTCTTGAACAGAATTAGCCCATCATCTAGCAGGAGAGACCTAACTCTACCCCTCAAAGGAAGAGTCATCACAGCCAGTCGAGACGAGAGGGGGGGGGGGGGGGGGGCTCACCGAGCTATGATTTACCTGGATCAGACTATGATGATCATCACCCTAGGCGTTGTAGGACGAGGTATTCCTCCTCGGAATCCTCGGATACCGAGAGAAAACACCAGAGGCACTCGCACCGCCAATTTCGGCACGAAAATGAGGACCTCTCCCACCCGTGGTGTCGAGAGAAGGAGGATGCGTTCACAAGCCGCATCTGAAATTGTTCGGAGGATAAAAATCGATACATGCCACCGAACATCAAGACCTACGACAGAACTGGCGATCCGGATGACCATCTAAAAGTTTTCGAGATGCAAGCAAAAATTGAACGTTAGTCGATGCCCGTGTGGTGCCACATGTTCAATTCGACGCTAAATGGTAATGCTCGGGACTAGTTCGAAAAACTTCCCTAGTGAAGCATAGACAGTTTCGAACAACTACGAAAAGCGTTTACAAGAAATTATACTCAGAGAAAGAAGTATAACAGAGATCCGGTCTCACTCGCCACGGTGAAGCAGCTACAAGGTGAATCCACAGAAGATTTCACGGAGCGCTTCAAGGACGAATGCACTAAGATCAGGGCGTGCCCGGAGGTTCTATAAATCTCCGAGTATATGCATGCAATAACATATCAAGAATTAATTAGACGCCTTAACGACAGGATTCCGGTAACCTTTGACGAATTATTGAGGAGAGTTAGATCCTTCGTCTAAGGAGAAAATGCGGCTGCTCACAGTAGAAAGGGAAACCAGAACTATAGGGCGCATGATCCGCCCAAGCGACAGTCAAACAATGGCGAACAATCGAAGCCTCGACTACCGCGGTGAATTAAGAGGAGGACGCGGGGATGGCAAGTTCACCCCCCTCAAAATGACTTCAAGAGAGAAACTAATGTCGAAAGGGGTGGACTTTCTAAAACTACCCCCGATGACAACTCCAGTCGATTAGTAGTAATGTACATGTAATTTTACTACTGTACATGTAATTTTACTACTACTTTCTAATTAGTTTATCTTGCTACAACATCAATTTAATTGCACAAACTCATACATATCGCACTCAACAAACCTGGATAATAAATAGAAAGAGAGAGGGAGAGAGAGAGACAACCCAGTTTGCGTTAAATATAATCACACTGAGTATGTACATAAATACATAAAAAAAACAAGAATCATTGTTTAAGAAAACAATGTTAAGTTAGAATTATGGATTTTGCGAAGAAGGATTTGAGTATATGATCAGAAGGAGATGATGTAGTGGACTCCTGAAAAAAAAAAGAATGAAAATAAAACTATTTAAATATTAATTAGGGGGTATATTCGGAATAACAAGTTAGGTTTGTTTAAATTTAAGACAAACTAGAAAATCCACCAATCATATTTGTAGGCCTAATTTCAGGCACACTAATTAGGCACAAGTATCATTTTTTTTTAAATTTATATACAACATTACCCCAATGAATCTTCCTAAAGTGGAAACTCATTTTAAACCTTGTCAAATAATTGATAGGTGAATGATCAATCAAATTCCATATCAGAAAGCAGTTTTGAAATTCAGTTCCGGTTAGGTTGGTTCCGATTTGTTCTGGATTCTCGGTCCATTTGCTCACTCACGCGCAAAGATGAACATTTTTACCTGAAAACCGACCAAAGCGACAAGCTGACCAAAATCAAGCCGAACCGAACCGAAACTACCTTATTCGGTTTGGTCGGTTCGTTCAGTTTGGTTAAATGGATACTTTTTTAGTTCGAACTAGCTAATTCAAACTGAACCGAACGACCCGACTTTATTAGTTTCGATTTCGGTTTAAATAGTAGATATCCGGTTTGATTTCAATAGAATTTTCTTTAATACGTGTCGGATTCAGGACGGGTCTTGTCAGTTCCAACCAGATGCTCGCCCACTTGAGCCGGATTCAGAACCATCTTCGCGTTCACAATAACTAAAACAACAAAACCAGAAATTCTCAAGGACCCTTGATGTAAAAAAACAACTTCATCCCCTACATATATCACTTCACCCCAAAAAAAAAACACACACCATTTTTAGGGTTTCAAATTTCCCCAATGACAGAAGTAATCACCCCCATGCCGGTCGACCCAATCGACCGCCCCGACAACGAAACCACCATCACCACCACCACCACCACCACCGCAACCGAAAACCCTAACCCTAACTCACCACCACACTCACCCTCTCCCTCATCACCACCGCCACGTCATCAACGAAGAAACGACGACGAACGTCCCCCTAACCGTCAACGTAACAACAATAACAGATCTCCACCTAATGGACCTCCAGTGCATCACCGTGTCGAGTATAAAAGACGCGGTGGAAGCTCGATGTCTCCGCCTCCGTATCGAAGAGGCGGAGGTGGAGGTTATGATAGGAGGTCGCCTCCTTATCAGAAAAGGTATAGGAGAGATGACGGCGGGTATGATAATAGGCGTGGGAGTCCCAGAGGACCTGCCGATAGAAGGTTTGTTGTTCCGCGTTAACTTATTTTAGCGTTTTTATATATATAACTTTTTGTTCGATTATATATTTAGTTAGTTAGCGTGCATTAGGTAGTACTGTTTTCTGTTTAGTATAATGTAGGAGTTATTGATAGTATAGGACGTTGAAGTTAGTTAGTTGATCTGGATTAATGCGGCTAGGTTTTGAGTTATCAGTTGAAGCTTGTATTATATGTGTAAACTAATTTTGTAAGCTAGTTAGATCTGGTGATGGAAAGGTTTGTTGTCCCTAAACTCTTTTCCTTGTTTGTTTAGGGTGCATTGGCTAAGCGGCCGTATTGATAAGCCCAAATTTTGTGGTTTATTTGAGAAAGGGTGGGCTTATATAACAATATTATATAAAAATACTTTTATAACCTTCTTAATAACTACATCATATAATGTTCATGTACCATTTTGTCGTTTTATCGATAATTATGATAAGCTAAGCCAATAATTATGATAAGCTAAGCCAAACACTTAGAAGGGGCTTATGAGCTCATAATATAAGCAATAAGCCGTTTATAGAATATAAGCATAAGTCCAATATATAAGCTTAGCAAAACACTCTAGTACTAGTACTTCATGTGTACTGTAGGAATTGTGCATAGTATGTGATGTTGAAATTGCTTTGTTAGTAGTCTGGATTGATGATCGTAGGTAAGTGTTTTAGCTTGGTTAACGATGATTGTTTTACGCTTGTATTTCATGTATTTGAATTTAGAGTATAAAGAGATCAACGCTGACCCGCTTTTGTTTATATCTGATTTAGTTTAACTTAAACTATTAATATATTATCTGATTGTGTTTATGCAATTATACTAGAACTGATTTTTTCCAGGATTCAGCTTATGGCATTGTTATGCACTTCTTAATTACGGCTTGTTTGATTCATATTAAGGAGTTTGCAAGCGATTCTGAAACGACATGGCCGTTTGTGGATGAGTGATTTATCAGTGAACTTATTACTTGACTGTGTGAGCGAGTGAGAGTGATACTCAATATGCTCAAAATAGTTGATTGTGAGTGAGAGTCTGAGTTAGTGAGTGATATTCCATCAAATTAAATACTCAATTATGAGCGAGAGTGTTATTTCAGTTCTAAATAATGATTCATGAGATAATATACTCCATCCGTTCTAAATTACATAAGCACTTTCCTGTTGCTAACACACTTAAGTGCATAGGAAAGTGCTTCTATAATTTGGAAGGGGTCGAGTATTAATTGAAGGAGTGACGAGAAGCTGTAAACGGAGGTACTGATAATGTTACAGAATCTGAGGGACGAAGTACATATCGTGAAGCAGCTCACATTGCATTCTACATAGCATCAAATATTACTAATAACTGTTCACGTATATTTCCTCCCAGTCACCTATTTGCATTATTTATGTGCACTTTGCATGTGTGACTGATGCAGTAATCATATGCTATGTGCCACCATGCTTTATGGTTTTACAAGGCGGTCCTTCAATTTCAAACTTGTTTGGTGACCAAACACACGTGGTTTACTTAGGCAAGTCCCTGCTTTTTGGCGGATGACTTACCCTTAGTACAACTGTACAAGAGGAAAGCGTAAAGTGGCACTTGATTGTAAAGCAATGTAAATTAGGATGGTGTCATACATGTTGCTTGTCTAGTACCGTAGTGTAAGCACTCGATTTTCGGGAGGACAAGAATATGAAGATTTTGCAACATGTGACAGCTAACTTTTAGGGCCTTAAGCGCATCCTCTGAGAATAACACATAAATTTGCTTTAAATAGCAGCAATCTATACATTCAATGAACCAAAATTTTGAACTTTTAGCTATAAGCTCTTAGAAAGGAACAACATGAGAAGCTAAACTCAGGAGAAATAAAGTGAGAAACATAAGCCTAATGTGCCTATATTGTAAACAAAGTGGCCTGAATAAAACTATGTAATTTTTTTAATTAATATGCATGTGGTGGGCAAATAATACTCTTCCGTATGTTTATTAGCGTGTTGCCCCGTCAGTGCTAATCTGGGACTCGAATAGATCTTTCATTTGTATGCAGAATGCAGAGCTTTTTTCTGCAATTCTCCTTGCCACTTTATAATGTTTCTTCTAGCATCCATATAGATTCTTGAAGTGCGTGCTAGTGTATCCTTTTGGTTTTCTGTCATGGCTTGTTTAGGGTGTTGGACTCAATCCAAGAGGAAGATGTTGGGGAGTCTCATTATTAGCGAAGAGAATTGATTTGTTATGTAACTGTGGGCCGCTGATCACGTCCTACCACTCATTATTCGGCCGTCAATAGACTGAATCTGTTCTCATGTGATGAGGAGGTGCTGACATTTATGGCTGCTCACATATTTTATTAGGTTTGGTTTTATGTGTGGTGTATCTATCAATGGTGTAACTTCTTTGTAACTACAGGGATAATAGTTTTTTAGGTGGTGAAGGGACTTGTGGGTAAGAAACTGATCATAATTGCATTGCAAGTTAGGTCTGCACAGGCTCGCCGCTTAAATGAAAAAAATATCAAACAAAGTTCTTAGAATCTCTACTGTTGGTGGCCTGGCTTCACCTACTAAATGAATGGTCCAAAGCTTGACATTTTCCTCTTTTCTTAGGACCAACTAGCTTAGTTTATACAACTAACATCATTTAGTTATATGCGTAGTTTTGATCTGCTTATATAGTTAGCCACCGTCTCAGTTCATAGTAGATGCCTTTGCTCATAGTGATCAAAAACTATTTGGGTCAAAGAAAACTTTATTTACTTTAGACCACTTTTATAATAATAGAAGGTTGGTTAGGTATCCTTTTGTAACAATGGTGAAGAGCTTTGGTCCAATACAATGAAGTATATGCTGGTTTCACCCATTACTAGCTTGTTCTGTTTGTAAACAATCTATTAGTTTCTTCTTTATATGAGCAAATATTAGATTGGTTGGTGGTGCTTGGAAGTTTGTAACTGGGAGGTACAATAGTATATTTGGAGCCCATATGGTTTCCACATCGGCCAGGGTGAAGTTCATAGACGAGCTCTACTAGTAGCTATTGAGTGGAGTGGGCGAGCTCTACTAGTAGCTATTGAGTGGAGTGGGCGAGCTCTACTAGTAGTTTTTGAGTTACTCTGTAATAGTCTTCAGCAATATGTTAACTCAACATAGTGTCTACTAGTCTTGTTACCATGCAAACATTTTTACACGTAGTTTGGGTTTGTCTTGGAACAGAGTAGATACGGACGTATTCGAAGTTTATTGTCTTCTTGCTGCTTGTTTTGTTTAAGATCCCCTGTTTGGTTCTCATAATGCTGTTTATTGCTGGTACAGGTTTGGATATGATCACCCAGGTGGCTATGAACGTGATATGGGTGGCAGGCCTGGCTATCATGATGACAGGCCTCGTGGTAGGTTTGCTGGCCGTTCATCTGGTGGGTACCAAGGTGGCCCTGGTAAGTACCGATTTCTTGTCATGTTTGTGTTATTGGTTTCAAGGAATACAGTAGCATTGTGTCATTGTATATTTGTATTACAGTTGCTAGTGCATCGACGAATAAACACTATTGGACTTCTGTATAAAGTAGATGAACTTTCTTTTTAAAAAACACTAAGCAACAGGGTAAACCTCACATGGTATGTGTAGTTAGGACAAGATGTTAGCTAGAAATAACTATCAAATTTGTTATTTTTTTCAATATCGTTTTTAATGATCGTCAAATTATCAAATATACTTCCCTATTATAGCTTTCTCTGTTTTGGTACTAATCGGCAACAAAAACCTTATTGTCGTAAATTTAGGAAGTAGGAGCTACCTCAAGCTTAATTTTATCAGAAATCTGATAGCTAAATCAAATCTTTAAAGGCTCAACTTTTTTGTAATGCTTTATCTCTGTGATTTCTTTCATAAGTTGATGGGAAACACACTGAGTTTAAAGCACACCATCAGATTGCACTGATAGTTACTTACAAGCCCTGCATACTCCTCCCATTGCACTTCCCTTTGAATAGTAACTTTTCCCAATTTCAGAATTCTCTTGTTTTTTTCAATTTCTATTGGCTTCTGTTTGCTTTTGCAGACTGGGAGTCAGGTCGCGGCGGTTATAATGGTCATGCCAATACAAACAGGTCAGCTTTTATCAAACTACCACCTCACATAGTGCTCATCCGGTTGTTGCAGGCGTAAATGATGTGTTTCTGATTCTTTACATTGGTTTTGGGCCTAGATAACCTCTTAAGTATACGCGTACAATTTTAACTCGTCATTTTATACATTACAGAGAGGGGCTGATGTCGTATAAGCAGTTTATTCAGGAGCTTGAAGACGACGTTGTGCCAGCCGAAGCTGAACGCAGGTATATTATGGGTATATGTGCTGAAACTTTGTTTTGCCTTTTTTGTGATTTAGAACGATGATTATTGAATTTTATTAATCCCGCAGGTATCAAGAATACAAGTCAGAGTATATATCAACTCAGAAACGGGCTTATTTTGATGCTCATAAAGGCGAAGATTGGTATCTTTTGCATCCTCCCTCCCTTTTTTCTTACTTCAGGTCATTTAAGTTTTTACCTTATGATGCTTGCTTTTGTATGTAGGTTGAAAGATAAGTATCACCCCACAAATTTGCTTTCTGTTATTGAAAGGTTTGTATCACAATTAAATATGATTGTATCTGCTAATTCTGTCTTGGCATCTTGTTTCTAATCTATTTATTTCATATCTGAACGTTTTCTTCACAGGAGAAATGAAGTTGCTCGAAAGCTGGCTAAGGAATTTTTGCTCGACTTGGAGGATGATTCATTGGACTTGTAAGTACCATGCTATTAGCTTTTTCACAGGGTATCTTTTTCTCTTCACAAAAAGAAATCACTAACATCTCTTTTACATGAACCAGAGGACCTGGTGTTACCGCTTCATCTTCTTACAAGGCTGGACAGACAAGTACTCCTAATTCTGAAGATGAATCGGATTTGGTTGGCAAAAAAAGACGGCATGGAAGGATTTCATCAAATCAGTTTTTAAGTGCTCCCAAGGCTCACCCAGCTAGTTCTGAACATAGGCGGATTCAAGCCGACGTCTTACAGGCACAAGCACTTGTTAAGAAACTTGATCTTGAAAAGGGAATAGATAATAACATGCTATCTAGGGCCGAGAATGATCGACACAGAGAAAAGTCTCATAGCAGTTCAAGTGGCCCAGTTGTGATCATACATGGATCAAATGCGGTCAAAGGTCTCGAGGGTGTTGAGTTACTTGATACACTCATTACTTATCTTTGGCGCATTCATGGTGTGGATTATTACGGAATAACTGAGAAGAGTGAAGCTAAAGGTCTAAGGCATGTTAGGGTGGAATCTAAAAGTTCTGATGCCAAAACTAGTGGGATAGAGTGGGAAGAGAAACTAGATTCATATTGGCAGGAAAGATTGAAGGGTCTAGATCCATTGGAGATAATGACCGCTAAAGAAAAGATTGACGCTGCTGCAGCCGAGTCACTAGATCCCTATGTGCGTAAAATTCAGGACGAGAAGTATGGATGGAAGTATGGTTGTGGGGCAAAGGGCTGCACAAAGCTTTTTCATGCTGCTGAATTTGTTCACAAACATTTAAAGCTGAAGCACCCTGAACTTTCGATGGAAGCAACTTCTAAAGTCCGTGAAGATCTATATTTCCAAAACTATATGAAGTAAGTGCATCCCTATACCACCTTTCTTTTCTCCATGTGCCTTTTCCGTATATGGCAATAATAAATTTGTACAAAATCTACAGTGATGAAGGTGCACCTGGTGGGAAGCCTATTATGCAGCAGTCATTACCGGTATAGTTTAATTCTGCTGTATTGGTTCTTTTTCCATAATTGTTAAAGAATGTTTTTTTAAAGCTGGAGTACATGTCTATCACTCTATCTACTGATTTAACATTCGTTCATTCATTCATGTCTGGCATCTATATTGTAAATCTACCTACCTACTTGATGGTAACATAGAATCAGTAGTAATCTTTACCTAGTTTATTGTAAATCTATACCTACTTAATGGTAACATAGAATCAGTAATAATCTTTACCTAGTTTATTGTAAATCTATACCTACTTAATGGTAACATAGAATCAGTAATAATCTTTACATCGTTTATTTAGTAGCATCTAATAATACACCAGACCATTCCATTTTTACCATTAAATAACACAATGGCTGCCATGTCTTATATTTTAAGAAGATATTTCAATCTTTTCACAGAAGGAAAGACCCCAGAGGCATAGACCTGGTATTGGTGATCGATTGAAAGACGACCGAGATTTCCGCAGAGACAGAAACAATGGTGGTGATAGGTTTGATACAGGCGAGAATCTCGACTCAAGTGAGTATCAGCCAAACAACGAAGATGGTGGTCATGACGACCAGATGTTTGATTCCTTTAGCGGGAAAGGTGTTCATGCTCAATTCCCTTCTGACGTTCCCCCACCTCCAGTATTGATGCCTGTACCTGGTGCTGGGTGAGCTTACTTGTTCTATATTTAGTTGTCTGATGATATATTAGAGGTAAATAGGCAGGTCGGGTGGGTTGGGTGATGGGTTAAATCAGGCTGTTATCAGTATGTTTTGGAACGCACTAGGCCGGGTTGGGTGATACAACAAGCATGTCCGAAGTATCGATTTTTTTAATATATAATTGTATCATTATTAGAAGACTTTGAGCAGCTTATGAATCTGTTATGACCCATTTTCAATTTAGCGAATGTTTAGTTTGACCCATGTTAGCCAAGTAAATGGGTCAAAATGTGCAATTGATTCAGTGTTTCCCGTTTAAAGGCTGTTTTTCTTTAACGTTTACAATTGTTATTTGCAGTCCATTGGGCCCCTTTATCCCCGCTCCTCCTGAAGTTGCATTGCGGATGATGCGAGAGCAGAGCGGGCCTTCCCCTTTTGAAGGAAATGGTAGAAATTTGCTAGCTCGGCTTCAGATGACTGCTCCTGCTCCGATGATTGGTTTACCTCCATCATTCAGACAGGATCCTCGCCGTTTACGAAGGCAAGTGTTGGTTTAAATATACAGTTTAAAATATCTTCTAATTCGTTTGTGTTGTCTTTTGCTGCTTAGTGGTACAGCTATGCTAAATTCGCATTTGTACTGGTCTAATCTGTGGTCGTATTTGATACGTGCAGTTACCAAGACCTAGATGCTCCAGAAGATGAGGTGACAGTCATAGACTACAGGAGCCTATAGACCCACACTTTATGAAGCAATGAAAGAAGCAGTGTGGTGTACTACTCCCCGAAGATGATACAGATCCGTTGACTGGGTTCTTCCTTCTGATGGGTTTGCAAAACCAGCAACTAAGCCCAAAATTTGTATTTTTGGCTCTTTCGGTGAAGGAATGAAGTTTAGATTAAATTGAATATGAAGTGGGTTGACCAGATTTTTTGGACCCTTTCTGTTGTCCAGAGTTGTGATGCCTATATTAATTGCTGGTGCTTTTTTTACTTTTCCAGTTTTGGTTTGGGATATGTTGTTGGCGGTGTTATGGATTTGCATGACTGTCTGTTTTCTTTTTAGTTAGTATGATCTATCAAATATTGATGCCAATTTCAGCTGCTAAATTTGAATGTGGTCGTTGTTGCTTGCAAGCCTAAGCTGAGAGTTTTAAGTGGTTTTGTCCGGATGTTGTGTTCTGTTTCATGTAGCTGTTCTTAATGTCAAAAAATTGATCTTTTTTAATTAACTGTAAAAGAAAAAATTAAATTATATACAGGAAAAAAAAGTTGCAATGGGTAAAGATATAAACTTGCATGCCTATTTAACTTTTTTACTAATAGAGTTTGAGATTTGAACACGTGATCCTCTCTTTGTTAATTATCATCATCTCTTTATGTAAACCATTGATCATATTTTTTTTAGGCTTATCAAGAAAAAGAAGTAACAAGTTAGTATACATCTTGTCTTATACAATAAACAATGAAACGGAAAGAAAAAGGAAGTAAGAAGGATTAGAGAAGAATGATTACGAAACAGAAAAAATTGAGCAGAGAAGTAACAACGAGCATATAATTTGTATCAGAAGCTTGAACAAAAAAAATGATCTAGTAGAGAAGGCCAAATATCTGATTCCTTGATGAGCAGCCAGCCATTGACTGTGGTTGAGCAACTATACATCTAATGATTCCTTGTGATCTTTTATTGACTAGCTGTAAGTGGTGTAGCAGTGTGAAATGGGCAAACAACATATATATATATATATATATATATATATATATATATATATATATATATATATATATATATATATATATATATATATATATATATATATATATATATATATATATATATATATATATATATATATATATATATATATAGGGGAGAGATCAAATAAAAAGACTTTTTTTTGTGAGAAGGATAAGAAGGATTTTCAGCCATTGATTTAAAATCAATTGATGAGATTAAATCAAAATCCTAACAAACTAACTAACTAACCATCTAAACGTGTTTTTTTTAAGTTCTTCAAAAATTATGAAAAAATTCCAGTAGATCGGGTATGTTGGTGCAAAAAACTTTTGTGAAAAAAGTTTTTTTAATTTGAAGTTTTTTACGCTTTTTTAATGCACAAAAACGGAATTTTGATGAAAAAAACGTTTTCTTTTACGTTTTTTAGGTTTTTTGTGCATCAAGAATTCATTTTTATGCCCAACTTCTTTTGACTTTTTGCTTTAAAATATGATTCCGCATCAAACTATAATAAATTGAAAATTTTTTGAATGAAAAAATTTTGTACACAAAAATTCACGTGTTTGTGCATCAAATTTTGTTTTTTGTGCATCAGAAAAACGTAAAAAACTCAAAATTAAAAAACGTTTATTCACAACTTTTTAAGGCACCAACAAATCCGACCATTTGGAATTTTTTCAGAATTTTTTGAAGACTTTTTTAAAATCGTGTTTTGGTGGTTAGTTAGTTATTTAGTTAGTTAGTTAGGAATATGGATTGATCTTATCCATTGATTTTAAATGATTGGCTAAAAATCCTTCTTATCCTTCTCACCGAAAAAAGTCTTTTTATTTTAACTCTCCCCTATATATATATATATATATATATATATATATATATATATATATATATATATATATATATATATATATATATATATATATAGAGTTAGGTTATTGTAATATATATATATATATATATATATATATATATATATATATATATATATATATATATATATATATATATATATATATATATATATATATATATATATATATATATATATATATATATATATATATATATATATATATATATATATATATATATATATATATATATTTACATTTTTTTTTAGAACGGCAATTTTTGACAACTCACACAACTATCTCTCACAAATTCTATCTCACACGTCTCCACCGAGACTTGAACCCACAACCTTTAGGTTAGAAGGCCACTCACGTACCGCTAGACCAGACCTTTGGTGCAAACAACATATATATCTTTTTCTTTGTAAAGCAAAACCCAAAGTAGGGACTTTTCAAGAGATTCTTTCCTTATTAGGAAATAATCATTTTATTTATTCCTTTAAAAAGTTTATGTGTTCCTTAATTTAGTAACAATTGTCTAATTTTCGTACTTATTGTTTAGTGAAAGTTAAAATTCGGATTAAAAGTATTCGTGTCAAAAACGTAAAAAAAAAAACTTCTGAAAAACGGGTTGAAAAATGTTAGAAATTTAGTGTTAAAAATATCAGTTATAAAACTTTAAGGGTTGTATCAACCAAAAAGAAAATCAACAAACCAACCATCCGTATCTTTTTATCCCAAAAACAAACAAACCTCAAAGGAGGCTGAACCTACACCATCCATCTGTCTAAACATGTATTTGATCTCATCGAAACCACAAAGGAGGCTGATGATAACAACACAAATGAGGCCATCCACATCGTCACAAAGGAGGTCAGTCCTATTTATCAGTTACAAAACTTAATTCAGATTAATTTAAATTTAGTTTTGATTGAGGGTGTACTTTGGGTGATATTGAGGTTTTTTATTGTGATGTTCCAGTTTGGTGTTATTGAGGTTTTTTGTTGGGATGTACCAGCTTCTTTTTCATGAAATTTATATTTTACCCGGGTTTATTGGAGTTTACACTACTTTTTTTATAAAATGGGTTCGGCAGCCCCACACAATTATGAAACACATTCCATCCGACGTATATCATTGTATATATGCAAAGCATTTCGTAGTATATATGGAAAGACTCAAATTTTGGCTGGAATAATTTAGGAAGTGGTTTTGTAGCACTAGGATTGTTAAACTAACTGAAATTGAATAAAAAAAACTGAAAAAATGCCTTTGGGTCAGCATGTTGTGCTTACTTTAACCAATTACCAGACCGAACTGCACGTCTTATTAGCACATTCTACTAAACTAAATAAAGAATGTACATTGTCGTATGCCTTTACGTTGAAAACTCATGTGTAATATAGTTCGATACAATGGATAAAAAAAGGATGAAATGATTTACCGTTTAACGATTAATGAAGGTTAGAAAGCGAGCACATGGAGTTGTGGCGAGTTGGGTCGTGGGTAGTGACACAAACAAGCACAACAATACCTTTTCCCACTAAATGATTACATACCTAATGGTACAATGTTATCTGTAGTTAAAGTTGAAGCAGAGAGATAGGTATATGGAGAACAAAAAATATAGTTGATCTGCTGACGGACCAAAAGCTGCTCATAAACTACGGAGTTCACTTCTTGGAAACGATTTATATCATCAAGTGCAAGTGCAACTTATGCCTTCTCGGTTATTTATCTAAAAAATAAGAGTAACCCAACAACGATCGGAGTAGGCTAAACCATAAAGGTTTTGGCGAATGCAACCTACAAGTTTACATTTACACAGCCACATCATCATGTCGTTAGGCCGGGCAGTCGAACACAAAGAGGTAACTTTTTTAATCCACGATATCATTTCATTTGTAGAAAATTAAAATGAAAATATATGCTGCTTTATGCATGAAATAAGCTATTAGGAATAAGCAATATTTGCACAACATCAACAATAGCAAACAAATCAAAGTGGGTTGGGCGGTAAGTTAAAATAGAGACGCAAATATCGAATGATCCACATGATTCATAGGTGATTACTGTTGTTGATTAATGTTGCTATTGATAAAGTTTCATGCTCTAAAAAAAGTTGCCTCTTTGTATTTGTTCCTTAAAAAAAATATTCTCTAAAATTAGAGTGTTACGGGGTGTTTGGATAAAGTTTGTATTAGGTGCGTATTATCTCTGCGTTATTTCAAAAGGTTTCCAGAGACACACCTTTGCGCATCTTGGATACGTGGTGAGAAATTAGATATAGAATTTGATTGAGTTGTCTTAATAACAATGTTTAGGATTGCTTATTCGGGTCATTTTGTGCATATTTTGCATACATAAGCAGTAGTATTACCTTTTTCTTTGTAGCCATTCACTCGAAAGTGCGGTGGATTATTTAATTCATTGATTGAGCATAGATGAGCGGTGGTAGGAGACACAAAATTATTGAGAAAACTTGCAATAGGTATGCACATGCATAGTCTAAAATCTTTATTCTACAGTTTTGAAACAAATTAACCAAAATTATGTAGTAGGAAAACAATGCATCTACCGTGGAGGTAAGTGTTCCAAATGTTTGAGAACGTCGATGAAATTATCGAAAAGAGCATACCAAAAGAAAAAAAGTAAGGTTCTCCATTGATGAGCTAAAATATCCGGTTGATGCTCAAATGAGACATTTTTGAGCTAAAATCTTTATTTGTATTAGTTGTAGGTTGGGCACTCACATGTGAAAACTAATAATTTGTTAAAGGGGAATGTTCGAGGATGAGATGCACCATTAAAGATACCTTCTACGTCTTTGTTTGAAGCTAACGGGTAAGATAAAAAATAAGCTAAAAACAACTTATTGTATATAGCTTAAGCAAGTTGAAATAGTGTTATACTATAATTCAAATATAAGTTAATAAAAGAAAAACAAATTAAGCAAATATGAGCTATAGATAATTATTATCTTCTTTGTATGTGTGTAATGTCATAAAACTTAAAAAAATTCAAGTGGTTTTTTATGAGTTGATTATTGCACAGACACATGCGGAGCTGCACTATAGCTTTTTTATTTGTATGGTTAAAGATCTTGTGGAACCTGTTGAGAAGGGAGAGCTTAATTTGGCCGAGGCTGTAAATGTAGCAATGGCTATTTTGAGGAGTGAGTTGTCCAATAATCAACTGAATTGGTTGGTAGGTAATGAGGTCGTAACTGATGGTAATGCTTAGGAGAATAAGTCACGCGGACAATTGAATTTGAAGCCAACGAGGTTTTTAAATAATGGTGATAGCGAGGTGAATGATGTAGAAAGTGCATCTGATAGTGAGTTGGCAACCAGGGTGTTTGTGGATGATAAAAAGAATGTGGTAGAAGTGGTGGGTATAGCTGATGAAAGCAAAGACAATTCTCATGAGGAACAAATTAGATGAATACGTTCTTCTAACTTGGTAAGTTTTGCATTAATCTGTATACGATGACAACTCTTTTTATGCGCATTACAAGATTGAAAAGGGTGGTTGGGAGTGCTTCTTATAACCGTTTATCTGTTATTGCACTTTTATCAAGGTATTCTCTGCGAAAACATTGAGCAAATATATGAACACATAAGCAGAGACTCTCAAATTAGCAATCCCAAACACCTTATTTCAAAACTCTCTGTTTCAGTTAATATAAGAATGAGCAAAGAAGTAGTTCTAATAAGCATTATCAAGCACCCTGTCCACTTGGAATTTAATGAATAGAAAGAATCCATATAGCTTATTATACAAATTGCGTTAATGACTTCAACAATAATTTTGCAGGATTGGCTACTGATGAAGATGGTGGCTTGACTGTTGGTTTTTTCGGAACAACTGGAGTGAGTGTTGGTTGAGAAGTTGCTGATGAAACATATGGCTTATGTTTTGTATTTGGTGAAGCTAACTCTCTCCTCACCCGCACTAATGATGGGACATGTAATACACAATACATAAACTAAATGAAGACGTGAGTCCCTTGTCTCTTAATTCATCCGATATAATAAGTTAAACACAGTCAACATACATATGCCACATTTAATTGTAAGTCTTATAGCTCACCACCTATGAACACTCTATGACAGTGTCATATTGTAGGAGCCAAATCAGAGGCAACGCCAAAAGACGTTCCAAATCCACTTAAGCAGATCTCAAGGTATGTAATTACTAATTAATCCATGCGTCAATATATTTATACATGCTATATTATTTAAGTGGTATATCACCAACATCAGCTAGGGGTCAGTACGTGGCCATGTTCCGTAGAAGTTGGCCTGCAGAGCCGATAGCTCTACTACCTGTAGCACAATCTGATTACCGAAGCAGTAGAAGGCCAAATGACCGCGTTTGCGGGAAAAGGTGTTGAATGAGACTTATGCACTTCTCTTTATCTTATAACAAAGTTTAGTACCATAGTCTGGTATGTTATGTTTTGATGACAAGACAATCTTATGATGTTAACATTTATATGAACTTAAATATGGTAATATATTGTTTAATTACTATCTGAATTTACATATTGTTTTTATTGCGGAGTATATTTAATTATGATTGTTGAGTATCCAGCATTACAAAGCCAAGTTAAAGCCAACGATATGCACTTCACCATCAGATAATCAAACCTCTCTTTGAAGAAAACTTGAACCCATTCACCTTGCATTTTGTTAACCCTTCGCAATATCAGATGATGAATAATGCACCGACTATTGTGTTTTAATAAATCAATTGCATCTACCTGAAACTAAGTTAAGTAAAATGGCACATTAACTGTTGTTTGTTAATCAATGATGTAACAAGATTTTATACTGTACATTACAAAAATACTAAACAACACAAAATTAAGAATTTATAAATTCAATGCAAATCAGTATCTAATGAGTTGATAAATGGGTCGAAAAGAGCACATTTTAACCCGTTATGATGCCCGCTACTTTAAGCAATATAAACTGCTTACGGATCTAAAGGCTGCAAGAAAATTATATGGATGGGAGATTAACATAATGTTTCAGTATGAAGTCTCATACGAAAAAGGATCTCAAGGTTATTATTTGGAACAAACATGTTAAACAAGCAAAGATCCCAACAAACATGTATACAAAGAAGTTTTGCAGATGGTTTATATCAAATTACATTATTAAATTTAGAAAATTCTTACATTTCCTTTCATTATTAAATCTGCAAGAAAAAATAATTTAATGTGACATTCAATAAGGTTAAAGTTACAAGCAGTAAGCGGGGTGAAATAGCGAAAGATTTTTCTCTTATTAAATCTGCAATAAAGAATCCCAAACACTCATTAAGCCAAAAAAAAAAAAAACTTTATAAAGGTCTCCTATTTTGATCAAACATTTTAGTGTCATTTTGAATAACAAATAATTAAATACATATAAAAAAAAATTTATTTTTTTCAAAAGTAGCCGTGTCATTTTCGTCTAGCTGTGATTTGTACTGTATGCATCATCGATTATTTGTAAAAGTAGTCTTTAATTTATTATAAAAAAGATCGTAAAAAAGTTAGAAATAAGCCCGTGCGTGCACGGGCATTATAACTAGTATACATATATAACAAAATATCTAACAGAAGTTACGTATTCACCACCACCATATAACAAAATATCTAACCGAAGTTACGTATTCACCCTAGACTCTTAATCAAGTTATAATTAGTTACCTCACATCAACATCAATCAGAAAGAATCTCCAAAACATGATAATAAGCAAGTTCATGGTCATTTAAAGAGTGCATCTACGTAAAGTTAGTTGTTATTAAGGTTACTACTGCATTTCGTTCCTTTCCAGTTCCCTAGTATCTATATTTTATAGTTCACATACATAACCAATGGATATATTCCATATAAATAGGATGCTCACTATCAGGGGCGGATGTATGTACAATGTACGGGATGGCGGTGCCCCCTATAGCTTGACAAAAAATACAAGATTAGAGTGTATTTTTTTTTCGATTTTGACAGTTTTTTTCTAAATGCCCCCAATTCAAAACGCAAATTGCTCCCCACTCACACATTTAAATCCAACTTTTAACACTCTAAAACTTGAAAAAATTTCATTTTTAAGATTAAATATTCAGTTTTTTATTCGAATTATAACTTTTTTTCCTTTGCTATTGTCAATTTTTTTTTTTTCACCCCCCCCCCCCCCCCCCCCCCCCTCTAATTTTCTGGGTCCGCTGCTCACTATGCAGATTCTGAAAATTTTAGAATCTCATTTATGAAAATTTTAAAGTTATGGCGCATTGCAATTGCAAATGGGAGATAGTTTCTACCAATTCAACTGCATTTTGTATTTGCAGTACCTGTAAACAAGAAGTTCAACGTAAACTGCTTAAGGTTCCATGTCAAATTTAAGGATGAGACATTGAGGTGGAATAACTGGTGTGGTGGACAATGGGTCCGCGTCAAAACGGGTAACTTTTTGTACGCCTCATAATCAGTTTAACATTTTTTGCCCAATTATTTGAATATTCTAGAGGGTAAATGGGTAATTACTAGAGGTGGCAAATGGGTTGGTGTGGTTGGGTTTGGTTCATGGGTGGGTCAAATGGGTCATCATTTAATAATGAGTCAAATGGTTTGGGACGGGTCAACCCACTAACTTATAATATTTTCCTATCTTTTAACACGTTCAAACGTTTTTATCTGTATTCGTTCGATTTTTACGTTTTGATCAGTTTTTTTAAGTTTTTCATCGATTTTTTTACGTTTCCATCAGTATTTTTACGTTTTCGTCAGTAAATTTACGTTTTCGTCAGTAAATTTACGTTTTCGTCTGTAAATATACGATTTAGTCAGAAAATTCACGTTTTCGTCAGAAAATTCACGTTTTCGTCAGTAAATTTACGTTTTCGTCAGAAAATTTTATGTTTTCGTCAGTAAATTTACGTTTTCGTAAAAAAAAATACGTTTTCGTCAGTAAATTTACGTTTTCGTCAGTAAATTTACGTTTTCGTCAGAAAATTTACGTTTTCGTCAGAAAATTTATGTTTTCCTTAGTAAATTCACGTATTCGTTAAAAAATTAACGTTTTCGTCAGAAAATTTACGTATTCGTCAGAAAATTTACGTTTTCGTCAGTAAATTTAAGTTTTCGCCAGAAACTTTACGTTTTCGTCAGAAAATTTACGTATTCGTCAGAAAATTTACGTTTTCGTCAGTAAATTTAAGTTTTCGCCAGAAACTTTACGTTTTCGTCATTAAATTTACGTATTCGTCAGAAAATTTACGTTTTCGTCAGTAAATATACGTATTCGTCAGTAAATTTTCATTTTTGTCAGTAGATTTACGTTTTCATCAGTAAATTTACGTTTTCGTCAGAAAATTTACGTTTTCGTCAGTAAATTCACGTATTCGTCAGTAAATTTACGTTTTCGTCAAAACGTGAATTTTTTGACGAATACGTGAATTTACTGACGAAACGTAAATTTTCTGACGAAAACGTAAATTTTTTGACGAAAACGTAAATTTACTGAGGAAACGTAAATTTACTGAGGAAAACGTAAATTTGATGACGAAAATGAAAATTTACTGACGAATACGTATATTTACTGACGAAAACGTAAATCTTCTGACGAATACGGAAATTTACTGACGAAAACGTAAATGTATTGACGAAAACGTAAAGTTTATGACGGAAACGTAAATTTACTGCCGGAAACGTGAATTTTCTGACAAAAACGTGAATTTTCTGACGAATACGTGAATTTACTGACGAAAACGTAAATTTTCTGACGAAAACGTAAATTTTCTGACGAAAACGTAAATTTTCTGACGAATACGTAAAATTTCTGACGAAAACGTAAATTTACTGACGAAAACGTAATTTACTGACGAAAACGTAATTTACTGACGAAAACGTAAATTTTCTGACGAATACGTAAATTTACTGACGAAAACGTAATTTTACTGACGAAAACGTAAATTTATTGACGAAAACGTAAATTTTCTGACGAATACGTAAATTTACTAACGAAAACGTAAATTTTCTGACGAATACGTAAAATTTCTGACGAAAACGTTAATTTTTTAACGAATACGTGAATTTACTGAGGAAAACATAAATTTTCTGACGAAAACGTAAATTTTCTGACGAATACGTAAATTTACTGATGAAAACGTAAATTTACTGACGAAAACGTAAATTTTCTGACGAATATGTAAATTTACTGACGAAAACGTAAATTTACTGACGAAAACGTAAATTTTCTAACGAATACGTAAATTTACTGCCGAAAACGTAAATTTAGTGACTTAATAATAAAAACTAACTTTTTAGACTATTGAGTTTTTGGTAGAATAATAGGAACCATGTGACCGACCCATTTTCAAACCCATTTGACCTAAACTTCATTTTACACAAAGAAAAAGGTTGACCTATTTGACCCATCACACCATTTTTTGCTCAACCTATTTCAACCAATGACAAAAGTTCCCTAAGGAACATGCATCTAAAAAGGTAAAAAGGAAGCAATCTCCACCATCCATTTAAATTAAATCTAATGGTTTATATTTATCTTTTTAATTTTAATTAAAAATATATATTTTCATCATATTTCTTAAAAATTAAATATCTCTTAAACCGTTAATCGTTATGAAAAAATAATTATACCGTCGCGACGGGAATTAAATTATCTTTCTATAGATATGCACTTCTATATACTTTAGGCAAACTTTTTTTAAAAATTTTCGTAAAAAAAATCACATGTAATTCTCGAAAAATTACATGTGATTCTTGAAAACTCATGATTGATTTATTATTTTAAAAATCACATTTGAATTTGTAATGTCACATGCGATTTGTGAAAATCACGTGTATTTTTTTACGAGAATTTTAACATTGTAAAATCGTTAAAAGTATATGAAAATAACCGTCTATTAAATGACCAAAATATTTTCGTTATTACTTTAAAATCACAAGTGATTTATGTGAATTACATTACAATGTTTGAATCACATGTAATTCTGCCAATATATTAAAATGTTTGTTGCCATTAATATAAAATATGTTCATTTTACCGGGGTGGAGTCCTCTTTACCCAAAAAAACATATGTAAAACAAACTGGCTTCTGAATTACATGTGATTCGGTGATAATTACATGTGATTTTGCTTGCATTACATGTGATTCAAGCATTCCGAAACCATAACTTTTTCTAACAAACCCACATTAGATGAATCACATGTGATTTTTTAATCATTTATTATCTGTTTTCATTTATGTAAAATATGTAAAACAAATTGGCTTCTAAATTACATGTGATTTTGTTTGAATCACATGTCATTCTGCTTGAATTGCATGTGATTCGGTGATAATTACATATGATTTTGCTTGCATTACATGTGATTCAACCATTCCGAAACCTTAACTTTTTCTAACAACCCTTTTTAGATGAATCACATGTGATTTTTTTAATTATGTGTTATCTGTTTTCATTTATGTAAAATATATAAAACAAATTGGCATCTAAATTACATGTGATTTTGTTTTAATCACATGTAATTCTGCTTTAATTGCATGTGATTCTTTGATATTACATATAATTTTGTATAAAATCACATGTAATTTGAGCAAAATTACATGTAATTATTTATAAAATCACATGTGATTTGAGCAAAATTGCATGTAATTCACACAAAATTACATGTAATTTTCATTCAACACTAACTAACCACTTTATTACAAAAATCACATGTAATTCACACATAATTACATGTGATTTGCATTTAACACTAATAAACTATTTTATTACAAAAATTACATGTAATTCACACATAATTACATGTAATTCACACAAAAGTTAACGATTTACAGTGTTAAAAATTCTCGCAAAAAAATTACACGTAATTTTCGAAAATTACATGTAATTTTTCGAGAATCACATGTAATTTTTTATGCGTAAATTTTGAATTTTTTTTTTTGCCGAAAGTGTATAGAAGTGCCTATCTATAGAAAGATAACTTAATTCCCGTCACGATGGTATAATTAGTTTTTCGTAACGATTAACGGTTTGAGAGATATTTAATTTTTAAGAAATAGAATGAAAATGGGTTTTTAAATTAAATTTAAAGAGATTAATATAGATCTTTAGATGGAACTTGAATAGATGGTTGAGATTGCTTCATTTCTTCTTTTTTTGATACATATTCTATAAGGATCTCACCTCTTCAACCAATAAGGTTATAAAATTGAACCCAAATGGCCTACTTTTGGTGGAATGGGTTGAAATTGACATCTCTAGTAATTATCATATCAATTGCATAAATCGTTTTAGTAGATCAGTATATGATCAAAAAGTAAAATGGTGTCTTCTGACCAGGTTTTTTTTTTTATTTTTTTTTATTGCAAAGGTGAATTCTCATTAACAAAAATAGTAACAAATTACAATCATACAAAATGTAAAAATTTCTTATGCAGTTAAAATTTGTTCTTGAAAGTTTTTGTTATATATTCTTTTTATATTAGTACGTGTTTCATGCTCTTAGGAATTAGGAGTACCCGAAGATTAAAACATCCTCTCACGTCAAAAAGCAGTCATGAAAAAACAATAATCAAGAACTCAGAGACGGAACATTAAATTGTGGGCACTGATGACACAAGCTTTACATAAAAGGAAAAATTGTTTATCATTGTCTTTGGCCAACTTTGTGAATACAAGATAAAAAAAAAGGTTAAAGACATAAATTACCAACGAACTTTACTTTCTTTTTTGATATTACAAATATAGAAGGTAAAATACTTATATAGCCATTAAACTTTATGTTTATTTATAATATGGCTAACAAATTACTCGGTCAACTTTTTTTAATAGGTTAAAAAACACTTTTAACCAACATGTCACTTATTTTAGCCGGTCATTTAGATTTTTTGTTTATTTTGTTATACATGTACACATCCACGTTGGATTAAATCATCCACCTGTGCATTTCATTATCTTTATATAACCCTACCCAACCACATTTTCTTGGATAAATTCATCACCTGGGACTAGGGCTCTAAACGAACCGAACACACGCGAACGGAGGTATGTTCATGTTCGTTTATTTAATTTTACCGAACAAATAAACGAACACGAACGCTTAATCGGACAAAAATTGTTGTTCATGTTTATTTATTTAGATTTGAACTTGTTCATGTTCGTTTATGTTCGTTCATATAACTTAATTGAACGTAATCGAACAAACATAAGCGAACACAAATGAACGTAAACGGTGATATGTAAAAGTAAACGGGTTAAATGATCGTGTAATTAAAGTTGTTACTTTAGACGATCCATATCATCATCTTATATACTTATATAATAATCACATCCCAAAATATTGTTTCTTTTTCATCTCAATAGCCATGTCTTTAAATTTCTAGTTCTAATGTATACTTTAAGAGAAATTATAAATACTTTGTAACCAAGTATTATATTAATAATATTTATTATTAGACGTTTAAAAATATTTGTTATGTAGTTTATTATTTTTTTAACATTTGGGATATTAATCGAACGTAAACCAACAAATAAACGGACGTAATCGGACGGACATAATCGAACGTTCACGAACATAAATGAACGAACGAAGTCTTTGTTCACGTTCGTTTATTTAACTAAACGGACTAAAAATCTTGTTCGTGTTCGTACACTTGTTAAATAAACGAACATAAACGAATTTTTTGACGAACAATTGACGAACGGTTCACTGAACAGTTAGTTCATTTACAGCCCTATCTGGGACATCAAATTATTCCATGACTTTGTCCCGTCTCTTATTTCTCAATTTGATTCTACTTGCATTCCAACTAATTGTATGTGATCTATATAATCATATATCTTTAAAGGTTCAAATCTCAAATCTTCAAAACACATGATTTCTATAAACCATCATTCATGTATATATAATTCTTTTCAAAGTACATATCTACTGAATGTCGTTTCAAAGTGAACATATCAAAACCATCATTCTTATATATGATTATAAGAAAATCAAAGATCAACCCACTAAGAATAAAAACACGTGATTTTCTCCGATGGCATGTATATTTTTCATGTACTCATCTGACGTGATGGTGCCGGTAACCAAAGGGGTTTTCGAAGATGGTTCGATGGGTTTTCCAGCGATGGTTCAGATACTGGCTTTATATATGAATTTCGATTTGGCTTAAAGTTTATGTTTGGATTGAAGTTTGATTTAGGGATCCGAGGGATCTGAGATTCAGTTTTCATTTTGATTTTAGGTCTTCGATTTATATCTCGATATTGATGATGGGTTTTTATATGAACTACATGATTTAGTAAATGATGATGTTGGTGAGATATGAGAAAAAAGATGGTATGTAAAAATGGGTATTGGTAAGAAAAAGTAAACTAAAGTTAGTTGGATCATGAATCTAGTAAAAGGGTGGAAGATGACGATATCAATGTGGCAAAAGTCAATTAAAGTCAATTTTATGTGGATATATTTAATGACGTGGAAATTATAAAAATCACATTACCTACATTAGCCAGTACCAACAAGTTTGGATGGTAATAACAGTATTTTATAATCTATATTTGTAATATCGAGAAAAGACAAAGTTCGTTGGTAATTTATGGCTTTAACTCTAAAAAAAACATTTGTTTGTTAGTTCGGAGTTTGTTTCTTTTTTTAAGTGTTTCCATATAAGACTCTTAATTAGCCTCTTAGTGGGAAAAGAGAGATATTTGTGTGAGTGTGGAACAAGATGTTCAAAGGGATTTGGGCCCATAATTTTTCCCACTAAGAGGCACAAAAAGAAAAAGAAACACCCCCTAAGTATGATATTTGGAGGATAAGTGGTTGTATGACTTGTACGGTACAAGTCATTGACATTATGTCATATCATAAATTATCTATACTACTTATAAAGAGAATTAGAGTTTTTCTTGAATGTTGAAAAATGGTTTTAACTAAGGAAATGTTGAAAAATGGTTTAATTAAGGAAATGTTGAAAAATGGTTTCTGTACTATCTATAAAGCATATTAGGAGATTCTTGAATGTTGAAAAACTTGTATTTATGAAATTGTTGAAAAAACCTGTATTTTTAGAACTGTTGAAAAAGTTAATGCTATAACAAATCTTGGAATTCTGAAATTGAAAAACAAAAGGAAATTATACATTTTGATTTGCTATAACTGTGTATTTATATAAAATAAGGAAACTATACAAGTTTTGATTTGCCAGACGTTACAATTTGAGTTAACATTTGGGTTAGAATTGTCTTTGCTATAAAAACAAATACACACCTAAAGCTTAATATCCAAAACACACACACGACCCACCACCATTTGACCT
This sequence comes from Glebionis coronaria, assembly GCA_025667525.1. Lineage (NCBI taxonomy): Eukaryota > Viridiplantae > Streptophyta > Magnoliopsida > Asterales > Asteraceae > Glebionis > Glebionis coronaria. Next base: position 137,544,632 of record CM046878.1, read on the forward strand.
CGCCCCGCGGGACCTTACCACCACTCAACTTCACCACCGCAGCAAACCGCCACCGGAATTTCGCTTCGCCGTGACTCACCACGGAACCACCAACGACTACTAATAGGGTTTTTAAGATTGAGGTATGTTTTGAGTTTTAAAATATATCCATTTAAGTTTTGAAAGTTTTCTTTTTTAAATATGTAAATTTGTTTTATAGATCCGCGTTTTTATAAAAATTATTATGTTTTTTCCAGCTATCGCCAGAAAAAGCCACCAAGTTGCTGAAATAACCGGTTGCAGTTGCTTAGACGCGTCGAAATTTTGTTGTATATTTACGGGTTTTATATTTATTTCAAGTTTTTTATGGTTCTTTTTATAAATTTATCTTACACTACTATATTTTTACAGATCTGGTGTCATAGACTTTGAACTTTGTAGTGAAAAATATTAAATAAGAGAAAAAATGTTTAAAGGAATACATATTCGGTGAACATTATAATAGTATTTATTAAAAAGAGAATCTAAGAATTTGAAAATGAAAGTATTTTCTGTATACAACAACACAATCATTAAACGTTGTATGTTTTGTGTGTTCATTCCGTGAATGGTGGTGTTCATTCTTGCTTATGATATTGTGTACGTTTAAATATCTATCCGGTTTCTTAAGTATTTAATGGATTATTATATATGAATTATTTTCAGTTAAGTGACATAGTGAAAGCCGAAAGTGGGAAAAGAGTAACAAGCGTTTGATGAGTAAACTATTGCTCAAGATGAGTCATCCATCGAGTCAACACACGGTCGAGTCGTCGGGTCACGGCCATCGGCTAAGCCAGTCGAGTCACTGGGTCACTGACTCGACCACCGGATTAACCCGGTCGAATCACCAGGTTACCGGTTCGCCCTCTAGAAGCAATTTCCACAGCTATTTGCCGCTAGGCAATTTCCGTAGCTATGCGCGGGTATGCGTCTAGTTTGTTAAATGATGTTTTTGCAAAGTCTTTAATTCTCGGGCGACATTGCAAGAAAACGGTATAAACAAATACAAGAGGTTGCTTTCATGATAAGCTTAGCCCAACAACCCCTTAATTTAATACAGTGGTAAGTAAAGAAAGTTAGCATTGTAAGAAAATTATTGGTGTTTTGAAATGACATTTACCATTTTACCACATAAATGCAAACTAACCTTTTGCATTAGCTAAAAGCTATTTGTAAAGTTGACTTCCAATTCTATATTCATTGGCAACAAATATTTGCTCATGAATGGATGACTGAGTAATTCAAGCAAACCTGCATCATCCAAGTTAGTCATATGATACTGTATTTTTTTCAGTAGTATGGGAAGATAATCATCGAATACCTTTCATAGTATATATCTCTACTATATTGTTGGTGTAAAATACCATCCCCGTCATGACTTTTCCTGGTTTTGAACTTTGATAAGTATACCTGCAGTCTGTAGAGATCCAAATGTAATAATAGCACCACTAAAACTGCACTTTAAACCCATATCATGACACGCATCACATAGCTATCATATCCATAAAGAGATTCATAAAATTCATACATAAACTATACTCAACTGTGAATTAGTAGCCCCAAACCTTCCTTTTTCTTCAAAACAGGTTCAATGTCATCACGTAGATCAGTTGCCGGAAAAATGGTATTCATTTAAATGTTTAGTAGCTCAGCTGTTTCAACAAATCATATATATTACATGTATACCTCACATAAACATCAATCAGAAAGAATCTTTAAAACATGATAATAAGGTTCAAGTTCATGGTCATTTAAAGAGGGGATAATTACCCAAATAGACTTGTAATTAAATCTTTTTGCCAAAATAACCCATGTTTTTGACATTTTCCCAAAATAGACGATGCGACTTATGCTACACTATGCAACCCATGCTACCATATGCTACCTAAGCGACTTGTGTTTTTTCCAAAAAAAGTACTATTTGTGTAAGAAACAAATACAATTGTGTAAGGTACCTTTTTATGCGACTCAGAATATTTTATTATGCAACTTTTTAATTATATTATTTTTGTAACATATTTTTATTATATTTTAAATATTAAAAATATTATGCTACTTTAATTAAACTTATGCGACTTCTGCATTTGGTGTAAGAATGTGTCATTGTACTCTTTAAGCGACTTGTCACTATTGTGTAAGAATGTGTAAGTGTACAATTTAAGCGACTTGTACTTTTATAATTAAATATAAAATTTTATAATATTTATAAATTAATAATTTTTTTTATAGTATTTATTTTTAACAAATATAAAAATAAATGGATTAGTAAGTTGTACATTTACAATATTGACTTGTACATTTGGCTAATGGATTAGTAAGTTGTACATTTACAATATTGACTTGTACATTTGGCTAATACCCCAGCCCATTTTCATTATAGCCCAGACCATGCAGATCTAGAATACATCGCTAACAACATAACCTATCCATCTCCTAGAATCCATCGACCATCTTAACCCCCATTCATAACTGTTACCCAGGAAATCGAACTCCAAGTCCCAGAAAATCCAACGACAAATTCATTTTTTTAGATCATTCATATTGTTAATCCGTCTTTATCGTAGTTCAATCCAACAATGTCGTGGGCACATGTTAGTAGTAATTCAACAGTTTTCGTCTCTTAATATTCTTTAATTTTAGATAAATTTAAAATTGATTAGATTATTGTTGTTTAAAATATGATTTAGGATCTTTGAAGCATATATATTGGTATTGAATCCATTGTACTATCTGATTTGTAATTTAATGGTGACATAACGTTAAACCACCATCTTCCTTTATAGACTTATGCGACTTTCACTGCAATCAATTTATTGCTGTTACCAACTTGTATTAATTAGAGACAATTTAATTTTAACATTATATAAATTAGAAGTGTGATTATTTAAATTTTTTTTATGTATACTGTATAAGAACGACAGTTTTGGTGTTTTTTTTAGTTTGGCCTTTTGTTACAAAATTGGGAAAAATAGATTTAGATTGATATTGAATAGGCATACTAAATTTCCTTTATTGGGAACCTTAAAAATATACAGTTTGTTTTAGAATGGCATTTTGTTACAAAATTGGCAAAAAATAGAATTTGGAAGTTGTCTGCCATATATTACATGCCAAAAAGCCTGGTGTAGTCTTGCCAAGCATTTAATATATTCCTTTTGATAACTAGTTGAACATGCATCTATAAAAAGGATGGTTATGGCCTTACTAGGACTCATACACTCATATACTATCAAAACCTAACCTGAAAAAAAATGTCTACCCTACATGAGCTTTCCATCATTGCAAACTCCAATGACATCAGGCACATGATGCTTGTCCTATTGGAATCTGAAAATAACAAAGATCATTTGATAGCGCATGAGTTTAATCACCTAGCCGAAATCTTGGGTGCTCGAGTGAACGAGCGTTGTGGCTTAATATCAGAACTAGACTGCTTCATTAATAGCAGTGTAGCATATGATTGTTCAAAGTTGCTAAAGGAGATCAACAACAATGATCTTGGCAAGATCCGTGCCTTGTTGGGTGCAATGAACCATGTTCAGCTCCAGGTTCTCAAAAGAATGTCTATGATGGCCTCCCTTCGCCCCAAGTGACTTGTTTTCCTATATCAACCATGTGCTCTCTCACAAATCTTCTGTCATGTTTCCTTAAGTTTACCGTGTGTTAGACTATGTAGGCCAATATATGTTAAGTATGAATGTAGGCCAATATATGTAGGCCTTTCTGTTTAAGAATGAATGTATTTGCTTCCGTTCCATTGTATGATTCCATGCTATCTATTAATGAAAATTTTCCGTTATGTATCTTTCCTTTCCTTGTGATAAATCTATATTATTTAGTCAGACATATTTATCGGTGTTTTGTTTTATTTTAGGAGTATGAAGCCAAAGTGTATATAAGAAGTAAATTGAAGTACTTTAAGTTTATTAAAAACTCATTGGATGTAAAGCGGAGGAAACTGTTTAGCACCACCTGTTTTGGGCCGTGGATAGACTTTGTGTATTTTAATCAGGAGGTTCATATGCTAGATTTTATCCTACAGAAACAGTGTACTGTTAGCGATTCACATTACGATATGCCGTTATTATATAATATCCACGGTTCGACACTACATTTTGGACGCAAAGAGTTTAGCATCATAACTGGTTTCAGGTTTGGACATGAATTTCTTAGCGCATATACCGACTGTGATATGACATTCAGAAACCGGGTATTCCCGCATAAAGTTGGTTTACCGATAACTAATTTAGATTTAATAGGTGTTGTTGAGGATGAGGAGTTTTTTTCTAAACTTAGTGACGTAGACGCGGTTAGGTTATGTCTTTTGTTTATGTTGGAAGTAATATTTATGGGTCGCTTGTTGGCCAATGAACTTGATGACATATTATTTAAGTTAATTGAGAATTTGGAAGCATGGAATTCTTTTCCTTGGGGCGAGCATATATGAGATACTTTGTATAAGGAGTTAGTCAATGTTGTGGCCCGTCACAAGGATGAGCACATTCAAGGGTTGCTTAAGTCTCGTAATTATGTGCCAAGTTACACACTGTCTGGTTTTGTATGGTCATTTCAGGTATGATTTTGTTCACAATTTTCAAATCATTTTTTATTTGTTTTTATTATTATTTTGTTAAAAATTAAATAAACCTTTTTAGGTCTGGATTATGGAGTCATTCCTGCATAGTGTAAACTGGTGGAATAAAGTCTCGGACATTACACCCAGAGGAATTGCGTGGTCTAAAAAAAAGATTTTGAAAAGATCAGATTTTTTGACTTTATTTGGGAAGGTAATATTTATTTTGTATAGTCAAATTTTAAGGGATCACAATTTTTCTGGATATTAAACTATACATATGGTTTCAGGATGCAAAGGTTATCAAAGAGCTAAGGCCTACATCAACTGAGTACAAAACGGAATGGTTCTCAAGTACATGTGAGTATCTGAAATCATACATACCTAAGGTTCCAGAAAGAAAAGCAGATGCGTATTTCCAAAAGCTTGCTGCAAGCCGTAAACGCAATAGTGTATGTGAGAGGATCACTATTTCTGATTTCAATATTCCTAGATCAAAGGAAAGCCGTATAAAGGACTGTTTTATAAAAGAGTTGAATAATCGCATATACAAACTTGAGGTTATCATACTGGTAGGTTTTTCTTCTTTGTTACCAACATGACATTTAAATATTTGCAGACGTTTAATATGTTTTCATACTGGTAAAATTAACATAGGTACTTGGTTTTACGAAGAATGGAGTATCGCCTTCATTGTCATTTAGTGAAAAGTTCAAATCACAAAACCAAGATTTGTGCGCAGTTCTTAATAACATTTATAGTCAGTTGCTCCAATGCGCCAATGATGATTGCGCGTCGATGTCGGCAGATCACGGGATTGAAGAAGAAAATGACGTGGTACAATTTTATTCATTGATAACGTAATGATATATATTATTACACGCAAATATACACGATTACCTATTTTACCATTGTTAATCACAGGAATATTTCATTGAAGAGGAATTAATGGTTCGCATTTCAGAGGAGGAAAGGAAGCTGGTAGAGGAGGAACGACAGTATGCTCATGAGCAGAAAATTAAAAAGGAAAGGAAGAAACAGCTTTTGCTCGCAGAAGAGAGGTCACGGGAGGTTATGAAAAAATGGGAGATGGACGTTAAGAGTAGGCGGCACATATTAAGAAATTCTAATCATATGAAAAAAGCTTTTGCCGAATGCCGTCCTCAAAAAAGGTCACAATTATTACCAGACCGCAATTGTGACTGGGCAACAGTATCACAAAAATTTCAAAAAATCAGTGAAGTATCGGGTGTCGTTGATTTAGACATGGCTAACGGATTACAAGATGTCGGACCTTGGATTGAGGTATTTCACATACCTTGTTCTGTGTACATTTTGGTTTCTAGTTATTGATGTATTCCCTAACTTATTTTATTTTCCATTATTATAGAATCTTTCACGTAGCCACAATGCCATACACAAAATTTCAATAAGGGATGAATTGGACCTTTATCTTGGACGGCCTGGGTGTTTGCGTTCAAAATTTCCTTGGTCTAATGAAGTAACTGTTGATAGACGTTTCTGGGAATCTTTAGTCTGTTTGGATCTTCCTAGACAAGGTTATCTAATGGATGAGGTAACAAACGGAAACTATTTAACTAGTTATACATTGGGGTTTAATTTATTCATTAATTTTTAATCTAACTTGTATTAATGTAATCCAATTTTCCGGTATAAGCATATTGAGCTTTGGGTGGATTACATGTGGCACGTGCGAGAACATGACACAAATTGGGCCATGGTCAGCCCTTACTTTGTGAAGCTGCTACTTCAAAATGGAATGCCTCTATGGTACGTGAATGGGCAACGATATAGTAAGCCATGGTCAGAGGTTGATAGGGTTTTTATACCTATTAACCAACCTGGAACACACTGGTTCCTGGCGGAGTTTGATATTCCATCTGGTTTAGTAACCTTCTACGATACTGGCGACAATAACAAATTTGACTACTGCGATTGGTATCTAAGGACAAAGGAATGCTTAAAGGTTAAATAATATTTAAATAATTTTGTGTTCTCGTTTGCATGATGATATTTTTTTAACACTAAGTAAGAATACAATATTTCTATAGGTACGCTTACCAACAATTCTAGCCGATGAAGACTTATTTGCTGCTAAGGGAATTGACCATACAACATACCAGATAACGTTTACAATTGCCCAGGACGTTCCTAAGCAGGGAGGACTCTATGGCGATTGCGGAGTGTGGGTATGTATTTTCTTGTACCGTTTAGCACATGGCTTATCGTTGCTAGTTGATGATCCTATACAGACTGCGTTGTGTTATCGTGAACAATTAGCCAACTTTTATTTTAGGCATAAGGTTATTGTTTAAACGTACCATGTAACCTATAAGAAATGAAGAAGAATTAACAAATAAACATGCTTAGTACAATGAAATAAGGGAACGGTTGCCAAACATTGCATGGACACACTGATAACATCTATACGTCCATGTCATCTAAGTGAACTTGATTGGGCTCTTGTTCTGCTACATTCAGTGAATCATTATGACCATTCTGTGAATTATTTGTAGGATACTGGGATTGACTTTTTACCTGAAACACAAAAATGTGTATGTGAATGTTAGTCAATATATATAAACATAATATATACATATTTATTTATGATAAAATTATGACTTACTTGGCTCGGCAATGGTGTATGACAACCATCTCTACTGTGCCCCCTGCTACCACACCTTGAACATCTGTTATCTATAGGTCCCTCTCCTTGTGAGCGTATCCTTGCTCCATCCTTTGGTCTACCTGGTTGTGGTTTTACCAAAGCCGGTGGCTTAACCACTTGTAAGTCAACCGGAACTTCCCACATTGATGGATCCGGAAGCGGGTAAACCAACTCTTGGTATATAGCTTTCAAAGTTCTTTGTGAAAACCACGCTTTCGCCCAATGGTTACAGTTACTCAAGCCAACATGTTTTGCCATAGCACACACATGACCACAAGGCAAACCTGAATATTGCCATTTTAGGCATGAACATACACCCCTCACCAAATCGACAATGTGCACTCGGTTATATTCTTTCACCTGATAAACCTTGAACTTGTCTATACCATATACCGTCCATGAGGCACTTTTTCTCATTCTTTTGTTTATCTTTGCATGAGCCCATGTTGATAAATCGTCGTTTGCTGGTTCATCTATACAACAAAAATGTTAGGAACTATGAATCAGCAGTTGTGAATATCTCTATATTATATATAGGTATAATTATGACTTGAAACCACAGTTTTGATCCCAGTCATATCCCAGTCACATCTTTTAGCCAATAGGATTTCAGAATTTCCTAGAAAATCTCCAAATTCCACGAATTTTCCGTTTTAAATCGCAGTTTTATGAAAAGCGCGTTTTGGAAACGCAGTTTTGAAAACTGCCCTTTTGAAAATTGCGTTTTGACTTGGGTTGAGCCGGATCAGTTATTAGAAACTAACTTTTTTTACGGAAATTATGTATTAAATTTTGCAAATTCGTAGTTAATTTAAAAAATATTTTTAATAAAGAGTGATGTTAAGATTCGAACACGTGACCTTTGATTTGAATACAACCAGTTTTACCAACAAGGCTAACTAAGTGTTTGTGTTTTCCTATGAAAAACTTTATTAATAAATTAGATAAAAGATATACATGTTAAAATACATCTGCATGATTTATGTAAAGAGGAAACGGGTTATGCATATCTATTCCTTAAATATAGGTTTACAATTAAAAAAATAAAAATAAAATACATACGCCTCCTTTTCCACAAAACCTAATTATGTATTTTCTTTTCCATGAAAAGAATATCAACTTACGTTTGTTTATTGTATTTGCAGAATGTTGGGAGGCTTATTTGCAGAATGATTGAGGCTTACATCGGGTTAAGTGTTGTTTGTTGTTTTTTTCTTTTGATGTTAGGTTTCTGCTAAGGGGAATCCTGATCTGGTTGTATACGAGGTAAAAAAATGTTAGTTTTTCATAGGTATCACTTTTATGTGTTTTGTTTTTGATGATCGAATTGAGTATTAAAAGAAAGTAACCAAAAAAACCCAAAAGAGGGCTCTGCTAGAAACGCTCTCTGAATAATATTACTTCCATAGTGGCAACAAGTATCCTCATGAGACAAGCTTCAGATGGACTTCCACGCGGAAAATACTTAAGAACTCAAAGGAATAAAGCCATAAGCAGCTTCCCATATGGTGCTAGAAAATTCTCTATTCCGCCTCAGGCCCAACAGCTTTAGCAATGGCCTAGAGGGTTCAGTCATCCTGAGTTGGTAGTAATATTAAGTCCGAATAATATTAAACAATCTTTTTTGAAATTGCATTAAAATTGTTACTTCGTGAATACTTATTCTGCAAAAAATTTCGTCTCAGCCTGCTCTAAAAGCTCTACAACAGACTAAGATGGAAGATATGTCGAAGTTTCTAACCTTCGTGCGGAACTTGAGGTAAATGCATGGTAGTCACTGTTTGTTAGAAATTTTGGTCTTTATTGATTCTTATATTTTTTTGTGTATTGACTATTTTTATACCTTTTATTTGACTCAGAACGTAAAAGATGAGACTTTAGGTGACATGGAGCACCTAAAAAAACTGAAATTAAAGCAAAATCTCTTCGTACAACGACACAAATAATGGGTTTGACTTATGAAGAGATGGTAGTCTTTACTTTTCCATAGCAATATGTTGGGTGGCTAAATGGATAAGCTAGGAAACAGCCTGAAGGTCAATATTCATCCATTGACAAATGTCCGCAACCCTAAGGTTCTCACTTTATGGAGGAAGGTAACTATTCAATTATAGACAAATGTTTGCGGCTTTTTTTAATGCAGAAAAGCAATAAATTTTATGTTGTGTTTATGCCCTTTCTTTTCTTTGTGTATGTGACAGATAGAGATGGCAAATATCAGACCAAACCAAGAAGTGGATCAGTTTGAAAGATGCGTTGACCAAAAAGGACAAAGAGATTTCACAATTACGGCTCTGTGATGAAAATGGTTCACCGTTGTACGACTCCTGGTCTTCAAGGGATTCAATTGGAGAGTCTTCACAATGTTACACGATCACATGAAAAATGTGCAGGTCTCAACGGTCCAAAAGCAGGTTCCGACATTGACAATTCTTTAGAAACCATCCAGATATCACATCCTTCAAGTGACGAGTTTAGAAACCATCCAGAAATAACCATGGTACTAACACTCCCGAGATATCACATCCTTCAAAAGATAACATTGATTCTGGCAGGCGAGGGAGTTATACAAATTCCAACCCGAATGCACATATTTATTACTTAGTTCCTCATTTTTAATTGATGTGTTTTGGTAACCTGCTCTCAAACACACCAGTTTCTACATCTGGTTCATAATAAACCACAACCTCATCTATTGGCTGTTCAATGATCCTCAAATGTTCACCCTCGATTTGTTCAATCGTGGGCCTCTAATCTTCTGTAAGAAATGAAATTTTCATTCTACCCTTCTCTGTTTGACTAACTATATTTGTATCACACTATCAACCTATAAACTGATGATTTTTGCTTAAATTATCCGAACTAGTTTCACATTTTCCAAAACCAGGCGACTCGAAGCTGGTTGTTTACTGCTTGAAAACACAGTAATCAGGAAATAACCTACAACACACATTGCTTAACACCCTGTCAGACTTCTTACTTTTGAAGCCCTGTCTAACGGTCTAAGCCTTATATTATATTTAGTTAAACTTGTAGAATATCACCCTGTTTTTGATGATATGTTTGAATTTGGCCAAGTATATGCTGGTGCAACTATTGGTAAGTTTCAATCTTCAATAGTAATAATTTTTTTAAAAATACAGAGTTCATACATATATGATCCTTATCCTCGCTTGCAGATGTTGCACGCAGATTGACGCAGATTGAATAATCGGCTTTATGAAATTGGCATCAACTGGCCCGGTGGACTACACCACGCCAAAAGGTGCGAGGCATCTGCATATGTTATATCAATGATCTGGTTTTGGGCATTTTGGAGCTTCTCAAGTATCATACAGTGGTTATGTATATTGATATAGATGTTCATCATGGTGATGGTTTAGAAGAAGCATTTACTTCATTGGCAGGTTTCAGGAGACGCTGAACGTGTTGAGTATGTGAAAAAATTGGGTCTGCCACTTTAGGTAGGTCTTGTAATTGAATATATTATAAATATCTGACTGTTTCTTTTTTGACACTAAACTTAGAGGGATTTTGGTACAGGTAACTGGCGGTGGAAGATATACAAAAGAGAATGTTGCTAGGTGTGGACTTTTAAAACATGAGTTCTTTTAGACATAGAGCTTCCCAATGGTATGTACTTCTAACGTAATGGTTTCAGTATAATTTGCTTTAGTAGGTCTCCATATTTCATATTTTAAGATTAGCACTGCATAGCTAAATTGTATTTTGCAAAGCTACTTCTATCGGTCAAAATTATACTTTTCCCAGCAATGAAACCCCTCATCAAAGGTACATCAGTAACACCAAGTATCAGTGTGTTGGATGCTTATCATACATGTTCGACGTCTAACGAACATATGTTTAATCTCTAATTGTTTTTGGTGAAATTTGTGTTGTCGTGTGCTTCCTCATGCCGCAGTTCTAGAAGAGTATGTGAGAGCTGGCAATTTGGTTATGCTGAAACGCATAATAATAGCTTATAGTAATGTGTTTTTTTAATTATGTTTTTGGCTTTTTGATAACCCAGAACAATTAGAAATGGAATATGAAAAGGATCTCCATCAACAGCAGGAACAAAAAAAATACAAAAATGGGGAATAAAAAAGAATGCGCGCTGGTTTATCAGTATACAAAACCCAATGGCCGTAGACTCGTAGTGCAGTCCCTAAAAAGTTTGTAAAAGCTCCTACAGAAGTATAGCACTATAGCACTATAGCCACAGTAGCATAACTATCAAGTATTGTCACCCAAGTAATGTGCTGCTTAGATATTTTTCAAAACTACTTGAGAAGGATTATAAATCTTTACCATCCTCTCTAGCTGCTACCTTCTCAGTTTCTTCCAAAAAAAAATTTAGCACTTATGCTGAATGCATCACTTCATTTTTGATACACATTAGATTCAAAAAAGGAGGAAGAGAAGAAGTAAATTATAGCCAAGATCAGAACAAATGCTCAAGTCATACGAGTAATAATTCTACTACTCACTTAATTGCAGTAGTTAATCTTTTAAACTTGATTATATTGACAAGCTATTATTGTTGTTCTTTCAGGCAGCCTACCCCTTCCAAGCGTCACATATTATTTCCGAGTAGTGCAGATGGAAAAATAACTTGACGTTCCGAAAATTGAACATGGAGTACTTATTGTCATTCGCGAGAACATTCAGGTTGATCATCGGCTTCCAATGTGTGTTGACCCAAATTATGGAAGATGGAGAGAAATTATGTGGGAAAGAAGTAGATAAATATTTGTCGCAGGTCTGTTTGGTGTCTGCAACCCTTCCTTCCTAATGAAATATTTGAGATGACAAGCAAGTTCATGACTGACCCTGTTCAAATTCTTGTAAAATGTGATGAATTAACTCTTGAGGTAAGGCATATCTCACTTAAAAAAATCTTAACTGCCAACATTTCCTTTTGTTAGATATGTTTGCATTGCTATTGCAGGGAATAAACAATTTTGCATTTGAAAGGTAAACTTGGAAGTTTGACGTGATTTATATGATACCCTTACAAATAGACAATAACAAGCTGTACCAAGCATACTATGGATTTTGTTTTTTGGTTTTTTTGTACTATATGATTACATATGTGACTGGTGCGGTACCAATATGTCCGCTCCAAAATGTTAAATATAAACTGATACTCTGGTATTGTTCCTATTGTATGTTCGAATTGGTGTCATGCTTCGAGACAACATTAGACATCTGTCCATCGTCTTTATTCAATATCATAAACGATCTGATGAAGACCATATAACTCACAAGTACGTTTAAATAAGTATTAAATATTCAACAGGGGCATCATACTCTTTCTACCCCCATCGTGGATTTAGTTTCTTTTTTTGGTCAACTGATCTTTATGTGGAGTGAACTTTCGGGGGTCCACGAGTTTCAAGTAGGTTCGTTAAAAAAAAGTGGATGATTAAATGGATATTGAGCACCACAATAATTTGGTTAGCGTACCCCTACCATGGTATCAATGTTGTTTGAAATCCAATCCAGTCCCTCGTATAGACCTACACTAACCCTTTGTATAAAAAAATAACACTCCGATTACAAGTCAATTTAAGTATGTTTTTCTTTTCTACAATGACAATGACTATATAAGTAATTTCCTATTTTTAAATATGTCATGAAACGAAGCACGTCATTTTCATCAAGATCCTCAATCATCGCATGTAATGTCTTGTTGTGACATAAAAGAAAACACGGTATACTCACACAATTTGGCATATATTTATGGATGGAAAAGAAAGCCGGTTAATGATTCGACTGGTATTCTAAAAATTGGTATTTCTCAAACCTATCTGACGATTCGTAACCGATTTAATAAAATGAATGAGATTAATTAAAATTGATGAAAAACTTATTAAAACTAAATCAATCCGGTTCAAATCAATCTCATCCGGTTAAAACCGATCTGATCCGGTTAGAAAAATCGACTAAAATTTAACAAAAAACCGGTCTCAAACCAATCCGATATATGTCAAATTGATTGACTTAAACCCAACCAGTTTTAAAAAGAATCATATTGTATTAATCACATGAACTCGCCTTGAACATGAACAAGTGGGCATATATCTCCCAATAAGCAATTTATTTCACTAAACAAGTTCGTTGAAACGACCGAGCATTAAAAGTATAAAAAATTTAAACAAAACATGTGTGTTAGGTAACTCAAGACATAAAAATATTACACACACTGCCAACAAACATAAATAAGATACAAAATGTGTCTTAGAATTCTTTTGAAAAACTTCAAATTGTTTAACAAATTATATTACACGGACTTCAAAAAACTTAAGTATTTTGAATTTAAAAAATATCGAATTGATTTTCAGTTTTTTTAATATCTATTAATTACATAAATTTAACGTTACTTTAACGTAAACTATAACTAAAACATACTAAATAATTAAATTATAAATTCAATAAACTAAAAAGTCACAAACCATAAGTAAAACACAAAATGCCCTTTAGAATTTTTAAAATTTTTTGAATTGTTTAATAAATTATATTATTTGGACTTTTAAAATTTTTAAAAGTATATATATTTTTTAATTTGGATTGACTTTTGAGTTCATTAAAAAGTATCTATTTTTTACATAAATTTTGACGTTACTTAAGCATAAACTATTACTAAAATATACTAAAATTAAATTACAAATTCAATAAACTAAAATCACACAAACCATAAACACTCCGAAACAAAACAAAAAAACGACCCCGCCCGTTGGGCGGGTTACGACGCTAGTATATATATATATATATATATATATATATATATATATATATATATATATATATATATATATATATATATATATATATATATATATATATATATATATATATATATATATATATATATATATATATATAATAAATTAAAATATGAAGTCACACTTTCATACCTGCACCATAGTATCTACGTTCAAAGTACCACCTCTGTATAAGGTCTCTATAGAAGTCCATCAGCTTTGTTATAGGAACCTTCCTGACTGTCTTTGTTAAAGCATTGATTGATTCAACGTAGTTTGAGGTCATGTAATTGTAGCGCTTGCCTGGGCAATGTGCTCTTGACCATTTCTCAAAACCAGCGTCTACTAACTTCTTGTAAGTATCTGGTTTAACCGCTTTAATATCATCTAGTGATTTCTGAAAATCTTGGACCAAGTAAGCCTTGCAAGTTTTCCAAAATAGAGCATTCATTTTCTTGGATTTCAATTTACAGTTCATCAAAATATGTCGACAACAATACCCATGAAAGGCATTTGGAAAAACATTCGCACATGCTGTTGTAATAGCAACGTGCCTATCTGAGATGATAGCCATATTCGGTCTTTCTCCTATGCATTCTTTCAGTTTTGTCAAAAACCATGACCATGATTCGACTGTCTCTCCTTGTGATACACCTGTTGCTATTGGTATAATTTGGTTGTTTGAATCCATTCCCACAGCAAGCAAATTAGTCCCAAGATATGTACCTTTAAGGTGTGCGCCATCTATCTTTATTATTGGTCTCATATATGATTCGAAGCTCCTAATCTGGTGGACGTAAAACATAATAGGTCAGACGTGTTTGCTCATAATGTGTTTAAGTAATTAAATAATAAAAAACATTAACTTACAGCTACACCAAAAGCAATAAAGCACATCTTGAAACAGCCATCCTCATCAGTCTCTATGTGGGTAACCGTCCCCTCGTTTGCCAACTTAACATTATGAAAATAAATAGGTAGCTGTTCGAATGATCCTCCTTGGCTACCATTCAACAGATTCAATGCAACATGTCTCCCCCCCAAGCTTGTTTGTATGATATGTCTACCTTCCAATCAACGTTAAAATCCTGTTGTATATCCTTAGGCCTGTATACCCGTCTTGTATCTTTCAATTTTCATAAAACCATTTGACCAATCAATGTTCTTGAAGCGTTACGATGATTTGGTAAAAGCTATGTTTTTGAGCAAGTGTGGTAGTTGTTTACGGTTGTTATTAAGAAACAATTACTGGTTTTAAACCTCCTTGTATATACACGCCATGAACAACATTCTTGTGCACAACGAACGCTAAACCGTTTTTTACATGACTTAATAACCCGGAACTCAAAGCCTTCCATAATGGCTTGCAAACTAATCTGATACACACATGCTTTTTTATTATCAAATCTATGTCCTACATCATATCTAATTGGAGTAATATTTGGATGCTTATTCTTGTAAAGTGGGTTCTCTAAAGGGATGGAAGGAGGGGCAGGGTTATGTATGAAAGTATTCGGATTCCAGCCATGATCATCATTTGTAGGTGTATTTATGGTGACTTCACCCAAATATGGTAAATTTAAATCAAAATCTTTTGAAACGAAAGATGAAGTATTGGATACCTTAGATATAGATATAAACATCTTAGGAGGTTCAAGACTGTTGTAAACGAAATCATGAATGAAGCACTCTAGGTCTTCATCATCTATTAACTCAACTATTTCGGATTGATCTATGTATGATAAACTTATGATCTCATCAGCTCCGATTGAAAACTTATTCTTACAATAACAATATAGGTATTGGTATTGGATATCTTTAGGCAATAGGACAGACCTATTCGAACCCTGAAACTCCAGCCTTAATTTAAATTTGTTGTGGTTATTCATAGTTGGTTGTATTAGATTAAACATTGATGTACAAGGCTTAAATATGTACAAGGCTTGGATGGGGAACACTAGTCATAATTTAATGCAAGTCGCATAAGATAAAAATTCTGGAAGGTACATTTCATTAATGTGAATGTACTATTAGTAGTTGGATAGAAAGCACAAGTATATTGTTTTTTAATTTCATAAAAGTAGTATAAAAATTGGTTATGGGTGTGGTCCTAGACACATTACTTGCTTGATTACTTACGAGAGATATCTTAATGAGTTGCTTCTGTGGAAATCCTACCACAGTTAGGACTTCTTGGACCAATGCTAACCCTGGACGTAGGTTTCGTTGTTGTTTAACTTCTGTTTGTGACTTCTTTTCATGGGTTGATCCACCCATGTGTCTTCGAGCCAGAATCATTATCCCTGGGCTACTTAGAGGCAGAAATCAACTACAGCAGACAATCAACTTGCTTACTGCTTCCAATCGAAGACTGAAGATATGGCTAATTTGTAGCTGGTTGTTCTTTTTAATTACTTATTTTATGTAATGCATTGTTCACTTTTCATGCTTTAAAATGTCTTTGTATTTTAAGATCTGTTATATGATCTATGAACCATGTATTTCATGTTTTGTAATATACTGAAATATTATTGTGCGATACGGATCAAAGATTTCATTAAAAACATATAAAACATACTTGCTGGAATTTATTTAGTATAAGGAAATTTCCAGCATCACATTACATCAACTACTAGGAAGATAGGCACAAGTAGGATTACCATACTAAATACATCTTACTACACTGCACTGGTCTTTCAGTTACCTTCTTCATCGTCATTGTCATTTTCTTCAACATCAAAATCAGCATCAATACACAAATCCATCATACAGGCATGACCATCTTTCTGGCGGATCCCATACTCAATTTCCTGTATCAACCTGTTCAAAGAATCAAGCTTCTCCTTCTCAGTGGTTCTTGATTCCTTCAAACAATCCAAAGGGTCGTAAACTAAAACTAGATCAGTAACATTTTCCAACTCAGCAATCATTTGGTCCAATTTTGTTATGCCAACCATTATAACTGAAACTTGATCATGAAGGGTGTTAGCAAAAGTTCTTTCTTCAGTCACTTGCTGCAAGAAAAAGAATTTCATGCACTTGTGAATGTCTGATTCACCACTCAGTGTCATCATCTCATTGACAACTCAACCAGAGATGGGTTGGTTAGCTGATGAGTTTGCCATTTCAATTTAGTATTAGGTGATTTAGTTACTGGGTTGTGTTTGTATTGTATGGAGATTAGTAAGTGATTATATAGGCACAATATTGTACAGTAACAGTTGGATGGTACATCATTTCAACTTAAATGCATGCAATAAAAGTACAGATACATTAAAGATAATAACCATTTGTTCTACAAAAGGTTATGTAATTGCCATGAAACCTACAAATACTACTTATTACATTTTATGCAACTTTCAAACATACAAATAATAGCTATTATTAGTTTATATCTTCCGCATTTTCATTTAGTCCCCTTAGATAAGCAGCCTCTCGCATACAAATTGGTACTGGATAAGGTGAGTGTAGAACAACAGGTTCAGGTCTTTCAGCATGGATCCTACAGTCTTCTGGTGTAATATCAAGTGGCCAAGCTGGTACAGGAAATCCCATAGCATTCTGAAATAAACAAATAAGTTATTAAAATAGTAAGTATGGTTATAAAATAACATTAAACAGGTACATGTAATAACATTGATCACTTACTCCGAGCATAGGCTCTCCATCCACCGGATCCCAAGAAACACCAAATCCAATTGGTTTAATGCCATCTCGATACCTAAAAGATCTTGAGCCATCTCCTTTTCCTCTCATCCTAACAACTTTCCCATTTATAGTTCTTAGTCTCCTGCTAGCTATTTCTGCTGCGGTTGGCTCAACCGTAGTTAATCGTGTTGGGAGTGTCGTCAAATGAGCATTGAAGGAAGAGTCTAAGCCAGTTTTGGTGTTGCTAACTAATTCTGACTGTAATGCATCAAACTCTAGGCGTCTTCTAGTTGTACTACGCCTTGGCATGATTATAAACTAAATTACAAGGAAGAGTCTAAGCCAGAATGTGTGTTTTTTATTGAAACTAATGCATATGGGTAAGTATTACATACTCAAAAAATAAGTCGCATAGAAAGTACATGAAAAATAAATGCCCTGACTGATGTTACAGCCAACCTATTCCCAATGCAAAGTCGCATACTAAGGACATCATAAAGGTACACCATATGTACACAGTTAAGGCAAGGGTTGAAAATTAGCACATTAAGAATTTAATTCCTAAATAACAGATAATATTATACAATAACATAAGGAATATTACACACCATACATATTGTTCAGAGGTTAAAGTTAAAGTTAGGCTTACTTAATTTATTACAGACCATAAATATTGTTCAGAAAATGATAGAACACCTAAAAATCTTCCTCAGCGGGTAACTTGAAACTTACCTTGTATTTCCAAAAGTAATCGAGCATGTGTTCACGATAGGCCAAAGGTATCTGAGTGTGATCACCTAGGTCTAGTGGAATGTTGTTGATGAGTCGGTATAACATGATGCATACCCAGATGCCACAGTCTCCTAATGCATTACCTTGTTGAGGAACATTTTCTTCAAACCTAAAGCTGATTTTGTAATCCCTTAAGGTCAATCCTTTGCGCTTCAACATATCAGCCTCGTCCAAAATCCCTGGCAATTCTTGGGACATTTTTTCCCTCATTTCCAACCACCATTTCCTGTTCTCTTGTATTGGAAGATGTTTTTGCCTCTTTCTTGGTGCCATTGAGTCGTAAATTGTAAAAACACCTGACCGAACGTGAAGCTCTCCCAATGCCCAATGTTTTTCAGGTTCATTCAAAGGGATAAATACCTGTATTTATCCCAACATTAGTATTAGTATAACATAAGCTTTGTTGGTTATATCATTCAAAAGGGATAAAATAGTGTTAACCTTTTCCACATCTGCCCAACCGACCCTGTACTTTGTAGGTCTTGGATCAGAAATGGGCCGTCTACCTCCCATAATATTTAGACAGAAATATGGGCCAGCAACAGCCCAATTTGCAGAATCCAATCTACCAAACCACATTAACTGAGTCCATAATTCCAAGTGCTGCACATAAGAATCACATGAGTATAAACAGCAAGGACCTTACTAAGTATGAATTAAATTTTTAATAAACATAGAACATATGCTTACATAATCTGTCATCCAACCTCTTCTCTTTTCATCCAAACCAACAAAAGGTAACCATACACGATCGTCGACAACCAGTCCATATGGATCCCATGCTAATTGGTAGAGTTTTATTGGCCTCCCTTGTTTTTTTGCTTCAAACATATCTTTTATAAAACTTGGAACACTAACCTTGTAAGGGCTACTTCTTTTGGGTCGGGATAATACCTTTAAGAATTATATCTCAATTAATATATGCACATACTAATAAGGGTAATCGTATGATACAGGTAGTTTCAATTATAAATGGATCACCTCTACGAATGGTATAACTTCAGTACGGGTATATTCACGGGTAGGCACATCAACATCGTCTTCCTCTACAAGTCCAAATTTCACCGAATTTGGTTTTGAAATTTTATGCCTCTTTTTTGGAATAGGTGTGGTGGGACATTGCTGCTCATACGGTTCCTGGAAAGCCTTACTTGGCTTTTTCTTTCTTCCAATATTAGCAAAAACCGTTTCCAAGGAAGGTATTCCAATGAAGTTCCCATCTTCAGTTACATGGCTTGAAGATGTATTCTGAACATGGTTATAATCAGCTAAAAACAGATCCAAATCACGGACTTTAGGCTACAAGGCATAAATTATTATTACATCAATGTTAGCTCACGTATATATTGATAATTCTACATATATTAGAGAAGTAATATTTTAGACAAAGCGTACCTTCGGAGTAGTATCTGTGCTTTCTTTAAAAGATGATGTTCCCTTAGAAGTTGTAGAATTATTATCAAACACCAAGTCATGAACAGATGTGTGTTCTGACCTATCAGACTTATTCACCATGTGGGTAACATCGTTCATATCATAATCGAAGGTGGTTTCTCCGTCAATTTTACTAACTTCTGTTGCATTGTTTTGCTTCTCATCTTCTAATCTAATAGAAGTAAGATCTAAACAAAAGTTACCATCCACTCCTAAATTGTTATCCATAACATTGTTGTCCTACAAATATACAAACGAATAACTAACATAAGATATTGTCTTAAAGAGAAAGTAATGTATACTGACATAGGAAAAGGAATCAGTAATTATCACCTCCATAGGCAATTCAAGATCTTCAACTGCATTTAGTAGTTGTTGCATAGACCCCTGTTTGGATCCATCAAAAAACAAGTTATCCTCAATCACATAATCTTCTGTTGTTATGGAATCATCTACAAGATCTGCGTTCACAATAACTTCAGATGTACGACATTCAGCAACATTGGAGTCATTTATGTTTTCGTCATTAGAAGAACCTTCAGACTTGCGATTCTGGTCAACATTATCACCTTTCAACTGCTGAAATAACCAGGAAATTAGTATGTAAACAAACAAGGTTAAAGATCCATAATATATTAAAGTAAACAAATAAAGTTGGATCACACATACATCCACAACTTGTGTTTGGTGGGTATTATCTGGACCTAATAAGGTTTCAACTAGATGCGATCTCAGGTGGCCCACCCTTCCAGCCCAATCTGGTTTTACATCAAGGACAACTTGAAATATTGAGTCAACATTATCCAGTAACCCTTGGGAATCGGTTAGGTTTACACTTGAATTGCTCGGTACATTAGATGATGGAAAATCTTATGGTTCACGAACGGGTGACAATCTTACTTCATCTAATTGAGGACCCAACATCACATGATGGTTAACCGCTTCTACAACTAAAGGTACTACCCCATCATTCTGTGCTTCATTAGGTATAATACCATCTACAGCTACTGGTAGAATGTCACCATGCTGTGGAACAATCGGTATAACAGCTTGAATAAACGGAACCTCGTCTCCACGGAAGAAAGCAATACTGCGTATAAGCCATGTCTGCCTCAACTCTTCTTCAGTTGGAATGAGCACAAACGTAGGGAGAATCTCCTAATACATAATAATTAAATGATGTAAATATAAAATAATAAAAAGAAAGGGTATATAATATTGTCAGTGAAATAAACACTTTACATGTGGGAAGAGCAAGGGGTAATCAATCTTACGAAACCTCCTGTCATTTTTCCAACCAAATCCACGTGGAATTCTGCCTGGTACTTGTTTCCACCAAATATGGCTATTGGGGAATGTTTCTAGTATCCACATCTGCATAAACAAAACAAAAGCTAACTTTAAATGTTGGGCATGTTTGGCAACATTATCACTTTAATAAAAAAGGTAGAACAAATGACCTTGAGGGCCCATTGAAAGCCATTGAGATTATATGTTCCCATGTGCATACTAGGGGTGTTGCTCTTATAATGTCTGGCAGCATATCTCGGAACCAAATTCAATGTCCTCTCATAATAATACTGCCACATGAATTCTCCCCAGGGATACTCATTCCATGCGTCAATATCATCAACAAGACAAAGTACATGCTTTGGAATATTTAAAAACTCCTCACGCCCCATAAACACAACCTCCTCTAGAAACAATAAACAAACCCTAACTGCATCCATATCTTCTAATTCAGCCCATTTTTTTTTCATTCTGAATAATCTCCAATAACTCTCTAGACTTAACATTTAACCGTTTTTTTTCAGGAAATACACGGGAACAGAATGAGCTATTTTGGTTATATGCTAAAGATACATCACCACACCTAAAACCAGTCAATAAACAAAACTCATTTCGTCCAAAAGTAAGATTATGACCACCAATGTTAAAGATAAAAGGGGGACAATCGCTACTGGGAACATCTACAATTTCTTGTTGTTGTAGGATATAATTGAGCAAGTGGTTGTCATTTTGGTCATTATTAACATCTAACCATGGACCAAAAACAGTGTTTCTAAAACATAAATGGCGTGCGGGGTTTTGTTTAAGTTTAGCCTTGATTATAGGTAAAAACTTCATCTTGGATCTAAGGCTTACCTTCGCGTCATAGTTCGGCATTGGACCAATCTCCATTGGATCCATCTCTATTACGAAATTGATTTACACCGGATTGAAACTGCACATTATCAAAGATCGATACAGATTTGGGGGATCAATATTAATTAGGCAGATTAACAATTATCAAACTTCTTGAATGATTAATAGTGGGGTAAGGATTGGGTCATTGGGGTAAGGATTGTGGTAAGGTTTGGAGATGGATTGTCAACGGTGGATGGATTGTCAGAAATGTGTTTGTGTGAGATTAATGTGGTGAGAGTAATGTGTGGGTTGGGTGAAAGGTGGCAGAACCCTAGTGTGCAAATACTGTTCAAAATCCCTGGCAAAAATACTGTGCAAAAACAAGTACAACCGAAAGTCGCATAGAAATAAATTTAGTTTTACATAATATAAAATAGTTTTTTTTAATTATAATATAAATAAAATTCAATTTTAATTAATTAAAATAAAAGTTGCATAAAAAAGTACACTTACACATTTCTTACACAAAAAGAGTACTTTCTTAGGATGAATATAATTTTATTAATTTAATATTAAAGTCGCTTAGGTAGCTTAAAGTAGCTTAGAGTAGCTTAATGTAGCATAAGGTTGAATAAGGTAGCTTGAGGTCGCTTGGTCTATATATGGAACTTTAAAGTCGCTTAGGCTATTTTAGCAAATCCACTTAAAAAGTGGTCTATTTGGGTAATTAACCCTTTAAAGAGTGCATCTACGTAAAGTTAGTTGTTATTAAGGTTCTAGTGGCTTTTGTTCATTTCCAGTTCCCTATTTTTAATGTTCACATACATAACAAATGTATATTCCCTATAAATAGGATGCTCACTATGCAGATACTGAAAAATTTAGAATCTCATTTATGAGAAATTTTAAAGTTATGTGGCATTGCAGTTGCAAATGGAAAATAGTTTTTGTCAATTTAACTGCATTTTGTATTTGCATTACCTGTAAACAATAAGTTGTAAACTACTTAAGGTTCCATGTCAAGTTTAAGGATGAGACACTGAGGGCTGGTGGGAGTGGTAAGAAACTCACTCACCGCCACGTCAGCTTTTTAACAAAACTACTACAACTCACCCAAACTCCCCACAGGAGGTAATGACACTCACCCAAACTCACTACAACTCATCTTTCATACTTATTTTTTTATTATTTAAACGCACCTCACTCACAAAAAACACCCACAAATAAACCTAACCCACAAAATAAAAACACTAGGGCCCACAAAAGTTTAACTCACCCAGAGTGAGTTTGCCCCTGTTTTTTTGGTCACAGCTAGTAACTCGCGCGCGACTTTTACAGGAGGAATGGGGGTAGTGAGTGACTTTTGTCAACTCACTCGTGGCTTATATGCCACTCCCACCAGCCTGAGGTGGAACAACGGGTGTAATGGACAATGGGTCCACGTAAAAACGGGTAACTTTTTGTATGCCTCATAATCGGTTACCATTTTTTGTCCAATCATTTGAAATATTTTAGAGGGTAATGGGTAATTACCATATCAATCCAGTTTTTGGCATAAAGCATTTTAGGAGATACTGACCCGTTTTGGTTTTAACGAAAAATCCTAATAGACCCATTTTGCCTGTTAGATACAAACAGAACCCAAATCTCCCACTGAACGGATCAAAGTTCCCACTTCTGATGTAAACTAATCCATTTGACCACAAAAACCAAGCTGCAATCACACATTATGCACATACATATAATGCTATCGCAGAGAACATGTCTAGTAAATTGACAAGGTTGATGTTTTTAACAAGGCACCAGATAACCTGACATCGTAATGTTTGAAAGTTGAGTGATTTTATGGGTGTAACAACCAAAGAGATTACAGAAACCTAAAATCATACCAAAGTTGTTTAATTTCTAACCTCTAATTATATGCACAACTAAATGCCACTTACATGGTTCCTGGCAACTTCTTCAAGAAATTTCTTGGGAGATTACAAATATTCAGAACAATCGTTCTTTACTATTGCAGCAAGGTCGTCTCGGGCAGAACCTTCGACGTTTCTTATCATAATCGTTAATGACTTAATGTCAACTCGTGTGGTATGCAACCTGATGCCTTCATCAACTGATATGTTTCCATTTCCTTTTCTATCATACCACTTTAAGATATGCTCCATTTAGCTATGTATAGGCTCGGGTGTCTGGTTTTAAGCCTTCTTGCCATATAGAGAATGATCAGGTTTGTACCATGCTTTCATCCTCGTGACTTCAAATACCTGTCACCTGATTGCGTTTCAGATGAGGTGCAACCTTGAAAATACGTAGACATGTATATGAAAAATGGAGACACACCAACATCTCATTTATTAAGATTGAGCTTGGATATGAAAGAAAAAATATGGAGCATGAAACTGAATAAAAGCGGAATGAAAATGTTCACAAGACACAACTATGATTCCTGAAACGCGTACATACGTTGAAATATGGAGCATAAGAATGTTAAAACATTCAACGGCTTTTCACATCTCACCGACTACCATCAAACTGTTCACTCTCACGAACTACCATCAGATGTGTAACTGACTCAATGCCCCCCTTGAGAATAATGTCCGCCCCCATAGTGTAAAGTGTAAACGTAACCGTACTTGCAAAGTCCTCTCACTAGAACCAACTAAACTTCCTATCCGTAACCAAATGAGCAACGCTTCTGAGAGTTTGCCCAAGATTCTGTCTGGCCTTGGTATCATGAAATCTTTATTTGGACCATTAAATAACACAATGCCCGCCATTTCTTATATATTAATTAGATATTTCAATATTTTCACAGAAGGAAAGACCCGAGAGGCATAGACATTGGTGATCGCTTGAAAGACGATCGAGATTTCCGCAGAGACAGAAACAATGGTGGTGATATATTTGATAAGGGCAAGAATCACGAATCGAGTGAGTTTCAGCCAAACAACGATGACGTTGCTCATGACGACCAGATGTTTGATTCCTTTAGCGGGAAAGGTGTTCTGATACGAACCGGATCGATAGAAGAGATAAAAGGATAGATAAATTATATTAATGGGATAACCCGACCCCCAATGGATTATATTAGTTAGATAAACCGACTCCCCAATTGATTAATAAAACCAATACTTCATTATCCTTAAACATAATAGTCTTACAGCCCTTAATCCTCTATATATAATGAAAGTTGCCCTAGACTTAACTTCGTCCCTAAGATAAAACAATAAAAGGAACTCACTCGTGCCTAGGAAAGTTAATGTCTTCATTTGGCGTGTGCGGAATGGTAGAATCCCTGTTCGGAATGAGCTTGACAAGAAAGGTATAGATATGGACTCGGTATTATGTCCGTGTTGTGAAAAGGTATTAGAATCCGTCGACCACTGTTTAGTGTTGTGTGAGAAAGCTATGTTCATTTGGGAAAATATTTTTGCTTAGTGGGGGATTGTATCAGTTGATGGCTTCACAATAACAAATATATTACAACATCGTGGGGGACGCTCGGTGGGTAAGGAAGTAGAAGCCTTATGGCATGCAGTGAAGTTGGTAGCTCTTTACTATATTTGGAGAAGCACGAACTTGCAGATTTTTAAAGGGAAGACGGAAAATGGGACTCAATTGGTCAAGTACATACAACTTAAGGCCTTCGAATGGATCAGTAGGAGGTCAAAGAGGTGGAATTTGATGTGGGAAATTTGGCTTGAGAGACCATATAACTGTGCTCAAATTGGCGTTGATATGTGAATTATTGAGGTCGCAACTGTTGTGTTCTGGTAGTGGTAGTGAGGGTCAGGTGATCATTTGATTTGTACTCATACCATATACCATATATCTCATATGGTAGTTTGATTTGCTTGAATTGGTGTGGAGTGTTTTATTTTCCATGTGTTTTTGACACAAGAATGTTCTTGTAATCTTTTTGTTGGGTTTAATAAAAGTTTGCTTTTAAAAAAAAAATAAATAAACTAATTATCTAATTAATATAATAAGAGACAACAGGATCGTATCAATACTCCCGCCCCCAAAAACACCTTGTCCTCAAGGTGTTGTCTTGAAAAAGTCGTCTGCAGTGATTCCGGGATCTCCACGTTCTTCGTCTTATCCCCTTTTTGCTATTCAAGAGCAAACAGTAGGCTTGGTATATGTTTTTGAGCTTTCTTGTGCAGACTCGTAATTTTTCATGTAAATTTGACCTTGATCTTCCAAATCCACTGCCAAGCGAGGTACCAGCTTTGTAGGTTTTCGGGTTCGAACACGCGCCACCACAAACTTATTCCAAAAACCGCCTTGCCTTGATCTTCCTGTTAGGAATCTGTTGATTTAGTTGAGACCCTAAATAATCTGTACCATCTTGCTTCTTTTCCACTGCTCTGAATCTGACCCAAGACGAACATCTCCACCACATTTTTCTGTTGTCGCAAGTTGTGTTGGAAACCTTACAATTGCCTCATCAGAACATGGAACTACCAAGTGTTCCTCAGGTGTTGATTCATCAACACAATCTTTAGTGACAAACATTTGTGATGTAGCATTCGATGTTATATCTTTAGATGCCTCCTGAGCTCTTTTAAGATCACGCCACTTCTCCCATTCTTCAACCTCTTTAGTTCGACCTATTGATATCGCGTACTTCTTCAATAGATCTATCATCTCTTCATATCTACGCATTGATTCTTCATGTCTACGGGCTGATTCAGCTGCATGCTTTTCCATCATAGCCCGCCATGAGTCCATTGATGCTCAAAATCAAAAGAAGATTTGACTTTTTTATATCAACAGTGGTGAATAATGTTTTCTGGTGGTGGATAGTGATTCAGATGAATAGTGTTTTGGATGAATAGTAAAATCTGACACGAACAGTAACCTTGCTGTTGATAAACAGTAGCAGATGGATTTTTAAAAAAAAAACCCTAGAATCGAAACAGCTCTGATACCAATTGATACGAATCGGATCGATAGAAGAGATAAAAGGATAGATAGATTATATTAATGGGATAACCCGACCCCCAATTACTTATATTAGTGAGATAAACCAACTCTCCAATTGATTAATAAAACCAATACTTCATTATCCTTAAACATAATAATCTTACAACCCTTAATCCTCTATATATAATGAAAGTTGCCCTACACTTAACTTGGTCCCTAAGATAAAACAATAAAAGGAAAGTAAATATACTAATTATATAATTAATATAATAAGAGACAGCAGGATCGTATCATGTTCATGCTCAATTCCCTTCTCAAGTTCCCCCACCTCATGTATTGATGCATGTACCTAGGGGTGGGAATCGGGTCGGGTCAACCGGGTTCGGGTCAAGTCGAGTCGGGTCAAGTCGGGTCAGAACTCAAAAAAATCAAACCCGAACCCGAGCCTAATTAGAACTCGGGTCAGTCGGGTTCGGGTCAATTCGGGTCGGGTTAATTCGGGTCGGGTCAACTCGGGTTCGGGTCAACCCGAGTTTAAGTAAAAAAGTTAAAAATTGACTTATTTAAGTATATTTATAAGGTAAAATGTAGTAAAAAACTCGGGTCAAGTCGGGTTGGTCGGGTTCGGGTCAAGTCGGGTCGGGTCAAGTCGGGTCAAGGCTAAAAAATATAAACCCGAACCCGAGGCTAATTAGAACTCGGGTCAATTCGGGTCAACCCGAATTGACCCGAATATGTTTTTGAACCCGAGTGACCCGACCCGAATAGGCTATTTCGGGTTCGGGTTCGGGTCGGGTTCGGGTCGGGTCAACTTTTTCGACACCCCTACATGTACCTGTACTAGTGTTGGGTGAGATTACTTGTTCTCTATTTAGTTGTCTGATGCATACATGTAGAATAATGGGCAGGTCGGGTGGGTTGGGTGATGGGTCAAATCAGGCCGTTATCAGTATGTTTTGGAACGCACTAGGTCGGGTTGGGTGATACAACAGGCATGTCCAAAGTTGATTTTTTTAATATATCATTGATCATGTTTTGTAAAACAATATTCCTACTATAATAATAAATTGTTTCCTGAATAAAACCGTGTCTGTATTCATTATTAGAAAGACTTTGAGCAGCTTATGAATCTGTTATGACCCATTTTCATTATAGCCAATGTTTAGTTTGACACATTTTAGCCAAGTAAATGGAAAATGTGGAATTGATTCAGTGTTTCCTGTTAAATGGTTGTTTTTTTTTAACGTTTACTATTGTTATTTGTAGTCTATTGGGCCCCTTTATCCCCGCTCCTCCTGAAGTTGCAATTCGGATGATGCGAGAGCAGAGCGGCCTTCCCCTTTTGAAGGAAATGGTAGAAATCTGCTAGCTCGGCTTCAGATGACTGCTCCTGCTCCAATGCTTGCTTTACCTCCATCATTTATCCTCGCCGTTTACGAAGGCAAGTGTTGGTTTAACTATACAGTTTAAAATATCTGCTAATCCATTTGTGTTGGTCTTTTGCTGCTTAGTGGTACAGCTATGCTAAATTCGCCTTTTTGCTGGTCTAATCTGTGGTCGTATTTGATACTTGCAGCTACCAAGACTTAGATGCTCCAGAAGATGAGGTGACAGTCATAGACTACAGGAGCCTATAGACCCACACTTTATAAGAAGCGCAGCGTGGTGTAGTACTCCCCGAAGATGATACAGATCCATTGACTTGACCAGATTTTTTGGACCCTTTTGTTGTCCAGTCTGGTCCGGTCCAGAGCTGTGATGCCTATATTAATTGCTGGTGCTTTTTTTACTTTTCCAGCTTTGGTTTGGGATATGTTGTTGGCGGTGTTATGGATTTCCATGACCGTCTGTTTTCTTTTTAGCATGATCTATCAAATATTGATGCCAATTTTAGCTGCTAAATTCGATTTATGTGATCGTTGTTGCTTACAAGCCAAGCTGAGAGTTTTATGTGGTTTAGTCTGGATGTTGTATTCTTTTTCATGTAACTAAAAAATTAATCTTTTTTAATAAACTGTAACAGAAAAAACTAAATTATATTACAGGAAAAAACGTTGCAATGGGTAAAGATATAAACCTACTTGCATTCCTAATTTAACTTTTTTACTAATAGAGTTTACGGGATTCTCTCTTTGTTAATTTATCATCATCTCTCTATTTATACCATCTTCGATCATACTTTTCTTAGGCTTATCAAGAAAAAGAAGTAACAAGTTAGTATACGATAAACAATGAAACGGAAAGAAAAAAGAAGTAACAAGGATTAGAGAAGAATGATAACGAAACAGAAAACATTGAGAAGACAAGTAACAACGAGCATATAATTTGTATCAGAAGCTTGAACAAAAAAAGAAACAGTAGACTGCCAGATTAATAAACTCGTAACTGTTCTACTCATGCATACTTTGCTATTGATGCTTTTGATGGCTCGTTAAAGTAAATCCTACACAAAAAAACGATCTACTAGAGAAGGCCAAATATCTGATTCCTTGATGAGCAGCCATTGGAATGTGGTTGAGCAACTACACATCTAAAGATATTCCTTGTGATCTTTTATTGTCGAGCTGTAAGTGGTGTAGCAGTTGTGAGATGGGCAAACAACATATTCATATATGAAGTGCTGTGATTGCGAATCACAGTAACATTGGAGAAAGGGATGATCGGGCTGTAGTCACCATGCCTGAAAAAGCAATCCAATTAAGATTGTTTATAAATATGTACTACTGAATACTATATATACAAATGGAAGTGAAGATAGTCATAAGGTACCTGCTGTAACTAAGAAACAAATCTAGTAGCTTGCGAAGTTGAACATTTGAAGATATCCCTTTGTATTCAACCCAGTCTAGAAAAAAAAGCAAATATTAAAAAATGTCCAGGTAAAACTTGTAGATTATATAGTTGCAGTAATTTGGTACTCAAGAGATTTTATATATGAAAAAAAAACACTTCTGATCATTTAAGAAGTACATTCGTTGTACAATTTTCTATCGGTGTGAGAATTCATTAGCAAGTCCAAACTGTAAACTATGAATCCAACCAACTTCTCTTTTAGGAGGAGGGAGAGGACTCTGCTAATTCTTTCTCAGTATGCTTAGGAAGCAAGGTTTTTAGGGCCTGGAAGGAGGGGAAGAATCTTGGACTTAGAATTTTACTGCAAATGTAACTGGATATGCAAAAATGATGGATCCTTATAATTTCTTTATTATCAATTTGCAACCATTGCATAAATACATATGATTGCCAATAAGATGAAAAAGACACTTCCCATTCGACTTTCAATGTAAGGTACTTTGTAGAGGTGGCAAAAACTGCAGGTTCGGTCAGGTTTCACTTTCACATGGTGGGTCTAACAGGTCTAATGGGTTAGGATCAGGGCGGGATGGGTCAACCAACTTTTTGGGAAGCTCTTGAGAGAAAAAAAAATCGCTATCTGTTATAACTTATAAGTCTGAAAAACACCAAAGTACAAATATTTAATTTAAAACCTCAAGACTTTAAACACTGAATAAAATGGACACTAATTATACGGAGTAGTTTTTTAATCAACTAGACATTCTACGAAACTTGTAATATTCTTTTTATATTGACAAAACCAAATTAAATAATAGTAATAGTAATACTAAAACATAAAGAAGAAAAGAAAAATAAAAGTAATTAAAGCAAAATTAGTTGTGAATAATTTAGGCATAAAAAATAAAAGATGACAAAAGGCATCGAGAGAGAAAGAATCACACCTTCAATCTAGTATGATTTTGGGGATATGGGAGATGAGGGTCCAGTATGAGCCTCCTATTTTACTGCATCTTTCTTCCAAATCTTGACATCCATATATATTTAAACTCAAAAGGGAAGGCAACAACGTCTCTGGTAGATCTTTCATCTTTGGGCAATCATCAATTAAGAGATGTTGGAGGGAGGTGAGGTGTTGGAGTCCATCTGAAACTGTTTCCAAGTTGTAAAAACCATGAATCTGAAAACGAGTAAGAGATGAAGGAAGACGAAGATGAGACAACTGACTCCAATTTGTCGCTGCTTCTCTTTCACCATATAAGCGTAGGGTAACTAGTGAGGCTGGAAATATCTGTGGGCCCCATTCTGATATGGGCTTCTTCAACTTCCCAATAGCAAGGGAACGCAAGTTGGGAGGCCAAAGCCCATCTGTTGGAACATCCATATTGGGACACCTCTTTATTTCCAATTCAGTTAACAAGGTGAGACTCTGCAATTGGAGGTCTGCAAACAACTCCTCCGCACTATTACAATGTAATATTTCCAATCTCGTGAGGTGAATGAAGTTACCCGGCCCAAAGTCCATGATCGATGCCAAATTTTCATAACCTAATATCGATACATATTGAAGCAATGGCATGGTTTTGTTGATAAGTAACATATTCTTCTCTCCTCCTCCTCCTGACTCCTCTTTTAGCAATACTTTCTCACTATCCCAAATGGATACCGACTTGAGCTTCTGTCCTCCTCCCTTTGAGAAGGAGACGCATGTAATTGATTCACAAGAACTGATTGTCAACGTCTCAATGTTATTTGGACAACTCAAATGCTTCAAATTTTTACACCCCCGTAACTCTAACGAGCTAATAGATGTTAGGAGGTTGCTCCCATAATTGTACTCCTCATCTTTATCCCCTAAACTCACCAAATTTTCACAATAAGATATTTCCAACTTCCTTAAATTCACAAGAACCTTACTACTTGCCTCTGCTTCTTTTGATTCCCACAAATATCTTAATTCGTCACAGTTAAAGACATCCAATTCTTCAAGTGACTTGAGATCCATTATAACATACCTCCACACCTCATTAGTAAGCGCTAAAATAGTATATATTCCCAACTTGGTGACTGACGGAGCTGCATGAACCAGACTTCTTATCAAATCACCGCCAGACTTACTTATACTCAGACCTCGTAATGCAAGTAGTGGTGCTTTAAGTGAGACTTCAACCAAATTAGGACAACCTCCTATATAGAGCCCTTCAAGGCATTGAAATACTTTGTCTCCTTCAAGTGAGACGTCAACCAAATTTGGACAATCTTCTATACAGAGCTCTTTAAGGCATGGAAACACAGAATCTCCAACCCCACTTCTGCCATTGGTTGACCATACCTTCCACCCCGACATATTTCCCAAACTTAGACTTTCAAGTAAAGGAAATGCAAGACCAGTACCAAAAAACTCTGAACCAACATCTTTTACATCACCCATGTCTTGAATAGATAACTTCTTAAGTGACTGTAGTTGCCCGAGTGGTGGTAGAGATGTACACTTCTTACAGCCACTTATAGACACACAAGCCAACCGACGAAACGAGGAATCTCCAACCCATTTTGGAAACTCTAAACCAAGATAGTTCACAATGCCTAGTTTCTCCAAACAATCATTATATGGCTTCAATGCATCAAGGACATCGTCTTTTGTGTCCTTTCTGGAAGCATCTGATACGTCACTCCATTTCAACTCTAACTCAGTAAGCCTCTTTTGTGATAAATTTGCTTCTCGTGCTTCCGTTGAGTTTTTTACTTCCTCCAAGCCCTCAATGGAAACTTCCCCATGAAGATTCTCAAAATCTTTAAGTTGGGTTATTGAAAAGTCATTTTCTCCTCCAATAATGATTTTTGAAAGAGTTTGAAGGTTTTTCAACTTAGCAACCCCTAAAGGCATGTCTTTTAACTTTGGAGTATCTCTAATGTCTAGATGCCGCAAGCTTTTAAGCTTTATGAAGTTGTTGGGAAGCTTAGTTAAATGAGAACAGCCAAAAAGGATTAACGTCTCTAAGTTATAGAGATCACAAACATTTTCTGGAAAATGTGTGATTTTAGTTAGAGATAAATTGAGATAGCGTAAATGCTTTAATTTACCAATAGACTCTGGAACCTTGCTTATCTCATAACCACTCAAACTTAATACCCTTAAGAATTGCAACTCAGAGAGCATGTCAACCAAAACCTTACTTGACAAGTAGTTATCTTGCCACCAGTCTTTCACACCTGCAGACAAGAATGTTCTCAAACCTTTTGCAACTTTGATTCCCTCAAACTTCTTGTAAGCTACATATTGATCACAAACAAAAGACATATGACGACACTTATCCAAAACTCGTTTCCTAACATCCTTTCCCATTTCCTTCTCTAACCTGAAAAAGAAATCTCCCGCAACAGATGTGGCCAAATCATTCATAAGATCATGCATAACATACAAAGACACGTCATTAGGCGAGTGTTGAAAAAATGACCGTGATAACAACTCATCAAAGCATTCGAGGCCCAAACGTTCTACAGTTGACTTGCTTAGACGTACTTGGTGCAAAAATCCTTCTGCCATCCATAGTAGAACCAAATCCTCCTTCTTAAATGCGTAGTCCTTTGGGAGCAAGGAGCAATATGCAAAGAGCTGCTTCAAATTGGCAGGCAGTTCACGGTAACTAAGTCTAAGAGCCGGAATTATTTTACCTCCCTCTTCTAAGCACCATATATCATTGTCCTCTATTTCCTTCCATTTTACTTCATCTTCCTTTCCCCTCAATAACCTGCCAAGTGCTATTAAAGCCAAAGGCAAGCCATAACACTTTCTCACAATGCCTTCACCATGTGCTTTAAGTCTTGTATGTGAATCGAAGTTATTTGCACCAAACGCATGATGAGCAAATAAACAAACAGCATCGGCATGTGAGAGAATTTGCAAATGTTTTACTTGACCACAACCCAACTCTCTAAGCAACTTATCCTTCCTAGTTGTCATGATTATTTTACTTCCAGGAGCACAGGCTGATAAAGGAGCCACTAGTGATTCCCATTCGTCACTACTTTCACTCCAGACATCATCGAGAACTAATAGAAACAATTTCTCTCTAAGTTGATCTCTTAGAGCCAATTGAAGGAGATTTAAATCTTTAAATTCCTTTGTTTTCCCGGTCACAGACTGAAATATAATATTGCTTATACTAAAGGTGTCCCACTCATCGGAAACACAAACCCACGCCTTGAGTTTAAAGTGTTTCTTCACTTGTTCATCTTTATACAAAAGTTTAGCTAGAGTGGTTTTACCCACACCACCCATACCAACTATTGGCACGATGCTAAAGTTTTCAGTATTACGTGGTTCATCCGCCAATAGCTTTTGAACCAGTGCATCCTTATCACCTTGTCGGCCAACAATCCTAGATGGGTCTACCAAACAGGTCTGGGATCGTCTATTTTTATCTTTTGGCCTGCTATCATCCTTCACTTCCAAACTTCCCGACTTCACCACTAAACCAAGAGATTCTTTTTCCTTTTCTAGATCTTGTAACTTGTTGGTGATATCATCTAACTTAGGATACATCCTAGTACTTAGTGAGAAATTTGTGCAGCAAGATGGAATGAGTTTTCGTACCATGCTAGTGCTGCCTCCGGATTGGTCGGTGAACTCGTTACGCATAGCCTCGGTTGCCAAGTCATCAAGAATGTCGTCTATGTCGTACGCCAGATGTTGGAGATCACTGAGCCATACTCGAACAGCTTCGTTAGTTATTTCTTTACTGGAAGCATCATTGAGCAGTGCTTGGATCCTGGACAAAGTCCTCCCTAGTTTCTTCAGCTCAGAATGAATCCCCTTTGCTCGAACAAATTGCTTAACGGCTTCATTGGCTAGTTTCTGGAAAACGGCTTCAATAATGGTAGAAGCAATGACTTCAGCCATTGCTTTATGGTAATGAGGTAAAGTGTGAGCTGTTTGAATCTGAATGAATAGTATACTACAGTAGGTGTTTTGAATGAAATGAGTGGAAGAAAGTTAGTATAAATGTTGAATTACAGGCAGCTGACATCAAATTAAATGAAAATTCATCGATATAGATGGTAGTTTTGTCTTCTTCTGTATAAACTATGAAGCACGCCTTGTTTGACTGGAATATAGTAATTATTTCTCTCTTAAATCTGTAAAATATTCTTCCGTATAACAAGATTCATAACACATTCACACCCAACATTCCATGTGCTCCGTTATCAACTTCATTATATCCGTCCATGCTTAAGGGGATCATAGGCGAATCAAATCCTTTTCGTTCAAATACGAATTATTGGGGGTGTTTGTATCTAACACGTATAGAAGACCCCAGCGGGTCTTCTTTATTGTGTTTTCTTATGCAGATTTTCGGCACATGGCAAATATTCATTCAACAACTTAGTTTGCGTATTGTCATATAGCAACTTATAATGTGTAGATGTTGTGACCAGCTTTAAACTTGAGAAAAGTTTAATACCTTCTTTAGATAATCTTCCAATTCCTTGATACGACACCGTAAAACTGGTCGCTCACTAGATATTGCAGCTGTTTCAAAAGGAAGCGTTTATTTATTTAATAAATTATTCGCTACAAAAGGATTTTTTTAGTGAGCGTGTCACAGCTTCCTCCTATTTTTTTGTAGAGAGTAGAACGAAAGAAGATAGTTAGACCTCAGACGCAGTTGTTTGTCGATCCGGTTGCAAGGTACACAAAAAGAACATGAAAGCACAATAGAAGACCAAGTGTATAAGGGATCATATAAATATAAAAACATTTAATAAATCAAATTATTCACCCCTCTAAAGTCTAAACCAAAAGCAAGCTGAACAAAACACATATTCACTGAATCCATTTGTATTTAACAGAATTAATAAATAGATAGCAAAACAAAACATGTATTTACTAAATAAAATAAATATACCACAACAGATTAAGAACATTACATAATGCTCATATGAATGGTCACTAATTACAACTAAATTATTTCACAAAAGGCAAACGACATTTTCAACAATGAAGAATCGGACAAACACAAATTTGAGTTTGATCACTCGAGAAACAGAACACTTTCAACAATGAATATAGCAACAACTTACATTGAGCATTATACATTCCAAAAATAAAATTAAACCACCGTCAGGAATAATGAAGAAATAGAACATACAATATATCACATGCAAATAACACGTTAATCTTGTTCGATAAAACACATTATATGAAAATAATTACCTGAATGTCGGCGTTTGACCATTTGTTAAACATCCGAAGATCGCCGCGGTCATGAACAATCACTGCAACTCCTGACACATTACACCTTAAATCAATGATAGTGTATATATGATCATGTAACGCAACACGAATTCTATCAGCGCACACTAAAAATGATGAATGGTTGCATAGTCGGTCTGAGTTGTTGACAGCATAATACTTGCTGGCAACTCGGTTTTCACGGAACTTTGCAGTGATGCATCAGTATGCCTTGGGGTTGATGATGTGGTTTTGGATGCCCCTTTGTCAGACAAAAACTTGGCATTGGTTTTCCTTTGAACCGTTCAAAGATGCGCTCTTCCAGGATATCTTGGAAATGGGATCGCATCTTTCATCTTTTAAATTCAAGTAGCGAAAACAACGATCATTTCAAAACGTAAGAAGCCGTTATGCTCCACAGTTCTATAGCAACGAATGTCTCCCAAACACACCCTGAAACTTACAACCACGGTGTTATTCTCTACAATTCCAATGAATTCAAAAGGCTGTCGTTTGATCAAATATTCATGGAACATTGTTTTGTACTAAGTTTCAATTAGAGAGGCTGACTATTATTTCATTATCTTATCCTCATCTTCTCTATACATAGTGTATAAACAAAACATAAGCTAGAATAAAATAAATGAGCTACAAAATATCACAGAAAATCATATAAACATTGATGACTTATGAATATGCAAACAAAAATTAGAATTCTTGAGGCAATTCATTACCTTTGAGTCAACCACTGTTTTTTTTTTACTTCCATGTTTCATTCTTGACATTTCATTGAGCATCTTGTGAGCATCATTCAACTGACCGTCACACAACTTAATTAAGTAACCTGACCATAAAAAACATAAGAAAATATTAGTTAGATTAAACATAAGAAAATACGTCCCAAAAAACTTTTACACATAATTGCAACAAAACGTATCCTAAAACTTTATACGCCTAACATCATCAAACTTGCTTTTGCAATTTTAGATTGTTTAACACCACACAATATCTTGAAAAAGGGGTGAAGTTGCTTGTTTTTGATTATTTTCTGGATGTTCGGGCAAGATTATTGAAGGCCTTAATTTTTTTATGAGTATCAATTATCTTATTATATAATACTAGCAGGGTACCCGCGCGATGCAGCGGCGGATACCCTGTGATTAACCGGAGAATAAAAGAAAATGACACCAGTAGTTCCCTCATTTTTATGAGTTTGAGTCGGTTTATTTTGAACGGCTTTTATTTGCTATCTAAATCAATGGGCAATCATGTTCCCGGTTACCGTTTTTAGACTGTTTTATAGATACATATTTTTAATTGTTGTATAATGTAAATATATAATTTTGTTTGTAAAAAATAGTATATCAAATATATATTAATAATATGATACCCGTGTAAAAAAGCGAAGATGTAACACATATGTTTTTTTATTGTATATTGATTTAAGTGGTATGCCATGATAATCGATATTTGACGGTTTACAAAAAAGTCAATGTAATATATGTGTATATATATATTTCCGACATAAACTTAACTTATTTGATAAATGGGTTCGACAAGTCGACAAAAAACCAACCCTAAATTTATTTAGATTTATCTAAAATGTGTTAAAGTGTATCATCATCATCTTCAAGTTGGATTTCATAACTGGTCAAAAATTAACACAAAATTTAAATATAAATAGATATACAAAAATAATAATAATAATAAATCCGTGGAAGGGTATTTTACTACTTAAACGATCCTTTAACTATAACGTCTCCACTCTCCACTCCGTTTCATTTTAAACTTTTATTAAATCTATCAACACTTAACTCTAGCCACCAAGGACGGAGCTAGAATTTTGCATTAAGGGGATTTGAGTAGTAAATATATATTTTTTGTCTTAAAAACCATATTGAACTTTAAATCGTTTAGCATATACGAGTTTAATGATATTTTTCTGATAGTAACATACGATTTCCACATTAGTTGAGAAGATAAACATAATGAACAAAAGTTGGCGTCAATGAAAATGTATATAGTTTTTCGCGATACAAAGTCACAAATCAATGTATTTTAACAGTTTCTTATTTTAACAGTTTCTTGTTTGCAAAACTCCAGTTTTAATATTTTACCATAAGTGAAAATAAAAGTTTATAATCTAAAGGGGCTAAAATTGTACATTCTGATAAAAGTAAACCAAGTCACAAAAGTACAAATTGAAAATGAATATTTTATTTATTTTGGAGTTATCATCTTCCTGAGATGAATATAGAACACAAACCCTCCATTGAACATATACATCCGCCGTCTATTTTCCGACGCCTAAAATCCGATGTTAATGCGTTCGGAAGAGTGGTACAGATCTCGTTCTGAATCAGCGTTCCTATTGTCTCCGTCATCAAAACCCGTAGCCCCCATTTCCGTCGTCGCCGCCATGAACCATAGCCGTCGTCGCCGCCATCAACACCCCTAGCCGCCGCCAATGTGTTTAATGTCATGTTAAGAAGGCATCAAAACCCCTGGCGGTCAATATGATCTAAACTATAGCTAGCAAGTGAGCACAACATAGTTAAGAAGGCATCAACACTATTATCTTTCTATACACAGTAAGTGATGGTGTCTGAATTTTTCAGACTATCTAATTATAGAAAGTCCCAAATGCTTTATAATATAGTATGATAATATCTATACTTTTATATATCTTTAATTTAACTACGATTTTAATGTCGAGCCTAAAATTAACAAATATAACTTCAAACCAAAATCTATATCTTATAATAAAGGAGGATTGAAAAAGACATTAAATACCCTTTGCAAAATAATTATCTAAATTTTAGCAGTGTTTATGTTGGTAATTTTACATGTAGTTAACTTATTTTTAGTAAGCATTTAATAATTTACAAAACTTACACAGTAAGAATCAAAATTTTCGGCTTAATTTATAACAATTAAACTAAGAAGACAGGTAAGAAAGCGAGTTAAGAGAATGTTAATAGCAGTCCATGAAGAATGAAATTTTTTAACAAATTTTATTGTGAGAACAAAAAAAAAAAATAGATTATAAGAAGTCGATATTGGTGGAACATTAACCTATAATAAGGTTATAATGTACTCCGTATAATTTTTTAATACAAACAACTAAATAACAATTGAACGGTACAAAATAATACTAATAATCTATATCAAACTTGTAAAATATGTTAGTACAATGTTTTAAGGCACCTTCCACCACAATCTTTCCTCTTGCATATTTTTGTTGTCATACTTTCCTCGCATAAAAAAACAAACATAAAAATAATTGTATTTAATTAAGGCATTAAAAATAAAAGATGTGAAACGGCACTGAGAAAGAAAGATGCACACCTTCCATTTAGTTCGATG
This sequence comes from Glebionis coronaria, assembly GCA_025667525.1. Taxonomy (NCBI): domain Eukaryota; kingdom Viridiplantae; phylum Streptophyta; class Magnoliopsida; order Asterales; family Asteraceae; genus Glebionis; species Glebionis coronaria. Next base: position 137,584,009 of record CM046878.1, read on the forward strand.
CAGGGGATATGGGAGATGAGGTTCCAGTAGGAGCCTCCTCTTTTACTGTACCTTTCTGTCATATCTGGACATTCAATTATTTGCAAACTTAAAAGTGAAGGCAACAACTTTTCTGGTAGATCTTTCATCTTTGGGCATTTCTCAATGGCGAGATGTTGGAGGGAGGTGAGGTGTTGGAGTCCTTTAGAAAGTGATTCCAATTTCTCGAAATCATCAATATGAAATTGAGTAAGATATGAAGGAAGCTGAAGATGAGACAGTTCACTCCAATTACTCGTTGCTTTTGTATGACCGTGTAAGGATAGGTCAACTAGTGTGGACGGAAACTTCTGTGGGCCCCATTGTGACATGGGCTTCTTCAATCCCCCAACTTCAAGGACACGCAAGTTGGGAGGCCAAAGCCCATCTGTTGGAACGAACGTCCATACTTTCACAATCCCATATTATTAAAGTAGTCAACGAGGTGAGACTCTGCAATTGGAGGTCTCCAAATAACTCCGCCGTACTCTTACAAAAAATGATTGACAAACTGGTTAGGTGAATGAAGTTACCCCCAAAATCAATGATAGATGCCAAGTTTGAATGAGCAAATATATGTATACTTTGAAGCATTGGCATGGTTTTGTTGTTGATAAGTAACTCATTCTTCTGTCCACTTCCTTCTCCCAACTCCAACTGCTCTTTTAACAATACTTTCTCACTACAAGTAATTTCAACTGACTTGAGCTTTTGCCCTCCTCCCTTTGAGAAGGAGACACATGCCATTGAATCAAAATCAGAGATTTTCAACGTCTCAATGTTGTTGTTTGGACAACTCAAATGCTTGAAATTTTTACACTTCCATACGCCAAACGACCTAAGAGATGTTAGGAGGTTGCTCCCATAGTTGTAAGCCTCATCTTTCTCCCCTAAACTCACCATATTTTTACATTCACATACATTCAAATTCCTTAAATTCACAAGAACCTTACTAATTGCCTGTGCTTCTTTTGATTCCCACAAGTATGTTATTTCATCACACCCATGGACAAACAATTCTTCAACTGCCTTAAGAGCGGATATAACACCTCTCCACAACTCATCAGTAAGCCCTAAAATATACCCTATTTCCAACTTGGTGACTGATGGAGCTACATGAACCAAACTTCTCACCAAACCATTGCCACAGTTACGTATAGTCAGGTCCCTTAATGAAAGTAGTGGTGCTTTAAGTGAGACTTCAACCAAATTAGGACAACCTTCAACATTGAGTGTTTTAAGGCATGGAAACACTTCGTCTCCTTCAAGTGAAAATTCAACCAAATTTGGACAACCTTCTATACGGAGGTATTTCAGGCATGGAAAAACAAAATCTCCAACCCCACTTCTGCCATTGGTTGACCATACCTTCAAGCTTTAGAATTTCAAGTGAGGGAAATGCAACACCAGTCCCAAGAAACTCGGAACCAACATGTGTTACTTTATCCATGTCTTGGATAGATAACTCCTTAAGTGACTGTAGTTGCCCGAGTGGTGGTAGAGATGTACACTTTCTACAGCCACGTATAGACACACGAGCCAACTGACAAAACGAGGGATCCCCAACCCATTTTGGAAACTGTAAACCCAGATACTTCACAACGCCCAGCTTCTCCAAACAATCATCAAATGGCTTCAATGCATCAAGGACATCGTTTTCGGTTGTGTTCTTGCTGAAAGCATCTGATACGTCACTCCATTCCACCTCTAACTCAGTAAGCCTCTTTTGTGATAAGTTTGCTTCTCGTGCTTCCCTTGCGTTTCTTACTTTTTCTAGGCCCTGAATGGAAACATTCCCGTGAAGGTTCTCAAAATCTTTAAGTTGGGTTATCGAAAAGTCATTTTCTCCTCCAATAATGATTTTTGAAAAAGTTTGTAGGCTATTCAACTTAGCAACCCCTAATGGCAAGTCTTTTAAGAGCGGAGTATCTCTAATGTCTAGATGTCGCAAGTTTTTAAGCTTTACGAAGTTGTTGGGAAGCTTAGATAAACGAGAACAGCCAAAAAGGATCAACGTCTCTAAGTTATAGAGATCACAAACATTTTCTGAAAAATGTGTGATTTCAGTTTGAGATAAATTAAGATAGCGTAAATGCTTTAATTTACCAATGAACTCTGGAACCTCGCTTATATCATAACCACCCAAACTTAAAACCCTTAACAATTGAAACTCAGGGAGTAGGTGAACCAAAACCTTACTCGACAAGTAGTTATGTTGCCACCGTTCTTTGATGACACCTACGGACAAGAATGTTCTCATGCCTTTAGCTCCTTCGATTCCCTTAAACTTTTGGTAAACTCCGTATGTCTCACAAACAAAAGACATATGACGACACTTAACCGAAGCTCCCATTTCCTTCTCTAACCTGAAAAAGAAATCTCCGGCAACTGATGTGGCCAAATCATTCATAAGATCATGCATGACAAACAGAGACTCGTCATTAGGTGAGTGTTGAAAAAATGACCGTGATAACAACTCATCAAAACATTTGCGACCAAATCGTTCTTTCGTCAACTTGCTTGAACTCGCTTGGTGCAAAAATCCTTCTGCCATCCAAAGCAGAACCAAACCCTCCTTGTCAAATGCATAGTCCTTTGGGAACACGGAGCAATATGCAAAGAGCTGCTTCAGATGGGCGCGAAGTTCACGGTAGCTTAGCATAAGAGCTGGCACTATTTTACCTCCATCATCTAGGCTCCATATCTCACTATCCTCTATATCCTTCCATTCTTCTACTTCATTTTTCTTTCCTATCAATAACCTGCCAAGTGCTATTAAAGCCAAAGGCAAGCCATTACACTTTCTCACAATGCCTTCACACTACAACAATCCAGCCCTTCCCCATCGGGGTTTTCCCCAGCGACACGATGTCGCTGGGGAAAAGTCGCTAAACGACAAAAACTTTCTGACGTGGCAAACTTTCTCGAAAAAATTTTGACCAAAAAGCAAAGCAAATTTTCCCCAGCGACATGTCGCTGGGGAAAAGTTGACTGAATTTTGACCAAACTACTTCACAATTAATGCAAGCGGGAGATTAACCCGCCAACTTTTCCCCAGCGACATGTCGCTGGGGAAACTTTCTCCCACGTCTAATCCAAGTGATTAGCGTTAATGCGTTGTTTAATTTATGCCAAAGATTTTCCCCAGCGACATGTCGCTGGGGAAACTTTTAGGATTCCCTCCAAAAGATATTAAGTTAACGCGCCTATTTTACAAAAAAGTAACAAAAATTTTCCCCAGCGACATGTCGCTGGGGAAACGTTGACTTCTATTTGACCACCAATTTTCAGAAAATGTGTAATGTTTATATAATATTTTAGTAAATATAATATATATATTAAAAAATAAAGTTATTAAAATTTAAAATAGTATATCTCTTTTTATGATAAAAAAAAGTGAGACAAATGGTTAATTTTCCCGCTAATGTTTTCCCGCCAATGTTTTCCGGCCAAAATTTTGCCCGCCAAAAGTTAACATTCACTGATAATTGTTAACATTCATTGTTAATATTAATTAAAAATTGTTAACATTCATTGAGGCTTACAAACAGACACGCCTAAACCTAACTTTATTCTACACTGACACTTAAACACGCGCTTAATTAAACATGGATATTAAACCGATAATAGACTCATAAACACGAAAACAGATACATCATAAACTAGTTCAAACAAATGTTCCCCATGTCATCGTAAAGGTCGTGAAGTAGTGCAGCTGAATCCAATGTGTGCCTATCGGAGTTGCGGTACAACTCTATCGTACGCTCAAGTACCATTATCATTCCATTCAAGCGCACACAGTTTGCACACGCTGAAGAGCTTGGAGAAGAAATTGGAATCGTTGAAGGTCTGGTAGAAGAGCTTGGAGGAGAAAAGTTCGTTGAAGGTCTTGAAGAAGAGCTTGGAGGAGAAAAGCTCATTGAACCTCCAAGAGATTTGATTAGTAGTTGGACGCGTTCGTCTTTCCATAAAAAAAATTTGCATCCATATGAAACTGGAGGTTGAACCCGTGAACGTGGACAAGCATAGTACAGTCTACCAAAGTTTTTAGTTGTCCACGATTCTCGAAGAACTACATCTCCATGTCCACACCTGCACGGAAAAGCTTCATGCTTCAACATGTACATAATAACAATTTGTTTATGATGATAAGTGTGTGTAATCTGCTGGTGGTTGTGATGATAAGGAGTGTGTGTGGTTCTCTTTTTATGCTAAAAAAGTGAGGGAAATTGTTAACATTTTCCCTCCAATGTTTTCCCTCCAATGTTTTTCCTCCAATACATTGAACCCTATCTAATTCAATGAACCTCTACTGTTGAAACCTATCTAATACATTGAACCTCTAATGATGAACCCTATCTAATACATTGAACCTATAATGATGAACCCTATCTAATACATTGAACCTATACTGTTGAAACCTATCTAATACATTGAACCTCTAATGATGAACCCTATCTAATACATTGAACCTATAATGATGAACCCTATCTAATACATTGAACCTCTAATGATGAACCCTATCTAATACATTGAACCTATAATGATGAACCCTATCTAATACATTGAACCTATACTGTTGAAACCTATCTAATACATTGAACCTCTAATGATGAACCCTATCTAATACGTTGAACCTCTAAAGCTGAACCCTATCTAATACATTGAACCTATAATGATGAACCCTATCTAATACATTAAACCTCTAATGATGAACCCTATCTAATACATTGAACCTATAATGATGAACCCTATCTAATACATTGAACCTATACTGTTGAAACCTATCTAATACATTGAACCTCTAATGATGAACCCTATCTAATACATTGAACCTCTAATGATGAACCCTATCTAATACATTGAACCTATAATGATGAACCCTATCTAATACATTGAACCTATACTGTTGAAACCTATCTAATACATTGAACCTCTAATGATGAACCCTATCTAATACATTGAACCTATAATGATGAACCCTATCTAATACATTGAACCTCTAATGTTGAACCCTATCTAATACATTGAACCTCTACTGTTGAAACCTATCTAATACATTGAACCTCTAATGATGAACCCTATCTAATACATTGAACCTCTAATGATGAACCCTATCTAATACATTGAACCTCTAATGATGAACCCTATCTAATACATTGAACCTCTAATGATGAACCCTATCTAATACATTGAACCTATAATGATGAACCCTATCTAATACATTGAACCTATAATGATGAACCCTATCTAATACGTTGAACCTATAATGATGAACCCTATCTAATACATTGAACCTATAATGATGAACCCTATCTAATACATTGAACCTATAATGATGAACCCTATCTAATACATTGAACCTATAATGATGAACCCTATCTAATACATTGAACCTCTGATGAACCCTATCTAATACATTGAACCTCTAATGATGAACCCTATATAATACGTTGAACCTCTAAAGCTGAACCCTATCTAATACATTGAACCTATAATGATGAACCCTATCTAATACATTGAACCTCTAATGATGAACCCTATCTAATACATTGAACCTATAATGATGAACCCTATCTAATACATTGAACCTATAATGATGAACCCTATCTAATATGTTGAACCTATAATGATGAACCCTATCTAATACATTGAACCTCTAATGTTGAACCCTATCTAATACATTGAACCTCTACTGTTGAAACCTATCTAATACATTGAACCTCTAATGATGAACCCTATCTAATACATTGAACCTCTAATGATGAACCCTATCTAATACATTGAACCTCTAATGATGAACCCTATCTAATACGTTGAACCTCTAAAGCTGAACCCTATCTAATACATTGAACCTATAATGATGAACCTTATCTAATACATTGAACCTCTAATGATGAACCCTATCTAATACATTGAACCTATAATGATGAACCCTATCTAATACATTGAACCTATAATGATGAACCCTATCTAATACATTGAACCTCTAATGATGAACCCTATCTAATACATTGAACCTCTAATGATGAACCCTATATAATACGTTGAACCTCTAAAGCTGAACCCTATCTAATACATTGAACCTATAATGATGAACCCTATCTAATACATTGAACCTCTAATGATGAACCCTATCTAATACATTGAACCTATAATGATGAACCCTATCTAATACATTGAACCTATAATGATGAACCCTATCTAATACGTTGAACCTATAATGATGAACCCTATCTAATACATTGAACCTCTAATGTTGAACCCTATCTAATACATTGAACCTCTACTGTTGAAACCTATCTAATACATTGAACCTCTAATGATGAACCCTATCTAATACATTGAACCTCTAATGATGAACCCTATCTAATACATTGAACCTCTAATGATGAACCCTATCTAATACGTTGAACCTCTAAAGCTGAACCCTATCTAATACATTGAACCTATAATGATGAACCCTATCTAATACATTGAACCTCTAATGATGAACCCTATCTAATACATTGAACCTATAATGATGAACCCTATCTAATACATTGAACCTATAATGATGAACCCTATCTAATACGTTGAACCTATAATGATGAACCCTATCTAATACATTGAACCTCTAATGATGAACCCTATCTAATACATTGAACCTCTAATGATGAACCCTATCTAATACATTGAACCTATAATGATGAACCCTATCTACTACATTGAACCTATACTGTTGAAACCTATCTAATACATTGAACCTCTAATGATGAACCCTATCTAATACATTGAACCTCTAATGATGAACCCTATCTAATACATTGAACCTATAATGATGAACCCTATCTAATACATTGAACCTATACTGTTGAAACCTATCTAATACATTGAACCTCTAATGATGAACCCTATCTAATACATTGAACCTATAATGATGAACCCTATCTAATACATTGAACCTCTAATGTTGAACCCTATCTAATACATTGAACCTCTACTGTTGAAACCTATCTAATACATTGAACCTCTAATGATGAACCCTATCTAATACATTGAACCTCTAATGATGAACCCTATCTAATACATTGAACCTCTAATGATGAACCCTATCTAATACATTGAACCTCTAATGATGAACCCTATCTAATACATTGAACCTATAATGATGAACCCTATCTAATACATTGAACCTATACTGTTGAAACCTATCTAATACATTGAACCTCTAATGATGAACCCTATCTAATACATTGAACCTATAATGATGAACCCTATCTAATACATTGAACCTCTAATGTTGAACCCTATCTAATACATTGAACCTCTACTGTTGAAACCTATCTAATACATTGAACCTCTAATGATGAACCCTATCTAATACATTGAACCTCTAATGATGAACCCTATCTAATACATTGAACCTCTAATGATGAACCCTATCTAATACGTTGAACCTCTAAAGCTGAACCCTATCTAATACATTGAACCTATAATGATGAACCCTATCTAATACATTGAACCTCTAATGATGAACCCTATCTAATACATTGAACCTATAATGATGAACCCTATCTAATACATTGAACCTATAATGATGAACCCTATCTAATACGTTGAACCTATAATGATGAACCCTATCTAATACATTGAACCTATAATGATGAACCCTATCTAATACATTGAACCTATAATGATGAACCCTATCTAATACATTGAACCTCTAATGATGAACCCTATCTAATACATTGAACCTATAATGATGAACCCTATCTAATACATTGAACCTATAATGATGAACCCTATTTAATACGTTGAACCTATAATGATGAACCCTATCTAATACATTGAACCTATAATGATGAACCCTATCTAATACATTGAACCTATACTGATGAACCCTATCTAATACATTGAACCTATAATGATGAACCCTATCTAATACATTGAACCTCTAATGATGAACCCTATCTAATACATTGAACCTCTAATGATGAACCCTATATAATACGTTGAACCTCTAAAGCTGAACCCTATCTAATACATTGAACCTATAATGATGAACCATATCTAATACATTGAACCTCTAATGATGAACCCTATCTAATACATTGAACCTATAATGATGAACCCTATCTAATACATTGAACCTATAATGATGAACCCTATCTAATACGTTGAACCTATAATGATGAACCCTATCTAATACATTGAACCTCTAATGTTGAACCCTATCTAATACATTGAACCTCTATTGTTGAAACCTATCTAATACATTGAACCTCTAATGATGAACCCTATCTAATACATTGAACCTCTAATGATGAACCCTATCTAATACATTGAACCTCTAATGATGAACCCTATCTAATACGTTGAACCTCTAAAGCTGAACCCTATCTAATACATTGAACCTATAATGATGAACCCTATCTAATACATTGAACCTCTAATGATGAACCCTATCTAATACATTGAACCTATAATGATGAACCCTATCTAATACATTGAACCTATAATGATGAACCCTATCTAATACGTTGAACCTATAATGATGAACCCTATCTAATACATTGAACCTCTAATGATGAACCCTATCTAATACATTGAACCTCTAATGATTAACCCTATCTAATACATTGAACCTCTAATGCTGAAACCTATCTAATACATTGAACCTATAATGTTGAACCCTATCTAATACATTGAACCTCTACTGTTGAAACCTATCTAATACATTGAACCTCTAATGATGAACTCTATCTAATACATTGAACCTCTACTTATTATATAAATATATAATTATATAAAACGTATTATTATCAATCATTTAAAACTAATTTACATAAATACATTATATAAAAAATATATAATTATATAAAACTTATTATTTTTAATTATATAAAAGTAAAATATACAATTATATAAAACTTATTATTTTTAATTATATAAAATTATAATAATACAATTATATAAAATTATTATTATTAATCATTTAAAACGTATTATTATCAATCAAACTTATTATATAAATATATAATTATATAAAACGTATTATTATTAATTATTTAAAACTAATTTACATAAATATCTTATATAAAAATATATAATTATATAAAAAGTAAAATATACAATTATGTAAAACTTATTATTTTTAATTATATAAAATTATAATAATACAATTATATAAAATTATTATTATTAATCATTTAAAAGTAAATATCATGAATAGTTAAAAAAGTTTCCCCAGCGACATGTCGCTGGGGTAAGTTTCGTTGACCAATTTTAGAAATCCCTTCAAAAAATTTCATTAACGCGCTTCTTTCACAAACCGACAAAATAAAGGTTTCCCCAACGACATGTCGCTGGGGTAAGTTTCGTTAATATCCAACGTTTATTAAACCAGCTGCGCAAAACGACAAATTCTAAGCTTTCCCCAGCGACATGTCGCTGGGGAAAAGTTCGTCAAGAAAAGGAAATTTTCCCCAGCGACATGTCGCTGGGGAAACTTTTCACCAGACCTTATCCTCAACGATTTACAGAAACTTAGCTTATCTTTTTTCTCTTCTCTCAAACAAATGCTGCCATTTACACCACCATTTACACCACCAATATCACCACCATTTACACCACCAATATCACCACCATTTACACCACCAATCATCACCACCATTTACACCACCAATCATCACCACCGTCATCCCCATCTGCGTAAAACCCCCACCCATCTCCATCACCCTCACCAGTCACCACTGCTAATCACCACCACCATCACCCATATCCATCTCCATCACCCCCACCATCACCACTGCGAATCATCCCACCGGTCACCACTATGAATCACCCACACCACCACCACTAGCTATAATTAAAGGTTTTGTCTTTCATTTTATGTTTATATAAATTAAAGGTTTTGGTTTTTTTAATTCAATTGTTTTTTATATAAATTTATAGTTTTTTTAATTGAATGGTTTTTTTTAATTAATGTTTTATGTTATTGTAGCCGACCGCAGCCGACCGCAGCCGACCACAGCCGACCGCAGCCGACCACAGCCGACCACAGCCGACCACAGCCGACAGCGCAGCCGACAGCGACCGACCACAGCCGACCACAAGTGACCACCACAACTAACAGTATGTTTTTTTAATTCTAACTGATAACACTTATTTACTTATTTTTATCATTTTGGTTTCCCCAGCGACATGTCGTTGGGGATTTATAAACTAGTTTTTTTTAATTAAACGTAAATCCAAACACTCGTTAACTGTAAAAAACGCAAACCCAAACACTCGTTATGTTGCTTATCGGCTTATCCGAATAAACTGTTTTTAAACAGCTTATCCTGATAAGCTTATCAGGATAAGCTGTTTGAAACAGCTTATCCCGATAAGCTTATCAGAATAAGTTGTTTGAAAACAGCTTATCCTAATAAGCTTATCCGAATAAGCTGTTTTCAAACAGCTTATCCTGATAAGCTTATCAGGGTAAGATGTTTGAAACAGCTTATCCCGATAAGCTTAGCGGAATAAGCAGTTTGAAAACAGCTTATTCTGATAAGCTTATCAGGATAAGCTGTTTTCAAACAGCTTATCCGAATAAACTGTTTTCAAACAGCTTATCCTGATAAGCTTATCAGGATAAGCTGTTTGAAAACAACTTATTCTGATAAAACTTATCAGAATAAGCTGTTTGATATAAATGTTTTATTGAATTAAACCTTAGGAATGTTTTAGGATTTTAGCGATTAATTTCAGAAAATTCCCGTCTGAAATTGATCAACCTATAGAAAACCCGTCCGAAGTTAATTTAATAGGAATTAACTTCGGAAAGTCCCCTGTTTGGGACTGCTTTTTGATTGTTTTGTCTCATTTAGGATATGAATGCGTATAACTGGTTTACTATTTGAGATGATTTCGACAGTGTTTCTCCTTTACTCCTACGAATATGTCTTTAAACACATATTTGGGGAGTTGAGGGGAAATGCTGCCGAAATTTTCTCAAATAGTAAATCGGTTATACGCATTCATATATGAGACGAAGCATCAAAGAGTGGGTTAGGATTGCCTTCCATAGTTGCACTAGGTTAACAAAACATCTAGGATTGCTTTCCATAATTGCCTTCCATGTAATAATAACTAAATATACGGATAAAACGCAGTTATGGTATTCGCTGATAAGAGTTGGATAAACAAACCGAAACTTTCCAAAGAATTTAATGACGGTCTTACAAAGTTCGTCAATCATTGGCGGCCGTTGGTGAATTCTGCGGGGAAAATTAGATGTCCATGCAAAAAATGTCGAAATGTATTATGGAAACCCACGATGGGATTGGAATGGAAATTGCTATAAACGGGTGGGACCCACTTTATACCACATGGCTCAAACACGGTGAACCGGCTCCACGTGCGCCAGTGATAGATAACCTAGGAGAACCTATGATGAGTGACATGACAGCGTTACTCAATGATTTTAGCTATATTCCTTCGAATGAACCAACACAAGGAGATAATATTGGTGAGACTAGTAACCAACCGACTCAACCGCCTCAAGCCACTCGTACCGAGTTTGAAGAGTTGTATGCAATTGCCAACGAGGCGCTGTATGATGGTTGTGAACATGTGTCTCGACTAGACTTTATGGCAAAATTTACCTATTTTAAGGCTAAAGGAAAAATGACAGATTCTTTATTCAATGAAATATTAGAGTTTCTCCGATATATGTTACCCGATAGTAAAGGATTCAAGTTCCCACTGAACTACTATGAAATAAAGAAGACATTTAAAACGATCGGGTTAGGTTACGAGTCGATACATGCTTGTGAACACGACTGCTGCTTGTTTTGGGAGGATAATACGAATCTGCAATTCTGTCCGGTGTGTAAAACGAGTAGATGGAAAGACACTAACACACCGGGGAAGAAAGTTCCTAGGAAGGTGTTGCGTTACTTTCCGATCATTCCTAGACTACAACGTTTGTACAAGTCTAGACACACTGCAAAAGACATGACTTGGCATGCTACTGGAAAGTGTGCGGAGCCTGGTAAGATGCAACACCCGGTTGATGGCGCGGCTTGGAAGAAGTTTGACTTGAAGTATCCAGAGTTTGCAGCAGAACCAAGAAATGTTCGACTAGGGTTGTGTGCTGATGGTTTCAATCCGTTCGGCAACCTTAGTCAGAGCTACAGCATGTGGCCGGTTGTATTGACAACATACAATCTGCCTCCTTGGTTATGTATGAAAGAAAGTAACTTTATGCTGACGTTGTTAATTCCTGGCCCTAAATCCCCGGGCAAGGACATTGATATTTACTTTCAGCCTTTGATTAAAGACCTGAAGACTTTGTGGCATAAGAACGGTGTTGATACTACAGACATTATTTCACAAAAGCAGTTCAAGATGAGAGCGATGCTTTTATGGACTATAAATGATTTTCCTGCTCGAAGTAGTTTGTCTGGGTGGAGTGGGCAAGGTTACTATGCATGCCCTACATGTAACCTAGAAACTCCATCTATTCCTGTCACAAGCAAAATAGCTTATGTTGGCCATAGAAGATGGTTAAAGAAGCCCCATAAATGGAGGAGTTCACGTGTTGACTTCAATGGCCAAACTGAACAGAAAGATCCACCTAAAGATTATAATCAACCGGATGTAATCGAAGCGCAACATGCTAGATTGCTAAGGCGTAAGCCGGGTAAACATCCGAAACATGGGGGTGTGAAGATTTCCCGCAATGTTACAGTCGAGCTTAACTGGACTAAACGGTCTATTTTTTACGAGCTTGAGTATTGGCCTTTTATTTCACTAAGACACAATTTAGACATCATGCATATCGAAAAAAATGTGTTGGAGGCCATCTTGAACATTTTGTTAATGAATGACAAAAGTAAAGACACCGCAAAAGCAAGACAAGACTTGAAAAAGATGGGCATTCGAAGACCTTTGTGGCTAACCGTAAACCACAAGGGGAAGACTGTGAAGCCCCAGGCTGCGTATTCTTTAACACCAGAGAACCGAAAAAAGTTTTGTCAGTACATCAAAAGTGTTAAACTACCAGATGGGTTCGGATCATGCTTCAAGCACAAAGTGACCGATAATGATACAAATATAACGGGCCTGAAGTCTCATGACTGTCATATAATGATGCAACGTTTACTTCCTTACGGACTTCAAAATTACTTGCCCGAACATATTGCAAAACCAATAATTGCACTGTGTTCCTTGTTTAAGCAACTCTGCTCTACAACTTTGATGGAGGAGGACATGTTGAAAGCTTCGGTCAAGGTGGTTGAAATTCTATGCGAGCTTGAGCGCATATATCCTCCTGCTTTCTTTGACATTATGATTCACTTGCCCATCCATTTAGCTCTAGAGGCTCTTGAAGGCGGGCCTATTCAACCCCGGTGGATGTATCCATTTGAAAGATTCATGAAGAAGCTAAAAGGTTATGTAAGAAATAAAGCTAAGCCGGAAGGTTCGATCGCGGAGGGTTATGTTGCAGAAGAAGCATTGACTATAAGTTCTCAATATTTTCGGGGTGTTACCACGAAATTTAATCGTCCCGATCGTAATGTGGACCCCCCTCCCTCAACGTGTAAGTTTCAGGTGTTCCGATCGGTATGCAAGCCGATTGGTTTACTGTCCTTTCCTCATTTTCCTACCGACGAGTACAAGAAAGTGAGATGGTATGTACTTAACAACAGTCCTGAGATCGACACGTACCAAGACCAGTTCCGGAGGTACGCGTTTTTTAATTTTGTAACTTTTTTTTCTTAACTTATCATTTCGACGACTTATTCTAATAGCATGAACGTTTTTCAGGTTATTTCCAGAAAAAGACAAGCTAGAAGAATTCCCCCACTGGTTTAAGACGCTGGTAAACTAACACTTATTTTGTGTACTTAAGTGTAAAAATAACAATATCATATTTTTAGTTTTCTATCTAATCCTATCTTCTTCATAGATCTTTGAACGTCACGCACAAAATCCCCAAGACCCAGAGTTTAGCCCAACCAGCGAGTTATTCGCTTTGGCTAATGGACCATTAAGGGCTCCAATGTCAGTAAACTGTTGCGTAGTAGATGGTGTGAGGTATGTCGTGCAGAGCCGCGATGAACGTCGCGTAACTCAAAATAGCGGCGTTTATTCGACTGATCCTGACGGGAAAACTAACACTTATGGTCGGCTTCAAGAAATCCTCGAGTTTGACTATTTGTCGTTTAAAGTTGCGTTGTTCAAAGTTAAGTGGTTCGACACTCGCAACACCGTTGGTAGAGTCAAGAAACTTATCGTTAGAAACGGAATGACACAAATCGTCGGCTCTGGTGAGGCGTGGAAAAGTGAACAATTCATCCTCGCAACACAAGTCAAACAAGTCTTCTACCTTGTAGATCCAGCCAAACCCAACGTGAAGGTCGTCGAACATGTTCATCATAAAAAGTTTTTGAACAACGGTGTAATCGTGGTAGAGAACGAACCTGATATTATACATTTGGACAACTCATCTGATCTCCCACCTTCTACTAGTGATCTCCAACCTTCTACTAGTCATCTCCCACCTTCTACTAGTGGGAATGACTTCGGTAATTACACCTTCTATATAGATTTGCATATAGATGGTGAATCAACAGAGGTTGACGCACCGCCAGATGACGATGATGTTCCTAATGAAGACGATGATGATGAAGACCCCCTTCCTCATGATTTAGCAGATTATGATGTTGAAGACCTCATCAAAGATGATGATGGTGTTGAGAAATTTTATTCTAGTGACGAAGAAGATTAACTTTGTGTTGTAACTTGTAAAATACACTTATATATTTGAATGAATGAATGAATGAAATTGTTGTGGATTGTTTAAATGTGTAAATTTATTTTGATATTTAGATTTGTGCATGCTTGTATTATTTTGTTCATGAATTTCTACATGTTATGCTAATTGTACCTGTATACAGATGACTGATGTTGCACGGGGCCACGGCGGGGACGGTGGTGGCGAGGATCCTTCACGTCCACGTCCTCCATCATTCGGTTGCGGGGGTTGCTTCGTCAACCGGGGTAAGAATTTCTGGATTATTGTAATACAAATTTGATACACATATTTAACTTGTTTGCCTTAACTTTTATGACTTTATCACTCACTTGATTTTGCAGGAAAAGGAAAGAAAAAGCCCAATTTGGGCGGGAGGAGAGCCGGCAGGCAGAATACCCGGGAGAAGACCCGCTGCCTGAAATTACTGGATGCGGTGGCCGAGAATCAAAACCGGCCGGTCGAGGTCGACTTTGTACCCGGTAGAGGTAACCTTGTTATACCTATCGGCCCCTACGCAGATCATTGGGGAAACTTATTCGGGTGTGTCGTTAGGGAAATACCTTTGTATTACCCTTCGTGGAGCAAGGTCCCCGAAGGGTACAAGGCGGCGGCCCGGACAACTATTGGGGTAAGTTATCATTTTATATTTATTTAATTATCGTGTTCATTTATTTAATTGTATATATTTATTTAAATTTGTTTTTTTTATTTATATCATATAAATAAATAAACAAATTTAAATAAATATATAAATTATATTGCTAACTCCGTTTTTAATGTGTTGTATTGTGTATATTTATTTAAATTCGTTTATTTATTTATATCATATAAATAAATAAACGAATTTAAATAAATATATAAATTATATTTCTAACTCTGTTTTCAATGTGTTGTATTGTGTATATTTATTTAAATTTATTTATTTATTTATATCATATAAATAAATAAACAAATTTAAATAAATATATAAATTATATTTCTAACTCTGTTTTCAATGTGTTGTATTGTGTATATTCATTTAAATTCGTTTATTTATTTATATCATATAAATAAATAAACGAATTTAAATAAATATATAAATTATATTTCTAACTCTGTTTTCAATGTGTTGTATTGTGTATATTCATTTAAATTCGTTTATTTATTTATATCATATAAATAAATAAACGAATTTAAATAAATATATAAATTATATTTCTAACTCTGTTTTCAATGTGTTGTATTTGATTGCAGAAAAAATATGATCTCACGCCGTACGTGAACACCCCTCGGTGGAAGAGTATTTATGATACCATTAATCACCAGCTACAAAAATCATACAATACCAGCAAGGCTAGTCTGAAGCGATATTACTTTGTAAAAAACCCCGAGACTGGAGAATACGATTTGGATCAAATTAGGCGGAACAGACCGGACGAGCACACACCTGAAGTGTGGGAGAAACAGATAGAGTTTTGGACTGACGAAGCTAACATGAAGCGATCCTCAACAAACAGCCAAAATCGGTCCAAGGCAACACTTGTCTCCCGACATGGTTCTCGGTCGATCCCTCGCACTCGACATCTCATGGTAATTATTATTATTATTATTATTATTGATTTTACATTATTATGGTTTTTTTTATTTTTTTTATTTTATTATTATTATTATTGTTTTTTATTTTTATTATTTTATTATTATCATTATTTATTTTACATACATATTATTATTGCCGCATTTAATTAGATTGATCTTACTTACGTGTGTATGTACAGCAAAAGTCGTCCGAAACCCAACAGGAGCCTACAGAGATCGACATGTTCTATCGTCTGCATACGAATTCAGATGGTGTATTTATAGATGAGCAGTCTATCCAGTTGTATGTAAGTATTCTTTTCAAAACACACTTTAATGAATCATTGATTAATAATCTAGCAACCCGACTAATATATTTACTATATTGTGTTATTGTCACCACACAGGATCAGATGAGGGAGCTAGAGGCGACGGGTGAGCACACCACTGCCGAGATCAACAGGATGGTACGAGGAGGCAAGTTTCGCGGCCACCATCCTGGCGTGGGTATGGTATTGCCAGGATACACCAGTACTCCCCCGTGCTTTCCGCCACCACCCCCTGAGACTCGTCGGGATCGGGATGTTGATTTCATGATGGGCTTGTTCAGAAACGACCCCAGGTATGGCGATCTTTTTGCCGCATATGAGAGTGGTGGTGCCAGCGGGAGTGGGAGTCGCCCGGGTGATGATGCTGGTGCCAGCGGGAGCGGGAGTCGCCCGGGTGATGATGCTGAGGATCGGGAGGGTGGCGATGACGCGAGCTAGTCGTGTCATATATGTGTTTGTTAGTATGGTACATAGTTTCTTTATGTTCATCTTGACTTGTTTCCCTATTATCCTAAATTAAAACGCTTGTTTCCCTAGTATCCTTAACTATCCCGACTTATTCCTAGTATCCATGTGATCATTAGAACGTTATATTATATTTTGGTGCAAGTTGAACTTATTCCGCGTTTGTGTTGATTTGTATTTCAAGTTTACTTTATATGTGTCTTTTGGTGAGCAAATACAGGTTTTGGTTACAGGTTTTGGTAGATTTTTTCCGGAAAAATTCCGGAAAAAATCTGGAAAACGCCTGCTGTGCAGGCAATTTTAAAAAAAAAACCTGCAGACTCTTCCCCAGCGACATGTCGCTGGGGAAAAGTTGGTTATTCGTTGACAAGTCAAACGCAAAGCGTTGACAAGTCAAACGTATCAAGAGTTTCCCCAGCGACATGTCGCTGGGGAAACTTTGGACAGCGTTGGCTAGTCAACGACAACGCGTTGACAAGTCAAAAGAAAGGAAATTTTCCCCAGTGACATGTCGCTGGGGAAAATTTGTAATTAGCTAAAATGGTTAAGTTTAACTTAATTTTTAATTTTTTTTATTTTATAAGGATTTTCCCTAGCGACATGTCGCTGGGGAAAATTTTGCCACCGTGGCATCTGTTCTTCCAGGAAAAGTCTGTGGGGCCTACTTGTCGCTGGGGGAAGTCGCTGGGGATACTTTTAACAACTAGCATACCCCAGCGAATATACCCCAGCGACATGTCGCTGAGGAAATACCAAAAATATCGCTGGGGTAGGGCGCGATTGTTGTAGTGTCACCATGTTCTTTAAGTCTTGGATGTGAATCAAAGTTATCTGCACCCAATGCATGTTGAGCAAATAAACGCCTGGCATCGTCAGGTAGGAGACTTTGCAAATGGTCTGGTTTACCACGATAACCAAAGCTGGTGAGCGACTTATCCTTCCTAGTTGTCATGATTATTTTACTTCCATGGGCACATGCCATAAAAGGTTTCACTAGGGATTTCCAATCATCACTATTTTCACTCCAGACATCATCTAACACTAAAAGAAACAGTTTATCTCGAAGTTGATCTCTAAGAGCTACTTGAAGAAGACTTAAATCTTTAAATTCCTTTGTCTCCCCGGTGACACATTGAGATATAATACTACTTATACTAAAGCTATTCCACTCATCCGATACACAAACCCAGGCCTTGAGGTCAAAGTGATCATCCACTTTCTTATCATTATACAGAATTTGAGCTAGAGTCGTTTTACCTACCCCACCCATACCAACTATTGGTAAGATGCTAAATCTTTCATTACAAGGTTCTTCTAACAGCCTCTGAATATAAACATTCTTATCACCTTCTCGGCCAACAATCTTAGTTTCACCTAACAAACAGGTCTGGTTTTTTCTGATTCTATATTCTTCTTCTTCTTCTTTTGACCTATCATTCTTAATATCTAAGCCTCCATTCTTCACAATTAAACCAAGGTTTTCTTTTTCCTTTTCTAGTTCTTGTAACTGGAGATTAATATCGTCTAACCGATGGTGTGTCCTAGTACATAGTGAGAAATTTGTGTAACAAGATGAAATGAGCTTTCGTACCTTGCTAGTGCTGGCTCCTGACTTCTTGGCGAACTCAGGATGCATAGCATCGGTTGCCAAATCGTCTAGAAGGTCGTCTATGTCATAGGCTAAATGTTTGAGATCATTGAGCCAGTTTTGAACTCGAGCATTTTTTATTTCCTTGTCAGAAGCATCGGCAAGGACATCTCGGAGACCGGACAATGTCTTCTCCAAGCTCTTCAACTCGGAACGAATTCCCTGGACTCGTGCAACTTGCTTCACAGCTTTGTCAGCAAGCTTGTTAAAAACTGCTTCAATCAAGGGAGAAACAAGGATTTCAGCCATAGTTTATAATAATGGGGGAATAGGAAGGTTGATGTATATATTTGAATAAATTGTAGGTTGTGATTTAGTAGAGCAGCTATTTATAACGAGATAGCCTTGTTATGCTCAGCTTTTTTTATAATATATTTTTGCATCTTGCTGCGATCCTTAAAAATCACAAAACACATGGTCAGTTTTTTTATAATACTTTTTGCATCTTATAGCTGGCTACAATCTTCAGAAATCAAAGAACACATTAAAAATATTATGGTCAGTTTCTTTTATAATATCTTTTTGCATCTTGTAGCTGGCTACAATCTTTAAAAATCACTAATCACATGACACACACCGGTTTACTTGTAATTTGTTAATAGAGTTCTTAATCGTGTCATACACACCCTAATTTTATATTAATTACTGTACATGGTTAGAAGTTTTGCAAGCCTTTTAGTTTCGGGAAAGAAACTAGCTTGAATGTTTGACGCGAGCTTATAGAGGCTTTCGGTTATTAAATAAGTTTTGTTTGTCAAAGCGACTTATGCATGCTTATATAAACGAACTTCAATCAAACCGATTGAAACGGGCTTATGAGGTTTTATAGTTAAGCAAATTGCTTAAATACACCTGCAACAAAAGCAAAAATATATATTTAGTTTTTGCTTAAATACACTTGACAAATTATCTTATAATGATGGCTGTGATTCCTTTTGAAGTTCAATAATTTAATCTCACACTTTGTGCTTGCATAATGAGTTGAAAGGTTTTTATCATATTTATAGATACCGTTGAGATCCAAATGTTGATAATAACACCACTAACACTTCAGTTTTAAATCCATATCATCACACGCCTCATTATCCATGGAGATACGCGTAAATCATACATAAACTCTATTAAACTGTGAGATTAAAGGCATCCATTGAGCGTGGGACCGATTGTCGAGCAGCAGATTTCGTAGAACGTCCTGTTCTATTGAGCTACTTCAACTTTTTGAGCGCATAAGACATGTATAATTTGAATGATGATGTAAGAAAACGGGACAAATACTTTTCCTATGTAACTGGACAAAACAAATGCATTTTTGGCCCCAATGTCATCAAGTAGACCAGTTTTCGGAAAAATGGTATGCATATACAAGTTTAGAATACAATGGTAGAAAACTACTCTGAAATTACTAGTTCAGATGTTACAATAAATCATATATAACTACTCTGAAAAAGTTCCTGGATTATACATCAATTCTCCCTCCGTCCCACATCAAGTGTCCATAATACAAGAGCACAAAGTTTTAGATGTAGTATATTCTTACCATTATGAATCAACCAAATGATAATGATTATAAAACCCCTTTTAACGCAAACAGCCAAAAAGAAGAAAAAACAACTTAAATTTGGATCATATATTTAAAGAGCAAAATTAGAAATTTAGTTATCTATGTGGACTACCTTAATGGTTATGAGCAATGTTTTAAAACCCGGGTCTTAGATTGACCCGGTCGAGTCGCCGGGTCCGGGTCAACCCGGGTCGACCCGGGTCAACCCAGGTTAACCCGGTTTTCTAAAAAAAATATTTTTTTTTTATATTTTTAATAATTAACAAAATTATACTTATAAAAACTACAAAAACTTACGTATATTGAAAATATAAATTGTTTACCAACTAATATAATATGTAAAAATAAAATTTCGTCGCAAATACGTAAATTTAAAAAAATAAAAAAAAAAAAACACGAAAAATTCGAAACCCAGCCGGGTCTTGAGAACCGGGTTGACCCGGGTCACCCCAAACCCGCCGGGTCAAGCCGGGTTTCGAAAATATGAAACCCGGGTCAATATGACCCGTTTTTTTCGGCCGGAACCGGTTCAACCGGTTGACCCGGCCGGGTCGACCCGGGTCTGAAAACATTGGTTATGAGAAGGTGCGTGACATTCTTATAGTCTTCAGCTATCAGTTTGACTTCATTCTAAGGGCAGACCGAGGGGGTTCTCAGGGTGCATGTTAATTACATGGGAAAAAAATGTATGTTCTTTGGAAAAAAGATAAAAATTCTAATAATCATATATACTATCTTATAAAACACATTTTATGCCCTCTCTCTTTATTAATTTTTTTTATTAAATTTTTAGGTAATACAAATTTTAAAGGGCTAATGACTTAAAAATGCATCTACCTTGACACTTTTTATCGTTCTATGTAGCCATCTTTTTTTTTCCTATATTATCATTAAACTTTGTGATTTCGTATATTGTGTGTACCGGTGACTTGTTTGACTTGCTCTAGCAGGTTAACTTAACAACAGTTTAGTTTTTATTACAATGTTAGTCCTTATATTAACGGTTGTTCAAATAAACACTTAAACTTTGATTTTTGAAAAAAATAATATTTTTCATAAAACGTATAATTTAAAAAGAAATTTACAGTAAATTTTTGTAATAGTTTTTTTACATTTTTTTTACAAAAACGTATAGCTTAAAAAAATGTTTTTACGGTTTTTTTTGCACAAAAATATTTTGGAAATTTTTTACAAAAATAATACCTTTTTTACATAAATTTACATTTTCGAACGTTTTTATCAGTATTCGTTTGATTTTATATTTTAACCCTTTTTTTATGTTTTTACCAGTTATTTTTTATTTTCATTAGAACTTATACGTTTTCATCAATAATTTTACGTTTCATTAATAATTTTACGTTTTCATTAATAATATTACGTTTTCATCATCATTTTTACATTTTCGTCAGTAACTTTACGCTCGCATCAGTATTTTTACGTTAGTATAAGTATTGTTACGTTTTCGTCAGTTTTTTACGTTTTCATCAGAATTTTTACGTTTTCATCAGCAATTTTACGTTTTCGTCAGCAATTTTACGTTTTCGTTAGTATTTTTACGTTTTTGTCTTCGTCTGTAAATTTACGTTTTCGTCAAAAAATTTACGTTTTCGTCAGTAAATTTACGTCTTCGTCAATATTTAATGTTTTCGTCAATATTTACGTTTTCGTCATTAAATTTATGTTTCCGTTGGTAAATTTACGTTTTCGTCAGTAAATTTACGTTTTCGTCTGTATCTTTACATTTTCGTATACAAATTTACGTTTTCGTCTGTAAATTTACTTTTTCGTCAATACTTTTACGTTTTCGTTAGTATTTTACCTTTTCGCCAATAACTTTACGTTTTCGTCTGTAAATTTACGTTTTGGTCTGTACATTTACGTTTTCGTTTTCGTCAGTAAATTTATGTTCTCGTCGGTAAAGTTACTTACGAAAACATAAAAATACTTACGAAAACATAATAATACTGACAAAAACAAGAATTTACAAACCAAAACTTACAGACCAAAACGTAATTTTTGGCCGAAAACATAAATTTTTTGACGAAACGAAAAACTAATGACGAGAACGTAAAATATCCGACGAGAACGTAAACTTACAGACGAAAACATAAATTTACTGACGAAAAGGTAATTTTAATGACGAAAAGGTAAATTTATAGACGAAAACGTAAATTTACTGACGAAAACATAAATTTATTGACGAAAATGTGATGTTATTGATGAAAACGTAAATTTACAAACGAAAACGTATATTTACAGACGAAAACATAAATTTACAGATGAAAACGTAAATTTTCTGACGAAAACGTAAAAATACTGACGAAAACGTAAATTTACAAACAAAAACGTAAATTTACTGACGAAAACGTAAATTTACAGGCGAAAACGTAAATTTACAGGCGAAAACGTAAAATTACTGAGAAAAACGTAAAATATCTGACGAAAACGTAAATATTTGGAGTTACATACTTGTTTTTTTAAAGTTATACATTTTATTTTTTTAAAAATTTTCCGCAAAAAAATTAAGATTTATTATGTACGAAGAAGTTATGTAATATAATACACGTTTTATATAAATTTAAAAAATGAACTAAAACATGTTTAAAAAAATAATATTAAATTTTTTTATTCAAACGTGCGTAAAATTTTTTTCTAAAGAAAATTTGTATATGAAGTTATATACTTTTTTTTAAGGTTTACGCTTTATTTTAAAAAAAATCAAATTTTAAGTGTGTATGTTAATGGTCGTTAATATAAAGGACTAACGTTGTAATAAAAAGTTTAACGGTCGTTAAGGCAACCTGCTAACCAGTCAAGTAGGTCACCGGATACACACAATGTACGAAATCACAAAGTTTAATGATAATATAGGAAAAAAAAAGATGGTTACACAGAACGGTAAAAAGTGTCAAGTTAGATGCATTTTTTAGTCATTAGCCCAATTTTAAATCATATTGTACAAGTCAATTAAGCATGATTTATAAACCATCTTATGCACTCGCTCATCAATAAATTTTTAAGTAATACACATTTTAAACCATATTGTACAAGTCAATTAAACATTATCATCACTTTTTTAAAATTAATTTTAATTAATAAATGTTATAAAGCATATGTTACAAATACCCATGAATTAATATATTAAACGCCTTAATCAATAACATTTTAAAAGTACCCATAAAAATGAATAATACATTTTATTAATACATATTGTACAACTATTAAATTTCAAAAAAAAAAAAATTATATAACATACAAGTTGGTGGTATATATGGTTTTAAAATCAGACCAGGTCAACGGATTTAATCAAAACCTGAAGAAAATAGGCTGAAACCTATGCAAATGAGCGAACCAGGCCTGACTAAGATCAATTTTTTTTTTTTTACTATAACCAATTTACCCAAAAAAATTACTATAACCAGCGTCTTATCAGATTGTAAAAAAGAGATATATAGTAACTGCGATAAGACGCTATTGTTCTAAAAAAGGTGATAAGACGCCTATATTCATTCATGGGGAAATAGCCTACAACAGCCTAATCTAACGTAAATATGTAACCAGCCTAACCCAAAAACTAATATACCTGTGTTTAAGACCCCTTAACTGTCTATTTGGCATTACAGGGAAGTTATAGATAGATAACAAAAAAGGTGGTTCCTCTATTTTCTCTGTCTCTTTGATTGAATCTCTGATGGTACTTCAGCCTGCAAAATAATTCATCTTTCTTAAACAAACGTATTTGCAAAATCTTTAATCATATCAGATGTAAACTATTTGCGAACAGTTTAATATCGCAACATAATTTGTAAGAGTCTTAAATGTATCTTATAAGAGTCTTAAAAGTTCATATCATGAGCCGAACATATACACACTTGAATTATTCCATTTACTAATAATCATGCACAAATTAGAAGCTCGGTGTGTAATACTGCAATATTTCTAGAAATGTGATTAGACGCTTATCTGGCCCATTTAACAAAATGGAATTAAGTGCCAATACTTATAAGAGTAATGAACATAGAGCATTTAATAATTGAATATATGGTGACAACAATAACAAAAGAAACAGACACAACATTACAGATACGACATCTCATACCAAGTCAACATTAGAAGTAGATGCTATAGGTGGCAAAATTTATGTAAGGGCACTTTTGGTTATGCTCAATCTTGAATTAGTCAAATAAAAGACTAGCTAACAGGGGAACAAGCAAATGGGTTGAAGGTCGCCTGAAATCTATTTTTAAGGCATAAAGCATTCTAAGTCGTTTTGATTTTTGAAGATGGTATTATTATTGTAATAA
This sequence comes from Glebionis coronaria, assembly GCA_025667525.1. Lineage (NCBI taxonomy): Eukaryota > Viridiplantae > Streptophyta > Magnoliopsida > Asterales > Asteraceae > Glebionis > Glebionis coronaria. Next base: position 137,608,679 of record CM046878.1, read on the forward strand.
CATCTTATATGTAATCACAATCATTAAATTTAATTATTTACCATTTAATATTAACAGAAGAAAATAATATATGCAGCCAACCAGGCTCACCTTGTTCCACAGAAATGAGCAACGCATAGCATATATTCATGCCACAGAAATGAGCATAGCATATATTCATGCAACAGAAATGAGCATGAGTTTTTTTTTCTAATAATATATAAATTACTGTATATGAGTATAATGCTACATGGTCCAAAGCTTACTGCATTTGATAGCTGCTCACAGATATAAGCCATTGATCTCAACATGGCACCCAATGTGTCCCTAGACACCTGAAACTTCACCTCAGATTCTCCTGTCATACCATCTGGATCTTGTAGCTGCAAATACACATTAGTATATTATTCTAAAGTGTTTAAGTATACAGCATCAGCTTCTAATTGTCTTCAAATGCTTTCTATGCGACTTCGTATTTATACACAAATTTTGCTAAATTTTTTTTTTTTTGGTAACCGTGATTTCCGACTCATTGGCCGACTAATCTACGGGGTTTGAGCCCACCACCACACAGACTCAAACCAGGTAAAGCCCTCCCTTTTCAGGAGGTTGGCGTGGCCACTTCAAAGTTGTTTGCACCTAGTGGGAATTGAACTTGAGACCTCACACACTTTGGAGTGATAGCCACAAACCTTTTTGCCACTAGGCCACCCTTGAGTGGTTAAAAATGAATTAGTAATGTAGTCATAATTTACTTTGTGTTTGTGTATCGATCTATAAATGAGTATATCATGATTATAATTCACTGTGTGTTAGTGTATCGGTCTAAGACCTACAGATATCATTATACCGCAAGATATGCTTGCTCGTCAAGATGAAGAAGAGAACAAGATTTATATAATCTAATCCAAAAGAATTATCATGTTTATAATTTAATTACATGGCAATGAGCCTGTTATATATGTTTATGTTGAAATATCATATAATATCAGTATAACATAATCGATGAACACAAAATTCTAAAATTCTATTCTAAGCCCGAGTTTGATTTCCATGTATAGAAGATTTAATACGCTCTAGCAGAATTGCTAATATGAAGTTAACAAAGCAGTTTAAGTTAAAGATAAGTCAAACTAACTAACAAAGATTTATATAAGTTGCACCTTTAAACTAATGAAGGCGAGCTTATTATCAGGGGCAGACAGCTCTTCGTTGATAGCAGCCATTGACTTCAACATCGGCTCTAGAGTAACTGCTGAAAGTTGTAACTTAACCTCAGATTCACTTGCTGGGGCCCTTCTATAATCTTGCAACTGTAAATGACAATAACTAACTCTCAGAATAACGAAATTAATAAACACGTTTTAATATGTAGTTTTTAGCAAACAGGAAAATAGCTAAACAGATAAAAGCTCTTCAAATCGCATGTTTATTGAACTTAAATTGAAGCAGAATTAGGATACTTTGCCAAATTCTGGGATTAAACAAAACTTTACTAAAATATTGCACGATACAACGGGGCGGTCATATTAATATAATTAGAGCTGAGGTGAGAAGAGAGCCAATATCCAGACTTAACAATTCATGGCATAAATTAGATTTGAAGGAAGAAAGACATGAAATGCTAGAAAGATGGAATCTATGAATGAGCTCTTTCGTCTAAACCTAGAACTAGGCAAGAGCAAGGAATGGACTTTAAGTGAGATAAAACTGGACGGAGGGGGGGACAAAGGTCAGTTCTATAGATAGATGCTCGCAAGCATTTTTAACTGAAGACTATGAAAGCAGAAAAGGAGTCACCAGAGAGGTTTTAGTGAACAAAATAATTATGGTATATAAATACTTCACAATACAACAAAGGACTTTTTAGGTCTTCCTATAAAATCACAAAAAACATTGGTAACAAACATCAGACTTTCTGATTTCCGTCAGGGACAAAAGTGAGTTTTAAGCGGTTGTGTGAGAATGTATGGCACATGATCAAATTTCTCTGACCTTAATACCTGTAAGTAAAACAAATATTTAATTATCCTTTTCTCACAGCTTAAGTATACAGATCAGATGTATGAGATTTATGAGTTCATGAAGAATGAGAGTATCTTTTCATTTATTCATTTATTTTATCCTTTAGTGAGACGCCTTAGGCTTATCGTTTCAGTGTTCAATTTCACAGTGATCAAAATGCTAAACGACGATACACAATTCCTCTGTAAAATCCGTTAAACGAAATGTCTGCGTAAACATCTTTGTTGTCTTGCAATTTATAATTATAAGAAAGAAGCAACTAGGAGACACTAGCAAATTGAAGACAGCTCCCACTGCATACCTTCAGGTTTATGACCGCTGCTCTGTTTTCTGGAGGCAAATTTCTGTTTTTCATCACCCAAGTCATTGACTTGAGGCAAGGAAGAATCACCTGTGCAACACAACAAAGTAATACAATGATAACCACATCATTCCTTGTATGACATAAAGCATGTTACGCAACAACAAAAAAAAAAAGATTAGAGGCAACATGAGCGGCTCAGTTACCTAGTCAAAACGGGGAATATTCAGAGTGGGTTTAGCTTGACCCATAACAATCCACTAATTTCTTTTTTATAGCTAAATAGTGTTGAATATGATATCATTTACTCTGAATAGAATGATTCAGAAAGTAGTGCAATTATAAGTACACTTTTATGTGACTTTGAACCAGTTTCAAATCATTAGACAAACTCTAATGCTGCCTAAGATGAAAAGTATCATACAATGATACTAGAAATCATATCATACCATATTGTCAGGCTGGCCATCATCACGGCGTACAGATACCGGGGCCATGCGAGGGAGATTCAAGTCAGCAACAGGTTGAGCCAGATAATCACCATCAGCAAGATTGAATGGTTTCGTTACTTCATCTTGACGGGGCCACAATAAAGGAGGAGTCGTGTCAGGTGTAGAAGAACCAGTCTTTTGATTATCATAGCCGACCACACTGACCCGTGAACTAGGCGGTGCAAAATTTGCCCCATGTGTTTTTGCAGCTGCCACCTTCTTCCCACCTTCTCTAAGATAAGCCATTGCTAGGGTATAAGTATCTGGAGCAACAGCCCCTTCTTCAGCAAATCTAATAGCTTTCCGAATTAATTGGTTGTAACGAACACCGAATGACTCGGGTTCATGTCCTTTCACATATAATTCTAATGAGTAGTCGCATTTTGCATCTCTAGTCCATCTTTTGAGGATGTACTGGGATGGTAATGTGAGTATGTTTGTCACTGTAAAAACGGTCAAAATATGTCTACATAGAATTCCTGAATGCTCAAACATTTGGCAACTGCAATATGCCCTTAACGCTCCAGCATTCAAGGAAACACTATATGACTTCTGGTCATCTTCAAATTTTGCAACCCTAAATCTGCTTACAGCACCATCTCCGTCAATCCTATTTGCTGTATACACAAACGTTTCAACCAATTCTTCCTGAAATTTTGAAAATATTGTTTTCGTATATAAAATTGCTGCTTGTTTCTCCATTGGTGATGGTGTTCTTAATGCTGGTGTGGTGCAAATTGTATCGAAATCTAATTCTATTTCCTTCTCAAATGAGTTCTCCAAAGCTCTTTCATACTGTCTAAAGAACGAAGGCACGGTCGTGTGTTCAGTCACATATCCATCAAAAAACGAACTCTCAAAACCTGATACGACCCTGGGATTATATTTATGGCATTATTATAAATTAAGTGTTAAAATAGTTTTATTTATTAGATATGTTTTATTTAGGAAAAGATTACGATCCGACTTGTTCTACAAGAATAGTATTACTATATAGGGTGATCAGGGCTGTAATCTCATCATGCTGAATATTATTATGGATTATTGATTTCGTGTCAATTATTGGGAGAGCTTATTCGACCTCTCAAACGTCGATTATTCTATCTTTATTATTCTGTTATCTTAGTATCGATCCAGCTCTTATCAATTGGTATCAGAGCAATCGATTTTAGGGTTCTGTGAAAAAAAAAAAAAAAAGAAAAAAAAAAGAAAAAGGAAGTGATCGTAATGGCCGCCACCATCAAGAGGGTTGAGACCATTGAAGGAGATATCGCTCAGATTAAAGAACAAATGGCTGAGGATAGGAAGAATATTGATGAAAAGTTTGTTGCTGCTAGGTTAGAATCACAAGAACAATTTGCAGCAATGGAACAGAGAATGGAAAAAAATTCTAGAGGCAATTCTAAAGTCAACTGAAAGTGCAAAGGGGACAAATTCAGTGATCAAGAATACTTCAGGAATTCATCATCATGAAAGTTCATCCGAGTTATTTGCCGACCAGACGAAGGGGGTGAACAAACCAGAACAGCAGTTTGATGATCTCGGGTTCCCTTACATGACCAAAAAATTCCCTGGTCATACTCAACCAGATGACAGGAGTAAGCACACTGGAATGGATGGCATATTTTTTCAACCTGGTAATGGTAGTGGAGGAGGCAGAACTAATGGATCTGATTACCGAATGAGGAAGCTCAAGATGCCAATCTTTGAGGGTGATGATGCTCATGGGTGGATTTACAGGGTGGAGCGCTATTTTGAGATTCATGGTATCACTCGTCGGGAACGACTTCGAGCAGCCACACTATGTTTAGAAGGAGAAGGATTAGCGTGGTATCGATGGTATGAACAACATGAACCATTTGAGTCTTGGGATCACCTAAAGGAAGAATTACTAGATCGGTTTCGGTTTACAAAAGGTGATTTATATCAGCAACTGATATATCGTACTCAACCAGTTACAACCAAGGTATCCTCAAAATCGGTTCAAAATACCCCACACTTTGAACAAAATAGTGGGAAAAGTTATACCAGTAGCGACGAGGTAAAGGAGGAGCTGAAAGACATGGGTTTTAAAGGTGTTCATGTCACAGGTTCTGATGTTGCTGATGGATATGGCGGGGAAAACCCACCACAAACAGACGTTATACTTCAGAATTTGGATTCAAAACACATTGGTGTTCCGGAATCAGAAAATAACCAAGACCACATGAACCCGAATTGGGCAGGGGACGTGCCTTCTCATGCGGAAAGGAAACAACAAATGGGTGGACAGATTTTTGGTGCAGAGTTGGAAAAACTTGCTGTTGGAATTGATTTAAGGGCTTTTGAGGCGCTTATTTGTGATCCAGGGAGAGTAGAAGAAAGAAGAACATGGAATCCCGGGATCACTTACCATCAATCACGGAAAAATTGGAATAAAAGCTGGCTGATAAATAACGTGGCCCAACTTTTTGAGGTTCGTGCTAACCGACATGCAATGAGAGTTGTTCAAAGGAGAGTTTGGGATCCTGGAATTACTCACAGCGGACATTTTCAAGGAACACCTTGAGGACAAGGTGTTTTTGCGGGCGGAGTAATGATACGACCCTGGGATTATATTTATGGCATTATTATAAATTAAGTGTTAAAATAGTTTTATTTATTAGATATGTTTTATTTAGGAAAAGATTACGATCCGACTTGTTCTACAAGAATAGTATTACTATATAGGGTGATCAGGGCTGTAATCTCATCATGCTGAATATTATTATGGATTATTGATTTCGTGTCAATTATTGGGAGAGCTTATTCGACCTCTCAAACGTCGATTATTCTATCTTTATTATTCTGTTATCTTAGTATCGATCCAGCTCTTATCAAAACCCTGATTCAAAAAAATTCCAGCAAAAAAGGTGTTGCGAAAATATGCAGGGACCCACTGTTGTCGCATAGCATATAACATTTGCATCCAATCATTCCTTCTAAGATCATATCTATCAAGAATAAAATCCCATGCTGATTCGAACTCGTCAATCGTTTCTGTCAAGTTGATACAGTTATACAACTCACCTTGGAAATTAGGATGCATGTGACAAACATGTCCCAACCTTTCGTGACCTTCTCTTAGTACATGCCACTTGCTGATACAGTGACGGGTTCTCGGAAAAACGTTTGCAACTGCAGCTTGTACAGATTTTTCAGCATCAGTGATTATAGAGACAGGAGCTTGATCACCCATGGCAGCAAGAAACGTCTTGAAAAGCCATGTAAACGTACACTCGGATTCATCAAGAAGCAATGCACAACCAAACAGAATTGTTTGACCATGATGGTTGATCCCCGTGAAAGGAGCAAATGGCACTTTATAATGTTTCACTCTATACATTGTATCGAGTGTAACAGCATCACTAAAATGACTGTAAGCCGTTCTTGACCTAGCGTCTGCCCAAAACACATTAGCCATACAGTTATCATCATCTAACTGTATAGCATAGTAAAACCCCGGGTTCTCAGCCTGCATTTTTCTGAAGTAATCTAGAAGATTCTGAGCATCTCTTCCTAATGTTCTTTTACAAGTAGCATGCCTAACGGAATTATGAACTGAATCTGAAATCTGGGCCCCACGGTTTGATTCCATAGAAGCACTCCTAGACAGATACATGACATCATTAGGAACAACTCCTTCCGTTGGGTAACTTTCGGGTGCGTTTTTAGCAGCACCAGATAGTTGTTTTTGTCGATAGTGTTTCACCTTACGAGCATTTGTGAGCGGGTGATTATGATCCTTCATGAATTTTGTCACAATCCAGTTATTTTGACTGTTTGGCTCGATCCTGAGCATTGCCTTGCAGCCATCTCCTGATGCTGCACACACAAAGTCATGCCTACCAACAGTTGCATCGGATGTGGACCAGGTACCTTGATTGAGACGTGTTGTGAACCCGACACGTTTAGCATACTCGTTGTAGAAAGTCTTGGCAGCATCTGCATAGGCGAATTCTAAACCCACACATGGCTTTGTTTCCGTATTTTTATCATGAAGCGTGGATATTCCGGCGGTGTCAGATCCACCGTCAATATCATTAAATCGATCAAAGGCAATACCATGTTGCCCCATGATCTCCTCTTCTACACTCATCAGTCCAACATCCATGCCAAAGCAAACTTGTATGAATAATTAATTAATCTTCCACTGTGATTTTGCATCTTCCAGAAATAAAACTTATATTAACGCCTTTGTCTTCAACCAATAATACAGAGAACCTGCTGTAGTAAAGGAAATGATTATTCATTATTCCGTTGACTGAAATAAAATTTCAAAACATTTGGACAGATCAAACAAAAACTAGATATAATGATGAAAAAGTAACTGAAGAGATCGTTTGTTAAATATAAAACTTCAACATGTACAATGAAACAACATCCGGCAATCTGAATTATTACAGCATCGGTTTTACAGCATCAGTTCACTATTAAAAAATTTCGAAGTCACTTAATTTCCTACCAACTTAATGCCATAAATATACTTTGATATGGAAACATGATGAATTTAGTGATCAGCAGCTATGTACTTTTTGGGATGACGACTTACAGTGAGAGATAATGAAATTATATGTTCAAGTTCTGGAACTCTTAAAATAATATTGTGACCAAAGGAGAAGTTTTGCAATACTCGTCCAAGAAGGCGAAAACAAAGAGCCTAAAATCTATTTTGCGCTGATCTTAACTAAATACTAACAAGATCAAGTGAATTTACCTAATTTTATGCTATTATTGCATCTAAAAGATAAACAGTGATTACAAAAGAAGTTTGTGCATTGATAGCATTACATATCACTGATGAGAGTCCCTTATTTCAGAAATCAGCCGAACGTTACCGTTCCTACACACACGCACACACACGACTGAAGAATATACCTAATTTATGTCTCATTATCATATTCTTCTATTCAAGTTTATAAATGCCATGCTCAGTTAGACGCCAATTTTATTTTCTGAAAGAGAACATACACCTAAACTGCAATATTCAAAAGCCGACACGTTTCATGGTTACCAAACCACAAGACATGGCAACTTATTATTCAGCCGTATTAAAATAAAAAGATCTGCATAATATGTCGTCACACAGTTTTACGCCATGTGCCTAAATTACTAGTGTTCTAAAAATCTCTATTAACAGTCACCTGGATATACAGCATACCCTGCCTCTTCATTTTGCAACTAACATCTAAATGAAGCATTTCAAAAGCAAATCCGCAAAAATTTAGGAATTTTCGTGTTAGAAAAACGATACAAGAACATGTCATAAGTTAAACTTATTCAATGCAAACATTACATTGGAACTTGGAAGTATACATGCGTGTCATACGCCAATACGTCATAAGTGGATGCCAGTATTCAGTAATTACTAACTCCTAAAACACGTTTTATGTATAAGAAACCAAAGATCTCATTACGGTCAGGTCAGGTCTAAGCGTATTTATAGATGTTCTAGTACTTATATATTTGTCATATTCAATTTAACAATCTCCAAATTTACAGCAATAACTAATTCTAAGCTATGTAGCTGTCTTAAGGCTTATTAAATTTTTTATAAGCTTATTAACGGGCTTTTAGGGGGGGTTTTGTTTAAGCTTATATGTGACTTATGAGCTTATTTATTTGTCAGGCTTATGTTTCATAAGCCCCAATTTTCTAGCTTATTTGAGACTTGTGGGCAGAGGTGGCAAAACGTGCAGGTCCGGCGGGCTAAGGTCACGGGCCAAACAGGCTCTTGTTATACAAATCGCTTTATATAAATCCCAAAACGACGAAAAAAATTCCTCAAACCTAACACCTCATTTATATTTTAATAACCAAATATATTATACTTATAAGTTTTTTTTAAAACAATTGACATTATCTCCAATTCAGATAACACGTGTGTCCGTTAATGGCCATTTAACTTTTAAAACGGACATACATGCCCATTTCAAAAAAAAAAGGACGCGGTAAATGCGCCAAAATATTTTACAAATTATCCGATAAAAGCCCATTTTTATCATTTTGGCACAAATTGCCACCTCTACTTGTGCACTTATATAGCTTACAATATCTATACTACTTATAAAGCACGTACGCCTATTCTCTAAACTTAAAAACTCTTAAACAAAGTAAAGTGACATACCCAAAATACCATTTTATTAAAAATGGTAATAAAATTGAGCGATTAAGTTTCTTCATTCTCTCACTTTGGTACATGAACTTTGAAAAAGATGTCTAATAGGAACGAACTTCACAAGTCTTCCAATAGCACATTCTGATGACTTGTCACGTTATAAATGGTGCATGTGTCACACTTTGAGGTATGACACGTCATCAAAATGTGATGATTGGAACACTTATGAAAGTTGATTGCCATTACACATCTTTTTCAAAGTTCACGTACCAAAACAAGACAATTGAAAAAGTTCGTTGCTATTTTATAACTTAATC